>OY728160.1:1955067332-1957567332 GCA_963277665.1 Viscum album
GAGATGTATGTGGGGGAGCTGGATAACCATGCATTAGAGAGACCGCGTGGACCATGTTGGAGACGCTCATATTGTGCCATTTCTGGTGGAGTAGAAACATCTTGGGCATGTGGGATAGGACTCTCTATTGTCCCCACAAACGAGAACTAGTGTCCCATATGGAGGGTCCACATTGGACTGGGTCGGTTGGTTAGGTCGAGTCAGCATGACCCTAGTCAAGTCGGGTCAGCCAGACTGGGTCATCTCTGCCGGTGGGTCGGGTTAAACCCAGACCCCGACTAGGCACTTTTCAATAAAATGATAATAACATTCAAAGTCATGGTCTATTAAATGAGATTTCAATGGTGATGGGACCCTTGTGATAAGGTGTTCCTTTTGATATGTATTGGTTGAATTTTATGTTGATTATCATGGGATGAGAGTGTACCCATGGACTTTTCTTATGATAGTTTAATGTAGGATATCATTCCCATTTTATAAAATGATCCATATTGTGAGGTGAGATGTCTCAACACAGAATTTATAGTTGGCTTACCTGGATGGAGAATGTATTGCACAAATAGGCCCAATCAGTCCTCACTACACATAGTGGTTCCTTAGATAGGTTTTGTGGATAGAGTGTGTCCCATATTTACACAATAAAATATCTCATATCATGGATGACTTTTCCAATAGGGTGAGGAGTCCCCACAGTTCTCCCTAGGTTGTAAGACCCCTATCTATATATCCGGATTAGATTCATTCCATTCTAGGTGAGATTACCTAATCAGCATGATTCAGGAAATTTTCAATAGTTGATGTTTGGCTTTGACATGGTAACTGTATGACATGGGTGCTCTATGAATTATCGACACTCCAAGTGTTTCCAACACTCCATGTGTAACCAAAACTCAATGTGTTACTGAAAATCTATGTTTTTCCAACCCTCTGTGTATTACCAACACTTCGTGAGTGTCACGACCCGTCCTTGGGGCCCGTGCCATGACATCCCCAAGCCTACCTTCCATAGTCTAGGGGATGGCGACTAGCACCAATGGTGTAAATCCTGATTAAAACGGAAGGCATTTCCTTATAAGAGTAACAAACACCACAGAGTATAAGCGTAAACAACACTATGTACAAAAGAAGGTGCTGAAAGATAAATGGGCCAGAATACAAACCCAACTGAAAAGTAAAACTACAACTGAAAGTAATGTAACACTCAAGAACAATAGCTGAAGGTGACAAGCCTCTCTGAGATCATCCTCCGGTTTCCTACCTAAAGGGTAGGTACAGATCACCTCCCCAACACTCCACGTTAGTCTCTCTCCTTCGGGTACCGACTCATCGTAAATCCACCTCCGGGCACTGACTCGACGTGATATCTACATCCGAGCAACGACTCGTCGTGATATCCTCCTTTGGGTACCGTCCAGCTCTACAAGCCTCAACCACGATCAGTGATGTCTGTCGCCTGTAACCAAAACAACGTAGTGCGGGTGAAGGCCGTGCATGGGTGAGTATACGATACTCAGTAGGGACCCCGAGACCCCCTGAAGTTCTCCCTAAATCCACAAAGGATAGACCACAAAGAAAAGATATAATCACAAAGTAACAACCAACTCTACTTAGGTATATGCCCATACATATACCTAATTCATCAAATCTAGTTCGGCTCTAGTTCCAGAGCCCAAGTTCGATCACGTCCACAAAGGAGTACAACCCAATCCACACAGGAAAGCACAACACAATCCACATAGGAAAGCAAGTCAATCATATCTAAGATAATGATTGAAAGTCAAGACTCAGCTCACATAGGTATACTTCTTCGTAAGATAATAGAGATGATTAGATGTTTCCACTGATTCATCTAAGTTGGGACCCACGTAGGATACTAAACCAGCTAAGATGTCGAACCCACATAGGATACAGACCAACTACTCTGCCAGAACCATGTTGGATAGAAAGAACAGAGTCAAACACTACCAAACACAAAAAAGATACAAGAACAGTAGTCATCGCTGTCGAACCCACGGAGGATTTCAGTACGGTCTTCATCACTGTCGAACCCACATAGGATTTCAGAATAGTCTTCATTTCTGCCGAACCCACAGAGGATTTCAGTGAAGTCGTCATCACTGCCGAACCCAAGAAGGATTTCAGTGCAGTCATCATCATCGAACTCACGGAGGATTCCAGTACAAAAGTCTTCACTGTCGAACCCACAGAGGATTCCAGTACGGTTTTCATCACATCCGAACCCACGGAAGATTTCAGAGCAGTCGTCGTCGTCAAAACCACGGAGGATTCTAGTACGGAAGTCTTCATCGTCGAACCCACGGAGGATTCCAGTACGGTTGTCATCGTCGTCGCAGCCAGCTCTAGGGTTCCCGCACACAGCATGCTCATTCCGGGAGGGTTCGCTCCACAAGACAAGAGTTTGATACATCAACTATCACGTAGACCAGAGTTGATGTATCTCAATGTTCCGTCATGTCAATAGAAACACGACGAGACAGACGGTGCGTCAATCAGACGCCCGGTCTGAGAGTTATTGACTTTTTCATTCCAAGGGCCCGGTTAGTTTTTAAGTCAAAACCAACCCGACCGTACTCCAACAACATCCAAACCATGAGAGGAGTAATCCAAAAGGTCCTTCTCACTAAGAGGTATCCAAAAAAGTCGATGGCATGTCAATCAGACGTCCGGAGCTCATGTTATAAGCGTTTTTTTCGCTCCGAGGGCCCGATTGGTTTCGTGTTCGAACCAACCCGACCGTACCCAAAATTCTCGAAACCTTGAGTGTAGTATACCGAAACGACCGTCGCGATTCAAGGATCACCATGTAACTGACCGTGCGTCGATCTGTGATCCGTAGACCATGTTATGGGAAAAAGACCAAAAGTGGCACGAAAAAGGGGGGTCCGGGCCCGGTCCGACCCGACCCAACCCCCCCTCCCCCCCCCCCCCCTCGGGTCGGCCCGAACCGGATCGACCCGACCCAGGTCCGGGTCCGACATGGTGGGGTGCGGCCCGGTCCCGTCCACGCAACCCAGCCCGGCCCGGCCGGGTGGCACGCTGGCTCTACCAGCGGCTGAGCATGGGGGGACGCGGTCCCCACTTCCCTTGCGCTCCGCGGACATGGTGGGTGTCGCATCCCCCACCGCATCCTGTATAGCCACGATATCCCGGTCGCCTGCCACCACGGCTTCAGCAGTGGCGGTTCTTCCTGGTGGTGCTCCGAGACGCCACCACCTCCGGGAGGCCGGCCGGTGCCGGTAGGGTATTCCGCGGACCACCAGACGCGCTCCGGTGGACCGTTTTGCCTTCTGTCTTCGCCAGTGGTCCTCCCAAGACATTCCCTTCATAGTGAAGTTTTCAAAACACCTCTGCAGCCCATTTTTTTACTACACGTCGATCCACACATCAATAATCAATCTGCGGAGGGTTTTCGGGCCGTGTTTGTTCGGCTCGCGCCCTCCACGTTAGGTGTTATCAAAAGTCAATAATTTAAAAACATGCTTTTAATCATTGACGATGGTATAATTTATTCAAGTAAATTGTAGTAACACCATGAAATTAAATACCCACGCACGAGGGTATATTTCACATAAAAACTATACACGAAAACCCTCTACCTCGATTCAAGGTTCGTTCGTCATCGGCGTGAAAATCGAAGTCGCGGAAGACGGTCTCCTTCCATCAACGACAATGGAAAAAAGAACACTGTCGTTGGCGACGATCACCATAGTCAGCATCTTCTATCTTGACGTGTAGGAAGATAAGAGAAAATGGGTGTTCTTCGTGGGTGTCATCGTTCTTTTTCGAGAGACGTTCTTTGTGGGAAGAGGATTATTCCTTCACGAATTATACCCCTCTCCTTTGTTCGCCCAACTCAAGCTATTCCCACCCAAACATAATAATATAACTCTTATTATTATTCTCACATAATGAATTCAAATTAATTCAAATAGATGAGCCAACTAATTAAATGCCATAACTCAAGTGTGTTGGAATATTAAAAGAGAGAGAGTAAAATGATAAGGATAAAGGTTTAAGGATTTTAAGGGGGGTTCAAGGAGTTAAAGAGAAGATGAAAGGTTGGGATCGTGTAGGCCCCACCTCACAAATATCCTATCATGGGAGGTTATGTGGGTGTGGTCCCCACCAACAACCTCCCCCTTGTAGGATATAACCAACTCAAATAAAAATGTGTGCAACACAATTTTTATTTAATTTAAGGTTAAAATCCAAATATAACATCAAACCCGCATAAATCGCAACTGCAGAAAAAGGTCCCCTTAAGAAAAAACTGGCACTGTGAGTTCATTGGTGCCCTCGGATTTCGATTTCGATCCCCGGTTCAAGAGATAGAAAAAACCTCTCATTCGTTTACTGAACGTACCCAAGCTAATCTTCGAAAATTGATTCTGGGCACACCGGGCCTCGGAATCAGTTGCCGTTAGAAGCCAGAAGCTCGTAAAATTCCAAAGAAATTAAGAAAAAAAATATGCCTTGAAATTTCTGGGTCTTTACATTACTCCCACCTCAGGGCTTTACATCCCCATAAAACTTCAACACACACTAAGGAAAACAATGTGGTACTGAGCATGCATCTAAGCCTTCCGCTCCTATGTGCTCTCCTGGAGGTTCTCGTGCCTCCAGTGAAGGCGCACTAGAGGAATCAACCATCCATGTAGGACCCGCTCCTGTCGATCCACGTTCTCCACTAGAACCTCTGTGAATGTCACCGCGTCATCGATGTCCAACCCCTTGTGGTCGATGTTATGTGTCGGGTCATGCACGTATCTCCTCAGCTGAGATACGTGGATGTCATCGTGCACCTGGTGCAACTGAGGTGGATGGGTAAAGCGGTTAACCACCTCGCCTACCCTATTGATGACCTAGAAGGGTCCAATGAAGCACAAAGATAATTTACCGCCATGGCTAAAACTCTGTAATCCACATCGAGGTGAGACCAGTATAAGAATGTGGGCGTTATCCTCGAACTCTAGAGGCCTCCATTTCCTTATTAGAACTGAAACTCTAAACTCCTACAGCCACGAGGGTAAGGTTGGCCAACTCAAGAGTGATCGACCGCAACCTCCTATGCATGAGTTTTTCCGGTGCTTCCTAAGGTTTCCTTCTCGCTGACCAAGGAAAACCTATACCGACATATGCCTAATACCGTAAATTTGTGTATGAACTGTGATTGCCCAGTCCATACTCAATCTATCATCGTAAGGCCTCGACGCTACCACCAAGTGGTTCCAACCGAAACTCTCTCCTCAAGGGTCTAATCACACCATCGGCGTAAGTTTGATTATCGAATCTGCTCCCACAGCTTTCTCCAGACGTGAGGGTCAAGTCGAAGGCTTAACTAGAATCTCTAGGTCTGGGACAAGATTCATGGAAGGAAGGGATGATTCGTGTCAATGTCTTGTTGTTACGGAAGCTTGTGGAAGACACAGTTCAAACTTCGAATCATCCTTAGAGCCCTTTCGGTCGCACTCCCTGACCGCATGCATCAACTCTTTGCCCTGACCTACTGCTCCCTGAGCTTAGCAGGGATTTCCAAGGCGGGTGGTTGAAACATGTCAAAATGTTCACCACCCCATACTGCTCTCCTAGCTCCACTTTCATGTCTTCTACCCTGCAGATTCATCTGTCCTTTTCACTTCCTCAACTTGAAACATTTTACACGCCCAAGTCTCTGATACTGGCGCATGTTTCCTGATTTTCCATTGCTAACCTTCACTGACTGCATCCATTCAGCAAAGAAATTCTCAACCAAAAAGGTTCTTTCTAGCACCCTAGAATAAGTGGTAATGCATATAGAATGAAGTGTTGGCTCGGATGTCCTTTAGACACACCTCAATATGATGTCTGAGCCCTGAATCACTGCTTGCATCGTAGTCATCGAGTACCAGGAATGGTTTGGTAAGCCCCGCTGATTTCTCAGTTACCGACACGTCGTCCTGCCGATGCCGTATAAGCTCTAGGAAACACTCAGCCACCTCCTCAAGCCAGTCCTTATCCGCCTGTGAGTCGGTCTTGCCTCGGAACATTAGGGATATCTGGTGCTAAAACATGTAAGGTACTAAGCCTACAAGTGTCCTCTACCGGTACCATGAGTAGTGTCTGCTGACCAACCGGTTGTGATATAGCTAGCACACTACCCGAAGGTACTCTCTCAAGCATCAGTCCATGTACTGAAGCCTCATCACTATGCAGAACAACCTCATGGTCACTCACTGGGAAACACCAGTAGTTAAGATCACTATCTTCTCTACTAGCTCTAAACTTGGTGTAGAACTCTAGAAATCGCCTCCATCTAGTCGGTTGCTGCCTGGGAACTGTCTCGCCCCGAAATCTCTGAGGCCTATGCCACCCAACGGGTGGTGGTGCTGCTGGTATCCCACCCGAAGGTTTCAACATAGTAAGAGGGAACCAAACCGGAACCTCGTCTCTCAGTGGCCCGTCATCTCGTACAACAATTGGAACCCCAGCTGACTGCCATCGTGGGGACATCCTGAAAAGAGACAGGTGCTCCACGGTCAACGATTTATACCTCATGAGCTTAAACAAATTAATCACAAACAAAAAAATTGAAACACTCTTTCAATCAATGTTTTGGTGCACTGAGTCGGAAATCAGATTTCAGGGTCCTGGTTTATGGATCCGTCGGTCGCCGCACCAACACTAGACTCCCTGGACTGATAACCACACTCAATACCCTTAACACTATTGCTTCACATAGAAGAAAGATCACAGTCCAGAGTTCTGAGATAGAACCAAACTCCTCTGATAACAATTTTTCATGACCCGTCCTTGGGGCTCGTGCTGTGACTACCCCAAGCCCGCCTTCCATAGGCCAGGGGATAGAGACTAGCACCAAAGGTGTAAATCCCGATTAAAAGGGAAGTAATTTCCTTATAAAAGTAACAAACACCACAGAGTATAAGCAGAAGTAACACTAAGTACAAAAGAAGGTGATGATAGGTAAATGCGCCAGAATACAGACCAAACTAAAAAGTACAATTACAACTGAAAGTAACGTACAACTCAAGAACAATAGCTGAAGGTGACAAGCCGCTCCTAGATCATCATCCGGTTCCCTACCTGATGGGTAGGTACGGATATCCTCCTCAGCACTCCACATCTGTCCTTCTCCTCTAGGTACTGACTCATCGTGAATCCACCTCCTGGCACTGACTCGACGCAATATCCACCTCCGGGAAATGACTCGTCATGAGATCCTCCTCCGGGTACCGTCTAGCTCTACAAGCCTCTACCATGATCAGTGGTGTTCATCATCTGTAACCAACACAACGTAGTGCGGGCGATGCCCATGCAGGGCTGAGTATACGATACTCAATAGGGACCCCGAGACCCCCGAAGGTCTCCCTGAATCCACAAAGGATAGACCATAAAGAAAAGATAAAATCACAAAGAAACAACCAACTCTACTTAGATATATGCCCATACATATACCATAGTCATCAAATCCAGTTCGGATATATCTCCAGAGCCCATGTTCAATCACGTCCAAAATGAAGTACAACCCAATCCACACAGGAAATCACAACACATTCCACATAGGAAAGAAAGTCAATCATATCAAAGAAAATGATTAAAAGTCAAGAATCAGCTAACACAAGTATACTTCTTTGTAAGATAATAGAGATGATCAGATGTTGCCACTGATTCATATAAGATGGGACCCACGTAGGATACTAAACCAGCTAAGTTGTCGGACCCATATAGGAGACATACCAGCTACTCTTCCAGACCCACGTAGGATAGAAAGAACAAATTCAAACAATTCCAGACCCACGTAGGATACAATAATAGTAGTCATCATTGTCGAACCCACGGAGGATTTCAGTACGGTCTTCATCGCTGCCGAACCCACGGAGGATATCAGTGCAGTCTTCTTGGCTACCGAACCCACATAAGATTTCAGTGCAGTCGTCATCACTGTCGAACCCACAGAGGATTTATGTTTCATCATCGTCGTTGAACCCAAGGAGGATTCCAGTACAAAAGTCTTCACCGTCGAACCCATAGAGGATTCCAGTACGGTTGTCGTCACTACCGAACCCACGGAGGATTTCAGTGTAGTCATCATCGTCGAACCCACGGAGGATTCCAGTATGAAAGTCTTCATTATCGATCCCACGGAGGATTCCAGTACAAAAGACTTCATCGTCGATCCCACAGAGGATTCCAGTACGGTTGTCATCGTCGTCGCAGCCAGCTCTAGGGTTCCCGCACACCTCATGCTCATTCCGGGAGGGTTCGCTCCACGAGCCAAGAGGTCGATACATCAACTGTCACATAGAGAAGAGTTGATGTATCGTAAAGTTCTGTCATGTCAATAGGAACACAACGAGACAGACGGCGCGTCAATCGGACGCCCGGTCTGAGAGATATTGACTTTTTGATTCCAGGGGCCCGGTTGGTTTTTATGTCCAAACCAACCTGACTGTATTCAAACAATGTCCAAACCTTGAGCAGAGTAATCCAAAAGGTCCGTCTCACTAAGAGGAATCCAACAAAGTCGATGGCACGTCAATCAGACGTCCGGAGCTCAAGTTATAAGCATTTCTACTCCGAGGGCCCAGTTGGTTTCGTGTTCGAACCAACCCGGCCATACACAAAGTTCTCCAAAACCTTCAGTGTAGTATACCGAAACGACCATCTCGATCTAAGGATCGCCATGCTATAGATGGTGCGTCAATCAGAGGTCCATAGCACATGTTATGGGAAAAAGACTGAAAGTAGCTCGAAAATGGGGGGTCTGGCCCGGTCCGACCCGGCTGGGCACGACACGGTCCGATCCGTGCAACCCTGCCTGGCCCAACCAGGTGGCACACTGGCTCAGCCAGCGGCTGAGCATGGGGGGACACGGTCCCCTCTTTCCTTGCGCTCCGTGGACACAGCAGGTGTCGCGTCCTCAACCGGATCCCGTGCGGTCGCGGGATCCCGGTTGCTTGCCGTTGCGGCTTCAGCCGCGGCGTTTCCTCCTGGAAGCGCGCTGGGACGCCGCTGCCTCCGGGCAACCGGCCGGTGTCGGCCGCCGCATCTGGATGTCGGCGTAGCCGTGACGGCTTGCCGTGCTAGAAGGGCCATCTGCGGACCACCGGACATGCTCTGGTGGTCCGTTTTGCCTGCCGTCTTCTCCAGAAGTCCTCCCGGGACCTTCCCTTCACTGTGAAGTCTTCAAAAGGCCTTTGTGGCCCATTCCGTCATCTCCCATCAATATGCATATCAATAATCAATCTGCGGAGGGTTTTCAGGTAGTGTTTTATCGGCCCCCACCCTCCGCGTTAGGTGTTATCAAAAGGAAATCATTTAAAAACATGTTTCTAATCATTGGCGAGGGTATAATTTATTCAAGTAAATTATACTAACACCTTGCAATTAAATACCCAAGCACGAGGGTATGTTTCACATAAACACTATACATGAAAACCCCCTACCTAGATTCAAGGTTCGTTCGTCCTTGGCGCGGAAATTAGCGTCGCGGAATACAGTCTCGTTCCATCAACGACAAGGGAAAAAGAACATTGTCATTGGCGATGATCACCGCGGTCCGCGTCTTCTATCTTGACGCGTAGGAAGATAATAGAAATTGGCCGTTCTTCATGGGTGGCTTCGTTCTTTGTTGAGAGATGTTCTTCATTAGAAGAGGATTATTCCTTCAAGAATTATTCCCCTCTCCTTTGTTCTCCCAACTCAAGCTATGCCCACCCAAACATAACAATACAACTCTTATTATTATTCTCACTTAATGAATTAAAATTAATTCAAATATATGAGCCAACTAATTAAATGCCATAACTCAAGTGTGTTGGCATATTAAAAGAGAGAGAGTAAAATGAGAAGGATAAAGGTTTAAGGAGTTTAAGGGGGGGTTCAAGGAGTTAAAGAGAAGATGAAAGGTTGGGCTTCTGTGGGCCCCACCTCACAAATATCCTCTCATGGGAGGTTATGTGTGTGTGGGCCCCACCAACAATCTCCCCCTTGTAGGATATAACTAACTCAAATAAAAATGTCTGCACCACAACTTTTACTTAATTTAAGGTTAAACTCGAAAATATAACTTCAAACCCGCATAAATCGCAACTGCAGAAAAGGTCCCCTTAAGCGAAAACTGGTGCTGTGAGTCATCGGTGCCCTCGGATTTCGATTCTGAGCACCGGTTCATGAGATAAAAAAACATTCTTGTTCATTCACTGAACGTACCCGAGCTAATCTTTAAAAATTGATTCTGGACACACACGGCCTTGGAATCAGGTGCCTTCAGAAGACACAGACTCGTAAAATTCCAAAGAAATTACGAAAAAAAATTACCTTGAAATTTATGGGTCTTTACAGTGAGTTATCGACACTCCCTGTGTTCCCAAGACTTCATGTTTTATCAAAATTCCATTTGTTAACGACAATCAACATGTTAATGGCACACTTCATGTTTTCAAAATTTCAAGTGGTAGCAAGACTGGATTTCTCAATGGAACTACATTACTTTTCGAGACCCTAGTGATCTCTTTCGTACATTTTTTAGGCCTACTCTATAAGGATCAATCAGATATCTTGAGGAGGGATATCTCTTGGGATGAGAATAATACAAACGTAACCACATAGCTAGAAGTGGATGAGACATTGAGGATTAAAATACATTACGATTATACCTAGATGTTCTTGTTATATGTGTTGTATACATATACATATGTTGAGCTGACTACATCTTCAAAGTGATGTTTCTTTTATGGCCTTTGACATTGTGTTTCCGGGTAACCTACTAGGTTTTTTTACCCACCCCTACAAGGGATTTTCCATAACGTGTCGTGTATTGTTTATATGATCATTCCATTGATAGAGTCCTTGGTAGACAAGGGTTATTTGGATCATAGGGTGAGCTGATAGATGAGGTGTGATTATTTTTCTATAGATATCATTTTTTGTACCTACCCTTCTGGTAGGTTTTTCTACAGAGTATTTACAAGGACTTGTACTTTTACATTTCCATTATGTTGGGCCTATAATCTAGCCCCATTTACGTTTTGTTTTATACTATTGTACTCGGTGTTCGAGTCAAATAGATATGAATATTTGTTTAGATAGTGTTTTCAGTTTACCTTTTTATTCTGGGAGACGTATCAGTGTGTACAAGTACTTGGAAAAAATGCCTCTTATTTGCGGTATAAGCCTACTCGGTTCTAGTTTATAACCCGTAGAATATGGGGGGCTAGCCAGGGGTAGTCATGACATTGGCCCCACTAGGATGGGTCATTAAAGAGTGGTATTAGAGGAAGATTTTTGGTTCTCAATTAATGACCAAGAGTCTATAAGATTTGGTTTAGGGAAATGGAGTGAAGTGTTTCAAGTTCAGATTTAGGAAAGGGAATCCATTGATGGTGCGAAAACTAATGTATACTCACATCAAGATTCTGTATTTTTCATTTCCACTCAGTACACGAAAACACTAGTTAGAGGGGGAAATGTTGGTACATTCATATTATAGGAATGGGTTTTGATTTCCATATCCTTCTTACGTCAGCTCCACAGGTATAATCTATTTATTGTGGAAAATGTTTTCTAACTTCAAGATTCATCCACATAGATAGACATATTGGATTCCACCAGATGATCATGAGGATGATTTTTGGGGAAACAATATATCTATACATATATTTTTACCAGAGATAGATCCTCAAGGTGTTGTACCAGCTGTACCACCGCATGTAGAGTAGTTAATGGTACCTTTATTACCAGTGGATATGATGCGTAGGCTGAGCACACATCAAATGTTTTAGTGAAAGAAACCCCATAGGTTCTATGGAGAGCATGAATCTCAAGAGACTGAGGACTGGATTTAGTTGGTCACTTGGTTTTCCATCCAGTCAGGGAAGTAGATGATCATATGTTGGTCCTAGTGTCAAGCCCTCTACGTGGCTATTCAAGGTGACAGTGTGGCTTAGATTACCTAATATAAAAATGAGGTGACTCATCCATGGAAAAATTTGGAAAATGGTTTTTAGAGAAGGGGTTCACACATAAAAATATAAGGGCTATGTGTCCCCATGAGATTCTATTGATCTGGTATGTTGACATTTCATTATCTTAGTAATCTTCATGGAAAACCGTTCATTATATGTACTCGATGAATACAATTCAGGACCAATGCATTCGGGCTCAGAACTTCTATAAGGATGAGATTAGGGACATCTGAGGCTTCATTAATCCTATATTCAATCAAACATATGATTGGGTTCTATAGAGAAACATTGTGGGTGAATGAAACATGCTTGAGTGGATACAACCAGTGAATATTAGTAGTAGGAAAGTAGGGAAATGCTGGATGGTCCAATACGGCAGCAACATTGATAAGAACATATGTATCAATATTTCCATAGACATGGAATAGGATGTGGGAGAGTAGAAGAAGGTGATGTACAATTTGGAAAGATACCACCACCACCCCCAAGTGGTCACACCAAGATCAGGGAGCTGGAGGACATGGTTGGGGATAACTGCACGCAGCCGAGGCGTATGACCCGAGGGGTCCACAATGATTTAATGTACATTTTTTGTCATCTCTTAGATTTTGTATTGAAAGACAGATGTGATAATCATTCTTCCCTTTTCACGAATCTTGTTCGAGACCTAGAGCTTCCAGTTAAACCATTTCCATGACTCTTATGTCAAGAGACACCTACATGAGGAGACTCGATAATCACACTAGTGCCAATAGTGTGATGTAACCCTTGAGGTGAGAGAATCATTTGGAACCTCTTTGGGATTTTTTTGAGGACTTATGTGTAGAGACCCAAAGATTGACGTACATGGACATTACATTACTTTTGCGGAATACTTAATACATAACAAAAACAGACACACAAGGACCGTAATAGGTTAGTGTCTTTGGAAACTTGGAACGTAATCTTCTAATCGTGGTGAAAGATCTTCACCATCTCATAAAGATCTTCCACTTTTTGTTTCGTGACCTAAAACCTTTCTTTTGATCCTGGGGGAAAATAAAACATAAAAGGGTGAGCTCAAATGCTCAGTAAGGGTAAGCATGGATAAAATAAAACATTCCATATACATTGGAACTAAACAAACATGAACATAATGTTTAAACATTAAAATCTTGAGCAACGACATAAAACATGGAAGTACATAAGGCATAGATCATAATGGAACATAAACCATGATAAAATAGAATGGGAATAAAACATGTAATTGTGGCATCCATTAAGCACATGTAATGATTTCCATAGTAGCCAAGACATTGCTGCCAAGACCATCTTAGTGGACAAAGTCCCATTCTGAATCGAGTTCACTCCTCGTTTCAGTCCGGTAACAATGAACCGGATTAACTTACCGTTCTATCCATGTCTATCTCATGAGATATAAAATTTTTACCCAATGCATTGGAGGGAGATATAGGTCCCACCCATATCATAATTAAATCATTCTTACTTGTGCCACAAAATAAACATACATCATTCATAATAACCCAACGAATAAAATGGGTTTCATAAACATCATCCCATCATCACATAATCTATATAAAAGAAATGGATATAATTTCATAATAATAAAAGTGAAACCATGTCAATCATAGAGACATTACACTTGAAACATACACATATGAAATAATTTCATCTTAGATGGAAAATGGTTTTGATAAAACACTTGTAATGAATTCTTGAGGAAAATATCCTTTCTTCATCAAAATAAATTTGTTTTCACAAAACGTCATGCAATTTTAAAAGAAAGATATTTTTTTGAAAATAGTCATGAAATCTTTTTGAGTAAGCTTCATGAAAATATGGCTTTATAAAACCGTAAAAATCCGTTCGTGCCGTATAAGTTAAAAGAAAAACATTCTTTTCGTAATTTTTCCGGAAAAGTAAAAAAAGTACCTCGTAACGTAAACAAAAGAATGATTCCTTACATACCATGTAGTAAAAGTCAAAATGGGTAAAAAGTACTTTAAACATACATGAAAAAACATTTATAAAACATGTACATGGATGATAGAAATAACCCCAGTAAATACTTACGAATAAACAATCTCGGATAAAAATGAGATTTGAAAAATTATCCCTTACCTTATGTCTGATATGCTTCGTATGTATCTGAAACTCCTGTATAATTATTTAAATAATTTCATTGACTTATTAAATAATCATATTCATTTTTATGATATCATATATGGTTCACTTATGACATTATATAACCCGTTCTTTTGTAAATTCCATGTTAAAGAGTGTTTTGGGTAAAATCGTTTCATTTGTCGTCCATGTTTTGATTTGTAATTATTCATATGATTACTTAGATCATGATTACATAATTCCAGAATATAAAACATGATTTATATATATATTCAGAATATACATATATATAATAGATCGATAAATGGAAATAAATACACCATTCATGGATACGGTAGGTCGAACGTACGCATGAGCGCTGTTTTGGTTTCCTTATTGAGTTGAATAGAATTAAGTAGATGACATACATATATACATAAATACAGTAGCTTTATAATGTCATATATTTCATTATTATTTCTTATATATACTTTATAATCATTCTTAAATGGTTAACATGGAGAATGAATCTCATCGCGTCGTGGAGACGGTAGTCCGTACGTACGCACGAGTGATGATATCGTTTCCATAATTATTTAATTGAATTGGAGTAGATGATAAAATATATCAGAATCAGTATGATGTTATAATAACTATGTATAGTTATTCTTTACACCATTATACCCATCCTTGTAAGGTGTTGGTGGGAAAACAGATTACACCACGGTGTGGAGACGGTATTCCGTATGTACGCACGCGCGGTGATTTTGTTTTCCGTAGGATGGATAGAAGGTGAAATGGGTTTGTTTCATATTTATAATAACAAATCAGTATATTATTGATATTTATGTTATTACTTTATAATTAAACAACTAAAGAAGAAGAAGATGAAGAAGAAAGAAGCTTCAAAGAATCAGGAGAAGAAATTACCTCTTCTTCGATACACCTCTTTGAAACCTCCTCTTACGGCACTATGATTGGTATTTAAAGTAGACCAGAACCTCTAGGATGTTTCTAGGGAAGTGATGAAGATAATTTTGAAGGGTTTGGACGAGCTTGAAGGCTCAAATTTGTGTGAGGAGGAGAGGGAGGAGGTGCCCTTTTATAAGGGAGGACAGGGGCACCTTAGGAATTCTTAAAAATATTAATTTATAATAAATCTAACCCCACTTAAAAACCTACAAAAATGACTCATATTCTAATATTAGATGCGATAGGGTTGAAATCTCATCAACCAGTCAAATTTAGACATGTTTGGATCTTATTTTAAACCTTATCATTTTGATTTATCCTTATTTAATCTATTTAAGTTTATTTGTGGTAATAAAATTCTAAATTTTAAATTATAGCAAATAATTACTTATTTGTTGTGAATGTTCCATTATTGTTTACTTTATAACATTATAGACCATATAAATTTAAATTTATAATTTTTAAATATTTTTGTGATTTTTTAAAAAAATTATAATATGTTACTTTTATAAAATAACAATAGTGTCAATTTTGACACTATTCATTCATTTGAATTTAAATAAAATATATACAGAAGATATGTTCAAAATAAAAGCTTTAATAGATTCATAAAAGGTCATATGTATCTATAAAATTAGTGGATCACATTAAATAGTTAATATAATATTTATTTTATTATTTTTAAAACCATTTATTTGGATTATCTCTTAATAAAATAATTACTTCAACATTTTTGTATAATTATTTAATATACTTATTTTTTGCATAAAAATTTAAAATATAATCCTATGACGAAGATAAATCTATTACCTTTCACAATAATACTTTTACTCGAATTTATCATCTTAAAATCACAATATTTAAATTTTTATATTTATTAAATTATGAAGGTGACAACTTTGGCATCATTTAAAATAAAATAATATAAGTGTCATAATCACATTTATTAGGATCCAAACGGTTATATATTAGGTAATTCGATGGTTAAGGTGTATATATACACTAAAAATAAGTTTTGGTCAGGTTTTTGGGCCTTTTAATGGGTATTATTATTTCAATAATAATTATATTACTTATTTCCCACTTAATAAATAATTTCTATATCATTAATGTATCATCATTAATGAAAATTATTTAATCCCTAAAAATTCTAAATAAATTATCATGATGTAGTTAATTTTATTATCTTTCTGGAGACTATTCATGTTCTAAGTTTTATTATGTTTATCACTAAATTAAAATTATTATACTTATAAGATTTAAGAGAGTGACATGTTGTCACTTTCTTTGATTTTAATAATAATTAAATTATTTTCATTGTCAAAAGTCCATAAAATGAATCTAATCCGACCCTAAGTTGATATTTGTTTTCTTTTAGACATATAATATAATTTTGGAATGTGTTAGGGTAATTTTATAATATTATATTTACCCTTAATTACCTAATTTACCTTTAACTAAGGTAAATAAAATTTACCGTAGTTACTGTTCTTAATTCCCAAAAATAAAAAGTATCCTATTAACATAATTTGGACCCACTGATTCCAAATATGGAATACATTTTTTCAAATTCAATACACAGAATTTGCAAAAATTAAATTAAAATTAATCCCATTGTCGAATGAAAACGGATTTTTGTTTAAAACATTGCAAAAGATTGAATTGATTTAACCTACGAAATCAATGTAAAATCAATTCTAATGACATAAATTATATTAAATGGTAAAAATATATTCTATTTATACTTTAAAACCATTCAATATTATAATTTAACCATATAAATTATTACGATGAAAAAAGTTGTTTTTCATTAAAATATAGCATGTTTTTACTATTCATCAAAATATGAAAGTTACCAGAATTATACGAAAAATTTATCCAAAGTAAATTTTTATTTCTTGATTCTGAAGAAGAATTTTATTTTGTCTAATTGAACTTATAAACATGTCAAAAACTAGATTTAATGTGGGTGCGCAATCAAAAGGCGGCAAAACTGCATTTTTTGAAAAATATTTATTTTACCTAAAAAATTTATTTTGTTGTTATACCATGTTCTAGAAAATGTGTAAGATGAATAATAATGTTATAAAATTCAAAATTTATTTAATACTATTCATAAAGGCTTGTTCATAATAATATTATAATAATATATCATTGTTTAGTAAAACCCGGTATTGCGTACAACACAAGCTATCGAGGAAGGTCGTGATTGCGTGTAATGCAAGCCAAGTCAGGGTTGGGTGTTGTGAAAGAATCTTTCGTTTTTTAGTATAATAGAATCTAACCATATTTAATTTATACATTGTATATATATATATATACTCAATGTTGCGTAGAATAACTATTATCAAAATTGTGTGTAACACGATCCAAGAATAGTGTTGCGTATACTTCAAGCTAATACGGTGTTGCGTATAGCGCAAGGTAATCTTGGTGTAGTATACAACACAAGACATTAATGAAATTAAAAGAATATTTTTCATAAAATTTCGGGGTGTTAAATTCTACCCTCCTTAAAATGAATTTCACCCTCGAAATTCGTCGGGGTTATAAATGGTTTACTACTCGAAAGTTTGTTTAATAGAAACCCACATCGTAAAAAGGAATACCAAAACATGGCTTTAAGAACTAAAGTATGAAATTTAAAGGTTACCCAAATTAACTCCTCACTGGGTTTACACGTAGGAGAACATAAGTGAAAATATGGATATAGAAGAAAAATCTAACCATCATGTTCTGGGGGAGAGTGGTAGAGAACATGGATATGAAAAAGCCAACAATCACGAATCTATTTATTTGTGATGATCTAAGGTACTATCTGATTCATCGGATATAAGGGAACTATGACAACATTTTTGGTTTTCAAAATCATTTCCCTAAAGTTGATGAATTAAAAGAAATACTTGCATGATTTTGGTACAATCTCACTGTTGTTCTTGAATTGAACAATTTCCACTTCATCCCTTAAAGGAATGAAGTTGAATCTACTATTCGTGATGTGTTAGCAGATCATGTGATAGAATGATGGGTCATTCCATCTCTTTCAAACAAAAGGTTAGAAAAAGTTTTATGTCCATCTTATGGTTACATTAATCGTATATGTTTCCAAAAATGAACTTATACTTCATATATCAAACAGATTAATAAAATAAAACTAGTTTCTACTGACCAGGGACTTCCTATAGGCCAGTGGTAGGCAAAAAAGGCCAGTCGTACTTTGGTTGTGGGTTCGATTCCCACAGCCTTGTCCGACGCGATGGGTTGTCGCCCGTCCTACAGGTTGTCCTTTTTCTAAAGCTATATTACTATAACATCCCATAAATAATATCAAAAAAAGTTTTATCCTTAAACAATACAAACTTATGTCCAACATAATCCATTCCAATCTTTAGGCTTATCTAAAATACTTCGGTCCAAGCTCATAGTATAAAGAAAATCATTACTTGAAATGTCATCAACCAAGCATGTGAATACCATCATTTATCCCCCATATATCTTGTTGGTCACATTCCAATCATGTTAATACCTTAATCATGTATTCTCTTGAAAAATGAATACCCATTAAACATTAGTGAAAACATGGATGCTGTCAAAAGTTAACTCTTTCCACATACCAAAATCCAAAAATTCTATATACTCAAACCATGATATAACCTTCTCCTTATATCAGTCATGAGCTCATGAATACTATCAAACATTTAATTTTCTCTTTATCCCTTCATTGTGCGCATATCATATACATTCAAAAAATATCTGAAAAACCTTTCATGGATACTGGTACCATTAATCATACACTTTCAAAACTCAAGGAAAGACAACAATGTAACAATCCTTAGATGTCTCTTTATTCCATAGTACCATGAGATTACTTATACAACATTACACATGATAAACATATAATCATTCCACTACATTCTTAAACCATTGACCGAGCTTCAACAATTCTTTCATCTCACATATCATTTGTAGTCTCTTAATCATCATCAACATAAATACTACCCATACAACTATACTGATTCTCTTTATGAGACTTTCCCTTAGGGAATTGGTTTTCATAATGCTCGTACATTCCACATTTAAAACATTTTACCATTGTTGATATCGTTGCAATACCATTATCCTCATCCGTGGTGTTAACTGAACCTTTTCCTTTTCACTTACTATCTTTGTGTCCTTCTTTTCCACACGCAAAGTATCTTCGAGTTCCTTTGAAACATTCTCCTTGATGTCTCTTCCCACAAGATTTACATAGGGGAAATTGAACTTTCTTTCCTCTATAATCATCATGAAACTCCATCTTTCTCTTATTAGCCGAGTCAGGAAACTTACCAAATATTACTTTATTGATCATATTATGAGATTTCTAATTCGGCATAATAATGATTTTTGGACTTCCAAATCCCACTTCATTTGGTTTCTCATGAAGAAAATCATTCCATTGTCCATCATATCCTCCATTATCGTGACTCACCTTTTTTCCAGCCATTTTCTAAAACCCAAAAAAGAATAGTGTGAGAGGAAAAAATTATAATAAAGGGGGAATAACTTCAATATCTAACATCTTTGGTTTAATCTAATATCGTTACCATAGTTCTAGGACTATATCCTATACGTATACTTATCCTTAGGGACATCCCTAGACATACATTAGAAATATCTCTAGGGATCTCACTACCGTTTTCGCATCCTAGTTTCCAAAGTTTGATTAAACTTTTCCTCTGATACCAACTGTAGAGACCCAAAGCTTGATGTAAATGGAAATTACATTACTTTTGCGGAATACTTAATACATAACAAAAACAGACACACAAGTACTGTAATAGTTTAGTGTCTTTGGAAACATGGAACATAATCTTCTAATCGTGGTGAAAGATCTTCAACATCTCATAAAGATCTTCCACTTTTTGTTTCCTGACCTAAAACCTTTCTTTTGATCCTGGGGGAAAATAAAACATAAAAGGGTGAGATCAAATGCTTAGTAAGGGTAAGAATGTATAAAATAAAACATTCCATATACATTGGAACTAAAAAAACATGAACATAATGTTTAAACATTAAAATCTTGTGCAACGACATAAAACATGGAAGTATATAAGGCATAGATCATAATGGATCATAAACCATGATAAAGTAGCAAGGGAATAAAACATGCAATTGTGGCATCCATTTAGCACATGTAATGATTTCCACAGTAGCCAAGTCATTGCTGCCAAGACCATCTTAGTGGACAAAGTCCCATTCTGAATCGAGTTCACTCCTCGTTTCAGTCCTATAACACTGAACCAGATTAACTTACCATTCCAGCCATGTCTATCTCATGAGATATAAAATCTTTACCCAATTCATTAGAGGGATATATAGGTCCCACCCATCTCATAATGAAATCATTCTTACTTGTGCCACAAAATAAACATACATCATTCATAATAACCCAACGAATAAAATGGGTTTCATAAACATCATCCCATCATCACATAATCCATATAAAGTAAATGGATATCATTTCATAATATGAAAAGTGAAACCATGTCAATCATAGAGACATTACACTTGAAACATACATATATTAAATAATTTCATCTTAGATGGAAAATGGTTTTGATAAAACACTTGTAATGAATTCTTGAAGAAAATATCCATTCTTCTTCAAAATAAATTTCTTTTCACAAAACTTCATGCAATTTTAAAAGAAATATATTTTTTTGAAAATAGTCATCAAATCTTTTGGAGGAAGCTTCATTAAAATAAGGCTTTATAAAAGCGTAAAAATCCGTTCGTACCGTATAAGTTAAAAGAAAAACATTCTTTTCGTACTTTTGTCAGAAAAGTCAAAAAGTACCTCGTAACATAAACAAAAGAAATATTCCTTACATACCATGTAGTAAAAGTCAAATTGGGTAAAAAGGAAATTAAACATACATGAAAACACTTTTATAAAACATGTACATGGATGATAGAAATAACCCCAGTAAATACTTACGAATAAGCAATCTCGGATAAAAATGAGATTTGAAAAATTATCCCTTACCTTATGTCTGATATGCTTCGTATATATCTTAACCTCCTGTATAATGATTTAAATAGTGTCATTGACTTATTACAGAATCATATTAATTGTTATGATATCATATATGGTTCACTTATGACTTTATATTACCCGTTCTTTTGTAAATTCCATGTTAAAGAGTGTTTTGGGTAAAATCGTTTCATTTGTCGTCCGTGTTTTTACTTGTAATTATTCATATAATTACATAGATCATGAATACATAATTCCAGAATATAAAACATGATTTATATATATATTCATAATATACACATATATAATATATCGATAAATGGAAAGAAATACACCGTTCATGGAGATGGTAGACCGTACGTACGCATGAACGTTGTTTTCATTTCTTTATTGAGTTGAATGAAATTAAGTAGATGAAATACATATATACATAAATAAAGTAGCTTTATAATGTCATATATTTCATTATTATTGCTTATATATACTTTATAATCATTCTTAAATAGTTAACATGGAGAATGAATCTCATCGCGTCGTGGAGATGGTAGTCCGTACGTACGCACGAGCAATGATATCGTTTCCATAATTATTGAATTGAATTGGCATGGATGATACAATATATAAGAATCATTATTATGTTATAATAACTATTTATAGTTATTCTTTACACCATTATACCCATCCATGTAAGGTGTTGGTGGGAAAACAGATTACACCACGGCGTGGAGACGGTATTCCATACATACGCATGTGTGGTGATTTTGTTTTCCGTAGGATGGATAGAAGGAGAAATGGGGTTGTTTAATATTTATAATTACAAATCAGTATATTAGTGATACTGATGTTATTACTTTATAATTAAAAAACTAAAGAAGAAGAAGTGGAAGAAGAAATAAGCTTGAAAGAATCGGGAGAAGAAATTACCTCTTCTTCGATATGCCTCTATGAAACCTCCTCTTAGGGCACTAAGATTGGTCTTCAAAGTAGACCAGAACCTGTAGGATGTTTCTAGGGAAGTGAAGAAGATAATTTGGCAGGGGTTGACCGAGCTTGAAGGATTAAATTTGTGTGAGGAGGAGATGTAGGAGGTTCCCTTTTATAAGGGAGGAGAGGGGCACCTTTGGAATTATTAAAAATATTAATTTATAATAAATCTAACCCCACTTAAAAAACTCCACAAATGACTAATATTCGAAGCTTAGATGAGATAGGGTTGAAAGCTCATCAACCAATAAAATTTAGACATGTTTGGATCTTATTTTAAACCTTATCATTTTGATTTATCTTTATTTAATCTATTTAAGATTATTTGTGGTAATAAAATTCTAAATTTTAAATAATAACAAATAATTACATATTTGTTGTGAATTTTCCATAATTGTTTACATTATAACTTTAGAGACCATATAAATTTAAATTTATAGTTTTTAAATATTTTTTTAATTTTTAAACAATTTTATAATATGTTATTTTTATAAAATAACAATAGTGTCAATTTTGACACTATTCATTTATTTAAATTTAAATAAAATATATACAGAAGATATGTTCGAAATAAAATCTTTAATATATTCATAAAAGGTCATATGTCTCTATAAAATTTGTTTATCACATTAAATAGTTCATATAGTATTTATTTCATTATTTTTAAAACCATTTATTTGGGTTATCTCTTAATAAAATAATTACTACAACATTTTGGTATAATTATTTAATATACTGATTTGTTGCATAAAAATTTAAAATATATTCCTATGATGAAGATAAATCTATTAAATTTAACAATAATACTTTTACTCGAATTTATCATCTTAAAATAACAATATTTAAATTGTTATATTTATTAAATTATGAAGGTGACAACTTTGGCATCATTTAAAATAAAATAATATAAGTGTCATAATCACTTTTATAAGGATCAAAACGGTTATATATTAGGTCATTGGATGATTAAGGTGTATATATACACTACCAATAAGTTTTGGTCAGGTTTTTGGGCCTTTTAATGGGTATTATTATTTCAATAAAAACTATATTACTTATTTCCCAATTAATAAATAATTTCTGTATCATTAATGTATCACCATTAATAACAATTATTTAATCCCTAAAAATTATAAATAAATTATCATGATTTAGATAATTTTATTAGATTTCTGGAGACTATTCATGTTCGAAGTTTTATGATGTTTATCACTAAATTAAAATTATTATATTTATAAGATTTAAGAGACTAACATGTTGTCACTTTCTTTGGTTTTAATAATAATTAAATTATTTTCACGATCAAAAGTCCATAAAATGAATCTAATCCGACCCTTAGTTGATATGGGTTTAAGTTTAGCCATATAATAGAATTTTTGCATGTGTTAGTGTAATTTTATAATATTATATTAACCGTAATTACCTGATTTACCTTTAACTAAGGTAAATAAAATTTACCGTAGTTACTATTCATAATTCCCAAAAATAAAAAGTAGCCTATTAACATAATTTGGACCCAATGATTCCAAATATGGAATACATTTTTTCAAATTCAATACATAGAAGTTGCAGAAATTAAATTAAAATTAATCCCGTTGTCGAATGAAAACGGGTTTTTTGTTTAAAACATTGCAAAAGATTGAATTGATTTAACCTACGAATTCAATGTAAAATCAATGATAATGACATAAATTATATTAAATGGTAAAAATATATTCTATTTATACTTTAAAACCATTGAATATTATAATTTAACCATATAAATTATTACGATGAAAAAAAAATTCATTAAAATATAGCGTGTTTTTACTATTCATCAAAATATGAAAGTTACCAGAATAATATGAAAATTTTATCCAAAGTAAATTTTTATTTCATGATTCCAAAGAAGAATTTTATTTTGTAAAATTGAACTTATAAACTTGTCGAAAACTATATTTAATGTGGGTGCGCCCTCAAAAGGCGGCAAAACTGCATTTTTTGAAAAATAATTATTTTACCAGAAAAAATTATTTTGTTCTTATACCATGTTCTAGAAAATGTGTAAGATGAATAATAATGTTATAAAATTAAAAATTTAGTTAATACTATTCATAACGGCTAGTTCATAATAATATTATAATAATATATCGTTGTTTAGTAAAACCAGGTATTGCGTACAACACACGCTATCGAGGAAGGTCGCGATTGCGTGTAATGCAGCCAAGTCAGGGTTGCATGTTGTGAAAGAATCCTTCGTTGTTTCGTATAATAGAATCCAACCATATTTCATTTATACGTTGAATATATATATATATATATATATACTCAATGTTGCGTACAATAACTATTATCAAAATTGTGTGTAACACGATCCAAGAATAGTGTTGCGTATACTTCAAGCTAATACGGTGTTGCATATAGCGCAAGGTAATCTTGGTGTAGCATAAAACACAAGACATTAAGGAAATTAAAAGAATATTTTTCATAAAATCTCAGGGTTTTACATTATGACATCATTTTTTGTATGGATTGGATATCGACAGACCATGCTCAGATTGAAGGTTTAAGGAAAAGCGTGTGGTATGTCCGTAAAAATGGAATATGTTTTTCTATTGTAAGAAAAAAAATCCCATGTAGCACAGAATAACTTCAGGCATTGGAGGGTACATCCGATCACAAATGAGTCCTCTATCATTACCATCAGAGTTATATATTTTATGAGTTTTCAGTTCCCTATATAAGTAGAAGAGTATGAGGATGTCATTATAGAATATGTTTATAGGATTACCGATCAATTGTGATATCTATTTGTTTGTTTTTTTACACCCTGGTATTTCATTGATATCAACATCAGCATATCAGATGGATTTTGTAGATCTTTGTGATATGAGGGTGTAGTTGGAGAACATATATTGGACGGTCGTAGTAAAACATATAAATTGATGCAATGTTTGGATTACCAGTGCTTTAACCAAGTAACCATAGAAAACAACTATCCACTACTAAAGGTTCAATGACCACATGGATCAGTTGAAGGGGGCACAATTGTTCTCGAAGGTTTAGATCTATCAAGATATCACCAATTTTTAGTATGGTATGGAGATATTCTGATGATGGCTTTTAGATTCCACTACAGTCACTATGATTACAAGGTGATTCCCCTCGACATGAAAAATGTCGCAGAAGGGTTCATTAAACTCATGAACCGGATCATTCATCATTGACTTGAATGGGGAATCCATTAGTGTAGACATAGAGGTGCTAGAAATAATTTCAACAGTTTATATAGAGTTCAACGATCACCCCAAAATTATGATTTCTAGAGGTGAGAGTTGATTATGTAGTGTTATATGGTGCATTCGGGACCAAACATGGTGGTGTCCTGATGCAAAAGCAAGCAGTGATTGGCTATGGTTCATGCTAGTACATACCATGTGGGAAGAACTACATGACCAGTGATCTTGAGATGTAAATAGTATTATTTTCTATGATGATTAGAAATACTACATGATGGTCGATCAATTTATCATCTATGTCGACCATAAGAGTCTTATGTATATCTTCTCTCAGAAGTACTTGAAAATCAGATAGAGGCTATGGCTAGAGTTCTTCTTGGACTATGACATTGACATAGTTTATACTCTTGGGAATAGTGATATCATGGTAGATTCTCTCATCATGATATCCATTTCATTTTTATGTGATGAGTAAATGGAGTAGTTGGCCTCATTATAGTTATCCTTCATGTTTAGAGATTTTTAGCTTACGTCAAGTCAATGGTTTTTACCCCGTCACTCTTATAGTGAGTCAAGGAGGTACCCTTTGGTCATACCGACAGTGAGACATTACATGATTAGATGACCATAGTGAATACCCTTTATGAATATTCTATAGGTGGTATCATGTTTTTCTTTTTAAAGGATCCTTATTTGTACAAATGGATTTGTAGATGGAGTTTTTATGGAGTTCAATAAATTCCCCTTTATTTCCATGGTGATCCAGGTGTCCATCACAAAAGTTGATGCCAATAGTGGTTAGATGAATCTGAATATGCATGTGGGTTTCAAGACAGGCACTAGTTTTGATGAAACGGGTTCTAGCTAGGATTCTATATTGATATAAATTTTGAGTGATTATTTGAATTAATTTCATGGTTTACCAACCCACCATGTCGAGACCCCTGTTCATGAAAGTGGTTTCTCCCTTTCTTTGTAGGGGTAACACGAAGGATGTGGATAAGTATATTGGTGGACTTTGTGATAGGGTTATCATGTTCATCCAAGATACATGATACCATCTCGGTGATTATTTAATAACACACAATGTCGGCCACTTCACATCATTTCAGTAACAAATATCAGTAGAGATATTGGGATACCTCTATGATAAAGAGATAATTCAACTCCATGGAATCCCATAAACAATAGTTTCTATTTTGGATATAAATTTTTTATCACGGTCATGGATATCAAGTATCGGTAGGAGTGGATCCTCTGTGGGAAGTTTCTTTTTTTACTTCATGCCCATTGGTTGAACAAGAATATCCAAAGAGAACAAGGGAGCGAGATGCTCATATTTTTACTCAGTACCCCCCCCATCAATTTGGTTATCCCATGGTTTGGATTTTAGGGACATAACACTTAAGTTGGAGATAATTTAATGGTCCATATTTTCAAAATTTTCTTTTTATAATTCTTATGGGGAAATTCTGAGAGTAGATTCTGAAACGGCGTGCAATTCTGATGCTCGGTTTTCCCAAAACAGTTAGGTGAAAAATGTTAAATTTTTTACAGTGTGTGATAGATTCTCCTTAAAAATATGAATAACTTCTAAAATGATTCCCATATTAGATATATGAAAGGGATTCTACATAAAAATTTTGGGTTTACCATAGGCGCATCATAACATTAGTCAGCATGGGTCTCTAGTGGGACTATCGAAGAAACAGAGAACCACAAATAAAATAATTAACTAAAATTATATTATTCTTAATTACTAATTACTCATTAACGGGGACTCAAAATAGAAATTTCAGAACACCATTGACTTCATAATGTGGTTTTTCTCTTAGGCAAGGCCTAACATCGACTGGTTTGGGTTGGCCGTGAAATTTAGTTTTTGGACATTTTAAATGAATAATTTAAGCACAATGTTTTTTTAATTTTTACATTACACTATGATTCATCGATATGGTGATTCTAAAATGAATTTTATTTTATTAAAATGTTAGTGTTGACTCGGGATTAGAATACATAATCATAGAGAATTCCATGAATATTAATGTGGTTACCATGGAGAGAACAATATGAAATTCTCATGATGGTGGATGAAGATAGGGGATGGATTGTGACAGCTCTTGATAGATCAACAATTTTTGCGAACCTCAACATCGAATGATCCTACCCCGAGGTAGGATGTGTGTTTAAAATTCAATGTGTTCCATGTTCTTGGATATAAACGGTGTGTGCGGATCAAAGAATTTATAAGTTGACCTACGGTTTTCTTGTCCTTGGGGGAGGGTTTATTAAAGGGAATTATGTTGGGGATGATCTTAATTATGTTTTGTATATCTTGATCAATCTTATGGAATAGATAAAGGCCAAAAACAAAAAATTTCCAAGGTTCATTCCCATTATTGTTATGTGTACATCTCACTACCAATCATTCTTCACGTTCTTCATGTTCGTCATACGAATATGAGTAGAAATTCATTGCGCATCCATATTTAGGAATTATGCTCCAAAATCAAGGATCTAGCATAGTGATTACCAAGAGGAGGTGTGAATATGATGGAAACATACATATTGACTTGTTTTGTGAGTAATCTCCCTTCAATATTTTTTTCATCAGAATGCATCTTAAGGATGATTCGAGCCAAGGGACATGTAGAACATGACCCATGTATTGCAAAGGTTCCTTTGTTATGTAAAAATATCACTAGAGTATTTCTAATGGCCCATGAAAGGGTACAACATTGGGTGGTGAAGGTTGGCGGTGTCATGTCTTGATGAACACATATTAGTGCACTAGATGAAGGTGGTATTCTAGACTAGTAGCCAAAAATGGAAAAAAATATCCCACTAGGGTCCATGTGGAGGTTTATGGCTACATGGTTGTAGGGACGGAGGGATGTGGCAGCCCGCTATGTTGAACTTGGCAGTACCCTCTTTGAATGCAGCAGAGCATGCATTGACTAGTGAACGTGGTTGAACAGTGTGTTGGGGAGCCAGTTGGCCATGCAGTCAGGTGACTGCATGGACCAGGTGGGCCACAGCTGGATTGGGCTATGTCCAGCAGAGCAGAACTGGTCAACATGTGTGGGTCGTACCAAGTGTGATGGGCTTATCCAATAGCATAGTGGGTAGGACCCATTGGCCCATCGGGTCAGTTCCAACTGTCCCATCTAGCCAGTCCAGTTCTGACTGGGCTAGTGGGTCCAACAGATTCAGACCCTTGACAAACCAAAACCATACCCTTTTCTATAAATTGACCATAACATTCAAATGGGAGGACTGTTTTATGATACATTAGCGGTGTTGATACCCTTTGATGAGGAATTTTTTTATGTTGTCTTGGTGGGGTTATCATGGGATCAAAAGATGTTGAGATAGTACCCTTAGTATTTTCCTATGACAGTTCTAAGCATGATCATGTTCCAATCATAGAGGATGACCTGTATTTTTAATTTATTTGTCTCAGCCTGACATTAATTGTTGACTCAGCGGGTTGGTGCATGTATCACACTGAGAGGCCAGGTCGGTCCTCACTTCTCTTCATGGTACAATATATAGTGTTTTTAGACAAGGTGTAACCAATATTTACACAGGAACCTATCCCAAATCTACGATAATTTTTCTATGTAACACCTCAATATTTCATAGTATGTTATTTTCTTTACAGTAATTCACCAGCTCGCACTACACGCTACATCGACTTCGAGCGCACCACGACTTACAAAACTAGCCATTCAAAAATATTATATGAATATTATTAACTAATTTTTGAATTTAATACACTAAATATAATTTTAGAATCCAAATTATGTGTTTCTTAGAAATAATATAAGAACAAATTCATTTTTTTAAGATAAAAGAGGTATTTTTCAAGAAATTTAATTTTACCACCTTTTAAAAGAGAACCCTTTTTAAAACCAATATTTGACACTTTTATATATTAATTTTAATGAAATTTAATTATTCTTTAGAACTTGGAAATAATTTTTTTGGATAAAATTTTAGCACTTTTCTGATAACATTCATATTTTGATGAATAGTGGAAAATACTAAATTTTTATTGAAAACTACTTTTTTTATAAAAATAATTTATATTGTTAAGTTATGAATTTGAATGTTATTTAAGTATAATTAGATTATATTTTTATCATTTTATACAATTTTGGTCATTATATGTAATTTTACATTTAAATTTCACATAAACACATGCCAATAATTTGATTGTTTTTACTTCTTAAAAACCAGTTTTTTTGTTTTGACAACAGGAATTAATTTTAATTTAATTAATTTTAATTCAATGTTTGGAATTTGGTAAAATATACTTATTTTTGTATTTGGAATACCAAAATTATCTTAGGGTTAATTTTTTGTATTTTTCTGAAATCATTCAATTTTCGATGAATTGTGAAAAACACTACGTTATTGTTTAAAAACCGAATTACTTTAAGAAATGATTTATTTTATTTATTTTAAGTCAATATAAATACAAAATAACTAAATTAGTTCAATGTGACTCATTGGAGTCGTTTTTATAATAAAAATTTATTTATAAAATTTAAGTGAACAATTTTACGGTCTTTTACCCACCTTATAGGAGCATTTTCAAATTTTCATAAAACATAATTTTATCACTTATATGAGCATGTTCTAAAATATGAGAGTCATGTTTTGAAATCAATATATAAAATGAGGTTCAATAAGATGAAAATAATTTTAGGAGAATAATAACTTTTGACTTTTATTTACCACACTTAAAATTAAATACGGTAATTAAAGGTAAAAATGATATAATAATTACCATAACACGTGTCCAAATTCTATTGGATAAGTGTAATTATACCATACACATCCTTAGGAATAAAATATGATCCTTTTTGTCCTCTTTTATTATATTAGGAAAATTATTATTATTTTATTTAAAGAAGAGTTAAAAGTGTTAATTCAATGATTAATAACAAAACTATTTTTAATATTGGGTTATACATAAGGTAAATTCGACAATAAATATTCACTGTAAATAAAAAAATATTTCCTACATAATGGTATTTTATTTATAATATTTAAACATGAAATAATTAAATTTATTAATGACACAATGATGATGCAGTAATTATCTTGTTAATGAATGATTAAAATAATTTATATTATAAATATCCAAAAAAATGTAATTTGTGACTTATGATGAATTAAAATTATTTTCTAGGTTAATATGAAATTTTATGGTTGATTAAGTAATTTTTTCGAAGTAATAATGTTGTTATGATTTTCACAAAAACCAAATACTAAATACTATCAAAATTGACCTAAATGACTTTTTAAAACAAATATTATATTATTGGTTGATATAATATTTCAATATAATAAAAGGTTCATCAAAAGGTCATAAATAATATTATATATGTCATTAATGAAACACATGATGTTTTCTGGTAGGTTTAAAGTAATTTTATTAACCATATAGTTTAAGAATTCCAGAAGACACAGTAAAAGTTAAACTATTTAACAAATTGTTAAAACTAAAATATACGATTAATATGGTGACATAAACTTGTCTAAAACCTATTGGTTGAGATTATTTCGACCCATACCCACCTTAGATTCTAAATAATTTAATTGTTTTCTATTAGAACCTGAAAATGATTTATAATAAAATAACATTTCGAGGTTTTTCAAATGTGACCCTAACCTCTCTTATAAAAGGGTACTTCCCCTTATCTTAATTTCACTCCTCAAAATCCATTTTCCACGGCCAAAACCCAACCAAATATCCTCCCATCTACTATAAATACATCCCAGTGTCCTTCAATAGATCATAAATCCAACCTATGGATCCCTTTTAATCAAATCAAAATGAAGCACCCGAAGAAGATGTAATAATTTCACACCACTAATTCATGTTAATTTCGTCTTCCACTTCCTCTTCATTTTTTGATTCCCTACCAAAATAATAAATCCAATACCTCATTAATATTTTGATTTGATTATAAAAATGGTACAACCATATTCATTATTCTATCCATCATATAAATGGCAAAGTCACCATACGTGTGTACGTATGGATTACCCTCTCCACGTCGTGGTGTAGTTTGTTATTAAAAACCAAAATTATTTGGATGGGTATAATAATGAGTATAACTCATTTAAATGATAAATATAACATGTTAATCATTTGGTGTATATGATATAGCATTCAATTTTATACGATTTCACCAACAAAAAAATGATATTGCCACTCGTGCGTACGTATGACTTACCGTCTCCACGACGAGATGACATGTCATTCCCCATTGTATCCCTTCAAGAATAATTTTCATTTGATGATAATAAAATTGTTTAAATAATTTATATCACTCTGGATATAAATAAAATAAATCCTTTCCATAACAAACATGACATATGTAACAAAACATAAAAAGGAAAATAAATTAGTTAACACCTGAAACAATGATACTACAACAATATTATTAACAATGGAATATTAGAAGATAATATATGATATCAAATTTATATATTTGGTTCTTTTATATTTTAATAAAAAAATTAACTATTATACAGGATCTTAATGTACCCTCGACTATGGAAAAGTACAAGGTAAGAGGTTTTCATCTCAATTCTTATTCACGTGGGATTCATGAAATATTGCCACTATTTCCTTTTTAGTGGTGTATGTACTACCTATTATTTAATTATTTGTGTAATATACATTAATTTATAGATATTTACAACTTTAGTGTATGATACTTCTTTCATGGGTTGTATTTTTCATAAGTTACTAAATCAGTTAGGGAATTTCAAATTTCAATTTCCACTCATTGGTCTTTTCATATACTTCATTTGTTATTTAACTCCAACATTTTGTGTGGAATCAAAATTTGTTTTTTATGTAGTAATTTCTACTCCACATTATGTATATATACCTTTGATACACATAATCACTCCATTGATAAATTCAATTTCCATTGATATGAACTTTTTAAGGGTAATCTTAATTCAATTTTCATTCATTGAGAGAAACATCCAAGTGATTTGTTTTATTTTTACTAGAATATGTGTTAATGTAATTTGATTGATTTACCCTGAGTATCAAATTATATTGAGTGTATTTATATATTTCATAAATAATTATTTCACTGACTTTTCCTTAATCTAAGGATACAACCGTTATAAGTTATTTTGTCTCAATTTACATTCCTTTGAGACCTCTTTATCGTTAGGCACCAATAATCTTTTATATGATGTATATAATGTCTTTTGAAATAATATATCATAAATCCCTTTATTCTCATGATATTATAATATTTTGATAAATTTTATTCCTCAATTACTTGTATTCAAGCGTCTCTTATTTGGTTAGGAACTCATTTACTAAAATATTGTTTTAAATGTTTTAAATACTTATTCTTATAAATGTTTCTCATTAATGACCATGTTTTAAAAATGGTTTTAAGTATTTATTTATATGGACATAAATGTTTTGAAATTGAAATTACTTTTAAATTTTTCAAAGTGGTATGGTACACATTGATTAAAAAATCTCTTTTACGTGACTTCTTTTATAAATTGTGAGACATTTAAATGATTTCAAGAAAAGGGGATATTTCTCTCAAATACATTCAATGACAATTTTCATATTTATCAATATCCTTCAATGTATTTAATTCTGGATAGAGGTTAATTTACCTTAATATAATCATCCATATTGTATTGAATGAGTTATATTTAACCGTGGATGTGATATGTTTTCCATTCTTGGTTTGTGGTTAAAATATAGAAATTTCGTATGGTAGTTTTAATATGAATGATTTGATAAATTTTCACCATTTCTTATGAAGAATGTATTGGACTTATTATGTGACGGATGAAGCCCATTATAACTCCTCGATGCATCGGTAGGTGTCATCACACAAACATGTGTCTTGGTATAAGGCCTTGAAAAAATCTTATTTGTAGTGTTGGAACAAGGCCTTGACTATGTGGTTATGATGTCTGACATTATAAATTCCATCACTTTGAAATTGTCTATTGATCTTAAATGTGATTATTCAATAAGTAGAATATCCATGATAATATATAAATGGAATTATTTGATTTATCTTTTCCATATTATGGTTTTTTCTATGTTTAAAAGGCTTGTGTTCTAGTTTTATACATTCCCTTAAATGTTTATTCTTATTTATGAAAGTTTATGATATATTTTTATCCCTACTAAGCATTTGAGATCACCCATTTATTATGTTTTATTTTTTTCAGGATAAAAAAGAAGTATATTTTGATTAACCTGTAGGAATAGGCTATGGGGTATATTATTGTTACAAGGGGACACAATGTTGTTGTTTATTCATGGTGTAATGTAAAAATTATTTATGTATCTAGTACATCCAAGGCTACTAAACTAATCGGTCATTCAAGACATGATTCATTGTATCATGCCAGTATTATTTAATAATTCACTTATTCTGGGTAACTGGGGTTGGGGCATTACAGTAGGTATCAGAGAAAGTTTAGTACAAACCTTCGAAGCTAGATTTTGAAAAAAAAATCTCATTATAAAACACTACTCTAAGATTGACATTGAGGATTATAATAGTATAACATTCAAAAAATATGGTAATGTAAATATTATTTGGGTTTTCCAAGAAATACATCCATGTCTGGATATGATCATGTATAGGTGTCTCTGGCATAGATGTACTTAGGAGTGAATACTCTGACATGGAGTTTCAGGCTTGACCCAAGTTATCCTGGTACACGACAACGGGTCTTGTTTCACTCTAGGTTATGACACTCCCAGGGGATATGCATAGGATAATTATAATTTTAATTGCAAACTTTTTTGAAATATTTTAATATAAGATGAGAATAAATAACATTGGTTAATCCTAAGGTGTTTTCGATATAAAAAATTAGGTGTTCTGATATTCTATAAATGATTTAATGACTCCAACTATGATTTATAGTGTTAGTTAATGGATGGATTCCAAGGATGTAATAGTAACCTTGAAGATCATGTACAAGGTGGTACGATGGTGGAAATGAGAAAGCAATTGTAATTTTGACAAGGGTAAAAGATATTTTGTCCACGTTGAATCAGTTTTCCAAAAATTTGATCAAAAACCAATATATTAACCAACTCCCATAATCAACAAAGAAGAGAATGGCGGTGAAGGATACGAGCTCCAATAGTTGAGACCATGGAGAAAAGAAAGCTCAATTTTTCATAATGTTGGAAATGTGGAAGGAGACACATAAAAAGCTGTCTCAATGGAACAATGAAATGCTTTATGTGTGGGAAATAAGGACATAAAGTAAAGAATTTTTTAGGAAAAATGAAGAATTATATGGAAGAAAATAAAATTGATCCTAATAATCCAATTACAGTCATATTTCCATAAATATTTGGGACCTTGGAATTACATGAGCTAATGCCCTATTATCTAGGATAACCATTATGTAAAGGAATAACCTATGTGAAAATTAATGGATAGAGAAATGTTTAAAAGTATGGGATTACATTGGAATACTATTCTCTTGTATGTGTAACCATGCAATTTGTTATGTGAAAATTCAATTTGATGAAGAATTATTTTTTATTTTATTGATATAGTTATAAAGATCCATTTGGGTTTATATGATCCTAGAATTTGAGGCAATTACAGGTTATTAATTTTTGGGATTAAAATTCAAGGTATGAGATAACATTTGTGTTTAAATTATGTTATGGTTATTTTGAATAATTTATATCATTTTGGGAATGTTATAAAATATATTTTTTGAAAAAGGAAAACATGCAAACTGTGGGACAACCCATCGCATCACTCAAAGTTGCGAGAGTCAAACCCACAACCAGAGAGCGATTGGGATTTATCACCTACCAATAGAATACGTGAAGGCCCTTATTAGCGTCACTAATTATTTTAGTTAAATGCGTTTTTAGATCAATAATATGTTTATTTGGGATCTTATTTCATATAAAATGGTTATCCTTAGTATAAAAAAATGATTTGGTGATTATGTGATAAATGTTATTTTGGAAGAAATTCGCTCTGTTGGTAACACTATATGTCTAAGGAAAATAGAATACTAGGGGATTTCATTTGAGAAGTAATTGTGAATTTTTTACCTATGTTTTTATTGTGTATTTATAGCGATTTGGGTTATTTATTAAAATGATTATCCTATCATAGGGAATATGTTATTAGGGTATTTACTTCTTAGAAAGTGACTTCAAGAGTAGTTGATGTTATTTGGAGATACAATTTAACTTGGAAGAATACTTAATTAGATTATTCTATGTTTGGGGTTTCAATATTAGTTTGGATTATATTAAAGGATTTTAAGGATAATTTTTATTAAATGGTATTTATTGAACATTTTGTAATATTGGAAAATTATAGAAAATAAGATTAGTATTTCTTTCTCTAAATGATTATCCTTTTGGGGATCATCTTATCTTATACTAACAATTTTGGATTTGGTTAATCTCTACAGACAAAGGAAATATATATTTTATCCTCCGTGGATAAAGTGATTCTCTAGTAGTTGATTCTAGTCATTCAGGTGTGACCATGTCAAATTGAATACTCATCGTTTGAAAAAAAAAGATGAGTTAGTGGTTGAAATTTATTAAAGGATGAAACTCTACCTGAAAAGAATGTATATCTCTTTATGTTCTTAACCATTCTCATAAATAAATTCCTCATCTTTGTGAAATGGAAGTTAAGACAAAAAATTCATGAATTTACTTTTTTTATTGGGAAACAAATGAAACCTTATCACGTCACAAGTTTGTGGTTTTATTGTGGTCAACATTCTACGGATCATGTTATCTATCACTCTCTATCAGAACATGACACATAGTTTATCTTCCAAATCTATGTTTTCCTACTAGGAATCCTAGTACGGGTTATCTTTGGTGACCTTTATACTTCTCATTCTTTTTTTAAAGTGATAGTTTTATTAAAACTTCTTCCAATTGGGAAATTTAATGAAGTTCCCAAGCCCAATATTAAATTTTTGAGGACGCAATTTCCAAAAGGGAAAAATTTAACACTCCATGATTTTATAGTATGTTATTTTCTTTAACGTAATTCAATTGCTTGCACTACACGCAACACCGAGTTCGATCATACCACGACCTACCAAGCTAGTCATTCAAAAAGTGGTTTTGAATATAATTAACTTAATTTTGAAATTAATATACTCCATATATTTTTAGAATCCACATTATGTGTTTCTCAGACAAAATATAATAACAAATTAATTATTTTCAGATAAATGATGTATTTTTTAAAATATGAAAATTTACCACCTTTTAAGGGATAACCCTTTTCAAAACCAATATTTAACACTTTTATATATTCAATTTAATGAAATTAAATTATTATTTAGAATTGGTACATAAAAATTTATTTTTCGATAAATTGTTGGAACATTATTGAGAACATTCATATTTTGATGAATAGTGAAAAATACTAAATTTCAATTGAAAACAACTTTTTTAATCGAAATAATTTATAGTGATAAATAATGAATTTTAATATTATGGAAGTACAATTAGATTATATTTTTATCATTTTATACAATGTAAGACATTATAATTAATTTAACATTTAAATATGATATAAACACATGTCATTATTTTGATAGTTTGTACTTATTAAAAATATTCTTTATTTTTTGAACAATGGGAATTAGTTTTATTTTAATTAATTATACTTATATGTTTTGAATTTTTTGAAATATAATTATTTTGATATTTGGATTATCAAAATTAGCATTTCGTGAATTTTTGGTATTTTTCTGAAAACATTCAATTTTTTATGAATTGTGAAAAACACTGCATTACTATATAAGAACTGATTTTTTTAAATTTATTTATTTATTATATTTTAAGTAAATATAAATACATGATTCCTATATTATTTAAATTGGATTCATTGGAGTCATTTTTATAATAAAATTTTATGTATATAATTTTATTGAACTTTTTTACCGCTTTTATCCATCTTCTATGAGAAATTTCAAATTTTCATAAAAACTAATTTAACTGCTTTAGTGATTTGAATTTAAAAAATAATTGAGACATTGTTGACATAATTAAGTAAAATGATGTTCATTTAGATGAATATAATTTTTGGGGAATAGTATCTTTTGACTATTATTTACCACGCTTAAAAGTAAATAGGGTACTTAATGGTACAAATGATATTATAATTACCCTAAAACATGTCCTAATTAAATTGGATAAGTGTAATTCGACCAAAAATATATTAGGAATAAAATTTTATCCTTTTGATACACTTGGGTAAGATTATGTCATTTATTATTATTTTATTTCTAGAACAGTTAAAAGTGTTAAATTAAATTTATTAAAAACAAAAATATTTTTAATACAGGGATATACATAAGATAAATTCGACTATAAATATTTTTTAGATGTTAAAAATTATTTCATACATAATGGTATTTTATTTATAATTTTTAGACATTAAATAATTAAATTTATTTATGACACAATGATGATGCGGTAATTACCTTATTAAAGAAAGTTTAAAATAATTGATATTATAAATATATAAAAAGAATTAATTTGGGAATTTTGATTAATTAATCTAATTTTCTAGTTTTAAATTACATGTTATGGTTGATTGAATAATTTTTTTTTAATTAATCATTATGTTATGATTTTCAGAAAAACTAAATACTAAATAGTGCCAAAATTTACCAAAATAAGTTTTAAAAAAACACTATATTATTGGTTGATATAATATTAATAAAAATCTAAGGGTAGTTAAAAGGGCTTAAATAATATTATATATGTCATTAATGAACCACTTCAGGTTCACATGGAAGTTTAGAGTATCTTTATTAACTATATAGTGTAAGAAAAAAAGAAGACATTGTAAAAGTTAAACTATTTAACTAATAGTTTAATCCAAAAGATATGGTAAATATGACGACCTCAAATTTTGAAAAATCAATTGGTTGGAATAATTTGGACCCATAGACTCACTATCATCAGAATAAATCAAATTGGATCCATTAAAACCTGAAAATGATTTATAATAAAATAATATTTCATGTTTTTCATAAATTGACCCTCACCTCTCTTATAAAAGGATACATTACTTGTTCTCAGTATCACACATCCAAAGGCATTTCTCTAATCCATCCCCTGAAAATATATCCTCCCATAAATAGTTACTACATCCTAGAGTCTTTCATTTGATAAAAAATCCAACCTATGAAGACCATTTGATCAAATCAAAATGAAGCAACGAAAGAAGAGGTAATAATTTCACCACCCTCTTTCAAGTTATTTTCTTCTTCCACTTCCTCTTTCATTGTTGATTCCATACCAAAATAATAAATCTAGTACCTCCTACACACAGTGATGTTATTATAAATATGTCACAACCATATTTGTTATTCTATCCATCCTGTAAATGAAAATGTCACCATACGTGGGTACGTACGGATTACTCTATCCAAGCCACGGTGTAGTTTGTTATTAAAAAACATCATTATTTGTATGGGTATTACAATGAGTATAATTCATGTAAATAATAAATAATACATGTTAATATTTCTGTATTTAAAATATACCATCCAATTATATATGATTTCACCATCACAAGAATTATTTTGTCGCTTGTGCGTACGTACGGATTACCGTCTCCACGACGCGATGAGATGTCATTCCCTATCGTAACCATTCAAGACTAATTTTCATTTGATGATTAAAAATAATTTTTTACTACTTGATATATTTCTGGATATGAATCAAATTCATCCTATCCATATCAATCATGACTTGCATAACAAAACTTATAAAGGAAAACTAATATGCTAACACCTGAAACAATGATACTACTAAAATATTTTTTATGTAGAAATATTAGAAGATAATATGTGATATCATATTTATGTATGTGGATCTTTTATAATTTAAAAAAATTATTTAACTATTATACAGGAGGTTAACGTACCCTCGACTATGGAAAACTACATGGTAAGGGGTTTTCATCTCATTTCTTATTCCCATGAGATTCATGCTATATTTCCACTATTTCCTTTTGTGTGGTTCATGTACTGACCCTGATTGTATTATTTTTCTAATATAGTTTAATTTATGGGTATTTACATATTCATTATATGATACATCTTTCATGGGGTGTATTTTTCGTTAATTACAAAAACAATAAAAGAATTTCAATTTTCAATTTCAACTCATTAGGCTTTATGAATACTTCATTGATTATTTTACTCCAATATTATGCATGGAATCACAACTTTTTTATGTATTAATGTAGAATTCTCTTTATGTGGATATACCATTGATACCCACATTCAATCCATTTATAAATTCACATTTTATAGATATGAACTTTTTGAGGGTAATCTTAACTCAATTTCCATTCATTGAGTTAAAAATACAAGTCATTGGTTTTGTTTTTACAAAAATATGTGTGAATGTAATTTGATTGATTTACACAGAATATCCAATTATATTACGTGTATTCATATTTTTCACACATAATAAATTCATTGATCCATACTTAATCTAAGGATACAGTCTTTATAAGGTATTTTGTCTCAATTTATGTTACATTGTGACCGGTTTATCGTTATGCACCAATTCACTTTTATATGGTGTATATACTATCCATTCACATATTATATCATAAGTCCATTTATTCTCAAGAAATTATAATATTTTTATTAATGTTAGTCCTCAATTACTTATACTCAAGTGTCTCTTATTTGTTTAGGAACTCTTTAAAAAAATATTGTTTTAAATGTTTTAAATACTGATTCTTGTAAATCATTCCCATTAATGAACATGTTTTAAAATTAGTTTTATGTATCTACATATATGGAAATAAATGTTTTGAAATTAAAATTCCTTTTAAGAGTTTAAAATTGGTATGGGATACATTGATTTAAAAATATATTTTAAACATCTTATTTGATAAATATTGTGACATTTAAAGGTTTTCAAGAGAAATGAGATATTTCTCTCTAATATTATTAATGACTATTTTCATCTATTTCAATATCATTTAGTGAATTTAATTCTGTATTGAGTTTGATTTATCATAATAAAATCATCCATATTGTATTGAATGAATTATTTTTTACTGTGGATGTGTTATTTTTATGACATTCATGGCTTGTGGTAAAAATATTGACATTTTATATTCTAGTTTTAATACGAATGGTTAGATTTTGTTTCACCCATTCATATGAGGAATGAATATGACATTGTATATGATGGGTGGAGCCCACTATAGCTCCTCGATTCAACAGTCGGTCTCGTGAGACAAACTACGGTCTTGGCACAAGGACTTCAAAAAATCATATTTGTAGTCTTGGTATGAGGCCTTCACGATGTGGTAATGATATTTAGCATTATGAATTCTATCATTATGGAATTGTCTATTGATATTACCTATTATAATTAAACTTGTAGAATATCCATGTGAATTATTAAATGGAATTATTTTATTTGTCATTGCAATATTATACTAAATTTTATGTTTAAATGGATTTTGTTATAGTCTTATACATTTTATTAAATATTTATTCATTTTTATGACATTTTTTTGCTATATTTTTATCCTTAATGAGCTTCAAAACTACCCCTTTCATAGGTTTTATTTTTCCCAGGATGAAAAGAAGTATATTACGATTAACCTACAAAAATATGCTATGGGATATAATACTATTCAAAGGGTACACAATATTGTTTTTTTATTTTATGATGTAATATAAAAATTATGTATGTATCTAGTGCTGGGGTCAGGTCGTTACATTCTAGTATAGTGGGGAGTCCACCTACTGAGCCCAGGGTGGGAGGACCACCTATCTATGTGTCGATATTATATTCGTTATATTCTGTGTTACCATTCTCGATGAGCATTTTTTGGGTAATTTCCAATGGTTCATGTTTGGCTATAACTTTCTAAATTCATTACAAGGGGGCTGTATGATTTATCTACACTCCATGTGTTACTAAAACATTGTGTTTTGTGACACTCCATGTTTTACCAAGACTCCCTATGTTACCGTCAATTTTTATGTTACTGACACTATGTGTGTTACCAAAAACCCCTGTGATACCGACACACCATGTATTACCAACAGGACATGTGTTACTGGCACTCTGTGTTTTACCAACACCCCATGTGTTAATGACCCTCTATGATTCATCAAAACATCATTACATAGTGAGGCTGGATGTCTCAGGTAAACTACATAACTCTTATAGAACCTTGTGTTCTCTTGGGTACACATAGTATAATTGTTCAACATGATTATGTAGAATAACTCAAGAAGAGAGATGTCTAGTGATGAGCGTGCAATGACAGGAACCGCGTAGCTAGCAGTAGAGGAAACATTAAGGCCATAAATCTTTTATGAGTATACCTAGGCGTTCATGTAATATGTGTTGTAGATAGACACCATTATTTTGATAAATCTATCTTCATACTTATGTTTCCGTTGTGGTTTTTTACATTGTATTTCATGGTGTCCAACTGAGTATTGTTTCACCCACCCCTACCCATGATTTTTTAGAACATATCGTTTCATGTGCAGATAATCAATGCTATTACGGATTCATATGTGGACCAGGGACATGTGGTGGTTAGAGTGACCGGATAGATGAGATGTGCTTCTACATATTCTTACAAATGATTCTGGACCTTCTGTTTAGGTATGATTTTCTATAGAGGTGTTCAACGGAATTGTACTATTGCATTTACTTTTGGTTTTATTTCTATTTGGGACCCATTAACATTCAGTTTTCTGTATTAATACTCTATGTTGGATCTTAGTGATATTAATTTTTGTTAACTTAGTGTTTTTAGTTCGTCATTTTTTTCTTGGAGATGTGTTCATGTGTATTAGTACTTGGGAAAATGCCTCCCATTATGGGGTATGCCTACTTAGTTCATGTAAAAATCCCTTGTCTTATAGGAGGTGGGATTGGGGTAGTCACAGAACAATCCCCATTTGGAAGGGTCATGGCACTAAATCCAGGATAAGGAAACATGACATTAAGAGATATGGGATGTTCTTGTTAGTAGTACCATGGGAGTTTTTTTGGGACCGGTGGATCTTGTGATACACATGTCACATAGATTCCAGGTGGTTCCATCTTGGTTTTTTTAAATAATTTACTTGTTGGATGCACTATTTTTTTGGAATATATATTTATATGTCTCCTTGTGGATACCTTAGTTTTTTTATCCTTTTTCATATTTTATCTATTTAGGATGTTCGTTGTTGGGTGATATTTTTCCTACCTCATTATTTTATATTCCAATGTTCGTATTGCCAGCTTAGGGGTATCGATAATTTCATTCAAGAATGCTGTGGGTCAATTCAATATTTAGTTCCCATGGGATCACATGTTAGTTCATTACAAAAGAGGTTATTGGAGGCTATACATTATTTTATAAAATTTATAATATATTGGAGGTAAGAATATCTAAATTGTAAAAATCTGTCATAGGTGGGTTCATGATCACACCCAAATGTGATTAAATGAGGGTTACATAGGTTGTCAATGTTAATTTTGTTTCAATATCGATCCCAATATTAGTATATTATATAAACCATTTGTATTTTTTGGTGATTTTTTATGGTGTTGTGATTTTGTGAATTTTTCTGATATGCATTGGAATTATAGGGAAATACATATGGGTTCATGCTATTTTCCATGGTTTAAAACCATGTATAGACTGTTAAACAATATCTGGTTAAATATAAATTGAATTTACATTATTGGTGCATGTTATTTCGAATCCAATTCAAAAATATAGTACATGTTGATATATATTTAAATTTTAATGTTTTATTGTAATGATTTTTGTTTTTTGTTTTCAATTTATAATGAATTTAGAACATTATTCATGGGGAATTCCTTAGTTTCTTATTTTATTTAAAATATATTCTCAAAATATAAAACATGATATGTTTGGAAATAGTTTTGGTAATTTAATATAAATTTTATAATGTATTAAATTCCAAATGAATTTTTTATTGAGGTATTTATAATATATTTTAGATTTATAATGATGAATGATTTTTGGAAACTCTAGTTGAATATTTTGAGAAAGGTTTTCTATTATACTGATTTCAAATGTCTTATTATGGGGTTGAATAATTTTTGTTTAGTTATTTCATGGATTAAAATGTGAAATTTTTTAATTACTAAAATTTTAAAATATTTTAATAATATTAACCCTATTCCCTTAATAATTTTCAATTTTGTGAAAATATTTTTTTTAATAACTATTATTCTTTTCGAAATAGATTGTTTTAAAACACTATTTAGTTAATCGGTAAAATTATTTCACGATGAACATAATAAAAGGGTTTATTATTTATGATTTTGTTTATTTTCATATTATTATTTTTTATTCGGGTTTTTGTGGTTGAATCTTTTTTTGTTTTATAGTGTTATACTTGATTTCAGGATTTCTTTTGACTATTTTTTCCCGCTTATTTTTATTGTACACAATTATTAAGATTTAATAGTGACATTAGATGTTAAAGAGTATATTAGAGTTTGTGTTACAAAATGTATTGTCTCAAGACCCAATATTATTACTCTGATTTACCAACCTGATGATAATTCACATGGATTACTAAGAATGAACCCTTATAATTTTCTTAGACAGTCTGATTCTCCATATATATCGATTTTCATGAATTTGATTATGGATATCATCACCGTTCTTGAACATAAATTATATCTCAAGGTAATGAATTTGACATTAATGATTTTGTTTCAAGGAATCATGTTTTATAAGTTTTTCACTCATGATAATCCACTGAATAACTATATGTGGGTAGCATTCAATGAACATTTTGATCGAGGTATCATTCTATATTTAGTGATTTTATCATAGGAAATGTTTTTTAATGTCACCAAAAAGGATAGAAATATTTTTTTAGTACAGTCACTCTTTTATCATGTTTAAATCATATCCTCCTCATTTGGCAATTGAAAACTATCTTATGGAATAGTTTTTCTATGAGGGATTTATTTTTTATCTATATTAGTTTTCATTTCTTATTATCCTCAAATCATATGGAACAATTATGGATTATTGTTTAATGCTAGAAGAAATCATGAAAATAATATCATATTAATTTTCAATTTCTCATATTCATATGTAAGAAAGGGGATGCTCCAATAAGGGAAAAAGGGGTTGGGTGAGTCATAACCCTTAGGGGGTGGCCTGAAAAGGTTTTTTTTGTTTCCACCAGTTTACTATGTGATGAAAAATATTCCCTGCTACTAGTGCAGAACAATCAATAATTTAGAGAGAACTTGTATGAATAATTCCTTGTCTTGAATCACTTCTAGATATCTAGTTCATATGTTGAGGTTCTTATGGGGTCTATTAACATCTCAAAATTTTCAGGAATCGCTAAATTCATTGGGAACTACGGAACAATGGCACCACTAAATGATTTAGGAAAAAATGATCTCTATTTACGCGACACTCTGAATCCTTTTACACATTGTAAATTCTATACATTAAATTTCATTCTATTCAAACTCTTTATTCTGATATTCGAGTAAATATCATTTGATTTTCCAAAATATAGTTTTTCCTTATTATTACATTTATTCCTTAGGATATTTTTTTGTTGTTTCCTTGGATCCCCGGTGTTGGTGTTTGTTGTTTTCTTGTACCCTTTTCAAATTATTTCATTGTAAGGAAATTCAATGTTTTTTACTTACATGTTTTGATCCATTTTATTGAATCTTGTATTTTCAAGAGTTGCGATGATGTAGTTTTAATCTATGTAAAATTCATTTTGGGGTGGTGGCCACCAAAATTTAACATTCAATGAATAAAAAAATTTCTCCCTCCTCCATTGGAAATACTTCTTCATGTTTTCAATAATAAATATATGGGAATTATGATATCCATAAACATGAAATTTACTATAAGGGATTTAGCACAATAATGAAATAGAATCATCAATTTTTTTATATCCTAATTAAATTTAATCCTTTCATTGGGATTGGGTTCATTGGTGATTATCCATGGGTGTTATATTTTTGATGTTCTCCTTCAAATATGCACTATATGATCATAATTGTTTGGAAATTAATATTAAATCATTATTACCATTCTTCCATCCACCTATGTTTATGCAGGACCTACATTCAGTAAATATTACTTTTTGGATAAACATAGTATAGTTTTGTAAGGTGTTAGGGTGACAAATAGGAAATATAGATAATGGAAGTAGGTTTCAATAGATATTTTTCAAAATCTTGTGTTCTCGGAATATATTCATTATCTACTCTCAAATGACATAATCCTTGACCATGTTATTTGATAAAGAGGTATGTTTCTTATTGAAAAATATAAATTTTTTCTCTTAGGTTCTATTGTGTGACCCACAATGTTTTTTTCATAGTATTATCCTTTTGAAGATGTTATTTATCATTATTACATTTAATGTTTTCAAGTGTTGTGATTTTGAGGTTTTTCTAGAACTTAGTACTTTTTTTCTCACAATTATTACTTAATTTGTTTTCTGAGTTTTTGAGTAATAGTTCATTACTGATTCTTATAATGAGAGATTTTCTTCCTCACATAATGTAGTTCACTGGTTTTCCATAGAAATAATATTTTTGGAATTAAAACTTCTAAATTATTTTTTATAAGCATGTTTTATTCCGTATTTTTTTTTTCAAATCCCTTCTAGTTTTAATCTATGACAGTTCTATAGTTATAGTACTCTAGATGTTTCACTTTCAGAGGTGTATCTAGGTTTTTCTTCTCTCTCTACGCTTGATCGACCAATATCCTTGAATATTTATATGGGAATAAATCCTTATAATGGGGAGGGTTATAACTTAATTATATATTCTTCAAGGGTTATTATTTCTTTTAGGGAGTTTAATTTTAGTTCTGAGAGTATTTTTGGGGTTTTAACCCTCTTGGGGTTCAATTCCTATAATAAGAGTTTTTACAATTTCATTGAAATTCAAATTAAATAATTTCCATTGATGTTTTAACTATATTATGATCTTGGGTTTTTTATAATGGTAAATACCTCATACCGTTATGTAATTGAGTTTTTATAGTGTTTTAAAAAGGTGAACCATATTTTTTATGGGATACACTACGGTAAACCACCAGCTATATAAGTGTAGGGTTAAGTTATATTCAATAAAAAGGGTAACACTATATATTCAAAAACTATATATGGGTAGATTAATATTCATTTGTGTTTAATAAGGGTAATTTCTTAATGGGGTTAAAGGGTTTCTATTGGGTAATCACTTGATTTTTATAATTCTTTTATGGGGAAAATCTCATTACACAACTGTAGCATGGATTGTATGAATAATTAAAATCGGTTTTCAAAAAATTAATGTTGGTAGTCCAGTTCAATGTTGGGATAATTCTGTTGCAATACATTGTGTAAAGGTAGAAATCCATGCCCTTATGTGACAGATATAAATTTCAAAATGGTAAAACAATGTTATCCATGTATAGTGCCATTTTTGATAAAAAAAATTCAAAATAGTATTTTTTCACTCCTACTTCCTGACACGCACCAATAATGTACATTGGTTATTTTGATGACATAATATCATGGTACTCGATTACATAACTTATTTGGGGGCTATAACTCCAATTTTAAATAACCTAAAACCAAATGCATTCAAGACTATGTTGAAAGTAGAAAATAAATTGTTGTTTTAATTTTTTGTTTTTTTGGTAAAAACTTGTAAACCATTAGAATTTATAAAATTACATGAACCATTACGTCATTGATGTCTACAATCAATTTTAGTGATGTATTGGGAATTCATATTCTATGGTGATGAATATAATTATGTTTGTTGCTAATTTAACCCATTGTTGCTCTATGGTGATCCTTGGATACAGAATGTCTCATGTTGCTATTGTGAATCTCTGATTCACTATTCAACAATTTTATAATTATTTTATGTCATTTTAAAAATAAATATATATCAATTAAAACTTTTGTTTCATGTTTGTTGAAAATTGGATTTATAAATGATTTACAAATAAATATTTAAGACAACGAAAAAAAATTTATAGGACATGGTTTATGTCAGGAAAACCATTGATAGTGGCTTTTGAAAATTAATTATAGATTTCCCAAAAATATTATTGAATTAAAATGATGATTTGAAGAATATTTTTTTATAAAATGAAATGAATGGTTTTTTAAACCATTTTTTCTATTTTTTAAATTGATGGATGTATTATTTTATATAAATGTTTGTATAATGATTTTTGAAATGTGAGGCATGTTTTTAACCATGAACATGGGTCCAATTTATTATTAGATATTGAATTATTCAATAATTTTTTAAATTATTGGTATAAACGTGAATATATTTTCTTTACCTTAAATCTCTTAATATCTTAGGTAGTAAGTTGGGATGAAAAAACATGGGCCTATATTTTCATTACCTAGAAATGGAATTATTGATAAAAAATACTAACAAAATTAAATGGGGGAATTGAGATTAGTATTTAAAGATATTCTATTAATTTCCCAAATGATTTTTCCTAGGAACTTATATTCACTATGAGTCATACATCATTGATATATTTGATAATCCTTAAATAAATCCTATCTATTGGTCACTTATCCCAAGTGCTACAAATTGATTTATTGATTTCTGAAATACTTTATTCATTAAAATCTTATAAAATGTATCAGTCATGTCATTTTTGGAAAAAATATTAATTCCATGTTATATTTATAAATATTAAATTCTTTATTATCTTATTATGAAACTTAATTATGCCTTCTTATATGGATATTAAATTATAAAACTAATCTATCAAGGAGTTGAAATATTTTGGATGGTGTTTTTTAATATGAATTGTTGAAATATTGTCATGTTTTTCATCTAAAATTATTCATAAATGGTTTCTTTTTTTATTTCAGAGGAAATATTTTTTTAGATCTTACAAGGATATATAGATAAATAAACACAATTGTGTTCTGACATTTTTAGTTTTCATGTTTTATATCATGGGGAAGGAAAGGTACCACTTATATACTAATGATGTTCATATTTGTGGGACCTTTGGAGTTGATAGTTTTCAGTAGATCCTGCGATCTACTAATTAAATGGATTTCTATTGGTAATATAATTATATTTTTATCTGATGTTATTAGAGGGAATATTATTATTGGGAACATATAACCATATATTTGTTATTATCAATATTTTCTTACATTTACTTCATTTTTCATCTATTTGTTTTCTTATTTATTTTGTCAATTCATTCCCATCTCATTCTTCCAAATGCCTAGGTACTTTTCACAAGACAATCGGGATCTAGAATGATCATCAGCCTAGTGTCAGGTCGATTTGTGTACCAATTTAGATGGTTTCCTATGTTACAATATTTTATGTGGAGTAAATTATAAACTTAATACATGGGGAGATTTGTTTGATGACGTTAATGGGTTTTTTGATGAATAAGGTTAATGTAATTTTTGGGGGTTTCATCTATTTTCAATGTGTTATGATTCTTTATGTCCTCATTTTTATTCCGAACAATTATTTTTTCTTTTCACTATGATTTTTATTCTTTTGGAGAAATCATTCCCACATGAATTTTATATATAACTAGGTTTCAGTCACCATCCTTTGTAGATTGAGAATATTTTCCTGACCATGTTATAGTTGATTCAGATTCCACTTATATGGGTTATCCTCTTTGGTAATTGATAGGAGATTACATTTAGCATCTATACTAGTAAAAAACTATTTTGGAATTGGTTATGGGTTATTAATTATTTTTTGGATACATTTTATTTTTCTTGGAAACATCTTTTATAGGGAATGATTTATAATTCTTTAAATTTTTCAAAAGTAGTTGGGCTTTAATTAGGTTTGAATATGGGATGAATATTTATTTAATTTATTAATTTATGGAAAAAAATTTAATGTTTAAATACATAGAGTATATGTTAAATTTAAATTTTATACATTTAAGTGATGTAAAAATTATTTTATAAGATCCCATTTTATTTGGGAGGAATTTATTTTTTAGATATTGTTTTGTGGTTGAATATGTTGTGAAATTTATATTTCATATATGTTTTTAGTATATCTAGTGTGTTTTTTCAATTAAATTTGTACATATATTCATACTTGATAATTCAATTTTGAAACATGTATATTGTTTTCAAAAAAGACATTTTGGCTTACATTTTCATTGTTTTTATGTAAATTTTAATAAATTATCATGTGGAATTAATGAATGTCTTTTAATATTATTTATATTGAAATTTACTAATTAAATAATTAATATATTGAAAATAAATTAATCAAGGACACTATTAAAAGATAAATAAATACATTAAATAGGTTGTTTATAGTGATTTTGTTGTCCCATGAATGTTTTCTGTCCAAATTATGATCAATATTTTTTCACCAAATAGTTTCGTAATGCATAGAAATTTCATGTTAATTTCAATTGATTTGATCAAGAATTTCAAATCCACACATCTCTTTCCATTTGGATAAAAAAATTTAGCAAATTATTTACCAATAATAGAAGTGAACAATGTGAGCCCATAAACGTTCATGGAACCCTTGAATTATTGGTTCCCAATATTTCATGTTATGTGTCTAAACTGACCTGTTTTGAACACATCTATAACACCCAACATGTTTTGTTGATCATATAAGTGACCATTTACACCAGTTTTGAAGCATTTATAGTTAAAAAATAACAATATTTTTTTATCACATTTTCATTATAAAATCATATAAATCTGATTCATTTTCTATACACATATCAAATGTCAAATGTTAGAATAGAAATAGTGTCCCATATTTAAAAGATAATATGTTTTTATGAAATAGAATTCATGGGATCAGTGAGATATCAATATGATGATTATGATTATCCCAATGATTTTTATTATTTGTGGATGACATTATTAGTTTTATTGCTCAATATAGTCCTATAAGGCATCCCAAACATAGATTATAGTAAATGTGACATGTTGTCAGTGATTCATGGAACACATAAGGTACCATTTTACTATCATAAATTTTTTTATTATTATAATTTTATATTATAAACATATATTTTATAATTTTTTATAGGACCTATAAATCTAATAATGTATTTATATGGTATTTATTATTTAAAAAAGCATATTCCAATAAATAAAATGTATTTCATTTTTGAAGGGTGAATTAAATATTTTAACATTTTGTAATTGTTAAGGTGAATATAAAATTACTAAATGGATGCATCATATAAATTCCTTGATCATTCTATGTTTTTGTAGTATAGGCATTACCATCCAATACATGATATAAAAATATATAGATCAATTATATGGGATTAATTTTTAAATAGATAATTTAAATAGTAGGTTGGACCTAATTATTTGAATTTAACCATTATAATAAAAATTACACCTTAACAAGAATGTTGTTTCAAAAAACATGAAAATTGTTATGCTATGATATTATAAAATTAATATTCACTATTTTTAATATCAAATTTTATTTCGGTATACCTGAATATGATTATGGAATAGTAGGGGTAAAAATAATTATAGGTGGGTGAATTGTAACACATCCAAAGATTATATTTTAATAAATAAATAAATAAATAATAATTTTTTTAATTAAATAAAATAATAATTTTTTTTGGGAAATTATGAATGACACAATGTTCAATATTAGAAATTGTAAGTCATAGGAGAAAACTCTATTTAATTTTAGATAATAGATAGTGTGAATCACATAGATAGAACATAGTTTGTGTAATCACACAAGCTAATTATGAATGCCATTTAGTTGGCCCAAAATTTTTTATTTCATGTTTTAACAAACTAATATGCTTAGTATTCTTCTCATGGATCATTATATTATATTTATTCATGGATTTTTAATTTCAATGATGTTTTTTCTAGATTAGGGTTTTTATTGTGGAAGATTGTATCTACTAGATTTATTCTGGAAAAAAATTGTTTTACTTATAATATTATATATAGAATAGTAATACAAGAGGGTCCTTCTCACCCACTTCATTCATTTATGGAGAATTCTTCAAATGGGGGAGGGTGTTATGATCATAAATTTCATAGAGCCTTCTATTATTTTTTGTTATTTTTTCAACATTTGAGTGATGTTTGGAAATAGGGAGGAATTTATAAAATAATTAATTTTTCTAAAAGTGGTACATTTCAATTTCATGGTATGTGTTAAATCAATGTTTTTTATCAGTGCTTAAATATATTTCATATTTTTGGGAATAATCAATGAGTGTGACCATTTTCTCAGTTTATGTTGATATTATCTGGTAGAAGGATGACTGTTTGGGTTGATTTGTGAAGGAGTTTTTAAATTAAGGGCCATGATTTTTGTTTCATTATTAGTTACTTCGAAGAGATCATTTTTTTTGTGGAAATTATAAGACATACCGTAAAATTATATATAACCCTTACATATAACCATTTCTTATGGATATTAACCTATGGTATTATTTAATGTTTCAAAAATATTTGGTAAATTAATTTTTAACGGAACAATATTATGGATAAACTTTTGGAAAAATAATGAATATTATGCATTGATAATAATCTCACACCGTGAATTTTTTTAATTATAACCCTTGCATAAAAGGGAAAACATAATGTATTTATTAAATTTCATACATATCCAAATATTATGTATCCTCAAGAAAATTATTACATATCACCATAAGAATGTTACCTTCATCAATAATATGTCTTTAACAAATTTCATTCTAATTATATATAAAGTAATATATAAGAGTTGATAATTGTATAAATTTATAGTTCCTAACAGTCACCATTACTATATAAAAATATAAAACAATATTGAAAAATAATTTTAACTTCTCAAATATTTAACAGTTAAACCTATAGTGTGTTTGAGATATCCCCTTCACAATGCCTTATGAAAGTTTAATTTCTCTTCTATGTTATATTTTTTTTAATTGTGTTTTATTTGATACAAAATGGTCTTCAACTGGGGTGATTAGGATTGAAGTGGAGGCTAAAATACTACGTCATTATTTTTGAGAATTCAAATGTTGAGTGGTTGTGATATTCATTAAATAATCACAATGAAACCACTATATAAAAAAAGACTAATTTAAAATGATTTCTAGGAGTAATGTTGGTGGAGATGATGGTTTTATTTTAAAAATAAATTATCTTGAAACCACTTTTTTTAAAATTATTTTATTATATAGTGATTGTCTCTATTACAAAATCATTCTTATGATATGAAACACTGTTATAAATTATATTTTTTCTCTTTAATTCAATTAGAAGTCATTTATTTCTCTTAAAAATAAGGTCATATTTGATTTCCTTAATTTTTATTTTATAAATTTGAGGATGATAATTATAAAATGGATTCATACAGTTGATATTCCTATGATTAGTGTGATATTTTATTTTCTTTTATTTTTTATTTCGTGGTTATTTTTTCTAAGAGGTTGTGGTAGTGGTTTGGATCTAGTTTTTTTGTAATTTTCTAGAAAATTTAATGGGGGTTTGTGTTAATGGTGATAAGAATATTCTTATTTGTCTATTATGATATTATATTTAATTTCATTAACGTGGGGGATTAAAAAAATATTTTTATATCTTTTTTTACAAATTTTCCAAACCTTCTTAGTGTGATTCCATACAATGAACATATCATATTCTTCTACTATGTTATTGTGTTTTCAATTATTCCATTTTATAGGTTTATAAAGAATGGTTAATTTTTCATAAACTCTATTAAGGAATAATTAATTCAATAGATATATTAAAATGTGAAAGAAGAATATATAAGGGAAAGTAGAGTCACAAATGTTTTATGAATGGTTACTCTTGTATCAATACATTGATTTTTATAAAAAAAAGTATTCATTTTCGTGATTCTCTATTACCATATTGATATTATATAACCATTACTTCATTACAAATGCATAATTTCTTAAGGATAGTGATGAAAATAGGATTATAGAAACTAAGTGTCTAAGAAGAAATCATTGGTATTTACTAGTTATGTATAATATTGTGGTTATAATTGTTTAATATTTTTGTAAATTGGATAATTTTGATAGTTGGTTAATTCTATTTGGAAATTTTTTTAGACATATTATTTTTTTCGGTTTCCCTTATATATTTTTTTATAAAAACATTACGAGTAAAATATTACAATGTTAATTAAAAATTAATTTTTATGTTCATGTTATATATTAATAAAGATTATGTGTTAAATATATAATGAAAAATCAAGAATGGAATTTTTTGGGAGTTTTTATCATAGTATAATTATTTTAATAACATATTTAGTTGAATGGTCATCTTAGGGGGTGTTCTCTAAATTTTTTTATCTCTAATAATTTTTATTGGTTTTGTATGTGTTGGGATGTTGAGACATTAAGAATAAGTAGTGAATTCTTTATTTGTGGTTATTTTTAAAATATATAATATCATGGTGGAATATAAGATAAAACTAAATACACATGTTATTAATATAATAATTACCATCATTATCAACATCAGAATTCCTGGAGTCATCGAATGTTCATAAGGTAACCCTGGTTGTGAGGTTTAATCAGCGACGACCCTTAGTTGACTCGTTTAATAGGAATTTCATCGATGCTTGGGATCTTCCAGAGAGGGTGATGGTGGGTCCTTTAGATAATCAACATATTGTGGTCTGCTTTTCCATGGAGTTCAACCTCATCAAAGCCTAGTCAAGTTCTCTTCAAAGCTTCAATTGTTTCCGGTTTTATCTTCTATTGTGGTCCTTTTATTTTCATATGAAGCACGATCCTCCCTCAATGGAAACTTTGGTAAGTCTCCCTAACCTTACTCTATCATTCCAAAACCCCTCTGTTCTTTGTATGTTAGGGAACTTGATAGGAAGATACATGTGTTTGGATAGTGGGACAATAGCCATTTGTCACCCCTTGAATCAAAGAATCTATGTTGAAAAGGATGTGTCTATGGTGCCGTTTGATTATGTATGGATAATTGTGGGCGAAGAATAACACTAGAAACAGTGTGAATTATATGAATCCTTGACTTATTTTTGCTCTAAATGCAAGTAGATGGGTCATTTGAAGGAGGTTTGTCATAGGAATGCTCAGAGGAACGTCTTGGTGATGGGATATGGCAGTGGCAGTGAAGTTGATACCCACCATGAGGGAGAGTCGAGGCTTCCTGGGATAACTAACCGATGAGGTTTAGTCAGTCCTATAAAGGTGTGCATGGGGTCAAGGGAGACTGAACCTGGGCGGACACCTCATGTTGGTTCACCGGAGAAGAAAGGCTTGGAGATCCATGTAAAACTGTCAGTTGATAAGGTGTTTAACAAGTTGAGGCAGGATTTGAATGGGCCAGCCTCTAGCAATAATTCGCTGCTAAAATACATTGTGAGGGAGGAAGAATTGGTACAACAATCTGTGACTCATGAGGGGATTATGGTGTCTATTAGTAATCATGTCGCGGTGTAGATGGGGGTTTGTGTGGAGAAGGATATAGCTGATGTGGATAATTCAGGGAAAGTTGTCCTAGGGAAGGGAAGGCAGAAGCTAGGTATAGAGGTGGTTTCTATAAATAGTTAGGTTAAATCAGGGGTTGAGGAGTTAGCTGATGCTTCCTATGTGGAGGTGTTCATGGATATTGGGCCACGGACAAGGTAATTCAGGGGTTATCTCTAGATGCGTGTGATCAAAATTCTGTTGAAAAGTCAAGATCTTTTCCTTCAGCAATCTAGTACTCCATACATGAGAGAAATCACCTTGACGACCTCATTATGTATAGTTGGAAAAATAACAATGAAGAAAAATAATTCACCAATGGGGATTGTGTGGAAAATTGCTTTGAAGGAAGTAAGAGTATCTCTACTGGGGAAACCATCCCAATGAGTGGAAGGAGTATCAGGAGGAGGAAAATTAGGAAGGACTACTCCTCCTTGTCACCTCTTTTGAATACTCAGTCAGCCAAAAAGAAAGTGGATGAGAAGATGGACCGTGAGGCTTTATTTCAACTGGAACAGCCTGGAAAACATGAATCTTGGGATTTGATGTTGTGGTTGGGGGATGAGGCAACATAGAAGCTGATATTTCACAATGCCTCCGAAGAGGAAGTATCCAAGATGATGGGTCAAAATATTGAAGTGGACCTTAATGAGGAGAAATATTCATGGGTTGAACATATGGACATGATTCTGGTATGGGGATTCGGTAAGTGTTTTTTAAAGTTAGTGGAATATATACAAATCTCGGATAAGCTATCTTCTGCCTTAGAAGACCTGATAAGTAATGGGCCTCACACTTAGGTAATCGATATATCAAGGATGTTGTTTATGAATATGGACTCTATAAGGTTTAAACTTTGTTTAACGATTCTATTCTATCATTTATTGACTATGTCTTGGTGTATCAATTTCTATAAGTGTGATTATGAGGAATCCTTTTTTCAGTCAGTGGGAATCGAAGTGAATTTGGGTGTTACATTTCCATCATTTAGCTAGTATTGCATCAGATGGGGTCAGATCATGAGTTCACCACTTCTACATGGCACATTGATTTGGTGGTGGTCCTTCACACGATATTGTTGTTGGGGAGAGGCCGAACCTTTTTTACTCTGATTTTGATGTAATTTTTTAGTTGTTTTTCTAGACATGGTGGTTTCTCACTTTCCTTTAAAAGTGATTTGATAATAAAATAAACTATAATTTTATTTCAGTCATTTGGTACTAATTTGTTTATGCATATATTTTATAATATATTAATGTTTAATATGTAATATATTTTTTAAAATTTGTGCTACGAACTCATTATTGGGGTTATTCCATGTAATAGGTGGGAATGGTGTTTATGTATCATAAGTTAACTATAAATATGATGTGGTTCTATGGTAGTGTGGTTTGTGGTGAGGGATTTTTCATTTTGTTGGGAGGTCATGGTATGTTGTTATGTGATTTGGGGATTAGTTATGTGGAGGTGTTATGGTTAGTGATGTGTTTTTTATAATCTCATTCCTAATCAAATGGTGAGTGGATGAAATATTCTAGTTCACTTCCCATTAATATATTTGTTTCTTCCCTTGAGATAACAGGTAAGAGTGATCATAAATTTTCAAGCTCTTTCCATTTTTTAATTTTAATTTTGTTTGTAGATATGATAATGGTATCATTTAATATGGTTGTTGTTATGGTACTCCAGCCATTGGTTGGATTGAGAATTGGATTTTAATCATATATGTTGAAATAGTTGAGAATTCTGAATGTAATAGATGAACTGTTTTCTAAATGAGGTAGAACATAGGGTTTGTTCATTATATTTATTATTATTGTTATGTTTCTTTATGTGTGTAATATAATTCATAGTTGAGATCCCTCGCATAAACACTAAAAAAACTCACACTAATGGTTAATTTCTAGAAGGATTATTGTAACCATCATCTTTTATATATCATTAATACATCATTTATAATATAAAAATACTTATAATAATGTCATGAATAAAAAAATTTAGATTCATGGGAGATTTTTGTTCCTAAAACATAATCATAAATAAAAAATTATTGTTATTTAATTTTAGCATCAATCTCCCATTATTAGATTTCTCGTTATATTCAGTACATATAAACACATGAGGAAATTCATCAATTAAAGGTTTAGCTAAAATATGATTAAGGGTATGGTTTATAAAAAATCATAATAAATGAACCAAAATAAAATATAGGTTACCATAACCATAATTATCTAATAATAAAATATGATCATCTACCAAAATATGGGAGAATCATTAGAAAGAGATATGTAATTCAAAAGATGAATAATAATTAAGCTTACGAACATTGTGATAAAAATCCATACAAACACAGGGAATATGTTTTTCATCATGAAATGTATATTATATGAGTACAAATCAAAAACTAAAGAAGTGTGTACAAATACATAACTGTGGTCATGAATAATTCAAATTATCTCTTGAGATATATCACATTGTCAAATTCATTATAGAGATAATGTATTCTAATCCCACCTACCACATAATTAAATACTCATAATCAAGAATATATCATAGAATTTAAAATATACATCAATCATAGACATGACCTGAACCCATTTTAATATGTGGACTCTAATATGACTACATAAATATTGCATCTAACAATTAACTTGATAGAATTAAAACAAAAATATTCATGTTTTTATTCCCAATGGTTAAGTTACAATTCCTAACAGTTATATATAAAATTTCATTGGTCATGTTGGTTTTATACTTCCTTTAAATACCACATATTTCAATAATATGTATCATAAATTCCAATAAATGTTCTATATACCTCATTTTGGAAATTATAGTCTCATTACAATTATTTAATTTCTTTTCATACATTTATGTTTTTGAAAGTTATTTTTTAGCATATCTAAATGATCCAATATAGTTGTTATATTAAATTATTTTTAATTTTTAATATACCATTATCCTACATTAAGTTTTATTATGTATATTAATTCTCCAAATATAATGTAATAAATTAATTATGTAAATTAATATTGAATTTTTATTATTTTTTCCTTGTGTTTTATCATATATTATATTCCTAAATGTGGAACATTTTTAATAAATAAAGGAAATATATATATAGTATTCTATATTGTAACAATCTTCCACACTTTATAAATTTCATCAATAATGTTTTAAATCAAATGATAATTTGAGAATATATGATGGTACATGTTTTTCATTACATCCTCGTGATCAAATGCAGTATCTTCATATTTATATTTTGACCAAAAAACTATAAAATTTGTGATATATTATTATTTAAGGATTTTATATAAAATACATGATCCTCACAAGATTTTATTCATAATAGAGGTGTTTCTCCGGTTATCGCACTTATAAAGTTAGTAAGGTTGAGGGATCAACTATGAGCTTCCATGGGAGGGAAATATAGAAAACATCATTAACATATATATGATTTATTGAAAATTATAGGCGATACGACACATCTCATATACAATCAGGGATAAAAAGGGGTGAATGAATATTGGGGTGAAATTTCCTTTTGTTTTAAAACTCATGAATTCAATCTAGGGTTATATTTTAAGCAATGCATTTTCTGTATCTTCAAACATCAAGTTTCATCAAATATTCTCAACATACCTCATTTATTGAATCTAATAGGATTTAATGTGATTTTAAATAGGTTGAACCATATATTTCAATATTAGAATATGTTCAATTCTAGGTAGCTTCTTTTCACCAATATCATCCCCAAAATAAAATTTCCTCATCTCATACAATATAAAGCATCATATGTGGATATTAGAATAAAATGGTGGAAAAAATTATTCAATGAGAACTCATCCAATAAAAGATGTTAATCCTAGCCTTCATTGATGTACATTGAGAAATATATCATCATTTCATCAAGATTTGGAATGTCCCTTTCAAATTATCAACTATATGAAAATGAAATGTCACTATGTATTTTCCATACAAAAATATTATGTTAATATCTTATTCTACATGAAACACCACAATAAAATGAATATTGGGATACATTTACATAAAATTTAACCATTATAATATTGCATTTAAATTATAGGTTATTAATTGGAGTAACCTAATTATGATATATATAAACATATATTTTTAAATCAATATGTCAGTTTTTCAACATTATATACTGAATTTTGTTCTTAAATATATATCCTACTAGATTTTTTTTATGTAATATAATTTTTATAAAAATTAAATACATTATTCTTAAATGATAATGTTATCAAAATAAAATATATATATTTTAAATCTAGTTTTTTTGTTATTTTTGATAAATTAATAATAATAATAACTACCATTATAAAAAACATAATATTCTAACAAACATGTTTTTCATTATATTTAAATTATATATTTATAAATTTTAGATAAATAATGTTAAAATTTTTAATTAATTTATAGAATCATCTAGATATTGTTGTATTTTGATATAATTTAGGGATTTTTATGAAACACTTTATTTTTTAGGTGGCTAGTGAAATGTATAATTTATATAAATACCATGAATTGGATGACATTATTAGTATATAACCATGAATTTTATATTTTATAAACTCTTTCTCTAAAAAAAATATTAATTTTATAGGAGTCATTTTAAAATATTTAATTTATTTTATAAACCTATGTTTAAAATTTTAGAGGATAATTTATATTATTCTCTAAAATTGTTTTTATTGTCATATAGAATTACAATTCTAAAATTAATCTTCATCACTTTTAAAAAAATAATTCAATTAAAATTTTGAAAATATTTAACTAGAGGTTATATATTATGTAAAAAATTTAATTTTATTTTCATGCAACAAATAATTAATTGCATCAATAAAAACTAGTTTCCATTGTAATAGTCAATGGTGGGAAATGGGTTAACAAAAATGGTAATACACATAAAATGTTAAAAAGATTATATAAATTTAGTTTTGGTGGTATCGTTCAACCAAAAAATTACTCCACTGTATTATTTCCCATTTTGGAGACTTCATGACTAGTAAATCATGTTCTCTCTTTAAATTGAGATGACATTTTTATAAAAATGTAATTCTCCCCACTTATGAAAGAGGCCACTGACTACCCCTGCCATAAAACACTAAATTTTGGTCTCATATTTTACCAATAAAACTTTTCCATACCTTGTAACACATTTACACTTCCTTCATCTTCAGTTTATAAATATTGGACTTTTCCATCCATTTCCATGGACTCCAATAATGGAAAATAGATATTCTGAACTGGATTGTAAATCCATCAAAATTTATTTTCTTTTCATTATTACCTATAAAAATTTAATATTATAAACACATAATAATTAAATTATAATTTTCTAATATAATTTTATTATTCATTAGTAATAAAAATTAACAAGATTTCATTTTTTTCTTTAATAATAACAAAACATTCATTCGTGCTATGGTGGGGACTAACACCTCCACAATGTGACATCTTCAATTTTTCTCCACTACATTTCTTATAAAATTATAATGATAGATTTTATTAATAAATTATAAATATATAATATAGTTCAGATAATGAAGGGAATTTCATTAATCAACCTTCATTACATCTCTTCCATGAAGAATAACAAAAATATCAGTCATACGTTTAGGCGGAATACCGCCACCCTGATGTAATGTATCTCATTTTTCATCTAGTTTCAGTCCTATTAATAAAATCATACTAAAATTATATTAATGAATTAAATAAATATATAACTAATATCATTATACCACTGCAATAAGGATATCAATAACATTAAAAAACATGAAAAACCCTAATCATCTGTTAATTATGTAATCTTAATGTATGGATAGGTCTAACCACATTCACGAACAATGTTATAAAATAATACCACAAATGACCATGAGAACATGATTAATTATAATATATGATATAAATAATTAAATAATGATTTTAATTGGTTTATAAAATATAACAATTATCTTAAAATCATTAATTTATATTGCAATGTCTATTTATTAAAATCCCAAAAACATACTCATCATAGAATTCAGCATTAAAAATTATAAAAATACATTCATACAATGAAATTATTTAATAATAAATAATAATATTTCCAAATTTCCAATACATTTTATGATCTAGTAATTATTTTCCCTGGGAGAATATCTAAGAAAAACATTGTGTTAATGAAACTAATTCAAAAGGATAATCATTACTCACACATGATATTAGAAATATTTAATAAAAAAGATATATAATAGATTAAAATAATTATATATTATGTCTATAAAAGTTTATAGATATGGATAAGGTTCTTAAAAATTTTATTATTCTGTATGTTTGTTTATACCGGACAATCAAACACATAAGTGGAATAATGGATATATCGTATTGGGTTATAAATCTAAAAATTAATTTCATGAGAAAAATTTTGTATTATGAACCATGTCATATTTTAAATTGTGTGATTAATAATACAATTATTTCATTTAACAAATTTTTATAATTAAAATGTTTTTTTGGATCCATATAATTTTCATTCATTATATGGCTTTTATATTAAAGGTTACCAAGGTTGTAAGGGTTATTTTTCAATTTTTCAATTACATGAGACAATACTTATATTATGAAACCACATATCAAATATATAGTTTATTCACTACCATATTTTCTTCATGTGTAATGAGTATCCATAATTTCATGACATTTGAAAATCTATTTAATGGAAATCCTCTTTTGTTATTCTTATTATTATCTTTCCTTTACAATGAGGGTTTTTTTAAAAACCCCATTATTGATTAAAAATGATTCTTCTAAAAATTACTTGTACCAAGATTGGTGTCATCCACCCTTATAATTATTTCATGACAACTTTTATCTACTATGGTGGATAACTACATTTAAATCCAATTTTGTTATCTTGAATAATTTCATTCATAAGAAGAATATAATCCTTAAGTAAAATTCTCATTCTATATAATGAAGGATTTCACTACTTTTTAATATTATAATATCAACTCATTGTCCTCCTTTATATTTGGAAACAAAATTTTGTGTTATCTCATGAGACTAATATATTTCCTTTTTTCCTAATTGAAGATTGATTTTTTTTATCCCTTTAAATGATGTAGGTTTCAATAAAGGTATATAAAATATTAAATTTAACATCCTTAGCAGATCATTTTATTAATATCTCAGTCAATATTTCCTCATTAGAATTTATATCCCATTATTTATGCCTCCTATAATATAGATTAATTTTAAATGTTAATGATTTAAAAATATTTCACAACATAATTTAATGAAATTATCTTTTCAATGTGACATGTGACTTATTCATTTCTAAATATGATAAAACAGTTTTTTTAAAATTATTTTATATATTTGATTCCGTTTTATTATTAATCATAATAGGGTTTTATTTCTTTAGAAATTAATTTTGTAAAATTCTACTTTGAATTCAATTATTCTCTTATTATCTTATAGGGATTAAATTTATGGAAATAAATTAATAATTTTTTTAAATTATCATCCATTATTTATAATCATATTACTTCTTCTAATTCCTTTCCTCTATAAACACTAGGTATTTCCTTCCATTATTTTATTGGTGTTCAAGTGGGTTCCACACCTAAATTTATAGGTAATTTATTTAATAAAAATTTACCTTTTATCTACATAGTTCAAACACTATATATATATTCACATCCATTTCAAAGTATTTAACTATATAGTTATTGAATATTATTGGGAAACCATTTATTTTACATGTCATGAACTAAACATGGTCGACCAGAAATATTTTACTTGAGATAGGGCATAAAAAGTCCTAATGGGAATCCTTGATCCTATTGGGATAGAAACTAGCATCATGAATCAATGACAACATAATTGGGAATGATTTAAAGTAGTAACAAATCGATAAAGAAAACAGGACATCTAATCCAACATAAAAATGAGGTTCCAATAATCTATGAGAAAAATATGTACATAAATAGAGTTGAATATAAATATAGTAGGAAAAGGAATGAAATTAAAACCAAAATACCAAACATAGACTCAACATTATCTCCATCGGAACTCCCAAAATATGGTTCCCATATATTTTAAAAAACAAACTTGGCTTCCATACAATAGCCTTAATATGTGAAAATCCCACATGTCCAATCCTACATAAAGGGGTTTATATTTTGTTTAATTAGTTCTAGAATAAATATTCTAATCATCCCTTAGGATGATGTATATGAATCCCATGAAAATAATATAAAGGAGAATGATGAGGTCATCACATTCTTGTTATTAAACATGATTTATATATGTCATTGTGCATTCATATGAAAATCCCTAACATTGACTTTGCGAGTAACCACTCATCATTACGACGACCAGAGGGGTTCCCATCATACATATTACAATTCCAAAAGTGCCAATTGGGTCCTACATGTCCCAGGAATTTAAAAAATACATTGTAAGACATCAGAAATTGTCTACTGGTTTATAAAATTTAGAAATCCAAAACCATTTCCAAAACCAAGGTCCAAACACTAATTCTATTGGTATATTCTAAATGGTCCTTTTATGTCATTGGGTTCCCCAATTATAGTTCATGGTTCCAAATGGAATGGGATTTAGAAAAAATATATTAAAAAAGCATTGGATTTCATTTTCAAAATAAAATCTATTGGTAGAAACAATAAGAGTTTATAGAATAAAAAAATTGAATAAAAAAAGCGGATGATGGTTCGATAATGTAAAACGTGATTTAGAAATCCAATTTCATCACATAATAATTTTAAATATTTTTTATTTGTATGCATGTTCATTTCAATATGTGACCCCATGAACATATAGATATTCCCATGTTCATAATCATATAAATTGTTAAAGATAAGAATTTCTATGAGTCCAATCAAAGGATATAATGAAGTATGACACAAAAATTATGGATTCACATATATAGTATCAAAACATTGAAGGAACCAAAAGACACACACAGTGATCAATATCACAAATCACCTAACTAGAAAAACTAAAATAAGGTTTTAAATAAACTCATATACCCAAATTCCATGTAGAATTCCCAATAAAATTTTATCAAAAAACTTGTATATATATATATATCTATGAAAAACATTTGGAACCCCATTTTACATAAATTTATATCATGGAAACACCATAATAAATCAAGATCCAACATCTCAAACATGAATGAAACATTTTTAAATTATTTAAGAATGATCATGCATCAAATAGTATGTTTTAAAATATAATTGGATAAAATCACCTACCTAAATAGTTTGATATTTTCATGAAATGATGGGAGAAGGTCGAACTAATACCATGAAAAAATTTTACACCCTATCATCAAAATAATCAGTGGAAAACATCATCCATATATCCTTATGTTTGGTCCCTTAGTGACCAAAGATAAGAGGAACCAATAATCCAATATATGGATAATTGGAGATGTGTATAATAACCAAAATAAATAAAAACATACATATATTTGAAGAATGATTATCAGGGATCCAAGGAGAGCCAAAGGAATATGGTTTTGGGAGCCCCATGTTGTTACTAAGATGAATGGTGGAGGAGAAACCTGAAATAATGTTAAAACATAAGGGGGATATAATTTAATTTTTTAAAAAATTTGGGTAAGTTACATGGTGTCTATGAATTATTTTCCAAACCATGTGCACCCCACATGAAGGAAACCATCATATATGAGCTACATGGTTTGGGAAACTACTCTAAAATGTAGAATCAGTTTTGTTATAATAAAATAACCCCTTACATGATTCCCAAATTGTTCACTCTATTCATACTCAATTCATGGGAAATTTCTCACACACCACAAAAAATAAATATGGATACCCCATCAACTCACATGGTTTGGGCTAAACTATGGACAAATAATTTAAAAAATTAACTTTAAATGCCTTCTACATCCCCTAGTTGCACGATTTCTCCCCTAACCATCTACAGTAACAATGTATAGATCCAAATTCAACATTATACCCCCAAAAATATGACTTCATCTCTAGAAAATATTCTCAAACCTCAAACTTAATAAACTAGTAAAATTTAAAAAAAATTGAAATTAATGAAATCCAGAGTTATGGTGTCACAGTTCTCCCCCAAAAAAATATTGTATTCCCTAAAAAGTCCCATGGAAAATAATTAATATTTATCATCATTTATTTTAATGAATTATAAAGGAAACTATGATTCCTACTGTGACCATTACACTCCACATGTCACACCCTACAAACAATTATGAAAACCGAAATAAGTTCCATGGTTGGTCTCCCACAATTTAAAAATAGACAGGAACCAAAAAACATCTATATAACCTACCAATATGAGGTAATACCAATTAAATCATATCCAATCAATCATATAACCAATACAAAATTCATTATTTTTGGAAGACGCCAACATATCAAATATATAACCATAGATATTAAAGGCAGATCCACAAAAAGGACAACCATTAAAAGTTTGTCATATACAAATCACGCCTATAACCATAACGTTTTAACAAAATGAGAATAACACGAACTATTTCTAATAAGTAATATGTAAAAAATAGATTAAAAATTGAAGACATAAACATTCCCTAAACCTACATTGGAGGGAAAATATGGGGATGCACAACCAAACCCTACCATAATTCTAGATTGTGTGGGGCTATTCACAGCAAGGCCTATGGATAGATCTCTAGGGTTATAAGGAATTTATTTCCCCATATTTAGGAGGAAAATGTCTCTAAACAATTATTCCTATTTAGGAAATCTTTTTTCTAAAATTTTATAAGTAACCCAAATGGCCACCCAATCAATATTAATTTAGTGGTTTATTGAAATATTTCCTTGAATGCCCAAACTGGCCAAATTTAAAGAACATGATTCAATTTTCAATTGACTGGGAAGGAGGAATTAACAATGGGGAATCCATATATATACCTTATGAAAACACCCTTTACTAAATGAATAACCTTCATGATCTCGAAGAGAAACTAGATTTAAAACATCTACATTCTATTCCCTTGGAACCAACACATCTAGAAATGGCTCAAATTCTAGATTTTCAAACCAAAAAACCATTGAAATAAATAAAAACCCTTAATCTATGAATGAATACTTAATAATAATATAGATTTAGTTTTTATAACTTTTATTAATATATCTATAGAAAAAGAAACCAAATATTTTTTTGTGGGAAACTAAGGTCTTCACCATCTTATATTCTTTCTAAACACCAATGATCTATGAAAATTTATTTACAAACACTAGCTCATGTATAAATAATTCAACTAAGGTGGACTTATGTACTTTTTAAGGGATATCTAATTGAAAAAATGATGGGATGGTATCCATGCATTGATCTAACCCTATCCACTAAAATAAATATTTAATTTCCTACACCCCCATGACTTCTGTAGTTCCCAATGATTGGAAAACGCTTTTCACTTTTTCAAGACATTAATCCACCTATAAAAAACATTTATTGTAATTTAAATCTAAAAATGTCAAAAAATAACATGACTTTACAACTCCTCTCAGATTCAAGTCATGGCCAATGACTATAAGAGACTTTCTAAATACCATTTGTAAATTTCTTTGAGGATTATTCTATAAAACATAAAAAACAAAACCAAATCAACATTTACCATAACATATACTTAGAAGGGATACTATAAACCAAAACACTCTGTTCATAAAAAAACAACACAAATAAATACCAAAATCCTTTTTCAAAAAACACAATTTTCCTTCCAAATTCAAAAAAAATTATCTAAAATACCAAAATCCAAATTTTTTTCAAAAACACTAATTCTATTCAATGGCCATAGACATTTATAACAATAAAATTCTCTTCAAAATCCGATCATAAAACTAAAATAAATAAAAATATTTATGAAAATCCAATTTTATAAAATGGTTAACTAGTGTCTATTCATATCCTAGACACATGGTTTTGTAGAAAATTATATATGCATTCATCGACCAATGGAAGTGTCTTGAACTGTACTCTTGGGCCCCATATAGTTTTCTACTCCATGAAATATCACCATGTAGCACTGCTTCACTTTTATATTCATTGCCCAAGTGAAAAAACTAACAATAATATAATATATAACCGAAAAATAAAAAAAAATTATTCAATTCTTGTAATAAACCTGGTAACAAGATTATTGAGATGGGTAAGAGTTCATTAAGCTCGTTCTAATACCTACGATATGAGTCTCTATGGCCAAATCTCCAATCTACCTAACATTGAATATTATAAAGGATTTTTCTAATATAATTTTCCAAGTACCAATATGGGTCAACCCCAAACAGATCTCACGAGACAGATCATGAAAAGACCTGAGAGGCTTCACTAATCCTCTCAGCCTTGCATCTAGTGATACACATCAAATAAAAAAAATTAGGAAACATGGTGTACCATATAAAACTGATAAATAAAACAAAACTAGGATAGATGAATAAAAAAGTAGTGTCCAATAATCAAAAAACATAAAAAAGTACATAAATATATCTAGACAAAACTATAAAAACATGGAATGAAAAAAACAAAATTTAAACCAAATAAAGACATGAAAAGATCTTAATTTTACCATCCATAATACGGGCCTCCCCTTTAAGAAGATCTAAAAAATATAAACCTGAAATATAGATCTGGTCTAGAGATACTAGGTGGCACATGTATAGTTTGAGAATAAAACAACCTAGTAGGTAAAACCCAAAAAATTCATACATTTTCATTATTAAAACAATCTATAATTAAAACATTGAAACAAAATTTGGAAAAATAGTGATTTTATATTTAAAATAAATATCATTGATTTCCTGAAATCCATGTACAAAAATAAAACATGATTTTCCATCTTAATAAAATTCCCTAATTAAATCTAGTTTGAAATACCAAAAAAAATAAATGAAACATAACCTATTTAACTAATTAGAAAAATTGATTTCAAAACTATGTGAAACTACATGGTATAACCATCTGATATTGGAATAAAGAGAAATAATTAAAGTGAAAACAAACAGATACCAGTGGAACATGTAACCAAAATGATAAAAAAACAGTCATAAAATTTTTTTTATGTTACCACATGAATTTTCTAAAGATCACTATAGGAAATTTTTATAGGTACTTGGTTCAGAACCACCTTCTAACAATTTTTACACCTCCATATAAAATATGCAACCTAGGTGTTCTAATCTATCCTCACCAAGGTAAAATAACACATGTCATTTCCTCTATCTAAGAGGGTTATAATCTATCTAATGAGGACTAGAATAAAAATGTTTCTCAACCATGTAAATGATGTCTAGGAATAACGTGACAATATTGTTGTGTATAATGAAGAGGTTATCACAAACATTAAATTAAACATAACTCACAAAAGAGATTGTACATGCTTTTCCCAATCTATGACACCATATATGTGAATACCCTCTCATCATAAGGGTGACCATATTAGTTACCCTTATAAATAGATTCTTTCAAATTGTGAAAAATGATCATACAGATCACATGATTTTTTAAACCAATTTCTAAAAAATCACAATGTACAAACTGAGCCATAATTTTCACTAATAGAAAACCATTTCTAAAACCAAGTAGAAAATAATATTTGTTCTCATAAGATGGAAAATAGGACATTTTTGTCATTTGGATCCCAACTAATTATTCATGGTGCCATACAGTCAAATAAATAGAAAAAATCTTTTATAACATCATTCGAATTTTTTAGAAATTGAAATACACATGGGGAAATAAAAGGAGATTTAAAAAACATTTGGTAGAGGGAAGAGCAAGAGAGGAGGGAAATGAGAAATTTGATTTGGAAAACTAAGCTAATAATTTAGGAATTTTGTGGAGTTTACATTTGTATAAATGTGTACTTCTATATGTAGACACTATGAAAAAATTGGAATGCTCGTGTGCACCTATATATAAATGGATAACTATATGAATGTCCATTTTTCAAATCAATGTAGCACAAGAATCATCACAAAAAAAATAAGGATTCATCTGTAACTGTCAAACCATAAGACATACCAAACCCACACACAAAGCTCTATCTCAAATATAACCCTACAAAAAACTAAAAAAATGTCAAACATATGTTAAAGTACTTAATTTCATTTGGAGTAAAAAAAATTATTTTATCAAAGACATTTTATTCATATATATATAGGTATGGAACCCCTTTTCAAACACATTTTCATCAAATTGGAATAATTCATTACCCATAATAAATAAATATAGCACATCATAAATAAGAATACATAATTTAGACATTACATAAGAAACATTAATAATGAAATGGATTCTTCTATAATGTATATTGATGGAAAGAACAACATCAATGGTGTAAAAATGAAAAACAACTATAGGATAAGCATGAACTAATTTTAAGTGAAAATATAACACACTAACATAAAAAGAAACATAATCCAACATCATCCCTATCAATTATATCCATGAAGTATCTAACATAATAAGAACTAGAAACTAAAGGGAGGGAAAATATGGGAGGAGTAAAATGAATAATGTTATGAGAAACATTCTAATATTTGAGGTTAGGTCATCATTAATATAATAAGATCTATGTGATGAGGGGTTTCAGATCCCCATGGTGATCCTAGTCTGAATAGGGGAGGATAAAAAAATTGATTAAAAAAATATATGTGAAAATAAAATTCCTGATTCTTAAGAATCTAGGAAAGACACAACGTTCTGCCACACGGTTTTCCGATCCATGGGACATATGCGTGAATACTACAGGAGGGAAGGGAATCTCAAAGGGGTTGTATGCACATTTTGGTATACTCTGTGCTAATCATGAAAATTATTTCTATAAAAATGGAAGAAATCATCGTAATATTTAAATACAGTTTCCTCTAACATTGAACAATTTATGTGTGATGTCTCAGACACCTTCAACAGGCTACATAGTTACCCCATTAACTAACACATTTTGGTCAAAAACATAGACAGACTATTCAAGCCAAATAACACAAGAATGAAATAAGCTTGATGTTCCCTCTACCTCCACCAGCTGCGTGGTTTCTCCCCAAACCATACACACTAAATGTTCACAGATCCAAAAAACAACCCAAAACAACCAAAACATAAATATTCACTTCTTACAGTCAACTGAACCATCATCTAAAAACATCAAGAAATAATAAATAAATAGAAAATAATTGAAATAACAAAAAATTATGTTTGGGGTGTTACATTATATGGGGTTATCAGTTTATTATTATTGATATAATTATAAATTATGTCCTTATATAAATAATTTTATAAAATATTGGAAACCGATATTATTACAATATGTTCATTATATTATATATGATGATTAATTTTAATTGGTGCCCGTATTTAATTAATGACTTATGTTATTCAAATCCTTATTTCGTGACTCCTTATTTTTCATTTTATTCTTTTTTTGTATAGTTTAAATTTATAATATATTTTTTTGAGATTATTCCCATATTATCATAAAATCATCATATATTATCATTAATTATTATGACATAAATTTACCCTTTCTTTGAACATGAGTTCACCACTTTTATTATGTTACAATTTCGTGAGGATATGAAGAAAATATATACATAAAATGTGTCTTGATGAGTATCATGTGCAGATCATTTTTGGTGGATTCAAAATACTAGTTAGTGATTATACAATTTCTTATTTCATGGAAAAAATATTCATTGGTTTATAAATGCATGGAGGATTTAGTTATTTATTTGTATTAATTCTATATAAAAATAAAAATAAAAGATCAAGGAAATATATTTTAATTCAATATTTACATAAATTCAAGTAATTATCTGACAATCATGACTATGGGATATCATAGTTGGTATTAGTGAAGGGTTTAGATGAATTTTTATTTTATGATTCGTTCGGTTGAAAAAATATAAGTCATAATGCAGTGTTATGTTTAGGTTGATCCAAATATCAAATTTATAGATAACCCATTAGGATAGTTTTTATAATATTTAATATTTTAAAAATTCAAATAAGGGAACATTAGTAAAAATCTATGCCATATGTCTAAGGGTTATGTCTTTGAATTGAATTGCATCAATATTTGTATTGTAATTATTTTATGGTTCACATAGAAATTATATCGATCTATGGATACTAGAATCTAGATTTTGATATGAAACATTTCACCATGGTTTAATTAATTTGATAAATGATGGTTGAGTATCAACTCAATAATCACTATTGTGTTTTATGAGTTTTATTAGGACTACACACCTATATAAGTATTCATATGGGTAGTCATTGTTTAATTACATTACCTTCACAAAACATTTGGTAGGATTTATTATGTTAATGGATTAGGAAATTTAATACGATATAATAGAAATTCTAGTATCCTAGATGAAACTAATATTTATTTCAGTGGAACTGAATGATAGGTATAATTATTATTATAAATAATAAAATTTGATGTTTATATTTTCAAAAAATTATCATAATGAAATTCTCTTATGGAGTTAATTTTTTAAAACTCATGATTATCAAAAATTTTAGAGATTGTTGTAGCCTGTAAGAAATAATTTAACAATAGATTTCATAGAAAATGTAATGATTTTCCCACTAAGTTTCCTAACTAGATATGAACTAAATTTTGAAATGTTGTGAATGTATTGAACTCACTGTTAATAAATATGATTAACAAAATAAATGTAATTTAACAACATAACAAATAAGATATGAAAAGAAAGAGTTTAATTTCTCAAACCCATTCATTTAGTAATTACTCTACTTAAATAAAATATTAAATTATTTAATTTCAAAATACTTATTGGTTTTAGTGATATATAGAATAAATAAAAAATAAAACTAATAAATCCCATGAATTTTGTATCATATTAATATTTTTCCATTTTATATGATATTAAATTATTCATAAATAACCATCAATATCTCTAATAAATTAGTTGAGAATATTTTTCTTTATAAACATGGCTCATGTAAAACATTCCTTCGAAACCTAAGTAATCAAAACATAAAAAATTGGTGAGATCGATTTCTTATTAAGGGATCATTTAACAAAATATGTTAAATATATTGTTATGATAAAACAATACAGTAGGAATAAATAATCTTAATACTTCCATGATCAACTTAAACTGAGATAATTATATGTCTATGACAATACCTGAAAACATTGATATCAAAAATACCAAACACTTTTTTATTTAATTTATAATATCAAACATAAAAACATGGTTTTATGGCCTTAGCCCATGAAATTACACCAAAATGTTGAGAGGTGAACACCAAAATAATTTTTTTATTAGCTTGTGATACCTGTTAATGAAACTAGGGGATATATAAAATCTGGGTCCACCCACCACTTGGTTAATTAAAATTCATTGAACGTACTTGTCAACAAGTCATTTCATAACAATCCTTAAGGATCCTATCGAAGAATAAAATAGTTCAATTTGAATAATGAAATACACTGAATGTCAATACATGTTAAATCTGCATTTTAGTAAATAATAATCAATAAATTGAATAATTTCCTATCAAATAAATAAATATTCCTTCTAGATGATCATATGCTGATTTTAATTTTTTAAAATATTATATTAACACTATATAGATAAATGACTACATAGTGACTTTAATAAATATATAACAAGACCATAATATATATAGAGTGTGAAGGTTGATGGACTGAAATGAACATATCCCCAATGAATCATGGTAATCATTTAAGGTTGTAGATATAAATGAAAAACAACAGTACCAAAAGAATTGTGACACCATGAAATCCTAAGATAAAAAAATTTCATTCAAGAAAATATGTGAAATAAAAAACCTTTCATGGAATAGAATATAAAACCACAATACATTATGAAATATTTTTTTATAATAAATATTATTTCTTAGATATAATATGGTACATACAACAACAAATTTCATTGATATCATGCATTAAAACGAAGACATATTTTTACTGAAAAAATAAACATTTAATATTATTATCTAAGATGAAAGATATTTCCTAGAAATTAAAATTTAGGGTATTTATAGTATTAAATAAATTTATAAAATATATAGTTTAATCATTTTTATTTATTATCTATTGATTAGTATTCATATATAAATCATTTTAAATAAAAGTAAATGTTTCCTGAGAAAAAATATTTTTTCTAAATGTTTTTTAATCACACATTGGAGATATAATTTCTATTTAAAAATTACCATATTTAGAAAAATTATATGAAATAATAATATTCATTTTTGAAATCAGAAAAACAAAATTAGATTAGTTTGTTGTTTTGAAAAATCTCTGAGAAGTTTGATTTTTTGAAGAATAGTCAAAAATACTTATTTATTTTAAACCCCCCTTTTAGTTTAAATAATTTATAATTGTAAATTAAAATATTAATTATTTTTAAATTCTAAATAATTAAATTATTAATATATTAATAAAAATATGGCCCTTTTAATCATTTTAATTTATAATTTTCATTTAAAAAAATTGAAAACTTTTGGGAATTTTACCTTTAATACCCCACATTCTCATCCCATCTATGGGATTGATTTTAAATTTTATTTTTCCACTTATGTGAAATTAATTTGGAAAATATGATACTACATTTGGAGTCATCACAATTTATATCAACTAATGAGGTTGATTTTTAAAAAAAAAAATTATAAGTGAAAATTGTTATTTTTAATTAGAATGATAAAGTAGAAAACAAGTTTACATAGTTGTTAAATATAGAATATAATATGTAAGAATTAAAAAAAGCCCAAATCCCATTATATGAGAATCTTTACACCATAAAAATTCTAGGATTTAATATTTTATATTATTGTTGTCTAGTGAAATGAAAAATAATTTTTGTGCATTTCACTCATTCAAACAATTACACATGTGCGGCTCACCCTACTTATAATAGGTCACCGACTATCCTCTCTATTTCATACCATAAAACCATTTTTTTTGGACAATACCTTGCCAAATAACTTCCTATAATCACCCCATATCCTAGAATCATTATTTGGAGAATTAATCTAACCTAGGAATTATTTAGTTCAATACTAACGATGACACCTAAAAAGGTAATTTTCTTTAACAATCAACTTTTTTTTGCTTATTTCTACACATAATTTATTTTTTATTATAACATGATAATATAAATAATTTTTTATAATACACGTTTTGGGATTTTTTTTATAAAATGGAAATTGCCTAAATCATTCTCCCTATCCATCCAATTGGTTATGAATTCATCATTTGGGTGTACAGAATAATACACCTTCCTGAACAGATTTCGTTCATTTTTCTATTACCACCTCTTCAATATGGGAATAAATATGGGAATAATATTATTTATATATATATATATTTGATATTTATATTTTTATCATCCTTATATAATTATTATATCATATCTACATTAATGCCTTCCATTTTTTGGTAATATGTTATCGTCACTCAATTGTATAATGAACTACCACCTTAAAAAGAGATGTGATTATTTCACTATATATGTAGAATGTATTGAGGATGGTTCCAATTAAAATATATGATATATATTCCATATAAATTATATATTAATTAAAATAAACACATATAAAATTTTTCTTCTATTTTTTCAAAATAATTGAAAAATCGAAACAATGTTCAAACAAAATCATGACCATCTATTTTCATGAACAGTGTATTTCATTTTTTATCAATAAACAATATGAAATAATATAAATAAATATATACTAAATATTTATTATTTTTAAATCAATCTTATTATTCTTAATATTATATAACTCTATAATATTTTTAAGAACTCTATTTTTCATAACAAAACACACATGAGAGAACATAGAAATTAACATAAAAAGAAATGAAAATAATGAAAGATTATTAATAAATCAGTAATATTATATTACAAAAGGATCATAAGTTACATCATTAATATTAGTATGTTTTGGAGTGTGTTGATAAAATTTTTAAACCACTATATTAGAGGATAAATCATGTTTAACAAAACGAATTCAAAAGGTAATGGATTTTATCTTAATTTTATTTCATTAAGTAATATTATAATATTATGGGCCAAATTAATTCTATATGGAATATACACTATCCATTTTTAATTTAATATCATGGATAATTCTTTATTCATTGAATATTATGTTTCATATGTAAATTTTTATTCAAATCTGATTTTAAATTTATATTAACGACATCTAAATAAATATCATAACTAAATTTCATTTCATTGGTTTGTATTAAATATATTTTATTGTAGATATAATATTATTATTTCTATAATTAGATTTGAATATCATATATTTTATTTCCACTTTTTTGGGGTTTTTACTTTATACAAATAATGTAATCATTTATTAATTCTCACTTCAAAAATATAATAATTTTAATGGTTTATTTCAAAATATTTTTCTAGTAGATATTGCTTATTCATGAATTTCCAGTAAAATAAATTATATGATAATTATTTAAAAAATCCCTTTCATTTTATTCACCTCTAGTTATTCATAATACTTTTTAAGTGATAGGAAACTTTACTAACTCATTGGTGCTTAAAATTATTGAGAAAATGTTGTAATAAAATTTGAATTCATTTCTTTCTTTGGTCATAAATTTATTTTCATACAAAAAAATTATTTCAAAAAATGATTTCAAAAAATATTCTTCAACATTTGATAATTTTTTTATGAAAATATTTTTTTCTAGTTTATTATTTTTTGAAAAAACAATTTATAGTCATATTTATGTTGATTTCTAAAGAAGTAAATTTCCCACCATTTTTACCATGAAAAATGAATGTTTATTAAAACATGTATAGAATTACCCTACATTATGAACATCGTTTCAGTTATGGATCCATTTCAATTTTAAGAGGTAATTTTTAGACAAAATATTTTTAAAATTTTGTTTTCTATGAAAATGTATTGTCTAACAATTTTAAAATAGAGAAGGATATTTTCATAAAAAAATAATTTTAAGGTCATTTTATTAAAATTCTATACCTCAATGAAAATTTACACTTACTCTTACACTGATGGATAAACAATACTCTTATTCCATAATATTTATATCTATGTATTTTTTATAATAATTATCATAAGTAATGTATTGGTGTTTATATAGTTCATTTATTTTGGATGGAAAAAACAATCCATTAAAAGATTCAATTTCATGAGATCAAAAGATTGTAAATTTAACATTAATATCCACATTTTTAATCACGGATTTGATTATTTCTAAAAAACTAATGCATTTTAACATATGGTGTTCACATTGAAATATATTTGATGATCTGGGGAAATATTGATAAATATGTATCACTTCTCAATACATAAATTTGATACAGAACATATTTTATAGATTAAATTAAAAATTCAACATATGGGGAATGATTTGGACCTGAAGACATGAGTGGGTCCCAATTATTGGTAACCCCTTGATGTGTTGGTAGTCTCATGGGATGAATTTATTGGATAGTCTTTTTTGAGTAATTTTCTACCCATCAATTTCAACTATCAAGGGTATAAATATTTAAGGAAATGGTATTGTATTCATCGGAAATTTGATATCCAGTAATTAATAATTTCCATCTTTTTGAATAATTATCATTTTCTTGGAAATTTACAAAATGAAATTATCTATAGATTCATTTTATACTTATTAATTTATCAAATGGAGTATTATTTATGCTATATACTTTTCCATTTTTTTTATTCCTTATCTATTCATGATTTCTAGTTATTAAATAGGAATAATTCTTAGTTATTTACCTTTTTTGTTAATTACTCTTATTGATTCATCATATATTCCACTATAATTAACCATTACTCCACATTTTTTTCTCTCCATTATGTTGTTTCCCTTCCCAATGATTCCATTATGGTTACTATTACTGATATGTAGGGATATTATAGTTGATATAAAGTTATTCTTCATCAAGAATGATTTTTTTAATTTGTGTATTCAAATTTAATATGAAAATCATGTATATATTCAGTTTACTAATAGTACTAAACAATTATGTTCATTCTAATTTTATTTCTTATATCTTATGATAATGTAATGGTAGTTGGCTTTGTGATATGGGGTTCGGGGTTGCAATAGTTGGTATATGGGAAAGTTTAGTAGTACAATTGGGGAATAGATTTAATAAAAAACATATTAGGTAACATAACCCTACGATTTAATTTGAGTATGGAAATAGAAGAACATCATAATATATTTATAATATTTATATTATGTAGTTTTTTCGTGCAATATATATATTTCTGGGCTCAACCAGGGGACGTGGTTATGGAATAGCAGTACCCAAGGATAATAACTCTAAAAATGGCGAATATGGTTTGTCTTGAGTGTTGATATGTACCCAAAAATGGGCCTTCTAATTCACCATGTTTTACATTTCATTGGTCATGATTAGGATAATTCAATTTTTCATTACGATCCATTATGAATTATTAGAAAAGATAATCACAATGAATGAATAAGTCTAAATTATAGACAAAATAAAGATCTATGTTGAAATAAAATGGATGACCTATTTCATTATTGTAATTAAATAAAAAAACTTGTTATATATTTTACTAATGATAATTTGGATAAAAGTATCATGAAACATATAAAAATTTTATTAAATACATAGTATTTTGAATTGTTACACCCCCACCCCAAAAGTTTGAGGTTGGTTAATTATTTTATTACATTGGCATGATTACATGGAATCAATTCTAAAGGACTATTCATTTACGTTGTCTTAGGAAGACTGACTCTATAAATGATACCAATAATAAATTTTGAAATATGAAATACACACAAAATACAGAAAAAGAAAATAAATTGAATCATTAAAATCAGATTAAATGATTTATGATATATAAAATATAGAAATGATATATAATAAGGGTGAGATAAAACTTGCAATAAGGATAAATAAATTGGAATAAATAATGAATCAATGAGAATAAATTAACATGGAATGGTAAATAACATAGAACACAATCAATTAAATTAATGACCTGAAAAGGAAATTTATTTGTAGGTAAATCTATACAAAACCTCATGGAAAAATAATAACTAAAATATAAGTAAAAGAAGTGATTAATTATAGGAATTAATGTCATTGGCACATGAGGACCAATAATTTCATGATCCATCCTCCATATTTTTTAAATATATAGGTAGAAACCTATTTAATTTGCCCAAGTTAATCATCTCATGAGAACCTGTTGATGCATCGAGGAGTTCTATAATGTGGGTTATCCAGCCATAATATCCCTACAAAATAATTAATCATATTTAATAATATATTTAATCAATAAAAAATATTCCATATCAAATATCTCTATTGAATAAAAGATACTGATTTGTCAATAATTCCATAGTTAATCAAATAATTGTTAAAGTAAACACCGTATGTAATATTATATATGTTTTATGAAATAATATTATCTATTGAATGAAAATATGGATATTGAATGAAATTTTTAAAAAAAATTATTAAAACATAATTATTCTTTTATGGTAATGTTAGAAATCACAAAAGGATGTGTTATTGTAAATGTAATCATTAAGAATATTATTGAGGATAATAATATTTAAACATTTGAAAGTGTCCCTTTCAATTTTGAAACATTTAAATAATGATCCCAATTAAGGTATGAACTTAAATGAAACTCATAATATTATTATAACAAGGATATTTCGGATATTATGTTTCCATGTAAATATATACAATATATAAATTTGAGTGGGAGTATAGTTATAAACTTGACTAAGTGGAATGTAAATTTATATACATTATATTACCTTAACCATCCTTTTGATATGTAGTCATTATAATACGTTATAATGGTTTAAAATATTTTAATAATATATAAAATAACCCTAATAATGTATTTAACAACATATTTTACATTCATATAATTATTTATTACCCATTTTTAACACTATTTTATTTTATCTATATCGGGTGTTAATTTCCTAGTTTTATCACATATATTTTGACTATTAATTTTTTTATCCAATTAAAATGAACATCATATAATCATTTATATAATGTAAACAATGATTTAATTATCATATTTATTCATTACATAAGATTTTATGATAATCTATAAACATTGAAGATACGAAATGAAATGTACTATACATGGAGACGGTATGTTGTACATATGCATGAACACTACTTCCATTTAATTATTATATTAAAAGAAATAAAATTAAATAATATATATATATTATAATTCTAGTGTAATATATATTATATATTGTTTACATATGTTTTCTAATAACACCATTTATACATTACCCATATGGCATGAACAAGTCTCATTGCTTTAAGGGACCGATTTTCCACAATCCCTAAAAAATTATAGTTTTTACAGAAGATGGAATGTGTAAAGGTATGTTATAAATAAAAATTAAATAATCATAAATAAATTACATATATATTAAATATCATATTTAAATATAATATCTGTCATAATTACCTCCATGAGAGGTGATAAAGGAAAAATGATCAATTGTCATTTCATGAGGTTTTAGTTCATCAAACACATAAATAGTATATTAATTACCTATTATATGGAGTATTGTATATGTGTAGGTTGAAATAATAAAAAAAATACAAATATATTTTGGACATGGGTGTTTTTATTTATTAATGGAATAAAAAGTGTATTGGGAATGGAGAAGAAAATGAGTGAAATGATATTATTGGGAAACGTTAACTTAAAATCATGTAACTCATTTTGATTTAAACTAGTGGTCTTCAACAGAAGGGTTTCTACCGAATTGGATGATTCAGGTATGATGGTATAGATGTGTGGAATCTATTTGGGTAGATATTGTCCCACCATAGGTGGTTAGACAGTTTTGAGGAGGTGGGAGAAGTGGTGACCTTTTGTTGTGAAGGAGTAGATTCACTCTTGAAATACTTTTCAAAAGAATTATTCCTAGTATTATCATGTATAAACTGGAACAAATAATTTATCCAACAAGATAAAAGATATTATAGGGTCCATTTATGGCCAAACAATATCTTCTTTACAATTTTATAAGTCGTTTTGGTTTTTAGGGATATCGTTTTGTCCCTTGTTAAGCATAATTTATATTTATTCATTGTAGTTAATTCAAATCAATTTCACAAATATTCTTGGTCCAAAAATATTATTACCATATTAGAAATTATAAATTATTATTATTCCAAATATTAAATCCCTTTTTCCATATACTATCAAATTATTGGTCGAAATTAATTTAAAATTCATCCCACTGGAGAGATAACAATATGGGTTTTTAAGGCAATAACATCCAAAAAATTGATAAGTATTTTCAATATATTTGAGTGTGAACATGATTAAAATTAGATTTATTTATTTATTTTATAAAAACATTATCAAATGAAACTTTATTATTAATAATGAATATAATTTAACCTTTTAAATAAATTTTATGAGAGTGAATTTTGAACTAACATTCAGTTTTTTAACGATTCATAAAAACATAAAATAGTTTAGAAAAATATAAAAATTTCTCCTTAAATTAATTGTTATGTTTATATTTAAAATATGAAGTTTATATTTACATATTAAATCAATTAATGTGTCAAAATTATTATTTAAAATGGTTTTTCCTTTAAAAACTGATAAAATTGCCTATATAAATATATAGGTATTTATGTATAAAATGGATAGTGTTCTTATATTATTCATATAGAACCTATTGGGAGAATATAAAAATTATTTAAATGAATATATACCATATATATTTCATTCAAATAATTCACTAAATTAAATTAATTATGATTATTAGGATAAACTCTTTGGGAACCAAAAAAATACACAGTTTTTTATATCCAATCTGATCTTATTTTTGTTTCTCTTTATTGTGTTCCATTTGAATTCTTTATATATTTACATAAAACATAATTTTTCATAATGTGATATCTTGGACCCTGATTATACATTATAGGTACCCGAGGCTTGGTGGGCCACATGGAATCAAACACATCTCATAAATTCCTAAGCCTACCGACTTGTAGTGAGGGCATTGGTTGTGTCTGTGAAGGGACTTTGACCTCATTACCAGAGTGTAACAAAGAGGACTAATATAAACATAGTTCAATACATTAAATAGACTGGACTGATAAGTAGAAAAGGGTAATAACAACCAAAATAACCATAATACCTGAGAATGAAATGTTATGTGACTAAAAAACTGGAAAACATGGACACAAGACAGTAGGCATAACAAATTCAACAAAAGTATAAAGGAAATATAATATCGATCCCAATGCTCATGTGATATCAATCAGTCATCTATTATAATAAAACATCCTAAATATAATGCAGTCAAATGATCAAGGCCTTATTCCTCCCTTTATGAACACCTACATTCATGTAATTTTCCATGGGTAACAAATTGAGCCCGAAGAGGGTGTGAGATAAATCTCAGTGACCAACAACTAATGGAGCCAATAATGTTTGACCCATGTAATGAAAATTAAACATTTCATAAGAATTCATCTATAAGGGAAAATTTTTCATTTATAAGAGAATAATTTAATATATATCACATATATAAATTAACATTAAACTTAATAATTTATAGGTAAAGTCGTACTAAAAAAACAAATTTCATCACATCATGAGCCGGTAGTCCGTTATACACCTGAGTGTGATTATCATAGCCCATTCAAAATGAAAATTAAAAATGTCATATATGATATAATGACACCATATGAATAAATATTTTATAAATATTATATATTTATGTATATATATATTATTTATCAATATACCCAACCGTGAGAGGTGTAACGCCCCGACCCCAGTTACCCAGAGTCGGTGCATTGTTAAATAACATTAGCATGATCAGAAGAAAGATCAAGTCTCGAAAGACCGATTGGTTTAGTATCCTTGGAAACACTAGATATATTCATAAGTTTTACATTACATCATAAAGTGACAAACAACTTCCACAACATATTGTCTTCATAGTCCACACTATTATCCCATCACAATATTCCTGTAGGTAATTTATAATTTACTTCTTCACATCCTGGGAAAAATAAAACATAGAAAAGGGGTGAGCTCAAATTCCTAGTAAGGATAAAAATATAGAGGAAACTTTTATAAATAATAATAAATATTAAGGCAATGTATAACTAAAACAAAAGCCTTTTAAACGTGAACTTCAACATAGTATGGAAAAAAATGAAATAATTCCATTTACTTATTCACATGGATATTCTACTAATTGAATAATCACTAGCAATATCAATAACCACTTTCATAATGATGGAATGCATAATTCCAAAATATCATAACCACATAGCCAAGGCCTCGTGACAAGACTACAAATAAGATTTTGTCAATGCCTTGTGCCAAGAAACTTGTTTGTCTCATTAGACATTCCGATGCATTGAGGAGCTACAGCGGGCTCCACCCGTCACATATTAAGTCCAATGCATTCCCATATGAAAAGGTTTAAAAATAACATAAACATTCGTATTAAAACTAGCATACTAAATGTAAATAATTTATCTATAAACCATGAATGGTATAAAAATAACACATCCATAGTCAAACATATCACAAATCCTTCAATACAATATAAAAGTTTTGATTCATAATAAATCAACTTCAAATTAGTGTAAAATCCATCAAAGGATTTTGACATAGATGAAATCAAAACTATTTTTAGAGAAATATCTCTTTTATTTTGAAATCATTTAAGAGTCATATATTTATAAAATAAAGAATTTTCTATGAAAATATTATTATAAGCTTGTAAGGGAAGCTTCGACGATTTTATAACGGTGGAAAATTGCCGCACCCGCCGTATAAGTTAAAAAACATTTTTACCTTAATTTTGTCGAAAAGGTTAAAAAGCACCTTGTTTGGAAAACGACGGAAAGATTCCTTTATAAACCTCTTATAAAAAGTAAAACAATGGTATAAATGACTTTAACCCATATTCTAGTAAATAGTAAAAATGTTTTGAAATTCATTTTTAAGAAACATGGATGTGGATGATAAAGAGATCTCAGTAGATTACTACGTATAAATATCCTCGGATAATGAAGAGATTGCGAAATAAACCCTTACCTAGTAATTTTCCTTGGTTGGGGGTAGTTTAACCTCATGTATAATGGTTAAATAATTGTTATTAAATTATACATGAATCATTTACATTAATATGATATCATATATGATCTTTTAACCTTGATTTGTTAATAATATCTTAGTATTATCATCATTTCGGGTGTTAACTTACTCGTTTTCCTTTATATTATTTGTTACATAAGCCATGTTTGTTATGGATAGGTTTTATATTATTCATATACAGAATTATATCAAGTCCATAATCATTATATTTAATCATCAAATGAGAATTATACTTGAATGGATACGATGGAGAATGAATCTCATCACGTTCGTGAGACAGTAGTCCGTACGTACACACGAGTGACAATATCATTCTTTTTATATTAAAATAATATATAATTTGATGGTATATAATATATAAATAATCATTATCATGTTATATTTATTATTTACATGAATTACAAATCATTATTATACCCATCAAAATAATAATTTATTGAATAACAATTACACCACGACGTGGAGACGGTAAGCCGTACGTACAAACGTATGGTGACATGTTATTCAAAGGATGGATAGAATACTGAATATGATTGTACCATATTTATAATAAAATCACGGTTTATATAATATAATGGAGTAATTATTTTAGAATGGTAATAAGAAATAAATAAGAAGTGGAAGAAGAAAGGAACTTGAAAAAGGGTGGTGAAAACATTACCTCTTCTTCGGGTTCTTCCTTTTGATTTGATCAAAAGAGCTCCTTAAGATGGATTTTTGACTAAAGTAAGGACTCTAGGATGAATTAAGGGAAGTTTGGAGAGTATTTGGGCAGAGTTTGGATGAGCCAAAAGGCTTTGAAGGTGTGAAGTAATGAGAAGGAGGAGGGCCATTTTATAAGAGGGGTGAGGTGTACCTTTGGAAAAGCTATAAATATTATTTTATAATAAATTAATATTCGATTTATAATGGCTCCAAAGTATATTATTTAAAGGTTAACGTAGGGATAGGTATAAAATCACTCAACCAATAGAAATTAGACAGGTTTGGGTCATTATATTAACCTTATCTTTAAGTATTAACTCTTAGTTAATTAGTTTCACTTTTACAATGTCTCTTTGTTTTTTTATATTATATGGTTAATAAACTTACTATATACATCCAAGAGACCCCCATGTGGTCCATTAATGATACACATATCATGATATAAGTCTCTTGGCCGAAACGTAGATTTTTAGTAATTTAATATCAATTAATAATATAATATTTGTTTTAAAAACTCTTTTATGTCAATGTTGACACTATTCAATAATTTATTTTTGTGAAACTCATATCAGAATGATTAATTCTAAAAAAGTCAATTAAATCAATCCTAATATGTCATATTAACATATAAAAGTATATTAATTCAATAAAAGTCTCAAATTATATTTATTTGGGTATTTATAATATAAATTATTTTTATTTTTTACTATTATGGTAATTACTAGATCATTATTGTGTCATAAATAAATTAAATTATTTAAAGTCTAAAAATTATAAATAAAATATAATTATGTAGGAAATAGTTTTATATTTCTAAGGAATGTTTATAATCCAATTTATTGTTTGTTTAGCCCTATATTAAAAATGTTTTAATAAATAAACATTGATTTTAACTCTTTTAACTCTTCTTTGAATTAAATAATAATAAATGTCCTAATCTAATCAAAGTGGACCTAAATGATAATATTTCATCCGTAAGGTTGTTTTTGATTGAGATACACTTGTACAATAGAATTAGGACATGTGTTAGGGTAATATTAATATAATTTTTACCCTTAATTACCCTATTTACTTTTAACCGTGGTAAATAAAAGTAAAAAGTTACTATTCACCAAAAATTATTTTCATCTCATTGAACAACATTTTACTCCTTGATATTAACCGTGTTTCTTGGATTTTCAAAATTCCACTTACAGAAGCAGTAAAATTATGTTTTATGAAAAATTTAGTTTTTTAACTACCACTTAGTGGTTTCACTATTCATAAAAAATTGAAATTTTTCAGGAATATGCCTAAATTTCACCCTAAGCTATAATTGATATTCCGAATTCAAAAATGATGTCTATTTTGCAAAATTCCAAACATATAAGTTACATTAATTAATTTTATAATTAATTCCCGTTGTCCCAACAAATAGCGTGTTTTTAAGAAACAATATATATCAAAAGATTGAAAATTATTTATGTCCAATTTCAAAGTGAAATCAATTCTAATGAACACCATTGGATAAAAAGGTAAAAATATAGTCTAATTATACTTTAAAACCACTCAAATTCATAATTTATCACTATTAATTATTTTGATTAAAAATGTTTTTTTTAATTAAAATTTAGTAATTTTCACTATTCATCAAAATATTAAAGTTATCCGAAAAGTACAAAAATTTCACCATAGGGTAAATTCGATACTCCAAATCCAAAAATGAAGTCTATTTTGAGAGATAAAATTTAAAAAAAAATTAAAAAGTAGGTATTACTATTCATAACGGCTAGTTTGATTGGTTGTGGTGTGTTAGAATCTTGAAGTTGCGTACAATGCACGTCATTTCATTATTCAAAGGGAAACATACCATGGAAGCTTGGGGTGTTACATTCTCCCCACCTTCAATAAATTGAGTCCTCGCAATTTTTTAAAATTGAGCTTGAGAATATAAGGGAATGTCCCACATCGGAAAAAGTGGCAATAAAACTATCACTTAAAAAGAAAGGAAGATAGGTATAAAGGTCACCCAAGATAACCCATACTAGGATTCCATGTAGGAAAACATGGATATGGACGATAAACTAAGTGTTCAGTTATGATGGAGAGGGATAGAAAACATGCTGAGGAAAAATTTAACAATAAGAAAATCACAAACTTGGGTTGGGACAACCGGTCCTTAGTCTCCCAGTAGGAAAAGTAAACGGACAAAATTTTTTGTTTTAAGTTACATTACATAAGGACAAGGAATTAATTTATGATATTGACTAAGAACATAAAGAGATATACTTTCTTTTTAAGTAGAGTTTCATTCATTAATAACTTTTTACCACGACCTCATTTTTTTAAACAGTGTGTATTCAAGAAGACTTGGTCACAATGGAAGATCTAGAATAAACTTCTATAGAAATACATGATCCACGCAGGATAAAATATATATTTACCTTGTCTTTAGAGATTAATCAAAACCAAAATGGTTATTATAATATATGATGACCCCCCAAATGGATATTCCATTAGAAAAAAAACAGTAATCTTAATTTCTAAAATTAAACCATCAATATCCCAAAGTTAAATAAATACCATTAAACAATCAATTGTCCTTAAAATCCTTCAATATAATCCAAACTAATATTGAAACTCATAACTTATAAGAATGTAGTCTTCCATGTTAAATTGTATCTCCAAATGAAATTAATTACTCTAAAAGTTGCATACTTAAAAGTAATTAACCTAATCATTTCCATAAACATACCAAATCACTATAAATCCACAATAAAAACATAGATAAAAATCCACCATTACTCATCAACTGAAATCCCACACTATTCTATTTTCCATACAACAAAGTGAAAAACTTCCAAAATCGCATTTCTCACTTAATTACCAAATCATTTTCCTATACTAATGGTATTCATTTGATAAGGAATAAGATCCCAAATCAAATTATTATTGATCAATAAAATCATTTAACTAAAAATAATAGTCACACTAACCAGGGACTTCCCGTAGTCCAGTGGTAGGTGATAAATCCCAATCACACTTTGGTTGTGGGTTCGATTCCCACAGCTTTGTCTGACGCGACGGGTTGTCACACGGTCTGTATGTTGTCCCTTTTCAAAAACTATATTTTATAACATTATCAAAATGAGATAAATTCCTCAAAATAACCATAACATAAATTAACCCCAAATGTTATGTCATGCCTTGAATTTTCATCCCAAATTATAATAACATATAATTTCCTCAAACCCAATGATCATATAAAACCAAATGGTTATTCATAACTATATCCACAAGATAAAAGATAATTATTCCTCAAATAACATTCTCACATGGAAAATTGCAGGGTTACAAATACAAGAGATAATTATTCCAAAGTAAACCCATAAAAAGGGAGCACTAACACTTTTTAAACATTTCTCCAACCATTTATTTCCACATAGCTTCTTCATTGACCATGAAAATATCCTATAGAATAGGGCATTCACTCTAGCAATGGTCAGGTCCCCTACATTTACGGAAAATGACTGTAAATAGATTCTTGGGACCATTTTTATCTTCTTCCACAGTACTCTTCATTTTTCTTTGGAAATTCTTCACTTTATGTCCTTCCTTCCCGCACGTAAAGCATTTCCTTGTCCCATTGAGACACTATCTTGGGTGTCACCTTCCACATTTCCTGCATGATGGAAATTGAGGATTCCTTTCTCCATGGTTTCCACTGCTGGAGCTCTTATCATTCATCACCTTTCATTTCTTTGTTGAGTCCGGAAATTGGTTAATATATATATTGTTGATCATATTTTTGGAAAATTGTTTTTTCATAAAGACGATATCTTTTACGCCTATCAACATTCCATTTTTTTGCTCATTTCCACCACAGTTCCCACCTTGTACATCATTCTCAAAGTCACTATGACTTCCTTGGAATCCAGCCATTGACTAAAACCAGAAAGCATTGTGTGAGTAACAGTAGTCATAAAATCATTTAGAGATTAACATGTCACCATATTCTCAATTTGAAACACATTAGGATTAACTGAGGTCATTTACTCTCATATTATATATATAATACCTCAAATTGGTTTGTAATGAAAATGTAAATTATCCTAAGCATATCCCCTAGGAGTGTCGTAACCAAGAGTGCAGCAAGGCCCATTGTCGTGCACCAGTTCCCGTTTGAGTCTAGCTCAAAGTGGTGTTTTTGAGTTTTACCCCTAGGTAAATCTGTGCCAGAGCCGCCTCTACCTGCTCGTATCCAGACAGGGATGTCTTGCTCGGAAAACTCACAAAATATCAACAATACTAAAATTCTAGGAAGTTCTTCTATAATAATCCTCAAAGTTCATCTTAGGTCTATGTGCTCTAATCAGAGTTTATCTAAATCTATCTTCCAAGGATTGTACTAAACTTCCTCTGATACCAACCTTAATGCCCCGACCCCAGTTACCCAAAGTCGGTGCATTATTACATAACATTGGCAAGATCCCAAGAAAGATCAATTCTTGAAAGAGCGAATGGTTTAGTAGCCCTGGAAACACTAGATATATTCATAAGTTTTACATTACATCATAAAGTGAAAAACTAATACAACAACATATTGTCTCCATAGTCCACACTATTATCCCCTCATAATATCCCTACAGGTCATTCATAATTTACGTCTTCACATCCTGGGAAAAATAAAACATAGAAAAGGGGTGAGCTCAAATGCCCAGTAAGGATAACAATATAGCGGAAACTTTAATAAATAAGAATAAACATTTAAGGCAATGTATAACTAAAACAAAAGCCTTTTAAACATGAACATAAACATAGTATGGAAAAAATAAAATGAAATAATTCCATTTACTTATTCACATGGATATTATACTAATCAAATAATCACATGCAGTATCAATAACCACTTTCATAATGATGGAATGCATAATGCCAGACTATCATAACCACATAGCGAAGGCTTCGTGCGAAGACAACAAATAAGATTTTGTCAAGGCCTTGTTCCAAGACACTAGTTTGTCTCATGAGACCTACTGATGAATCGATGAGCTATAGCGGGCTCCACCCGTCACATATTAAGTCCAATGCATTCCCATAAGAAAAGGTTTAAACATAACATAAACATTCTTATTAAAACTAGCATACGAAATTTAAATACTTCATCCATAAACCATAAATGGTATAAAAATAACACATCCATAGTCAATCATATCACAAAACCTTCAATACAATATATATGATTTGTTTCATAATAAATCAACTTCAAATAAGTGTAAAATCCATCAAAGGATGTTGACATAGATGAAATCAAATCACTTTTTAGAGAAATATCTCTTTTATTTTGAAAACATTTAGGAGTCATATATTTATAAAATAAATCATTTTATTTGAAAATATTCTGATAAGATTGTATGGGAATCTTTGACTATTTTATAATGGCGGAAAATAGCCTCACGTGCCGTATAAGTTAAAAAAACATTCTTACATTAATTTTGTCGAAAAGGTTAAAAAGAACCTTGTTAGAAAAACAACGGAAATATTCCTTTATAAACCTCTTATAGAAAGTAAAACAAGGGTATAAATTACTTTAACCCATATTATAGTAAATAGTAAAAATGTTTTGAAATTCATTTTTAAGAATCATGGATGTGGATGATAAAGAGATCCCAGTAGATTATTACGTATAAACAACCTCGGATAATGAGGTGATTGCGAAATAAACCCTTACCTTGTACTTTTACTTGGTTGGGGATAGGTTAACCTCATGTATAATGGTGAAATAATTGTTATTAAATTATACAAGAATAATTTACATTAATATGATATCATATATGATCTTTTAACATTGATTTGTTAATAATATCTTAGTATTATCGTCATTTCAGGTGTTAACTTACTCGTTTTCCTTTATATTCTTTGTTACGTAAGCCGTGTTTGTTATGGATAGGTTGTATATTAATAATATCCTGAATTATATCAAGTCCTTAATCATTATTTTTAATCATAAAATGAGAATTATACATGAATGGATACGATGGAGAATGAATCGCATCACGTTCATGGAGACGGTTGTCCGTACGTACACACGAGCGACAATATCATTCTTTTGATATTAAAATAATATATAATTGGATGGTATATCATATATACAGAATCATTATCATGTTATATTTGTTATTTACATGAATTACATATCATTATTATACCCATCAAAATAATTATTTATTGAATAACAATTACACCATGACGTGGAGACGGTAAGTCGTACGTACGCACGTAGGGTGACATGTTATTCAAAGGATGGATAGAATACTGAATCTGATTGTACCATATTTATAATAACATCACAGTATATATAAGATACTAGAGTTATTATTTTATAATGGTAATAACAAAGAAAGAAGATGTGGAAGAAGAAAGGAACTTCAAAAAGGGTGGTGAAAACATTACCTCTTCTTCGGGTTCTTCCTTATGATTTGATCAAAAGGGCTCCTTAAGTTGGATTTCTGACTAAAGGAAGGCCTCCAGGATGAATTCATGGAATTATAGAGAGTATTTGGGTATATTTTGTCCGATCCAAAAGGCTTTGAAGGTGTGAAGTAAAGAGAGTGAGGAGTGCCCTTTTATAAGAGGTGTGAGGGGCACCTTTGGAAAATCTAGAAATATTATTTTATAATAAATTCATATTCGGTTTCTAATGGCTCCAAAGTATATTATTTAAATTTTAAAGTGGGGATAGGTTTAAAAACACTCAACCAATAGAATTTAGACAGCTTTGGGTCATTATATTAACCTTATCTTTAAGTATTAACTCTTAGTTAATTAGTTTCACTTTTACAATGTCTCTTTGTATTTTTGTATTATATGGTTAATAAACTTACTATATACATACAAGAGACCCCAAATTGGTACATTACTGATACACCTATCATGATATACATCTCTTGGCCGAATATTATATTTTTAGGAATTTAATATTAATTAATAATATAATATTTGTTTTAAAAACTCTTTTATGTCAATTTTGACACTATTCAATAATTGATTTTTTTGAAACTCATATCAGAATTATTACTTCGAAAAAAGTCAATTAAATCAATCCTAATATGTCATATGAACCTAGAAAATAATTCAAATTCAGTAAAAGTCTCCAATTATATTTATTTCGGAATTTATAATATCAATTATTTTAATTTTTCACTATTATGGTAATTACTGCATCATCATTGTGTAATAAATAAATTAAATTATTTAATGTCTAAAAATTATAAATAAAATATCATTATGTAGGAAATATTTTTATCTTTTTAATTAATATTTATAATATAATTTATATTATGTGAAACCCTATATTAAAAATGTTTGAGTAAATAAACATTGATTTTAACTCTTTTAACTCTTCTTTGAATTAAATAATAATAAATGTCCTAATCTTATCCAAGTGGACCTAAATGATAATACTTTATTCCTAAGGTTTTTTTTGGTCGAGATAAACTTGTCCAATAGAATTAGTACATGTGTTAGGGTAATATTAATATAATTTTTACCCTTAACTACTCTATTTACTTTTAACCTTGGTAAATAAAAGTAAAAAGTTACTATTCACCAAAAATTATTTTGATCTCATTGAACCAAATTTTACTCCTTAATATTAACCGTGTCTCTCGGATTTTCGAAATTCCACTCATAGATGCAGTAAAATTAAGTTTTATGAAAAATTAAGTTTTTTAACTACCACTTAGTTGTTTCACAATTCATCAAAAATTGAAGTTTTTCAGAACAATGCCAAAATTTCACCCTAAGCTATAATTGATATTCCGAATTCAAAAATGATGTCTATTTTAAAAAATTCCAAACATATAAGTTAAATTAATTAATTTTATAATTAATTCCCGCTGTCACAACAAATAGCGTGTTTTTAAGAAAAAATATATATCAAAAGATTGACAATTGGGTATGTCCAATTTCAAAGTGAAATTAATTCTAATGAACACCATTGGATAAAAAGGTAAAAATATATTATAATTATAATTTAAACCCACTCAAATTCATAATTTATCACTACTAATTATTTTTATTAAAAAACTTGTTTTTAATTAAAATTTATTAATTTTCACTATTCATCAAAATATTAAAGTTATCCGAAAATTACCAAAATTTCACCTTAGGCTAAAATCGATAATCCAAATCCAAAAATGAAGTCCATTTTGAGAGATAAAATTTCTAAAATTATAAAAAGTAGGTATTACTATTCATAACGGATAGTTTGATTGGTTGTGCTGTTTTAGAATCTCTAAGTTGCGTACAATGCACATCATTGCATTATTCAAAGGGAAAGATATCATGGATGCTTGGGGTGTTACAAGAGGTGCTAATGGAAAAAAGGAATGACATTTGTTCCAATGGTGGTAGTCCTCCATACAAAAATATGAGGATTTTCTATCCCATTTAATGTAACTGGGAATAGTTATAGGTCATTTACCTAATATAAAAACAACTCCAAATCTGTTAGATACTAATTTGGTTTTATAAAATCATGGTTTAATAATAACTTAATCGAATGGGGGAACAAATAAAATAAAAATACCAAATGGAGAACAATACCTCTTCCTTGGGTACCCTCATTAGGATGGCACCAAAATCCTTATCAGGATTACATTGTGTAAATATTTATGCATATAGGATATTATATTAGAATTTTGGAAGTGATATAGATGGTATTTTCAAAACCAATAGGTTATTATGGAGTATTTAATTGAAGGGAGGGGCTGGACTTGTATGAGTTGACTGAGTGTCACAATTTTATTTTTTAATATAAAAAGTTGTACCCCTTATTTTTCTTGAGAAAACAAGGTAGAAAAATTATTATGTTAGATCCATAGACATGACATGGTCAAAATATGGTAAACTGAAATATGTTAGATATGTTTTTAGGTCATTTTAACCCTTATGTTTTTTTAACCCCCCATTAATTCATTTTTATCATAGCCATAGAAAATAAATATTAATATATTCACAAATAATTTGGGTAAAATTTAATTTTCCCTCATTATATAATATAAATTATTTTGATTCCAAATTTGGAATCAATTTTTCAATAATCAATTCACATTATTCAAAAATTTTAGTTAATTTTTAACCTCACAAAACACGATGAGAAAGATGGTTTTCCATGTTAAATTTTTCTATTGTTTAAAATGTATTTGTATAAAAATTAAATAAGAAAATGATTTAAACGAACTAAATTGGATTAATTGATATATATTTTAAATAATGTTACATTAATAAAAATTCATAATCTAATGTGTTAAACCATTATCATCATTAAGTTATTGGTTCAAGCACCAAGAACCTTTTCTAGATATAATGGGTTATCACCATATATACATGTAGTCATATCTCTAAAACTATATTAATAAAATTCCAATAACATTACCAAATTTTGATGACCTATAATGAACAAAACAACAAAGATATGATACACAATAAAGGTTATAAATTAATTTAATTTGTTTCCTAAAATAATAAATGAATTCTTCCGTAAATAAAATATTCACTAAAATATTTATTAATCCAATGTGTTGTATTGTCATAAATTCCACCCAAAATATCATTAATCATAGTAGACTGTTACAGAATTTTACCTAAAAATGGGTGTTATAAACATTTATCGTTATTAAATATTAAAATATAAAACCCATTATGGTATGCATAAATATGATGTTAATGAACACATATATGATAAAAATATGAAAAATACATTAATGTATTTTTATTCTTATAACAAAAATACCATTGGTTAAAATATATTTAAAATTATAATTTTTAATCGCAATACACAAATAAATAATCCATTTTATTTCAACATAGTTTATTCCTTTGTTTAGGAATTAAATTTTAGAATCAAAATTAACATGTATATAGATCAGGGTCTCTATATTTAAGACAATGAACTATAAATTGGTACCTAGGATGGGATTTATTTCATTCCATTATACAGTTTATTTTTTTCATCAATTTTGTTTTTAGCCACTAAATTTATAGAAAAAAATAACTTACACCTTCCTTTGAGAAATATTCAATAGTGTCACTTTTCACATTTCACACATGGTGGAAAGTTTTCAATCCTTCCTCCATGTTTTCTACCACAAGATCTCTTAGAGAACTCATTCACCCTTTTCATTAGTGAGTATGGATGTTTGTTCTTGTATAGGTTGTTAATCATATTTTTAAATGACAAATCAGGCATAATCATGCTATATTTCACTTTATGTATCACCTCATTTTGATTTTCATAGTCCCCAAATTGTCTTTTTTGTAAAATGATAACACAATTCCTTTGAGTTTTAACTATCAACTAAAAGCAAAAAACAAAGGGTGAGATACAATAATTATATTTGTAAAACTATATAATCATTTATGGGGTGTCTATATCATGAAAAAATACATTAAATGTTAGAAACATTATTTTTATACTTGGTATTTCATTTTCATCGTCTAATAAAATTTTTCATAATGGTTTTTAAATAAAATTTTAATTATATAATGCATATCCCATTGGTGTGTGAAACTAGGTGCATAATAAAACACTTTTTTGTGCACTAGGTGATTACTGTGTGAATCCCAATATAACAATTTGTTAGTTTCTACCCCATTTCATGTCATTTCTAAAACCACTTCAACATGTAGTATATAAACATGGATATATTGCAAGAATAATGACATAAAGCTCCCCTAACCAAACATTATGATGTTATTTTATACTTTTCCTTGTAGTAAATTATAGGGAAATAATACTTAATTTGTGTTTTGTCAATTCAAGTTCCCATGTTTTCTTTTATACTTCCACTGATACAAACTATTGTGACCCTAACCCCAATATCCTATTGTCGGTTTATACATTATTACATTGGCATAAGATACAAAGAAATACATCTTGAAGGACTGAATAGTTTTGTAGTTGTGGTAAACTATATACATTCTTCTTTCCTTAATTACATATTAAAACAAAAATTAATTCATTTTTTTAGAATAATATAATTCTCTATTTTATATCCTTTCCCATAAATCATATCCCACATCATAGAATCCAAGGGAAAGGAAACAAAAAAGGTTGAGTTCAGTTTATAAGCCAGGGTTAAGAAACGAGGAATCAATCATGATTCAATAAATAATATTCAAAATGTAAAGGTAAATAACTAAACATAAATTCCATTTTTTCAAAAACAAGGATATCATAATTAGAAAAGGATTATTAATTATTTAGAGGATAATATCTGACCACATATGTCTTTCCAGCAATAAACTTATAATCAAATTCATCCAGTGATAATATAATTTTTAAAATATCATAGATAATAAATATTGAATTTTTAATGAAGAAAACATATAGTAATTTGATCACATGATGTTTTAGATCATCATACCTATACATTCAAGACACTTTTCAAGTTGTTTTAAAAGTTTAGGAGGAATATTATTTAATTCAATCATAGTGATTTTCCTTATCGGAACACTAATGCATCAAAAGGAAATATAATTCCATTCCCACCCATAATTGTGGGTCCAAAGAACTCATCATATATATGATTATATATTTAATTCATTAATCAATATTACATATCAACAAATACATTTATTTATAAAATTATACACATATATCAATATTTCCCATTTAATGAAATATATTTAAAATTAATCATTATATATACAAATAATAGACGGTTAAGGAAATAATATTACCCATGAAAAAAATAATATGGACTATTAATATAAACACTTTATTTAGAAATGATGTACTATTTATGAAGTTACAATATCCATGATACAACAAATATGGATATTTAATATAATTGAATTGTACAATTATCATAATAGAGTGAATGTTTCAACGTAATGTTAATCACTAAAAAAATTAATCAAGAAAGTAAATTTGAATAATATTTTAGTCCAAATTTTCATAAAACATTCATATAAATAATTTAAATGATATAAATACAAAATATACATATAGGATCGTAAATAAACAAATGGATCGTATAATTGATGAATAGAAATTTCCTAAAAATTTAATGAAAACAATTATCTATACCAATAGACATTTAACACTCAACCACATTTCAAAACAAGTTTTTCACAAAATTTCGGTAATAAAATTCTATGAAAATTACATTTTAAACATATAAATAATGTGTTAATTTTTTTTTCTGTTGATGGATAAAAATTCCCTACTTTTGGAGCATATCAAAACAAATATTCCTTTCACATTTTCTATAAAAACTAAAGAAGCATTATTTTGGAAAAAACAAAAATTTAGATTTTTGAATGGTTTCTAAAAAAGTAAAAATGGATCAATATTTATTTTTAAATCATTTGGAAAAGGCTTAAAACGTTTTTAATACTTTTTAAGAAAAGTGGGTTTTATAGGAAAATAGATTTCCAACCAAATAAATAAATTAAGTCAAATTTTCATTAAAACATTTTATGGTCATTTTAAGTACTAAAGAGTGGTATAATAGTATTATTATAAGAAAAAATAATTAATCACCAGATTATAATAAAATGAGTTGGTTTTATCGAAAAATTATAAAATAATTTCATTCATTTGAATCTCAAGTCTAAACATTCCCTATTAAATTGAGATTTTGAAATAATTCCTTATAAAATTCTAAAGTAATTGTGAGAATTAACTAATAATAAATTATTTGTGTCGAATGTAAATCCTAATAAAATAAATAAATATAAATAAAAATATATTTCAAAAAATTTACATACAAAATATAATAATATCAAGTGAAATAATGAATTAATATAACACAATGAAAAGAAATTGATTTTATAAATTATTTTCCACATCATACTTTTAATGTCAAATATAATTTGATGAAATAATTCAAATTGAATCCTGAAAAATTATTAATTATTATTTAATCGTGAAATTATATTTTAAATGGGAAGTATATACACTATATAAATAATTTTAGCTTCATAATAATATAATATTCTTCAAGGAAGGGAAATTGAGAGGAAGTCCCTTACCTTGCCCTTCCTTTTGGTTGAATGAGATTTAACCACTAATATAATGTTTTTAAGAATTAATTATTTTTTATTATAAACATATTAATATTTATAATATAATATATGATCCTTTTATAATGTCTTATCACACATTTGTTTATCATCTATCATTATTTACATTATTTAGTGTGTTATTTTCATTTTTTCACATGATTGATTCATCCGGAAATAATGGGTTATGGAATATACTATAGAGTTCATTAATTTATAAAATAATAAACATGATATAATTGTCATATTTACATGTAAATTATAATATTATGATTTTTCATTAATGATGGCTTTGAGAAATAAAATATGTTGTGATCATGGAGAACATAAGTCGTACCTATGCATGTAATACATTTCCTTTTTTCAATTTTCATTATAGAAAAGAGGTAAGTAAAATATTATATTTATATAATAATCATAATAAGATATTATATCCCAAAAATATACTTATACATATCATCCATTTTGTGGGGTGATGATAAAAGAGTCACATCATTTCATGAAGGCGGTAGTCTAGAAGTAAATGAATGCTGTTGTCACATTTAAGTGACTAAAAATATAAGAAATAAAGAGATATATTATATTTAATAGTGATATATATGTCATTAGTATAATTATTATTTTATTTGTATCATATATATTTATCAAATTTATCCTTTATACCTTCCTTGCAATGGTTTATTTATAAAATTGAATCACATAATTTCGTGAGGTGATAGTTCCACAACTATAAAATTCAACTACGACTACAGTTTGGAAATGTGGTCATAGGCCACAAAACTATTAAAATATCATATGGCCATGGTTTCAGAAAACTATGGCTGCTATCATCGTGGGGGTAGGACATACTTACTGCCACATTATTTAACATGGTCATAGGGGCCTATTTCCATGGTTCTACCCTTGGTATTTGGGGCTATATCCATAGTTCAACCATGGAATTAAGAGGCCTTTTCCACTATTTTAACTATGGATGTTGGCCCCTACTCCCACGATTTTAACCATGGAAAAATATCTTCTAATTCTATGTTTGAACCATGGTAATAGATTCATACATCCACGGTTAGAACAGTGGCACTAGGCTATTATGAACACGGTTAGAACCTTTGGGATTTTTTTATATAGTAAAAAAATAAATTCAGTGCCCCCTGGACAGCCCCCTTGAACACACCAGGACAACCCCCTTGCACCACCCCTAGACAGCCCCTGTTCACCCCCTAGAACACCCCCTAGCAACACATGGACATCCCCCTTGCACCCCCTACACCCCCCATGCAACCCCATGCCCCCCCTAGACACCCCCTTGCACCCCCTTGAACCCCCTGGAAAGCCCCTTTCACCCCATAGACAACACCCTTTCACCCATGGACATCCCCATTCACCCATTTGAACACCCCCCCCCCCCTGCCCGCCCAATACCCCCTCTATATAGACCCCTTGCACCCCTCTGCACCCTCAAGCCCCCCTGGACCGCTCCCATGCCCCCCCCCCCCCAGGACAGCCCTCCTGCCCCGCCTTTAACACCCCCATGCACCACCATTCCCCCTAGACAGCCCCCTTGCACCCCCCTGGACAACCCCCTTGCACCCCCTTGAACTCCTCCCTACACCCCAACGCCCCTAGATATCCCCTTTCACCCCCATGAACACCCCCCCACACACCCATGGACCCCCCCCCCTCCCGGGACTTCCCCCTTGCACCCCCTAGATAGCCCACTTGCACCTCTTGGACAACCCCCATGCACCCCCTAGATATCCCCCTTGAACCACCTTGGACACCCCCCACACCCACATCCCCCCATAGGAAACCCCTTTCCCCACCATGGACACCCCACTTGCTCCCACGTAACACCCCCCCCCCCCCCCCGCACCCCAAGCACCCTTGGATAGCCCCTTTCACCAAAAGGATCCCCCCCATACCTCATTGAACACCCCTTGTACCACATGCCCCCCATACACATCCCCCATGCTCCCCCCTAGGGTAGCCCTCCCCCCCCCCATGAATTCCCCCGATTCCCCCCTCTTAGACACCCCCCAACCTAGACACCACTTGCACACCCATGCCCCCATGCAGAAACCACTTAGAAAACCCCCTTGCACGCCCTGGATAGCCCCTTTACCGCCCCTTGAACACCCCCTAGCACCCCTCATAGAGTATCCCACCCTTTGGACAGCCCCATGGACCCCTACAGTATCCCACCCCCACCAACCCCACCCCTTCAGTTTCCCCCTACAAAGCCCTCATCCCCCCCCCAGTTATGGACACCCCACCCACATGGACACCCCCCTACAATGTCTGTCCCTGCCCCTACCAATTTCCCCACCCCACCCCCACCTACAATATACCCCTACCCCACCATCTATTTCCTCCTACTAGTCCCACACCCCCTACTTGTCCTTCCCCTGGCAGTTTCCCCCAACACCCCACCCACCATCCTCTTGAACCCCTTGCCAGTCCCCTCCCCCTGCTAGTTCCCCCCCTCCCCCTACCAGTTTTCCCTCCCTCTACCAGTTCCCCCTACTAGTCCTCCCCCCCCCCTCCACTGCCAGTTTCCCCTCCCCTTCTACTGCCAGTCCCCCCTTGCACCCCCTACCTGTCCACTGCCACTACCAATTCCCCCCCTCCCCCTACCAGTTCCCCCCCCCCACTACCCCTACCAGTTCCCCCACCCCCTGCTAGTCTCCCTCCCTTCTAGTTTCCCCTCCCACAAGCCACTCCCAATCCACCTCCACCCTGCTCCTATTAGTCCCCCTCCCGACTAACATCCCATCCCATTATTTTGTATTAGGTAAGAGGATCTACCAACCATTGGGGAAATTTCCTAGAAAGTAATTATTTTTTAGAGGCTTAAAAACAGTGTTACAAAATGAGAATGAGTTAACCTATTTATCACAAAGAAAATAAACATGGTACTCACTATCCAAATAAAATTATACACTAAAACAACTTACATACTAATAATTAAACAAATCCAAATATAAAAAACTTAACTTCCCTTACATGAGTCTCAATATAAGAAAACCTATCAAAGAAGTCTAGAACCAGCTCACAAGTACCTACAACATATGGTAGAACATAGTAGTTCTCATACCCTAAAATTATGGTAAAACAAAAGATCATAGATAATTCACAAAGATTATAACTCAATAAAAAGAATTGCTGGGTCATTTAACCAAAAAAAATAGAATAAATGAACCAATTATAGGAAAACAAAACCGGACTCTAACTGAACTAATGTGCGATAGATAAACAATATTTCATGTTCTGATCCATATATATTCATGTGGTAGGTTCTCATTTCGAGTTCCATTGAAATTTTATATAAATATCTACGATGAATTAATTCTTATAAGGTTCATCCATGGATCATTGGATGAAGTTATAAATCTGAAAATTCTATGTGAAATAATTTTCACGTTTACAAAATACATGATTGGTTCATCATGATGGAATTTCATACCATAATATATAATAAAGACTAGTTTTGGCAATGTTGATAATGGAGAATTAGCCAGTGTAACAACCCAAGCTTCTACGGTACGCTTCTCTTTGAATAATTCATTAGTGTGTGTTGTACGCAACATCAAGTTCGAACACACACCACAACTGATCAAACTAGCCATTATGAATAGAAATACCTAGTTTTTAAAATTTTAGAAATTTTATCTCTCAAAATGGACTTCATTTTTGGATTAGTAGTATCGAATTTATCCTAAGGTGAAATTTTGGTACTTTTCGGATAACTTTCATATTTTGATGAATAGTGAAAATTACTAAATTTTAATTAGAAACAACTTTTTTAATCAAAATAATTAATAGTGACAAATTATGAATTTGAGTGGTTTTAAAGTATATTTAGAATATATTTTTACCATTTAATACAATGTTGTTCATTGTACATAATTTCACAATCAAACCGATCATAAACAAGTATCAATCTTTTGATAATTATTATATCTTAAAAACACGCTTTTTGTTTTGACAGCGGAAATTTATTTTAAATTAATTTCTGACACTTCTTTGTTTTGAATTTGGAAAAATGGATTCCATATTTGGAATCATGATTTTCAAATTGTGTAAATATGTAACTTTTATTTTTAGACATTTTGAATAATTACTTCTGTAAATATTTTATTTAACATGGTTAAAAGGTGAATCTGGTAAATAAGGGTTAAAAATAATATTATAATAATAAAAAATTACCCTAAAACGTGTCCTAACCATATTGGTTGATACCTGTTCGACCATGGGAATCTTTGGATCAATTTTGGGACCCCATGGTTCCACTTTTAAGTGATAGGGACACTTTATTTTAATTAAGTTAAAATGAATACAAAAATGACACAAGCATATATCTTTTAGAAAAACAATTTTTACATAGGGTTATATATGTTGGATTTTCAACTATAAATATTCATTAGAAAGATAAAACGATTTAATACATAATTATACTTTATATATAATTTTTATACATTAAATAAGTTAATTTATTTATGACACAATGATGATGTTGTAATTACCATAATATTGAAACATTAAAATAATTGATATTATAAATACCCAAATAAATATAATTTGAGACTTTTTATGAATTAAACTAATTTTATAGGATAATATGACATATTAATATTGAATTAATTGACTTTTTTCGAAGTAATAATTTTGTAATGATTTTTAAAAAAATCAACTATTGAATAGTGTCAAAATTGACATAAAAAAGTTTTTAAAACAAATATTATATTATTAATTGATATTAAATTCCTGAAAATCTAAGGATAATCCAAGAGACATATATCATCATAGGTGTATCATTAATGGACCACTTGGGGGTCTCTTGAATGTATATAGTAATTTTATTAACCATATAATATGAAAATACAAAGAGACATTGTAAAAGTGATACTAATTAACTAAGAGTTAATACTTAATGATAATGTTAATATAGTAACCCAAACCTTTCTAAATTCTATTGTTTGAGTGGTTTTAGACCTATACCCACCTTAAACTTTAAATAATCCACTTTTGATCCATTAGAAACCTAATATGAATTTACTATAAAATAATATTTCTATCTTTTCCAAAGGTGCCCCACACCCCTCTTATAAAAGGGAACTTTCCCTTCTCATTAACTCACACCTTAAAAGCCTTTTGGTTCAGCCAAACTCTTCCCAAATACTCTCTCAACTTCCCTGAATTCATCCTAGAGGCCTTCCTTCGGTCATAAAGACATCATAAGAGCCCTTTTGATCAAATCAAAAGGAAGAACCCGAAGAAAAGTTAATGTTTTCACCACCCTTTTTCAAATTCATTTCTTCTTCCACTTCTTCCATCTTTGTTATTACCATTCTGAAATAATAACTCCAGTATATTATATTTACTATTATGTTATTATAAATATGGTACAACCATATTCAGTATTCTATCCATCCTTTGAATAACATGTCACCATACGTGCGTACGTACGGCTTACCGTTTCCACGTCGTGGTGTAATTGTTATTCAATAAATTATTATTTGGATGGGTATAATAATGATGTGTAACTCATGTAAATAATAAATATAACATGATAATGATTCTTTATATATGCTATGCCATCCAATTATATATTATTTTAATATCAAAAGAATGATATTGTCACTCGTGCGTACGTTCGGACTACCGTCTCCACGAACGCGATGAGATTCATTCTCCATCGTATCCATTCACGTAGAATTATCATTTGATGATTTAAAAAAAATGTTTAAGGACTTGATATCATTCTGGATATGAATAAGATCCTATCCATGAAAAACATGGCTTACGTAACAAAACATATCAAAGAAAACGGGTATGTTAACACCCGAAATGATGATAATACTAAGATATTACTAACAAATCAATGTTAAAAGATCATATATGATATCATATTCTTGTATAATTTCATAAAAATTATTTCAACATTATATAGTATATTAACCTACCCCAACCAAGGAAAAGTACAAGGTAAGGTTTTATTTCACAATCTCTTCATTAGCCGAGGTTGTTTATATGTAATAATCTATTGGGATCTCTTTATCATCCACATCCATGATTCTTAAAAATATATTTCAAAACATTTTTACTATTTACAAGAATATGGGTTAAAGTCATTTATACCCTTGTTTGACATTTTATAAGAGCTTTATAAAGGAATCTTTCCATCATTTTCCAAACAAGGTTCTTTTTAACCTTTTTGACAGAATTAAGGTAAAAATGTTTTTTTACTTATACGGTGGGTGCGGCTATTTTCCGTCGTTATAAAATCGTCGAAGCTTACCTTACAAGATTATAAGAATATTTTCAAAGAAATTTTTTATTTTATAAATATATGACTCTTAAATGATTTCAAAATAGAAATAGATATTTCTCTAAAATGGTTTTTGATTTCTTCTATGTTAACATCCTTTGATGGATTTTATGCTTATTTGAAGTTGATTTTTTTTTGATAGAAAACTTCTATATTGTATTGAAGGTTTAGTGATATTTTTGACTGTGGATGTGTTATTTTTATACCATTCATGGTTTATGGATGATGTATTTACATTTCGTATGCTACTTTTAATACGAATTTTTATGTTATGTTTAAACCTTTTCATATGGGAATGCATTGGACTTAATATGTGACGGGTGGAGCCCGCTATAGCTCCTCGATGCATCGATAGGTCTCATGAGTCAAACTAGTGTCTTGGCACAAGGCCTTGAGAAAATCATATTTGTAGTCTTGGCACGAGGCCTTGGATATGTGGTTATGATAGTCCGGCATTATGCATTCCATCATTATGAAAGTGGTTATTGATATTGCATGTGATTATTCGATTAGTAGAATATCCATGTGAATAAGTAAATGGAATTATTTCATTTTATTTTTTCCATACTATGTTGAATTTAATGTTTAAAAGGCTTTTGTTTTAATTATACATTGCCTTAAATGTTTATTCTTATTTATGAAAGTTTCCGCTATATTGTTACGCTTACTGGGAATTCGAGCTCACCCCTTTTCTATTTTTAATTTTTCCCAGGATGTAAAGAAGTAAATTATGAATGACCTGCAGGGATATTATGAGGGGATAATAGTGTGGACTATGGAGACAATATGTTATTTTAGTAGTTTTTCACTTTATGATGTAATGTAAAACTTTATGAATATATCTAGTGTTTCCAAGGCTACTAAACCAATTGGTCTTTCGAGATTTGATCATTCTTGTGATCATGCCAATGTTATGTAATAATGTACCGACTTTGGGTAACTGGGGTTAGGGAATTACAGTTGGTATCAGAGGAAGTTTAGTACAATCCTTGGAAGCTAGATTTAGATAAACTCTGATTAGAGCACATATACCTAAGATGGACTTTGAGGATTAGTATAGAAGAACTTCCTACAATTTTGGTATTATAGAGATTTTGTGAGTTTTCCGAGAAATACATCCCTCTCTGGATACGAGAAGGTAGAGGCAGCTCTGGCACAAATGTACCTAGGGGTAAAACCCGAAAACACCGCTTTGAGCTAGACTCGAACGGAAACTGGTGCACGACAACGGGCCTTGATGCACTCTTGGTTACGACACTCCCAGGGGATATGCTTAGAATAACTCTTATTTTATTTACAAATCATTATTAAAGGTTTATGAGTATATACTTTCTTAAAGAAAACATTTTTATGATTATGGATTATATCCATAAATAGTTCAATTTATGTTAAGTGTTTTATAAGTATGTAATTATGTATTTTGATTCATAAACTGATCTAGTTTATGCCATTGTTTAGAAATGGCACCTAGTGAATGAAATGGAAACCGTATCAATGCACGCACTCCATGTAGGGATTACCCTCCTACTCAAGATAATTATAGTGGAGCTGGTGATGCAACTGGTGCCGATCAACTAATCACCATACTGGGACAACTCACTCAGCTTATGAATAATAACGTTACTCATATGGAGCACCATGATCCGCAGTGTGGAGGATCAATGTTAGATCGATTCATGAGGCAAAAACCACCAACGTTCAATGGGTGTACAAATCCCTTAGTATCTGAGAAATGGATAAATTCCCTAGAGAAAATATTTCAGTATTTGGGGAGTAGTGAAAGGGAAAAAGTTATCGTGGCAGTTTACCACCTCACTAGAGATGCTGATCAATAGTGGTCATTGATTCAAAACATGAAGGAAGATGATTAAGTACCAAATATGGTATGGAGGGAGTTAAAAGATCTGTTTTTAGAAAAATACTTTCCTCGTGACCATCGAGCAAATATGGAAAGGCAATTTCTGAGTCTAATACAAAAGGAGGATGAGAATGTTGCAAAGTATGAGGATAACTTTACAAGGTTAGCAAAGTATGCTGGAGATTATATACGTAACCCAAGAAGTAAGATTGATCGTTTCTTTGATGGGTTAAAACCATTTCTCTATCGAGCATTAGTCTCACAATCCTTCTCGCCGTACGAATACATTCTCTCATGTGCTATCAAAACAGAAAAGGAATTCACTAAGTCTTATGACATTAAAGAAAAGCAAGAGAAGAAGAGACCTGGTGATCAATCTGGGAATAGAAATAATGGGAAGAAGGGAAAGGTTGAATATCCATCCTGTGGTAAATGTGGGAAGAAACACCCCGGTACTTTCTTGAAGGGAATGGGTGTCTGTTACAAGTGTGGTGAAAAAGGCCACCAAGCTCGTGAATGCAAAGGGAAGAAGGAAGCTACCAATGTTCAATGCTACAAATTCAGGGAGATGGGAAATTATGCAAATGAATTTCTTAATCGTCAGGGGAACTTACCTCAGAAAAGCCCAAGGGATCAAGGCCAAGCTTATGCTATCACTACTGCTGAGGTAGAAGCCCCAAAAGACGTGGTGGCAGGTAATTTAATGGTTTCCTCAAGTTTAGCAAATGAATTATTTGATTATGTATCATCGTATTGTTTCATATCTTCCCAGTTTGCTAAGAAAATTAGAGATTTCCAATTTGATTTAACAAGGGAGTTGTCGGTTAAAACTCCTAAGGGAAGTATCATTGCAACAAAGTTTCATTAATCAGTCCCCATTAGAGCACATAAATGTTCTTTATCTGCTGATCTCATCGTCATACCTATGATTGAGTTTGATATAATCCTCGGTATGGATTGGCTTTCGGACTATGATGCAAAGATTTATTGTAAGAAGAAGGAGGTTCCGATTTTTGATGATGATGATAATGAACACCTTATCTTTAGAGAAGAATCGTCACCACCTAATTCTTATCTAGATCCACCCCCAGTATCTCAACTAAATTCAATTATTGCGGAGGAAGAGAATGAAATGACTGTGGGTGAGAAAAGTAATGTTCAAATAGAGGATGTACCTGTTGTGAAAGAATATGTAGATATATTTCCAGATGATTTACCTAGACATCCTCCAGAACGAGAAGTTGAGTTTTCCATTGATTTAATTCCTGGATCAAGGCCTATATCGAATACCCCTTATAGAATGGCCACTGTAGAATTAGTTGTACTAAAGAAACAACTAGAGGAATTGAGTAATAAGGGATTTATTCGCCCTAGTGTTTCTCCATGGGGAGCCCCTATTCTTTTTGTTAAAAAGAAATATGGATCTATGAGGTTATGTATCGACTATAGGGAGATCAATGCCATAACAATAAAGAACAAGTATCCCCTACCTCGCATTGATGATTTATTTGACCAACTGCATGGAGCTCAATATTTTTCAAAGATTTACCTTCGATCTGGATACCATCAGTTGTGTGTAAAGAAGGAAGACATTCTGAAGATAGAATTTTGAACTAGGTATGGGCATTACGAGTTTACTGTAATACCTTTTGGATTGACTAATGCACCCTCTGTATTCATGGATCTGATGAATGGAGTTTTCAAGGAATATCTCGATGAATTTGTGGTGGTATTTATTGATGATATCTTGGTATACTCCAAAAGCTACGAAGATCATGAAAATCACTTGCGCGTTATCCTGAAGACTCTGAGAAGACATGAATTATATGGAAAGTTTAGCAAGTGTGAATTCTGGCTTCATGAGATTTCCTTTCTTGGCCATATTGTCTCTAAACATGGAATCTCTGTTGATCCTTCTAAGACCAAGGAAATCCAATAATGGCCAGCACCTACGAGTATAACAGAGGTACGCTGTTTTATTGGTTTGGCAGGTTATTATCGACGTTTCGTCCAGAATTTTGCCCGATTGGCGAACCCATTAACGAAGCTCACACGTAAAGGGGTTAAATTTGTTTGGACAAAAGAGTGTGAAGAATTTTTCGAAGAACTAAAGAGAAGATTAGTCAATGATTATATATTGAATCTACCATTGGGGAATGATGGGTTTGTTATTTATAGTGATGCATCGAAGAAAGGACTTGGTTGTGTCCTTATGCAGAATGATAAGGTTATTGCCTATGCATCACGACAGTTGAAAATTCATGAGAAAAACTATCCTACTCATGATCTTGAGTTAGAATCTGTGATCTTTGCTTTGAAGATATGGAGGCACTACCTTTATGGTGAAAAATGTGAGATTTATACTGATCACAATAGTTTGAAGTATATTTTCTCACAAAAAGAACTCACCATGAGGAAAAGGATATGGCTTGAATTACTCAAGGATCATGATTGTACAATACATTACCACCCGGGGAAAGAAAACAAGGTGGAAGATGCTTTGAGCAAAAAATATCATGGAGTTTTGAACAATATGAGATTTAAAAGGGATCCAATTTTCATGTATCTAGTGAAGATGGACATGGGAATAACCAGGGAAGGTGAAACATCAATTCCATTTCAAATGGTTGCCAAACCATCTTTACTAGAAAGAATTAATAGTTCTCAGACCGATGCTGAAGAATTTCAAAAGAAGATTAAAGCTATGAATGATGGGAGATTGAGAGGCTTTGTGTATGAAGATGGAATTTTGAAATTCGGGAAGAGACTTTGTGTTCATGATATACCTAATCTAAAAAGGGAATTGCTAGATTATGCTCATAGTTCCAATTTCTCTATACACCCTGGGAGCACCAAAATGTATAGAGATTTTAAGGAACATTTTTGGTGGGACAACATGAAGAGGGGGATTTCTGATTTTGTGTCAAGATGTATGGTTTTTCAACAAGTGAAAGCTGGAAGGCAACAGCCTGCAGGAGTCATGCAACCTCTTCCCATACCGGAGTGGAAATGGGACAATATTATGATGTACTTTGTCATGGGGCTACCAAATAATCCTAGAAGGAACGATGCAATATATGTCATTGTTGATCGTCTTACCAAGTCAGCGCATTTTCTTTCTATAAGAGAAGATCTATCATTGGAACGTCTAGCAAGACTATATATTAATGAATTTGTGAGACTTCATGGAGTACCCCAATCGATTGTTTCTGATCGTGATCCCCGTTTTACTTCATGATTCTGGAAAAGTCTTCAGAAAGCCTTGGATACTGAACTTCATTTGAGCACTGCCTACCACCCTCAAACAGATGGACAATCGGAAAGAACTATTCAAACCTTATAAGACATATTGAGATCCTGCTCACTTGACTTTCATGGTAAGTGGGATCAATATTTACCACTGGTAGAATTTTCCTAGAACAATAGCTTCCATTCGAGTATTCATATGGCACCATATGAAGCGTTATACAGAAAAAGATGTCGCACACCAACATGTTGGGATGACGTTGGTTAAAGAAAACTTGTAGGCCCAGAACTAGTGGAGGAAACGATGGAAAAGGTGAAGGTAATCCAAAACCATATCAAAACAGCTCAAAGTAGGCAGAAGAGCTATGCTGATAATCGAAGAAAGGATTTGGAATTTCAACTCAGTGATCATGTTTTCATTAAGGTATCTCTGTCACGAACCAGCCTGGGTCGACCCTGAACCGGTCACCCGAGCCGGTCCGCGGCAAGTCCCGAGGGGCGTTCCCAATCCCCCCGGGATGGAAACAAGTGCCGGTCATTAAAAGTTTCAATCGTTGGGAACGATTTTAGCCCAAACTAAAAACAGGATCAAAAGAACGAAAGTAAACTAAACGAACGGGCAAACACTAAAGACATAACAAAACTAAACCACGACATACCTCCACGTGACCTCGCGGGTCACCACCCAACTACAAACCAACGTCGCCCCATCACTGAGCGACTCAAGTCAGGAAAACCTGAACACAAGGAACCTGCAACTGAAGTGGTAAAAGATAGGCGTGAGCACAAAAGTACTCAGTAGGTGAGCCCAACAACAAATCCCAAAGCACTGCCAGTAAATAAAGAATCTACCTATTCCAGGTTTGAACTACAATGTATAAAAGTATGCTTTTACAATGTTTTACTTGAAAAACTAAACACGAGCCATTACCCTTATTCCTTTTTAAAAGTTGAATTTCTTTTCATTGATTCTAAATTAGTTCTGAACGATAAAGAAGTGTTACATTTTCAGTTTTACTACACAAGAGAAAAACGCATTTTTATTTAAGAACCATTTTCGCAAAGCAACCAGTACAAGCGGTAAAGAAGAACTAAAAGTAAACAAGCAGGAAAGAAAACAAGTGCAAGTAGAAGTAAACAGGAAAGGAAAAACCAAGTGCAAGTAAAAATAAACCAGAAGTTATCAGCAATAACCATGGGCACACACACACACTCACACACTCACACACACACACACATACTCACACACGCACACACTCACACCCAAGTGGTCCCCCGTATGCCGACGGAAGGCACCACGCCAGAGATGGTAGAGCACTATGGGTAAATCCCCTAAGGTTCATCTAGCTCGCGTGGGACCCTAGAACCTCGTGTCTCGGTGAAACGTGGCTTAGAAGGCCACGACCCTTAGAAAACGTGGCTTAGAAGGCCACGACCCTCAGAACACGTGGTTTAGAAGGCCACGACCCTCAGATATCATATGTTTAGTTAGTGTTGCAAACGTCAATCCAGCTAAGTGAAACAGGGACGACACCCATCCGGCTCACTAGCACACTAGTTCTAGTCCGCCCACCTAGATACTCAGGGTTTCCCCGTGTGCTCAAACAAGCTTCACATTCACATAGTATATTTATTCCTCATATCGCAGGCCAAACAAGATATCGCACACAAAAGTCACCATTTCCACACCCAAACAATATTTCAAAACTCACGCACGTCAAAAATACCTTTCTGAAAATATAAATGTCATTACCTAATCATTTCGCAAAAACCCCTTTTTGGAAACACTCAAACAAGAACATAAACAACTTTCACAACCCAGAAAGTATTATTTTTAATAACACAACAAGGGAAAACATCTTTCGTCAACCAATAACCACACGTAAAGTTTCCAAAAACAATTTCAAAAGGTCACACGACGTTTTCTCTAATCAAGGTTATAAGAAAACACCATTTTCCATAAACAGTACATTTACTAATTTACACATGCCAAAAACATTTCAAAACCCAATTCAACATGTCTTTCGTTACTCAGGAAGAACCATTTAGCGACATTACTATGAAATCCCACAATTGAAACCAAGAAAACACTTTTAATGAAATGCTAGAATTAAACAGTTTGCATTATCAGCAAATCACCACACTATAAAAACTACTTAATATTATTTTCTTAAATTTACTGAAATTTAATAAAAGGACATGGAATAAATAAATTCTTAATTTAGAGGCGAGTGCATAGAGAGACCTACCTCAGGACGCAGCTCGGATATGACGACACAGTATACCTCGCACTGGCGCACAAGCACGCGCAAGCCGATGTTCGCGGTGTCATAGGGTTACCTCGCCAACACGCTGAAACAAACACCTGGTAACTAAGAACACAAAGCCACTGACTCAAAACAAAACAAACGAACAACCAATGCAAAGGAACCAGCTTGATATATTTTTTTTTCAAAACACATCCCGCGAAAGAATAAGGATTTATCCAAATTAAATAAAAACACCGATGTTGAATAAAGAGAAAGTTAAATAAACAATAAGACATAAATACAATAATAAATAAATAATCACTCAATTAATTAATAAACAAATAAGTAAATAACTAAATAATTGATTGATTAACAAACACTTAAATGAGTAAATAAATAAATAGATAATTAACTAATTAATCAATTAATAAATAATAATAATAATAATAATAATAAGATGTTAACAATTAAAATGATAATAAATATAATAATAATAATAACAATAATAATAATAATATAGAATTAATAACAATAACATAATGATAATTTTAATAATGATATAATAATATTAATAATAATATTAACATAATAATAACAATAATAATAATAGTATAATAAAAATAATGGTAACATAATAATAATAATAATAATAATAGAAATAATAATAATATAATAACATAATAATAATGAAAATAAAATAAATAAAAAAACAAACAAACATACACGGAGGGAGGGGGTTGCGCGGGGGTAGCGGCGAGGCCGAAACAGGAGGCCGGCGGGAGCAGGGCCGGGACAGCGGCTGGAGGAAGGGGAGGTCGGCGCAGTGCTGGGGTTGGCTGCGGACCCGGAAAGGCGAACAGGCAGGCACGGCGACGGCGCGAGTCGCGCGAGGGAGAGCTGGACGGCGTCGGTTGCGCTGCGAGGGGGGGTGAAGGCCGGAGGACGGCGAGCAGGGGGTAGCGAGCAGGTGTGGGGAGAGAGGGAGGGTCGCGGAAGATGGGGAGAGGCGGAGCAGGGGGTCGGGTCGCTGGGACGGCGACGGAGAGGGCAGGGGTACGCCGGGGCTGGGAGCGGCAACATCGGATGGGGAAGCCACCGGAGAGACAGGATGGTGCGGGAGAGAGGCAGGTTGGACAGGAGGAGGAGGAGGCTGACGGGCTATGCGGTGAGAAGAGGATGGCGCGGGGGGGGCCGCGGGCGCCGGAGGTTGGTCGCACCGGTGCGGGAGCAGGGAGCGGCGAGTAAGCCCGGACGGCGGAGGCCGGGACGGCGCGCAGGGGAGTCGGAAGCCGGACGGAATTCGGCAGGCCGGGAGTCGCGCAGGGGCACGGCGACGGGGGCCGGAAGCGTCCAAGGAGGCGGGAGCAGGGCCTGAGCGCCGAAGAGGCAGGGGGAGAAGAAAGGGAGGAGAGAGGAGAGAGAGGGGGGGGTGCGGCGATAGGGTAGAGTCGGGAGGATAGGGTTTTGATTAGGTTTATATATATATATATATATGATAAAAATAATGATAATATTATTAATAATAATATTAATAACATTATAAGAATAATAATAATAGGTATAATTTTAATCATAAAACCTTAATATATTAATAATAATACTAAAACATCATAGTAATAATGATATAAAACCCTTATAATAAAAATAATTAAATTTTATAACATTAATGATAATGATGATAAAACTTATAATAATAATAGTAATACCTTAGTTAATTCTAATAATAATCATTTTGATCAAATAATAAAATAATCTAAACATAATACATATATATACATTTATGCATATAAAGATATATACATAAACATATATAGAACTATATGTATATATATATTATTATACATATATATATATATATATAAAACATACATAAACATATATAAAATAAAATTAACTATCATATTGATAACACAACTTAAATAGCGTTACTAATAAAATATCAACATAAAAATTATAATATTTAAACATGTCGGGTGAACACACGGTCACCTGGGCGGAACGGACGGTCACCACTGACGATGTAGTGACCGCGCACCGGCGCGAAACTGCCAACACAAATAATCTATGAAAAATTTAAACCGGGACCAAGAAAGAGGAAAAATTACAGACATCTGCGGTCGGGGTGTGAAAATTCTCCCCACCACAGACACTTTCTGCCCCCAGAAAGTCACCAGGTCATAAGTCAGCCAAAAATCCAAGTCTATGCCCAAACAGTACTAAAGGAACTGAAGAAAACTTAAGTTCTCGGGGATGACCTTACTCTACACAGGTCACACCCGACCGATTCAAGAGGAAAACTGGGGTCCGAGGTTGAGGGGAGAACACGAAGGGGTTCTCCCCACCACAAGAACTCAACTAGTGCAGAAAAGTTGACCATCTAAATAGAACACCCTGGGAAAAAAAGGGGGGTCAACGCGGGAACTCCCAACCGGTTTAAACCAACTCTCATAGCACGAGTGAAAAACAACACCTTCGTCGAAACCTTGAACCCTCGACTAGAGTCAACAACCTTCAACACCAGGGAAAACCCATAGAAAACATTTAACCAACATCAAATTGGAGACATGATCCACCGAAGTCCACAAAGTATATCCACATCGACAACATAACTAAAACGAGGTCAATCCACACGAGAGTCAAAAACACTTTTAAGGACACCCGATTTATAATATCACCTCCACACGACAAGTCTGCTTAGATTATCATAGAACCAGTCCATCATCACTTTATAGAAAAACTACGCATTTACAACGTTGTTGAAACTTTTGTAGCAGGGAAACAAGTACTAAAAGATCTTGATTGTTCCACTGCTAACATGGAACAGAAAACCTGGACCAGAGCTTCACAGCCCTGGGGACTCCTGACTGTGCGCGGGCTTCACCCCGAGACTTGTGGCTGGGGCTCTGATGGCTGAAGCATCTTCTGCCTCACAGTCAGGTACTGACATTCTCCAATCGCATCTTCCTCTTCAAGCGACGCTTCCTGCAAAACTTCTCCAGATGACCCAGACAACCGCAGCGATGACACTTCTTCGGAGGGTTGCGACAAGACGGCTTTGAATGCCCGAAACGACCACACTGATAGCACGCCATTGAATGATCTGATTAACTGGAGGCTGGGACCAAAGGGGATAACTCATTAGGAACAGGTATCTCTGGCGCCTTTTCCTCACCAGAGGGGGGGGGACTCTTACGAACAACAATAGGGGACGCTGAAGTATTAACTACCCGCACACCAGAAACTAACTCAGCCAAGAAAGCTTCCTCCACCAGCTTCTCGCAACAAAGGTCGTCATAAGGGAGGACTCGCTTCTTGATCTCTGGACGAAGACCCCCAGAGAAAAGAGAGACCTTCATGAGCTCATGTGACGCTACCTCTGGAGAAAAGGGAATCAATTCCTTGAAATGGTCAACATATTCCTTCACCGTCCGTTGGCCTTGTTGAATATGCACAAGCTCTCTCTTTTTCTCCAGCTTCACTTCCTCAGGTACAAACCATTGGATGAAAACAATTCTAAAGACATCCCACGTCATTTCAACTTGCGTTGATGATGGGGTAACCCTCTTCCACTGGTCCAGAGCTGGACCCTCAAACAACTCCATAATTGCACGAACCTTAACATTATCGGGAGTTCCCAACATTCTAAAGACACGCTACACTTCCTCGAGCCATTTCACTGCCTCTAACGGACCCTGATCACCACGGAGAATAGGCAAAGTCTGAGAAGGACCAAAAACTGGGCATGACCTATCAGAATCCTTAGGGACCTTTCTGGGTGGCATTTCCTGAGCGATATATAAAACACAATCCAAAATCAACATCAAATCGAAACAACATCAATAAAAGTGTCTTCATCAAAACAAGTAGCACAAGGATCAAACAAATACAACACAACCAAAAATAAAATCTCCTCTTTAAAGTTCCCTTTCCATTTTAGATTTCAAAACCACCCTTTCTCAAGATCACTTTCTAAAAACCAATCCACTTTCAAACCAAAAACTTTCCAAAACCATTTTCATTTAAAACCAAATTTAGAAAACAAAGTCAAGACTTTAACTTCAAATACACACCCAGGTAATCTCATGAACCGTTGCACATGTCTTCATCCACATTCCATTCATACGTGCATCAACACACACTTTCCATGCATTCTCACACATGTGCAGACGTTCACAAGGAGGACCTGAAGTTTCTCCCCAAATCATTCATAACCAATTCCAAGAAAACAACAGATTTCCAAATCAAGAGATTTCAGTTTCAAAACCCATTTCATACATTCAAAGTCTTTTAAAAGAAACCAGTACAATCTTTCAAAAACTTTTTTTTCATTTCCAATCACGCACTCACACAAACCAAAATGAAAGCAGCAACCAAATTTGCATCAACCACTGAAGTGAGGGACTAGTAGTCACGCTCAACCTGGCGACATGGTAGTGAGCCATGTCTCGAGTCAGCATCGACCACTAGGAGGAATTCAAACCATGTACTCAGACTCCACATGGGTCACTACTCCATGTGAAATCACGACGTAACGTAGGCTTGCCTCCATTGTCATCTCTCAATCCAAGACAAACCAGAAAAGACAAGGACACAATTCCCGAACTACCCCTGGTAACTCGAAGATCAGTGCGAGCAAGAGTTCGCGACGCTCTTCCCGTACTTACCCCTCGAGTTCCGACAGTCCTAATCTCCTTCTACCGGACAACCCAAATAACAAGAACCACCTCTGATACCATTTTCTCACGAACCAGCCCGGGTCGACCCTGAACCGGTCACCCGAGCTGGTCCGCGGCAAGTCCCGAGGGGCGTTCCCGATCCCCCCGGGATGGAAACAAGTGCCGGGCATTAAAAGTTTCAATCGTTGGGAACGATTTTAGCCCAAACTAAAAACAGGATCAAAAGAACGAAAGTAAACTAAACGAACGGGAAAACACTAAATACATAACAAAACTAAACCACGACATACCTCCACGTGACCTCGCGGGTCACCACCCAACTACAAACCAACGTCGCCCCATCACTGAGCGACTCAAGTCAGGAAAACCTGAACACAAGGAACCTGCAACTGAAGTGGTAAAAGATAGGCGTGAGCACAAAAGTACTCAGTAGGTGAGCCCAACAACAAATCCCAAATCACTGCCAGTAAATAAAGAATCTACCTATTCCAGGTTTGAACTACAATGTATAAAAGTATGCTTTTACAATGTTTCACTTGAAAAACTAAACACGAGCCATTACCCTTATTCCTTTTTAAAAGTTGAATTTCTTTTCATTGATTCTAAATTCGTTCTGAACGATAAAGAAGTGTTACATTTTCAGTTTTACTACACAAGAGAAAAACACATTTTTATTTAAGAACCATTTTCGCAAAGCAACCGGTACAAGCGGTAAAGAAGAACTGAAAGTAAACAAGCAGGAAAGAAAACAAGTGCAAGTAGAAGTAAACAGGCAAGGAAAAACCAAGTGCAAGTAAAAATAAACCAGAAGTTATCAGCAATAACCATGGGCACACACACACACTCACACACTCACACACACACACACATACTCACACACGCACACACTCACACCCAAGTGGTCCCCCGTATGCCGACGGAAGGCACCACGCCAGAGATGGTAGAGCACTATGGGTAAATCCCCTAAGGTTCATCTAGCTCGCGTGGGACCCTAGAACCTCGTGTCTCGGTGAAACGTGGCTTAGAAGGCCACGACCCTTAGAAAACGTGGCTTAGAAGGCCACGAACCTCAGAAAACGTGGCTTAGAAGGCCAAGACCCTCAGATATCATATGTTTAGTTAGTGTTGCAAACGTCAATCCAGCTAAGTGAAACAGGGACGACACCCATCCGGCTCACTAGCACACTAGTTCTAGTCCGCCCACCTAGATACCCAGGGTTTCCCCGTGTGCTCAAACAAGCTTCACATTCACATAGTATATTTATTCCTCATATCGCAGGCCAAACAAGATATCGCACACAAAAGTCACCATTTCCACACCCAAACAATATTTCAAAACTCACGCACGTCAAAAATACCTTTCTGAAAATATAAATGTCATTACCTAATCATTTCGCAAAAACCCCTTTTTGGAAACACTCAAACAAGAACATAAACAACTTTCACAACCCAGAAAGCATTATTTTTAATAACACAACAAGGGAAAACATCTTTCGTCAACCAAGAACCACACGTAAATTTTCCAAAAACAATTTCAAAAGGTCACACGACGTTTTCTCTAATCAAGGTTATAAGAAAACACCATTTTCCATAAACAGTACATTTACTAATTTACACATGCCAAAAACATTTCAAAACCCAATTCAACATGTCTTTCGTTACTCAGGAAGAACCATTTAGCGACATTACTATGAAATCCCACAATTGAAACCAAGAAAACACTTTTAATGAAATGCTAGAATTAAACAGTTTTCATTATCAGCAAATCACCACACTATAAAAACTACTTAATATTATTTTCTTAAATTTACTGAAATTTAATAAAAGGACAAGGAATAAATAAATTCTTAATTTAGAGGCGAGTGCATAGGGAGACCTACCTCAGGACACAGCTCGGATATGACGACACTGTATACCTCGCACTGGAGCACAAGCACGCGCAAGCCGATGTTCGCGGTGTCATAGGGTTACCTCGCCAACACGCTGAAACAAACACATGGTAACTAAGAACACGATGCCACTGACTCAAAACAAAACAAACGAACAACCAATGCAAAGGAACCAACTTGATATATATTTTTTTTCAAAACACATCCCACGAAAGAATAAGGATTTATCCAAATTAAATAAAAACACCGATGTTGAATAAAGAGAAAGTTAAATAAACAATAAGACATAAATACAATAATAAATAAATAATCACTCAATTAATTAATAAACAAATAAGTAAATAACTAAATAATTGATTGATTAACAAACACTTAAATGAGTAAATAAATAAATAGATAATTAACTAATTAATCAATTAATAAATAATAATAATAATAATAATAATAATAATAATAAGATGTTAACAATTAAAATGATAATAAATATAATAATAATAATAATAATAACAATAATAATAATAATATAGAATTAATAACAATAACATAATGATAATTTTAATAATGATATAATAATATTAATAATAATATTAACATAATAATAACAATAATAATAATAGTATAATAACAATAATGGTAACATAATAATAATAATAATAATAGAAATAATAATAATATAATAACATAATAATAATGAAAATAAAATAAATAAATAAAAACAAACAAACATACACGGAGGGAGGGGGTTGCGCGGGGTAGCGGCGAGGCCGAAACAGGAGGCCGGCGGGAGCAGGGCCGGGACGGCGGCTGGAGGAAGGGGAGGCCGGCGCAGTGCTGGGGTTGGCCGCGGACGCGGCAAGGTGAACAGGCAGGCACGATGACGGCGCGAGTCGCGCGAGGGAGAGCCGGACGGCGTCGGTTGCGCTGCGAGGGGGGGGGGGGTGAAGGCCGGAGGACGGCGAGCAGGGGGTAGCGAGCAGGTGTGGGGAGAGAGGGAGGGTCGCGGAAGATGGGGAGAGGCGGAGCAGGGGGTCGGGTCGCTGGGACGGTGACGGAGAGGGCAGGGGTACGCCGGGGCTGGGAGCGGCAACGTCGGATGGGGAAGCCGCCCGAGAGACAGGATGGTGCGGGAGCGGGGCAGGTTGGACAGGAGGAGGAGGAGGCCGACGGGCTGTGCGGTGAGAAGAGGACGGCGCGGGGGGGGCCGCGGGTGCCGGAGGTTGGTCGCACCGGTGCAGGAGCAGGGAGCGGCGAGTAAGCCCGGACGGCGGAGGCCGGGACGGCGCGCAGGGGAGTCGGAAGCCGGACGGAATTCGGCAGGCCGGGAGTCGCGCAGGGGCACGGCGACGGGGGCCGGAAGCGTCCGAGGAGGCGGGAGCAGGGCCTGAGCGCCGAAGAGGCAGGGGGAGAAGAAAGGCAGGAGAGAGGAGAGAGAGGGGGGGTGTGCGGCGATAGGGTAGAGTCGGGAGGATAGGGTTTTGGTTAGGTTTATATATATATATATATATATGATAAAAATAATGATAATATTATTATTAATAATATTAATAACATTATAAGAATAATAATAATAGGTATAATTTTAATCATAAAACCTTAATATATTAATAATAATACTAAAACATCATAGTAATAATGATATAAAACCCTTATAATAAAAATAATTAAATTTTATAACATTAATGATAATGATGATAAAACTTATAATAATAATAGTAATACCTTAGTTAATTCTAGTAATAATCATTTTGATCAAATAATAAAATAATCTAAACATAATACATATATATACATTTATGCATAAAAAGATATATACATAAACATATATAGAACTATATGTATATATATATTATTATACATATATATATATATATAAAACATACATAAACATATATAAAATAAAATTAACTATCATATTGATAACACAACTTAAATAGCGTTACTAATAAAATATCAACATAAAAATTATAATATTTAAACATGTCGGGTGAACACACGGTCACCCGGGCGGAACGCACGGTCACCGCTGACGATGCAGTGACCGCGCACCGGCACGAAACTGCCAACGCAAATAATCTATGAAAAATTTAAACCGGGACCAAGAAAGAGGAAAAATTACAGACATCTGCGGTCGGGGTGTGACAATCTCCATGGAAGAGAGTCATACGTTTTGGTAAGAAAGGTAAATTGAGTCCCAGGTACATCGGACCTTTCAAAATTCTAGAATGACTTGGGGTTGTAGCTTACCAATTGGCAATGCCGCCAAGTCTCTCCAAAGTTCACGATGTGTTCCACATATCTCTATTGAGGAAATACATGCCTGACCCCATGCATGTACTCACCTATGAGGAATTAGAACTGGAACCCGATCTATCTTATTGCGAAGAGCCCATCAAGATTCTTGATACCAGAGAACAAGTACTGAGAAACCGGATGACTCGTCTGGTAAAAGTCTTGTGGAGAAACCATAAGATGGAAGAGGCAACGTGGGAACCCGAGGAACTTATGATGAAGAACCACCCGAGTCTTTTCATGCGGTAGTATTCTAGAAATTTCGAGGATGAAATTATTTGAAGGAGGGGAGAATGTAACACCCCAATCTTCTACTTTACGCTTCTTTTTGAATAATGCAATAGCGTGTGTTGTACGCAACATTGAGTTCTAACACACCCCACAATCAATCAAACTAGCCGTTATGAATAGTAATACCTACTTTTTAAAATTTTATAAATTTTATCCCTCAAAATGGACTTCATTTTTGGATTCGGAGTATCGAATTTAGCCTAAGGTGAAATTTTGGTACTTTTCGGATAACGTTCATATTTTGATGAATAGTGAAAAAGTACTAAATTTTAATTAAAAACAACTTTTTTAATCAAAATAATTAATAGTGATAAATTATGAATTTGAGTGGTTTTAAAGTATATTTAGAATATATTTTTACCATTTAATACAATGTTAGTCATTGGACATAATTTCACAATTAAACCAAACATAAACAAGTATCAATCTTTTGATAGTTATTATATCTTAAAAACACGCTTTTTGTTTTGACAGCAGGAATTAATTTTAAATTAATTTCTGCCACTTATGTGTTTTGAATTTGGAAAAATGGATTACATATTTAGAATCAGGATGTTAAAATTGTGTAAATAGGTAACTTTTATTTTTAGACATTTTGAATAATTACTTCAGGAAATATTTTATTTACCATGGTTAAAGGGTAAATCCGGTAAATAAGGGTTAAAAAATAATATTATAACAATAAAAAATTGTCCTAAAACGTTTCCTAACCATATTGATTGATACATGTGCGACCATGGTCATCTTTGGGTCAATTTGGAGACTCAATGGTGCCACTTGTAAGTGATATGGAAACTTTATTTTAATTAAGTTAAATTGAATACAAAAATGACACAAGCATATATCTTTTTGAAAAACAATTTTTACATAGGGTTATATATGTTGGATTTTCAACTATAAATATTCATTAGAAATATAAAAAGAGTTCCTACATAATTATATTTTATTTATAATTTTTAGACATTAAATAAGTTAATTTATTTATGACACATGGATGATGTAGTAATTACCATAATAGTAAACAATTAAAATAATTGATATTTTAAATACCCAAATAAATGTAATTTGAGACTTTTTATGAATTAAAATAATTTTATAGGATAATAGTACATATTAGTATTGAATTAATTGACTTTTTTCGAAGTAATAATTCTGTTATCATTTTTACAAAAATCAACTATTGAATAGTCTCAAAATTGACATAAAAGAGTTATTAAAACAAATATTATATAATTAATTGATATTAAATTCCTGAAAATATATGGTTCGTCCAATAGACTTATATCATGATAGGTGGATCATTAATGGAAAACTTGGGTGTATCTTGGTTGTATATAGTAAGTTTATTAACCATATAATATAAAAATACAAAAAGACATTGTAAAAGTGAACCTAATTAACTAAGAGTTAATAATTAATGATAAGGTTAATATAGTAACCCAAACCTATCTAAATTATATTGGTTGAGTGTTTTTCGACCTATACCCACCTTAAACTTTAAATAATCCACTTTGGAGCCATTAGAAACCGAAAATGAATTTATTATAAAATAATATTTCTAGCTTTTCCAAAGGTTCCCCTCACCCCTCTTATAAAAGGGAACTCTCCCTTCTCATTAACTCACACCATCAAAGCCTTTTGGTTCGGCCAACCTCTTCCCAAATACTCTCCCAACTTCCCTCACTTCATCCTAGAGGCATTCCTTTGGTCAGAAAGCCATCCTATGAGCCCTTTTGATCAAATCAAAATGAATAACCCGAAGAAGAGGTAATGTTTTCACCACCCTATTTCAAATTCATTTCTTCTTCCACTTATTCCTTATTTGTTATTACCATTATAAAATAATAACTCTAGTATGTTATATATACTGCGATTTTATTATAAATATGGTACAACCATATTCAGTATTCTATCCATCCTTTGAATAACATGTCATCATACGTGCGTACTTACGGCTTACCGTCTCCAAGTTGTGGTGTATTTGTTATTCAATAAATTATTATTTGGATGGGTATAATATTGATGTGTAACTCATGTAAATAATAAATATCACATGATAATTATTCTGTATATATGTTATACCATCCAATTATATATTATTTTAATATCAAAAGAATGATATTATCGCTCGTGCATACGTACGGACTACCGTCTCCACGGACGCGATGAGATTCATTCTCCATCGTATCCATTCAAGTATAATTATCATTTGATGATTTCAAAATAATGTTTAAGGACTTGATATCATTATTGATATGAATAAGATACATCCTATCCATAACAAACATGGCTTACATAACAAAACGTATCAATGAAAATGAGTAAGATAACACCAGAAACGACGATATTACTAAGATATTATTAATAAATCAATGTTAAAAGATCAAATATGATATCATATTATTGTATAATTTAATAAAAATTATTTCTCCATTATACAAGAGGTTAACCTACACCAACCAACTAAAAGTACAAGGTAAGGTTTTATTTCACAATCTCTTCATTATTTGAGGTTTTTTATACGTAATAATCTACTGGGATCTCTTTATCATCCACATCCATGACTCATAAAAATGTATTTCAAAATTTTTTTACTATTTACAAGAATATGGGTTAAAGTCATTTATACCCTTGTTTGACTTTTTATAAGAGGATTATAAAGGAATCTTTCTGTCATTTTCCAAACAAGGTGCTTTTTAACCTTTTGGACAGAATTAAGGTAAGAATGTTTTTTTACTTATACGTTGAGTGCGGCTATTTTCCGTCGTTATAAAATCATCGAAGCTTACCTTACAAGATTATAAGAATATTTTCAAAGAAAATGTTTTATTTTATAAATATATGACTCCTAAATGATTTCAAAATAGAAATAGATATTTCTCTAAAAATGGTTTTGATTTCATCTATGTCAACATCCTTTGATGTATTTTACGCTTATTTGAAGTTGATTTATTATTATACAAAACCTCTATACTGTATTGAAGGTTTTGTGATATTTTTGACTATGTATGTGTTATTTTTATACCATTCATGGTTTATGGATTAAGTATTTACATTTCGTATGATAGTTTTAATATGAATGTTTATGTTATGTTTAAACCTTTTCATATGGGAATCCGTTGGACTTAATATGGGACGGGTGGAGCCCGCTATAGCTCCTCGATGCATCAGTAGGACTCATTAGACAAACTAGTGTCTTGGAAAAAGTCCTTGACAAAATCTTATTTGTAGTCTTGGCACAAGGCCTTGGCTATGTGGTTATGATAGTATGGAATTATTCATTTCATCATTATGAAAGTGGTTATTGATATTGCATGTGATTATTCGATTAGTAGAATATCCATGCGAATAATTAAATGGCATTATTTCATTTCATTTTTTCCATACTATGTTGAAGTTAAAGTTTAAAATGCTTTTGTTTTAGTTATACATTTCCTTAAATTTTTATTCTTATTTATGATATTTTCTGCTATATTGTTATCCTTACTGGGCATTTCAGCTCACCCCTTTTCTATGTTTTATTTTTCCCAGGATGTGAAGAAGTGAATTATGAATGACCTATAGGGATATTATGAGGGGATAATAGTGTGGACTATGTAGACAATATGTTGTTTTAGTAGTTTTTCACTTTATGATGTAATGTAAATCATTATGAATATATCTAGTGTTTCCAAGGCTACTAAACCAATCGGTCTTTCGAGATTTGATATTTCTTGTGATCATGCCAATGTTATGTAATAATGCACCGACTCTAGGTAACTGGGGTTGGGGCATTACAGCCAGGATGGCCACCCTCATCAAAGAGGGAATTGTGATTGTCAAGATGCAATGATCATATTCTTGTGAGAAACATAAAGTCCAATATTGTCCTGGTAGTCTCTATTGTGATCATCTAGAATAATTGTGTGAAGAATCCAAGGAAAAATTGGCCATAGAATTTGACATGGTCAGAGTTGAATAATTCATTGAAGATATACAGTATTAGAAGTATGATATGAGAAGTAAAAAAACATAATGTTGTTGTTCTAGATTTCATTTTTTAGCATCTTCTTCTTCTTATTGAATTTACCATTATTCTTAGTTTATATAGTTTTATCAAATCTATAATATAGGGAGTTTTCCTTATTTTATTCTTATTCAATCCTATTTGAATTTTCAAACCAGTTTTTTTAAATGATTAGATAATTTTTTGTGCATGATCTTCCTTCTTATTGATTGTATATTTCTTCTTTGTAGAAATTATTTCTGATCACCCCCTCCTAGACACACTCTCCTGGAAACCCCACCCCCTGGACACCCCACCTACTACCCCCCATCCCGCTGCCCGTAGACACCCCCCAACCCTCTATAGAATACCCCACAACCCCCTTCCAACCTCCAACCCCCACCACACCCCCACTGTAGCAGTGCCCACACCCCACTACAGTAGGCCCCACACCCCAATGAAATCTCCCCCACAACCCCTTACAGTATCCCCCAACCCCCTACCATAATACAACCCACACCCACTATAGTAGCCCCCACACCCCACTACAGCATCCCCCACACCCCATTGCCACCCCCACCACCCTACCCATGGACACCCCATACAATAGCACCCAAAAACCCCTCCTACCCTCCACCCCCCACCATACCCCCCCCCCCAACATCGTCAACGCACACACCCCATTGCAGTAGGCCCCACACCTCACTACAATAGTTCCCACAACCCCCTACCACCCTCCAACCCCCAGCCACTATAGTAGCCCCCACAGCCCCTACAGAATCCCCCAAACCCCACCCCCACCTCCATCCCCCCTGCCCCTGGTCACCCCCAACCCCTTAAGGTAGCCCCCATAACCCACTACCACACTCCACCCCCCCACCCATACACACACACTGAAGCAGTGCCCTTACCCCACTGCAGTAGGCCCCTGACCCCACTACAAAAACCCCCAACAACCCCCTTCCACCCGCTGCCCCAACCCATGGCCACCCCTTCCACCCCCCCCCCCCCTTACACACCTAACCCCTAATGCAGTCCCCATGCTCCTTGCAGCATGTAACCCCCTACCGTATCCCCCTGACCCTAGTCACCCCCACCCTGCCCCCACCACACCCCACTACAGTATCTCCCACTATCAGAAAAACATATACACATATTATATGTATAATGAATTAGGTGGAATACATCAATGAATTGCTAAAATATCCAATAATTATTTAATGAGATAATAAAAGTGCTATCAAAATAGGAAATAGTCTATTACAACTCTCACAAGAAACGCATTGAGATCCAACATAATTTTTTAGAGGAGAGGGTGTGTAATAATGATATAACACTTAAATATGTTGATACTCAATATAATGTGTTGTATATCATCACCAAATTATTGGTTTTTTTGTTGAATAATGTTCTATAGAGGTTTCAAAATAAGAAACACTACCATTAGAAAGGCATGAAAACATTGGAAATGTTTCACCAGCTTTTTATACGAGGGAGATGTTTCATTGTGATTCAAATGGTCACTTAAAAACTTTACCAAGGTACTTGATCCTATCTATGTTGGATGGACATAGGGAAGACAAATTTTTGATAGATTCCCACATGTTTTAGGTGGGTACAATTATTCCATGAATTGGGAATACCTGATTTAAAAAAAGAAAATTCCCAACTTCGTAAGGTTAATATGAATTTTGATAAGGGTTACAAAAATGTTTGCACAATTTATTTTTGAGGAAAATAGTCAATCCATGAGGATAACGACCACTTCATGAAGATATTATTTCTAGAATTCAGTTTCACACCCTACAAGAAGCAACAGCTTGAAATGAAGGTGTTACACTGTGAATACTTGATATACAAAATAATGATTTTGAGTGATCATGAAGTCACATTGTGAAGACCCATGTGATTCCATGAAGTCACACTGTGAAGATTCATGTGATTCCATGAATCAAGGATGAGGATGAATTAATAGTGCTATTATTTAGAAGGTGAATGAACTTTGAAGTTAGTGATGCACTATGATGGGTATTTAAGGGGTATAGGTCATATTGTTGTCTATATTTCATGCCATGATGTAGGATTAAAAAAATTATAGTTTTTGTTTCCATGTACCCATCACATCATGGAGGAACATATCATTCCTTGAGAATTATTTTGATTCAATGAAGATTAAAAGATCCTCTCAGATTTTACAGGGACATAAATGTATGATTTTAGAAAGATTTATTTAATTTGGTTGCTCACTTAGGATTAAATGTGAAGCAATAGGTCTCACAATGAAAGGATATAATTTGACACATTTCGCACCATGAATAAAAGTTTCACACTATGAAAATAATTTTTCTAGAGTTCTATATAAAAATGATCATTGAAGAATATAAGGGAAGAGAGACAAAAAAGGAAACAGAAGCCTCTAAAGTGAAAAGGGGGAGTTCTAGTTCACTACTATAAATAAAATGAATATTAAAAATTAAATCAACTACTAATAACATATATTTGACTACTTGGTCAAGATTTATCTTCTGAATTTGTAAATACAAATTGAGTTAGGTGGGATGTAATGAGATAAAAACACTTTTAGGATCCAAACCTGTTAGTAGAAAAAAACCAAACATCACCATCATCTTCTTACTCTAAAAAATAATTCTGTGGAATTTTCCAACTGAGAAACATAATAAATCAAATAAAAAAGTCAAATGACACCTAAAGCACTTCACCACTACAAAAAAAAAAGAAACTCCACACAATGAATGACTGGACAAACACACATAATAATACAACTGCCTCCTTACTAAATAATCAAGCCCACCCAAGTGCAAATAATGTTATCTAGCCTAAATCTTTTCTACTCAAAGACATCACCAACACAATAGATAGAAGCCACCGTGAAGGATGAAATCATCCCATAAAACCAACTGAATAGAAATATAATAACCAAACACAGGTTATGAAGAACACAACCATAATGATGAAGAAAAACATATATTGACACAAGTCCCACTCCAACACCATCATAGGATTCCCTAAAATCCACATCAAGCCTATCCATAATGGTCCATATCTAGCCATGTATTATAACATAAAAACTTTAATCTTCATTAAAATTTATGAAAATGAATGTGTCGCACCATTATCTCCTTTTGGGTTAAATTTAAATCTATCACCCATATACTCTATGATATACATAATGAAACATACTAATAACAAATATAACCAACCCAAAACATTGGGATCTTCAGTTTAGGTATAAAACAATTTCTACGTAAAATACAACATTAATGGAATAAAAGTTAAATTAAATTGAAAAGAAAAACATATTTGATTTTGTGTTTCTTTTTATTGATAAAAATTCATAGTTACAAAGTATGGTTTCTAGAATAATCTCATTATGAAAAGATAAATATTGAAAATCTCACTAAAAAATATTGAGAACACAAAAAATGAAAAAATCATTATTTAAAATTGGTCCCAAGAATAAAAATAGATGAAACCTTAATAGAATCTGATGTCAAACTCACTACCTTCGATGTTGGTGGATAGAATCTGACTCATCATAAGAAACCACATGCAAGAAAATAATGGGAAAAGAAGTGTGATATAACAACTTCTTATATATATGTGATTAGTGTTTCAACTGTACATGATAAATGATACAAGACTCCATAACCAACAATGAATAATGAATATTAATATTGATATAAATATAATAATACTAAAAAAATGGTCATTAATAAAGACTTTTTTTGAAATGAAATATAATGTAATTAAATACATGCACCATGGAGTGAACTACATTAACCCTCCTATGACAATACTAAACCTAAGAAAATTAAAAATATTTGAAGAGAATATTGGGATTGGTTTTATAATAATAAATACAAATAAAGAAATAGTGAAAAATTATTGGGAATCCAACATATCATGTTCATAAGTTATACTACCATGAAAGAGGAAATAAGTATTTTTAAATCAAAAGGCTGCCAAAACCCAAATTTTAAAAAATTACCATCTCTCTCTTGATTTAACACAATAGAGATATAGTAAGAAGAAATATCAATCCCAAAATGCTATTTATTATTTATTGTAAATAATATACACTGGAAAAAAAAAGAAACAATTAATCCTATAATACTAAACCATAAATATACTCTTGATCCCAATTCTTTATACAAAAAAATAAACATGGCCTAATCTAATAGTTCCCTAAGACAAGGATTCCAAATATAGCTTATTAGAATTTTTATCTTATACCTGAAAAATCCACAGTGTCTATCAACAATGAGTTGTTTATGTAGGGTGTGAGAAACATTTCCTAGTTTTATATCATAGAAAAGTCATTGCATTTCATTTTTCAAGACATTTTATAAATGCTATATTGAAATAAATTAAATTAAATCATGATTCATTTTTAAAAAAAAACTAATGGTTAGAGACTAAATTATTCTTTTAAAATAATGTTTTGTAAATACATAAATCACATCATTTGAAAAAAATGTTAAAAAATCACTTCATTGATAAAAAAAACCCCGAAATCAAATTACCTTCAAAATATTCATTTCTATTATATTTTCAAATATCATAAGAATTAATTTATGGTAATCTATCAAAAAATAGTTTTGTTAAAAAAATATTTTAAATTAATATATAAAGGTAAAAACAAAGTAAGTTGTGTACCAAGATATACTCTAGTAGAATAACCTTACAAACTGTCGAAGAACATCTTAATATTTAATGTTAGTCGATTTTCTAATAGGCCATACCTAGTGAAATTACTCCTAGATAGATTCACTCCATGCATTAAATGGTCCTAATAAGTATATAATCATGACTAGTATAGCTAAAATTTCTCAATATCACACTTAGATACCCAAATATCCCATAATGTTATCTATTGGAGGTGGGAAAACATTTTATAACACATCTACCACAAATATAAAGTATAATTCATATAAAGGAATCACAATATCAATATTTTATCCTTCCCCCATATAATATTCTTATTAAATACACCATTTCATTCTGACATAATAGCAAATCATAATCACATTCAATTCATAAAATATGGATTCTCTTATAAGAAATAATATCTTGGAGAATTAAGATAAGGGAATAACTAATTAAATGAAAAATATGCAATAAAAATATTCAAACAGGCCTTTTGACTTCATGTTAATTTCCAAACACTTTTAATATTTTATGAAAAAATATTTTGAATGCTTATTTACCATAAAACACTCCTTGAAATCAATATAAATGTGAAATTAATCAAATAAGTCCTAATATAATATTTGTACATTAACAAACCATCTTTAAAAAAAATATGGAACAACATAAACAGACGTTATTTATGAGAAATAGATGAACATATCAACAAAAAACATAAAATTATAATAGTAATGAAATAATAATGCGTATAGAAAACAAAATAATCACATGGTTTGTGAAGAAAATTAAATCGCATGGATACACCCACCTGAATCATTTAAAAATTCAATAAAACAATCCAAAACTAGTTGAATAGAATCAAAGATGTAATCAGAATACCCTCGATAATAATTAACATATTTTGTGCTCAAAATCTCAATATAATGTTTAAAAACAATTGAACCATTTAAAAATTGATACGTAATCCAGCCTCAATTGAGTCCAAGGAATCCCACAATATAAATGAAATCTAAGATACTAGTAGAACCCATTAAAATAGGACCATATAAGTACATTAGGTCTTGGTCGAACTCATATCGCATCGTTGGAACTGCATCAGTAGGGAGGTTTAGAGGCTGCATCAGAGCTGCGTTACTGAGGATTTGGGCTGACTGTGATGGAAACACATCGAAATAAAAAGATCGTCAGAGACAGGAGGTGGGTTGGCTGCATCTGAATCGCATCAGAACTACATCAGAGCCACGTTGGAGGAGGGAGATCATTAGAGGTAGGAGGTGAAATTTCTGTGTCAGCGGATGAAGATCGCTATAGATGATGTGCCTCGAGAGGAACCACGTGTAGACGAATGGGGGTGGGGAGTTGGGGTGACTCCATCATCAGAGGAGAATCATCTTAAGGTTAGTGTCCATTTTGAAGGAGTAGAATGGCAGATGTTTTGGGTGATAGTGTCGGGCGAGGAGGGTCGTAGGGAGTAGGGCAGAATGAGAGGGAGGTGGGAATTGCGAGTGGGAATCACGGAAGAAATGGGGTGGGGATCATGAGCACATGGTATTAATCAAGTGGGCGTTTGCGAGCGTATAGGAAGAACAGGGGTAAAGCCACAATTATTTTATGACATGTGCCATTACATTAACCTATAACCACGATGTTTTTAAACTGTGGCAATATAATTATGGCTAAATCTTCAATTTCTTTTTGTGTTCACTGTACAAAATATTGAAATTCTATTATCCCCTATAGAATGTAAATTCAAAAGTTTTGTAAGGAATCATCCTTAAGAATTACATAATAAGGATTTTTTAGTCATTAATAAATTCCCTTACATTTGAGGATCATTTTAGATTATAATTTTTTGAGAATTGTCCCTTAATTTATACATAAAAATTATATAATACAAATTGAAGACCTGATATTAGTAATATATTTTCTCATAATATAAATATTTTTAAAAAAAAAATTATTTCAATTCATAAAATATCCTTGCAATAATAAATAATTACTCTTCCTTAAATTTACCTATCATTAATCTAAAATCAAAGACATTAGTATATGTGGGAGGAAAATAAAAAACCTAGTATGAGACATAAAGAGAATGAAAACCATTACTACAAAAAAAATTAAATCTTCTATAAGGTTTACCTTTATATGTCATGTTATTTATGCACATGAAATAAACAAACTCACATAAAAAACACCCTTTTTTTAAATGAATCCTTAAATTCCCAAATCATGTAATTAAAACCCATTTTTAGTAACATAGAGCATTAAAATGATAACCCATTTTTAAAACAGTTCCTAATTAAATAGATCCTAACTATATTTCAATGAAAACCCATTTTTTAACTCTGTCATTCATGGTTATTAGGATAAAAAAATTTCTCAATGCATTTGATTTTTATCTGGGTGAACCAATAATTTAAGCTATAATGGGATCACCTTAAACTATATGGGCCTCCCAATTGTATAATGTGTAATAAGATAAACCGTTATTATCTAGGTCCACCCATTTTATAATCTATAATGGTGTAGCTGACACTATCTAGGATTCTATATAAAATAAAGTTACATGGGATCACACAACTATATATGGGATTTCTAATTTTACATGTATAATGATCATTTACCATATCATTAATAGAATATTTTTTTCTAGTAATTTTACATCTTAATACATTTTAAAATTCCTATTTTAATCTCATTAGAAAATCACTTTTGGATATCAAAATAATAGTTACTTTTAAACCCTCATTTGAATTACAAAAATAAAATTATCATTGAAAAATAAAATAAAATACAAAAATACCCAAAAAATGGGAGAGGATAATTCATTTAATAAAACATCAATCCATGTAACAGAATCTATATATTAAATAACTATCATGACAATGTAAAATTCATTGACTCGATATAGATCATTCCTTCTGTAAATTTCATAATGTTCTATTTAAAACATAGAAAAATAGCCTTTTTTGAATACCATTGAAATTTTTTTAAATAAAATTAAATAAATATTTTACTTCCATATAAAAACATCCAATTTTTTTTCAAAAACATGTGTTGGAAAAAGGAAATGTTGTAAGGAAAATAATAAAACTGTATTTTTTTCAAAGAAAAGTACCTTATCACTTATGAAATATTTGAATCATAAGCCCCATGAATAAAATTATTAAATAAATACCAAATATTTTTATATATAAATTAATGATATAACATTTAAAATGGGACGTATTTTCAACTTAGTGAAGAATATAGCTGAATAATATATAAATATTCCTCAACTAAAAGAATATGTGATGAAGTCCATTAAAATGATCATATCGTGGAATTGTGGAATATTCAATAAATTTATTATGTTTATTGTCTATTAATCGACATTATAAAAGTGTATATATAATAGAAAATAATTAAAGTCATTATAAACATTATCATTTAATGACATAATCAATGATGTTTAAATTTTACCCAATGAATTGAAATTGTGTGGTCCAATCCCTTACCTTGAGTCCCACATGTCACATGTTTCTTTGTCTTCTTATATAATAAAATTATGCTAATTATTTAGTTTATTTATAAAATTTTCAATTTTTTATTACTTCGTTAGACTGTTTACCATTTTATAAAAAATTACATAATTTATTATGTTTACATTGAATGGTTTGACAATATTCATTATATCTATCAAAAAGGGCATTGGTAGGTTGACTATGGTCAATGAGGGAATTATTTAAACATATATATAATAATAATAAGGAAAAAATCATCGTATTTATATATAAATTATACATTTAATACCAAAACTGAGAGATGGTTTTGTAAAATTATGTATGTTATGGTATTGGAGATGTTAGGCTGAACATTTTCATGATTGATGTATCCATTTTCCTAAGATTATAACATTCCATAATGATAGTAATATCATATATATCTTATTATTTATTAAAATATACATATATATATCATCCAATATGTGTTGGAATGAAAAGATATATTCACATATAATGAGAAAAGTATTGGTGTACACGAACACAAATGATGTTATAATCCTTCAGAGAGTGAAAAGGTACGATCTAAAATGATATATTAAAATTTTCAGAATGATAAATATGTAAATGAGATAATAATTATTTCATTTATATCATATATATATATATATATATATTTAATTTATCATTATTATTTTCCTTGTAATGTGTTAGTGAAAACAAATCACATCGCTATATGGGACAGTAGTATACCAAACACAAGATTGAAGATATTTTATCCCCTATAAAATAGAATGTAAAAAAATGATATATGAAATAATTACTTTAGAGGTATTATTTTATAATAAATATCATATATATTATTATAAATCCACCATTCAAACAATTCATTAGAGACGATTTTTCAAAATGTTTTACATTGGTTCATGATGTTGTAATCTAGCATATAAAAAAATCATGTTTTCTAACACATTTTATAGAAGTGGAAAAGGATAAATATTATTCCATAAACATAATAAAATACCATTACATTAAAGATTCGTTTTTATTATAATATATATTTTAATAAATATTATTATGTACAGAAATAAGAAATAAACTACAAGATCATTAATACGAAAATTAACTTTTCTATGATAATCTTCCTTGGTATATTATCATAAAGAACCTAGGGTTGGACTGTAGATTTGTAAATAACTTATTATATATTTATTTGGTTTTGGGGAATTATTTTTCAATTGTTTCCTCATAGAAAATGGTTGGAGATATGTGAATAAGTGAAGTCAGAGAGTTTCGTTTTATAATTTAGGATTGGAATTTTTTTGTAAATACCCATATGTATTTAATAATTGGATGTCAGCTTTACCATATGTGGCTCCATAATTGATAAAAATAGATGGTAGGAATGATATTTTCTATAAAAACCTCTTAAAAATAAAATCATCAATTTTTTGTCAATATATTCAGTGACCCTTAAGTTTACTCAGTTTAACCATTTTATTTTTTATCATGGTAACTTGTATCTTTTATTTACCATGTTAATTTTTTATTTAAGACTAAATTAAAATAATCCTAATTATATAGTTATGATATAATTATTATAAATATTAAATCCTTACTATTAAATAAAATTCCTAGGCATGAGGAAAATTAATCATAACACAAACACATGTATCATGAAACCCTTAATTTATCCTTAATTGTTATTATAGAATCCTACCTTTATATTCCATAACGTTACAATACATTTTTCAAACAGATGGTATCTAATGTTTAGTGTCATAAAAATGAGGTACATAAAAAATGAAAACATAAAAAATTCTATTAATAAACATTAAATGGTCCTTGAAATGTTCAACCTAATTACAATAACTATATCTCAAAACATGGATACATATATCAAAGGAAATAGCGAGGATAATGCCCCGTAATGGAAAACATGGGAAAGTTTTTACATGATATCCCGAAAGATATCAACAAAAACATGAGTAATTTCATAAAGGCATAAAAAATAGGTACATAATAACAATAATATCATGAATAATAACTTGAAAATGTGTCTTAAATATTTAATTTAGATATTCATATGCATATAACCAAGGTCTATCTCAGAGGTGTCATAAAAACTACCATGGTTTTTCATCAAGGTATCATATAAAATGTCATCTCTAGTGATTATTTTCTTTACCCAATTCATTGGAGAGCTATCAGGGAAGACCGTTAATCATTATTTATTTTAATGTGAGTCACATAGATAATAATAAAAAATTTCATATATAATAAAGAATAGAATAAAAGAAATTGGTTTCATATCAAAATCATGTTGTTTTAAAAAGTGCTTACAACATTACAATTATGTAATTTGTAACCCTCGTCAAGAGAATGAGAGTTATAGGTATGTCACATAATGAATAAAATAATAATTTTTTTGTTTTTATGAATACCACTAAAATATGATTGGGAATTCACATAATGAAAATAAAATTATTTTTTGAGAAAATGTTAGAGATTTTGAGATGAAGATTCTCTAACATACCAGTTATGAAACATGGTTTTATAAAATAATAAAAAGAGTGGGGATAGTGTAAAAACATTAATAAAATAATCATAATGAATTATTGGTATAGAATAAAATAAAATTAAGAACATTGTATGCGAATTTGAATGATTTACCACATAAAAGAGAAATTGAAAAGAAAATAGAAGTTGATAATTCCCTTGCCCTGAAGAGTAACTTATAAAACACTGTTATTGGGAAATTGAGGGAATGAGGACACAATTAGAGAACTACTTGGAAGGTTATACTATTATATATTCTTGTTTAATGACTTTTTAATGAATGAAAATGAAGTAATGGCTTAGTAATTGTAGTAAAAGAGGGAGTTTTTTTGGAATTTGTGGGGACACCTCATTGGTGGTATTGGCAAAAACCATGGGCTCTCCCTTGGTATTTTCACATGGTTTAGACAACTTGAGAGACCTAATATCATATTTTAATCCAAATTCATATTCCAAAATTTGAAATTATATATTACATCACTATGATTTCATTAAATACAATGAATACTCAAAAACTATATTTTTACTATTAACCAAAAATCAAAAAAATTTATAAAAATATTAAAAATTCACAGTAACCTATTATCAATTATCTAAATTTAAATATTACTGAACTTTTAATAAAATAATTGTATAAATATGATAAATTTAATTTCTTTCTAGAATAATTATTTTCTCATAAAATACTACTACTTAATTAATAATTATTAATATAGTTATTTGTTTATAATATTATATCACATTAACATTCAAGATGCCTAAATTATATTTATACTTCCTTATGTGAGTTTACAATTCCATTTCACAGATTACTATTCACAAGGGTAATATTACTATTCATAAGTTTTTATTCATAAAAAATTATGTTGATCTTATCAGACTCTAAATTTCATACTGATTACAATAGTGTATGTCCATTTTATGAAAATAATTTTAAATTATCATGTATTTAAGGTATAAAAAATATTATAAAATACACTTTTTTCAGTATTCTTCATTAATAGAAAACTTCATAGAAAAATAATAAAAAATTATCCTAGATTAATTTTCGCAATTGAAATTCAAAAAAGACGTTTTTTTCATAATAAAAATTTTATTTATACAATTAGATCACACAATGTATCTTAGGCCTCACTCCATAACCCCTTGTAATAACTACATATGACCTAAAGGTAAGGTGTTTAATGGTAATAGACCCTTTGGGAGGCTTGGCTAACATTTCCTAAGTGGTAACCTCCATTAACATGAACTTCTCCCATAGGTGGTTTTTTACAATCTTAACATGTTAAATCTCGCCTTTGGCTTGGTCTAGAGTGATCCACAGTGACACTACCTCCTTAAAATGATTCAAAAAAGGGGAATCATAAGGCCCAAGAATACTACATTTATCCATAAACTATTATTTTTACATTAATTATCCACTATCATTTCTATTCGTAAAAAATATTGTTACATTTATTATTATTTCCAACAGTCATATTAACCAATTATAATTGAAAGGTCAAAACCCAATAGTCACATTTCAATAATTAATATATATTCTTATTGATTATGACATAGTGAAGCATAAATTTTTAGGAAACAAATGTTTATTCAAAAGATTGTGTCATTACATTATTCCCCCATTAAGAAATTGTAACCCTGGAATTTTAACTCATACTTTTAGAAGAGAAATGGTGTGGTTTCTTCTACCTCATTGTTTCCACAAGTTCACATGTGTCTTCTTCATATTTTTGGATACTCCACAACCCCTTAACATGTTGGGTAGTCTTGTTGAGTCAAATATTGTCTCTATGCTCTAATATCTCAGCGGGTCTCTCCTCATAAGAGAGGTCATGTTACAATTGTACCAAATATAGATTTTGTACATGTTAAGGGTGAGTTACGTACGACCTCAAGAGTGATATGTGGAATAAATAATGATATTGAGATAGATTTAGAGGTATTACAAGATTAATGTACACTTATCCTACATGATAATGTATTTTATATGTGCCAATGTACCAAGGTCTGAACATCCCTTTATTTCCAAACTGCATGACTCTCTTCCACAGAGAAATTCAAAGGATGTCCATGTCACCAACACCAAATTCAAATTCCCTTTGATGGTTTTTGGCATAGATCATCTGCGAACATTGAGTAGCCTTAATATATTATTGGATTCCATGAAACATATTTATCATCCCATGGACATGAATATTCATAAGAAGATTTCCCTCACCAACTTTTACCCGACAAGTATGAGTTCTACATCAATTCATATATATAGCTTCATGGGGTTCGATTTTGATGCCTGAATGGATTTTTTTTGTTTTATGAGAAGTCAAATAATGTGATATGTTGATAATATCAACCATTAAATTCCCTTTATCATGTTCTCAACATTTTATCATGTGTCTAAATAATCCTTTCAGATTTTCTATTAGTTTGGGTTGATGTCACCTACAGATGTTCCATTTGGTACGCTGCGAATATAGAAGAATTCTCAAAAACATTATGTTAACCTTATATCACAATCAAATACTATTGAAATTGGAACTCTATGAAGCCTTACCACTTCATTCACGTAACTCCTAGAATGTTTATCATGGGAGAAATCATCCCAATTAGAGATAAAATGGGAAAGTCTCAGTGTGACGGTCCACTATAACCCATAACTCTTTTTCCCCATAGAAGTTTTTGGGAGACCAGTGAAAATTTCAATAGTGATATTGTCTCACTTCTAAGAAGGAATGGGTAGTGGTTGTAATATCCATTTATTTTTTTATTGCTCTGGATTCACTTTCTAAAAACCAAACAACTTGTATTGTAGTCAGCAAAATCCATTTTCATTTTATCCATAAAGTAATGATCATGATGGTCCCTATGTATTTTTGTGTTTCCAGAATGTATAGATACTGTAGAGCTATGAGCATCATCCATCAGCTCCATTATTTATGGAATTTATAGAACACATGGTCTTATATAAACTTTTAGTGCACCTTCTTAATCCATATTGAACTCAAGAAACATACCACTCTTCACAACTTCAAACATATTCTATAACAAAAGATCTTCATCTTATAATTTCTTAATGATATCTAGTAATGAGAATTGAAAAATAATTTGGGATTGGTATGATTATTCCCCTTCCCTTACAATTACCAGGTTTGGTTTTACTAGATCTTTGATCAAATTATCTCTTTAAATCCTCATCATTTCATGAATAATGTGTTCTTTCATACATAATGTATCAGTGAATTTTTTTACTCGTTTGGGATGAAAAGGAATTGAATAATCAAAGTCTTTATGATGATTCAACCATATCCTCTATCTTGTTACTTTTCCATGAAAATATAATTCAAGCATTTATTGTATATGTATATAACATATTTCTCCCTATAAATATGGTGCCTCTATATCTTCAAAGGAAAGAAGACCGCATCCAACTCAAGATCGTGAGTATGATAATACTTCCCATGAGGCTTCAACTATCAAGATGAATAAGAAATAACCTTTTAAATTTTAATGAGGACACACCCAATATATTTTATATATTCATTACTAAAAATGAATCCTCTTCCTGTACATTGCATAGTTAACATGGGGAAAGTTACCAATATCTTCTTCAGCTCTGGGAAACTCTCTTCATAATCCTTTGTCCAGATTAACTAAAACCAATTTATAGTGAACTTGGTTAGTTGATTGGGATGTTGTGAAAAAATTTCACTATCCTTCTATAATATCCTACTAAACCAATTAATGTTGGAATCATAGTTTCTATTGTAGGATGGTGACACCCCTCTACAACCTTTGTCTTTGTATGGTCATTTGAGATTCCTTCACTGGTTACAATGTTTCATAAGAAAGAAACTTTTTTATCCAAAAGCCATACTTTTTCTAATTTCAAAACAACCTCCTTGTACTCATAGTATTCAATATACCCTTATATTATCTTCATGATCCTCTCGAAATTGGAAAAATATCAGAATATCATCAATAAAATCTACCACAATGTTAGTAATGTAGCCTTTAAAGACTCTATTCATCAAATCCAAAAAATAGCATGTGTATTAGACCATCTGAAGGGCATAACAAAATGATAACAATTCTGATATCTTGATCGGAATGTGTTATTTTTAATATATTATCTCATCAACCTCAATTGATGATAATTATACCGTAGATCAAACTTAGAGAAGAACAAATCCCCATGAAGCTGGACATGTAAATCATCAATTATGGGATGATGGTACTTGTTTGTTATTATGACCCCATTCAGTTCTCTATAATCAATGCATAACCATATCAATCCATAATTATTGATTACAAATAGAATATATTTTCCTCAAGTAGACACACATGTATGGATAAACCAATTTTCCAAATGATCTTGGAGTTTCATCATTAATTCCACCTACTACAAACTCTCCATTCTATATGGGGTTTCTCAAATTGGATTGGATCCAAGAATGAGTTTGATTGAGAACTCTACCTCTCTTTATGGGGGAGTTCCATGTAATGATTTTGAGAAACTATTATGCATTCTATGAATGATGGGGACATTATATATCATTATAATCTCATTTCCATAATCTTCTTAACCGATCAAATCCATAAAGAAGGAAATAATAGGTTCTTTTAGAAAATTATTCTGTCAATATATCTCTCCACTGAAGATAAATATAGGTTTTCTATTGAATAGATCTGGGATTTCCTTACTTCTGAATTAGATGATAGCATTATACTTTGAGAACCAGTCCATCCCTAGTATAAAGTCGAATTCCATCATGGGAATGACTACTATATTTGTGATAAGATTTTTCTCGTTAATGTAAATACTAGAGTTTCTAAACACGGTTTATTCTTGGATAGTCTCTCTATGTGTCCAGAATGATAACTATACTTTTAGTATATTATGAATTAATTCTATATTCTTTGTAAACATTGTGGAATTAATGGAATGTATAGATGTAGAATAAAACAATGTAATTTATAGATTTTAGAGAAAAAAATAACCTTCTATCACATTATATGGATCTTCAACTTTAACCACCAAGATAGAAAAAGCACAACCTTTATCCATTGGCCAATACTAAGGCTAATAGTGATACCCCTCCACTACCCTCAGATTTTATCTGTGATTGGAAATGTTCATAATCTATCCACACATGAAGCGGTGGACCTCAGGTAAGGCCTGTATGATCTTCCCTTTGTCGTTAATGTTAGGAAGTTAGGGCATCACCTCACTGTGATTATTCAGAGAAATATGGCCATCTATTCCACGCATGTAACACTTACCGCTCTAGAGTATGTAGTATCCTGAATACTTATTCCCACGTTTTTTAAACATTGGATTTTGAACAAGATTTTAACTTCTTCCTTGATCAAAGAACCTCACCAAGCTTGGATCTATGGATATATTCTTTTCATTTGATTTTTGAGTCCACTGCAACTCACTGAACTGCAGTTCGACTTTTGTAGCACTACTCACAATCTCCTCAAGGCTATTATAGTCTCAATTTTCAAGAATCTTACTGAGATGAGGTCTTATTCCACCATAAATTCTATCAACCTTCCCATTAATATCCATCACAAAGAATGAGGTAAACTGGGAATGTATTGTGGAGTTTATCTCATAGCTTCCCATAGATTCATTCTCCTTATGCTTTATCTCGAGAAACTCCTTCTCCATTTTTGTTTTCATCGAAGGAGGGAAATACATATTGAAGAAGATCCCACTGAACTTTCCCACTATATAGCTTCAATATACCCTTTAGGCCTCATGTTTTTAATCAACTTCCACCAATAATCAACTTATCTATCTAAGAGTTAATCATCTATGTTGAATTTCCATTTTTCAAATCAGTGATGTATATAAATGATATTTTTTATTGAGATTATCTACTATTCCACAACAAATGGGTCGGTAGATCCATTGAACATTGGTGTTCATTGATGCATAAATGAATTAATAAAAATTTATTTCCTTTATGGTGAAATTAGTCCCACAACATTATTCGAATTATTTTCTTTTACTTGAGTTAGTTGATTCAACATTCTCATGATGGTTTTCCATCTAGCTTTCATCAGAGGGTCATCTGCGCTTGGAATATTGTGGTCATCATTTTCATCATTCCTTCTATTCCTGGCCATTTTCTAAAAGAATAAATCCTTAGTGATATATTCATTCCATTTAAGAACCATATAATTGTAAATTATTTTTTATATCTTGAAACTTAATACATAAAACTATTTTTCCTTAATAGTCATTAGATTATCTATAAATCCTTTATAATAATTCATAAAAATCATGTAAATAAATAATCATATCCCATGAGAGTATAAATCCAAGAGTGGAAAAAGAACCATTTAGGTGCATCAACTCTTATTCAAGTCATTCTCAATGAGGTGTTTTTGGGTTTTACCCATATATATATATATATGTGTGTGTGTGTGTGTGTGTGTGTGTGTGTGTGTGCTAGATCCATGTCCACCTATTCATATCCATACATGAACATTTTTGTTTGGAGTCCACATACTTTATATTTCACTAAAATACCATGAATTTTTCTAATATTTAAAATTTCATGTAGTGTTCTTCATAAATTTATCATATCCGAATTTCCATAAATAACTAATCTATCCATTGATACAAACTATGGAAGCTTGCCTTTTTAATTCACATATTTTCATTACATTTAACAAACCATGGATATTTATTGTTTAGTGGCTTGGAAATTTGGTACATAAAACATGAAAACATAAAAAATTAAGTTAATAAATTATAATGAATTCCTGAAATGTTCAAAAAATTAACAATTAATGCATCTCATAACTAGGGGAAAAACAACAAACAATGGGTGAGCATAAAGGCCTGTAAGGGACAACATTGAAAACTGTTTACATAAGATCTCGAGAGATATCAATAAGAAAATTGAAGAATTTTTTAATGAACTGAGAAATAGGAATATCATAACAATAATTACATGGAATATAACTTTAAAATGTGGCTAAAATAATTCATTAAACATTCATAATAACATCACCAAGTTCTATCCATAAGGTGTCAAAAGCATTACTAAGGTTATTCCCCAAGCTATCGAAAAACATGTCTCATATTCAGTTTAATTTTGATACCCAATGCATTGAAGTGATATACAGAAACAACCTTAATATGACATTATTTTAATGTGTTTTACCTATATCATAGTCAAATATCTCATAGACAACACAAATTGAATCAAATAAATTTGGTTTATATAAAATTTTTTGTGTTTTAAAAAAGACAGAAAAACATGATCTTTATGTCCATAATATCCCTTAGAAAGGGAATGAAGGTTTAATATATTTCAATTACATAATAAAATAAAAATTTTATTTATTTTTTAATACCGTATGAAATGAAATAGGTTTCGGTATTCACATAAGGAAAATAAAATAATTTCTTTAGAAAAAGACAGAGATTTTGAGATAAAATTTTTACAACATAACAGGTATGAAACATGATTTTATAACAAAATTAAAGATAGTGGAGAGGGTTCACACATTCATAAAAATCTCTGGATAAATTATAGTTATATTATAAAATGTAAATAATGTTTTTTAAAATTTGAACTACATACCACATAAAAGTGAAGGTGGAAGGAAATGAGAATTTAAGAATTCCCTCACATTGAAGAGTATCATATAATACTCTATGATGGGACCTTGAAGGATTTAGGACACCCTGGGAGGACTCCATTTGAGGAAATACTACCATTTCATCAAGTGCAATGATTTTTTAAGGGTATAAAATGAAGGAATTTCTTGCTATTATAGTAAAATTAAGGGAATTTTTTATTAAATTTTGAGGAAACCTCATCGGTGATATTGGAAATACCATGGGATTGAACATGGTATATGACCATGTTTTTATCCATATAGTACAACACATATCAAATTTTATTCCTCATGAGTCAACTATAATTTTAAATTAAATATTACATCATTTTGATGTCATTAAACACACCAAAAACTCATAAATTGTATTTTTACTATTCACCGAAAACAAAAACATTTTATACAAATCACATAAATTTACCCTAACATAATATTAATGGTATAAATTTCAATATATAATCCATTTTAGGAAAATAATTTTCTAAATATGAGAAATTTTTTTTTTAAGTAAAATCGCAATTTACTTGAAAAATATAAATACTTAATTAATACGTTTTTAAGTAGATATTTATAGGTACTATTACATCACATTACCATTCAAGATGCCAAAATTATATATATACTTCAATAGGTGAGGTTAATATCCCATTGATCATATTTCTATTCGTATGATTAATATTAATATTCATAAGTACTATTTACAAAAAAAATTAATTGATCTTATCAGAATACATATCTCTTACTGACCATAACCGTGCATGTCAGTTTTTTGAAAATCATTTTCGGATATCAATTATTTAAATTATAAAAAATATTTTAAAAAATAGTTTCTTCTATAATCATCAAAAATATGAAACTTATTGTAGAAATACTAAAACATCATCCTAGATTAATGTCGACATTTGAAATTAAAATATGATTCTTAGTTTACCATAATAACAATTTTATTTATAGAAATGTATTACACAAAGTATCTAAGGCCTTGTTAGATAACCCCTCATAACACCCACATATGACTTATGGGTACGGTGTGTAATAGTGATAGACACTTAGGTCGTCCAAGATAACCCCACATGAGTGGTAATCTATACTAACATAAACTTCTCTTGTATGTGATTTCGTTTTAGCTTAACATGATGAAGCTTGACTTGGGGTTGGTCTAGTGAAAAGCCCAGTGATGCTACCTCATTCCCAAGCTAAAAAAATGTGCATCATGCGTCTCGAGTCTACTTGTTGAGGCCATCGTCTCTTATTTATATATTAATTATTCCTCATCATTTCTATTTATAAACAATAAATATATTTTTTTTATTTCCAATATTCATATTAACTAGGGATGATATAATGGTCAAATCCTGATTTTCATATTTCATTTATACATATAAATTATTATTGATTATGACAATTTAAGACGTACATTTACCTGAAACAAAATATTATTCAATAGTTTAGGTTTCTATGATGCTAATTAACTTTTTATTTTATTTACTAACTACTATGTACAATATTTAAGATGAAATTATTATAAATTATTAATTATTATAATTAAAAATATTTAATAAATTTTATCTTATTTAATCCATGTATGTGGAATAATTTTATATAAAACTAACCCTATAGATGTCATAAGTATGATTTTTAAGAGAAAATGCTCGAAAGATTATTAATTTTATATAAACATTCATTATGAAAATTAATTAAATTACAAATATTTACTTATTGAAATATATTTGTACAAATTTAACATTATTTATTTCAAAATATAATTTATCATTATATATAATTTATACAAAAAGGTAGTTTTCAATTAAAATTAGGTGATTTTCCCTACTATTGAAAAAATAAAACACCTTAGAATATCCTGAAGAATTAACTGCTGAAAATTATGAATTATAACTTAAAAATAATGACCAATTTATGAAATACATTTTCCACAATTTTCAAAAAAAAATTAAATATTATTTATTATATTTCATTATAAAAATCAATAAATAACATTTTTTAGGAAAATATATTTTTGATGAATAAATGCACATTACTAAAAATTGAATGATTATTTACTAAATATTTAGGAATTTTTTATAATATATATAGAATATATATATAAAATATACGATAAATTATAAAATATTATTCCAACCTTTTAATTCAACTTCATTGTTATAATGGGTATGTATATCGTTGGTTGTTTAAGATCGTTGTTACGTGTAGAATACACTATTGAACTTAAAAAAATATTGATGTTTCATGCAATGAAAGGTATAAAAGAGATTAAATTTATCTATAATGAATTATATCTCAATGTCTCAAGTTGTTACATTCTCTTCTAAGCTAATTGTTTCATGTATTTTACTCCATTAACCAAAATTTTCTTCTTTTAAAATATTGGGGTGTTGCACTATCATATAAGCCCACTATTTCAGGTTATTTACTATATCAAAATGAATCTTTTTAATTTAGAATATTAATTTTCAAAACCCCAAATATAATTTTCATCTTTACAATTTGAATAGTTTCTTTATTAATAAAATTATAGAAATTTAAAATATATATATATTTAAACTGTCATCGCAAAAATGGATTAAAAAATATCCTCTTGATATAATTGAAGGTGATGTATAAAGATCATCTAGAATTTTATATACTAGGTTATCAAACCTAAGAAAATTGATGAGATGTGATGATTTGGATATGGGAATAATGTGTAAATACTTATAGAGAGTGATTGGGGGAATTGATAACACATTATTGAGTCGTCAACAGAAAGGTACAAGCCTCAAATTTATAACTATTTGGTGAGTTAAATGAAATTCAGATTCATCAGATATTCAATAAATAGGATTAAAATTTTGGAATATCATTTTCTTAATGATGAAGAATAATTTTTTTTCTATGAACATAAGTAAATTTACTTGATATTTTTCTATTTCAACATAATAAGTTATTCATTTCATTATGCTTCCACAAATTATCAATTCAACCCTTATTCTACGAAATGAATATCCAAAAATGATTTATTTACACCTATAGATGTAAAATAAACTAATAATGGATGACATAATCCCTAAAAATAATAAATAGATGCTCGTCATATATTTATACATTAACTAAATCCAAAATGGAATTCCAAAGGTAAGACATTTCCCAAAAAATAAAGTTATCTTATTCCGAAACAACATTAATCACTGAATCAACAAATCCATTTTTAATCACAAGGTTTCCTATATAATAAAACAAAACAATTTGAAAATTAAATTTTTCATTAACATCCAATTAATATGTATTTAATTGAATGATTTAATTCTAATCAATACATCACATAGGTATGTGGTTGGTGTTATAACTTTGTCGACCTTCGGTTGTGGGTTCAAGCCCTATGGACTTGTTGGCAATGACAGGAAACCACCTAGTGTTCAAGCTATCATTCTTCATAAACATTTTGCATTATTACATTCCCATTAATATGATGAAAATCATTAAAAAACCCATTCATAAAATATATGAAATTCAATAATGGTTATCAATAACCTAAAAATCATGTCCAAAAAATGTATTATAATACTTCATCATAAACAAAATTGATAAAAAAATACATAAATCCTAAAAGATATCCCCAAATTCCTTTATTCATATCACGATATCCACACATTAAACAAAAAATGTGTCCCTAAGACCTTGAAATTATGTTTAAACATAGAAAAATATCAAGTTCAATAGATATTCCACCACTTCACCAGATTTCCCAACACCATCTCTAGTAGTAGAAAATGATTTTTCCAAACATTTTTTGTTTCTGATAATGATTATCTCTAGCATGAGTAAGAATCATTGGAAACATATTTTCATAATTACCCAAATTATTAAAGTTAAAAAACATTACCATAGATTTTATATTTATTATCTCATCCTTTGATTATTCTAGAATCCTTTCTTTCAAGTATTAACCCCATTGAATAGACATACCACACAGATAACACATTATGGATCTCAAAAAAATCACCAAAACAGATTTTACGACACGTGAAATATGTTTTGGGATTACATTCATAAATAATAGTTGGCTTACTCTCTATTTCCAACCATATTGATCATTACATACTCTTCTGTTCTTAGGGAATATATTTGTTACAAAACTCCATCATATATATGTCAACACAAAAAAATATTTTAGAATTTAAATTATCATCTTTTCAAAACACTTCATAACCTATAATACAATCATAAGTAAAACTGAATAATTTCACAATCAGTGTACTGAAGTAAATATCAAAAATACATGAAAAATCATGTTATGTTTTCTTAAAACTCAGCCAATATGCCTCCAATATTTTTCTTCAGTTACATGAATTGATTTTCCATCCAAATCTAAAAACCTGTAGGGAAATATCTGACAAGGATGATATTATAAAAGGTTTCACTTTCCATGGAATTAGGATAATTTTTTCTCTTGTATTCCAAACCACTGATGGCCATCAATTATATTTAACATCAAAATGATAAATAGAAAGGGGTGACTTTTGATTTTATAAACATCCCATGACTAAAAATATCTTCTATATAACGTTTATCCATCATTTGGATACCACTAGGATAGAAGATCCATTGAATTATGGTGAATGTTGCATCAGGAAATTTCCCACTATATATTATCATTCATGGAAGATCAGATTCATCTATATCATGGATACTAACACCAGTGATATCTTCAATTAATTATTCCATCACAACAAAACACTAATCTAACCCAATTATAATAATATTAAGAGACTAATTTGGATTGGTATTTTTCATCATTGTTCCCTCCTGAAATAGCTTACTTGTTTCCTCTATGGAAAACCAGTCTGAAAAGATATAGATTTGATGAATCAATATTGTAATCTTACATTTCAGTATCATTTCTAAATTCTAATAAGTTTTAATATTTTAAGGTAACTCTATTAAAATAATCCTATCTGCTAAAATTTTATTATCTGCCTTCTTATAAGAAATATAAAAAGTAAAACTTAATCAATATATAATGTATAATTTTATGTAAATAAATAATTATCATCAAAATGAGGATCCTTAAATGATTATATTTTTAATTAGTTATGCCACAACACATACATAACATATCCTTATAATACTATATAGACACCTCATTTTATTATAATTTTTTCTTATTATATAAAAAATTTAAAACAATTATTATATATATTTCATTTCACTAAAATATTCACTACTTTCACCATAACAACTTACTTTCAATTACCCATCTGTAAACCCCTTGAAAGAAATTTTAAAATTTGGTATGATAAGAAAATGACCAGTAAGGGATGCCAAGGGAAAGAAAACTTTTAGAACAGTGACAACACCAAAGAACATATAATGCTTACCTTTATCAACAAATTTCATTGAGAGTGAAAAATTTATGATTTTCACATGAAAATTACACTCACTTTTTTCTCAAAAAAGTTCTTAAAAACTAATAAAAAAAATATTGAAATTCATTTTTAGAAACTTTTAGAAGTTCATTCATAAACATTTTTTAAACTATATTAAATGTAATAGGATCCCAGTTAACTCACTAGGATAAACAATTTGGAAACTCCCTCCTTCATTCTAGATAAGACAATGAATATTACCCAATCTATTGTAGATATATCTTGTTTCACCCATTATTTAAGCTATAAGAGGCTTACTCAAGGTTATCTCAGATACCACATCATATAATCTAATATATAATCACTCAACTCTATTGGGGTAAACCCATACACCAAAATGTGTATTTAGTGGCGAGTTTTTTTAGGGGTGGTTTAAACCACCGTGAAGTCGTTCTATAGTAGTTTTTGGAGAAACGCCTGTAAATCATGTGTTAGGAAATAATTTGCGGTGGTTTAAACCAACGCTAAATCATTTTTAATGATTTTTTATTTTTTAAAATTTGTTAATTTTTTATTTCATTAATTTTTATATGCGTAATTTTTTTATTTATTTTTTCCCGTATTTTACTTATTTTTTATTTATTATTTTTTTCGTGGTATATTTATTTTGGTAATTTATTTATTTTGTAATTTATTTATTTTCATAATTGATTTATTTATATTTTTTATTTAATTAATTATTTCTTTATTTATTTATTTTCGTAATTTATTAAATTATTTATTTACTTATTTATTATTGTAATTTATTTATTTATTTATTTATTATTACCACGCACATGCCCATTTTTCATGCATAAGTCAATGTCTTTGCATAAATCCATGCACATTGCCTTTCCATATATATAAATTCCACATTGGTTGAGATTTGAACCTCTATCCTCTTACTTATTCCCCAAATACATTACCATTCCAGCAGGCTCTTCATGTGGTCAACAAATCTAATTTAATATATTTATACATATAAATGTATTAATTGGAAAAACAAGTAATACATAACAAATTGATGCAAACTAAATAATTATAGATCAATAATGATTAATAAATAATCAATAATCAATTATTAATAATAAATAATATATAATATATAATTTTAACATATAATATTTAATATATAATATATAACACATTATATATAATACATATTATATAATACATAATATATAATACCGAATACATAATACATAATATATAATATATAATATATAATATATAATATATTATATACTATATATAATATATAAAATATAATATTTATTATTTATTATTTATTATTTATTATTCGTTATCAATTATATATTATATAATACCTAATATGAAATACATAATATATAATACATAATACATAATATATAATATATAATTGATTATTTATTATTTATAATGTATAATTTATAATATATAATATATAATATATAATATATAATATATAATACATAATATATAATATATAAAATCTTTAGATATAATGTATATATAATAAATTAATTAAAAAATAATTTAATATATGATATTTAAATAACAAATTAATAATAAATTATTAAATAATAGATAATTAAATAAATAAATAAATATATACTAACTAATAATTATTAATTATTAATTATTAATTAATAATTAATAAAAAAATTAATAGTAAATTGCAATGAATAAGTAAAGAATTATTAATAATTAATAATTAATAATTACTAAAAACTAAAAATTAATAATTGATAATTAAGAATTTAAAATAAAGATTTATTAATTTATATTTTAAATTTAATAAATTATTAATAAATTCTTAATAAATAATTAATAAATAATTAGTAATAATTAATATTGAATAAATAAATAAATAAATAAATAATGAATAATAAACTAATAATAAATTAATATTAATAAATTAAAAATAAATTAGTAAATAAAAAATAAAAAATAAAAAATAAAAAATAATATATAATAAATATGAAATAATAAATAACAAATAACAAATAAATAAATAAATAAATACACTAATAAATAGATAAATAATTAATTAATAATTTTTTATTTTTAATTAATAATGAATAATTTAATTTTAGTATTTAATATGAAATATTCAATATCAAATATTTAATTAATATTTAACTAATATTTAATAATTAGTTAATATTTAATAAATTAATAATAAATTAATAATAATAAATAAATAAAATAATTATTAATTATTTATTAATAATAAATAATAACTAATAATTCATAAGTTATAATTAATACAAAATAAATATTTAATTATTAATTAATAATAGTTAATTAATTAATAAATAATGAATACAGAATAAACAAATAACAAATGAATAAATAAATAAATAATGACTAATAAACTAATAAAAAATACCTATTAATTAATTAATAAATTAATAAATTAATAAACAATAAATTTAATAAATCATAAACCGTTAAGAACCTCAAAATCCCCTAAAAACAATAAATTGTCCATAAAATATGATTCAAGACTCATTTTCTAGTACCCTAACCAATCAAATAAAATATGGAAAAATGATCTTCGATATGATATGTGTTACATGCCGAATAGACACCTGGATGAGAAGTTATAACCATTTGAATATTAAGAAATTAATGTATGTGACTAAAACCTCTATTTTAGAGGCCTTTTGGGCCTTTTTGGAAAAATAAAATGGGGTACAATACTAAAAGAGTTGGTACCAGACCTAAGTGGCATAGAGCTTTTCATAGGGTTTAATTTATATGTCGTTGAGAAAAATGGACACCCAGATGATAAGTTACGTTCATTTGAAGTTTGAGTTCGATATTCGACTTTTAAATGTTGAATATATATTTTTTACTTTTATTATCACATGATTTAAATATCACTTGATATTTTCTCATTTGATAAAATTCTATTTGAAGGTATGTGGAGCTAAAATGGACTCTCAGATAAGAAGTTATAGACATTTTTTGCTGAAGTTTGTTCTTCTGCTTATTGAATATTTTCTTTCATTTTAAAAATTAAATTAACAAATAATTATAAATATTATCTATTTGACACATTATTAATATATAAAATATAATATAATAAACTATATTTGGTTGTAAATAATAATAAAAATTGAAAAAACAAAAAATTAATAAATAATAAATTTTTTTTAGAAATTTTTTTATATTTTTTCATAAATTTTATGGCGGTTTTCAAAAAACCACAGCTAAATTTTTTATCAAAAAAAATTTACCAGTGGTTTTTAAAACCGTCAGAAAAAAACCACCGCTAGAACACTATTTTCTTGTAGTGACCCATCATATATGGTATAATACACACACCTAGTGCTATCTGGGATGTACTATCATATAGGATGTAATGATCTCCCCAAACATTACTCTTAACACCCATTTCTCATATAATATTATCCATTACCATATCATGAATAAAAAATTTACCCTTTCCAATTTTCATCATAAAATTTTTTAAAATAAAAAGATCATTTAAATTCATAATCAAATCAATTTTCAATATTAAAATACACTTTTTTTGAAACTATGTTTTAATATAGAAATACTCTTTCTATGAAATCTATTTAATAACCCCAAATTCCCTAAAAAAATAAGAAGGTGGTTTTCCTTTTATGATAAAAATAATTGATTCTAAGGATTCAATAAATTTATTAGTATTTATGGTGGAAAATAATATATTTTCACTATATAGAACATTCCATTTATAATTTTTCAAAATTATTTCTATAAAACTATAAAAAATATTCATATCAAAAAACGTTTATATTAATGTATAACTTACGAAAAATAAAATCTTTTATGTCTATATAATTTTTTTATTATCATTTTAAAATAAAGGACACAAAAAAGGGAGAGTTGGAAAGAAAACATTAAACGAGTATTTTCTTACGAAGTATCCCTCATCATATAATAAATATTTTAATCATAATCCCCAAGAAATAATATTGTTTGAAAAATTAAATTCCATAATAATAGATAAATTCATGATATAACATGTGAAATGGGATGTATATGCACCTTATAAAAGATATTGTTGTATATTATAAAAATATTCCTTAAAAAAGGAAATTGAGATGAATTCACTCATAAAGACCATATCAATGAAGTGGGGATTGATAAATTAGTCGAATATGTGTAAAAAATGTAAATCAATATAATGATATATAAATAAAACAAAAAAAAATAGAATTCATTTAACTCATAGTCATTGCAAGACATAATCAATAGAGATGATGTTTAACACAATGAATGAAAATTGTGTTGTAAAATCCATTACTAAGAGTCTAATATAGAATGTGTGTGTTTATCATCCTAAATAATAAACTAGTTTTATTTATTTACATTCTTGAGATCATTTTTCATTTTTATATATACATTTGTTAAAATTTTTACAATGATATATACATGTACATAATAAATAAAAATTATTTCAGTTGTTATGACCATAATATATTTGTGTGTGAAAAATGTGTTTGGTAGGTTATATATGGTCAAAGAGGTAATTTTGTATACATAAAGAAATTATAATCAGGAAATAATTATCAAAACCATAAAACAATTAGACTTTTTATACCATAAATGGTGTTTTTATAAATGAAGTATGTTCCGATCATGGATATTGTAGGTTGTACATATGCATGAGTAACATTTCCATTTTTCATCCATCATTAAAGAAAGTATGTAAGTAAGATTTAATACTTATAAATTATTATATTTTTAAATATATCGTATTATTTATTTCAGTATACTAATATTTATCACACATGTGCTCTGTCTATAAAAATATTCAGTCACATATCTTTTCTAAGGTGGTAGTCCACATATATAGAGGTGCCGTTATAATATTTTTGTTATTTAAATGGAATGGAATAAAATTTCATAATAACACATCATAATCTAAAATATTTCATTAATATATTTTTTATTTCAGGAATAAAATAAAAAAAATTTAATTATATCCATTTTATTTTCAATTTAAGGGGTTAATGAATACAAATCTCATCATTTTAGTAGGTGGTAGTTGTCCATACAAACGAATGACATTATCATATCCCCTATGGAATAGAAAGTAAAAAATATATATTGTATCATGTGAAAATTTTTATAATAATTCATTAAATATCATATATATATATACTTCTAAATTCATCATTAAAACAATACATGATAGAAGATAATGGAATTGGAATGACATCAGTTCATGAGGTGGTAGTCTGTAGTACAAACAAATATGGAAGGTATAACCCCTTTTATAGAAGTTGATATGGATAAATATTATTACATTAACATAATAATATCTATGTATATATATGATGAATTTTTAATAAATTTTATGTTTAAATACATAATTTAATGTTTTAAAATAATAAAATAATTGAATAATATTTTTTAAGACAATTCCTATATCTATTAGAAACATTATTTTGTTGCATAGTATCTAGCCCAATTAGGCCCCAAAAATCATGAAAAAACAATGTGTGAGGGACTTATCAACAACAAAATGACATATCTTGGATGATTCTAGGATGTGGGTGATAATTTTGATGATCAGCGATATATCGTTCGACAATAGAAGGATTCGAGGACTATGGGTTGAATGACGAACCTCCAAAGACCAGCAAAACCAATTTTTGGCCATAATATGGGATGAAATGACAGATCTGGAAAAGATCAACCAATTATAAATAACATGGATGTTATATATATGGTGAAATGAAATGATTCATAGTGCAATGTTTAGATCTATATTTCTTTAAAAAATGAGTCAACGCATTATGTATTGTGATTAGCATGTGATGTGTATCCCCTTTGTTGTGGCAGGTACGGTTTTGGAAAATCATAAGGATGGAATGTTGTGTAGTCTAAATACATGTCATTTACCATTTCCCAAGATGGATGAGCCATGTGGTGGAGCACGAAGGCAGGACCCTAGGAGATCGTACAAAACTAGGCACACGACTGTGTACTGAAGGACATGGACTTGGAGTAAAGTTCACAGAAAAGATATGGATACAGATATATGGACATGCACATGGGAGGGACCCTAACTGGAATGGGAATTTCGTGTATATCCCATACATTCCATGTATACCAATATGGTATGGGAGACATGTACCTCTAACGATAGGACCAAATGATGAAGTAGGACTACATGTCATGTGGGTCCCCTCACATGTCGTGTAACCCTTAGTTCCTTTTGAGGAAACTTAAAAATCTCAAATATCCTTCTTTTGGACATATATTTTGGCCCACAATTATCATATCCTTAGTTTCTTTCTTCATATAACATTATGGTGACCTCATTTTTGGATTTTTCGATACGGTGTGAGTTCTTCTGGGCATGGAACTTCTTTTGGCGATGATCACTGATGACAGTGATCATGTGGGATCACAAAGAGGCATTATGAGTGGAACCCTTGTGTTTGGCATAGCAAGGGTCCCCGATGACTAGATTGGAACCCTCCAATTGGGATGGGAAGGTGTCCACTACTACCAAAGTTAAACCCTCCTATTGGAACAGGGCATAGGTCCTCTATCAACATCTATAGTGGAACCCTCTAGTTGGGCAGGTCATGGGTCCTCTACTATCAGAGTGGAACCCTCCTGTTGGAACATGGCATGGGTCCACTATCGGCCCCAAGATTTGAACCTCTAGCTGGGCTAGGAAAGGGTCCTCTACCACCAGAGTGGAACCCTCCAGGTATGTTATGCATGGGTCCTCTTCCACAAGAGTGGAACACTCTTTCTGATTAGGGTATGGTTATTCAATTGATTATTAGAGTGAAACCCTTCTACAAGAAGAGAGTATGGGTCCTCTATCTACCCATTTAGTGAAACCCTCCTATTGAGTCAGGGTATTGGTCATCTACCGAGATATTATGACCCCTCAATAGTATATTTTGGTGATGAGGCGTGGCCTGACTTGGATGGTTTATTCTAAGAATATGTACGAGATATTAGGAATCATTTTTGGCCTTCTCAAACTGTTGGCGACACTTTTCTTAGTATGGGCTATGAAATACAGATCCTATTTCTCTCTTGTTTTGTATTATTTTTATAATAATATATATACATTTGTATCAGTGTTTTCCTTTTGGGCTACTCTCTTTCAATGGGTTGTAAAGATGTGTAGCTTATTCCACATGCTTCCTATGCTTAAATTCTCATTATTGGATGAGTTTAATCTCCTGGTATGGGTGTAAATGACTTGACATGTAGTTCATCTACACACCATGTGTATCCCCCTATTCTTGGATGAGTTTACACTTTCTGTTTTTTGGGTTGATCTCTTTCTATTTCTATTGTTTATATTTCTTCTTCCCCTTTAGTTTTTTGGGTGTTCTACTAGGTATGTATATATTCACACCTATATGGTATTTTTCCAGTTGGTTCATGTCTTATGAAAATGAATGACAGGAAAAAAGTGGATTCATAGAAGCTTAGGGGTACTGGGTTCTTTGGACCACATATGATGGTGAAAGTTTTGAGATCAGGAGATGGGATCTCTTAGTATTTTAAATTCTAGTATTGTTAGGATGGAATATATTTGTGGTTGGTAATGTATTATTACCCTATAATTTTCAATTTTCACTATTGTACTCTTTTACTTGATAGAGTTTTTCATTCTTGGTTTACCAAATAGTAATTTCATCTTTTTATATTTATTTCTCTTTACATATTCATTGATATGGTCAGGTGTGTGTGAATAGGTACTTTTTAATAAGCCTACCCATGTTATTTATACCTTTAGTGCTACTCGTTAGCCACTGGCCTATGGACTTGGGCTTGGGGTAGTTGCAGCTTGAGCCCCGGTTAGGGTCGGGTCATGACCTTTTTTCAAATGATTTCACCATTATCTAATTAAATCATCACCAAAACCCTAATTCAGGAAACTGAAATAATTAATTATTTCAAAGAATAATACATGGACTAAGAGGGAAAAAACATTAAATACACAGTGGAATCTTCTACATAATTCCCTTCCTCAAATGGGTCCATACGGGCGAATGAAGAGTTGGAGATATGACTATATATGGCCATTGACCACATGGATCTTAATCAAAAAATGTAGGGGGATCCCTAAAATGATGGGTCTTATCATATAAAAAATATATCAAAGGTGGAATAAACCATTTAATGCATAAATAGACACCCCTAGTTGGAGGGACCAAACCTACAACCCATAATGATAGTGTTTCCACTTGGTTCATGGAAAAACTATCTATAGATAGAGGGAATGACCCCAACCAGGGACCATCATGACATGGACCCATTGGGATATGGTTAAACATGACTCTACTAGGATATGACAATATTTCATGGAGTATCCTCTTGACCCAAGTCCTGGACTTTATGATATACTCCACTACACCTACATTGTGAAAATATATCACAATTAAAAATAGGTTTCACAGCTAGACCAGATTCTCCTTACTGAAAACCATAACGTAAAAACATAAGGATTTTAAATACCCCTATATAATATCCTCAATCACAACATGATGCATCATGAAATAGTGTGACCATTATAAGCACGGGTTTCTTACTTATCCAAAAACTCACACAATCCCCCTCCACATCATGAAATATGTTGGTTGTGGAGTCAACACATTGTCCATCCCCTCATCATGGTGTGACTAAAACCCTACATAGCCTAGTGGTATACCTATATCAATAAATTATAAAAGAGATCTCTCTATAAAAACTATGACATTCAGCTAAGAACCCAAAATGCCTCTTGAGCCTCTAAAAAATCCAATAAAAGTCATTGAGATGTTCCAAAACCTAGAATCACAGTTCCTGTCCCAATTCAAAAACTATACCATAATTTTTCATTAAAACTAATATTTCAATAAAAAATTGACTTAAAAATCAATGGGTCCTTACATTATGAATCATAGTTTTATCAAATAATCTATAGAATAATAAATATTTTGTTTTAAAATATCTATTTTATGATTGGAAAATTATTTATTCACTATAATATATAATATTCATTGAAAAATGTAATGTTATCACTCCTTCCAAAATGTTATAAAATTGAAAACATGAAGTATATAGGCCTTAAAAAATTGTGAAATTTTAATTTTTATGTACCAGAGTAAATAATAATCCATAAAAAGTGTATGTTTTTTTGTTTTTACTAATATTATATACCCAAGTATATATTTGATCATACTTCTCATCAACTATTCTATGAATTACATTCCTTAAAAATATTTATAAAAATATTTAATTTCCTTATGATTTTTATTGTCTGATAAAAAAAAATTTGTACCTATTAAATTTCGTATATACTTCAATTTCTTCAAAACTTCATCACAATGTAATGTTAAACTCAAATTTATTTATATTGGGAATGTTTTTAATAAAATTTAGTGAAGATAAAACATCTTTATCTATTTTTTGGATTACTCATGGATTAAAATATATTAATTATATATTATGAAAAATATATATTTATGCGTGGAAGGAAATAATAAAGAAAACACAACTTCATACATGATGTAAAAATGAACATATATATATATATATCTGAAATAGAAATTATTTAATGAAGTAGATATTCCAGGTACATTTTTTATGAAGTATATTTAATTTATATATTAAATTTTAAAAGTGATATATTGAGTATATTTAATGATAAAATGAGTTGGGATGAGTATAAATCAATTATTTCACAAATTAGTAGAGGTTTAAAAGAAGTTCTATTAAGTAAAAAATTGGTGGGTGTTTTGTAATGTATATATATAGAACATAATCACAATGATTAGTATTGAATTTGATATATATTTCTTCTTGAAATAAAAGTGTTTTGTAAAGTAGACACTGAGAATCAAGGGTGTATGAAATTTTGTTTTGATTGATTTTCCCATTGAATGTTTTTTTGTATATACCGAGATTTAGCATTATATTCGGCACAGTTTTTAGGAGTCTTAGGACCCCAAAATTAATATATTAAAAATATTAATATATTTTATTTCATTTGAATTCCTTATTTTAGTGTTTTGAGTTTTCCCATTATTTGGGACATCGGATGAGAAATTAAAGATAATTGTTGTTCTAGAATATGAGGTCTACTAAAGGAACAACATAAGGATGGTTGGAAATGGATGTAAAGTTGAGGAAATATTTTGGGTGCTTTTAATAAAATAAATTATTGAATCATTTATTTATTTTATTATAATAACCAGAACAAAATATTCCTCTATGAGTATGTCATTATAACATTTCACTGGGATTGGATACATATCCCCAGGAGGATTATAAGAGAGAATTATACATTGATGGATCATGATTGATGAACACCAATGATCATATTAACATGGATGAAGAGGCATCAAAGACAGTGGGCCTTCTTCATCATTGGATAACACATTATTCACCATTAACTGATCCTTAATCTAGGAAGGGATCATTATTTATGGGTTTCTCCCCATTAAAAATTCATAATCATGTATTTATGTTTATCTTATTATGGATCTGTGTTTATCTATTCATCACCTGATACCGATATAAATATATATATATTGGTCCACCTGAATTCACCCTTATAACTCTAATGATGTGATTGTTAGCTAAGACAACTTGGATAATGATGGATTCACCATGTTTAGGTGCATCTCTCTCAACCATTCTTTTTTTTATTCAATGTTTTCCCATGAGATTGTGGTTCCGCATTTTAAGGAAGGTTTGTGAATGATAGAACCCCATGATTCACAGTGGTTTTTCAAATAACATACAGGGTGGTGATTTACATGTGGATCTTGATCGATTTTAGTTTTTAGTTGATAAATACATGGAATAGTATTGGGTTTTTACTCTTTATACATGGGAGGTTAGATGAATATTTGAATGGTAAATGGATTTCCAATTTTAGAACACTGTAGTCCTGAAAACAATGACAAGAGATGACCCCCATAAATTTTGGGTGGTCACAGGGAATTTTTTGTAATGGTAAAGGATGTTCTTGTATCCTTATAAAGAAACATGTGTTTATATGGAAAACATACTACATGATGTGTAATACGAAGAACACACACCATGTATTCCCTTGGATGTGACAACTTGGGTTTTGGGAAAATAAAATTATCACACTTTGTGTGATCACCACCACAAACCTTGTGACCCTATGTTAGAATCTCAACATGTACTCTATGATTACACTATCACAAAAACATATATGTATACGATCATGGAATGATTACACAAGAATGAACATGTACATTAAAATGTCTATGATACTAAGACATGACCATATACTCGGTCATAGGTAGATGTACATAGGCATAGATGGAATAGAATGCATAGGCCCAAGTGGATGAGACAAATTGGGTATAAGAATAACACATCAGGTAGTGAGACAAGGATTTCTAAGTTATATATAGGGGAGAACATTTCCATGTGGATAGGCATGGATATAGGATTTTTGGACCCCATACATGTCTTATACATTCCCCAGAGACTCTTTCCTCTGACATCTCATTCTTTGAGACAGGGATTTTGGGTTGAATGTAGCCTATCCTGAGTATATTTTCAGAATGAATTTGATGGTGTCCTTCCTTATGAATTATGATACACAATAGGAGATCTTTTATCATGATTCTTGATTATTTGATACTTGATGATGGAAGTGATTATGGTAGGATCATTGAAGTGATGGTGTGGTTGGTACTCATATATTGAACCATAGTGTAGGCACCCCATATTCTTTATAAAGGTAGACTCAGTACTCTCCCATAGAAGAGAATGGTTCTTCAATCTATATAGTGGTACTCTATCATCTTTCTGCTCTATCAGGGAGTAGGTCCTCTAGAGGAGTTATGGATCCCTCATATGTGGAGCACATCAACTTTGGGTGGACCCCTCTAGACATATAAATGTGAAATTGTGTGTGGTGAGGGACATTTAGGGTAGACTCTTGATGTTATAGGAAGACACAGTGACTAGGTTCATGATCTGACATGGATAACCCCTTTCTCTCTCTATTGGGTTTCTTTATGACCATATATGCACTAGGTTTCTATTTCTCCTCTTTCTATATGTTGAGATAATTTTTTATCCCTCTATTTCTACCTTTCTGGTTTTCATAAAATATTATTGGGTATGTGTATACTCACCCCTACATGTAATTTACTCTTATATTTAATTTCTTATGAATATAGTAGACATATTAGTGGTGAAATCAGCAGATCTTAGTGACTCTTGGGTGTAATGACCATGTATAGTAATAGGACATTAATATTAGGAGCTGGGATCTCTTAGTTTTTCCTCTTTTCAATTTGTTTTCCAGTTAGGAAATCATTTCTCGTTGTGTATTTATTTTTCCCATTTATTGTTTGTTTAGTACAATAATACTCTATTGTTTTCCCTAGTGTTTATTTCATGAATGGTTGTACTCTAAATTTCATAGAAATTTATTTATTTTCTAATGCACATTTTCATATAGATGGTTGTGTGCATGTGTATAGTTACCTTATGAAAAATCCTCCCATATTATTTATTCCTACTCTGTTATTTTTTCTGGCCCCTATCATATTGGAGAAAATTTTTGGGTTTACTCACCCTACCTCCAACTAGAGATTCATGCCCCCATATGCTAAGTCATGATAGATTAGTATCTAAGGAGTTCATTGTCAAATCTGTGTTGAAGTTTGTCCCATTTTGATGATTTGTTTGGGATCATTGTCCAATGGGTTTGAAGTGTCTCGAGTGTGAAACTTAGGCTATGGATCCCCGTATTAGTGTGGTTGTTGATGTATCCATTCCCTATAAATCTGACTATATTCTTGTCAACTCATCATACTAAGACATTGTTTGAAGGGAACCATTGGTGCATGCACCATATAGGATCGAGTCCTTTGAATTTCATTCTCAATTCAGGTTCTGAGATATCTATTTATATATATTCTCATCTAAACATGTTATATCTTGATCACTTTTTGGATTCCTTTATAAAAAAATCCATCTAGGTTGCTAATAATGAAACATGATGACGATTTGATGAGTGATGGGTCCCAAATTTAAGGAACATCTCACAAGGTGTTTCCTTCAATGATGTAAGGGAGAAACACCCCATCATGTCAAAAAGTAAATAGTACTATTAGTTCAAGATGATGATGAATGTAGGCTTAGGGCACTATGAAAGTTCTAATATGAGAGGCTGATGAGGTACCGTGACAAGCCATACCTGTAGGTAGTGGAGGATTTTCATGAGTATATTTTACAAGTCTTCAGGCTTGTTCAGACCCTAACCAATTAGATGGATGTTTTTGAAGCTAAAATTTTCCATATAGGATCAAGGATTAGAGAAGTATAATAATTTAGATCAATGATGATTCAATTCTCTCATGTACATACTTCCAGAAGATATGTTGTGACGAGTATTACCCTTAATTCATATGCTTCGTGCAGATTCAAGAGAAACTCGAGTAGTAGTAGTGTGACATGAATGTTTCAGAGTACACTGTGAGGTTCACTGTCATCAAATGTTACTCCCTAGATATGGTGTTATATAGTTCCAAGAATTAAAGTTTGAGAAAGGTCTCCACAAAGTCATTTGAGTCAATGTGATCTTCTTATGCCTTATGACCTTTGTTGTAGTGCTGGAGTGCAAGAGTGGGATCTGGTGTAACACCCCGAGATTTTATGAGAAATATTCTTTTTAATTTCATTAATGTCTTGTGTTGTATGCTACACCAATAGTAGCTTTCACAACACTCATCCTTGACTTTCCTTGCATTACACACAATCACGACCTTCCTCGATAGCGTGTGTAGTACGCAATAACGATTTTCACTAAACAACAATATGCTATTAAAATATTATTAAAACTAGCCGTTATGAATAGTAATAACCACTTTTTGAAATTTTATAAATTTTATTTTTCAAAATGGACTTCATTTTTGGATTCGGAATACCGAAATTAGCCTAGGGTGAAATTTTGGTATTTTTCGGAAAACTTTCAATTTTTGATGAATAGTGAAACCACTAAGTGGTAGGTTAAAAACTGAATTTTTCATAAAACATAATTTTACCGCTTCTGTGAATGGAATTTCAAAAATCCGAGAGACACGGTTAATATCATGGACTAAAATGTGGTTCAATGAGATGAAAATAATTTTTGGTGAATAGTAACTTTTTACTTTTTTTTACCACGGTTAAAAGTAAATAGGGTAATTAAGGGTAAATATGATATTATTATTACCCTAAAACATGTCCTAATTCTATTGGATAAGTGAAATTCGACCAAAAACAAACTTAGGAATAAAATATGACCATTTATGCCCACTTGGATTAGATTAGGACATTTATTATTAATTTATTTAAAGAAGGGTTAAAATAGTAAAAATCAATGTTTAATAAGTAAATAATTTTTAATATGGGGTTATGCATAAGATAAATTCGACTATAAATATTCATTAGAAAGATAAGAAGATTTCCTACATAATGGTATTTTATTTGTAGTTTTTAGACATTAAATAATTTAATTTATTTATGACACAATGATGATGTAGTAATTATCTTATTAATGAAATATTGACATAATTGATGTTATAAACACCAAAATAAATGTAATTTGAGACTTTATATGAATTCCACTAATTTTATAGTTTACTATGATATATTAGTGTTGATTTAATCAACTTGTTTCGAACAAATAATTCTGTTATGACTTTCACAAAAATCATATATCAAATAGTGTCAAAATTGACACAAAATAGTTTTTAAATCAAATATTATATTATTAATTGTTATTTTATTCCTAAAAATCTAAGGTTCGGCCAAATGACTTAGATAAGGATATATATATTAATAATAAACAACTTAGGGTTCGTTTGTCATGTTATAGTAAGTGTATTAACCATATAGTTTAAGAAAACAAAAAGTCACGGTAAAAGTTAAATTATTTAAATTAGAGTTAAATCTAATTGATAAGGTTAAAACAATAACCTAAACTTTTCTAAATCCTATTGGTTGATAGGATTTAGATCCATCCCCACTTTACCTTCGAAATAAGACCCTTTTTAACCATTATAAACTGATTTTGACTTTAATATAAAATAATATTTTGAGATATTCCTAAGGTGCCCCTCTCCTCCCTGATAAAAGGGAACCTCCCCCCCCCCCTCCTCCTCACACCAATTTGAGCACTCAAGCTCGGCCAACCAAAGGAAAAATCCCTTCTCCACTTCCCTATAATAATCCTAGAGGTCCTGGTATTCTTCAAAGACCAATCTTAGTTCCCTAAGTGGAGGATTCAAAGTGGCGTTTCAAAGAAGAGGTAATATCCATTACCGATCTTTTCAATTTCATTCTTCTTCAACTTCTTCTTCTTTAGTTGTTTCATGATAAAGTAATAACATCAGTATTACTTACATACTTATATGTTATTATAAATATGAAACAACCCTAATTCACCTTCTATCCATCCTACGGAAAAATGAAATCAACGCGCGTGCGTACGTACGGAATACCGTCTCCACGCCGTGGTGTAATCTATTTTCCACCATCACCTTACAAGGATGGGTATAATGGTTTAATGAGTAACTATATATGATTATTATAATGTGATATTGATACTGAAATAGTATAAATACACTTAAATACCATTCCACGATCATGGGAACAATATCATCGCTCGTGCGTACATACGGAATACCGTCTCCATGATGTGATGCGACTCGTTCTACATGATCATCATTAAATAGTAATTATATAAATGCATTTAATGAATAAATATGATATATGTTACACTAATACCATTCTGGATATAAGCTATCTATAACCTTAAAAGAAGAATAAGAATTTATTCGGCAAAACACGCATAAGAACAAAAGGCAATAAAGACCCGAGTAACAAGTAACAATGAAATATTACTAATAAGAAGCTAAGAATATGATCATATATGATATCATATCAATATGTATGATTCTGTAATAAGTCAATAACATTATTTAAACCATTATACAGGAGCTTCGGACACGTACAAAGCAAATCGGACCTAAGGTAAGGGAAATATCACAATCTCATTTTTATCCGAGATTGTTTATACATTGGCATTTACTGGGGTGCATTTTATCACCCACATTCATGTTTCCTCGATATGACATATTATTTATATCCACCTAAAATGGATTAAATCCAATTTTACCCTTTGGTGTGTTTTTAGTAAAAGATATGAAAGGAATCTTTTATCGTTTTTCGTACGAGGTACTTTTTTGACTTTTCCGACAAAAGTACGAAGAATGTTTTTTTAACTTATACGGCACGAACGGAATTTTACGGTTTTATAAAGCCTCATTTTCATGAAGATTACTCCAAAATATTTCATGAATATTTTCAATAAAATATCTTTCTTTTAAAATTGCATGACGTTTTGTGAAAAGAAATTGATTTTGAAGAAGAAAGGATATTTTCCTCAAGAATTCATTTCAAGTGTTTTATCAAAATTATTTTCCATCTAAGATAACATAGGGTTCTGTTTCTATCCCTATTATTACATTGATTTGGTTATGTTGTGATGGAATTATTTTTATGAATTCCTTTATCTTATATGAATTGTTTTATGATGTCACGATGTTTACGAATCCCATTTTTACTACATGGGTTATGAAATGATGTATGATTTATGATTTTGTGGCACACATAAGAATGGTATCATTATGAGATTGGTGGGACCTATATCTCCCTCCAATGCATTGAGTAATGATTTTATATCTCATGAGATAGACATGGCTGGAACGGTAGGTTATATCGGTTCAGTGAAATAGGACTGAAACGAGGGTGACTCGGTTCAGAAAGGGACTTTGTCCACTATGATAGTCTTGGCAATGAGTCTTGACTAACAAGAAATGATTCTCTATGATTATGTGTGAATGCCACAAAGTATCATGTTTTAAGTTATGATTATTGTGATTACATTTTAGTTCCATGATTTACCCCATGTTATGAAATTATGATCTATTTTGCAGGTTAAGATTTCCAAAAGTTATGTGCTTATGTATATGATTTGATTGATATTTCTTTTGTTTACCCTTACTGAGCATTTGAGCTCACCCTTTTATGTTTTCTTTTCCCCTGGATATAAAGAAAGGTTTTAGGTATAGAAAAAAGGAAGATCTTTATGGGAGATGTTGAAGATCTTTCACCAGGATTAGAAGATTATATTCCGAGTTTCCAAAGACACTAAACTATTACGATCCTTGTGTGTGTGTTTTTTGTTATGTACTAAGTATTCCGCAAATGTAATGTATTGTACATGTACGTCAAGTTTCAGGTCTCTAAATCTGGTGACTTAGATACTCCTAACATAGTGATGTTAGATTATTGGAGTTACCAGTGGGAATCAAGTGGATGTGTTTTCTACAATAGATAGTAGGTGTCACGCGTTGAGGTCTCAGTAGAGGAGAAAATCTCATTCTCAAACACAAATGTGTGGATCTATAACTCAGGCATCACATAGAGGACCTAGACATCTAGGTGAGCATCGATGTTCTGCTTATTAAAGGAGGGGTCACATGTCATTTGATTTCCTGACATGTTGTGCAAAGAAGGATATTAATATGGTGGATAGACCACCAAAGTAAATGTCTCACAGTGATTTGGGATCTTATAGGTGTGGTCAAGGTATCCCCTAGGGTGGTGGTGTAGATGGAGGAGTAGGTGGAGCTCCAAATGGAAGAGCTTTTATTGTAGGGAGACACTATAATATTCTTCAACCACCACCACCATGAATCCCATGTTAGTCTAAGAGAGCGGTACTTCAGGTCATGGACAGTGACTATCTCTAGAGGGCTACGACCAAATTTTGAATTAGATGATTTTTGGAATGATTTGTTACTTTTTTAATCTATTCCCAATAATAGTAAACATAAGTTTGAGTCAATACATTACCACCATATCCATTTTCAAATATTTTGAGATTCTATTTGACACTCTAGCCCAACATATATGGCTAAAAGTTCCTACAGGAGTGATTATTCGATATTGCATATCTTTTGGCAGTACAAGCGGGCTCTCGATGGAGAGAGATTCTCATGGGACCTCTTGATCATAATAATGACACCATATTACCTCACCTTGGGAATAAACTAGTTTTCCGTGGTTTGGTCCTAGATTGACTATCATCGAAGACAAGTTAAAACACTATTGGAAAATTGATATTTGCGATGGGTTATGTGTGATGGGGAAGGGTCTCATTGCAAATAGTCTGTCAGGAGGGAGTATTAGTTATGACACCATCTACCCATCACAAATACTTAGTTATTAGCGATAGGGAGATGGTTCTCGTCACAAAAGGTATGGTGCGAGTTGCACACTAAACCAAGGGAAGGGTATTTCTAATGGGTTTTTATACCTGTCGCATCTACCCAGCAGTGTTTTTTAGTATTTTCACTCAGATATAAACTGTGACGTAAATTGTATGTCTGCGTGTTGGTATTTGCGATGGGACTTGTCACAAATAACATTTTTACCACCACCCTTAATCAATTGGGGGGGTTAGCGTTTGTGATGTGTCTCGTAACAAATATGACTATTTGTGATGGGATTCTAATCACAAAAAATCTAACCTATATAAACCCCATCTTTTTTTCCCTCAATTCACTCCTTTCTCTACCCCTCTCTCCCTCTATACTTACTTTTTTTCTCTCAAAATTTTTTGATTTTTAAATGTATAAATTGAAGCAATATTCACATCATATATCCTTCTAAAGATTATGTTTTAAGGTTTTTAAATATTTCTTTTATTTTATACATAATTCATCTAATTTTGTATTAGTTATAATTATTTTTAATTAACAGTAATTAAATTAAATTAGAATTATTTTATTTTATTTGTCATTATTTTTTTAAAAATAATTTCATGTTATTCGTATTAATTAGTATTAATAAATAGTTGTTATATTAATTATTATTAATTAGTAGTAATTCGTATTAATAAGAACAATTATTAATAAGCAGTTATAATAAGCGATAATTAGTAATAATTAGCGATAATTAGTTTTAAATTGTATTAATTAATAATAAATTTTAAAATTTAATAATAATCAGTAGTAATTAACAATAAATATTAATAATTAGTAAAAAATTGTAAAAAATTGTAATAATTAGTAATAATTATTAATAAATTGTAATTATTAGAAATAAATTGTAACAAATTGTAATTAATTGTAATAATTTTTAATAAATTGTAATCATTAGTAATAATAAGTAATGTGTTGTAATATTTTTTAATAATTAGTAATTATTAGAAAAAAATAATTAATAATTAGTTGTAATTAGTTATAATTTCTAATAATTAGTAATATATTTTTATAATTACTAATAATTAGTAATAATTTAAAAATAATTAATAATTATAGGGAATAAGTAATAATAAGTAGTAATTAGTAATAATTTGTAATAATTTGAAAAAAAATTTAATAATTAGTAATAAATTTTATTAAATTTTATTAATTTGTAATAATTTGTAATAATTGGTAATAAATTATAATAAATTGTAATAAATTGTAATAATTATTAATAACTAGTAATAAATTGTAATTTTTAGTAATAAATAGTAATTATTAGTAATAAATTGCGATAATTAGAAATAAATTGTAATAGTTAGTTATAAATTGTAATAAATAGTTTTAAATTGTTATAATTACATGCAAATTTGAATAATGAGTGAGAATTAGTAATAAAATGTAATAATTAGTAATAAATTGTAATACTTAGTAATAAATTGTAACAATTAGTAATAAATTCAAATAATTAGAAAGAAATTGTAATAATTACTAATAAATTGTAATAATTAGTAAAAATTAGTAATAAATGTTAATAATTAATAATAAATTGTAATAATTAGTAATAAATTTTATTATTTGTTAATAATTAGTAATAAAGAGTAATAACTAGTTATAAATTTTAATATTTAGAAATCAATTGTTATAATAATTAATAAATTTTAATAATTAGTAATAATTAGTACGTAATTATAAGAATTAGTAACAAAATTGTAGTAATTAGTAATAAGTTGTAATAATGAAAAACAAATTGTAATAATTACTAAAATATTATAACAATTAGTTATAATAATTAACAAATAGTAATAATTTGTAATGATTTTTAATAATTTTTAATAAATTGTAATAATTAGTAATAAATTTTAAAAAAAATTAATAAATTTTAAAAATTAGTAATAAATTTTAATAGATTGTAATAAATTGTTATATATTGTAATATATTTTAATAATTACTAATACTTAGTAATAACTAGTAATAATTAGTAATAATTAGTAATAAATTGTAATAATTAGAAATAGATTTTAATAATATCTAAAAATTGTAATAATTAGTAATAACTTATAATAGATTGTAATAAACTATAATAAATTGAAATAATTTGTAATAATTAGTGAAAATATGTAATAATTAGTGGGAATATGTAATAATTAGCAGCAATTAGTAATAAATTGTAATAATTCTTAATAAATTATAATAATTAGTAATATATTTTAATATTTAGTTATAATTAGTGAAAATTACTAATAAATTGCAATATATTGTAATAATTTTAAATAATTAGTAATAATTAAAAGGAGTAAGTAATAATTTGTGGGAATAAGAAATAATTAGCGGAAATAAGTAATAATTTTCTATAATAAATAATAAAGTGTAATAATTATTAAAAAATTATAATAATTAGTAATAAATAGTAATGATTATTAAAAAATGTTATAATTAGTAGCAAATTGTAGTAATTTGAAATAATTAATAATAAATTGCAATAATTAGTAATAAATTTTAATAATTTGTAATAATTTGGAATAATTAGCAGTAATTAGTAATAAGTTGTAATAAATAGTATTAAATAGTATTAAATAGTATTAAATAGTAATAAATAGTATTAAATAGTAATAATTAGGGAAAAATAGTAACAATTAGAAATAATTAATAATAATTAGTAATAATTAGTAATAATTAGTAATACTTAATAATAATTAGTAATAATTGGTAATAATTAGTGATAAATAGTACAAAATAGTAATAATTAGTGATAAATAGAACTAAATAATAATAACTAGTAATACTTAGTAATAATTAGTAATGAATATAAAAATTAGTATTAAATAGAGATAATTAGTAATAAATAGCAATAATTGAGAATTAATGGATATAGTTAGGAATAATTTGAAATATTCAGAATAATTAGCAATAATCAAGAATATTTATCTATAAATAGAGTAATTAGAAAAAAATTTCATAATTTATAGAAGATTAATAATTAGTAATAAACTGGCATAATTTCTAGTAGGTTGGCAGCATCACTTTTGGGAGATGGCTCATCTCCTTGCATCTTTATACCAACAAAATCACTATGAAAAATCTTCTCTAACGTATGAATATACATTTTCATATGGACAAGAATGGAGGGAAGCATGGTGAGGCCTCCGTACTCTCCATTCCTGTGTATATGAAAATGGATATTTGATTTTCAGAGTGGATTTTTTATAGTGATTTCAGTCCTAGAAAGTTTCAATGAGATCATCCATTAGGAAAAAGAGTTACTGCCCATCCGCTAAAAATTATGTCACCTGTAATTAGTGTTAAGTAGTATAAATTAGTTATAATTGGTAACAATTACTAGTAATTAGTACAAATTATAATACATTAGAGTAGATTTGAAAAATTTTTAAATAAATAATATAAATAACTACGAAATAATAAAAATAGTTATAAATTCCTATGAAATTGAATTTAATTTTCTTCTCTTTTTTGGATAGTGTTTTTATTATATCCAATTATTAAAAAAATTATTTTATATTTTTATAGAAATACAAAAAAATTAATTCAACAATTGCCATTATTGGATGATCACACTTGGATAAATCAGCATAGGAATCTAGGCAGTTCTGGTTTAAATCCTATATATATTGAGGGAGTTGAATCTTTCTTATAATTCTAATATCAAAACTAGAATTTGTTTCAGAAAGGGAAATTTAGTGTCCTTGTAAAAAATATGCTCTGAGGACATTTGAAACATTTTAAAACATTGGGGGCATCTACCGTGTTTTTGTTTTCAACCAGATAATGTTTTTTAGTGTCAATATAGTTAACACAGATCCAGCTAAGATACTAACAATTTGTTTCTAGTTCGATTATGGTTTCTAACATTAGTAAATGATGTGGTAGGTTCAACTTTTCAAAAAACTAAAACTTAGGATGATATTGACTACAAAGTAATAACCATCTCAATTTTCATTGTTTTTGAGGTTTGAAAAGGATTCCTTATATCCTAGTTTTAAGATAAAAAAATTGAAGTTGTTGTAAAATTAATTTCCATTAAACCTGATAATGGAATTTCAAATAGTTGTTTTGATCATATATTCTATTTGGTCAAAAAATTATTAACTCAATGAAATATGTTGCTGACAAATTTTTATAAGAGCAAGAGGCGGGTTCATAATCTAGTTCTTAGTTATCAGAAGATTCATGCATTTTAAATTGATTAAATATTATATTATGGTGAAAATGATTCATTGGGTAGTTGTTCCACATATAGAAAATAGACGTATAAAGGAGATCAACTAGGGAAGTCTCTATTGATTCTAGTAAAATAGTTGAGATATTTTATACATATACCTAGATTACAGTAGTTATTAATGTCTTAGAACATGATGATATTAATGTTATGGCACAAAACAAATATTGCAACCTGTAAAAGATTAAATCATCCCTCTGATGGTGATTCATGGAAACATTTTAATGAAGTGCATCCGTATTTTTCTTTAGAATCCCGAAACGTGTGATTGGGTCTTTCTACTAACAGATCTTGTCCATTTGGTTCTTATGGTAGTCATTATTCATGATTTCCTATCGTTATAACTCCATAAAAGTTTCCTACAGGGATGTTGAGGAAGGATCCATATATCATTATGACCATATTAATTCTAAGAAATCTGAAAAATAATATTGATGTTTATTTCCAACCATTTATTAAGAAGTTAAATTCATTCCGGAGTAATAGTGCTAGTGCATATGATATTGTTTTTGGAAAAAATTTCCTACTAAAAGATTCATTGATGTGTAGAATTAGTAACATCTCATCATATGAAATTTTATCTAACTAGAGTATACATGGTCCAAAATAATGATCATACTGTATGAGTGAAAGCTAATCATTTAATCTAAACAAAGGAAAAAACATTTATGTATATCATCACATATTCCATCCTACTGATCATCCTTTTCATAGGAACAAATATAATTTTAGAAAAGGAAAAGTTGAAAGAGATGAACCTCAATAATGATATCAGGTAAAAAGTTAAAATAAATTTTGTCTTCATTAAATCCCATCAAATTTGGACAAAAAATAAAACTATATAAAATTGATGGCTATGGGAAAAACACAATTGGGTAAAACATATCATTTTGGGATATTTAATATTGTTCTGATTTGTTGGTCCATTACATATTAGACTTCGTGCATATTAAGAATAACAATTTTGATAATTTATTTCATATAGTTTTGAATACACCAGGAAAGACCAAAGATAATATAAAGGCATGATTAGATCCTGCCCAAATCTGAAAGAAACTAGAACTTGAAGTATTTGAAAATTTTAGATAACCAGAGTTAATGAATCCAAAAGCAGCATATACACTATCCAAATAAAATCGATTATTATTTTCTTAGTGGATTGTAGATTTGATTCATCCATATGGTTATGCTTACAATTGGGGAAGGCCTATCAAAAATGGTTATATTACCAGTTTGAAAAGTCATGAATGTCATGTTATAATGGAAACACTTCTTCTGATTAGATTAAGAGGATTGTTGAATTATATGATTTGGAATTTGATGATAGAAATTTCATATTTTTCGAAGAAATTTTTAGGTGACAATAGACTTTGATTCCCTAGGAATACTATGAGATGATGTTGTTTAAATATTATGTAAACTGGAAAAAATATTCCCTCCATCTTTAATTGACTCAATGGAACATTTGAAATCATATTTTTTGCATTAAGAAAAATGTGGAGGTCCGTATAGTTCTAATGGATGTACCCATTCAAGAGATGCACGTAGAAATTGAAGAAAATAGTATATAATAAAGAATCTATTGAAGTCCCAATTACATAATCTTATTTACAAGAGGAACTTTATTTTTTCTAATCACATTGTTTTAAATATAAATATATCTCATAACACAACCACATGGTCCATAATAAGGGAAATTTTTATGATGAAATGACAAATAAATTATCATTTTTTAATCATCCTTAACTTGGATTCAGTGGAGTTCTTGAGCAATGGATTTTAGATGATGAACATCACCTAGATCATACATATATTCTTCTCATGTTAAAATAAATGAAACCATTTCTACTTGGAGTTCACATATCACTTATTCAATAATCATTATTATAGAAAATTAATATTATTTTATTTTTAGGTTATCATTTAATCATATCAAGAAATAGGTTCAACAAATTACAGCAGCTGCTCCTCATGAACGTCGGCAAAATAATTTTTTCGACTAATTTAAAAATACATTAACATAAATTATTTATGGTTAACATATTCATAAAATTTATTAAATTTTATATTGATAATTGATATAAAAAATTTCAAGTATTTTAACAAGCAGATGAAATTGATAATTTATTTTGTGTATTGAGTAACCAACCATCCAAAATAGTTAAATCGTATAATGCATATGAGGTTAATGGTTTTGGATTTCACATAAGTGAATGTGGGGAATCAGAAAAACAATTAGTATTGGTGTTTTCTTGAGGTGATATCATCATAAAGTAATAGAAATTTAATTTTATACCATTATGGAAGAAATTATTGAACTGCGTTATCTGTGAAAGAATTACTTAATGATGATTAAATGTTAGTGGTGAGATACTGAGAGAGGCTTTCTTGTTCATCTGACCCATGGAATCGTTGAAATTAAATATAAAAGTGTAATTTTAGTTAATGAAACATTTTTGTTTGATTATTAAGCCCATCAAATTTATTATGAATATTACTATGTTGCTTCAAGAGTGTTGAGTGATTGGTGGATCATAATAAAAGTTAAATCTCCATAAAATGAGTTTACTCAAGGGGAATGTGGTTCTAATAAAGTGAAAGGAATTAAATTTTTTCAATAGATCACTCCAAATACATATTTTTCATAAATAGATGTAAATATCAATGATGACACCCCATGGTTACGAATCGATGGTGAGATTGATGTGAATGATGTTACAAATGAATTTGAAATGACAATAGATGATGAAACTGAAGTATAGAAATTGAATATTTTGAGGAGGAATATGAAGGCATTGACATCATCAAATATGAAGATGATGATGAAGATAAAAATTGACATAGTTAAATGCTGGAAATAATAATATTATATATATATAATAGTTGTTTTTATCTGTTTTATAACAACAGTCATTTTGTGTTCTAGATGGTTGATGATTTATTTCTTCTGTTGCAGGAGGCTGATTAACCTTTGGACAGGTAGGATGTTGTATCATCTAACCCTCAAACTTCTGGTGGTTTAGGGAGTACTCATTGGGGGTGTGGTATTTCAGGATTAATGATTCATGGCCCTATACCTGAGTGACACCCATGTCGTGGAATCAATCCAAAAATGCGGAGGTATGTTTACCTATGTAATTTCATTAGCTTTAATTAATTAATTTATATATTAATTGTTTGATTATTTGTCTTTTTTATATATTTTAACATATATTTGTTGGATAGGGAAGTGATTTACTGCACAATAAGTTTCCTGAACTGTGGGTCACATGGGATCGGATTTCCATTGGTTTTCAACACCGTATGTTCGATCATTGGATGATATAAAAATAAATAATATTTATTTTTAAATATATATATTTAAAAACTTGATATTATAAATCACTTATTGGGTTTATGGTATCAAATAGATGAAATCATGTGTGAGTCTATTTGGAAGTTATGATAGGGGTTTATACGTGAGTGTCATCGTCATTTTTTGCACAATTTGAGAAGGAAACCATTATGAAAGAAGGATGATAGAGTTTGATGAGTCTTGTTGCACCTGCCGACCTGATTACATTTCATCTTAGGTTTGGGATGGATTTTTTCCACACTAGTGATGTGGTTGTTTTCAGAGGATTTCATAAGTAGGTTGAAAATCTGTGGGGGATAGGAGGTGACACATCGAGCCAGTATTCGTACATTCTGTATCCATAGGGAACATATGGTAAGTATCATTTTTTAAAAATAATTCATATATATATATATACATTTATAAATGGTTTATTTTATATTCATATAGGAATTTGAATAGCCCAATATTATAGAGTATGATTTTTTTATGCTAATGTACACTGATCCGATTATTGGAGAGATTAGAGGTGATTTCCTGCACCAGATTATAGTCTGTATAACTTCTTTTTTATTTTTAAAATTAACTAAAAATAATATTTTAGGTATATTAATTTTAAATTTCAGTTGAAGGAGTAATATGAGGCTACGATGTCTGAGATGGTGACTGAGAGTTAGACCAAGATTGATGATCAGACCAGTGACCATGAATTTGATGAGGTGGCAAGGATGCTTGCAACCAAGTATGCCTTTGAAAAAAACTGAGTTATTGGTATCATCCCTCGATTGTTTCCTATAAGTTATTATGGTACCACTGTGTTATTGATGTCTAGCTCAAGAGAAGCTCATGGAGAGTCATCACTATCTTCTGCACAGTATCCGGACCAATTGCGATCTCATGATGTGTTTATAGAGAGTATGTGTTGGGAGAAAGAGAAGATATGTCAATTCCAACAATAGTAGGAGGAGGAAGAGCTATGATGAAAGTAACAACAGGAGGAGGAGTATATGAATTGATGGAAGTAGCAACACCATGAGTAGATGAAGTGCATGCGACATCTAACCCATGGTATAGGGATAGAGTTACCTCTACCATCTCCTCAAGGTCCTCTAAAATAACCTCCCTCTTAGTTATGTATTTATTTTTTATGATAAAACATTTGAACGTAAATTTTTTTGTAATATTAACTATTTACATTTCTATATAATTTGTTTTTTATATTGTTCTGAATATGGTATTTTTTACTATTTTACAAATATTAATATTATTTCATTATTATTATTATATTTGGTTCTTCGGGGTAAAATTATATCAAACACACAAACACCACCCACACAGTCTTGAAAGGAAGTTCATAGCCCCCCAAGGGATAACCCACCCAACTACGCAATTTTAGTATTATTATTATTGTCTAATATTATTTTATTATTATTATTTTATTCAGTTCTATTTAGTTTTATTTTTTATGATATTCGTGATGGGCCCTTTTATGATAATTCATCTCTTGATCGCAAACATTATTTGTGATGGGCTATCATAATAATTATTTTTTAAAACACCATGAAAAATATTAGCGACAGGATGTTGACCCATCACAAATAGGTTTTTTGCGACTGTTCCACATCACATGGAGAATAGTTTTTACGATGGTCCATTATAATAGGGTTCTTTTAAAAACCTTGGGAAAACTATTTTTGATTGTTCATGGATAGATGGAAAATAGTTTTTTGTGAAGATCCGTCAAAAAAATCTTTTTATGGTTCCCTTTTCTACAACGGGGTGTTTTAATGGGTCCCCATCACAAATATACCTATTTTTAGTATTGGATTCTCTCATATAGATGGGATGAGATTATCCTTTTCATGCAAGAGAAATATCATAGAGGAGTGAGCATGTCTTGTGGAAGGAAGATAAAACCCATCACCCATCAGTTGGAGTTTTTAACCCTTGTAACAAAGGGCTCTTCAATCATCATGCTTACTTCTAGAGTGGAGGACTATAAAGATATCTTCCTTGAGGAAATTATGGTACTACTTCTATGGAAGGATATGTCCTTAAAAATTGATTTTAACCCAAGGACCACACAAATATCTCATGTGAAAAATTGGATGGACCATATAGAGCTTAGGGAGAAGAGGGTGTAGTTAGAAGACGATTTAGAGATGGGTTTCATCATACCTACTGTATCCCCTTGGGTAGCTATGATTTTTATGTGAGAAAGTTGGATGTGTATGTGAATTTTTTTGTTGATTATTATCACTTGAATTAGAAGATGATAAAGAAAAAGTACCCCTTACAAATAATTGATAACCTCTTCGACTAGTTGGTAGGAATGAGTCATTTATCAAAGATTGACATCAGGTATGTCTACCACCATTTGAGTGTTTGTGAGGATGATATTTTGAAGATGGTATTCTGATGTTTCTATAGACACTATAATTTTCTAGTGATGCCTTTTGGTGTGAGGAATTCCTCCACAATGTTTATAGCTCTTATGAATAAGATCTTCATACAATAAATGGAATGATTAGTGGTTTTCTTCATTAATGATATATTAATTTCCTCTATAAAATTAGGAGCATGAATAGTATCATAGGATGGTCATATACTTACTCTAGTAGCACCAACGTTATGGTAAGATATTAAAGTGCATGTTTTTGATCCACGGGGATTAATTTTTTGGGAACTTCATATCATAGAAAAACTTACCTATGGACCTTATGAATATAAATGTGGTTATTTCAAGAGATCCACCCAAGAGTGCATAGAATGTGTGGATTTTTCTTGTCTTGATGGGTTACTACCTGAGTTTCATGGAAAACATATCAAGGATTATATCCCCATTGACTACCACAATGTAGAGAGGGAAGCCATTTATCATAATTGAGTAGTGTTAAAGAGACTTCATGGAGCTGAAGGTGAGGATGACCAGTGGTCTTGTGTTGAGACTACTAGATGATGGCATGGAGTACATAGTTTTTTGTGATACCTATATATCTCATATTAGTTTCACGTTTAAACATAGTAAGAAAATTATCACTTATGGATTAATAAAATTTATAACCCATGAGAAGAACTTCATGACCAAAAACTTGATGTTTTCATTAGTTGACCTATCTCTAAATATATAGAGACACTATCTTCTAGGAGAGTGCATTGTTTTGTACTCAGACCACCAGAGCCTCAGATATATATTCACTCAAAGATATTTGAACCCTATATATAAGTGTTGTTTGTATTTTTTGTATGAATATGAATTTAATATATTCTATACTCCTATTATGGTTAATGTGGTGGAATATTCCCCTAGAAAAAACCCCCAGTCTCTCTTGGAAGAGGAGTTGTTTAGGAAGTTACCTTCATTGTAGATGACCCATCTGGAGGATTGGGGTGTAATTTTTCTTCAACCAATGTTGTTGAATCATATGATTCATTAGCATGTGTTAGATGATCAATTGGGAGAAATTTTTTATAAGGTTCTATGTGACCAAATATCCATATAAGGCACATAAAGTTATTATTTTTTGAATGTGGGTAGTACATCATCCTTTTTCTAGTGATGGGTGATGGTTCTATTTCCATTAGTGAGGAACTGATGAGGGAGTTGCACACATCTCCCTTGGATGAATATCATAGTGTGTAAAATACATAAAAGGACCTTTAGTAGAGATTTTTGTTGGATTGCATGAGGGGTAGCATTCCTGAGTTCATCTCTTAGTCTCTCACATGTCATCAGGTAAAGGATGTGCCCCAAGTTCTGGTAGATTTTACAAATCCTTTTGAGATGATGGAGTGGAAATTGGATGAAATATCCATACATTTTAGGGTGGGGATTATATAGACCGTGTGTCACCATGATTCCATCTGGTTGATTTTTGACTAACATACCAAGTCATCACAATTCATTTTAATTTGGGAATAGAGTTTGGTGGAGAGTTTGGTGCAGCTATATCTATGAGTGATTTTCCCACTTCATGGGTTACCATTGATGATTCTCTATGATAGTAATGCTTTATTCACATCACATTTTTGGATATTAATGTTTGAGTATTTTGGAAAAAAGTTACAAATCAGTACAATATTTTACACCTAGATGGATAGACCGACTCAGAATTCTATCTTGGTAGTGGAGGATATACAGATGTCATTCATGTTGGATTTCATCCATATCTAGAAGGATCACTATCCATTGGTAGAGTTTGTATATAATGACAGTTATAACTCTATTAACATCATGAAACCTTTCAACGACCTATATGGGAAACCCTTAAGGTGACCCTTATGCTCGGATACTGGTTATATATCTCTAGTTGGGACATAGATGGTGAGGATGATGAAAAGGAAGGTTTTATGATCGATGAGAATATGGGGAAAAACCAGAGAAGATATAATTATTGTGAATATTGGCATTTTAGAACCTTATTGTTCATGTAGGGAGGTCATGTTTTCCTAAGAGTCTCCCCATGATGAGGATTGAAGTGTTCTTGGGGGAGGAAAGCTATCCCTAAGGTTCATCGGTTCATTTGAGATCCTAAAAAGGGATGGAGATTTTTATTACTACCTGGTATTTCACACATTTTTGGATTGGGTACATGAAATCATCCATGTGTCATATCTGAGATGATACTCTCATGATTCGATGCATGTTATTTATTAGCGTGAGATTAAGATCAAGAATGGGTCCAACATTATGGGATATCCAATAAAAGTTGAAGATTGACAGCAGAGGATCCTATAATAATGGACCATTTCATTGGCCTAGGTGTGGTGGTAGCACAAAAGTGTGAAAAACAGATCCTAGAAGTTACAGAATAATATACATACTCAGCACCCCCAACTTTTTGTAGTTTATGATTTTCAGGATGAAAATTGCTAAAGGTTGTGTGAATTTAGTGACTATGGTTTTTTCTTTTTTTTTTCTTTGAATATGTAAATGTGTATATATTTATTTTTTCACATATTAGGCATGATTTTTGGGTGTCATGGGATCTGGGAATTAATATATTAAAAATATTATTATATTTTATTGAACATGAGTGCATCACATATGTTTTTCTGGGTTTTCCATTATTCAGGACCATAGATGAAAAATATGATACCATATTTTATTCTTGAATAAGGGGTTTACCCTATGTATGACCTAAGGTCGTCCATGTCAAACATCCGGTCAAGCCAACTATTGGAAAATTAGTTTAATAAAATATATAATAAAAAGTTATTGATTTTAATAAATGACCTAACTTAAATTTACCTCCATGTAAAAGTCATAATGAAATTTCACTATGGTTTTCCACACAACCGTGGGATGATTATAGGAGGTCATTCATCTTCGGTGGATCAATATTGTAGAACAAAAATGATCAGATAAAGGTAGATCAAGAGGCATTGAATGCAGTAAGTATTCTTCACTAATGGTTGATCCTAAATAGAGGTTGGGATTGTTTTTTGTGTATTTCTACCCTTTCAAATTTAATAACAGTGAATTTATTATTATCTTATTATTAATAAAAAAATTATTCATTTATCACATGATCCTGATTTCTATCTATATTTTTTTGAACTTATTTTCACACCCACATTTGCAATTATGTGATCATTGGCTAAGACTGCTTGGGAAATGACGGGTTCACCCTATTTGTGTTCATTTATCCCCATCGTTCTTCATGTACGCCATCATTTTCCATTGGGGTCATGGTTCATTATTTCTAGGGTGTGTTCGAGCATCCTCAAACCCCTATATTTGTAGTGGTTTGGGGAATGAAATATTGGATGGTGATTTATGGGAAGATCGTGATGGATTGTGGGTTGGGATGATTGAGATGCATATGGAGGATAGGTTTTGGCTTTTTATCCGTCGGATTTTTGAAAAATATTTGAAATAGGGATATATTTATAATTTTAGACCACTAGAGGTTGGGAGTCGATGGCTGGACATGAACTACTTTGGTTTCTGGTGTTCAAACAAAGAGATTTGAGGTTCTAAAGGAGGATTTGTGATCCGCCTGAATAAATAGTAGTTTCTATAAAAACCCAACTACATAGTTTGCACTGTGAATAATACACACTATATATCCCTAGCTATGATAGGTATGGTTTTAGGAGAACATAAATATAACACACCGTGTGGTCCCTACCATATTCCATGTTACCCTATGCTGGTAGCTCAACATATAATCTGGGAGTACGTGGTCATAGACATAGCCACGAACATGAGAACGAACAAATTACATAGTCACACACATGTACTTGCACATGGTCAAGATACTTTGACCCATCCATATACACGAGAATAGTCACATGAACATAGGTGTAAGCACAACCAGAAGAGCATGAGAAGGCCCTGAGTGGTTGAGACACATCATGTACAACTAGTACACTTTGTGTAGTTTGACATGTATTTATAAGAGATGTCCAGTGGATAACACACCCAGGTGGATAAGGGAGGTCACACATTATGTGGACCCCCATGCAAGTTGTGTACTTCCCCTAGAAACTTCTATATCTCATATCTTCTTCTTTGAGACTCGGATTTTTGGCCATGAGTAGCCTATACTGAGTGTTTCTCCATGCAGAACATGGTGGTAGCATTGATTATGGCATATGATATGTGATGTGATGTGTTCTAAGAATGATTCTTCTTTATGTGACACTTTATTGTGGAAGTGATAAGGGTATGATTATTCGAGTGATTCTTGGTTTTGTACTCCCATGTCACACTAGGGTGTAGGTCCCACAAACACTTTAAAATGTTGAGTTAGTAGTCCCCCGCAATAGGTCATAGGTCCTATATATATGGAGCGGTACTTACCCATAATTGATCTTTGGAAGAGAGAGAATCCTCCATGGGATTTATGGCTCCTTCATCTTTAGATCATAGAAGTGAGTGGTTTGAACCTCCTCCCAAATTATTGAGAGGTTGATCATGATGCTAGATATTAGTGACAGACACATGGGGATGTAGGATGATTCATCAACAATGGTTGGGATATCATATAGAGATCCAATTTCTTTTTTCTAATAGGTTTCTTTTTGACCATATATATATTGGGTTACCATTTTTCCCATTATTATGGGTTGAGATAACTTTTCTATCCATATATTGCTCCCTTTTTGGTTTTTATGTCTCTCAAATGATTATATATATACTCACCCCTTCATGTATTTTCCGAACACCTTTCATGTCTTATGAAGATGACCAATAGATCGGTGGTTACATCATTTTATCTTAGTGATATATGGGTTTACTAACTACATATAGTGTTAAATCATTGAGATCACGAGTCAGGATCTCTTAGATTTTCATATTTTCTAGTTTTTGTCTGGCTGGGACTTTATTTCAAGTTGGGTCTGTATTTTTCCCCTTCATGATTTTGTTTATATTATAATACTCTGATGATTTCCATATTTTTTATTTCATGCATTGTTTTAATCTTGAAATTTTAGTCTTTTATTTATATCCATCAGCACTTTTTCATGGATATGGTTGTGTGTGTGTATTCAGGTACATCGGGAAAAGAACACCCATTTTAGTATTTCCTTATCAGCACCTCTCTCCATCCCTTAGCCTATTCTAGATGGGGTTAGGGTTATCCAACCTAGCCTTACACCACCAGGTAGTCCCCAATAGTTCGGGTCGTGAAAAAATGTATATTAAGTTGAATATAATTGTTGAGTAGGGATGTGTGGTTTACTTAATACATAATAAATATATTTTATTATGATACTCAATATAGTTTGATATATATTTTATATTTTCTAAAATAAAAAATTAAAATGATATTAACCATGAGAAATATAAATTAATGTAAATTTATTTACATTATTGTATCGATGAAATCAAGATTCATTCAGTAGTTGCGGTGTTTCAATAAGTCTTTATTTTATTGCAAAACTCTCTTCAAAATATATATTTTAATATTCATATATGTAAATTATTATAATTTTTATTGGAATGTTTTTTGAATGATGTATAATTATGATATACAGTTAATTAAAATAATCATTAATAGATAAAAAATATGTCAATTTAAACAATTAAAATTAGAAACAATTTTTCAGATAAATTTTTTATGTTTTTATAAGTACTTTTTTATAATGAAACAATTAAGAGTATAAGATATATTTTGAATATAGATACAAATAAATCATATCATTTTACTAGTTTTTGAGATTTTTAAAAATAATTAAATTTAGCTGTGAAATATCAGTATATATTTCACTAATAATTTTATATAATGGTTTGAGATTTTATAGTATTTTCTCTGAAGAAGTCCTGATGAGAAAAATGATTTTTTTAAAATTTTATAATGAATAAATGAAAGTGAAACATTTGATCTCATTATTTTATTTCTTGTGTAAACTTGAGTGACATGAGGAATAATGTTGTGTTAAAGGATATTATGTGTGATACAGTTTACATCTATTCCAGAAATATATACCTCTTGAAATAATCAATCAAGATCAGTTTGACAACTGAGAGGGGGAGGAGATGAATAAATGATCTTCCCTTTTTATATTTTTTTACATAAGAAGAAACATTCACCTTCTTTTAGAGAGACCTGAATCTACTAAAATGTAAGAAAACTATCACCATTATAGAAACATAGGAATTTATAAGGTTTAATACTCAATAAGTTTAGATAGTCCTTGTCTTGGTTTGAAAATAATCAAATACCAAACAAACCATATGAATACAATACTTTGGGTGGTAATAGTAATAAGTGTATATTTCGTCACTTACATAGCACAATATTAAATGGAAATTTCATGTGATTATTTTAAAGATAAATGATTTAATAATGTTTTGTAACAATAATATAATCCTTCATCAAAAGGATTTAGTATTTAATTATTGTGCTACTTAAGTATTCTCCGCAAAATCTCTTACTGAATGATTTTCTTCACATTCTATCACATTTGTTATCAATAACCTATTCCTAGGCCTTGGTATAAAATAATATGCCTGATATTATCTTTATTTTGTATACACAGTCCAATGAAACTTGTTCTAGTATGATGTTCACCCGATCAACTCTATTTGGCTAATAACCTCAATTTAGAGGACCACCTCTTCCAAAAAATCAATTATGGCCTCTTCAACATTTTCATATAATCACATTTGAACACAATATTTATCATACCAACTTATGGGAGGACTCCATCTAGTATTGTTAAAACTAATTCCACTTCAATCTGTTTGACTAATTACATCTATTCATTATTCGTCTAATATTAAACAATACTTTATTTGTGTTTTCTTTTTCACACTATTCTTGTAATACCGCATGATATAAATACTTTTTTTATTTATTCATATGACTTATATTTCTTTATAATTTTTTTATGATTGACTCTTCACTTCAACAATGCTTCACCCATCTTCCAAAAATACACAATCAAAATTCACTACAACTTCGGTGGTTTATATAGGTGATGTTCTATTGAGAATGAAGGATGAGGTATATATATTACATTCAAATATAAACCATAAAAAAATTTCCCCACTTAACAACTCCATTCCATTTACCATATTAAAACCTCTTAAAGTGTACGAGTTTCCTTAAGACGTGACATTAACATTATTCATCAAATTCCCTTATGAATCAATGAGAATCAAACAACATTCCCCCATGGTTTTTAGATTATTGAGCAACAATTTTTGAATCTTCACAATTCACATCATTTTGAATATTCCATAATTTCCACATAACCTTCCATTCGGTATATCTCCACACAATTCATTTAATCAATGAATCTTAGACTGAATTTCCTGCAAGAATTCACTATAACCTCTCATATGTATTTTCCTAGACACTTCCTCCATATGATGTGTTTAATCATAAAATATTAACCATTCCATCACTATAAAACCTCTAACTGATGAACCTCTATTCATTCACATCCAACCCATGTTTTTTTATTCCATAACGAATTTTTACTTCACAAATAGAAAATTATATAATAATTTATAATATACTTATTACAAAAGAAAATAATATTTTGTCAAATTATATTTACTCAAATGAATCCATCAAATGAAATTGTAGGGAATAATTAAGATTACATGTATGTTTTCATATATCTAAAGAACTCCAATCTATGTAATTGTTAATATTCATCCAGTAGACTTTGTCAAGTGGCATTTTTCAATGACATTTGGATGGTACTTCTATGAACTTCCTTTGATTGGAAATGTTCAAAAGGTTTTTCTGATGAAAATTTATACCACCATAATATCATGTCTTCAAAAGCTTCAAACATGGAATAGTGAAATTTTAAAACATTAATATTTTAACCCTACATAGTCACACATTTCATTGTAAACATAAATATAGTATACTTTGTACAATGTCTTAATATGATGAACTCTTAAAATTTTAATATCCTGAGCTCCATACAAACAGACATTGTTCTCCCCCTTTAGAATCAATCTAGAACCATAATTTATTTTAGTACTCATGATATTATGATGTTCAAGGATATAAAATATAGGGTATATTTAAAACATCACTAAATATTCCATATAATAGAAATTTATAGAAAACTTGGATAAACATTGAGCACTGGAACTTGGGTTGATCACATCAATCTGTAAATATTTGATAGTTTGACTCGGTCTGATACACTTGTTCCAGTAAAATCCATCCAATCCCCTTTAATTAAAATTTAAACAAAGTAAGATTATTTATATTAAATAAAAAAATAAATCATTTTCCACAGCCTTTCTTCCATCAGCTTCTTCTAAAAAATCTCCATATTTATTTGTCCAAAAAATCACCCACTTTAAATTTTATTGTCTCACAAGGAACATAAGTCACTAAAACTTTGAAACTCAATAAATTAACTACTTATCAAAAAATTATAAGAATATTAAATTGAACATAATTTTGGAAACAAGAATTATTTATCAAAAATAACATGAAGTACATAAGCAATGATTTAATGAACATTACTTGCACATTGAACATTCATAAGAAAAAAAACATCACATTGTGAGAAAATATTTTCTCATATCCACTGAAATAAAATATTACAATAGTTCCCACATGTTGAAATCATATCTTACCCCTTTTAATAACTCCTCTATATATATTCACTTCATTGAATAGGTTTTGCATATACCAATAGATAAATTTATATTAAAAATCCCCCCCCCCTTTTAAAATACAATCCAATTAATAGATGAGAGAGGGGATGGACATACATACCTTATCATTGAAGAGAGGGAGGTTAAAACCCATTATTATCCTCTTCATATGATATTTTTCCCCCAATAATGGTTTAGTGTTGATATTATTAACCTTCTATGAGGTAGGAAAAAAATCCAACATTAGTTAATTCCTAGGTAAATGTTCTTTTATGAAGTGATATTTGATAAAACAATTCTTGTAATGACAATGTTTCAAATTATTCTTCATAATATTTATAGATATTTGATTATCACAAACCAAGAAATGTTTCAAATTAACAATAACAAAAACATCTTCCAACTATGTCTATATCCACATAAATTATAGTGTAGCATTAGTGGAAGATACATACTCAACTTCTGTGGGGATGATTGTTATAGAAAGATTCTTCTTTGTATGCCAACTCACACATCATTCTCTAAAAAAGAAAACTCCACCAAATGTGGATCATATAGTGACAAAACAAACCACATAATTTATATCTATTTAACCAGAAAAATCAATGTTCCATAATCTTTCAAATTTTATTCCAAAATCAATTGTTCCTTCGATATATATGGGAATAATATTTCCTTTAATAAAAAGATATTATTTTGTAGAACTTTTATAACAATTGTAACACCCTGACCCTCGATGCCTAGAGCCGGTGCATTACTTCTTACATTGGCATGATTTCAAGGAATTAAATCCCAAAGGAACAATCAGTTTAGCAGTCTTAAAGAAACTAGATACATACATGCAACTCAAATTACATTGGGAAAGGTAAAAAATATAAAACATAAACAAAACTAATAAACTGCATCCAAGAGAACTCAATAAATGATCTCTTCTTCATAAACTTGGGAAGAAAAACAAATGAAAGGGATGACCTCAAATGCTCAGTAAGGGTTAAAAATAGCAGAAGAATGAATCAACAATAAATGAAATCATGAACAAATTAGCATAGCCAATATGACATGGTGAATAAATGAAAAACTTGTTCCATTAATAAAATGAGAATGAAACTGCATCCATAGATTTTTTTCATAATGAAAACCTCGTGGATAGTAATAACTAAAAATAAATAAAGAGAATTCTTATTAATTTAATGTCATGTATCTGTCACATGATACCATTATACCGTCGAAACAGTTTAATTCTATGGGTAGAAACCAATTGGAGTTTTGGAAACAAACAAGAAGGGTTTGTCTTCATCCAAATTGTCTCATTAGACCTGTCGATGCATTGAGGGGCTATAGGGAGCCCCACCCATCGGTGTAAGTCTAAAACATTCCTTATACATAGATCTAATACATGTAATATATTTATTATCAACACTAATATATAGTAGAGGGTATATATTCATCAAAGGATGTTGACATAAATGAATATTCTTTTAAATGATACCATTGAAAAATTCTTGAGGAAATAATCCTTAAATATTCCAATGTGTCCCATACCACCTTGAAACATTGAAATCATAATCCTATAGAATATCATGAGAATAAGTAGACTCATGATATGATAAACCAAAGTGTAGTAAACACACCACATTTAAGAACTATGTTTTGAACATGGAATATATCTCAAAAAAGATAAACTGAGATGGGAAAAATCCTTTTAACTTTGGAAAGAAGAGTTTTTTTAAGAAAACCATTTGTAATTTTCATGGAATCAGATTGTAAACATGAATTTCCCAGAAAATAAAAGGGATGTTCATTGAAATTATTTTTGAGTAATAAATAATATCCTATTCTGGTGAAATCATTTTAAAGGAGTTTTTAAAGAGGCTTCATCAATAGAAAATTTTAGTGTGGTTTAAGGAATTATTTAAAGATATTTTAAAGTGAAAAAGGATTTTTTTCTTTCATAAAATTAGAATTGAACCGAAATAGATTTTTCACATTAAAATTTTTTTATTTAAAAGATAAATATGTCTTAAAATGGATTATATAGTGAACTTAAAAATAGGTAAATATTCGAGAAGTTATTTGAATCGGGATTCCATTTTGGATGAATTTTTTGAAAGATTATATTAAAACACATAACTCAATAGAAAATAAAGAAGGATTATGATTGGAAAACATATATAGAATATTAAAATAGAATTTCTGAGTAGTAAATAATAATAAATAATAATTTCATTGATTTGATTGGATAATAAGATCAAACCGAACGAAAATGGTGTTTTGGGTAGAAAATAATTACAACTTTCTAATCAATTGAATCTTATGACCCAAATTTTATAATAATTAAATGATACATTTAATATCATGAATACAAATATATTTATGATTTGAAACCTCAATGGGTAGTATAAATACAAAGTTCACAATTAGTAGTAGTTAATACATAATATCTCGTTAAAAATGGAAGTGAGATGAAGAAACCCCTTACCTTAAGTCTGATGGTGTTCTTTACATAATCTTAGTGTCAGGGATAACAAAAATAAATTCATTAATTAATATTTAAAAAACCTATATTTTATTTAATTTATTTATTAAAACCTTATTAGGTTCATTAATTTCCTTTTTTATAGGTTAAAGAGGTTCCATTTTATTATTTTGGATGTATTTTCTTCATTGGTTTTCATGATCTGTTTACTTGTATTCATGAATGTATGTTCTTTTGAAATGTGTTAAAACGTCTAGAATTGTTAATATATATTATTACTGAAATTAGAGTGATATAAATTATTTTACAATTAATTTGAATATATACCATGAGGGTGACTTGTTTGATAAAAGATAATGGTTAACACTTGGAATAACTTGGTGGTTTTGTATAAAATGAACTTGTTTGGATTTATTGTTTTATATTATAAGGGTGTAAGGATTATAGAAAATTATATAATATAAAATGAATATATTATAATATATTTCAACCATATAAATGGTTTCATTACCTGAATTGAATTTGGTAATAAAAAATAGAGAACTTATCATCGTTGAAGGTGATAAATTAACACATCTCGGATGGTGTTTTCATTTATAGTATAAGAGGAGGGGAAAAGAGAGATGATGATGAAATATTCCATGAGAATAATAAAATTATATTTCATGTATGTTAATGAAATTTTTAGATAATTTTTATTGGAGGAGATGAAAATTAAAAGACTGGAATTCGAAATAATGGAAAAGTTGAGAAATCCCTCACGAAAATTCTGAAGCCTAATGTCATCGCTTAATATTTCATAAAATATTGCGATGAACAAAAAATGGTACCGCATAATTAATACATAATATGTAAATTAAAAGGGATATGTAATGAAATATCCCAGAATAAAATATATTTACATTAAAAAATAATATTATACTAATAGTGCTTGAAAAGAGAGATATTTTGAGGCGAAACTTCTGCAGCATAATGGCTATGCAATATGGTTTTAGAAAACATTAAAAAAAGAGGAGACATGGGTCACCCATTAATAAAAGTCTCATAAAATAGTATATGGAAAGAATAAAATGGAAATAATATCATGGTATGAATACTTAAAATACATACCACATAAAAGTGAACTTGGATGAGAAAAGATAAGTTGAGAATTTTCTTACCTTGTAGAGTAACTCCTAAGACTTGATTATAGGGACCTTGGGGGTTTGAGGACACCATAAGATGACTAATATGTTGGTAAAAATATTATACCTTCATGTATGATGAGTTTGTAATGAAATAAACTGATGGAATGGGTTTATATTTATAGTAAATGGGAGAGAGTTTTTTATTAATTTAAAGGAACCCCTCATTAGTGGATTTTGAAAAACAAATTGCTTGCCCATGGTATATGACCATGGTGTTAACCAATTGGGAAACCTCACACCATATTTTAATGTACATAGCTATTCCATAATTTTATATTAATTATTACCTCGTTATAATGTCTTTAAACATACTAAAAACTCAAAAACTGAATTTTTTACTATTCATGAAAAATTCAAGTAATTTTTAAAAATTCAAAAAATTCTCCCGAACCATTTTTCAACGTATAGAATTCAAAAATTAAATCCATTTTTTGAAAATAGTTTTCTTATTATTATTTATTTATTTTTTATATAAAATCATAATTTCTTCCAAAAAACGTTAAAACTATAACTCGTTTTATAACACATTGAGAAATCAATCAAGGTCCCATAACATTATCTAATAACAATATCACAATTATTTAAAAATTGATGATTATATTTTATGGAAATAAATTTCCATTTTAAATAATTAAATTAATAATAAAATTGTAATTAAAATATTTACGACATGCAAAAAAATCCAATACTTATACTATGATTATTTTTTCACTAATATGATGTATAAATTGTATTTATACACTCATGGGTAATGTTTCTATTTTTTGGGCCAATTTACTATTCATTATTATTTATAAGGGTATGTTACTATTCATAAGGTTATTTTATTATTCATCAAAAATTGAGTTTTTCTTATTAGACTCTAAATATCTTACTGAACGCAACCGTGTATGTCAGATTATCTAAATTCAATTTATAGAAGTGAAAAAATTATGTTTATTGGTTATGTTTTAATAAAGAGTTGTTTTGTTGAGAATCAGTGTTTCATGCATCCTATATTAAAACTATTTTTAAATTATTGGAGTGTTACATTATTCCCTCGTTAATATAATTGTGTCCTCAAAATTTTTATTGTACTTCAAAAGTTAATGGTTGATGCCTAAAAATTCCCTCGTGGAAAACCACATCTAAAATAGGGTTAATAAAATGTCCTACTAAAAAATGGGTTAAAGGAAATGATGTGGTCCCCCAGAAAATTATTCTTTCGAATGGGGTGAAATTATTTTCAAATAAAAAAATGACATGGAAGAAAAATATAACTATGAATTTCTAATGGAACATGATAGAGAACATGATCATATGAATGTTGATTACTACAAAACTATAAACTAAAAAAATCATCCATATTATCAATGATTATGAAAATAGGAATTTTTTTTATTAAATACTATTTTCCTTGAGTTGAGGAATTCTTCCACTATATAAGAATATAAATATACATTTCTATTTACAAACTCATCCTCTGATTGTATCTTGAAATATTTATACTTCATCACTAAGCACATGTTGCTCCATATGGTGATGTAATACATAAACCTATAGAAGTTCATAAAATGATCCACATAAATCAATTCGTCAATGGTTAAACATCCCAAAATATGAAGATTCAACACTTTAGAATTATGCTCACTAAATTTCCAATTTGAACATACCACTAACCCTTAAATAAAATGAAGCGGCTCTAAATTTTCACAATCCAATCATGTGAATAACTTCTTCATGTATTCTTTTAAAATATGGTAATAACATGAATTACAATAAAAACCATACTATATACCTGTATTCTTCTATATTACTTAAGTAAGATACATGTTATTGGATATGTTTCTTAAATCTAATAGTGTTGTATAGTCTATCGATGATTGCATAGACCACCTCTCGACCAGTCAATAATCTGTTCAAAGGTAGTCAGTACTTATCTAAAAAATCATTTCATTGTCATTATCTCAACATTAGATATATATTTTGTGTTTTCTTTCCCTAAATCATGAATTTTTAGAAATGTTTAACTTCCATTGAATATCTTATCTTTGTACAATTCAACTTATGTGTTTTCTTTCCCTCAATCATTCATTTTCAAAATATTTCTTAATACCATTAGAGATATGAACCTTCTTACTTCTCACATCACAAGAATTGGTGAGGTACTCATTCCTTCTAATTAGTTCCATTTATAATCAATTCCATATTATATATTAGATCATAATATTATGAACTCTCTATAACTCAAAACAAGGAATATCACATAGCATAAATTTATACATTGTAAATTCTAGAACCATATTCTTTGTTTACTTTGCGGGCATAAATCCTTCAAAATGGTGGGTAAATAAAATGTGAATTATCCTAATAATATCCCACAGGAGTGAAATACCAGGTGTGCTGTGAGGGTTTTTTCCATTTAATAGGAGACCTTAAGATGAGCCCAAAACTCATTATCAATGTTTTCACTCATAGGTACATTTGTGCCATAACGCCTTCAACTTATAATATCTAGATAGTGATGTATTTTATAGAAATATCCACACAATTTATTCCCTACCAAAATACCAGGATGTTCATATATGTTTGTCCTCATAGACTATCTTTCGGTTTTTTTCCCTTATCTACATTTTCTAAATCAAGTTTCCATGTTTTCTACAAAACATCCTCTGATACCAACTATAACCCCTAACCCCAGAAACCTAGAGCCGATGAATTACATATTATGTTGGAATTATTACAAAGAACAAAATCCCAAAGGAATTATCAGTATAGTAGTATTAAAGAAACTAGATGCATACATGAAACTCAAATTACATTGGTAAAGTTAAAAAATAAAAAACCACAACAAAAACTAATGAACTGCATCCAAGAGAACTCAATAAATGATCTTTTCTTCATAACCTGGGGAATGGAAACAAAAAAATGTGGAGATCTGAAATGCTCATTAAGTGTTACAAATAGAGGAATCATGAATCAACAATAAATGAAATGATTAACAAATTGGAAAAGTCAATAAATAAAGGTGTTTAAATAAAAAACACACACCATTAATAAACTAAGAATGAAATCGCATCCATAGATTTTGTCATAGTGAAAACGTCACTGATAGTAATAATTGAAAATAAATAAAGAGAATGCTTATTAATTGGACGCCATGTATTTGGAATATGATACCACTATACCATTTAATGGGTTTATGTATGTGGGTAGAAACCCATATTATTTTTGTAGACAAACTCGAAGGATTTTTCGCCATTTTATTTGTCGACATGTCGATGCATCGAGGGGGTATAGTGGGCCCCACCCATTTCTATAAGTCCAAAACATTCCTTATACATAGATATAATACAAGTACAATACGCCTTATCAATACCCGTATAGAGTAGAGGATACATATTCATCAAATAATTTTGACATAAATAAACATACTTTTAAATGAGAGCATTGAAAAATTCTTGAGTAAATAATCCTTAAACATTCCAAAGAGTCCCATACCACCTTGAAACATTCAAATCATAATACCTTATAATATCATGATAATAAGTAGACTCATGATAGGATATACCCAAGGGCAGTACATACACCACATGTAAGAAGTATGTGGTGAACATGGAATATATCTCATAAAAGATAAAGGGAGATAAGAAAAATCCTGTTTCACTTTGGAAAGAATATTTTTTTTGGAAAATCATTTTTAATTTTCATGAAATAAGATTGTAAAATTGTATATACCATAAAATAAAAGATAATTTCATTGAAATTATGAATGAATATTAAATAAAATATTATATTGGTGAAATTTTTTTAAAAGTGTTTTTAATGAAGCTTTATAAATAAAGCATTTTAGTGTTGTGTAAGGAATTATTTAAAGATATTTTAAAGCCAAAGGTATGTTTTCTTTTATAAAATAAGAAATGAACCAAAATAGATTTTTCAATTTAAAATGTGTGATTTTTTAAAGATAAATATGTCTTAAAATAGATTATTGAGTGAACGTCATAATAGGTAAAAATTCGAGAAGTTCCTTGAATCAGGCATTCGTTTTGGAAGATTTTTTGAAAGACTGATTCAAAACACATAAATTCCCATAAAATATAGAATTATTGTGATTGGTAAAAATATATAGAGCATTAAAACAGAATTTATGAGTAGTATATAAGAATAAATAATAATTTCAATGAGGTGAGTACAAAATAAGAGCAACCCGAATGAAAATTGTGGTTCAGGTAGAAAATAATTAAAACTTTGTAATAAATTGAATCATATGCACCAAAATTAATAATCATTAAATAAAACATTAAATATCACGGAAATAAATAGATTCATGATTTTAAATATAAATGGTAAGTATACATACACCATACACAACTAGTATTAGTGAATACAGAATTTCTCACAAAAATGGAAGGGAGAGGAAGAAACCCCTTACCTTAAGTCCAATAGTGTTCTTCACATGATCTTAGTGTCCTGGATAACCATATTAAAATCATGAATTACTATTTACAGAACCATTTATTTATTTAATTTATCTATTATTACTTCATTAGTTTCATTCATTTCCTTTTTGATTGGTTTAATAGGTAAAAGTTTATTGTTTTAGATGAATTTTCTTCCTTGGTTTTCATTATCAGTTTACTGGTATTCATGAATGGAAGTTCAATTGAAATGTGGTAAAACATCCATAATTATTAATATATATATTATTACTAACATTATATGGATATAATGTATCTTTTAATGAACTTTTTTATATACCGTGAGGATGACTTTTTTGATAGAAGATAATGATAAACTCTTGGATTAACATGGTGGTTTTGTGCATAGTAAACTTGTTTTGAATTATTATTTTATATTATGATGGTGTAAGGATTACATAACATTAAATAAGATTAAATACCTATATTATGATCTATTTCACCCATAAAAACTGTTTCATGACCATTATTTAATATGGTAATTAAAAAATCAGAACCTGTCATCCTCAATTGTAATAAATTTACATATCTCAGTCGGTGTTTTCATTTTTATTATAAGAGGAGGGGAAAAGAGATATGATGATTAAATATTACATTATAAAATTAAAATTCCCTTTAATTTAAGTGACTGGAATTATCTTATCATTCGGATGAGGGGAGATGAAAAATTAAATAAAGAAACTCGAAATAAAAAAAATTGAGAAATCCCTCACGTAAATTCATTAGCCTAACGGTGTTGCTTAATATCTCATAAAATATTTTGATGAGATAAAAAATGTATCTCAACATTAATAAATAATATGTAAGGTAAGTGGAATATGTAATGACATATACCAACATAAAACAATTTAAATTAAATGATAATACCATAATAAGAGTGCTTGAAAAAGAGAGAGATTTTGAGACACAAATTCTACAGCATAACTACTACGCAACATGGTTTTAGAAAACATTAAAAAGAGAGGTTACGTGGGTCACCCATTCATAAAATACTCATAAAATATTATAGGGGTTTAATAATATGTAAATAATAATATGTTATGAATACATGAAATATATACCACATAAAAGTGAACTCAGATGGGAAAAGAGAAGTTGAGAATTCTCTTACATTGTATAGTAACTCCGAGTACATCATGGTTGGGACTCTGGGGGCTTGAGAACACATTAGGAGGAAAACTAGAGAGGTAAAACTACCATATATTCTAGGATGATGAGTTTTTAATGCAATAAAATGATGGAATGTGTGAGTATTTATAGTAAATGATAGGGAGTTTTTTATTAATTTAATGGGACACCTCAATAGTAGTTTCCTCACAACCATGGGCTTTCCTATGGTATTTTCCCATGGTATTAGCCACTTGGAACACCTAAAATCGTATATTACTATAGAAAAGTTGGCCAGAATTTTATATTGATTATTTCATCATTAGGATGTCATTAAACATATAGAAAACTAAAAATTGTATTTTTACTATTCATAAAAAATTCAAGTATTTTAGAAAATACCAAAACATTAACCCAAACAATTTTTCGACATGTAGAATTAAAAAATGAAAACCATTTTTTGAAAATAATTTTCTAAATATTTTAAATTTAATTTTTATATAAAATCGCAATTTATTCCAAAAAACAACTTTAAAAGTATAACTCGTTTTATAATTCCTTGAAAAATTAATCAAGGCCCCATAAAATTATCTTATAACCATAAGACAATAAAGTAAAAATTTATGATTAAATTTTATGAAAATAAATTTCCATTTTAAATAATTATATTTATCATAAAATTTTAATTAAAATATTTACGTCATACAAAAATACCAATACATATACTATGATTATTTTTTCACCTATAAGATGTCAAAATTGTATTTATACCCTCATTAGTGAAGATTCTATTTTTTGACCAGTTCACTATTCATTATTATTCATAAGGGTATGTTACTATTCATAAGGGTATTTCATTATTCACCGGACATTAATTTGCCTTATCAGACTCCAAATATCTTACTGAATGCAACTTTGTGTGTCATTTTTTCGAAATCCAAATTATAGAAGTCCAAAAATTATGTTTATTTGTTAGGTTATAATAAAAATTTGTTTTGTAGAGAATCAGGGTTTCATACAATATATATTAAATCTATTTGTAAATTTTGGGGGTGTTACACCAATAACATTATGTAACCTTATACACTATATATAGTCTTAAATATAGCATACATAATAAGATTTCAAACAACTTCCTAAATTATTTAAGATCAACCACATTACGTTCTCTATCATTCAAAAACAATAGTCACCATTGAAATAGGTTTGAAAAATGGATTTGAGTCTTTCATGAAAAACTTCTTCACAATCTCATTAGTATACTTATCTTGAGAAAGGAAAATGAAATTTTTGAGATATTTTCAAGAAATAAGTGTATATTAATCCTCCAAGAATAGAAATTCCAAAAATATTCTTAACAACCTTAGAAATATTTAAAGATGTTTCAACATTATTACCTATAAATATAATATAATCAACTTAAAAAATAATTTTATGGGAAACCTCTTGATTTTATTTTATATAAAGGTTACAATCATCACTTCATTTCATGAAGTTTAGATTCCTTATGAAAGTATAAAATTTATAATACCAAGATCTTGGAGTTACTTCAACCAATGTGAATACTTCTTTAACTTCAACACAATGATTTTATCTTTTTCAAACATTAATCCACATTGTTTTTTCAATATATAAAATTTAATCTAGATCCCCATTAAGAAAAATATGACTTGACATCCATCTCGAGTATCTTATATCATCATTGTTTAGTAAAAATAAGAATGATTATGATTATTTCAAGCCTTTCTATTGGACAAAATATATCATTAAAATATTTACCTTCAAATTTAGTGTAAATATTTCAAACTATTCATTCCTTGTTTCATATCACTTTACCTTTTATATTTAACTTGTTTCATAACACACAAATAGTACTGATAACATTTATATTATTTATTTTGGGTAAAAGTTCCCAAGTATCTTTATTTTCAATCTGATCCAACTCGTGACTTGTTGAATCAATCCACTCTTTATACCTAGAATATTCTTCAACATCTTTCTATTCAACCTATGAATGTAAATAAGTATGTAAACCTAGTATTGATGTTCATATGGATTAGAACTTGTTCTAATGATCTCTAATGATGATTTATACCTCCACTTGCTTCATCTTCCAAATATGAGATGAACATAATTAATCCCTATCACATGATAAAATGATTCAAAATATTCATCTCATACTTCTATAAAGTTATTAGTATCTTTAAAAACCTTTTCACAGTGTTTAACTGCAATAAATTCATCTGCACATCCTTACCTATTTCCAATTTAATGTGAAGATTCCTTATCAAAAAGTTAAAAAATCATATATTTATATTTAAAAAAAATAATATTTCATTACTATAAAGTCAATATTATTTATCATTATGAGGTTAGATAGAAAATATTCCATCAACTCCTCTTCAATAAAAATTCAAAATATTCTCACAATTATTCTTGAGAGTGAAATGATTAACAAATACCAATAATTATAAAAAACATGGGATTTCTTTTTAATATATATTATAAGAAGTAATGTTAGTGTTTTTAAAATAGAAAAATAAATTCTGAATAAAAACCACTATAATAATATATTTCCTATAAAAAATATCTATAATATTTATATTCAATAAACATAGTGTTTTCCATGTCAACCAAACTTATATTTCTTATTTTTTTAAAATTATCCTATTATGATGTGTGTGGGGTACTATAATAAGAAAAAATATAATTATTTTCAAAATAATCTAGAAACATTCTATTTGTGTATTTAGTGATATTATCCATTCGAATATTCTTTATAGAATATCCACATTATTTTCAGAACTTCTCTAAAAAATAGTAAAAAATTTAAGATCCTCTATTTTATGTTTTAATTGAATAATAAACGTAATGTGAGTAAAGTAATAAATAAATTAAAAAGAGAACTTATCTCCATTTATTGAATAAATGATTATTGGCCCTCATATGTTAGAGTGTATTAACATTTAGGGGAATGTGGAATGAATATAAACATTCTAATATATGGAGTTTTTTATCATCCCTTATTAGAATATGGAATATCTAAAATCTCTTTTCCATGTCTTTTCAGGAATATATTGAATATTTTCTATGTTTTTTATCTTGTTAATATTCCTCTAACACATATAACACAACCTTTTATGCATCAACCGATTTTCTTCCATCATGATCAAATTACATGAACTATGTGCATCGCCAACTTGAAATAAGTTTCCCTTACTTCATTTCATTAACATTTTGACATTCCCATATTCATGTCATTTAAAATGAAATAATATCTTGTTAAATAACCTTAATTACCTTAATATAAATTTTTTGAAACAGTCACCAATTTTTTTTAAACCATCAACCAAAAGTGATCTTTTTGATTTAAACTTTTCTTCATCAATAATAGTAGACCCAATGCATTTGATTCTAAGGGACTCGCCATTTTCAAAAGTCACTATCCATTCCTCATAAAATTTTATATTTTCCATAAACACTAAATCTTTAGTTACATATAAATAAAACCCACTATAAAATATCCATGTTCATTCTACTTTTATCTCTTTTAGATCCATTTTAACAACTAATGGTTTTTACATGCCTTTTTATTCATCATCCTATAGATTTTTAGTTTTTTTTGTATAATTTATTTGTTCTAGTTTCATGAAAATACATAATTTTAAATTTTTCTAGGCTGATCAAATCATTCAAAAAAATTTCCAATGGTTCTAATCTATATTTAAATTTTAAACTGACTTTCCCAGGTCATCTTCATTGAGTGGGTAGACTCTCTCCAACAAAATCTACCTCCAGTTTCTCTAGGATTAATTGTATAATTAATTAGTTATCTAAAACATCTTTTACTTATTCCCAAAACTACTATAGTAACATTAATATCTGAGAAAATCTTATTTTCTTCTCTAACTTGTATTCTCTCTAAAAATATATGTGTTCTTTCCATCATTTTTCTTACCATTCACATTGCAACTTCATTGTGTACCAATGATTTAATAACCACTTGGTATATTATTATTCTTCATTGATTTCCTATCATCCTTATAAACATCACTAGTAGTTGTAACTTATTATTCAGAATTTTAAACCTTTGAAAATTCATTATTTTTAACTATATTTATTTTGACTAAAAACATGGTCTTCTAGAATTATTTTTACTACTGGCCATCATTAACCTTTTTGTTGACCTTTTAGATTAATTTTTATTGATCCATACGAGTTTTAATATTTTTAAAACGGTAACCAACTTTTTGAAATAGAGTATTGGAGTATTTTAGTCCCTTTCTCAGCTTCATCATGTTTTTTTTGAACAATATAAAATTTATTATACTTCACATTTATCTTTTATTAAAGTTTGATATTGGGTTTTTTTCTATTCATGCAGTAACATCTCATTATCATCAATCTGTCTTTGAATCATAGATTTCTCCTCAATAAAATATTCCCTTTTAGTTACTAAAATATCTTTTGTCTTCATTTTTCTTTCACCATTTCAGGTTTACCAATATTTGTAAGATATTATTTGCGTTATCTATTTTGAATAAAATCTAACTTAGTCACTTTCCTTTCCTCCAAAAACCTAATAATTTCATCACTATTGAAAATTTCATTATTCACATTTCTATTAATAAAGTTTTTTGTTGCAACATTAATGGTGTTTTTAGTTTCTTTTTCACTATCATCTTCTTCCTCATACATAAGGAAATAGTTTATCTTCTTATATTTAGAGAACTTCATACCATTTACCTTTGTATGGGACTTCTATTTGTTTTTTTATATATCTTGTCACATTTGAATACTCTTCATAACTATTTTCATCTTTCTCAATTATTGTAAAATGTATAAAAAATGTACAATAGGCCTGTAGAAAAATCACTTCATAGGATACATTACTTTGTACTTATGTGTAACACTTTCCAAATTATCATAAATCAAAGATATTAATTAAACAAAAAATTTAATAACCTTATATTTTGTTTTAGATACTCTAGCATATTATATGAGAACATTATTTCGATTTCCATTCTTTTCATCTTTGAACACAATTTCTCAATAAATATTTTATTTATTTTTCATATAATTTTATCTTCTCATTTTGTATGTGATGAGAATGAAATTCATGACATATATAGATAGAGTTTCGGTGTCTCTAAATTACAATAATTATTACTTGACATCAAATTTATCTATAACAATTCAACTAATCAATTCCAAAATAAAACAATCTTCCAACATCTTTATAAAATATCTTATATAGTTTATAAAGTCATAAATTATTATAAAGATGTCACAAATAGATTCAAATTCACCACTATAAGATACTAATATTTCTATATATATATATATATATATATTTGTGCATTTGAATTAACTTTCATTACATTCATATTTCATTCATACATGTTTTCCAACTTCTCTGAGATACCTTTATTTTTTCCAATCACTTTAACTCTAAGAAGGTAACATTTATAGAGTGAGGAAATTATAGAATTTATGGATCTCCAAAAATTCAATAGAATCTTCTTATCAATAGCTGTAATAGTAATTTTCTCATCACAAGGTGGGAAATCATCTGTAGTATCCTCAATAACATTATAACTAATTGACATAAGATAAGTTAAAATTATATATTTACAAATATGATAGTTCATTCCATTAAAAATAGAAATCCCCTTATTGTTACTAGAGTTTTGTACATCCATAGAAGACTTCTTCTTCAAAAAAATCAATTAAGATTCAATGGAGGAAACCTTTACATTGATTCCACATAAAAGGATCAACCAGGATATGTGTGATCACTGAGAGGGGGAGGGGTGAATCGGTGATCATCTCTTATTATGTTTTCTTACATAAGAAACAACATTCTCCTCCTGTTAGAGATATATGAATCTATTGGAATGAAAAATATAACAACCACAATAATATATGTATTTATAATGTTCAATACACAATTACATTAACTAGTCTTTGGTGTGGTTTAGAAAAAATATAAGACCACATAAATCATTAAAAACATTTCTTCGGGTGTTTATAGTAAGAAGGGAGTATACTTTCACTTGTGTTTCACTATAGTTAATGTAATGTTCATGTGATTCTAATATAGATAAATTATATATCAATGTTTTCTTACAATTGTAAAAATATTCACTTATAGGATTCAGTATCTACCATTTTGATTCATGAACATTCTCCACACTTTCTCTTCTTGAATATTGTTCTTCACTTTCTTAAATAAAAATTAGAAAAAACCTCTTCCTATAATTATATATTAACTAATATCTCTAGTATTATCTCCCTACCATATACATAGTCCTATAAAACACATTTTCTAAAACTATTTATCCAATCAAATAACTCAGGTCGATCACCACTTCTTAGATAACTAAAACATCTGAAAATTTGACCAGTGAATATTAAATATTTATTTTGATCACTTATATAAACCATCTATTTGATAAAAACATATGGTAACACTTCATATTATAATGGTCAAATCATTTTCACTTCAATCTATTCAAATGATTTTCTAGGATTATTGTTCATATAATACTAATTGAACCCCTGTTTGTCTGATTGATTTTCCCCACCATTCAAATGATACCACTTCATAGAAATAAATTGTTGGGTATCCACCTAGAATATGATTTTTTAAAATGTTTTTATGATTGAATATTCACATTATAAGTGCTATAAAAACCATTCCAAAATCCACACTCACAATACACCATAACTTCACTAGACAATATAAGAAACATTCTATTGAGAATTAAGGATGAGGTCGGGATATTAAATTTAAATATCCCACTCAAAAGGTTTGTTTTACCCATTTGTAAGATTCATTTCATTAACCACTTTCAAACATCCTAAAATGTCAGAGTTTCTTTAAGACCCCTAAAAACATTATTTTTTAAACTTCCTTATGAAATAATGAGAATAACGCATCGTTACTCTATTATTTTTTTCAAAGGATGACTGATAAACTTATAATCATTAAATTTAATATCTTTATTATTATTTCATAAATCCCTTCAATATTTCTATTTGATAAATCTACACATAATCCATCTAATCTATGAATCATTGGCCGGAGTTCCTTCCCCTCATTTTAGAAAGATCTTGGAAGACATTTTATGTAGAATTCATCAATCTAATGGAATACATAAAAAGCGTTCAATCATTTAATTTTATTTAAAACTTATAACTAAGGAACCTTTTTTCAATTAAATTTTTATTTGATTCCTTGAAGTCTTTTCCAACTTGATTCATAAAAAATATATATGTTTTTTTGATAGTATTCATTTCAAATAAATAAAATATTTGGTCTAATGGACTTTATTCTAAAAAAACCTCTAGATGAATTTTTAAACAATAATTTGGAGCAAATTTAAATTTTTCTATGTCTAAAGAACTTTGACTGATTTCATTTTCAAGATTCATATAATAGACTTCATCTAATGTTATTTTCCATTGACCTATGTCTGGTAATTTTAATAACATCCTCTAATTATAAATTTTCAGATGGTCTAACCGATGAAGCTTCATACTTCCACAACATCATATCTTCATAAACATTATATGTTATAATATGAAACTTTATAACATTAAGATTTTCTCCCTGCACAACCACACCATTGACTAGTAACATTAGTCCGATATACCTTATACAACATTTTAGTCTAATAAACTCCATAGATATTTATATAATTAGCTTTACACACACACACACACATTATTATCACCCATTCGACACAGGATTGAATCACGAGATTATTAATTACACATGATTCTAATAACTCTAAGAATAGGAAATAAACAACATATTTAAAACATCATTGAATATACCATCCTATAGAACATGATAGGAATCTTTGTCAAATATACAACTCTTGAAATTTTTCTAATAAAATATTTTCAATAAACATAGACCTTTACATTCAATCAAAGACACTCAATCGAGTAATCTTAATATAATCAACATTAATAGATTTTGAAATAATATGAGGTGATTAATATTATACAAAATTAGATATAAATTTGAGAAACCCTTCTTCCTTCATATTCTTATAAGAAATACCCAAATTTCATGGTCACAAGAGCTATAATTCATATATATTATAATATATTGATTATATTGTGGTATTGATTTAAATGAAGTAGTAATTATTCATTATATTCTATTTTGAGACTTGTAACTTTATTTTGTTTTTTGTTATCTGAGAGTTGGAGTAGTAAAATCAAAACACTAATGGGACTATCTTCTCCATTTAGTGTTTTATAGGTAAATAGTGTGTCCGTGTGTCTTTTCCTTCATTGTTTATTATACTGGTTTATTTTATCACCAACCACCATAATTATTTTTTTTGAAAATATTCATTGGTATATTATCAATTTAACATGAATTTTATTATTTAAATAGGATAAAAAATGACCTGGATTTATTTTCACTATAGACCCTCCTATATGGATATTTCATTACAATTGGATACCATATTTACCTATAAATTTTGTTATTGGAGCCTACATTTTATTCCTTCTCATGCATCATATTACTGATCATATTTAAAATGAATAATCCTTTTAGAAATAAATTAATAAAATTATTTTAGAGTGAAAAAATCCAACTCTATAAAATTCTAAAGAATGGATGGCATAAACAAAACATGATATTGGTTTCTATTTTTATTTGTTGTAGTATTAATGTATCGATTCGAACCAGAACAAAATTTCTAAAAAAATATAAGGAGTTATTGTTTTGAGATAATGTAGTAAATAATTTAAGTTGTGTTTTTAGGATTATATTTAAATTAAGGTTGTGGTTGTATAAATTAAATTGAGAATATGAGTAATCTCTAAAATTTCTACAAGGGATATTCCATTATAAACAATTCTTAATGTAATTTATTTTAAAAATCGATGTACATGATTTAAAAATGATTCCAATAAATTTTCTCAAGAAATTATTAATATATTGTTTGAATTATTTATATTAACGATAGTAAGTGGTCGTAATTCCCATAACCAGTCCACTTGAACTATGAAGACAACATGACCATTAGAACACTCCCTAGTCACCATAAGTTGATGATTTTCATTGGGGGTTTTCAGAATCCATATATGTGGAGAAATTTACCTTTGATTTATAAACTAAACACCATCAAAACAATCAATAACTGAAAAATAATATCAATATAGTAGAATGATCCAATATCAATATGTAGTGTAAGGCTAACCATATGAGTGAACGAGCCCCAAAATATCAAAACCATCATGACATGTATGATAATTTCATAGAAGATAATGTTATACATTAATATATTATAAGATTCACGAAGTGGTCCAAATATATATAATTTCGTATGTAATGAATGAATAAAATTGGAAAGGTATAATTGCCTAAAACATCATGGTATATCTCTAGTATAAATCTTAGAAAAAATTTCATCAAGATACTCTGAACTCAACCACCAGTCATCCGGTAATTTCCCATACTACATTCAGAGTTACGAAATATAGACATCTACAAGGATGTATGGGTAGTGTGTGAATATGAAACTCAATATGATTACACTAAAGTTCCATTAATAGTAAAAAATTATATATATATTTATATCAGTTTGTGTGAGTATATACAATGATGAATTCAATGTTAATAGGATGAAAAAGAACCATCACACATATAAGTCAAGATTTCCACTACTGTAGATAATGGATTTTAATATCAATTATTTTTCACTTTTAATATTTATTATTAAATGATGTCAATTATAGTGATAAAATATATTCATTTTTAACAGCAATTTAAAATAATCTGTATTGGAAATATATTATAGTGTGATTCATTTAAAACTTACAATACAAATTAGTATAAAACGTCTAAATTCATAATATTATTTTATGATTCCATATATAAAATGAATAAGACCAATGTAGAAAATCATTATAACATCATTAATTAAAATAATTAATATAATGAATTATTTTTCACATGAATTTATCTTGTAAGTTATGTGAATTTTATTTATATTACAAATATTTAGAATATTTAATATTTCCAATAAATAAATTACAAAAATAAAATAGAACATAAAAGAATGGATATGAATAATTAATAATATATAAAATTTCATTTAATTGGAAATATTCGTATAAATAAATGGAATAAATATTATTTTTTATAATAAATTTTAACCTGTACAAATGAAAAGATGAATAGTCCGACCTATGATGTGAGTGTGGGGAGTGGGTGTGTGTGTGTGTAATATCAAACATTTTTAAATAATCCTCTTTCCTTGATTAATATATTGGGTAAATTTTATTTATTATTTTAAAAATACATAAAATTGGAAATAATGCTACCATATAAAAATAATATAATAATTTAGAAGTACATTTAAAAGATAAAACTATCAAGACTAACATAATCCATTAGGTATAAAGTTTTAAAATAAAATTAGATAGTCTTCATCCCTTGTTTGAAGATAAGTTTTAAAAATAAATGAAAAATATTTTCGTCTAAATATGTGACATAATTTCATTAAAAAATAATTAATCTATGATTTCCATTCCATGTAATTAACAATCATGTACATTTATTCATTAATTTGGGATATTTTTAAGAATATTGTTGCCAATATCCATATAAAAGAAAAAACTGATAAATAAACATAATAATTTAATTAAAAAATTAAATTAAAAGGATATAAATAGAATAAACCTCTATTCACACAATAAACTCATCAAAATGTCATAAAATTTAAACAAACTCAAAAATATAAAAATTTACATTTGATTATAAATAACTTGAAACTGAATCAGTTAAACATAATTTTATATTACATAATATATAATAAATATAAAAATGGATTAAATTATTCAAATAATTGAATTATTGAAATATAAAATTATTCCTTATAGACTGTAATTATCATATAAGATTATCAAAAACTGATCATGAAATCATTTTTAATGTAAAACATCAAAAAACATAAAGATTATTTTAGATTAAATTGACAACATAACAGTATAAATAAATTAGTAATGATTACAATTAGGGATAAATGAGTGTCAATAATGACCCTGAATGGAGTCATTGTAATAGAAACATCAGGTGAGAGATACCAATAAAATCCTTCAATTAGTATCAATAGAGTTTAGCAATTGAATGTAGTTTGAAAGAAAATATACAAATAGAAATAGTAAACCAAAACCACAAAAAAAATTATTTCAGTTTATAAATATTTTATCAATAATTTAATATCATTAATAATAACAATTTACCCCAAAACTAGTGAGAGAGACATTTTTTATTTGTTATTTTGATAAATATTGTTAAAAATTCATTTTCAACATGAGTTATTAAATAAACGAAGTGGAAATTTCATTTATGTAATGTTAGAAAATGTTTATTAAATTATATTTGTTGAAAATATTTTTTTATTTAATTAATAAAATAATTTTTTTGAAATAATTAACATAACAAATAGCATGTATTCAATTACATAAAAATAACTAAAAAGCCTGACCCTTCATGTTTTATCAATTTTTAGTAAATTATGTATTTCATAGAACCATGTGATTACATCAAGTCCCATAATGGGAAACAACATAATATTGTCAAAACATTTCATATAATATATTCAAAGTTATAGTATATCATAGTATGTTATAGAACATTGGTAGTTTTCCCTACACCAATTTGGAGATGAGGTGTAACATAGTGATCCGGGATCACATCGAATAGTAGACATAATATAAAATAATTATCATGGATGGAATCATTCAAGATACATGTCATAAAAATATGTGTAAGATCACATTATATGGTAGACATGAATAAAAATAGATATAATTAGTCATGTTTCTTGAAAGGTATAGTGTTACATAGTAATATTTTTTAATCAAAAAACCTCATTGATTAATGTGTTATGATGAAATATATTTTTCCCTCAAAAATATCAATAGAATTCCAAAATGACATAGATTTCACATGGTATTAATAGTCTATAAAAATATTTAATGCATAAAGAACACTATCATCAGGTCAATAAAGTTGGTTTGGATGTCGTGTATATTAATAAAATATAGGCCATTGTGATCTCAAGCACACCTCCATATATGTGTGAGGTTGCTAACTAGAAGATAGGTATGTTTTATACCATTGGGAGATGATGAAATTTATAAATGAACTATAAGAAATAACATAAATAAATATAACTATTATCCATGAAATGAACATATAATATGGAAATTACAATAGCAGTACAAAAATAACAAAACATCACATTATTTAATTAAATATGAACCCACAATAACAACTTAAAATCCATATATCTAGATTAATATCTCTTCATGGGTTGATCATATACAAAACCTATTCTAGAATGTAGAAAATAGTGTATACATAACAAAATAACCATGTTTATGTCCCATTTTAGTCCTGTATCTCAATCAAGTTATCCATATTTATCTTATACATTTATTACAAGGCTTCTTCCTCTAATTGAATCCTATAAAATTAAGAGTATATTACTTATAAGGTTAATAAGGAATTTGTGATAAATATACTAAATAGGACATCACCAACAGTGTCTCTAAAAAAATTATTATGAATAGGTGTGTGAAAAATATGCTATCATAGAAAAATGAAAACAAATATGCCTATACTCACATTATTACGTGATAATGAGTCACCTTGATAAGAATCCACGACATATTCAGATAGTTATAGAATGGTTAGAGTATTATAATTGTCTAACCATAACAAGTGGATTAATTAATTTTCAAAACTATTAAAAAGAAAATAAAAGAGTGAATAGAGTATCAAAATCAATAAAATCATTTGGTGAGTGGGTTATCACCACTCATATCATATGTATTGTTGAATATATCATCAACATTGTATAAAGAGTTAAGGTGATTAATGTAATACCATAAGCATAAAAATAAAATTTAATGAGTCATCTCCATAATGAAAAAAATAAAGGCGAATTAATCATCAATATTATCATAAAAATAATGGTGAATTGTTCATTATTGTAATCAAAAACAAATTTCAATAGGTTATAACAATAATCATAAAACATAAATGTGAATGGGTTATAACCATTGATAGAAGGATTATGGGGGAACTTCATTTTGACACTCAAATAATAATTTTGGAGAATGGGTTATCACTATAACATAAACCTAAGGGAAACTAAATAGATAATCATTAATAAGCATAAAATAAAATGGTTGAATGAGTTGTCACTAATAAAAAAATAATAAACATGTTTCAACATATTATCACAAAGAACATAATCATAAAAATGGGTGAAATAATTATTACTTATACTATAATCATAAACAAAGGTGAATGGGTAATCATGTATAACATAATTATAAAAAAGGTTCAATAGGTAATCACCAATAACATAATAATATACAAAGGTTAATGGATAATTAATATACACAAAAGTATAATACTAAAAAAGTAATAACCATGATAAATTTTTTAGCACCCTTAAAATTAGTTAAACTAAACACAATTTACATAATTGTATTCCCACACCAATCATATTAGGCACCAAAAACACATAAATCATGTACAACCTTACATTATCATGGAATAAGATCTAAGAAAACTGTCATTGCATAAGGGTCTTTCTATAATGGGGATTAAATATAAAACATTCCCATAGTAAGGATAATTATCAACAATCAAAATTCAAACATATTATTTTAATCATTATATAATTCTAAAGGACCCCTCATAAGACTCACTATGTTAAATCACAGACAATGTCACTCCTGAAATTTTCTATATCAATTGTTATACACCACTTCACTAAGGTAACTTGGCCACCAAAAACCATAGATTCATAAAAAATTGTTATAATTACATAGTATATGATATATAATCAATAAAAATTATTCACAAATAAATGAAACTACCCTATTTTCATTTTTTGTCACTTTCAGTCACATATCTACAAAAACATACAATATATTTTCTAAAATTTATTTAAAATACTATAATATTTTTGGGGCCACCTAGCTTGAGGCTATCATATCCCACTTATTGAATGTCAATTTATGGATCAACCTCAATATATGTAAACTCATTAATTTTTTATAAAAACTCCCCAATTACATGATGTATAATTAAATCACTAAAATGTTGCAAGGGAAACCAAATATAATTTGTTATATCATTTTTTTTTAATTGGATTTCATCACAATAAACTACACTACAATCAATAGTGAATTAGAGATGATGGGATTAAATACATTAAATGGGTAAATAGGATAGCCTATTGGTTCTTATATATGTGAGAATGAAATGGGATATTTTAAAATTAAATTATTGAGACAAAATTATGGAAACATCCAAAAAAATGGGGGATTGGGATTTATATTATAACTATGATGAATCCCCCGCATGGATTTTTTTGGGCCATTAGGTTCATAGTAGTAAATAATAGAACCATAATAGTGGGGGTGGTGACCACTTCCATGTAAACTAGAAGTTTGGTGTCCTCCCTCCATTTATTCAATTATATTCTACTAAATATGATGAATTTCACCTCCCTGCTCTTCCTCTAATTTTCCAATGTCATGCCATTAAATCTCATAACCTAATTAAAATGGTTTGAAATAAACATCAAATGAAAAAAAAAGTGTTTTGAAATAATACCAAGATTTATTTAACTCAAACATCCCTATATAGCTTCTTATCCTAGAGAAACATCACCGAGTCTCACTAATGAGAAGGAATTTCCACTATACACGAATATTAATTTATCAATCCCATTTCTCCTCCTTGATATGTCATTTATTACACTATACATATACAATGGGTAAAATCTTCCCATGACTTATTTTCTTACTTCTACCCACTATAAAAATTATAATGTATTATTTTAGGTGTTACTCATAGAAATACATAATCACATACCTCGAACTGTAAAGGACAGTGTCTATAATTACAAATGATTCATTAAATTAATTTATCAGTTAATTTTAAAAAGGTAATAAATGAAAATATGAGGTATTTTGGAATATTTATTCAAATTTAGTGGGATTTGGATATAAATTTGGATATTTGAGGACAGATAAATTTGTATTATTAGATGAAGTGTGATATTAGGTTGGTCTTTTAGTAGTTTATAGTGGTATGTAAGTGGTTTCATATATAGTTTTCAACTACAGATGACACCAAGAACCTAGTGTGTGGTCATCAAGTTCTCATTAGACTTGGTAGAGGACCAACTATCCTCGGGGGGGCACCAAGTACATAGTGTTCTCAAACCAGGTTCTTAGTATCCTGACCCCCTATTTTTTAACTGTGGAAGTTCAGTCATTTCTTCCATATCCCATATTTATCTCTTTAATCCTTCATTAGATCCATTCCTCTTCAACAATTATTGTGATCACTCCCATAGCATGTTTAGGTCTTCTTTGTCCCTTCCTTTTCCCCATGATCCATGTGTATTTGAAAGTAATTCCTTACACTCTTTTAGTATAGGTTCTCTCCCTCTCCTATCCTCTTACTTCACTATATCTTTTCTAAAAAAATATCTTGATGAATTCGGGATTTTTTATCATAATTTCACCAAATGATTCTAAAATACATACCTTTCTTAGGGATTTTTCCTCTTGGACCAATGAATCTTATATAGATATTTTTCTATGTATGATTCAATGTTTTGGTGTAATTTATTCAATATAATATTCATTAGTTTAATCTTATGGTTTTATAGTGAATTAATATAGTGTTGTATTTTGGATTAATTAGGGATTTCTATCTCATATATTTTTTATGGATTTTAGTAGTTATCTATATTAATTTATTCTAAGTGTAGATATACTTTAATTTTTTTGATTATGTGGAAAATGTTTCATAGTTATAGAATTCGGGTTTAATGGTTTCTCTATTATTCCCTAATGATGGTTAATCATTTTTATTGAAATTTATTGATATTATTCCATGTTTTCATCCCTATTAGTGGTTCATGGTCTATTACTATGACATAAATGCCTTCTGTTTTTAAAATTATTAAAAAATAAAAACACATATTCCAATAGATATGAATGAGTGATTTTTTAAATTGTGTTTTTATATTGATAGTTATATTTTACTCAATGATTTTTATCAAAAACGACATATAATCATTGATTATTATTTTATTTATATAAATCCTTAGTATAATTATTTTTTAATAATTGATCACTTTCTAGTTCATTTCATTAATATTTTGGCTTTTCTTGAGTGAGTACAGTTAATCCCACATCCATATTTGTTGTAAATGGTCATCTTGTATACTCATAACAAATTGAATATGGCTAATAAAACATTATTTCATTGTTTATTTTATTTAAAATTCAATTTTAAAAATACCTTATACCATATTGAAACTCATAAGTTAATAAAATTTTCATGGTAAGAGATATTTTTAGGAAAATATTAAATTTGGTTTGAAACTATGAATTTTTAATCATGAAACATAAATTTGTAATTTTATTATATTTTTAGATGTTGATCTAAATTATTTTTTCTTCACATAATATGTGTAACATCATGTTATCTACTTTTAGGTCATTCCATTCTCTTTGTTTTCTTTCCTCTTGAATTTGGTGTATCTTGGGACTCCCAAGGATGGAGAACAATTTCTGAGAGAAATGGCCTAAAGATTATATATGGGTATATTTTTGAGTTAGTAGAGTCCAGGTATAAATGTTTAATGGCTTGGTCGTGTTCTGCCCAAGTTCAGATAATGCCCATGTTGGTTTTTGTTTTTGTTTGTAAACCTACAGCTTTCATAGTCTTTAGGAGAAATTAAAGTCATATAAAGGGTGTACGTGACATGTATGTTCTACAAGGAATATTTTGTGAACCTTAGGCACAACATTATGTAAGTATACAAATGTAAGGTTTAGATGTTGTGCAATATTTAGGGATTTGTTTTTAATAAAAAATGGGTTGTTTAGAATGTGAAATTCCTGTTGTATAGATGTTGTGTAAAAGGATTACACACCATCTAAATATTGCGGTGTTGTCTATTATGGAACTATAAAAGTTATGCATTGTTTCCTTTGCCTATACTTCTTATTTATCATGACCTTAGAAGTCTTCTACAGTGATTTTGGGGGTCTTTATTTGTTTCAGATAGATTCGTTCAGTGATTGATTTCATTTGCATTTAGTTTGAATCTGTATCATTAAGAGATCCTTTTTCATTTTCATTAAATTGATTGTGGTATAATGTTTTCATTGTGTTATCTGATTCATTAAAATATGTGGATGTTTCTTCTAGATTCTATGTATATCTATTATGATATATTGTTCCAGTGACTTTTTCCTTTCGTGGTTATGTTATGGTGAGTTTACGTTCTTGAGGTATGAGTTTTTCCTTTAATCCTCCAACCCTTTTTTAAATTGAATCAATTATAAGACTTTTATATTAATTATGGGGCCTTTGTTATTTTTGTTCAATCCTTTCTTATGGTGGTTTTCAATGCGGGAATATACTACCTGAGTTTTGAGATGGGTAGTTCCATCTCTAGCCTATGTTGCTGAATTATTTTTTTATAAAATTTTATATTAAATGAAATGGAATGATATAATTGAATTTTGTGTGTGTGTGTGGAAATGTGTATTTATAAAATATAGGTTCCCCTAGTTTTGGTAAATTAAAAAGGATTTTTTAAACCATTGTGAAATTTTTTTCAGATCATAGAATGATGGAAATGGTTTGGTAAATTATTAGGAAAATAGATATCATGGGAAACCATGGGTACTTAGGTAGAATGAGTAAAAAAGAGGTAGTATTCACTTTCATGGGGTTTTCCCACAGGGTTTTAATCTATACCCTAGGCTCATTTTTCTAGAGACATGTTAGACCTGTTGGGGGGTTATCTTGCTGGGGTGTTCCTCTTCTCTACAGACTCAATGCATGTGTCTAGTTTCTTGATGTCTATGTTGTTCTATATATTAATCATATGTTTCCTAGCTATCCTGACCAAGTTTGAACCTTGGTGTGATGTTACATGGGGTTCTTGGTAGATTTAAGAAGTTTTTTTCTGGTACCATATTGTTTTACTTCAATGTATTTGATAAGATATGTGATTCCTGATTTGTTTTGACATGATATATCTACTATGATATACGGTTATGAAATTATTTAAAACTGATTTACCAAAATTCTATAGAAATAAGAAAAAAGGTAAATTAAAAAGGTTTTTGAATTATTTCGATATAAAAACCGTTAAACTAACATCCTGACATGATTTCATTAAATTTTATCTTGATTGCATTAATTTTTAGAGACATAATATGGAACTCCTAGGGGGACCCTTATGATAATGTTTTTTCACACCCTGTGTACCCCATTGGCAGTATGTAGACCTAGTTATGTCTTTCGATGTAGGGAAATATAAGGCATCACTATGAGGGGGTGTTTTTTTTAGTTGAGTTGGATAGCTAGTGGTGAGATGGTAGGAGTATTCCCATTATATCACATGTATTAATTGGATTTCAAATTTTGGTAGTATTTATTGTTGGACCCGTACATGGATATTAATTCTACTCTTGAGTTCTTTGGTTTCCACAGTTTGTTTCCTATTATAGAATATAACAATATTTTCCAATTTTGTCTCTATTGTATATATATGCTTTGTTTTTGCTTTAGGTTGGGTAAAAAAATAGATCCATTTTTTGTTAGATTCATGGGTTTTAGTTCCCACCTCGTGGGAATTGGGAATGACCTTCATGTTTGGGGTAGGTCGGGTCGGGTACCAGTTTGATAGGGTATCTTGGTCAATTTGTTATAGCTTAGTCTTATAGCCTCAGGTTTTGGGGTTTTACATGTCCTGTAACATTTGATCAATTGAAGATAGGATTATTAGGACTTGAGAGGTAGATTGCGGAATGTTCTTGGCTGGTTCCTGTCTTGATGAAACCCAAGTTACCATGGGATGTGGGGATGTTCGTATCTTATTTTTGATTTCAATGTTAATATTATTTTTTGTCTTATAGTTTTTTGGGTTTTAAATTATATTATTCTATGTATTATCATTTCTTTTGTTTTAGTGTGAAGAAGTATTCCTCTGAGAGTAGTTTTACAGGTTCCGCGGGAGGGTGCAATTGATTTTCTTGAGGGAGTCCTCTGATGGATGGGAATTTCATTGAGGTTATCATGTGATAAATTCGTGTAGTTACAAGATTTTTCCAAATGTCTATAATCAAATTTATGTGGTAAAACCATGAGATATAGGATACGTAGATCGATCATGGGAATTCTGCTGTGAGAATCTAACATACTTTAAATGTAAGAATGGATGTCAAGAGTTGGAGGATTGGATTAATAAGATTGATATGATATTTGAATTATTGGATACGCCTATAATTAACTAGTTGAAGTTTTTGGTATTCAGACTTTAGGTTCCTAGAATGTGTTGGTGATATTCCGTGGTATAGGCGGATAGGTATGTGGGATTGTACTAGAAGGGTTTCAAGCATATCTTCTTCTAATAGTTTTTTACAAAGTCACTAATGATGGAAAAGTCTCTAGAGTTTATCTGTTTTTAGTAGGGGGATTTTTTAGTGTCAGCATGCACCAAGAAATTTTCTGAACTAGATTTTTTTTACCAGAGGTCGTAATGAATAAACAGATGAAAGCTCAGAAGTACATGTAGGTCTTACCACTAGATATCAGATCGTAGGTATTTTTTCAAAATATTTTGAACTATGTAGAGATAGTGGATAGAGATTTGATGGTATAAATTAATATGGTAGGCAAGGTTGGATATTCTAATTCATCTATTTCACCTATTTGAATCTTCAATGGTGAACTTGGAAAGAATATAAAGTGTAAATAACATCGTAGGAGCAGTGGAGGTGGTTCTCAATAGCAGGATTCTTTAGCACCTCTAGTTGTGGCGAGTTGTGTGCCTCTAACATGATATCAGTGTGGAGAGGTCATACACACAAAAAATTCATTTCCTTAAACATATAATATGTGTAATAGTTGTATATGGTATGGTCATCTACATCGCATCCTTCAAGATATTTCAGCACCTCGATATAGTCAAGGATCATTGGCTCTAGTGGCTACTAGGGAATTCAGATTCTTCAAGGGTTACAGGGCTCCATCCACATGCCTCAAGAGTAAAGAACTTTCACACGGTAGGTGAGTTTCAAATGAAGGTAGATATAGGTCCATTAACAGAGAGTGGTACAATATTTTTTGTATCCTTAGTAAAATATTATTTATTTAATACTGGTGATTTCAACTCATTATATCAAGGTGATTTTTTGATATGATTAACCTTCCAATATAGCTCGTATTCTTTGTTAGGGAGTTGATGACACCACTTTGGAAGAGGAAATAATGGTGTTTCGATTTTCTTCTTATGCACTATAAATAAATAATTCAGAGTTATTCTAGAATTTTTTGTTCCCAATATAGATCTGTTTTATGTCTTATTCAGTTAGGATTGACTTGTCTCCCATAATGTTTAGGTTGATTATTATCATCAGTGTGTCCCATTTCATGTGATTGATGTGAGTTCATAGGTTTTCCATGGAAAATGGGATATTATTTATGGTCATAAAAGACCTTCCCACCTAGAGATCATGAGTTTTTTATCTGTTATAGAAATTATACTCGATGAAATATAATTCTTTGTAGATCTTCCCACTATTGATCAGGACATTCCTATCATATTCACAGATAATTTCTTTGGGCCTCCTCGAGAGAGTTAGGTAGAGTTTATAATTTACCTGGTTCCAAGTATGCAGTCTAAATTTATCCCTTCTTACCTTAAAGAACTATAAGAGTTGAAAGTCCTCTATATTTAGTTGGATGATTTGAGGGAGAAGCATGTTATTCACTAAAATGTTTCAACTTAGGTATCCCCAGATCTCTTTTTCCCAAAGGAAGATGGTTCACTACACATTTTCTTAGAGTATCAAAATTTAAGATGAGTAATACATAAGAACAATTATCCTTTAAATTTTGTGAATGATATTTTTGACTGGTTAAAGGGGGGAATTGGTTTTCAAATATTGATCATTATTCAAGTTATCATTATGTCATTTTTGGGAGTGTGATATACCAAAGATGGATTTTCAGATCATGTGTGGAAATTATAAATATGTTTTTTTTCTTCTTAGTTTGAATAATGCATCAATAGTTTTTATAGATATAATGTATTATATATTCATTATTATCTCAACACTTTTGTAGTAGTGTTCATGGATAATATTTTGGTTTACTCAAGATCCATGAATAAGAATGAGGACCATCTGAGTTTGGTTTGAGAAATCCTGAGGAGTCACATTTTTATAGAGATCTTTCTAAATGAAACTTAATATTAAAATATTGAAATTCATAGGGAACATGATTTATAAGAATGGATTATTAGTTGATCTTGAAAGGGTAATGTCAATTTTTTAAGCAAATATTGACATAATGTTTTTTAAAATCGTTATTTTTTTTGTTTTTTTGGATACTATAAATAGTTAATCAAGGATTTATCAATGTTGGTATCATATTAGACTAATATTATAAGAAAATTGATGAAATTATTATGGGATGATAAGTGTAATTCTTATTTTGATGAGCTAAAGAAAATTTTGACAACACCTATTATTATAAACTTACTTGAGCCTAGTAAGGGGAATGTGGTTTTCTATTATTATTTTATTTACTGGTTGGGTTGTGTGCTCCTGCATGATTTTCATGTAGTGGAATACGGATATCATTAGCTTCGACCACATTATAAGAATTACCCCACTCATGATTTAAATATTTCCATAGTTATGTATACACTAGTGTTTATGGAATTATCTATTTGGGGAAGTTTTTAGTATTTTTTGACCATATGAGTTTGAGATATATATTTTCATTGAATTACGTGAATCTAAGATAGAGGTGGGGGATAGAATACCTTTATAAATTTTACTTCTATATTGAATACACCCTAGGGAAGGAATGTTTCATTACAGATTCTCTTCGCAGGAATGTGTCATCAAAATCTATTATGGAATCAAAAGAAGAGTGGAACCTTATAGATATTTTTTCTCAACAGTATCTAGATTCTCTAGAGCATGTTTCAGCTATGGGTCATACCAGTGTTCATTTATCATTATCTCACCATGAGTCTTTTATAAAAATTTGGCATTAGGATGTTGAGATCAAATGAATTTGAGAAACCCTATATGGTATGGAAACTATTTTTGGTTGGTCTCTCTCTTCAAATGGGATTATCAATTTTGGGGATCAGTTTTTTATACCATCATCTGTTAGGGGTTCTATTTTGTTAAATTTTCCTATATTTTTATGGTTACTTAATCTGGACCCCATAATGGTGTATTTTGACATAACATGGTGATTCTGGTGACTGGGTACAAAGAATGACATTGCTGATTATGTACCACAATTTTACACATGCCAATAGATTATAGTAATGAATCTGAAACCTACGGGTTTTCTCTAACATTATCTGGTGCTGATTTGGAAATGGGATGAGGTATTGATGAATTTTTTTGTTGGATTAACATAGACTCATTGAGGAATAAATTTAATTTGAGTTTGGACTTATCTGTTCACAAAGTATTCTCTTTTTATTCTTATCATAGACACCAAAAAAGTTAAATATATAGTTCAGATATATGTATAATAATTTATGAGGTGTCATAGGGATACTTATTATAATATCTTAGGCAAGGATCCTTGGATTACCCTAAAGTTCAATAGAGGTATCCCAGACACTACTGGAAATTATATCTTTCCCAACGCTTCTATACCAATGGTTTGAAAAAACCGTTCGTATAGGTCCCATATCCCAACGGTTTAGCCAAACCGTTGGGAAAGACCCCCAAATTGGCCACTTTTCCCAACGGTTTGGCAAAACTGTTGGGAAAGGTAGAACTATCCCAACGGTTTGGCCAAACCATTGGGAAAAGTCCCTAAATATGCCACTTTTCCCAACGGTTTGGCCAAACCCTTGGGAAAAGTGGCCCAAAAATTCAACGTCCTCCCCAGAATAAAAAACACAACCAAATACCTATACCAACGGTTGTTAAAACCGTTGGTATAGGTACTTCCATTTTTTATCAGACCTTCATACCGAGAACATTATATAAATCAAAATTTAAAATATTTATGAGAATACATATATATATTTATGTAATTATGATCACAAAAGTCATGTTAGGTTAGTGGTTGAGTCGTTCAATGATAAACGAGGGGTCCTGGGATCAAATCCCAGCGGATGTTTTATTTTTGGAATTTATATACCAACGGTTCCATTACCGTTGGTATAGATTTCATATTACCTATACCAACGGTTTCCAAAACCGTTGGTATAGGTCTATACCAACGGTTTTTGGAAAACTGTTGGTATAGGCCTATCCCAACGGCTTTCTTTCCTACGGTTTTCCAAACCATTGGTAAAGGTTAGTTTTCCAGTAGTGAGAGGAGATGAGGACTCAGGTTGGGTGTAGTACAACTTATTATCCACTATCATATGGTCAGATAGAGCATGATATTCATATTTTAGAGAATATGCACTGCGTATGTGTCTTGGATTTTTGTGGATTATGGTATATCCATTTAGGACATGTTATGTTTTATTATAATAAGAGATACAAATTTTCAATCCTAAGGGATCATTTTATGGATTTTTATTGTTGCCCATGTAGATCACCTCATTGTTCGAAAGTGGTGGATGATGCTTCTTTGGTGGGACCAAGATTGCATCAAGATTTGTGTGCAAGGATTCCAGATATATGTTGATGTTAGGAAATAGATAAGAGTTTATATAAATTTTATAAAGATCAAGGGATTCATCATTTGGGATTTTTTTCATAGGTGACCAGGTATTCAAGAATTTTTCTCCTCGTTTGAGTAACTATCGTCTTGGAAAACACGGAATGTTGGCTCCAAGATATGTTAGACTATTTGAGGTCATTGAGAGGCTTTGGCATGTTTCTTATTGGTTGTAATTTCCAACTCATTTGATAGAAATTCATAATATTTTTGACATATCATAGCTCAGGAAATTCCATCCTGATTCCTCTCACTTTTTGATTTGGGAGTAAATATAGTTAGAGCCCGATGTTTCCATTATTGAGAAGCCAGTTGATATCATTTACTCTCAAGTGAAAGTATTTCATAGGAAGACCATTCCATTAGTAAGAGTATTATGGAGGCATGGATTGGATTCTTCTAAGACATGTGATCATGACTCATTGATGATGGATATGTTTCTTCAACTCTTTACCAGACTTCATTCTTCCACATAACATCTCAGGGATGGAAATCTTTATAGTGTGGAGTTTCTAACATCCCATTATCCACTTTTAGTTATTTTACTTCTCCATTATTGTTTTCCTCTTGAATTGGGTGCATCTTGGAAATCCTGATGATATAAAACATTAGATGATAAAAATGACCTAATCTTCATAGATATAATTTTCTTTGAATTAATGGACTTTGGGTATAAATGTGTAATGGATTGGCAAGATTCTACCCAAGTTCGTAGAACACATGGGTGGGTTTGTGTTTTTGTATATGAACATGTAGTTTTCATATTCTACTAGGTAAATACATACACTATAATGGGAGTACACATTTTTTTGTTCTATATAAAATATTCCATGATTCGAATGTATAAAATGATGTAATTACACATTGTATAATATTAAAGGATTGGTTTTCAATAAAAAGGTGATGGGTTTTTTGGCTTCTCTGAGTCCCAAGGATTACAAAGAGTGTTAATGGATTACATTCCATGTAAAGGTGACTATGTAGTATATTAGGACTTTGTACAAGTGATTTTTTGTTTCATTCATCCACAAGTCTTGTTTCTTTTCAAGAAGGATTATCCAGCGATTGTGGGAGTCTATATTCGATCCATATTTATTTTTTCAGTGATTGATCACCATTTTGTTTGGTTTTCATCTATCCATTTGAGTGATCCTTTTTGTCTCTTTTCTTCTTTGATCAAGATATAATAATTCTATAATGTTAATAGATCTTTTATCCCATGGTGATTTTTCTTATTTATTCTCACTAGATCTACTGTATGATCTTCTTCTAGTGGTCATTTCCTTTGTTGGTTGTGGTTCGATGGGTGTTTTTTTTGAGGTATGTGTTTTTTCCTATTCTCCTACAACCATTTGATTAAATTAAATCAATTATAAGTTTTTTATATTGATTATAGATCCTCTATTTTCATTTTTTAATACTTTATTGTGGTGGGTTCCATTATGGGTGTGTGTGACCCAAGTTTTTAGGTAGGTGGTTCTTTATCCAGCATGTGTTGGGGAACTACATTGCTCATATTTTGATAAATTGGTTTATTAAATTAAATTGAAATATATAATTGATTTTTTTGTGGAATTTTGTTTTTATAAAATATGTTTTCCCCTTGTTTTACTAATTTGAAAGGGTATTTCAAATCATTTTGATGTGGTTTTTTGAAATGGTCTTCAAAGCCTAAAATGATGAAAATGGTTTGGTTAATTGATTTGAAAAATAGGGAACACGAAAATCCTTGGGTACTTAGGTGGAAGGTGTAGTAATAGGTCATGTCATCTATTGAGGTGTGTTCTCACAGGCCTTTCCACTTATCCCTAGGATCTTTGTTCTGGGACTTGATAAACATATTGGGGGTTCAATTGTTGTGGTGTTCATATGATCTCTAGACTCAATGTATATGTCTAGTGGCTTGATAAATTAATGATTTTCAATGTTAGGAATGAGTTTCCCAACTATCATGACCTACTATAATCCTCTACATGATGTTACATGTGCTTCTTGGATGATTTGGGATGCATTTAGTTTGTACTATTTAATTGTATTTCCATATATTTTATATGATATGTGATGTATTATTTGTTTTTATATGACATAATTATTTTGATATATGGTTATGAAATATTTTGAAACTGATTTACTATATTTATTTTGAAATGTGGAAAGGGGTTAAATTTAAAAAAAATTCTATTCTTTTGATCTAAAAACTATTAAATTATCATCATTAAATGTTCACTTTAAAGTTGATAATGGTTGGATTATTGTTCAAATTCACTATAGGGAACACATAGTTGTAACCCTAATGATCCTATTAGCTCACACCCTGCATACTGCTTTGGCAGTACGTAGACCTGATCATGTATTTCGATGTATAGAAAGGCATGCAATTTTAGTGAGGCAAAAAAACTTTTATCAACTGATTTAGGTAGCTAGTGGTGATACGGTAGTATTATTCCCACATTATCACATGGATTAGTTGTTTTTACTATTTTTGTAGTCCATTGTGGTTGGAATTGTACTTGGATATTTTTTCTACTCTTGAGTTTTCTAGTTTTCAAATTTTTTAACCAATTATGGAATATAACTATCTCTTATTTTCCTGTATCTATTGTATATATATTAGATGGTGTTGGTTTAGGTTGGGAGAAATCATTACCTAAATTTTTTGTTTGATTAACGGGTGGTAGTCACTAGCCATGGGGATCAGTAACACCCTTTGAGTATGTGGAAGGCCAGTTTGGGTACCAGTTTGAGAGGGTATTAGGTTGGGATCATTATAATAAGGATATAAATTTAAATTGTAAATATTATATGTGGTAGAATTATATATTTATTAATTTAATTCATAGTATAATATTCAAAAACCTCAATGTTTTCCTTTGTGTTTGACTATAGGTACATAGATTTGAAACAATGATAATGAGCCTTATCAGTCTAATTAAGACCATTACAATTGATTCAAACTAGTTCACTAACTCAGTAGTTGTAGGTGAGAACCACTAAATTTTAACATATACTAGGACCAAAATCTCTTTTATTACTTAACATATCACTAGTATCATAATATACCATAGTGTATAAGATCCCCCACATGATTCATACTCTATATAAGCTAATCCTTAAGGATGAGTACAATAACCATACTATTATACACTTTCATATGTTTGTCTAGAAATAGGAAAATGTTATTAAAACCATAATCCATTTAAATATTCCTTGAAGAATCACCGTCCCTCCACCAAATCATCCCTATAGTTATTAAGTGGTTTAATTTCATATATTTTAAGTATGTGGGATATTGGGTTCATTATATTTCATCTATTGTGTGTGTTTCTACATAGTGCAACATTGGGTTGTCCAAAACTGGAATTCAAGGCTTTGGTTATTTATTCCCCAATTAAGCCTCAAATTTATACTATGAATCTTGGTGCTTGAAATTTCTAACAATGTTAAAATTTCGATTTATGTTGGGAGAAAGATAAAAGATCTACATAAAATTATCAATTGTTACTAGTTTTGACTGGTAAAATTAAACTTACATAGGCTATATTGTATCAAGATAATCATAAAAGTTAGTGAAGATTTTAGGGAATACCAATAAAATATTTTATTCAAATATTGTAATTATTACACTCTACATACATGAGGACATGTTAACCAAGAATTTTTTATTCTTTTTGGGTTCAATACAACTTCCATGGTTCTTCCTTTTGATCATGTTCTTTAATTCATTATTGGTTAATAGCCCAATCTTATAATTGATTATATAAAAAATGGAGAAATATTTTTTGTTCATCACTATCTATTTGAGTAGGGAAAGGATCATTAGAGTCTAATGGTGACCTATTAAATATTGAAAATCCATATCAATACATATTCCCAAGACAAGAACATGATTTCTATCATTAAAAACCCAATCAGTTCTACTTATGCTTGATTCTTTATCCCACTACTCCATAGGTTTTCAAAATATTTAATAAAATATCTAGATAAAGTTGAATTTTATTTAACCGGATGAAATTCAATCTAATTGGATGAGGAAATTGATTACCAATTTTAAAACTCATCAATCATGGACCCCCAAAATTAGATCCACCACTTATCCCTAGCTCCATTAAATGTGAGGCTTGTAGATAGAATTAAATGTATACAATGCACTCAAAAAAAATCCTTCTTGTATAAAATACCACCCACCATATAAATAAATAGTAAAACAAATCAACTATAGTTCTTCTCAAATGTGTGAAAATCTTGAATGGGGGATGGTAATTTCATCTACGTTTGATTCCATTTCTAGCATCCCAAATATTTGATCATTAATAATAGCAGTCAAGGTTGATGAGTTGATAGGATGAATATTATATGGTCTCTACCAACTAGGTTGAGTAGGATCACTCTCCTTATTGAAGAGTACTTTTTTCACTCACTAAATAGGATGACTAATTTAGTTATATGCTTTAGGATCCTAGAGTATACTTATATCCTCATAATTTAAAAACAAATAGTGGTAAGTTAATTAATGATATTGATTAAACATATTGAGTTAGGTAATTTATAAAAAAAATTATTATGGAACATATTTTAAATCACCTAAGGAACATTCTAATTTTTTATATTTTGTTATTTCGATTGTTTTATTTTTTTTAAAATTTTTCTAAATATAAAAAAATCAATATATATCATTACTAATTTTCAAATTTCCATCATTAAATATAATATAATAACAAACATACATACAAGAATAGTTATTTTTCAAGTACTATATCCTTAAGATACAAACTTGTGGTCAGTTATAAGTTGTACATATGGGATTCAAAATAATACATTGAAATCCCTCCCCAATGAAGAACTTTCAAACTCAAATTCATTTTTAGGGAAATGATCTCCAATTTTTCTTTAAATTTTAAATTATATTTTTCATATTTTATTATCATTTTATTCTTTTATCCTTTTATCACAATCCTCATAGAAATGTTTTTAAAATATTTCTCTATTGGAGTTATTTTCATGGGAAAATCATTAATGATTGATTAAAGAGCCAAAACCAATTTATTATACTCTTTATACAATTTCCCATGTACTAGAGGAAGAAAATAAAATTCTAGCATAGTTATGGGAGATTAAATTCATATAAAAAAATGTGAAACACAATTTGGATGGGGAGGATGATATGAATTTTACAATGACTACTCATTTCCCTTATACGATTAGGGAAAAAAGTACAATCAAATATGAATAAATCACTAAAAATGAGACACTAGAGTAGATTTATAGGATGTATGGAATAAAAAAATCCCTCCACCAATAATGGATGGAAAATAAGTAACTTGATAATGTCATGGGTAGTTAATATAGATTATAGTGTTGTATAAATTTTAAGAATATAAATTTTCAAATGTGATTGAAAGCATAAAATCTCTATCAATATTTTTTTTCAAGAAACCACTTGAGGATGAAGAAAATATCATTAAGAAACTACTCTAAAACATCAAATCATTTCTAAATAAGATTTTATAACCCAATATGACATTTTATGAGACTTTTCATGGAGGATAAGTCATATTTCATAGCTACTAGAAATATTTTTCCAATGAGAGGCACGAACAGAACTTCACATATTTAAAAATGATTACCCAGTAAATCTCTTGCATGTTTTGGATGAAGATGAGGCCATAATGTAGGTAATATATTTTAATGAAAAATAAGAAGACCCAATATTTCCCAATAATTATGGGTTCCAAATTACCAAGTATATAGATGAAGAATTCATTGCCGAATCTTATGAGGGGGATATTCTTTATTTTGACTCAGTCATTTATGATTTCATTGAATCTTATTTCAACAAAGATACTTCAAATGCTACATATGCATTATTATTACTGATATAACTAGTTTTGGATTATGAAGAGGACAACACATTTGATTTGATAATCATTGATTAAAAATTTTATTGTCCTTTAGTAATTCTTATAGTCACATTTTATGAAATGGTACAAGAATAGAAAGAGATAAAATATAAAATGAAAAGGGTAGATAAACTCTAAATATATTTACATTATTTATATTTAGTTAAAAATAAATTGAAATTCAATTTTCTAGGTAATTTTACTCTTTATTTATCCCATATAATAATTTTATATAGAAAATAAAAATAGAAAATTATAGGGATAAAGTCCTTTAATATCAAGGGATCATATAGAAAACCTTTATGCATCCCACCAAAATCAATATGGATGAAATAGACTCTAGTTTATATCCACCTCAAGCTAAAACTGAAGAATATGGTCCCTATATCTTGATACCATTTAATATTTTTTGCAAAATTGTCATTGATAGGAAGGTGGATAGGAAACCCTATCAACTAGAAGACCATATGAAGGGATGGAATCACTTTGGGACCCCAATGATGTGTTTGTTTTATCCAAATAATCTTTATCCTCAAGAATAATGGAGATGATCATAAGGTTTTTTACTTATGGAAATTATAAATCATAACACCTTATAGATGTTTCACTCTATATTCCACTTCTATTTACTTCTATTTTGTTATATTATCATTTTTTATTTTATTTTTTAATTAAAAATTAAATTCTGTAAGTTTTTATTATGGGAAACAAGATTGATAGTACCTTAAACACATATTTAGAAATCATTTACAGTAAATAAAACTATGAATAACATCTTCCGAAAGTGGTCAACAAAAGGAAAATAGTCATGTTATCTTTTCCCATTATACATTACTATTTGTTGTCCTATTATCGATTCCACTTGAAATATATATGTTAACTGTGGAGTTATATTGAAATTAAGATAAAAATAAGTATGGAAGTGGGGAGTAACGTTTGGAGGTTTATTTATTATGTATTATTTATTTTAGTGTTTTTCTTGGTATGCCAAATTTTTAATATAAAGAATGTATAATTTTTAGTTATTTATAGAGTTGTTTTTATAGTCCTTTTTCCACTATTCATTAATATAATTTGAAAAATCAATGAATTTATTAATTATAGGTCAATTGTGAGGATCTAAATATTATTATTGAACCTCAAAAACATAAATAATAAGTTATATGTACTTATTTTCATGGTCTTGGATTTCAAACAATTTTTATAATCATTAATTTGAAATTGTAATCCAAATCAATTAGTGACTAGCCTAATTAAAATCATCACCCAAAGAGGTATTATAAACAACTTTGAAATATTATTTATAATACCTTCACTTATTTAGGGATGATTTGGATCTATTTGATAACATCAACTTATTTATATTATCTATAAAATCATTATAATTAATGAGATAAATTCAACAAGATTTAGGTATTCAATTTTTAATATCATCATCTATGCTTGAGACCCACCTCGAACATGAACTTTTCTTAAGACCTTAGATAACCATGAATGTTATTATAGCTTTTTACACTTTATAAAACTAATTATCTTTTACCTAACCTCTCTATAAAGTACATTTTATTGATTAATTCAAGTTTTACTATGTTGGAATGGGGATTTAAAGCACTTTTACTTATAAAACATTTTATTTTAATGGGAAAGTAAGTGGGTTGAATTATCATTTTGGGTCATTTGAAATAGTGAAATTGGAATGAGTTTCTATAATCTTATGTATTCCATTTTTTATCATCATATTATACTAAAAATTATACATAAAACTAAAAAAAATCTATTGAAAAATCTATTCTTTTTATTTATGCGATTCATGACCATAATCATGAAAACGGAATGGATCACCATTAATTTTACTCAATTAAAACCCATTCTCCAATAAAAAAATAAGAAAGAGTATACTAAAAAACATAAAAATAATTTAAGAATAATATGAATAAATTCATAAGATTTATTTTCACGAACCATGACATGAAAAAATAAACAAAAGGAATTGTGGGATAAATTTATAAATTTAATCAAGTAAATGGAATATTTATTTAATAAATTTATTTTTCATGCATTGAATTTAATTATCCAAACCATTATATTTTCCAAAAAAAAATCACATTCCCACCAACCTCAAGCCACCGAATATATTTTTCAAGGCCTCATGATTGATTTCAACTTTATATATCTTAGTGTATAGAGATTATAATTTTACCAAAACTATTTTAAATATTTATTTTCCATGTATGTATATGAAAAAAAATAAATAAATTCTCTTAATTGAAGATAGATATTGAATTATATGTTAGTTAGGTCATGAAATGGTTTTGAATGGATATTGAAGGTTAAATTTAACATGGATTTGAGAATTTTGAATCTTTATACTAAAATATATATGTTATGATATATGAACTAATTAAAATAAATAAATAAAAACATTACCTAACTCATTAATTTGTTGTTATAATTATCTATTGGTACGTCTTTTATTATTCATTTCAATATTTCTCAAAAATTATTTTGGGTTAAATTATATGAATTGATTTTCTAAAATAGAACATTAAAATTAATCAACATTATGTTTGAACCCATTTTGAAACATATTATGAATTTGTATGGTCATATGATACATTGATATTAATTTCTTTGGTATTCCTAATTTGAACATATTACAAAAATTTGAAATATTTGAATGATATGGATCTACGTTATCTGGATAGTACATATTTCTAATATGAATTTGAATTTCATTATCTAAAATAAATTTTTACTGCTCAAATCTATCATAAATTTCATAAGGATATATGATTTACAGAGGAATATTATTAAAATTAATACTGATTTGAAATTTCTACCAAATGGTTGGTCTGCATTGTATTATAAGTTTTAAATTCCTAATGATATAAATTTGGATAGTTTGTTCAAATTTTTTGTTCTGAATAATACGAATTGAATGTTTTGATTGTTGTATTTTTATGGTAATATCAGAAGTGTTTAAGGAACTAATTTTTAGAGCATTCTAGATCTAAACATATGTTTTCATTATTGATTGATATTTTTATTGTAACTTTCGTAAATTTTTTTTCATGATTATTTTGTTCATTTCATGAAACTATGGTTAAATATTTCATGTTGACAATAGCCTAAAATGGGAATTGTTAAATTTTGAGAGTGTTTTGGATATTTTTTAATAAAATATGTTCTTTATGGATATTTGATATTGTTTGTGCATGTCCCTTGATTAGAATTGACCAGGAGTGAAATATTAAAGTGTGGGGCATGATAAAAACATATTATCATGTTCAGTTTAATTAAAATTAAATTTTAAAACTCCCTGATGTCATATTAAAATAGAGTTTTTAATATCAATTTCATGTTATACGATATTTCTGGTGAATAATTTGAGTTTCATCTTAAACTATGATTTTAAAATTTTGAAGCATCGCTATATAATTCTAATTTTTTAAATACGGAAAGCTAGTTAATTATGTTCTTTATTATCAAGATATAAATGTGATTTATAATTTTCAATTGAGGTTGAATTATAAATTGATCAATTTAATTAATTTTAAAAAAATTAGCTTCCTAATTGTGTGCTAATTTTTTGGATGGTAGGTATATGGTTTTAAAATAATTCTAATGGTCCTTCTCAGTCCAACTTAGTCCATTAAAACTAGTTCAAACAAGTTCGGAGGCTCAATAGATTTATTTGACAACCTCTCAATAAGAATACGACTATATCCTAATCACTACATGATCTCTTGGATGATCTCAAGCCCCATGCCAAAAAGTACTACATAGTGTCTCCCACGTTAGTTCTACTTCATACAAGTAGCTCCTCAAGGATGATTCAAACTACCAGACTCTTCCACACCTATATCTATTCATCCAACATGTTCCACAATTTCATACAACCCTCATCCAAAAATATCTCCCCTAACGAATCAATAGCACTCCTATAAATCTTTCTTACATAATCTTAATGGTCAGGTGTCCAAACAATATTGAAGGTGGGATTTTAGGTTTATAGGTCATAATCTAATTTTTTTTAATACTGCTTGGTGATTTTCCTGGATGTCTAAAACTAAATTTCGATATCTCGATTGTTCAGTGTGACTATAATTATACCACATGATGTTATGAATATTGGTTCTCAATAGTTCAAATGATATTACATATTTGATTCAAGTTGTATATAAGTCCAAATATTGAAAATAATTTTTAACCCATTGATGTGTTTGACCTAGGTGATCAAGCCTCGAAAACATACATGTGACTTTCAGTAATAAAGAGACTCAGCTCTGATACCAATTATTGGATCTAGATGTATTTGAATATGGAAAAATACTAGAGGGTGTGAATTATAATTTTATAAACTTTTATTTTTAACCATAAAAATTATTTAATAGAATTTAAACTAAATGAATTCACAAAACCTCTTATAAAGAATAACAGAATGGCCCTTGGGTATGATTATTAAATATCATAATCAGGTTGACTTGGATATTTTATAAGTCCCAGTTCATTAAAAATATGATTCTACCTTACATACTATATAATCATAATCATACTAATTTATTTAATCCTAATAAAAAAATAAAATTCACAATTTCATACAAAAGTATGATAATCAAATTAATTAAGATAAACAGAATACAAAATAGAAAAATAAATATACAAAACAACTGACTTCAGATTAAAAAAGTAGGGTATATTAAATAACAGTAAATTAATACAATTGTTTTAACCCAAAGAGAAGGGTATCCAATAACCTATGATAAAGGTCCCATGATTTATAGTTTCAAGAATATCTATCTTACCCACACTAGTGTAATCCCTCCATATGATTCTCAGCTTTTCTCTATCTACTTATCCCTAGCATCCCTCAATCAAGAAGGTGATCATAACCTCTATCATCATAGCTTTGGAATCCTTCAATCTACAAAATATTTTCACCTCTGTCTTGATATCCCCACAATCCCTTGATTGTATTCAAAAACAATTGGTGTCACACAAAGCAATAGAAACTCTCTAGAGTTATGAGTATATGTAACAATTTGTTCACGACATGTAAACTTCATAGATATTACACAAATAAAATTTAACAGACTATTTTAATGTTGTATCAAAATCAAATCATGTCTATGAGCTCATTCAAATGAACATGTATTTATAGGCATTCATCCCAATAGTCATATTGATCTCCAAAAGTCAAGTTTTCTCCTAAAATGTTAGAGGGACTTGGACACCTATCACTTTAACGATCATATTGAAAATGAAATCATGACATCATTTTGAATATCATATAATATATGGAATCATTTTTATTTTAAAAAAATACATTCATTATGATACAGTTTTTGGGGTCCGATAAAAAAATTAGTTTCATGATTTAAATTAAAATATTTACTACAATTTATATAATTATGAAAATATTGTTAGTATGGAAGACTATACAACATGTATGATATAAATCATATCCAGTTTGTACTATATAAATTTAATTTTTTCTCATTATGATAAACATGGAATGAGTCAATTTTGATATTTTTGTGAGTTATATTTTTAAAATATGCACTATGAAAATACTAATGATAAATTTCGAATTTATTTTCATAAAAAAAGTCCTCAATTTAAGTAAGATAAAAACATTCTTGAATTACATTGATCATAAAAGATTTATAATTAAGAATTTAAGGAATAATTGGTGATTACCAAAAATAGAATAATGGATTCAAAAAGAGTCTTTTGACTCAACAATATCCCCATTTTTAGAAAGTACAAACCACAAGTCTTAAATAGAATATTTCTTTGTAAAAAATAAGTAAAAAAAATAAATAACTATTATATTCAAAAGTAAACACTTATACTTATCTCCCCTAATTTTTTAAAACTCTTTTGAATATGATATTAAATACATCTAACCCCATATTATGATAATAAAATCCCTAAGGATCATATTCTGTTTATTTTACAAAATTTTCTTCCACGAAGTAAATGATTCTCCCTCGATATGTATCATTCATTACATTATAACAAATTAATCCCCTATATAATCCATTATAACCATTTTTTATTTAAAAAAAGTAATATTTAATGTATTATAATGTTATGAGTAAGGTTAGGGAAACCCAAATATCTGAATTAATGACGAATTTTACCCTCTAGAATAAGTGAAATAACATTAATCCAAAATACTTGGAAGGAAATCAATAAAACATTATATAGTTGAAAAAAATTCAACGATGTTTGAAAGAAAATATGAAAAGAGATCATAAAAATTAATTTCTTCTCATTCTCCTTCCTTGTGAGTCCTAAGACAATTTTATCCATTTTCATAAACTCCTTTCCTCCCTCCATCATCTTTTCAAGAATTTCCTACTGAGTCCAGAGTTATGTTCCTTGTCTGAAAATACATGATCCTGATTATGACTCAACACTTCTTAAGATGGAATATTTTCTTGTAGAATAATAATCCTCTATTCCTATAATTTTATTTTCAATTATTTGGTATAAATTATTTCTTCCTAATGTTTAATTTTGTCTTCTCGATCCTTACTTGTCTTTCCATTCACTTAAATATTTTCATTCCACTAAAAAATTTGGAACTTTAAATTAATTATATTATCCATATAATTTTTCATCCTATTAATTTATAATGATATTTTTTCCAAAATCACATTAAAATACTTTTGTAAAGACCCATAAATTTCAAGGAATTTTTTTTTCTTAATTTCTTTAGGATTTTAAGAGTACGCAGTTTCTAACAGCACCTGATTTCAAGGCCCAGTGTGCCCGGAATCAATTTATGAAGTTAGTCTTGGGTACGTTCAGTGAACGAACAAGCGGGTTTTTCAAAATTTTGAACTGGTGCTCGAAATCGAAATCTGAGGGCACCGATGAAACCACAGTACCGATAATTGGTTAATAAGACTTTCACTGGAGTTGCGTTTGCTCTGTAGGTGTTGTTAAAAATGAAGTGGTTTAATTAAAGAGTGAAATAAAATACGTGTTACAATTTTATTTCTACTCTAAGTTATTATAACCTACGTGTGGAAGTTGAGGTGGGACCCACTAAATCCTAACTCCTCTTGATAGGATATTAGAGAGGTGGGCCCCACACGAGCCCCACCTTTTCAAATTCATCTAACCTCTTTTAAACTTCGCAACCCCCCCATTAATTTGTGACTCACCCACTCTCCCACTTTAATTGCATGTCAACTCTCGCATTAAATTGATTGATTAAAGCAATTAAATTAATTTAATTTTGAGTTTGAGTATTTTTTGAAGTTTTGAAAACGCATGGCATGTGTTAATAAAATAAGGAAGACCTTATTTTATTTGGGGGTTGTTTAGTTGTGTGAGGATATTTGGAGAGAATTCTCTAAGTCATGGAGAATTCCATCATCACCATTGAAGAACATCAAGAACTCGACGAAGAACATCGTCACCGCAAGGAGTGAAAGATGTGTCATATCTTCTCCTCTCCGCAGTCGGTGTGTGATGCCTTTCCGGAAAAAGGATGATGCACCCTCTTTCGATCTTCTTCCCGCGTCAAAGGAATGGAGATGTCACTCCTCCTCGAACATTCTATGTCAACATATACAAAGCTTCACCTCGCGACGCTGTTTCCCACGATGATCATCGTTCAACAACTTCTTAGAGGTAGGTGATTGTTTTACGTTTGTGATTAATTTGGAGTTCATCGTTAAATAATTATCCGCTTGTTATCGAATTAACGGGAGGAGTCTGGACTGCACAAACATGGTTGAGCCTCCTACCCATTGTTGTTCTACTTCATTATGGATTGGAATGGAGGCGACGCGGTGCCGTCGCACCTTGTGGGAACGAGGAAAACCGCAACGAAAGAGTGTGGCACCGTCATGTAGCGCCAATGAGGCTAAATGAGGTCGTGGCCAAAGTCAGGCCACGGCGGAGGGGCGCGGCGTCGTCGCGCCGCACCGGAGCACCAAGGAGGGCCGCGACCGGGGTGGGCCACGGTGGAGGGGTGCGGCATCATCGCGCCGCGCCAGTTAGACATGGGCTACGGCAGTTCAGAAGGGAGCGGCCGGATCCGCCGACCACTGGGGCTTTGGAAGGCGGGACCCATGGGGGGGTCCCACGGTGGCTTACTGGCCAGCCAAAACGGCCAGCCAAGTTCAGGAGGGTCGGGGTTTTGTAACCCTCGGCGGCCAGCTAGGGTGAACCCCACATCGGTCTGCCGTTTCAGGAAAACAGAGGGTCGCACCCCCCCCCCCCCTTCCGCATCTGCTCAGCGCGCGGGCGCCCGCACAGGGTCGGACCACCCGCGTCGGGCCGGACCACCCACGCTGGGTCGTGCCGCCCGCGCTGGGCCGGACCCCCACGCCGGGCCGGGCCACACCAGCTGGGTCGGGCCGCGCCATCCGGGCCAGGCTGCACCCCACCAGGCCGGACTCAGACCTGGGTCGGTTCGACCTATTCGGGCCGACCCAGGGGGTATTGTGCCGGGTCAGACAGGGCCCAAACCCCCTATTTCTGGAAAGATCCGTTCAAACGCCCATAACATGGGTTAAGGAACTCCAATCGATGCATCGTCAGTTTCATAGTGACCCTTGGATTGAGGTGGTCATTTCGGTATTTTAGACTCAAGGTTTTGGAGATCTTTGCGTACGGCCGGGGTGGTTCAAACACAAAACCAATCGGGCCCCTGGATCGGAAACACTTATAACGTGAGCTTCGGACGTCTGATTGACGTGTCGTCGACTTTGTTGGTTTCCTCTTAGTGAGACAGTTCTTTTGTCTTACTCCGCTCGAGGATTGGATGTAGCTAGATTATGGTCGGGTTGGTTTTGACTTAAAAACCAACCAGGCCCTTGGGACGAAAAAGCCAATAACTCTCAGACTGGGCATCCGATTGACGTGTCATCTATCGTGATGAGTTCCTTTTGACGAGATGGGACTTTGGTATACATCAACTCTAGACTTAGTGACAGTTGATTTATCGACCCCTTAGCTCATGGAGCGTACCCTCCCGAAATCGAGCATGCTGTGTGCGGGAACCCTAGAGCTGGCCGTGACTGTGACGATTACGATGACTGTACTGAAATCCTTCGTGGGTTTGACAGCAACGACTACCATACTAGAATCCTCCATGGGTTCGACGGTGATGACTATGGTTCTTGTATCCTATGTGGTTCCAGCATTACTTGACTACTGTTCTTGTATCCTATGTGGGTCCAGTAGTATATGACTATGTACTTGTATCCTATGTGGGTCCGGCAGAGTAGCTAGTCTTGTATCCTTTGTGGGTCAAACAGCACAGTTGGTCTTGTATCCAATGTGGGTCTGACAGCTTAGATGAATCAGTGGATAAATCTGATCATCTCTATCGTTTTGCGAAGTGTATACCTGAGTGAGATGAGACTTAACATACAATCAATAACATCAATATGATTGTTGTGCTTTCTTATGTGGATTGGATTGTGCTTTCCTGTGTGGATTGGGTTGTGAATTCCTATGTGGAATGGGTTATGTTTTCCTATGTGGATGGGGTTGTACATGGGCTCCTGTGCTGGAGATGAGCTAGAAATAATGACTTAGGTATATGTATGGGAATATACCTAAGTAGAGTCTGTTGTTACTTCATGATTTTATCTTTCCTTTTTGGTTTATCCTTCATGGATTCTGGGAGAACTTCGGGGGTCTCGGGGTCCCTACTGAGTAGCGTATACTCACACCTGCACGGTATATGCACGCAATTCGTTGTGTTGGATGCAGACGACTGACAGCGCTGATCGAAGTGGAAGCTCGTGGAGCTGGACGGTACCTAGAGGTGGATCACTGGACAAGACGTACTCGGAGCGGACGACTAGAGACGAGGAGCAGAGTGGACTATCTGTACCAAACCTTCAGGTGGGATTTCTAGAGGACGGCACAGACTCACTTATTTACTTTTCAGTTGTTTTACTTTCATTTCATTTTTACTTTTCTTATAGTTGGGTTTTTATTCTGGCTCATTTACTTTCCAGCACTTACTTTTGTACTCAGTTTACTCATTGTTTACATCAGCTTGTGTACTCTGTGGTGTTTGTTTATTTTCTAAAGGCAATGCCTTCCCCTTTTATGGTATTTACGCCTTTGGTGCTAGTTGATATCTCATGGCCTATGGGAGGCGGGCTTGGGGTAGTCACGGCACGGGCCCTGAGGACGGGTCGTGACAAATTGGTATCAGAGCAGTTCGGTTCTACCGCAGAACTCAGGACTCTGATCTTTCTTCTTTTTGAAGCAATAATGTTAAGGGTATTGAGTGTGGTTATCAGTCCAGGTAGTCCAGTGTTGGTGTGGTGGCCGACGTATCCATACACCAGGACCCTGACTTCTGATTTCCAACTCAATACATGAAAACATTGATTGCATGTGTGTTTCAAAAGTTTTCGTTGTGATTACTTAGTTTCAGCTCACAAGGTATACTGTATTGACCCTAGCGCACTTATTTATTTTCAAGATGGCCCCACGACTGCAGCCAGCTAGGGTACTGAGCTTTGTGCGAGATGACATCCCACTGAGTGACGAGGGCTCGGTGCAGGGCCCTACTACAGCGGAGGCACCAGCGGTATATCTACCCACCGATCCACCGATGCCACCAACCTCAGCCGCTGATAGTGCATGTTGCCTTATTGTACTGCACGAGTTTCAGCGTTAGAGATCGCCCAGGTTCCAATGGGATATGGACCCTCAGGTAGTCGAAGATTGGCTGGAGGCTTTTGTTCGAGTTTTCAGGTTAGTAGGGACACCAGCAGACCTCATGGTGATCCTTACAGCAAGTCTCCAGCACGCGACTCTAGGTAGATGGTGGAGCCTAATGCTCCAGGTGAACGATGAGGAATCTATCCTTTGGTCAGACATCGAGAGAATCTTCCACTCTGAGTTCGTTCCATCCACCCTCCGTGCGGTGCGCATTCATGAGTTACTGCAGCTGCGGCAGGGCAGCATGACAGTAGCCCAGTACTCGGCAAGATTTACTGATCTCTTGAGCTACTCCAAAGACATGGTACGGGACCCATTCTTCTGGGCCCAGACCTTCGAGCAGGGACTGAGGCATGAGATCAGGGCTTTAATGATCTTCCTCATCATTCCGACGTAGGCAGGAGTACTGGAGTGAGCCCTTCTTGTAGAGTGCTTTCTTGCTGAGCCTACACCAGTAGCGAGACCTTCCCCAGGGTGGCGCGTAGCAGAGTCTTCTGCATCTGGCAGTCGATGGATGTCACAGGGGTCCAAGCGGACCAGACCATCAGGAGGATGACTCAGGATACTGGCCTAGAGGTGCAGGGCACATGGCGCAGAGCTAGCCTCCCGCGGAGCAGACAGTGCTATGCATGCGGCGGGTAGGGACAAATGGATCGTGACTGCCCGACTCGCCATGCAGACGAGCAGCAGACAGTTGAGGGACTACCCAAGAAGAGGAAGAGGTTCGACCGTGGTGGTCCATTGGGAGCAGGTGGACAAGGCAGAGGATCTGGCCGAGCAGCAGGTGATGGGAGAGGCTTTGAGGCTCTACCACCACCACCTGGAGGTCCAACCCGACCACAGGGAGCTGGCGGACAGAGACAGACACAGCTTCAGGCAGCGGAGGCCTACTACCACGGCGCACCTTAGATTATTTGTGGTACTATCTGTGTCTACTCCACCCTTGCTGCAGTTCTTATAGACATAGTAGCGAGTCATTCTTTCATTGTTGTTGCCCTTTTTCAGAGCTCGGAGATTTCGACAGAGTCGTTGGCTCAATCCTTATGACTAGAGACTCCTACGGGAGTAGACTCGATGATTACGCACTGGTTCTGGCAGTGTGAGATTACTCTAGGTGGTGAGAGCTTCAGCTATGATCTTCTTGTAGCAGCGTCAAGGCCTTAAGATTTCATCTTGGCCATGGATTCGTTATCTACGGTCCATGCTCAGATCGACTGTATTAGGCGTAAGGTGCGATGTGTTCACACCGATGGGAGAAGGTTCACCTTCACCGGCGAGGAGGGGGCATTTGCAGCATAGGATGGACTCACGCATAGGAGAGTACAGCTGATCACTCATCAGATGGCTAGCCTCATCCTAGGAGTAGTTGATGTGCAGAGTCCGAGTTTTCTTGTAGTGGTGGATTAGTAAGTGGACGTTTTTCCTGATGACATTCCAGGACTATGTCCTCGTAGAGAGGTAGACTTCTATATTGACATGTACCCATGGACAGCCCCAACATCTACTCTAGCATATCAGATGGCTCCCACTGAGCTTCGAGAGCTACGGGTACAGCTGGAGGACTTGCAGGGCAAGGGATTCATTAGACCCAGTGTTTCACCAAGGTGTTCCCCGATTTTGTTCACCAAGAAGGCGTACAGGAGCTTGAGACTGTGTGTTGATTACCATCGCATGAACCAGGTGACCGTGAAGAATATGTATCCACTTCTGAGGATCGACGACCTCTTCGATCAGCTCAAGGGAGCACGATGGTTCTTGAAGATAGACCTCAGGCCAGGTTATCATATGCTTAGAGTTCGAGATGGGGATGTGCAGAAGACGACCTTCAGGTGTTGATATGGCCACTATGAGTTCTTGGTTATGCCTTTTGGCATAACCCACGCTCCAGCAGTGTTCATGAGCCTCATGGACAGGATCTTCCAGCCTTACCTCGATCAATTTTTTATAGTCTTCATCGATGACATATTGATTTACTCGACTACTGAAGAGGAGAACGCCTACCACTTGCGGTTTGTACTGGATACACTCCAAGAGCACCAACTTTATGGTAATATCTCGAAGTGTCAGTTCTAGATACATGACATCCAATTCTTGGGACACGTCATCTCTGAGGTGGGAGTTGTGGTGGATCCTGTGAAGATCGAGGGAGTGATAGCTTGGGAGCCACCTAGGAGCGTGACGGAGGTGCAGAGTTTCCTGGGTCTAGTTGGGTACTATCGGAGGTTTGTGCCAGACTTCTCTAGAGGTGCAGCACCACTTTCAGCATTGATGAAGAAGGGGGAACCCTTCGTGTGGTCAGATAGATGTCAGAAGAGCTTCCAAGAGCTGAGACAGAGATTGACCAGTGCGCCCATCTTGAGGCTACCAGAGGAGGGAGTAGGGTACGTAGTCTTCTGTGATGCATTAGGGACCGGACTTGGGTGTGTCCTGATGTAAGAGCGGGTAGTGATCGCCTATGGATCGCAACAGTTTAGGAAACACGAGCAGAACTATGCTACCCATGACCTGGAGTTAGAAGCAGTGGTCTTTTCTCTGAAGATGTGGTGATACTATCTGATGGGAAACCGCTTTACAGTTTATTCTGACCACCAGAGTCTAACGTACATCTTCTCATAGAAGGACCTGAACCTGAGATAGCATTGATGGATCGAGTTCCTCTAGGACTATTACTTTGAGATAGTCTATACTCCTGGAAAGGGAAACGTAGTAGCCGATGCTCTCAGTAGGAGAACGGGCATTCAACTACTTGGAGAGGTGACTGAGCAGCTAGCCGCTTTGCAGATATCCTTCATAGATAGAGATGGGACAGCCTTTCTTCAGTCGCTCACAGTCACACCTCCACTTCTTCAGCGGGTCAGAGAGGCACACTGTGGTGACGTTGACTGTGAGACGCGGCATGCACATATTTCCATAGGACATGCAACTGATGGATTCTCTTTAGGAGGAGAGAACGTCGTACTTTTTAGATGACGTATCATGGTACCAACTACATTATAGGAGGAGGTGATGAGGGATTTTCATACTTCCCCTTTAGTGGTACATCCAGTAGTTGAGAAGATGTACCAGGATCTCAGATGACAGAACTGGTGGCTGGGTATGAAGAAGGTTGTGGAAAAGTTCGTTCCAGGATGCCTCACCTACCAGGAGGTGAAGGTGGAGCACCAGGTACCAGCAGGCTTGTTACAACCCATGGAGGTCCCGGAGTGGATGTGGGATGGGATATCTATGGATTTCATGACTGTACTTCCATGTACTTCTAGATGACACGACTCCATTTGGGTGATCGTCGACCGACTCACCAAGTCATCCCACTTCTTACCCTTCAGAGAGCAGGGCTCAGTGGAGAGCTTGGGACACCTCTAAGTTCAGGAGATTGAACGTCTTCATGGTGTTCCATCATCTATCATCTCTGATCGAGATTCTCTCTTTACTTCCTGGCTTTGGAAGGGGTTATAGGAGGAATTTGGGATGCAGCTATGCATGAGCACTGCCTTTCACCCTCAGACGGATGGACCGACAGAGAGGACCATCCAGACTCTTGAGGACATGATCCATGCATGTGTCCTCGACTTTGGTCGTAGCTGGGAGGATCACCTACCTTTTGTGGAGTTTTCATACAACAACAACTACTGGTCCACCATCGGGATGGCACCACATGAGACATTGTATGGCCGAACATGTAGATCACCTCTTTGCTGGACAGACCCTGGGGAGTCAGCACTTGTGGGACCATAGATGGTCCCGGCCATGACAGTGAAGGTCCAGGTCATTCAGGATCGGATGAGGACATCTCAGAGCTGACATAAGTCTTATGCTGACAGGATGAGGAGACCACTAGAGTTCAAGGATGGCGACTACATTTTCTTGCGGGTCTCACATCGACGTGGATTATGGAGATTTGGCTGGGGCGACAAGTTATCTCTGCGGTTCATAGGACCATTCCAGGTTCTCAACAGGATTGGCGAGGTGGTTTATCGCTTGGCTCTACCACCTCATTTGCACCGGGTGCATGACGTCTTTCACGTATCTCAGCTGAGGAGATACATGCACGACCTGACGCATATCATAGACCATGGGGAGCTAGAAATCGATTACCGGGCGACTTTTTTCGGATGTCTCGGTGGAGATCGAGGATCAACAGTATTGGTTCCTACGTGGGTGGTCGATTCCTCTAGTGCGAATTAGGTGGCAGCACGAGAACCTCCAGGAGAGAACTTGGGATCGGGAGGCTCAGATGCGTGCTCAGTACCCTCATTTGTTTCCCATGTTTGTGAGGTATCTTTACGAGGACATAAATCCCTGAGGTGGGAGTAATGTAAAGACCCATAAAATTCATGGAAAATTATTTTCTTAATCTCTTTGGGATTTTACGAGTACGCAGTTTCTAATAGCACCTGATTCTGGGTCCAGGTGTGTCCGGAATCAATTTCTGAAGTTAGGCTCAGGTACGTTCAGTAAACAAATGAACAGCTTTTTCTAACTTTTGAACTGGTGCTCGGAATCGAAATCTGAGGGCACCGATGAAACTGCAAGGCCAGTAATATCTTAATAATACTTTCACTGGAGTTTTGTTTCCTCGGGAGGTGTTGTTAAAAATGAGGTGGTTTAATTAAATAATGAAATAAAATACGTGTTACAATTTTATTTATACTCTATGTAATTATAACCTACGTGTGGAAGTTGAGGTGGGACCCACTAAATCCTAACTCCACTTGATAGGATATTAGTGAGGTGGGCCCGACACGATCCCCACCTTTTCAAATTCCTCTAACCTCTCTTAAAGTTGGAAAACCCCCCATTAATTGGTGACTCACCCACTCCCCCACTTTAATTGCATGTCAACTCTCGCATTAAATTGATTGATTAAAGCTATTTAATTAATTTAATTTTGAGTTTGAGTTTTTTTTTATGTTTTGAAAATGCATGTCATGTGTTAATAAAATAAGGAATACCTTATTATATTTGGGGATTTTTTAGTTGTATGAGGATCTTTGGAGAGAATTCTATAAGTCTTGGAGAATTCCATCATCTTCGTTGAAGAACGTCAAGAACTCGACGAAGAACGCCGTCACTACAAGGAGTGGTCGACGTGCCGTCTCTTCTCCTCTCTGCAGTCAGTGTGTGATGCCTTTCCTGAAGAACGAGGATGCGCCCTCTTTCGATCTTCTTCACGCATCAAAGGAAGGGAGATGTAAATCCTCCTCAGACGCTCTCTGTCAACATATACGGATCTTCACCTCGTGATGTTGTTTCCTGCGACGATAATCGTTCGACAACTTCTTCGAGGTAGGGGATTGTTTTATGTTCATGATTAGTTTTCCGTTCATCGTTAAATAATTAGCTTCTTGTTATCGAATTAACAGTAGGAGTCCGAACTACACAAACACGGCTGACCCTCCTCCCCATTGTTGTTGTACTTCGTTATAGATTGAAACGGAGGAGACGTGGTGCCGTCGCACCGCGCGAGAATGAGGAAAACCGTGGCCAAAGAGCGTGGCACCGTCGCGCTGCACCGTTGAGGCCGAAAGAGGCCTCTGTCGGAGTTGGGCCGCGGCGGTTCAGGGGAGGGCGGCCAGATCCGTCAACCGCCGGTGCTTTGGAAGGTGGGACCCGCAGTGGCTCACCGCCCAGCCAAAACGGTCGGACGAGTTCGGGAAGGTTGGGGGTTTGTAACCCCTAGTGTCCAGCTAGGGCGGACCCCACATGGGTCCTCCGTCTCGGGAAACCAGGTGGTGGTGCCCCCCCCCCTTCCGTGTCCGCTCAGGGCGCGGGCACCCGAACAGGGCCTGACCGCCTGCGCCGGGCTGGACCGCCCGTGCCGGGCTGGGCCGCCCATGCGAGGCCGGACCCCCACGCCGGGCCAGGCCACGCCGGCTAGGCTGGACCTGGACCCGGGTCGGTTCCACCCGATTCGGGCTGACCCAGGGGTATTGGGCCGGGTCGGACCGCGCCCAAACCCCCTCTTTCCGGACAGATCCATTCAAACACCCATAACATGGGTTACAGACCTCTGATCGACGCACCGTCAGTTGCGTAGTGATCCTTGGGTCGAGATGTTCACTTATTTATTTTACACTCAAGGTTTCCGAGAACTTTGTGTATGGCCGGGTTGGTTCGAACACAAAACCTAACCGAGCACCCATAGTGGAAACACTTCTAACTTGAGCTTCGGACGTCCAATTGACGTGCCGTCGACTTTGTTGGTTTCCTCTTAGTGAGACGGTTATTTTGGATTTCTCTACTCAAAGTTTGGATTCATCTGGTGTATGGGCTGGTTGGTTTTTAATTAAAAACCAACCGGGCCCCTGGGATGAAAAAGCCAATAACTCTCAGATCGGGCGTCCGATTGACAAGTCGTCTGTTGTGATGAGTTACTTTTGACGAGATGTATCTTTGGGATAAATCAACTCTGGAATTCTTCACAATTTATGTATCTTCCCCTTAGCTCATGGAGCGGACCCTCCCGAAATCAAGCATGTTGTGTGCGGGAACCCTAGAGCTGGCTGCGACTGTGACGACGACGACGACTGTACTGAAATCCTTCATGGGTTCGATAGCGACGAATACCGTACTAGAATCCTTCGTGGTTTTGACGACGATGAATTATATTCTTGTATCCTTTGTGGGTCTAGAAGTAATTTAATACTGTTCTTGTATCCTATTTGGGTCCGGCAGTATTTGACTCTGTACATTTATCCTATGTGGGTCCGGCAGAGTAGCTGTTCTTGTATCCTTTGTGGGTCTGACAGCTTAGCTGGTCTTGTATCATATGTGGGTCTGACAGCTTAGATTAATCAATGGCTACATCTGATCATCTCTATCATCTTACAATGTGTATACCTTTGTGAGCTGAGTCTTAACTTACAATCAATAACATCGATATGATTGTTGTGCTTTATTGTGTGGATTGGGTTGTGCTTTCCTGTGTGGATTGGGTTGTGAATTCCTATGTGGAATGGGTTATGTTTTCCTGTGTGGATTGGGTTGTACATGGGCTTGTGTGCTGGAGCCGAGCTGGAAATGATGACTTAAGTATATGTATGGGCATATACCTTAGTAGAGTTGGTTGTTACTTTGTGATTGTATCTTTCCTTTATGGTTTATCCTTCGTGGATTCTGGGAGACCTTTGCGGGTCTCGGGGTCCCTACTGAGTAGCATATACTCACCCCTTCACGGGCTATGCCTGCACATCGTTGTGTTGGATGCAGACGATGAACAACGCTGATCGAGGTGGGAGCTCATGGATATGGATGGTACCTGGAGGTGGATCACTGGACGGGACGTACTCGGAGTGGACGACTTGAGCTGAGGAGCAGAGGGGACTATCTGTACCCACCCTTCAAGTGGGATTTCCAGAAGACGGCTCGGACTCACTGCTTTACTTTTTAGTTGTTGTACTTTATTTCAGTTGTACTTTATGTATAGTTGGGTTTGTATTCTGGCCCATTTACTTTCCAGCACTTACTTTTGTACTCAGTTTTTACTTCATCTTGCGTACTCTGTGGTGTTCGTTTACTTTCTAAAGGCAATGCCTTACCATTTTTCGGGATTTAAGCATTTGGTGAAAGTCACCAGCCTCTGGCCTATGGGAGGCGAGCGTGGGGTAGTCACGACACGGACCCCAAGGATGGGTCGTGACAACTTGATTTCACAATACATGGTGTCATTTGTTTTTCTGAATATTACTAAGAACTAAACTTTTCCAATAGTTTCATTAGAAAACTTTTTTAGTGCAGTTGAGAGTTTATTTTCAATACTCCTTAAGTCTTCAATTGAGTTATCATCTTCCTTGATATTTTAATATGCATTTTTACACCACTTTAACACATTTTAAGGCCTTTTGTGTTTTGATTAGTTTCTTTGAACACATTGAATTCCACTTCAAGACTGATTAGTCTATCTTTCATAACATTGATTGAATTTGATTTTATTACAAAACATAATCAACATTTCCATCAATTATTAGGAATAATGGAATTTTACTTTCAATTATTTTTAGATATTGTACAATATATTGGTCTCTTTTTAATGAGATATTATTTTTAGAGTTAGTGATTTCCACAAAATTTGGAAGATCTTTATAAAAAAATCTAGCAGTATCATATTGTAAATCCTAGTTATGATTTTCATTAGATCTAGTCTCATCTACTTTATCGTAAATTTGGATGACTTTATCATCTTGTATTTTCAATGTGTAATTCTTTAAATACTCCACTCTTGGTGAGGGTAATTTTTATGATGTTTCTTCAGATGATATCACGGGTAATTAGAGTGATATTTTTTCTTTTGACCTACTTTCTTTTCCTACATTTATTTTTCTTCTCTTTCTTGCTCTTCATTTATATCTTTTTCATTATCGATATAACAATCTATATCTCTTGTTTAACTATATTCTATTTCTTCAGATAAATTTTCTTTAGAAACATTTGGCAGTGTTGAATCTTCAAGAACTTTTTTTTCCTTTTCACTTTCCTTTGATAAAGGGATTAATTTTTTATTTGAACGGTGATAGAACAAATATTTTAAATTATTTTATTCTGAATTTCATTGTTTTTAATCCCACCAATGTGTTATTTAAGGGTCAATTGTCACAATTAATGTTTTAGGAGTATTTTTGAGCTTAATTGGAAAAATGGCTTATTTTGTATTTAAATAGTTTTCATTTATTATAATCATTAGGCCATAACATTTTCTACACAGATCCAAATTGCAAAATTATTCTTTTTCAGGTTTATATGGTCGATGGTATTCATTTTATCCTTCTGGACCAAAAGCTCAATCCATCATTTGGAAGCTCTAATCTAGCTCAAAAACCAGGCCTCGAAAACTGTGTACAGAACTGCATAATTTTATTGTGGGGACCATATCTCATAAATGGACGAACCAATGGAGCTGAAAATTTACATGGAGCTGAAAGACATCCGGATGAAAAACTTTCATTAAGAAGGCCGCGCATGATTATTTCATTTTCAAGGCCATTGATGCGTTGGAACTTGGTGTATTGGAATACTAACAGTCTGCCTGGCAGAATTAAATACTATGAGTGAGGCGGCCATAACTCCTTCATTAAATGTCCAATAAAGCTGATATTTAGTGTGTCGCCAGAGGAGACGAATGGGAACAACTTTCAAGAAGGACCAAGTTCCAAATTCTGTCACTAAAGAATCCATCCACGCGCCTACATTCGGGAATGATTTTTGGAGCCAAATTTTCACCCCCTCTCCCTATAAAAGAGTGTGTCTTTTTCATTCCAAAGGGTTGGAAACTTAGGAATAGCCTTTGTTGGACATTATATGTAGTTTAGCTTTGTATTTTCTTTTACTTTCATTATGTAATAGAATTTCATATTTTTATTCAAGTGTTATCCTTTCACTCTTTTCTATCTCTCTTTTGTTTTCTCTCCCCTTTTTCTTTTCACTGTGAACTCTTATGCTCGTGATCATGAGTAGCTAACCTGAGGAAGTTCACGGGGGTGTAATCCAGTGATGTACCCAAGTCTTTGTACATTCATGTCTTAATGTTTCTTATTTACTTATAGTTATACCGAGGGGGATCTTAGTGGGTAAGGCGCCTTTTTGTCTCCACTTGCCACCCGAGGTTTAGCTTTCACTTCTCCAATATTTTCCCTCGATCGGGGAGGTGGATGTGTGGTCTCTCGGAGATCTTTGAGAGTACCATATGTTCACAACCATAGGCAGAAGGGGGTGTTCATGCATACGATGGAGCATGTTCATTAAGTAAATTCGAAACTAATAATGAGACGATGAAGGTTCACTCTGGGTGATACTCTCGGGAATGTCTCCTTTCTGTCTTAACATCATTCTGTTTGCATTCATTCTGTCTGCATTGCATCTGCATATTTACTTTTAGTTTTGTATTTTTAATTCACAATTCATTTCTGGTCATTTTAGTTTATATATAGACAGTGAATTAGAAGTAGTGAGTGATTGACTGCAAAAGTCTCCTCAAGAGATCGACCTAGGTCAGCCACTGTGCTGCACTTAGTATAAATATTTTTGAGAGCGTGCACGACAACGCTACATCAAATTGGCGCCATTGCCGGGGAGCCAAGTAGTCTTCACTCATTATTTTTATTCACTTATTGTAAATTGTTTTTCTTCCATTCATTAAAAAAAATCATAAATTTCAAAAACAAAAAAAAAATTGTTCATCATGAATTTCAATTCAAATTATTATGCATGGACTGATCAATCACAGCTGCATGAAGAAGTTCAAAATGATTATGAATCCAAAATGCAAAAACTTCATGAAGAGATTCAAAAACTGAAGAGAACTGAAAAAAGGTTTGATGAATATTTTCATTCACTTATGGAACAACCCGAACCTGAACCAGAACCAGAACCCGAACCCAAACGAGTGGTGGAAGAGATTACACCGATTATTTTTTTATGTCAAAGAACCTGAGGAGGGTGAGAAGGAGCTTCTAAAAGAATTAATTATATCATCCCGAACTCAACCATTGCTCAAGGAGGTCCCTAATTTACATATTCCAGCTGATGCACTTATGGGAGATGAACAATTTTTGGAAGAATCATGGAATCACTTTGTTGAAGATAATTTGAAACTTGATCTTCCCATGCTTGATATTGAACAATCAGAACCTTTTTACCTCTCTCTTGCTTTGGAAGATGAAGAAGATGATGCACCTGCTGAGATGGAGATGCCAATGGTCCTGCCTGAAGAGATCAATTTTCAAGATGACTTACTTGAAAGGGAAGATTTCTTAATTGATTCGTCTTGTTTTAATTTTATTCAAACTGAATTGTTTTCTGACATCTCCTTTCCTGAAATTTCTGATACAGTATAAATGGATTAGGCCTTAGATGATATGAAGTATACCACTCAAGTGGTGGTGAACAATGAAGAAGAGGTAGAGAAGCTAGAGGTGGTGTGACTGCCTCCTCTAAAACAAATTTCATACCATTTGGAGGAGGACACCACAGATGTCCACAGGGAGCACCCCTATATTCTATTCCCTCCCACTCTGGATCTCAAATTATATATTTCTTCTTTCCTGGGGTTTGGGAACGTTCTTATTTTCTTTAGGGTTATCCAATATCAGTGTCTACTGATGGACACTGGGAAAAGTCACATGTGGTGGTTTATCTCAAAAAAACCACATCCACCATCTGATTGGGGATAATCTGCTGCAACTGCCTGACTAGGGGCAGTAAAAACCTAGCATCCGCTTGGGGGTCAAACCAATAATTATACATTTTCTCTTTCTTTTCATTTATTTTTCTTATGAGTTGTCATTTCTTTTGTTTGTGATTTCAATTTTCATGTTGTTTTTGTGAAATTTTCTTATTTTCCTTTTTCATGTTGTTTTGTGTGTTTTTAGGAATCTTGAGCTGAATCAAATACCTTGGGAAAATTCAAACCATCTTCGTATTTTTGGCCCATTGCTTGATTTGATTATTTTAGGATTTAAATGACTGCTGAATGGATTTTGTTTTTGATTTCTGATCTTTTCATTTGATGACGTTTGATTGATTGTGAAACTCATGTGCACTAGTGCTGTCCAAATTGAAAATCTTGCCTAACCCGAGAGGTTTCTAAACCTGTTTGACATATCCTTACATTTCTCTTTTTCTTGAGTGTCTTGAGACATGTTGTGTGATCCAGAACTTGCTATTTTTCTCTTTTTCAAAGCTGTTAGAGTTCATGGAATGTGTTAAGTATGATTGAGGCATCACTTTGAAATCCCCTTTTTGCATTAAACTCTTATTTTGGACTACCATTTCATCTGACCTTCTTTAAGCCCCTAGTAGCCATGAAATACCTTGTTAGGCAACCACATTACAAGCCATTTATCCCTTTCCAACCTTCTCTATAAGTTAAATGCATGGTTATTGTTGAACTCAAGTGTGGGGGAGGGAGAAGATGGGCTTTATTTTTCTTTCCTGAAGAATATTTTTGAGATGAATTGAAAGTGTTGCCATATTTATTGCTGCTTGGGTGGAAGAAATGTAATTATGGGAAGATTTATGGGTGGCCCAAAATATCATCACATATGGGATGAGTGTTCACTAATTTTTGAAGATCAAAAGTTGCCTCTATTTTCCTCCAAAACATGATTCTGAAGAGAAATCCAGATCTGAATTCAAGCTGAAACAATGCTACAAATGGGGAAAAGAGGGATGAAAATCATTGATTCTGAAATTCTGTGTGAACTTCCTTAAAAAATAGGTGTTTGGAGGTGATTCGTTTTTGATCTGATTGAGGAGCACACCATTCTTGAGCAAAACTGTTTTCATGCATTTACTTCACTTTAGAGCTTAACCCTCCTCATTCTGCCTCAGATGTTTTCACATTTTAAACCCGCCAACCCTCAGCTTCAGAACAACCCATGAAAAAGAACTCATGATTGACACATTTGTGACTTTGTGAAGTGGAGATACTAGGAGTATAACAAGCCTATGTAAATCACACATGTTCTTGGGAATGAGAAAAACTCCACATTAAATATCCTTGAGTGATGAGAGAAATAATTTTCTGGGGAGGTAGGTACGACATGCATGTGAGGATTAACATGAGATTGAATAGATTCATATGATTTTTGAGGAGTTCTGAAAAAAAAATTCATGTATGAGGCATGATATTTTCTTTGATATGATAATTGAGCTATGTGGTCATTTATGCTTTGAGAAGTTTGTTTTTGAACTTGGTATAAGATGATTGCCCAGGAGTGCAATGTTTAAGTGTGGGGGAATTGATAGAACAAATATTTTCAATTATTTTATTCTGAATTTCAATTTTTTTAATCCCACCAATGTGTTATTTAAGGGTAAATTGTCACAATTTATGTTTTAGGAGTATTTTTGAGCTTAATTGGAAAAATGGCTTATTTTGTATTTAAACAGTTTTCATTTATTATAATGTTTAGGCCATAACATTTTCTAAACTGATCCAAATTGAAATATTCTTTTTTTTCAGGTTTATATGTTCGATGGGCTTCATTTTATCCTTCTGGACCAAAATCTCAATCCATCATTTGGAAGCTCCAATCAAGCTCACAAACCAGGCCTCGAAAACTGTGTACAGAACTGCATAATTTTATTGTGGGGACCATATCTCATAAATGGACGAACCAATGGAGTTGAATATTTACATGGAGCTGGAAGACATCCGGATGAAAAACGTTCATTAAGAAGGCCGCGCATGATTATTTCATTTTCAAGTCCATTTATGCGTTGGAACTTGGTGTATTGGAATACGAACAGTCTGCCTGGCAGAATTAAATACTATGAGTGAGGCGGCCATAACCCCTTCATTACATGTCCAATAAAGCTGAAATTTCGTGTGTCGCCAGAGGAGAAGAATGGGAACAACTTTCAAGAAGGACCAAGTTCCAAATTCTGTCACTAAAGAAGCCATCCACGCGCCTACATTCGGGAATGAATTTTGGAGCCAAATTTTCACCCCCTCTTCCTATAAAAGAGTGTGTCTTTTTCATTCCAAAGGGTCGGCAACTTAGGAATAGCCTTTGTTGGCCATTATATTTATTTTAGCTTTGTATTTTCTTTTACTTTAATTATGTAATAGAATTTCATATTTTTATTCAAGTGTTCTCCTTTCAGTCTTTTCTATCTCTCTTTTGTTTTCTCTCCCCTTTTTCTTTTCACTGTGAACTCTTATGCTCGTGATCATGAGTAGCTAACCCGAGGAAGTTCACGGGGGTGTAATCCAGTGATGTACCCAAGTCTTTGTACATTCATGTCTTAATGTTTCTTATTTACTTAGAGTTATACCGAGGGGGATCTTAGTGGGTAAGGCACCTTTTTGTCTCCACTTGCCACCCGAGGTTTAGCTTTCACTTCTACAATATTTTCCCTCGATCGAGGAGGTGGATGTGTGGTCTCTCGGCGATCTTTGAGAGTACCATATGTTCACAACCATAGGCAGAATGGGATGTTCATGTATACGATGGAGCATGTTAATTAAGTAAATTCGAAACTAATAATGAGACGATGAAGGTTCACTCTGGGTGATGCTCTCGGGAATGTATCCTTTCTGTCTTAACATCATTCTGTTTGCATTCATTCTGTCTGCACTGCATCTGCATATTTACTTTTAGTTTTGTATTTTTAATTCTCAATTAATTTCTGGTCATTTTAGTTTATATATATATAGTGAATTAGAAGTAGTGAGTGATTGACTGCAAAAGGCTCCTCAAGAGATCGACCTAGCTCAGCCACTGTGCTGCACTTAGTATAAATATTTTTGAGAGCGTGCACGACAACGCTACATCAAACAGGTTCTCTAATAGTGATTCCTACAGATTACATTTTGACCAATTTTAATAATTTATCAATAATAAGAAAATCATACTTCACCATTCTTCATTATTTTATTTTCATTATCATTATGCTTTTCTTCAGTATAGATTATTTCAGCTTGATCTTTAGAAAGGTTAAGACCAAACTGAGGGTCTCCTTCTTTTCTTTCATCTTAGATTCTTTTCCATTCAGTAGTGATTTCTTCAGTTTCTTTTCTTTGTTTCTTTTTCTTCAAAGAATGATCATACTTGGAATTATTTTTTTTAAGAGGCACACGACACTAATTCTTTTGAAACATTCTGACTACCTCCAATGACTTCTTTTGAAGGTTCAACTTTAGTATCATTTACAAATTTCTTTGATTCCAAATCAAAATGAAGCAACATCCTTTTATAGTATCATCACAGAAACATGTTACTTTTATATAATTTGGTACTGAATTGATTACGAGATTAAAAATATTCAAACATTCAGTAATAAACATAAAAAGAATCCATAGAAACATAATAAATTGAGACTTAATATCACTGGACATTAAGTTATTTATGTTTAAAAAGATATAACCCATCCAATTCAGCTTCATCATGTTAAAAAAATAATTTATAACGAACTCATATGATACTTTTGGGGTTTCTATCTCACCCTTTAATGAAATTAAAAAATCCTTTAATACATAGGGTTATATGATTATTGTTATATGAGAGATGAGTAACTTTCTTTTTATCCTCGTGAATCTCAAAAAGAGATTCCTCTAATATTTTCTTATTAAAGGTTTTTTTTTCTATTATAAGCTTGTGAGAGGAAAAACGGTTTCACCCTCTAATGGTGCACTGAGGAAATTTACATCTTGTTTTTCTGAAATTCTAATTTCTTTTTCATACATTAAAAAGGACAATTTTAAATCATTATAAACTTTCATAGTACTGTAAAACTATCTAAATTCATCAAAAATTATAGGATCTTGATCAAAATATGGTTTTTATAAGATAAATTATTCTCATACTTGAAACATTATAATTCATTTAAAAGAATAATGATTCGTTTCATTAAAAACATTACTGACTAGACTCTATCTGAATAACTTCAAGGATGATAAAAATTGAGGGATAGGGTAGGCGGTCCCTTCATATAGGTGAACAAATGTGACTATTGAGATTATTCATCATAGATTTGATCAAAGTGATCTGACGATGAATAAAAAACAATCTATTGATGTTTTTTTAAAAAATTTATCATATTCATCATGAATATGATGAAGGTTTTAAAAAAATACCAAAAAACATAATAGAATTGAATTCAGAATTTGTAAAGTAAAAAATTGTACCTTTTAATGTTTCAAGATAGATTTATTGGTTTTGATACTTTTTTCCTCAAAAAAATATGAAAATAATGAGTAAAAAAATTGTGTAAGAGAAAATTTGAGTATGAAAAAATTGAGTATGAAACGTTTTTTATGATGAAAAAATTTGAGTACAAGAAAAAAAATTTGAGTACGAAAAATTTTTGAGTACTAAAAATTTTATAAACCATCAAACATATGAATTCCCCCTTTGAAAAAGACTAACTTAATTTAAGGATATGGTTTAAAAAATATTTATATAGGAATGGTTCCTTTACAGTGATCATTCCTAGCTTCTATTTAATATTTTTAAATCTATCATAAGGTAATGGTTTTGTAAAAATATCAGCAAGTTGTTCCTCCATTATGATAAATGGTAAAATTATATCTCTTTTAAGTGTGTGATCACAAATAAAGTGAGGCCCCATATCTATGTGTTTTTCAAATGATTGATGTGCTGGATTTTTACTTAAAGTTATAGAACTATTGTTATCACATAGTATTTGAGTTTTTAGAAAAACACATGCAATATTTTTTGGGTTTGTGTTGGATCCACAACACTTGATCACACCAACATCCTATTGCCACATATTTAGCTTGAACAATGGAAAGTGCTACTGATAATTGTTTATTATAATACTAAGAAACTAATGAATCTTATAAGAATTGATAGCATATAGATGTAATTTTTTCTATCCATTCTATAACCACCAATTCAACCTCCGAAATGTTTTCTAATTGAAAATAATTTCTGAATGTATAAAAATGTCATAAATCCATAGTTCTCATTAAATAATAAAAAATTATTTTTATAGATTACAAATAGGATTATTTTGGGTTTTCTTAATATCAAGCACATAACTATATTAAAAACATTGTGTTTAGAAATATGGCTTTTAACTATAGTAGGCTTCCTATCATTCTACTAATTTGTTTTGATTAAGTGGTTTCCCAGATTCATCAATATCATGTGTATTTGTGGTACCAATTGGAGTTCAAATACTTTTAGTATTTTAAAATCTATACATTTTAATAATATATTTAATATACATATTTTGAGATATATAAGTCCCTTCTAGTTTTTTATAAATTTTTTAACCAATATTGAATTTTAACATACCCATCATAATCATTTAGAAATCATATTTCATAAAGTTTTTAAAAGAATCTATTAAATATTTCTGAGCGGATCCAAATATAATGTCATCAACAAAAATTTTATAAATAAAAACATTTTTTTCTTTCTTTATGAAAAGTTTTGGATCAGCAGTTCCCTTAAAATAATTTTTTTGTCATAAATAACTTGTTAATATATCATAATATGATATAGGGGATTGTTTAAGGCCATATAAAGCTTTAGTAAATTTAAAAACATATTTTGGATGTTTTGTGTCTTCAAAACTCAGTAGTTGTTCAACAAAAAAATCCCCTTGAACGTATCTGTTAAGGAAATCACACTTCACATCCATTTGAAAAAGTTTGAAATTAAATAATGCTGCAAAGTCTAATAGAATGAAAATAGATTCGTGCCCAGCTATTGGAGTATAGGTTTCCAAATAGTCTATTCCCTCTTTTTGGTCACAACCTTTAACAAGAAGTCTTTATTTCTAGGGATTATTCAATTTTCATCACATTTATTCTTAAAACCCATTTTAATTCAATTACAGACGTTCCTTTAACTCTTTTGACAAAGGTCCATATTTTGTTCCTTTCGAATTCATTTCATTTATCTTGCATTGTCCAATATTCATCACTTAAAGCCTCCTTAGGACTTTGAGGTTCGAATTTAGAAAAGGAAAGAAAAACATTATATTTCATTTCTCAAAGATCTTCTAGACCATGCAGGATGATTTACATCACCAATGATACTATCAAAGGTATGATTCTTATGAAACAACTGACATAAGTTTTGTAAAAACTATTTGTCAACATATGGTAGAAAATCATCCAGAGTGAATACTTCTGAAATAATTTCTTATGTATTCTCCTTATTAGAATAACATTCAATCATAGGATTTATTATTAGTTTTGGAAAACACATCAGAATATGTAGGTTGGGATTGTTTACAAATAAAAGGATCAGTTTCATCAAATTTTCCTTGAACTATTTCCTCAACAGTACAAGAATATTTATCCAAACTCTATATGCCTTATAGGTAGTGGAATAGATTAAGAATATACCTTCCTCGGATATGGGTTTGAAATTCGATAAATGATATTTTGTATTCAAAAATAATACTTTTCATTGAAATACTTCGAAATATGAATCATTTGGTTTTAAACTACTCCATAACTCATAAGATATTTTATTAAATAATGTTCAAATTAAAACTCAATTTATAGTATATAAAGAGTTAAAAACATCTTCATCCCAAAAATATTTAAAAATTGAGTATTTATTCAATAGGGATCTTGTTATTTCTTGAATAATATGATTTAATCATTAAATAACACTGTTTTACTGAGGATTTCAGGGAGTTGAAAAGTTATGATTAATTCCTTTCTTACTACAAAAAGATACAATGTCAAAGCTTACAAATTCTCCACCATGGTCACTATGAATATATATCAAGGGATGTTTTTTTCTTATTTAATAATTTAGCTATAAATGTTTAAAAATAAAAATAGTCTTCAGATTTATTTTCTAGAAAATAAAACCATGTATATCTAGTCTAATCATCAAAAATAATAATTCATTGTACTTTCCACCAATACTTCTAGTTTTGGAAGGACCAAAACGATCTATGTGCACTAACTATAAAACATAAATAGTTTGTAATTCACTAATAGATTTAAATTTTCACTTATGTTTCTTACAATATTGGCAATCGCCTCAAACTTTTGAATAATCAAATATAATTTGTGGTAGATACATAATAATTATTTTCATAGTTAATTTAAATAATTTCTTATGGTTACATTTTCTTACCCTTCTATTCCATAACCAAGCTTGATCTTCCATTTCACTAAGGCAAGGTAAGTCTAGGATCCTAAGGTCTTCTCTGTTCAGTGTATAAACATTCTCATGTTGATGGGTATAAAGAATAAATTCATCCTTGGAATTGTCTACTATACATTTATCATTTCTAAAATTCACAAGGTATCATTCATCACATAATTGACTTGTGCTTATAAGGTTGTTCTTAAGACCATTTACAAATAAAAAATTTTAAAATAGAGATTTTATAATAATAAAAAAGTTACTTATACCAACAATCATTCCCTGAGCATTGTCTCCAAAGGTAACTCTTCCAAATTTCATTTCAATAATATTTTCAACGAATTATTTATTACCATTCATATACTGGGAACAACCGCTATCCATGTACCATGTTTTCTTGTTTTTAGTACTTTACTTTCATGAAAACAAAAACAAATTACTCTTTCGGAACCCAAACATATCTGGAACCAGAAACATTAGTAAACAAGATTTTGATAATCTATATTAATTTTGAAAAAGGGCTTTTTTAACCCACCATGATTGAATTTTATTTAAAGAACAATTTTTATTCTAAAGAACTCTAATTTTCCAATTATTGTAAAAGGGGAAATTTTCAAGAACAAAATAATTATTACAAAAAGTAGTTTTGAATGACTATATCCCATTCTTGAACTATTACCTTATGAATGGAGTTATTAATACAATTTATCAAATCCTTCCTTACCAAGGGTAAATATTGAAAAAGTTTCTTTAAAAATTAAATTTCAGACTTTATTTTGGTAAATAAATTATTATCCACATTAGTTTTAGTTTCAGAAGTGAGCTTTGTTTATTAATTTTTTCAACAAAAATGAATTTTTCAAAATATTTAGAATGATGTTCCTTTTAATAATGATCTTTTTCATGTTTTTAGATACAGAATCAATTTCAAATGTTTTCTTATCAATATCTTTTTGAAACATATTACACTTATTTTTTTCAAAAATTTTATTTGATAATTTTATTTCTCATGTTTCATACTTTAAAATTTTCATTTACATGAAATTTGGAATATCTAGAGACTTCATCAAAAGTAGTTAATGCATTATATTTTTCTGAGGAATTTTCATCATCAAAAAAAATATAATCATTCTCATCATTATATTTTTCATTTAGAAACATATTTTTTAATGAATCAAAATTGTGTACCTTTTCCATAAGACATTGACTTTCAAAAGTTATTATAGAATAGAGACCAATATTGCTCTATCCAGAATTTCCATTGTATAAAGAATTATCAGAAGAATATCCTCCACTAGAACACCATGCATCATTCTATTTAAATACTTTCATTCATTTTGACTTGTAATAATTTTTCGGATTTATATCAAAATGCCTTTCATTTCTATCTTTCCATTTGAGTTTTGGATAGTCGGGTCTTATATGTCTAGCTATTTTAGATTTATAACAAGTAACTTCATAATCATTCTTGTTGTTTTTTTACTTGTTACTTTTCTTTTAATAGTACAAAAAATACTTTTTACCCGAAATCATGTTCATTATTTGAACAATATTGGATAATTCGTTCTTATAATGTTCTGAATTACTTGAGTTTGATTGAGTAATTCCATTTTTATTTGTTTATTTAACTATCCTTTAAGGAGATTGAGATTTGATTAGATTTAAAGTAGAAGTAAAAGAAAATCCACCATTAGTTTTTTTTTCTTTATTAGAATATATTTTCAGTCTACCCTCACAATATAAGAGATTTCAAAATAATTCCCCATGTGTAAGATTTACAGTCTTCTTAGATTCATCAATTATTTTTATCTTTAATTTACATTCATTTGTCATAATATCGAGGATATTTTCAACAATATTTTCATCATCTAATCCCTTATCAAACATATCTTGTTAACTATTATCAACTGTCCTGAACATTTGTTATTCCTTAGCAATAGGTTCACCATAAGTATATTCAAAAGATTGTAAATTGTCTCTTAACATAGCTACTTTAGTCTCAAAAACATTAGAAGTTCCAAAATGAGTGATTTATAAATTATTCAAAAATGATTTTAGCGACATCATAAGAGGAAATATGTCTATTTATTTTTCTAGTCATAGAACAAATCAAAGTATTACTTACCTTGTAATTAAGCTGATATTCTAACTTTTCATGATTTTTAAAATTTCGGATTTCTTTGTCAGAAATTTTATTGCCACTAATTAGAATAACAATATTATCAACTCCTGTGTTGATCAAAAAAGTATCCATTCTGTCCCATTTATATTAAAAATAATTACTATAGAAACTTTATGGTCTGGTTGGATTAATATTGATAATAGATTCTATATTTATTACTAACATCTTTTAAAAAAAAGATACAAATAAAATAATTTCCCCAATAGACATTAGGGTAACAAAAATTAATAAATAAAAATTTTATAAAATGACATAAATATATCATGAAAAGATAAAATAATCAACAAATATGAGTAGTGGAAACTTCCTTTAATACCAAATGTGAGTATCAGTATTACAGATACTTGGCTCAAATACCAATTGTTGGATCAGAATGTATATGAAAATTGAAAATTACAAAAGGGGTGAATTGTATGTTTAAAAATTTTGTTTTTAATCTCAATAGAATTAGTTTAAAATAATTTAATCTAATGGAATTCACAAAACCCATTGTAAATAAAAATGGACTGGCCCTTGAGTTTGATTATAATGATATCAGCATTAGGTTGATTCTAATATTTTATATGTCACATGTCATTGAAAATATTATTCTACTTTACAATGTATAAAATCATAATAAGAGTAAATGATTTAATCTTAATCCCAAAAATTGTAATCATAATTTAATAAAAAAGTATCATAATTAGAGAAGTTATGATAAACAGAATACATAATAGAAAAATGAATCAATAAAACAATTAAATTTCTATTAAAAAAGTAATGGAAATAAAATAAAAGTAAATGAATGAGATTATTTTTACCCAAAGAGAATAGTATCCAATAACCTAGGATAAAGTTCCTTTGATTTATACTTTCATGAATGTTTGTCTTACCCACCCCACGGTAATCCCTCTATAAGATTATCATCTTTGGTCTGACTATCTATCCACAACATCCCTCTATCAAGAAGGTGATTCAAACCATTATCTTCTTATCGACAAATCCCTTAATCTACAAAATATTAGCACATCTTTATTTATATTGCCATAAGCCCTCAATTTTATTCACAAATAATCGGTGTTGCACAAAGAAAAGAAGACTCCTGGGAGTTACAATTATGTGGAAAAAAATTCCATGACTTGTTAACTTTAGAGATTATACACATAGAAAATTTAGCAGAGCTCTCATACAATGACTGAAAATCATCGAATGTCTAGGATCTCATTCTAATGACCCGGTATTTATAGGCATTCATCCAAATGGTCATCTTGATCTCTAATAGTCCAATTTTCTCCTGAAATCTTAGAGGTACTTGGTCAGCATTCACCCTAATGGTCATATTGAAACATAAATAATGACATCGTTTTGATTATCATATAATACATGACATAATTTGGATTAAAAATAAATCATTTCCTTATGATTCAACTATCTGGGTATGATAAAAAAAATTAGTGTGATGATTTTTTTTACAAGATTTAGTATGATTTATATCTTTACGAATATATATTCAGTATGAAAGACTAGAGAGTTTGTATGATATAAATCATATCCAATATGAACTATATAAATCATATTCGATCTGTTTTTGATAAACATGGAATGAGTCATTATTGAAATTCTTATGAGTTTGATTTTAATCATATGAATTATGAAAATTGTAATGATAAATTAAGAATTTATTTTCATAAAACAATGTCCTTAATTAAAGTAAAGTACAAAAATTACAGAAATACTTTAATCATAAAAGAGATAGTAATTAAGAACTTAAGAAATAATTTGGGATTTACAAAACAAAAGAAGTAGGGAAGTCAATAAATGACTTTTGTCTCAACACTAGGTTAGGTCTAGTATTTTATAAATGCTATAAAATATTAAAGGGAATACTAAGAACACTTAAAATATAAATACTGGTATTTTTCAGGCCATATTCTTAAGGAAATGATACACTTGGGTTTATGATTGTTTTTAGGATCAAGACAGCTTCCCTGATTTTTTCCTAAGCATAGGTTCTCTAATTTATATTCAGTTTGTATTTCAATATTCCTGCTATGGATATAACCCAAGGGGATGGCTTGGGAGTTTGTTGTTACCTGGTCGATTTGGGATCTTCTTGATGAATTAAAATGGATGATTTTTAGAATTTGAAGACCCAAATATGAAGATAATATAAGACCAACCACATGATCATTATTATTTTAGGCATGATCAATGCCTCCTATACATGGTGCTCAATCTCACAACTAACCATTCTTGAAAACAATTTTCTTACATTTCTATTCAATGTCACATCAACTTCACCCAAATTAAAATCAATCATGTTAGTTGAATGAATTTATGCCATGTTTGGATACCCAACAATCCCAAATCCCAACCAATATTTTCAACACCACTCCCTAACACCTAAGTGAGGATCAAAAAGTAAATTACACATATGGGGTGTATGAAAAGAAAATCCCTTTGTCTAAACATACCATACACCATAGCATAAAGCAACACAAAATTTTTTCTCTAATTATTATTGAACATGTATGGATAGTAATCATAGGATTATTATCTAGATTGGGTATGATTACTTTCTCGATTCTATTTAGAGAAGGAGTTAGGATGAGTTAAAAAAATAGGTTGATTAGGTGGTGGAGACTCTGTATTCCCATATAGAGATATATTTGGGATTATTTTATTTGGATTTTGTTTTTCCATTCATTTACAGTCATGTTTAGTGAAATAAATCATTTTTTATTCATCAAATATATTTCTCTCTTCTCCTATACTCTTTATCCTTGGTAATTATTTATCACTATGATATGACTGTGATCACATGTTTCCTGAAGGTGAATCACTAACCCATTATAAGTGGTCTAAATGGTATTCAAAGTGGGTTTATTGATTTATTTTATATTATATAGTTTTTTTAATGATTGAGGTAGTGATAGTAGAGACTGGGGGTGGTTATTACATTTTTTAAACTAAATTTCATCACCCTTTTATTATTTAGAACATAATTTCTTTAAAAAAATTATTTCACTCATCATTTCAGTGGAGGATACTAAGATGAGGGGTTTTAATAGGACTTTTTTCTACCAATTCGGCTAAGTAGACTCATTATTGTAATTAAGGAGGGTTCTTTCCACCTCACCACAAGGTTAAGTGAGTTTATTGTGTGTTGGGGGATCCTTGAGTATACCTTTATTCTCATTATTTATAAATTTTCAGCGGTAAGTAGATGAATGGTGTTGATTATACATATTTTTTAGGTAATTTGGATAGCTATATAATGATAATAGAACACATTGGAATTCACCTAAGAATAATTAAAACTTCTTTTTAATTCATTGTGTGTGTTTTTAATTTCGATTAAATTTTTTAAATATAATATATCAAAAAAATACCCTCAAATTATACATAATTTCATCATTAAATTTAATATATATAATTTCATGAATATAGAGTCTTTTAGGACTATCTACTTGAGAGATATAGAAAAACCTACAGTCATTGATAAGTTATATATAGGGGATATTAAATTATACATTCATAGCCCTCAATAATGTTTTTCAGTTAGTGAGTACAGATCATGAAATAAATCTTTGAAATAAACCTAAATGGTTTTCATTAACTTTTTAGTAAGGAATGTTTTTTTGGGACCAAACATGTATTTTATAAATTGGATCAATTTTTTACTTAAATACATATGAATTGCTAGTCAAAGAAAAATAGTTACCCTCCAGTTACATGATAGGATCATTAACGAGATAATCACTGGGTTATTTGGTGGGGAAATGTTAAGGGAAAATAAAACATATTTATTTTTTAAATTAAAACCCCATGTTTCATGTATTCTACATGAACTTGCTAAAAAATTTAATTTAATTTTTTTAGGTTGGGAAAAGATTGACCTATATAAATAATTTTTTAAAGCTTTAATTTTTTGTAAATTATTTCTTCCTATAAAGATAAACACCTTAGAGCCTTTAAAATAATTTTTAATGTATTTGATCATGCAATTTATATCATTTTTATATCATGTTATTCCAAAGTATGTTTCCAAAATTTATTTCTTCCAAGAAGTAATTGGTGATAATTTTTTTCCAAAAACAATACTCAAAAAGTGTAGTATTTCATGAAATAGGATTGAACATGGAAAATGGATAAATAGGTTGTTCATTAATATATATTTCTATAGCTATTAATTGTAAAAACTCATTAAACTATTTTTAAGAAAAACCTCATAAGTGTCACCAGTGATTTTTTTTTCAAAATTTAAGTGTGGGATGGAATTTAAAATCACTTTATAGAGATTAAATACATTGTTTCTATTGACTTTTTTTTGACATATACAAATAGTAGGTAAACAATCATTTTCAAAGTAAATTTCACATGAAAAAAATTCAAATAAATTATTGTTAAAATGGTGATCTTGAAAAAAAAGCTGACAAACCCCAATTTTAAATTTTTAATATATTTCACTTTAAATGATAAATTGATATTAAATAGTGAGGTTTTAAAATTTATAAAAAAACAGGGTTTCTTTGTTAGTGTGCACAATCCTGGAGACCATGCATGCATTGAACCAACCAGATCCACCCCTAATTCAGCCACCCTAGATGGCCATTCAAAGGCCTAAAGGGCATTTTTTGATCCCCATAGGCTGGAAACTTGTTTTTGGCCTTCTAAAAAACTCACTAGGAATGATTTATCCCCACTATATTTTATTCCAAATGAAGCATAATTCTACCAATAATCCATCATGGTTCCTACATACCATGGTTTTCAATGAGTAAACATAGTAATCAATATCAAAATAGTGGAATGTTAAAAAAGAATATATTGAAATATACATTTAACTCAAGATAAAAACCTAATAAACAAGATCAAAATATACATAGATAAGGTTTACAAGGCCCAATAAATTATGAAAAAACATTAATAAAAAAACCAATTACAATGAATTGACTCTCCATAACTCCATGGTTATCCTCCATCAATAATATGCCCACTCCGTGAGGGATCCAATACTCGAATCTGAACTTGAAACTGAAGTATTTCTACTCTATATATAGACACTATGTAGTGTAAGTAGGGTGTGATCATAATTGCCTTGTAGGATTACACCATGGATTCTATGCATTTATTTATTTAAAATATTCTAGAAACTCTAGTTTAAAAAATAATATTTAAGAATAGAGGTTCTGTCACTTTTAGGAAACCAATCCAATGTTGTTAATTTGTATCCCTCTTTTGAAATCTAAACAATCCTTAAAGAAAAATTAATAGCGTTTAATTTAGAATTTATTTGAAATAATACTTTTCAAAAACCATTTCCAAAACCACTATTAAAAGAAATCTATAAAAGAAAATGAATCCCAAATAAACCTAAATTATATAAACATAACTATGTATCTGAAATACCAATGAAATTTTTAATAAAGAGAATTAACATAAACATTAGTAATAACTAGTGGAAAGTATCAAAGAAAAGATACTAAAATAAGTATATGAAAGAAACTTTACCCAAAAAAACATTAATCATATAAATATAACAATGTAGTAGAAATACTAAAGAAAAAAGTAAGGATATGAATCAAGACAATGTTATTCATAAATAGAAGTAACTATCAATGAAAGGATACTAAATAATCTATATATTAAAAAACCATAAAATTAATAATAAAAAATATTGTATGAAAATACAGAATAAAAAAATAATAAAGTAAAATAAATGTTATGTAAAACTATTGAAAATTGAAGTGAAAGAGTATAAAATCCTTGGAATGTCCTAGAAACCTTTTAAACATTAACAGATGTAATCCTCTAGAATATTCTACTATCATATAAATGCTTTATCTTTCTACAACCAATTGGTTTACTCTCAACTAGCATCACTGGTGGTACACCTCTAGTTAGTATTGGTCCATGTCTTGAAGATATAATTTTATCTCCTCATGAAAAGTATAGTAACCATATATAGATCACACATAAAAAAACTCACTAGGATACCCATGATATTAGAAATATCATGTTGGGAATGATGTGTACAATAACAAACAAACACTAGTAATATCATATAAGTAAATCCATACGTATTAAAAGCCTATACCCACTCCCGTACAATCCCCACTAAATCTCCCATTCCCACTCATATAAAAAAATGTTAATCACATAATGTAATGGCCCAGAAAATGTATCATTAAGGTGTTTGTCATGACCCGTCCTTTGGGCCCATGTCGTGACTACCCCAAGCCCGACTACCATAGGCCAAGGGCTGGTGACTAGCACCAAAGGCGTAAATCTAGATAAAAGGGAAGGCATTGCCATTATAAAATTAAAGAACACAACAGAGTACACAACTGAAGTAAGAACTATGTAAGCTGAGTAAAAAAGTAAGTGCTGAAAGGTAAATGGGCCAGAATACAAACTGAACTGAAAGTATAGTACAACTGAATGTCTAGTACAATAGCAGTAAAGTAAATAAGCAACCATTGAGTCATCCTCTAGGAATCCCACCTGAAGAGTGGGTACAGATAGTCTCCCTTGCATCGCGGGTCCATCTGTCTGCTCTATGTACGTCTCACCAAGTGGTCCACCTCCGGGTACCGTCCATCTCTACAGGCCTCCAACATGATCAGTGTTTTCCATCGTCTACATCCAACACAACATAGTGCGGGCATTACCAGTGCAGGGGTGAGTATAACGAGACACAATAAGGACCCCAAGACCCCCGAAAGTCTCCCAGAATACATGAAGGATAAACCAAAATGAAAAGATACAATCATGATGTATCAACCAACTCTTCTTAGGTTTATGCCCATACATATACCTAAGTCATCAATCTCCATTTGACTCAAACTCTCAAGCCCAATCACAACCCATTACACACCGGAAAGAAGTCAATCACATCAATGATAATGATTGAAAATCAAGACTCAGCTCACATAGGTATACATCTTTCATATAGCGATAGAGATGATTAGATGTATTCACTGATTCATCAAAGCTGCTGGACCCACACAGGATACAAGACCAGTTAAGCTGTCGGACCCACACAGGATACAAGACCAGCTACTCTGCCGGACCAACACAGGATACAAGTATAGAGGTCAATACTGCCGAACCCACATAGAATACAAGAACATTAGTCATCATCCTCGAACCCGTGGGGGATTCCATTACGGTAGTCATCACTGTCAAACCCATGGAGGATTCCAGTATAGTATTTGTCACTATCGAACCCATGTAGGATTCCAGTACAGTTGTGGTCGCTGTCAAACCCATGGAGGATTCCAGTACAGTAGTCGATGCAGTCGCAGCCAGCTCTAGGGTTCCCACACACAGCACGCTCGATTCTGGGAGGGTCCACTCCTCGAGCTAAGGGGTCGATACAAAAACTGTCACAATTTCCAGAGTTGATGTATCCTGAAGTTCCGTCTCATCTAAAGGAATCCAACGTGATAGACGGCACATCAATCGGACGCCCGTTCTGAGAGATATTGACTTTTCTGTTCAAGGGGTCCAGTCGGAAATACACCTGTTTCCAACCCGGACATTTTCCAAGTCGTACAAAACTCACTTAGAGTATCACAAAAGAACCTCCTCATTGAAAGGGTCCCAGTTCCATAGACAGTGCGTCGATCGAACTCGTTGTCTTCTGGATATTCACATTTAAGTGGAAACGGGCCCGGCCCATCAAGCCCAGTGGGCTGACGGGTCGGGTCGACCCAGTTTTGGGGGGTCCGATTCGTCAGAGTTTCGGACTGGCCCGATGAGTTGCACGGCCCGGCCCGAGGGGCGCGGCCCGGCCTGGCGCGGCACGGCCCGGCCTAGCAGGGCGCGGCCCGGCTGGCCACGGCTCGGCCGACTGGCCGAGCGGTCTGAGGGGGGTGGGGGTGCGGCCCCCTGCTTTCCCGAACCGGTGGAGCCAAGCGGCGCTTCCCTATCAATTTTATGGCCAATGTCTATCGGCCTTCCCAGTGAAAGCAGCCCTCTCGGGCGGGCCACAGTTCTTCTCAGTCCAGTTGGCTGTCTGCCGGCCGGTTTGCCCGCCGAGCGGCCCACGGAACACGAGCCGTGATCTTCCGTAGCGTGACACCCCTTGTGGCATCGTGGTCCTCCTTCGGCCCGACCAGCTTTTGTCGGCCGGTTCTCCATTAGCCGAGCGGCCCGCAGTTTCCGGCCGCAGTTCCTCCACACGCGGCCAGCATGCGGTCGTCGCCTTTGATTGTCACCGCTTCCCTATTGAAAATAAAATAAGAAATGACAGAGGGTCATTGGGCCATGTTTTTTCGGCCCACGCCCTCCGCGTTAGGTGGTAACAATCAGCCAATGTAAATTCAGAAAATTAACAAGGAATGGGGTACAATTTATTCACTCAAGGAATATACAAAACCCCTACCTCGCAAAAGGCGTCGTATGTTATCGAGCCACGGAAGATGAGCATAGCGGTGTAATGGTGTCGTTCCATCAACGATGGTAGAAGAGTCGTTGTTATAGGCGACGTAGACTCCCTGATATCGAGGTGCATCTAAGGAAGAATCGTCGTTGGAAGAAGTCCTTCGTGTTCTTCATCAGGAAAGTTCTTCATTGATGAATGGTGTTCTTCGTCGAAGATGTATCACCTCTCTTTTAATTATCGGGGGCCTTTCCCCAAAAGAGATTTTCCAACGAAAAAAGAAATATGGCTCTCCAATTAATATAATTGACATAAAATTCATATTAATTAATAAGATGTGTCAATTAATTAATGTTGATATTAAATAGATGGGTTGGTACATTTAATGGGAAGGAGTTGGAGAGGATCACCATAATAAATATGAGGAGTTTTCAAGATAAACAGCAGTGAATTAATGGGTAGTTAAGGGGAGGTGGAAGGGTTTGGGTTCGTGTGAGTCCCACCACACTAAATCCTCTCCGGGGAGGTTATGTGGGGTGTGGGCCCACCCTTAACTTCCTCTTGTAGGTTATAACTACCAAAAATAAATAAAATTGTGTACAATAATTTTTTTAATTTATTCTAAATCCCCAATAATTAACTTCCTACCCGCATAAAATGCAACTGCGGTGAAGGTCCCCTTAAGCGAATACCGGCGTTGTGAGTTCATCAGTGTCCTCAGATTTCAATTCCGATCACTGGTTCAAAAGATAAAAAACCCCACTCGTACATTTACTGAACGTACCCAAAAAAACTTCAAAAATTGATTCCGGGAACACCGGACCTCAGAATCAAGTGCTTTCATAAACCGCAGACCCGTAAAATTCCAAAGTATTTATGAAAAAAAAATTCTTTGCAACTTTTGGGTCTTTACATTACCCCCCCACATCAGGGATTTACACCCTCATAATGATACAACACACACTAGGGGAACAAACGGGGGTACTGAGCACACATCTGATTCTCCTGCTCCAAAATTCTATCATAGAGGTTCCCATGCTACTAGTGAAGGCGTACCAGAGGAATTGACTGTCCATATTGGACCCGCTCATGTTGATCCTCAAACTCTACCAGGACCTCGTTGAATGCTTCCCCATCATCAATGTACATCTCCCCATGATCGATAATGTGGGTCGAGTCATGCACGTATCTCCTCGGCTGAGATACGTGGAAGACGTCGTGCACATGGTTTAACTGAGGTGGAAGGGCCAGGCAGTAAGCCAACTTTCCTACTCTGATGAGGACCTGGAAAGTTCCGATGAATCGTGGAGATAACATACCACCCCAGCCAAATCTCCGTAAACCTCGTCGAGGTGAGACCCATAGGGAAATGTGGTCACCATCCTCGAACTCCAGTGGTCTCCACCTCTTATCAGCATATGACTTCTATCTGCTCTGTGAAGTCTTCATCTGCTCCTGGATGATCTGCACCTTCTCAATCATAGCCTAAACCATCTCTAGTCCTACAAGTGCTGACTCCCCATGGTCAGTCCAGCATAGAGGTACTCTACAAGGTTGGTCATACAGTGCCTTGTATTATTCCATCCCGATGGTGGAGTGGTAGTTATTGTTGTACACAAACTCCACCAAGGGTAAGTGATCCTCCCAGCTACGAACAAAGTCGAGGACACATGCACAGAGCATGTCCTTGAGAGACTGAATGATCCTCTCAGTCTGGTCATCTGTCTGAGGATGGAAGGAGGTTCTCAGATGTAGCTGTGTCCCAAATGCCTCATGTAACCCCTTCCAAGGCCGGGAAGTAAAGTGCGTGTCCCGATCAGAGACGATTGTCGATGGAACACCATGAGGCCGTATGATCTCCTGTATGTAGAGGCGTCCTAAGCTCTCTACTGATCCCTACTCTCTAATCTGTAGGAAGTGGGCTGACTTGGTGAGTTGGTCTACGATCACCCAGATAAAGTCGTGTCCTATGGATGTACGTGGATGCCCCGTCATGAAATCCATATATATTCGGCCCCACTTCCACTCTGGGACCTTTAAGGGGTGTACCAAGCTTGCTGGTACCTGGTGCTCCACCTTCACTTGCTGACAAGTGAGGAATCATGAAATAAACTCTGCTACAGCCTTCTTCATACCCGGCCACCAATGCTATCGTCTGAGGTCCTAATACATCTTCACCACTCCTGGAAGTACTGCTAGAGGTAAAGTGTGAAACTCCCTCCGCACCTCCTCCTATAGTGCAACTGGTACCATGGTACGTCCCCTGAAGATGATGATGTGCTCCCCTCCTTCAAAAAATTCATCAGGTGCCTTCCCTAAGGATATCTTAGCACATGGCATCTCACGGTCAACGTCCCCACCCTACGCCTCTTAGAATCGCTGAAGGAGTGGAGGAGTGACTGTGAGTGACTAAAGAAAGGATTCTCCATCTCTATCCACAAAGGATGTCTGCAATGCGGCTAGCTATTATGTCGCCTCTCCTAGCTGTTGAACGCCCGATCTCCTGTAGAGAGCATCAGCTACAACGTTCCCCTTACTAGGAGTATAGACTATCTCAAATTCATAGTCCTGGAGGAACTCGAGCCATCGTCGTTGTCTCAGGTTCAAGTCCTTCTGCAAGAAGATGTACCTGAGACTCTGGTGGTCAGAATAGACTGTAAAGTGCTCACCCATCAGATAGTGCTGCCACATCTTCAAGGCGAAGACCACTGCTGCTAACTCCAGGTCATGGGTACCGTAGTTATGCTCATGCTATCTCACCTGTTGTGAACCATATGTGATCACTACTCACTCCTACATCAGGAAACTCCTGATTCCGGTACCTGATGCATCACAGTACACTACATACCCAAAGCCCTCCTATGGTATCCTCAAGATGGGCGGAGTGGTCAATATCTGCCTCAGATTTTGAAAGATATGATGGAATATATCTGACCAAATGAAGGTTTTCCCCTTCTTCTTCAAAGCTAAAAGCGGTGCTACAACACTGGATAAGTCTTTCACAAACCTCTGATAGTATCCAGCCAGGCCCAAGAAACTCTGAACATCCGTCACACTCCTGGGTGGCTCCCAAGCAAGAACTACCTCGATCTTTGATGGATCCACTGCTACCCCCACCTCCGAGATGAAGTGTCCCAAGAAGTGAACCTATCTAATACTGAACTAGAACTTCGAGAGCTTACCATAATTTTGGTGCTCTCGGAGTGTATCCAGTACAACCCACAAGTGGTAGGCGTGCTGATACTCAGTAGTCGAGTAAATCAGTATGTCGTCGATGAATACTACGACAAAACAATCAAGGTAAGGCTGGAAGATAATGTTCATGAGACTCAAGAACACTGCTGGAGTGTTGGTTACGCCAAAGGGAATAACCAAGAACTTGTAGTGGCCATACCGACACCTGAAGGCCATCTTCTGCACATTCTCATCTCGAACTCTATGCTGGTGACAGCCTGACTTGAAGTCTGTCTTCGAGAACCATCGTGCTCCCTTGAGTTGGTCGAAGAGGTCTTCAATCCTTGGAAGTGTGTACTTGTTTCTTACGGTCACCTGATTCAGGTGACAGTAGTAGACACATAGTCGCAAGCTCCCATCCGCCTTCTTGGTGAACAAAATCGAAGATGCCTAGGGTGAAACACTAGGTTGGATAAATCCATTTCTCTACAAGTCCTCCAGCTATACACGCAGCTCACGAAGCTCAGCGGGAGCCATCCGATATGCTGGAGTAGATATCGATGTTGTCCCGTGGTATAGGTCAATTTAGAATTCTACCTCTCTGTGAGGAGGAAGTCATGGAAAGTCGTCAGGAAAAACGTCCGCGTACAGATCCACCACAACAGGAAAACTCGGACTCCGCACATCAACTGCTCCAAGGATGATACTAGCCAACTGATGTGTGATTAGCTGCCCTCTCCTCTACGTAAGTCCATCCTACACTGTAAAGGATCCCCTCTCGCCGGTGAAGGTGAACCTACTCCCATCTGTGTGGACACACAGCACTTTTTTCCTAATACAGTCGATCTGATCATGAACTATAAATAACCAGTATATACCCAAGATGATGTTGTAAGGCCTCGACACCGCTCCAAGATGATCTCAGCCAAAGCTCTCACCTCCTAGAGTAATCTCACACTGTCGGTACCAGTTCGTAATCATCAAGTCTACTTCCGTAAGAGTCTATAGCCATAAGGATCGAGCCAACGGCTCCGTCAGAATATCTGAGCTCTGAACAAGGGCAGCTGAAAAAAAAAATAACTCACACCTGTGTCTATAAGAACTACAGAAAGGGTGGAGTAGACACAAATATTACCTCGAATCTCCTCAGGTGCATCGTGGTTGTAGGCCTCGACATTCTGGAGTTGTGTCTTCCTCTGTCTGCCAGCTCCTTGTGGTTGGGGTGGACCTTTTGGGGGTTGTGGTGGTAGAGCCTCGAAACATCATCCACCACCCACTGCTCGGCCAGCTCCTCTGCCTTGTCTGACCGCTCCTGGCGGACCACAGTAGTAAAACCTCTTCCTCTTCCTGGGAGGTCCCTCTACTATCAACTGCTCATATTCTTGGCGGGTCGGGTAGTCACGTTCCATGTGTCCCTACCCACCACATACATTACACTGCCTACTTCTCGTAAGGTTGGCTCTGTTTCCGGTGCCCCACACAACCGAACAAGTATCCTAATGTCTCTCTCCTGATGGTCTAGTTTTCTTAGACCTCTACAACATCTGTCTACTGCTGGCTGTAGAAAACTCTGCTACATGTTTCCCTGTGGTGGGTCTCGCCGCTGGTGACTGCTCAGCAAGAATTCTCTCTACTAGAAGGGCTATCTCAAGCACCACTGCCTGCGTCAGGATGCTGGGGGGAATTGTCGAAGCCTTGATATTGTGCCTCAGTTCCAGCTTGAAGGTCCGGGCCCTGAAGAACGAGTCACGTACCATATCTGTGGAATAGCGTGAGAGGTCAGTAAACCTCACTGAGTACTGAGCTACTATCATGCTACACTGCTGCAGATTTAGTAACTCCTGAATCCTCACAACACGAAGTTTGGCTGGAAGAAACTCTGAGCGGAAGAGACTCTCGAAGTCTGTCCAAAGTAGAGATTCCTTGTCGTGCACCTAGAGCATCAAGCTACACCATATACCTGCTTCTGCATGTAGGAGACTCACGAAAAAGATCACCATAAGGTCGGCTGGTGTCCCTACCAATCTGAAGACTCTAATGATAGCCTCCAGCCAATCCTCAGCTACCTAAGGGTCCGTCTCTCTGCGAAACCTGGGTGGCGTCTGTCGCTGAAACTCATGCAACACACTCAGGCGGCATGCGCTCTCTGCTTCTAGGGATGGTAGTATCGGTGGCTCAGTGGGTAGCGGTACCGCTGGTGCCTCCTATATGATGGGTCCCTACACCGAGGCCTCATCGCTCGGTGGGCTTCCATCTTGTACGTGACTTGGAACCCTAGTCGACTGCCTTCATGGGGCCATCCTAAAAAGCAACAGGTGCGCCATGGTCAAAACAGTATACCTGGTGAGCTAACACAAAGTAATCACAAAGAAAACTTTTGAAACACACATGCAATCAGTGTTTTCATGTACTGAGTCGGAAATCTGGGGTCAGGGTCCTAGTTTATGGATACGTCAGTCACCACACCAACACTGGACTGCCTATACTGAAAACCACACTCAATACTCTTAACACTATTGATCACAGAAAGGAATAATCAGAGTCCTAAGTTCTAGGGTAGAACCGACTCCTCTGATACCAATTTGTCACGAACCATCCTCAGGTCCCATGTCGTGACTACCCCAAGCCCGCCTTCCATAGGACAGGGGCTGGCGACTAGAACAAAAGGCGTAAATCCCGATAAAAGGGAGGGCATTGCATTTATAAAAGTAAAGAACACAATAGAGTACACAACTAAAGTAAACATTATGTAATCGGAGTACAAATGTAAGTGATGAAAGGTAAATGGTCCAGAATACAAACCCAACTGAAAGTACAATATAACTAAAAGTCTAGTACAAAAATAGTAAAGTAAAGCAGCAACCACCAAGTCATCCTCTGAGAATCCCACCTAAAGGGTGGGTACAGATAGTCTACCTAGCACAATGGGTTCGTATGTCTGTTATGTGTATGTCTCACCAAGTGGTCCACCTTCAGGTACCATCCAGCTCAATAAGCCTCCAACACGATCAGCATTGTCCATTGTCTGCATCCAACACAACATAGTGCGGGCATTGCCCGTGCAGGGGTGAGTATAATGATACTCGGTAGGGACCACGAGACCCCCAAAGGTCTCCCAGATTCCAAGAAGGATGAACCACAAAGAAAATATACAATCAAGAAGTATCAACCAACTCTTCTTAGGTATATGCCCATATATATACCTAAGTCATCAATCTCAGTTCGGCTCCAACTCTCGAGCCCAAGAACAATGCTGTCAGGACAGGAAACAAGTCATTCACATCAATGATAATGACTGAAAATCAAGACTCATCTCACACAGGTATAAATATTTCTTATAGTGATATAGTTGGTCAGATATAGTCACTGATTCATATAAGTTGTTGGACCCACAAAGGATACAAGACCAGCTATGTTGTCGGACCCACACAGAATACAAGACCAGCTACTCTGCCAGACCCACACAAGATACAAGTACATAGGCTAATACTGTCATACCCACACAGGATACAAGAACAATAGTCATGACTGTCGAACCCACGGAGGATTCCAGTACGGTAGTCATCGCTGTCGAACCGACAGAGGATTCCAGTACGGTAGTCGTTGTTGTCGAACCCATGGAGGATTCCAGTACAGTAGTCGACGCAGTCCCAGCCAGCTCTAGGATTCTCGCACACAGCACGATTGATTCTGGTTCGCTCCTCGAGCAAAGGGGTCAATACATCAACTATCACGATGTCTAGAGTTGATGTTTCCCGAAGTTCTTCCTTGTCAAAAGAAACCCAACGTGACATACGGCGCGTCAATCAGACGTTCGGTCTGAGAGATATAGACTTTTCCATTCCAGGGGCCCAGTTGAAAATACACTCGTTTCCAACCCGGTCGTTTTCCAAGTCATCCAAAACTCACATAGAGTATCACAAAATAACCTCCTTGTTGCAAGGGTCCCAATGTCTCAGATTGAGCGCTGGTCGGATGCGCGGTCTTCGGGATATTCACATTTAAGTGGAAATAGGCCCGACCGGTCAGGCCCAGTGGGCAGACGGGTCGGGTCAACCCTATTTTGGCGGGTCTGGCCTGGAATAGGGTCAGACCGGCTCGATGAGTCATGTGGTCTGGCCCAGTAGGGCACAGCCCAGCCCGAGGGGGCACGGCAAGGCCTGGCCCGGCACGGCCCGACCCGACACGATGCGACATGGCCCAACCCAGCAGGGCACGGCCCGGCTGGCCGCAGCTCAGCCCAGAGGGCTGAGCGATCTGAGGGTGGAGTGGCACTTTCTAGAACCAGCGGTGCTGCTCTCCCAACCAGTCAGCTGAAGCTGGCCGGCAATCCCGGTGCAAGCACCCTAATCGGGTGGGTCGTGGTTCCTCCATCACGGCGCCCTCCTGGCGCCGCGGTTCTTCTTAGCCCGACTGGCCACCTGCCGTTTGATTCGCCCGCCAAGCGGCCCTTGGAACGCGGGTCGTGGTCTTCTGCAGCGTGGCGCCCAATGTGGCGCCCCGGTCCTTTTTCATCCCAGCCGGCTTTAGCCGGCCGATTCTCCTACGGCCGAGCGACCCGCTGTTGCGGGCCACGGTTCCCCCGCACGCAGCCGGCGTGCAGTTGCCACCTTTAATCATCGCCGCTTTCCGATTGAAAATAAAAAAAGAAATGTCGGAGGGTCACTGGGATGTGTTTTTTCATCCCTCACCTTTCGTGTTAGGTGGTAACAATCGGCCAATGTCAATTCATAAAATTAACAAGTAATGGGGTACAATTTATTCAGTCAAAAAATATACAAAACCCCTACCTCCTGAAAGACGTCGTACGTCATCGAGCCACGAAAGACAAGACTCATGGGGGAATGGTGTTGTTCTGTCAACAATGGTGGAAGAGCCATTGTCATAGACGATGTATACTCCTTGACGTCGAGGTGCGTTTGAGGAAGAAGCATTGTTGGAAGAAGTCCTCCGCGTTATTCGTCGGGAAAATTCTTCGTTGAAGAACGGTGTTCTTCGTCGAAGAAGGATCACCTCTCTTTTAATTCTTCATATCCTTTCCCCAAAAGATATTTTCCAATGCAAAAAGAAATAAGGCTCTCAAATTAATTTAATTTTCATGCAATTCATATTAATTCAAAAGAGGCGTCAATTAATTAACGCTGATATTAAATAGATGGGTTTGCAAATTTAATGGGTGGGAGGTGGAGAGGCTCACCATAATAAATATGAGAATTTGTCAAAATAAATAGTAGGGAATTAATGGGGAGTTTATGGGAGGTGGAAGGGTTCAGGTTTGTGTGGGTCCCACCACACTAAATCCTCTCAGGGGAGGTTATGTGGGGTGTGGGCCCACCCTTAACTTCCTCTTGTAGGTTATAACTACCAAAAATAAATAAAATTGTGTACAAAAACATTATTTAATTTATTCTAAATCCCCAATAATTTAATTTCAACCCGTATAAAATGAAACTACGGTGAAGGTCCCCTTAAGCGAATATCAGCGCTGCGAGTTCATCAGTGACCTCAGATTTCTATTCTTAGCACCAATTCAAAAGATAGAAAAATCTGCTCATACGTTTACTGAACATACCCGAACAATACTTCAAAAATTGATTCTGGGCACACCGGGCCTCGGAATCAAGTGCTGTCAAAAACCACAGACTCGTAAAATTCCAAAAAAAATTAAGAAAAAAACATTCCTTGAAATTTCCAAGTCATTCAAGAGTTTTCCAAAAAAAACTTGGTTTCATCAAACGGTTTCACTGAAATAGTGGCATCGGTCACAGTCACACACTGAAACGATTGCCCCACATACGGTAACACCACTTACCATGGCACTACTTACGGTGGCACTGTAACGGTCGCACCATCACGGTCGAACACCGAAATTATTGCACTTCTTACGGTGGCACAATGACGGTGGCACCGTGTGGGTGGAACCATCACGGTGGCACCATGACCGTTTCACTATGAGGGTGGCACCATGACAGTGGCACCATAATGGTCGCACCGTCATGGTCGCACACTGAAATGGTGGCACCAAATACAATGGAACTATGAGGGTGGCACCATGATAGATGAATCGTGACCATGTCATGTCACAACCTGTCCTCGGGGCCCGTTCCATGGCTACCCCAAGCCTGACTTCCATAGACCAGGGTCTGGCGACTAGAACCAAAAGGGAATCCCTGATAAAAAGAGAAGGCATTGCCATTAAACCAGTAACACACACAGTATGAACATAAGCAGTAGAGGAAACAAGTGCTAAAATAGAAAAGGAAGGTGTGTAGAAAGTAAGTGGGCCAATATACAAACCCAGCTGAACAACAAGTACAAGTAAAAAGGGAAAACAACTCATGGATCATCCACCTGGGAATCCTACCTGAAGGGTAGGTATAGAACTCGAACAACTCGTCCCTACGGTACGTCTCGTCTAGTCCAGCTCCGATCAGCCTCCCATCTATCACCCTCATCCTCGATCACTGATGTTCGTCATCTGCATAGAACACAACAAGGTGCGGGCGAAGCCCGTACATGGATGAGTATAACAATACTCAGTAGGGGACCCCGAGACCCCCGAAGGTCTCCCAGAATCCACCAAGGTTAAACCACAAAAGAATGATACAATCATAAAGCATTAACCAACCCTACTTAGGTAAATTACAATACATATACTAAAGTTACCAGTCATTGTCCGGCTACAACTCTCGAGCATAATCATAACCCAGTCCACAAAGGAAGTAAATTCAATCACATTGATGATAATGATTAAAATACAAGACTCAACTCACATAGGTATACACCTTTTGTAGAGTGATAGATATGATTATATGTAGTCACTGATTCATCTAAGCTTTAGGACCCACATAGGATACAGGACCAGCTAAGTTGTTGGACCAACACAGGATGCATGACCAGCTATTCTGTCAGACCCACAAAAGGATATAGGAACAAAAGTCAGAACTGTCACAACCACAGACGATCCCAGTACAATAATCATTGCTTTCAAACCCGTGGAGGATTCCAGTACAATATTCATCACAATCGAACCCATGAAGGATTCCGGTACAGTAGTCGTCGCAGTCGAACCCACGAAGGATCCCGTCATCTCAGTCGCAGCCAGCCCTATGGTTCCCATACACAGTACGCTCGATTCTGGGAGGGTCCGCTCCTTGATCCTTGTGTCGATATATCAACTATTATGAAGTCCTAATTTGATGTATCTCGTAGTTCTGTCTCATCATAAGGAACTCAACGCGACAGACAGCACGTCAATCGAACACCCGGTCTGAGAGTTATTAGAAAATATGTTCCAGGGGCCAGGTTGGATTTACGCTCGATCCAAACCCGACCATTTTACAAAATTGTCCGAAACTCACTTAGATTATCCCAAAAGTACCGCCTCTTCATGAGGGTCCAAGTTCCGTAGACGGTGCATCAATCAGACACACAGTCTAGGAGATATTCTCATTTAAGCGATGACTCTCCCGGCCCATCAAGCCCAGTGGGCTGGGGGGTCGGCCCGACCCAGCTTGGTGGGTCCAACCTGGCTGGGGGTCGGCCTAGACCGGTGGGGTGTGGACCAAATTCAGACCCGGCCTGTGCTGCAGGCTGGTCCGGTTCACCCGGCAGCACCAAACTGTGAGGCCTCCTCCTCTACCCGGTCGGCCGTAGCCGGCCGGTTCAGCCCGGTGCACATGGCCCGCGCTATGGGCCGTAGTTCTTCATACGTGGCACCACAGTTCTCCAACCCGGCCGGCACATGTCCATCTGTTTCATCCAGCCGAGCGGCCTGCAGAATCGGGCCGCGTCCTCCTCCACGCTGCGCCTGCGGGCGCTGCGGTCCTCCAGTGGGCCTGTCAGTCGTCCCGCAGTTCGGCTCCATGGCAGCTGGCCACCTCCACACCTCCACCACGGCGTGACGGAGCCACGGTCCTGCTGTAATATGCACTGCACAACGATGTCGCGCCTCCATCGCCGTGGCCCAACCTGGCTTCGGCCTTCGGCTCCACCGTGCGGCGCGTCGGTGCTACTCTTCTTCATCCATTGTGGATCTTCTCTGGCTAGGTGCGGTGACACCGCGCCCTTTTGGCTCTGACTACGACTTCAACCAAACAAGATTAAATGGAGGGATGTCAGGCTGTGTTTGTTTGGCCCGTGCCCTCTGCATTAGTTGATAACAATTTGGCCACCCTCAATACAAAAATAAACATGGAAGTACATGGGTATAATTCATACATAAAAAACAATCTAATTCCCCCAACCTCATATTTTTCATTGTACATTGATGAGTTTCAAAATACGAGCATCGCGGAAGACAGACGTCATTCCGTCAACATCAGAGGGAGTAGATCTCGGTGAAGTCGAGTCGAGACGATGCCCTCGGTGTACATCATGGGCGGTGGTTCTTCCCTTCCTTGCTCCAGTTGATGAAGGTAGAAGATGTTGATTCACATTCTTTTGAGATGAGGAGAATTATTCATTGAGAGGATGGTGTTCTTCTAAGAGTTATCACATGATCTCCAACAATTATTCCTTCCCGAAATAAAATAATAAGTTCACTTATTATAATGTTGTCATAATGAATTCAAAAGAATTCTAATCAATAAAATTAATTAATTATGTCATTAATTAATTTTTGTTGGCACCATTAAGGTAAGGTGGAAAGGCTCCACAATAAATTGGGATCTCAAGAGTTTATGGGGGGGTTCAAGGGGAGTTGGTGGGATTGATGTTCATGTGGACCCCACCTTATAACATCCTCTCAAGGGAGGTTATGTGTGGGTGGCCCCATCACCAACCTCCCTTTATATTTTTATACTTCCATTCAAATAAAAATGTGTTACAACCATTGTTATTTAATTTAAATAAGAACCCCAAAAATTAACTCCCAATCACGATAAAACACAACTACAGTAAAGGTCTCCTTAAGTGAATTCCAGCACTGTTAGTTCAACGGTGTTCTCGGATTTCAATTCCGAGCACCGGTTCAAATGATAAAATTCATGCACGTAAGTTTACTGAACGTACCTAAACAAAACTTCAAAAATTGATTTCGGGCACACCGGGCCTCGGAATTAAGGGCTGTCAAAAATAGGAAACTTGTAAAATTATCGTGCATTTTAAAAAAAATTCCCACAGAATTCCCAGGTCTTTACATTCTCCCCACCTTAGGTATTTACTTCCACATAATCTACAACACACACTAAGGGATCAAATGAGGGTACTGAGCATGCATCTGATCCTCCCACTCCCATGTGCTCCCCTGGAGGTTCTCGTGCTGCCAGCGAACACGCATAAGAGGAATCGACCTTCCCTGAATGACCCACTCCTGTCGATCCTCAGTCTCCACTGAAACCTCCGTGAATATTTCCCCATCAATGATGTCTAGCTCCCCATGGTCGATAATGTGGGACTGGTCGTGCATGTATCTCCTCAGCTGAGAAACGTGGAAGATGTCATGCACTCGGTGCAACTGAGGTGAAAGATCCAAGAGTTAATCTACCTTGCCTACCATATTGTGGACCTAAAAAGGTCTGATTAATCATGGAGATAACTTGCCACCTCGGCCAAATATCCATAGACCTCATCAAGGTGAGAACCGTAGGAAGACGTGTTTGTCATCCTCGAACTCCAGTGGTCTCTGTCTCCAATCAGCATAGGACTTTGGTCTGCTATGTATAGTCTTCATCCGCTCCTAGATGATCTGCACCGTCTTCATCATAGCCCGCACCATCTCTAGTCCTATAAATGCAAACTCCCCTGGGACAGTTCAGCACAAAGGTGATCAGCAAGGTCTGCTGTACAATGCCTCGTAAGGTGCCATCCTGATAGTAGAGTGGTAGCTATAGTTATACACAAACTATAACTAGGGAAAGTGAACCTCCCTGATGTGACCAAAGTCGAGAATGTCTGCACGGAGCATGTCCTCGAGCGTCTGAATGGTCCTCTTAGTCTGACCATCCATCTGTGGATGGAAGGTGGTGCTCAAGTGAAGATTCATCCTAAAATCTTCCATCAACCCCTTCCATAGCCTAGAAGTGAAACGAGCATCTCGATCGGAGAATATCGTTGATGGAACACCATGAAGCCGTACGATATCATGTACGTAGAGGCATCTCAAGCTCTCTACCAAGCTCTGATCTCTGATCAGTATGATGTAGGCCGACATGGTGAGTTGGTCAACAATCACTGAGATGGATTCATGTCCTCTGGATGTTTGTGGAAGTCAGGTCACGAAATCCCTGGATACCCCGTCCCACATCCACTCTGGGAGCTCTAAGGGCTGAACCAAGACTACTGGAACCTGGTGCTCCACCTTCACTTGATTAGAAGTAAGGCATCATGAGAGAAACTCTACTACCACCTTCTTCATACCTGGCCACCATTGCTGTCGTCTGAGGTCCCGATACATCTCCGCCACTTCTGGATGTACCACTATAGGGGAAGTGTGGAACTCCCTCAACACCTCCTCTTGTATTGAAACTGGTACCATGGTATGTCCTCTAAAGAGGATAACATGATCCTCACCTTCAAGAAACCACTCATGTGCCTACCCTGAGGATATCTGAGCACGTCACATCTCACATTCAATGTCCCCACGTTGTGCCTCTCTGACTCACTGATTAAGTGGAGTAGTGACTATGAGAGACTACATAAAGGTTGCTCCATCTCTATCCACAAAGGATATCTGCAATGCTTCCAGCTACTCTGTCACCTCACCTAGTAGCTGAATGCATGATCTCCTACTGAGAGAATCTTCTACAACTTTTCCCTTCCTAGGAGTATAGACTATCTCAAATTCATATTCCTGGAGGAAATCAATCCATTTTCACTATCTCAGGTTCAGTTCCTTTTGAAAAAATATGTACCTGAGACTCCTGTGGTTAGAGTATATTATAAAACACTCGCCCATCAGATAGTGCTTCTAGATCTTCAAGGCGAAGACCACTACTGCTTAATCTAGGTCATGGGTAGCGTAGTTCTGCTCATTATGTCTCAACGGCTGTGAACCATACGTGATCACTTCTCGCTCCTTCATTAGGATGCACCCAAGTCGGGTCCCTGATGCGTCACAGTAAACTATGTACCCAATGCCCTCCTATGGTAGCCTCAAGATGGGAGCACTGGTTAACCTCTGCCTCTTCTCTTGAAAGATCAGCTGGCATCTCTCTGACCACACGAAGGGTTTCTCCTTCTTTGTCAATGCTGAAAGTGATGCTGCAACTCTAGAGAAGTCTGGCACAAATCTTTATTAGTACCCAACCTATCCTAGAAAACTCTGCACCTCCGTCACACTCCTGGGTGGCTCCCATGCAAGTACTACCTCGATCTTCACTGGATCCACTACAACTCCAGCCTCTGAGATGATGTGTCCTAAGAAATGAACCTCTCGAATCCAGAACTGGCACTTAAAGAGCTTACCATAAAGTTGGTTCTCTCGGAGTGTGTTTAGTAATACCCACAAATGGTAGGCATGATCCTCCTCAATAGTCTAGTAGATTAGTATGTCGTCGATAAAGACTACAAAAAAGAAATCGAGGTAAGGATAGAAGATACTGTTCATGAGACTCATGAACACTGCTGGTGCATTGGTTATGCCGAAGGGCATAACCAAGAACTCATAGTGGCCATACCAACACCTGAATGCCGTCTTCTTCACATCCTCATCTCGAACACTGAGCTGTTGATAGTCTGACCTGAGTTCTATTTTTGAGAACCATCTCTCTCCCTTGAGCTAATCAAATAGGTTTTCAATCCATGGGAGTTGGTACTTGTTCTTCACAATCTCTTGATTCAGGCAACGGTAGTCAACACACAGTCGTAAGCTCCCATTCGCCTTTTTGGCGAACAAAATCTGAGATACCCAGGGTGAAACACTAGTTCGGATAAATCTCTTCCCCTGCAAGTCCTCTAGCTGTACCTGCAACTCATGAAGCTTGGCGGGATCCATCCGATATTCTGTAGTAGATATTGGTGTCGTCTCGGGGTACATGTCAATGTATATGTCTACCTCTATGCAAGGAGGTAGTCCTAGAACATCGTCAGGGAAAACATCCCCGTACAGATCCACCACAACAGGAAAACTTGGACTCCTCATATCAATCGCTCCGAGGATGAGACAAGCCAACTGATGTGTGATCGGTTGTCCCCACCTCTGTGTAAGTCCATCCGTCGCTGCAAGGTCTCTCTTCTCACCATTAAAGGTGAACCTGGTCCCATTTGTGTGGATACACCGCACTTTGCACCTAATACAGTAAATTTGAGCATGAACTGTGGATAACCAGTCCATACCAAAGATGACGTCATAAGGCCTCGATGCCGCTACGAGGAGATCACATCCGAAGCTCTCGCCTCTTAGAGTAAGCTCACTCTACCAGAACTAGTTCATAATAGTTGATTCTGCTCCTTTAGGAGTCTCTATCCATAAGGATCGAGCCAACGCCTCTGTCAGAATCTCTGAGCTCTGAATGAGGGTAGTGGAAATAAAAGAATAACTTGCACCAGTGTCTATAAGTACTGCAGCAAGGGTGGAGTAGACATAGATAGTACCTTGAATTATCTCAGAAGCGCCGTGGTCATAGGAATCGACTACCTAGAGCTGAGCCCACCTCTGTCTACCATTTCCCTATGATCGGGGTGGAACTCCTGGTGGTGTTGGTGGTGGTAGAGCCTCGAGATGTCGTCCACCACCTGCTGCTCGGCCAGCTCCTCTGCCACGTCTGCCTGCTCCCGGCAGACCACCACAGTTGAACCTCTACCCTTTCCTGGGAAGTCCCTCTATTGTCTGTTTCTCATCTTCATGGAGGGTTGGGCAGTCTTGAGTCATGTGACTCTACCCACCGCATGAATAGAACTACCCGCTCCTCATATAGCTGGTTATGTCTCTTGTGCGCCACACAACTGAACCTGTATCCTGGGGTTGCCAACCAGATGGCCTGGTTTGCGGGGAACTCAGTGATATCTGTCTACTTCCAGCTACAGAAGACTCCTCTATGTGCCACCCTGGGGTGGGTCTTGTTGCCGGTGACTGCTCAGCGAGAAAAATCTACACTAAAAGGGCTCGCTCTAACACCCTCGCCTTCATTGGGAAGATGATGGGAATCATCAAAGCCCTGATCTCATGCCCAAGTCCCTGCTCGAAGGTCTAGGCCCTGAAGAATGGGTCCCATACCATATCGGTGGTGTATCACAAGAGGTCGGTGAACTTCACTGAGTACTGAGCTACTATCATGCTGACCTGCTACAGATGATGTAACTTCTGAATCCACATCGCACGTAGGGTCGCTGGAACAAACTCTGAGCAGAAGAGACTCTCGATGTTTGTCCAGAGTAAAGATTCCTCACATTTCTCCTAGATAATCAGGCTCCACCATCTTCCTGCTACTGCATGCAGGAGACTCGCGACAAGGATCACCATGAGGTCGGCTAGTGTCCCCACCAATCTGAAAACTCTCATGATATCCTCCAGCCAATGCTCAGTTGGCCGTGGATCCGTCTGTCCCCAGAACCTGTGCGTCCTCTAGCACTGGAACTCATGCAATGCACTCAGGCAGCATTCACTCTCTACTGCTGGATCTAGTTGTATTGGTGGCCCTGCGGGTAGTGTTAATGATGGTTCCACCGCTGTGATGGGGCCCTACACTGAGGCCTCGTTGCTCTGTGGGCTACCATCTCGTACGAAACTAGGAACCCTAGCTGGATGCCTTTGTGGGGCCATCCTAAAAATAAACAGGTGCTCCATGGTTAAAATAGTACACCTAGTGAGCTGACACAAAGTAATCATGAAGAAATCTTTTTCAAAGGAAACACACATGCAATCAATTTTTTCGTGTACTGAGTCTAAGATCAGAAGTTAGAGTCCTAGTATATGGATACGTCGACTACCGCACCAACACTGGTTTCCCTAAATGGATAAAAACAACCAAAAAACTTAGCACTATTGTTGTTAAAAGAATCAGAGTGCAAGTTCTGCAGTAGAACCAACTCCTCTGATAACAATTTGTCACGACCCGTCCTTGGGGCTCATGCCATGACTACCCAAAGCCCGCCTTCTATATGCCAGGGGCTCGCAACTAGCACCAAAGTCGAATCCCAGATAAAAAGGTAAGGAATTTCCTTTAAACCTATAACACACATAGTCTGAACACAAGAAATAGAGGCAACAAGTACTAAAATAGAAAAGTAAGGTAGGCTGAAAGTAAGTGGGCTAGTATACAAACCCAACTGAACATCAAGTACAAGTAAAAAGGGAAAATAGCTCTTGGATCCTCCACCGAGGAATCATACCTGAAGGGTAGGTACGGAACTCGAACAACTCATCCCTGCGGTACATCCCATCTAGTCCAGCTCCAATCAGCCTCTCGTCTATCACCCTCAACCTCGATCACTTTTTTCCATCGTCTTCACAGAACACAACAAGGTTTGAACGAATCCCGTTCAGGGGTGAGTATAACATTACTCAGTAGGGGACCCCGAGACCCCCAAAGGTCTCCTAGAATCCACAAAGGATAAGCCACAGAATAAAGATACAATCACGAAGTATCAACCAACACTAATTAGCTATATACCCATACATACACCTATGTTACCAGTCACAGTCCAACTCCAACTCTTGAGCCCAAGAACAACTCAGTCCACAAAAGTAGTAAATTCAATCACATTAATGATAATGATTGAAAGAAAAGACTCAGATCACACAGGTATACATATTTTGTAGAGTGACAGAGATGATCAGATATAGTCACTGATTCATCTAAGCTGTCAGACCCACACAGGATACAGGACCAGCTATGTTGTCGGACCCACACAGGATATAGGACCAGCTATTCTGTCATACCCACACAGGATACAGGAACAGAAGTCAGAACTATCGGACCCATGGAGGATCCTGGTACTGTATTCATCACTCTCTAACCCAAGGAGTATTCTAGTACATTAGTCGTCGCAGTTGAACCCTATAAGAATTTTGTTACAGTAGTCTTCAGAATCGAACCCACGAAGGATCTCATCATCTCAATCGCAGCCAGCCCTTGGTTTCCTGCACATAGCATGCTTGATTCCAAGAGGGTATGCTCCTCGAGCCTAGTGTCGATACATCCACTATCATGAAGTCTTGAGTTGATGTATCCCATAGTTATGTCTCATCATAAAAAACTCAACATGATAGGCGAACCGTCAATCGGACCCCCCGGTCTGAGAGTTATTGGCTTTTTCGTTCAAGGGGCTAGGTTGGATTTACGCTCAATCCAAACCCAGAAGTTTCCCAAAATTGTCAAAAACACACATAGAGTATCTAAAAAGGATCGTCTTGTCATGAGGTTCACAGTTCCACTGACGGTGCGTCAATCGGATGTGCGGTCAAGGAGATATTCACATTTAAGCGAAGACGAGCCCGACCCGGCAAGCCCCGGGGGCTGGCGGGTCCGCCCGACCCGGCTCGGTGTGTCTGACCCAGCTGAGGGTTGGCCCATCCCAGTGGGGAGCGACCTACCGGTGAACCCGGCCCGTGCTGTGGGCCGGTCTGGTTCGCCCGGCGAGGCCAAGTGGCGCCGCCTCCTCCTCTGCCCGGCATGTCGTAGCTGGCCGGTTCGGCAAGGCGCACGTGGCCCACACTGCGGGCTGCAGTTCTTCCCACATGGCGCCTACGGGCGCCGCGGTTCTCCAATCCAGCCAGAACATGGCCTGTCAGTTCGTCCAGCTGAGTGTCTTGCGGACGTGAGCCGTGCCCCCCCCCCCCCCCCCCCGCGGCACAACGACACCACGGTCCTGCTGCCCTCCGCGCGATGTGACAGTGCCGCGGCCCGACCTGGCTGCATCCTTCGGCTCCACCGTGCGACATTTCAGTGTCGTGATTCTTCTTTGGTGTTGTGCGATGGCACCGCTCCCTTTCGGCTTCGCCTCGGACATCAACCAAACAAGATTCAACAGAGGGACGTCGGGACGTGTTTGTTTGGCCCGCAGCTTCCACGTTAGGTGATAAAAATTTAGCCACCCTCAATCCAAAATTAAACGTCGAAGTACATGGGTATAATTCATACGTAAAAATTAAACAAATTCTCCCCTACCTCATATTTTTCGTTGTACATTGACGAGTCGTGGAAGACAGGCATCACGGAAGATGGACGTCGTTCCTTAAACGTTGGAGGGAGTAGAGCTCGGTGAAGTCGAGTCGATACAAAGCCCTCAGTGTACTTTGTGGGAAGTAGTTCTTCCCTTCCTTCCTCTGATTGAAGTAGGTAGAATATGTTGCTTCACGTTCTTTGGAGACGAGGAGCGTTCTTCGTTGAGCGGATGGTGTTCTTCCAAGATTTCTCCCAAGCTCTCCAACAATTATGCCAACACAAAATAAAAGAATAAGTTCACTTATTTTAATGATGGCATAATGAATTCAAAAGAATTAAAATCAATAAAATTAATTAATTATGTCATTAATTAATTTTTGTTGTCACCATTAAGGGGAAGTTATAAAGGCTCCACCATAAATTGGGAGCTCAAGAGTTTAAGGGGGGTTCAAGGGGAGTTGAGGGGTTTGATGTTCATATGGGCCCCACCTTATAACATCCTCCCAAGGGAGGTTATATGCAGGTGGCCCCTCCACCAACCTCCCTTTGGAGGTTTTAACTTCCATTCAAATAAAAAAGTGTTACACCCATTTTTATTTAATTTAAATTATAACCCCAAGAAATTAACTCTCAATCATGATAAAACACAACTGCGGTAAAGGTCTCCTTAAGCGAATACCAGCCCTGCAAGTTCAACGGTGTTCTCAGATTTCAATTCCGAGCACCGGTTCAAAAGATATAAAATCTTGCACGTACTTTTACTGAATGTACCTGAAAAAAACTTTAGAAATTGATTATGGGCACACCGGGCCTCAGAATCATGCACCGTCAGAAACTGTGGACTCGTAAAATTCTAGTGTTTTTTAAAACAAATTCCAATGAATTTCTAAGTCTTTACATTTCACCACATACAATGTCTCACCAAACAGTGATCCACCGTTTGTTCTTTTTCCAGTTTCTAACTTTTTCCTCTCCCTCAATGTATATTTTGAGTAAAAATGTTTTAATACCCCTTTTAATTCCACTTAATAGCCATAAATGATATCTAAAATACTACAAGATCTATGAGGACCTTAACTAACCAAAATGTGTGGCTTTTTCCTCAGTGTCACACCCTTTCCCATACTTTCCAGTTCTTCCCCTATTAAGAATTTTCCTATGGTTAAAGGAAATCGTTTAACGCATATCTGTTATGGCCACCTACCTGATGAGAATTATTAAATAACAATTAATTCCATTAGGTATAACCTTACAACCGTGTGGTGAAACCACGATCCACCTTTAAATTTCATATCCTATAACTCTGGGATCTAACATTTTATCATACGAGAATTATTTCTTCTTCTTGGATGGTCACGTTTTTTTCCCTTGGTACATTTGGAGTCCCCCATACTGAAGCTAGTGGCGTTCCTGTGGTGGAGCATTTCCTACTCAGTTTTGGATTCCCCAAAGTTCCTCCCATGTAAGTCGTGCATCCCAGTTTCTTAGTGCGTGGAGAAAATCATTGATCGTTGATCATATAGGAAGGGTTCCTCCTTCATCCCTCTTAGTGTGTATCATGATGGGTTGGTATGATAATGTTTCTTTTGGGGATGGATGAAACCAAACCTTAACAAAGATAATAAATGGTTTTTAAAGAATTAAGGGGTGTGTTTGATGGTGTTGTTGTACTATTTTATCATTTCATATATGTTGTGAATTGTATTGGCTTATGTCCACTGAAGATAATGGTCATTAGTTGTCTTTCCATGTGCACTAATGGACCCTTGTCTTCTATGATTATTGAATGGTTGTAACATAGAAATTGGTTATTCACGTAAATTCATTTGATTAAATGGATTTCCAGTGAAAAAGAATCCTTATGTGATCACCCCGGTTAAACAAATGGAAAGAAGATACTTAATTATTGGTGTGTTAGATTCTGGAAAACTCCCTTACTCTATCTTGGTAGCAAGTGTGGTTGTTCTTCTAGATGCATATGGGGTGACGTGGATGGGGATGGGACCCCCTGATGTGGTGAAGTTGTTAGTTTTTGGATCTGAGGTCGTGTGGGGCCATATTTTGGGGATTGTTTTGGATCCAGTACTTTGAGGGATCTCACAAATCAATTTTTTTTGTTGTGACTTACAAGAGAAAGGGGTCTGAATGCTTAAATTCCTAATTTGTTGTTTTTCCTTCCTTAGCTTTTGGCTATGCTTGTTAGTTTCCCTATAGTAAATATTTATTTAAATTAAATTTATTTAATATGAAATCAAGAATGGGTACAATGGGGAATTGTATTCTAGGAATGAGTTGTGGCTGTAGTGCTTCTTATGAATGCTTTGTAATGAGGGTGTTTGTCTATGGACTAGTTTTGGAACCCCAAGGTTGGTAAGAGTTCTTGATTACATATATATTTATAATTTAGTTATTTTTTTCTTATTCGATCCACACACAAGTTGAGCACTTCGTGCCAAAACCCCCCATTTCATGGTAGTGGGTGTTTTTTCCAACACTCCTATGAGTGGCTGGTTATTAGATCATTTTTTGATCCCTTTCCCGAGAATCCCAAGACTCATCGGGTAGGCTATGATGGCCTGGGGTCTATTATTTACCTTGATTCTTCGGGTAGAGAATGTTGTGGTGGTTAGCCCTGGTGTGTGTGGGCATGTTGTTTCCAAAGTGTCTTAGGGATGAGGCCCAGGTGTCTTTGGGCGTGGCAGTAGATGTTCTGGCCAAGGTGTCTGTGGGTCTAGTTTCATGTGTTTGTGTACCAAGTTTTTTCAGGTGCTTAGTGTGGTTGTGATAGCCCAGGTGTGTGTGGGTGGGGAATGGCAGTGGGACTATATATGGTGAAAATAGCAGGGAAGTTCTGACGCATAGGATGTCTTCAATAACCAACGGGAAAGTGGTATGGGGTACCCAAACCACGATGTGTTATCACTATAACATTACTTGACTTTCATTATTTGGGGAGTGTTCCTTGGTGAGGTTTGGGTGCATAGTTTCCTTACTAGGTTCTTTGGTTATCTCCTTTTCTCACAGGGCATTAGAATGTCTCCCCACTTGTGCATGAGAGATTTTGGTTTTCCATACTGAGTATGCATATATACCCACCCTCCCTATATTAAAATTCCTTCAGGATTCTAGGAGGACATTGAGGATTGTGCCAGACCCTATTATCTTAGACACTGGGACCATTGACATTTTTGTTTTTCTTTTCTTTTGGTACTTCCCTTTGATGTTTTTCTTGTACTTAGTGTCACTTCTTGATTGGAACATGAATATGGGAATAAATTGTTTTGGCGTTACATTTACTTCCATCTTTGGTGTTGTTTGGGATTTACAATCTTATCTCCTGATCCTTCTAAATAAAAAGTGTAATGCCATCCATTTTTCATGTGATTTTATACACATGGTGATATTCACCACTCCAAGTCCTGTTTATGGTGGGTCTCATGGGGTCATTATCTTTATTTCATCTTGAATAATGAGGGGTCTAGCATTCTGATGTCCCTTCCCTCATCTAGGTGAAAGTGGGTTATGACAGAATGGTATTAGAGGAATAGGTTGAGAGATAAGAAGGGGTTCAGATTTAGGAATAGAGAGGATTTCATGGGATGGTAGGGAAACAATGTTAGGCAATTTTGGGGTGTGAAATAGGCCTGGGGAGACCGGCTAGGAAACGGGATTTAAGGGCCCCCTGTGATTTGATGCAAGGACTCTGGACATACCAAACGACCAAGTGAGGCTACACTGATTGCAGGGTAGAGACCCTAGGAATGTTAAATGGATCATAATGACTTGGGTTCATGTGTGTCTTGGGTATTTTTAGGATTTAAAAAAAGTATATGAAAAAATAAAAATAAATCGTCTACACTACTCGGGCTTAAGCATTCTTTGTTTACCATGCAGCTATGGCACCCGGACGGTGACCACAGGGAGAGCGGGATATCGAGGACTAGGAGGATGATTTGGATGATCAACAGAAGGCTGATCGGGGGGAGTAGGATGACCAATGGTAGAGGATTCTTCGTGCCTTTAAGTGGCAGACCCTCGGGAAGCATGAGGGCAACGTCTTAGACATGGAGACAGAGAGCTGGATTGAGGAGCTGGTGATAGATTTCAGCTTGATCTGGGCTCCGATTGAGTACGGGGATCCTATGGCTGTAATCCAAATGTGGGGAGCATTGCGTTAGTGGTGGAAACTCAATATCAGGGATAATATGGAGTGGAGGTTTTGTGGACTGACATTGAGAAGGAGTTTCGGGCGGAATTTATCTCTTCCACGATGAAGGCAGAGAAGAGGTAGGAGCTACTCTCCCTTCAGCATGGGAGTATATTAGTGAGGGAATTAGGGATCAAGTTCAAGTATCTCCTTCACTTTGCTCCAAAACTCTTTTGGGATGAGGAGTCTCGGGGATATGTTTCGAGGAGGCACTCCGACCTTCTCTTCAGTATGATGTTACTCCCTTCACTCTACCAACATACTTGGAGGTCCAGAAGAAGGCTGAAGTGGTGGAGAGGATGCACATGGTGGGAGGTCTCCTATGAGAGAGGAGTCTGTTGGGCTCGTAAAAGGGGAAAGCTGTCAGCAGTAGGCCTCCAGCGTTAGGGCCTTCTAGGTTTCAGCCAGGGGAGAGCAGGCCCCATAAGTTCCAGATTCGATCTTCCAGTCCTTGTCCTTTATTTTCAGGATGAGGACCTATATACTTCATATGTGTCAGTCATGGGATCATTCAGAATCAGTACCCATACCAAGTGTTGTATAGTGGGGGTGGGCAGGTTCAGTTCCCACCTAAGTAGTCGTAGTTTCCAAATAAGCCCTTTTAGTAGCAGTTGTAGGGACAGTGAGCTCCTGCTCCTCCGAGAGAAGACGTTTCTGGAGGAGGCCATCCTCGGGGCGCTCCACAAGGACATCGACTAGGTCTTGGTCAGGATGGTGGTCAACAGCTGAGGGGTAGAGGATTTGGGAATGGGTAGTTGCATGTCGTGGAGGCAGAAGTTCCAGCAGGGTTAGAGGTTGTCAAACATACGTTCCGCTTGTTTAGTACTCTTGTGTGTCTGTTGTTTGATTTAAGAGCTTCTCACTACTTTTTTGCACCCAGTCTAGTCCATGCTCTGGGTCTAGACATAGAGAGACTTCTCATACCCTTGTTTTTGAGTACTCCAGTCGGAGGTCAGACCATCATGTCTCATGTTTTCTGGGGATGTAGACTGATGTTGGGACCACATCAGTCTAGTGGGGACCTTTTTTTCTGCATATGCAGCCGTATGATGTCATTCTAGACTTTTAATGGATGTTCTCTGTATGTTACATCATCTAATGCATCCGGAGAATGTTTTTGTTTTCAGATATGGGCTACTGGCATGTAACTTTCTTTAGTGAGTGAGGTTTCCAGGAGGGAAGACAGTGAGTAGATCCCCTTCCTTACTTGTTAGTCGAGCTGTCAGTGGAGTAAGGATACTTCTAGGTGGTGGAAGTCCTAGGGATTATCAAAGTGTTCATGGACATCTTATCTAAGGGTGTGGTGACTCAACCCCGTCCACATGATGTTGAGTTCGGGATATACTTGAAACCCAGTGCCGGTCCAATTTTGATGGCTCCCTATCAGATGGTGCCTTCTAAATTTCAGGATTTACAGATTCAGATTGAAGATCTGATGAAGAAGATTTTTGTTTGACCAAGTGCATCACTATGGGGTGCTCCAGTATTGTTCGTGAAGAAGGAAAATCATGGTCTCAAGCTATGCATAGACTACCAAAGACTGAATCAGGTAACAGTCAAGAACTACTACCCTCTTCCAAATATAGGTGACATTTTTGACCATTTGAAGGGGGAAGGGTGGTTTTCCAAGATCGACCTATATTAGGATATAACCAATTGAAGGTGAAGGAGGGAGACATATTGAAGATTGCCTTCCGATGAAAATATAGGAAATTTGAGTTCGTGGTCAGGTTGTTCGGTGTTACGAATGCACCAACCATGTTCATGGGGCTCATGTACTCCATCTTCTAGGAATATCTAGACTGGTTCATAGTCATATTTATTGACGACATCATAATCTTCTCAGCATCATAGGAGGACCGCACAGAGCATCTGAGAACGGTTTTAGAGGTCCTCTAACAGCACCATCTCTATGGGAAGTTGTCCAAGTATTAGTGCAGGTCACGAGAAGTACACTTCCTTGGACACGTGGTGTCTGATATGGGGTAAGTAGTGGACCCATCAAAGGTCGAGGTGGTTTCTTCTTGGGCAGCACCCAAGAACTTGATAGAGGTTAGTAGTTTCCTCTGTTTAGAGGGTTACTACTATAGATTCATGCCAAACGTTTCTTGAGTTGAAGTACCCTTAAAAACCTAGACCACGAAATAGTAGGATTTTATAAGGATTGAGAAGTGACAAGAATCATGCAGTTATCTAAAGGGGAAGCCGACTAGTGCCCCAGTACTGAGTTTTCTAGAAGAAGGGGTGACTTTGGAGGTGTTCTATGATGCTTCAGGATAATTCTTGGGGTGTGTGATGATGAAATAGCAGGGGTGATATTTTATGGGTCTAGCTAGCTACATCCCCCTGAGCATAACGATGCCACCTATGATCTAGAACATGCAGTGGTCATTTTTTCACTAAATTTGTGGTGGCATTACCTCATCAGGGAGCTCTTTGTGGTCTTCCCAGATCAAAAGAGATTGAGATATATCTTCCCCCATCAGGACCTAAACTTACAGAAGTGGAGGTGGATGGAGTTTTTTCAGGACTAAGACTTCGAAATCTCTTACACTAATGGTAATAGGAATGTGGTGGCTAATGCCTTGATCATTAATTTGAAAAATGATGCGATTTGAGAGTCGGAAGATTCTTGGATGGTGAGGGAGGATTTGGCTACCCTACACCAGGATGCAATGGTGGAGGATGGCAGAGGTTTTCTATTCTAGATGATAGTGAAGTCCTCTCTATTGTGGAAGGTGGAGGAGTCTCAATAGGGAAACATAGAGGCTGAAGTGATGTGTGATTGGGTTAGCTAAGGCAATGCTTTGGAAGGATGGTAGGAGGATGGACATAATCAGATGTTGTTTCATGGAATGTTGTTTGTCCTCATGGAAATGCATGAGAGAGTTCTTGTTTAGTTCAACAACTCACCCCTGGCAAAACACCCAGGATTTTCAATATGTACCAAGGTTTTATGGGTCAGTTTTGGTGGCCTGGGGTGAAGCGGGAAGTGGAAGAGTTTGTGGTAAGGTTCCCGGTGTGTTAGTTGGTGAAGGTTTAACATTTCATCCCATGACGTTTGATGTAGCCTTTAGATCTCCCTGAGTGGAAGTGGGACTTCATCTCAATGGATTTCATCAGAGGACTACCAAGGGTTCAAGGTGGTTGAAATTCTATGTGGGTAGTGGTTTACCGGATGATGAAATCATCTCACTGCCTGGAAATTAAGGGGTCGAGTACGGTGGATGCCCTAGCACAGAGGTATGTGGTCAAAGTGGTGTGGTTACATGGAGTCTCGAGGTCCATAGTCTCTAATTGGGATACCCGATTTACCTCACGGATATAGAAAGGTTTTCAACATGCTTTTAGCACCCATCTATGGCTTGGTACCATCTTCCACTCCCAGACCGATGGGCAGACAGAGCACACCATCCAGACATTGGAGGATATGCTATGGGCATGTGGTTTGGACTTTGGGGGATCATGGGTACGACTCCTGCCTCTGGTATAGTTTTCCTACAAAAATATTTAGCACTCTACCATTTTCATGTATCCATTTGAAGCCTTGTATAGGAGGCAGTGTAGCTCACCCGTGTGCTGGATAGAGTTTGGGGAAGTAGGTGTTCCTGGCCTAGAGATAGTACAGAGCACAATGGAAAAGGTTCAGCTTATACGATAGAAGATTCAAGTGGCCCAGGACTGGCAAAAGTCATATGCTGATAATAGGAGGAGCCCCTTGGAGATTGAGGTTGGGTAACACGTGTTCTTGAAGTCTCCCCTCAGCGTGGACAATTGAGGTTCAACAGGGGGAGTATGCTTTCTCCCAGGTTCATCGGACCCTTCGTGGTGTTGAGGCAGGTCGGTGAAGTGGCTTATTTGTTGGCACTACCACTGTCTCTACTGATAGTTCATGACATCTTCCAAGTTTCTAAACTTTGTCGGTATCTACAAGATGATTCACATATCCTTGACTGGGTAAATCTAGATATCAAGTATGATGTGAGATTTTTAGATCGACCAGTAAGGATCAAGGATCATGAGGAGAAGGTGCTTTATGGACGAACCATTCCCCATGTTCATGTGTTATGGGGGCATAGTGGCCTCGAGGAGAGTACCTTGGAATGGGAGGCACAAATGTGTGCTCAGTACCCATAGTTGTTTTGTGTTTTGTTTTCATCCATTTGGTACTTGTTTTTGGTGTAGTGATTGAACTCGTTAACTATGAAATGGATTTTTTCCCTTATTCATTGGATATGTGTTAAGAGTCCTGACTTTAGGGAGGGGAGGACATGATCCCCAATCAAGCCGCTTTAAAGTGGATGTGGTTAAACCCATGCGGGTGAGTCAGCACCGCCCAAAGAGGATAGTATATTTACATGGAGGAAGGGAATCCCAAGTCTATATGTCTGTATGGTATGACCTTTACATGTTATTTGCTTTTTTTTAGGGAAAAGTGTTCCTAGGTGTCGAGGAGGTTTCCTCCTAAGAGGTATCTTTCGAGGTGGTTGTTTGGAATCCTCTATTTTCTTATGGTATAGTTTTGATTCTTGAGGGAAAGACTAGTTTAAGAGGTATATGATGTAATGGCCTGGAAAATGACTAATTAAAAAGTTTTCCAAAAAAACTCAGTTCCATCAAATAGTTCCACTAAAATAGTGGCACCAGTCACGATCACACACCGAAATGGTGGCACCTCTTATGGTGGAACAACTTACGGTGGCACCACATACAGTGTCACCGCTTATGGTGGCACCACCAATAGTGGCACCGTAATGGTTACACCATCATATTCACACACTAAAATGGTGGAACCGCTTATGGTGGCCCTATGACGGCGGCACCGTGGCGGTCACACCATGACGGTCACACCATCATGGCCGTACACCTTAATGGTGGCACCACTTACATTGGAACAATGAGGGAGGCACCGTGAAGGAGGCGCCATGACTATGGTACCTCTAATGGTGTCTCACCAAAACATGTCCAACCCTTCGTTCATTTTCCAGTTTCCTATTTTATATGCTCGTAAAACGCATATTTTGAGTAAAAATGTTTTAATACCCCTTTCAATGACATTTAATGCCCATAAATATTATCTAAAATCCCCCAAGATCTATTAGGACCATGGCTTACCTAAACATGTTGATTTTTCCTTAGTGTCACATCCTTTTCCCGTACTTTCCAATTCCACCCTTTTTATGTGTTTTCCACTAACTAAAGGAAATCATTTAATGAATAGTTGTTATGGTCACCTCCCTGATGAGAATTATTAAATAACAATCAATTCCATCATGTGTAACCATCCAACCACATTGTGAATCCACTATCTACCTTTAAATTTGTTCAAGATTTCATATCCCGTAACACCGGGATCTTAGTTTTTATCGCATGATAATACAGTCTTCTTCTTGGCTGGTCTATTTTTATTCCCATGGTATATTTGAAGTCCCCATTCCTAAATCTAGTGGTGTGCCTATGTTGGAGCCTTCCCTGATCAGTCTTGGAATCCCCAATGTTCCTCCCCTATAAGTTGTGCATCCCCAGTTCTTGTTGTGTGGAGAAAAACTTCGATCATTGATCATCTAAGTAAGGTTCTTCCTTCATCTCTCTTTAGTCTATATCATGTGGGGTGGGTATGATAATTTTTCCTTCATCTATGGATGAAAACAAACCATAATAATGATAATAAATGATTTTTAACGAATGATGTGGTGTGTTTGATGGTTTTTTTGTATTCTATTGTCATTATTATACGTTGTGAATTATATGGGTTTATGTCCACTAAAAATAATGGTCGTTGGTGGTATTTCCTTGCACTCTAATGGACCCAGGTCTCCTGTGATTATTGAATGGATGTAACATAGAAATTGGTTATTCACATAATGTCAGTTGATTAAATTGATGTCCAGTGAAGAAGAGTCCTTGTTTGATCACCCTAGTAAACCAAATGGAAAGAAATACATAATGAATGGTGTGTTTGAATCAGGAAAATTCTTTTACTCTGTCTTGGTAGCATGTGCAGTTGTTCTACTAGATGTTTGTGGGGTGAAGTGGATGGGGATGGGATCCCCTGATGAGGTACAATTGTTGTTTTGTGGATCCAAGGTATTGTGGGGTTGTATGTTGGGTCTTGTTTGGTTCCAGTACTTTGAGGGATCTCACGGATCCCTTTTGATGTTGTGTCTTACAAGAGAACCAAGTATGAATGCTTAAATTTTTACTTGTCTATTTTTCCTTCCTTAGCTTATGGATATTCCTATTATTTTCTTGATAGTGAAGAATTATTTAAATGGAATCACTTGAATATGAAAAAAAGAATGGTTTTAATGGGGAATTGTTTTTTGGGAATGAGTTGTGACTTGGTTGTGGTTGTGCTGCTTCTTATGAATGAATAGTAACGAGGGTGTTTGTGTATGGGTGGGATTTGGATCTCCTTGGTTGGGAAGAGTTGTTGATTACATATTTTTATAATTTAGTTCTTGTTTTTCTTATTCACACCCCACCCAAGACGATCACTTCGTTCCACACACCCCCATTTCATGGGGAGGGTATTTTTCCCAACACTCTTAGAAGTCGCTGGTTATTAGCTTGTTTTCTACTCCCTTTCCTGAGTAGCCCAAGACTCTTAGGGTAGGATGTGTTGGCCTGAGGTCCATTATAGCCCAAAATTCTTCGGGCAGGGAACGTTGTTGTGGTTATCCCAAGTGTGTGCGGGTAGGTTGTTTCCCTAGTGTCTTTGGGATGAGACCCAGGAATCATCGAGCATAGTAGTTGCTCTTCTGGATCATGTGTATTCAGGTGTGGTTACGTGGGGTTGTGGCCTAGGTGTTTTCAGGCAAGATGTGTGGATGTGGTAGCCTAGGGTTGTCCGGGTAGGGTATAGTAGTGGGACTGTAGTGAAAATGGCAGGTAAGGTCTAACACATATGATGATTTCAATAACTTGTGGGAAAGTGGTGTGGGGTACCCAAATATCAATGTGTTATCACTATTACATTATATGACGTGTGTTATTTGGGGAGTGTGCCTTGGTGAGGTTTGGGAGGATAGTTTCCTTACTAGGTTCTTTGGTTATCTCCTTTTCTCACAGAGCATTAGAATGCCTCCCCACTTGTACATGAGAGCTTTTGGTTTTCCCAACTGAGTATAACTATATACTCACCCAACATATATTAAATTGATTTTAGGTTTCCAGGAGGACTTTTAGGATTGTGTCGGAACCTATTAGCTCAGACACCGGGACTATTGAGTTTGTGATTTTTCTTTTCTTTTGGAACTTCCCTTTAGAGTTTTTCTTGTATTTCGTAGCACTTCTTGATTGGAACAGACCTATGGGAATAGATTATTTTGGCCTTACATTTACTTCCAACATTGGTGTTGTTTGGGATTTATTATCATATCTCCTGATCCTACTAAATTGGGTAATTCCTTCTATTTTTCATGTGATTCTATACCCTTGGTTCTAGTCACCACTCCGGGACCTATTGAAGGAGGGTCTCAGGGGTCATTATTCCTCCTTCAACTTGGAGAAGGAAGGGTATGGAATTCTGCAGTCCCTTCCCTCATCTTGGTGAAGGCGGGTCATGACACATAAATTTTTATACTCATTTAAAACTTATTGATATGGGGATTTATGTGAGGATATAATGAATATTTGAAAGAAACCCATTTGTATAAAATACCAACTAGGTCATGGATTTTTAAATAATAACATGTTTTTAAAATCACATTTGAAATCCATATCCAAATTAAAAGTCATTTTGAAATATCATTTCCAAGTGTCCAACATACCTTTATTTTATAATTTGAAAATCACACATTGAAATTCATTTGGAAACCATTTTTTAAATCTGGATTCATTTGCAAAAGACTTTAAAAACAATTAAAAACCCCACATGAAAGAATGTTATTTTAAGAAAATAATAAAAGAACCAGTTTTAATTTTGGTATGAAATTATAATAATTAAAAAAACATAAAATAGTATAATAACAAAATAAAAACAAATGTTAACGTTAATTAAATTAATTTACAAAACCATAATGCCTCAAATTCCATAAACTATCCATGTAAAAACCATAAAAATTGAAAAACACATCTTACAAACACCATTGAATTTCAGAAAATATTTTTTATATTGATAATCATGATTCATGAATAATTTAAATTTAGAAAATTTATGAAAAACTCATACATCAAATAAATTGTCTAGATAATGTTAAAATAAAGAAACACCTGCTCAAATCTAGTGTGGATGGATATAATCCTTCGAGAATAGGTAGAGTAAGGTCCTGAAAAGAGTCTTCAAAAACTAAGAACCAGATAATATATATGTTAGGACCATAATAAACCTATTATTTTGCTTACCTAAACCCACAGTAATAAGAAGAGGAATAAAAACAATGGAAATAAGGAGGAATAATTAAAAGAGGAAAAACATGAAGAAATCCACAATGAATATCAGGGGAGTAGGAAAAGAATAGAGGATAAAGAGGATGTGACACTTAGGTCTTAAAAGGATGTCCCATGTCAGTGGGGAGAAGAGATGGTGGTTTATGGGTTAAAAATCATGGATGGTGGAATAGTATTTTCATGTTATAAAAATTATGGGAATGTATTATGATTTGGACACACTATTTTCCAAACCATTTACCAATCATACACCCTCTACTGGATACAAATTGGATACCACATAGTGTCATCTACACTGTTATAGAAACCATAAAAAACCATGTCATTACATATATAACATTTGTAGGTTTTTCTTGAGTAGTCCTTATGGTTATCACTAACCATGTGCTAATCATGCCCCTATCCAAAAACCATAAAACTTTGGAAATGAAAGAATGATACAACCTATAACTCAAGAATAAGGATGAAGATTAACAAATAAATAAAATATTTGGTAAATTCATTATTGGTGTATAAATTTTCATATCTTCAATGTGACCCAATAAATCAAATTTCAAGTAAAAAAAACTCAGATGTGTTCTAATTTTTTATTTTTTTCATCGTTATATTATTTTTCGAAATTTAATATATTCATGTAATAGATTATTGAAAAATTAAATTTTTAATTTGTGTTTCCATATAAAATATATATGTTATAAATTAAATGTATATTTTTTGTTAAAAATAAACTACTGAAGATATTAAGGGATTTATTTTGATTAATATGGAATATTTTGGTAACTAAAATATTGGGTGTAAGTGGATATTTATTGTTTTAAAGATTCTTATTGAGTGTTATTTAACTCTTCTAAATATAAAAATGTGACTAACTAATAATATTTTCATATAAATGTAGGAAATAACCCCTCTATCCCCTTATTTATTTTGAGACACACAAGGAAGGGAGGGGAGATCTCTCTATATCTCTCCTTTAAAAAACTTATATTCCATTATTCTATATTATTATATGTGGTATGATATCTCCAAGATTTTTCTTCTTATTTATCTACCACTTATCTTCCCCTCTATATTTTTATGGGTTTCTTCATGCATAGTTTTCATGGATATTTTGGGGTTTCACTATTTCAATGTGAAACATCTAGAACTCATTGGGATTTTTCTCCTAGGAGAATCTAAGGTATTATCTATTAAATCATCACAAAGTCAGATTCCTGACATCCAACCTATCGCCCGCTAGAAATATCTTCCACTTATAGGGTCCCATTTTATTATCTAATTTTTTTTATTATCATTATAATTAAATAATAATGTGTTCTTAGGTATTTGATTATGGTATATTACATATAATTCATATAGAAATTAAAATTGTGGCATAAAAAATTATGCATCCCAATATCAATATGTTTACATTTTAAACCACAAGTTCTTGAGTTATTATAAAATAATTTTATGTATTATTATATTTTTTTGAGATAATTTATTGTAAATATACCCTTGTTTTTTATTATTATTAAAATGGGTAAAAGAATAATTCTAAAATTGGAATTAAATTTAATAATATTATTTAATACCTAAAATGAGTTGGTGAAATTATTATCATGAAGTAAATTTATTTATAATTTTTTGTAATTAAATAATTACTTTAATTTATTATGAAATTCTAATATATTATTTATTCAATTAATAGAAAAATAAAATAAATGATATTAAAAATATTACAATTTAAATTATTTGAATGATTTAATGTTTTCCCAAAATTTTATAGATCAATATGACATATTTGTGTTGTTTTAAAGCCTTATATTTGAATTCGAACTTTTTCTTGACATATTTAATGTCAAAATAAATGAATAATACTAAAAAGGGCATTAATTATATTTTATAATAAATAATATTTTATAAAATGATATAAAATTCATAAAAAAATTATATTCATAAAAATTAATGTTAAATGGTTTTAAAAATAAACCATTATCTATTTATTGGTTGTTTGGAATTTTATATTAAAAATATGTATCTTTAAAAGGTATAAAACATTATTATTAATGAAGGGTTAAAACAAAAATATAATGGTAAAAATCTGATAAAAACATGTAAAAATTAATATAAATTATTATTTCCACTCATAATCATCTTATATTCTAATATTATTAATTTGGAGCTCTTTGGAGATCAAAATAAATTTATATTAATTGAATATTTTAAGAACTTCCCAGAGTGAACCTCCCCTCAATTATAAAATGGATAATTTATCTTCTTCATACCACATAGAGCCTTCTATATCAATACAATTATACCAATTAATCTTATAAACATCCCTATACCCATTATAGAGGTCTATAATTCAAAAAACAAATAGCATCCCTAGATCCCTTAAAAAGATATTTAAAGGGGTTGCTTAAAAATTTATGTAATTTCCTTAACCAATCACGTTGTGTTTAATTCATATATTAACTCTTATAAATAAATTATATAATTAATAAAATAATAACATCATTATGGAAAATATATTTAAATTCTATTATGATAATGAAACCACCTTTATTCACCATATTTCTATCGAATGAGATGCCAAAGAATCACGTGTGCGTACGTACAACATACCATATCCATGAGAGATACAATTTATTTTCCATCAACATCATTCACATATGGTTTTTAAGATGGGTTTATTGTTTATATATGATATTTAGGAAATTATTATTCTTCTATATTGACAATATCATATATACCTTCTTACTATCCAAACAGTTGGAAAACGATAACATCATTCGTGCATATGTGATGACTACCAACTCCATGAAGCATAGTAATTTGGTTATCATTTACATTTTATGTATATGTTAATAAATATAGATTAATTAAACATATATTTTATATATGGTAAAATAATATTTCTATAAAAGGGAATTATAATTTACCTTTCGTTTATTCCATTAGTCGAAAAGTGCAAACAATTTTCATAGGTATGTGTGGTTTACCATCTTCATGAACGATGTAATTCATTTTTATTTCTCCACAATTTATGAATGATTATAAATATGTATATAATTTATATATATATATATATGATATTATAGGTATTAAACATATTCTCATATATACTTTTAATACATTTTAATCTATTATACAAAATTTTAGAGTTCCTTCAAATCAAGTTGAACTCAATGTAACAGATTTCTAGTCTCACTTTAATTTCTTGGAGACTAATGACAAATACACCACACATTATTATGTGGTTTATATTCTCAGAATTTTAAATTTTATATAATGAATATATTTCATTTCATGAAATTTATTATTTTAATTTATATTATCCTTTCATGGGGTCTATGGTTCAAATGTTATTAATGTGATCAGGGATTATTGTTTCACTTTTATTTTTAGGCAACACATTCCATATTCACCACTTATTTCTTTTTTCGTGGTGTATATACTGACCATGAATGAATTTTATGATTATTCACATTAAATTATGGGATATATGTACCAATCTTATTTTTTTTCTTTAATGTATTTTACGATTTAAAAGATATTAATGTACTAAAAGTTTTATGTTATTATCTTATTGTTTATTAGGATTTCTTAAGATTATGTTTCCAATAATGAAGATTTATAAACTATCTATCATGAAACTCATGAATTTTCTTATACTATGCATATTTCTGCAAAATAAATGTTTTCCATTCATTTTCCTCACATTAATTACCGAAGATTCTAAAAATATTTTTTTATGGGAAATTGAATTGATTTCTATATTTAGTCGAAAAACCTTTTTCATCCATATCGATGATTAAGTGAAAAAATTTATATAAGGTTTTTACTATTTTATATTTTTTAATTTAATTTTCACCAATGTTTCAGTTTTTTAAAACCATTTTAGAATTTAATATTCTTGTCATTTTTTGTACAATGTATTTTTTGAATTTTTACAAAAAATATAAATGGAATAATTTCTTTTTAACATATAAGTAATTAATGTAATCTACTAACATCATGACCACTCAATGTTATGAAACTATGTTTAAATGTTTTAAATGCTATTTTTGAGGAAAATATTTTCCATAATAATTTTAGAATTTTTTTATTTTAAAGAAGATATTTCAAATTGGAATTCTAATTTTCCAAAAGAAATGTTCCAAGAAATCTTTCAATACCATTTTACATTTAAAAATACATTATTTTATGTTAATTAATATTTATTAGAGATATTTTACAATTATATTATCTTTAATCTATCTCTAGAAGGTTTATGTAAATGATAACAATATATTTTCGAAACCCGTTCCCTTTTACACTTGGTATAATATGATGAAATGATTACATTTTTATTAAAAATATTACTTTTTCCATGGGTTATACTGTGTTAAAATTATTAAATTTTTATGAAATATTTTTCTCCTCCAAAATTTATTCTATGATTAACATTTTATAAAACCTGTTTCTTTTCAATTAGTTTTGATATGGTGAAATTCTTATGAAACCCACTTCTTTTCATGGGTTCTGATATTGATAATGTTTTATAATATTATGTCACACATATGTATGATTTCAATTTTGTGATAGGTGGGACCAATATATCTCTCTAATTAATTGAAAAAATATTGATATATCATGGGATAATTAGTATTGTAATAAGGAGTGAACCCTGTTCTGTAAGAGACACTATCCATAATGATAGTATTTAGAGTGAACCATGACTACTATGGTAGTTTCATGAGTGAACCCATTTTACTATGGTATCCTTCAAAATGAATCTTTACTACTATAGAAATATTTTTTATTCTTATTTTTATGTTATGGTTCCATGTCTTATGTCAATTTTATTCTTTAAAGGATAATTATTTTTATTCCTTTATGAATCATTATATGTCTCCAACCTTAAACATAAAATAATCTTGAGTTAATTAAATAATTTAAATTCATTTCACTTATGAGATTTTTTATAGTTTATCGATTTAGATAATTACACCATAACTCATACATAAAAAACCATATAAATAAAAACTGGACACTTCTAACAGTATCCATTTATTCCATAAAAACATTAAACAATTTGGTTTATTTTCATGTTTAATCATCATAACCTTTCCCTAATCCCATCCTTGACACTATTATCCATTAAATAATATGAATAACATTTCAAAAACTAGGGATGACCAAAAAAATCTCAATAATGGATATAAAATAAGGAATGAAATCATTAGATAAAGAATATTTTAAAATCAAGAAAAAATTTTAAAAAAAATCATACATTTAACCCATAAAACATAAACTCTTTATCTTTCCTCCTGAAATCATAAGATCCATAAAAAACATCAATTAAATCATAAAAAATAATGTTAACTTATAGAATCCATATCATACTTATATTTTATCTTTCAAAACTACATAGGGAGTAACCTTCATGGTTATGTTTGGAATACCCATCACATTATATTCCCTAAATATCTTAAGAGAAACCTTATCATTTAACTCTATCTCATTTACCAATGCATTGGAGAGATATCATAAGATCACCCTAATTTTAATTATCACAAAAACACTCGTATACATAAGAAATGCTCAAGAACCATAACATAGTGATAACACATAAATCATGCATAAAGAAAAAGATAACATTTTCACTTTGAAACACCATTTCCTATTTACAAGCCACACACTCATAAATGAAAACACATTTTTTAAAATAAAATTGTAGACTTTAAAATTAAAAATCAATACATTTTAGTGAAATTAAAAATATATAAATTCCATTCATGTCATATATGTTAGAAAATATACCAATTTATTGAAATAATCAATCCATTTTTAAAACACAATTAAAATATTAAAATAAGAATATTTTTGAATAAAATTTTCCCATACTACTTTGAAACATTTGAAAGTAATTACAATTTTAAAACAATCATTTCCATATAAATAAATCCATAAATAAATTTTTAAAATATGGACATTAAATAGAAATATTTATTAGAATAAATCATCAAAACATTAAATTGAGGTTTTGAGTAAAAAAGTCCATTACCTTATGTCCAACTCATCACGTGCAATATTTATAATACTGAATATTAAGCATAGAATAATTTATACTTTATTGATAAAAATTTTCTTGTTTATTATTTCTTTTATATCACTTATTACCATGTCATAACAATTACATATTTATTTATGTTTATATCAGATGTTTCGTAGATAATCGGTACATGAGTCGAAAATGAACTAGGTATGACATAAATAGTCTATGTGGTGATAAGTAAATCATATATATAATAATATTCATGAAATAATAATCACTTTTATATATCAATTATAATTTTAAATGTTTTAATTAAATATGGATATAAAAAATGAACAACATTCCAATCATGGAGACTGTAAGTCATACGTACGCATGAGTAACATTTACATTTATCCTTTATCCTTGTAGATATAAGATAATTACTATTTTATCTTTACATAATTATCATAAAATAATTAATATCATCTTAATAATTTAAATAAATTTATATATATCAGACATGTTATGTAGTGAATAAAAAAACACATCTCTTCGTTGAGGTGGTATTTCACATGTACGCATGAACGATGTTATCATTTTTATTTGTATGGAAAGTAAGAATGTAATTAATATACTATTATATTATAATGAAAAATATTTGATTAATATCAGATATAAAAATTAATCCCATTATTATAACATGTCCTGAGATATTATTACGGAAAACAAATTAGATTGGTTCATAGATGTGATAGTTCACACGTACGTGTAACGCCCCGACCCTAGTTACCCAGAGCCGGTGCATTATTACATAACATTGGAATGATCACAAGAAAGATCATATCTTGAAAGACCGATTAGTTTAGTAGCCTTGGAAATACTAGATATATTCATAATGTTTTACATTACATCATAAAAATGAAAACTACAACAACATAGTCTCCATAGTCCACACTCGTATCCCCTCATAATATCCATGCAGGTCATTCATAATTTAATTCTTCACATATTGGAAAAAATAAAACATAGAAAAGGGGTGAGCTCAAATTCCTAGTAAGGATAAAAATATAGCAGAAACTTTCATAAATAAGAATAAACATTTAAGACAATGTATAACTAAAAAAAAGCCTTTTAAACTTGAACTTCAACATGGAATGGAAAAAATAAAATGAAATAATTCCATTTACGTATTCACATGGATATTCTACTAATCAAATAATCACATGAAATATCAATAACCACTTTCATAATGATGGAATACATAATGCCAGACTATCATAACCACATATCCAAAGCCTTGTGCCAAGAATACAAATAAGATTTTTCCAAGGCCTTGTGCCAAGACACTAGTTTGTCTAATGAGACCTACCGATGCATCGAGGAGCTATAGTAGGCTCCACCCATCACATATTAAGTCCAATGCATTCCTCATATGAAAAGGTTTAAACATAACATAAACATTCGTATTAAAACTAGCATACGAAATGTAAATACTTTCTCCATAAACCATTAATGGTATAAAAATAACACATCCCCAGTCACACAAATCACAAAAACTTCAATACAATATGGAAGTTTTTTATCATAATAAATCAACTTCAAATAAGCGTAAAATCCAGCAAAGGATGTTGACATAGATGAAATCAAAACTCTTTTTAGAGAAATATCTCTTTCTATTTTGAAATCATTTAAGAGTCATATATTTATAAAATAAAACATTTTCATTGAAAATATTTGTATAAGCTTGTAAGGGAAGCTTCAATGATTTTATAAGGGCGGAAAATAGCCGCACCCACCGTATAAGTTAAAAACATATTCTTACCTTAATTATGTCGAAAAGGTTAAAAAGGTCCTTTTTTGGAAAATAATGGAAATATTCCTTTATAAACCACTTATAAAAGTCAAAAAGGGTATTAATGACTTTAACCCATATTCTAGTAAATAGTAAAAAAAATTGAAATACATTTTTAAGAAACATGGATGTGGATGATAAAGAAGTCCCAGTAGATAATCACATATAAACAACCTCAGATAATGAAGAGATTGTGAAATAACCCTTAACTTGTACTTTTCCTTGGTTTGGGTAGGTTAAACTACTGTATAATGGTGAGATAATTTTTATTAAATTATACAAGAATCATATATATTAATATGATATCATATATGATCTTTTAACATTGCTTTGTTAATAATATCTTATATTATCATTGTTTCGTGTGTTAACATACTTATTTTCTTTTATATGTCTTGTTACGTAAGCCTTGTTTGTCATGGATAAGTTGTATCTTATTCATATCCAGAGTTATATCAAGTCCATAGATTAATCATCAAATGAGAATTAGACTTGAATGGATACGATGGAGAATGAATCTCATCGTGTTCGTGGAAACGGTAGTCCGTACGTACGCACAAGCGACAATATAATTCTTTTAATATTAAAATAATATTTAATTGAATGGTATATCATATATAAAGAATCATTATCATGTTATATTTATTATTTACATTAATTACACATCATTATTATACCCATCAAAATAAATATTTATTGAATAAAAATTACACCACGATGTGGAGACGGTAAGTTGTACGTACGCACGTATGGTGACATGTCATTCAAAGGATGGATAGAATACTGAATATGGTTGTACCATATTTATAATAACATAACAGTATATATAAGATACTGGAGTTATTATTTCATAATGGTAATAACAAAGATATAATAAGTGGAAGAAGAAAGGAACTTGAAAAGGGGTGGTGAAATCATTACCCCTTCTTCAGGTTCTTCCTTTTGATTTGATCAAAAGGGATACTTAGGTTAGGTTTCTGACTAAAGTAAGGCCTCTAAGATGAAGTGAGGGAAGTTGAGAGAGTATTTGGGCAGGGGTTGGCCGAACCAAAAGGCTTTGAAGGTGTGAAATAATGATAAGGGTGAGTGCCCTTTTATAAGAGGGGTGGGGGCACCTTTGAAAAAACTAGAAATATTATTTTATAATAAATTCATATTCGGTTTCTAATGGCTCAAAAGTGGATTATTTAAAGGTTAAGGTGGGGATAGGTCGAAACCCACTCAACTAATAAGATTTAGACAGGTTTGGGTTACTATATTAACTTTATCTTTAAGTATTAACTCTTAGTTAATTAGTTTCACTTTTACAATGTCTCTTTGTATTTTTATATTATATGGTTAATAAACTTACTATATACATTCAAGAGACCTCAAAGTTGTCCATTAATGATACACCTATCATGATATAAGTCTCTTGGACGAATCATTGAGTTTTAGGAATTTAATATCAATTAATAATATAATATTTGTTTTAAAAACTATTTTATGTCAATTTTGACACTATTCATTAATTGATTTTTGTAAAAATCGTTACAGAATGATTACTTCGAAAAAATATAATTAAATAAATTTCATATTTTCTTATAAAATTATTTTTATTTATGAAAAGTCTCATATTACATTTATCTGGGTATTTATAATATCAATTATTCTAATTTTTCATTAATTAGGTAATTACTGCATCACCATTATGTCATAAATAAATTCAATTATATAATGTATAAAAATTATAAATAAAATACCATTATGTAGTAAATCTTTTTATATTTCTAATGAATATTTATAGTCGAAAATACAACATATATAACCCTATGTTAAAATTGTTTTTCTAAAAGATATATGCTTATGTCATTTTTGTATTTATTTTAACTTAATTAAAATAAATTGTCCCTATCACCTACAAGTGGTTCCATGGGGTCCCAAAATCGACCCAAAGATGCCCATGGTCGGAAATGTTTCTAAAAATAAGGTTAGGACACGTTTTAGTGTAATTTATTATTATTATAATATTGTTTTTTAATCCTTATTTACCAGATTTACCCTTTAACCATGGTAAATAAAATATTTACCGAAGTAATTATTCAAAATGTCTAAAAATAAAAGATACCTATTTACACAATTTGGAAATCCTGATTAAAAATATTGAATCCATTTTATCAAATTTAAAACACAGAAGTGGTAGAAATTAATTTAAAATTAATTTCCACTGTCAAAACAAAAAGCGTGTTTTTAAGATATAATAACTATCAAAAGATTGATACTTGTTTATGTCCGATTTAATTGTGAAATTATGTCCAATGACCAAAATTGTATTACTTAGTAAAAATATATTTTAAATATACTTTAAACCCACTCAAATTCATAATTTATCACTATTAATTATTTTGATTAAAAAAACATGTTTTTATTTAAAATTTAATAATTTTCACTATTCATCAAAATATTAAAGTTATCACAAAAGTACCAAAATTTCACCTTAGGCTAAATTCGATACTCTGAATCCAAAAATGAAGTCCATTTTGAGAGATAAAATTTATAAAATTTTAAAAACTAGGTATTACTATTCATAATGGCTAGTTTGATTGGTTGTGGTGTGTGTTAGAACTCGATGTTGCGTACAACACATGCTATTGCATTATTCAAAGAGAAGTGTACTATAGAAGCTTGGGGTGTTATATTCTCCCCTCCTTCAAATAATTTCGTCCTCGAAATTTCTAGAATACTACTACATTAAAAGACTCGGGTGTTTCTTCATCATAACTTCCTCGAGTTCCCACGTTGCCTCTTCCATCTTATGGTTTCTCCACACGACTTTTACCAGACAAGTTGTCCGGTTTCTCAATACTTGTTCTCTCGTATCAAGAATATTTATGGGATCTTTTCAATAAGATAGATCGAGTTCCATTTCTAATTCCTCATAGGTGAGTACATACGTTGGGACATGCATGTATTTCCTCAACAGAGATACATGGAACAAATCATGAACTTTGGAGAGACTTGGCGGCATTGCCAATCGGTAAGCTACATCCCCAATTCGTTTTAGAATTTTGAAAGGTCTGATGTACCTGGGACTCAATTTACCTTTCCTTCCAAAATGTATGAATCCCTTCCATGGAGATACCTTCAGGAAAACATGATCACCAACTTGAAATTCCAAATCCTTCCTTCGATTATCGGCAAAGATCTTATGCCAACTTTGAGCTGCTTTGATGTGGTTTTGTATTACCTTAACCTTTTCCATCGTTTCTTCCACCAGTTCTGGGCCTACAAGATTTATTTGACCAACATCATCCCAACAGGTTGGTGTGCGACATCGCTTTCCCTATAATGCTTCATATGGTGCCATCTAGATACTCGAATGGAAGCTACTGTTATAGGACAATTCTACCATAGGTAAATATTGATCCCACATACCCTGAAAGTCAAGTGAGCAGGATCTCAACATGTCCTCTAAGGTTTGATTAGTTCGTTCTGATTGTCCATCTATTTTAGGGTTGTAGGCAGTGCTCAAATGATGTTCAGTATCCAAGGCTTTCTGAAGACTTTTCCATAATATTGACGTAAAACAGGGATCACGATCGGAAACAATCGATAGGGGTAATCCATGAAGTCTCACAAATTCATTAATATATAGTCTTTCTAGACGTTCCAGTGCTAGATATTATCTTTTAGCATGAAAATGTTCTGACTTGGTAAGATGATCAACAATAACCCATATTGCATCATTCCTTCTAGGATTCTTTGGTAGTCCCATGACAAAGTCAATCATGATATTATCCCATTTCCACTCTGGTATGGGAAGACGTTGCATGACTCCTCTAGGCTGTTTCCTTCCAACATTCACTTGTTGACAAACCATATATCTTGACACTGAATCAGCAATCTCCCTTTTCATGTTTTCCTACCAAAAATTATCCTTAAATTCTCTATACATTTTGGTGCTCCCATGGTGTATAGAGAAATTGGAACTATGAGAATCATCCCGCAATTCCCTTTTTAGATCAGGTATATCAAGAACACAAAGTCTCTTCCAAAATTTCAAAATTCCTTCTTCATACACAAATTCTATCAAGCTCCCATCATTCACAGCTTTAATCTTCTTTTGAAATTCTTCATCATCGGTTTGAGAACTCTTAATCCTTTCTAGTAAAAATGGTTTTGCAACCATTTGAAAATTATTTGATGTTTCATCTTCCCTGGTTATTCCCATGTCCATCTTCACAAGATCCATGAAAATTGGATCCCTTTCAATTCTCATATTGTTCAAAACACCATGGTCTTTTTTTCTCAAAGCATCTGCCACTTTTTTTCCCTCTCTGGGTGGTAGTTTATCGTAAAATCATAATCCTTGAGTAATTCAAGCCATATCCTTTTCCACATGTTGAGTTATTTTTGTGAGAAAATATACTTCAAACTCTTGTGATCAGTATAAATATCACATTTCTCACCATAGAGGTAGTGCCTCCATATCTTCAAAGCAATGATCACAGCTGCTAACTCAATATCATGAGTAGTATAGTTTTGTTCATGAATTTTCAACTGTCGTTATGCATAGGAAATAACCCTATCATTCTGCATAAGGACACAACCAAGTCCTTTCTTCGATGCATCACTATAAATAACAAACCCATCATTCCCCGATGGTAGAGTCAATATAGGAGCATTGACTAATCTTCTCTTCAGTTCTTCGAAACATTCTTCACACTTTTTTGTCCAAACAAATTATACCCCTTTACGTGTGAGCTTCGTTAATGGGTTAGCCAATCGGGCAAAATTCTGGAAGAAACATCGATAATAACCTACCAAACCAATAAAACTACGTACCTCAGTTATAATCATAGGTGCTTTCCATTATTGGATTGCCTTGTTCTTAGAAGGATCAACAAAGATTCCATTTTTAGTGACAATATGGCCAAGAAAAGAAATCTCTTGAAGCCAAAATTCACAATTTCTAAACTTCCCATGTAATTCAGGTCTTCTCAGAGTCTTCAGGATAATGTGCAAGTGATTTTCATGATCTTTGTAGCTTTTGGAGTATACCAAGATATCATCAATAAATACCACCACAAATTCATGGAGATATTCCTTGAAAACTCTATTCATCAGATCCATGAATACAGAGGGTGCATTAGTCAATCCAAAAGGCATTACTGTAAACTCGTAATGCCCGTACCTACTTCAATATGTTGTCTTTGGAATGTCTTCCTTCTTCATACACAACTGATGGTATCCAGATCGAAGTTCAATCTTTGAAAAGTATTGAGATCCATGCAGTTGGTCAAATAAATCATCAATGCGAGGTAGGGGATACTTGTTCATTATTGTTGTAGCATTTATCTCCCTGTATTCGATACATGACCTCATAAATCCATCTTTCTTTATAACAAAGTGAACAGGGGATCCCCAAGGAGAAAAACTAGGGAGAATAAATCCCTTATTACTCAATTCCTCTAGTTATTTCTTTAGTTCAACTAATTCTATAGTGGCCATTCTATAAGGGGTCTTCGATATAGGCCTTGATCCAAGAATTAAATCAATTGAAAACTCAACTTCTCATTCTGGAGGATGTCCAGGTAAATATTCCGAAAACACATCTACATATTCTTTCACAACAAGTACATCTTCTATTTGAACATTCCTTTCCTCACCCACAGTCATTTCATTCTATTCCTCCCCAATAATTGAATTTAGTTGAGCTACTGGGTTTGGATCTAGATAAGAATTAGGTGGTGACGATTCTGCTCTAAAGATAAGGTGTTCCTTATCATCATCATCAAAAATAGTAACCTCCTTCTTCTTACAATAAATCTTCGCATCATGGTCCAAAAGCCAATCCATACTAAGGATTATATCAAACTCAATCATAGGTATGACAATGAGATCAACAGATAAAGAAAATTTATGTGCTCTAATGGGGACTGATTCACAAAACATTGTTGCAATGGTACTTCCCTTAGGAGTTTTAACTGAAAACTACCTTGTTAAGTCAAATTGGAAATATCTAATTTTCTTATCAAACTGGAAATATATGAAACAATATGATGATCTAGAATCAAATAATGCATTTTCTAAACTTGAGGAAACCATTAAATTACTTGCCACCACGTCTTTCGGAGCTTCAACCGCAGCAGTAGTGATATCATAAGCTTAGCCTTGATCCCTTGGCCTTTTCTGAGGTAAGTTCCCCTGACGCTTAGGACATTCATTTGCATAATGTCCCACCTCCCTGCAATTTTATCATTGGACATCGGTAGCTTCCTTCTTCCATTTGCAATCACGAGCTTGGTGGACTTTTTCACCACACTTGTAACAGACTCTCGTTCCTTTTAAGCAAGTACCGGGGTGTTTCTTCCCACATTTACCACAGTATGGATATTCAACATTTCCCTTCTTCCCTTTATTTCCATTCCCAGATTGATCAGCAGATCTCTTCTTCTCTTTCTTTTCTTTAAATTCATATGACATAGAGAATTACTTTTCTGTCTTGATAGCACATGAGACAATGTCTTCGTACGACGAGAAGGATTGTGAGACTAATGCTCGATGAAGAAATGGTTTTAACCCATAAAAGAAACGATCAATATTACTTATTGGGTTACGTATATAATCTCCAGAATACCTTTCTAGCCTTGTAAAGTTAGCCTCATAATTTGTGACATTCTCATCCTCCTTTTGTCTCAGACTCAAAAATTGCCTTTCCATATCTGCTCGATGGTCACGAGGAAAGTTTTTTTCTAAAAATAGATATTTGAACTCCCTCCATTTTATATTTGATACCTCATCATCTTCCTTCATGTTTTGAGTCAATGACCACCATTGATCAGCATCTCTAGTGAGGCAGTAAACTTCCGTGATAACTTTTTCCCTTTCACTACTTCCCAAAGCCTGAAATATTTTCTCTAGGGAACTTATCCATTGCTCAGCTACTAAGGGATTTGTACTCCCATTGAATGTTGGTAGTTGTTTCCTCATGAAGTGATCTTACATTGATCCTCCATGCTGCGGATCAGGGTGCTCCATACGGGTAAGGTTCATATTTATAACCTGAGTGAGTTGTCCCATTATGGTGATTAGCTGATCGACACCAGTTTCATCACCAGCTCCACTATAATTATATTGAGCAGGAGGGAAATCCCTACATGGAATGCGTTCATTGATATGGTTTCCATTTCTTCCACTATGCGCCATTTCTAAACAATGACATAAACTAGATCAGTTTATGAATCAAAATACATAATTTCATACTTATAAAACTCTTAACATAAATTGAACTATTTATGGATATAATCCATAATCATAAAAATGTTTTCTTTGAGGAAGTATATACTCATAAACCCTTCATAATGATTTGTAATGAAAATGAGAGGTATCCTAAGCATATCCCCCGGGAGTGTCATAACCAAGAGTGCAGCAAGGCTCGTTGTCGTGCACCAGTTACCGTTCAAGTCCATCTCAAAGCGGTGTTTTTGGGTTTTACCCCTAGGTACATTTGTTCCATATCCTCCTCTATATGCTCGTATCCATACAGGGATGTATTGCTCGGAAAACCCACAAAATCTCTACAATACCAAAATTCTAGGAAGTTCTTCTATACTAATCCTCAAAGTCCATCATAGGTATATGTGATCTAATCAGAGTTTATCTAAATCTAGCTTCCATGGTTTGTACTAAACTTCCTATGATACCAAATATAACGCCCAGACCCCAGTTACCCAGAGCCGGTGCATTATTACATAACATTGGCATGATCACAAGAAAGATCAAATCTCGAAAGACCAATTAATTTAGTAGCCTTGGAAACACTAGATATATTCATAATGTTTTACATTACATCATAAAAAGGAAAACTACAACAACATATTCTCTATAGTCCACACTCTTATCCCATCATACTATCCCTGCAATTCATTCATAATTTACTTCTTCACATCTTGGGAAAAATAAAACATAGAAAAGGGGTGAGCTCAAATTCCCAGTAAGGATAACATTATAGCAGAAACTTTCATAAATAAGAATAAACATTTAAGGCAATGTATAACTAAAACAAAAGACTTTTAAACTTGAACTTCAACATGTAATTTCAAAAATAAAATAAAATAGCACCATTTACTTATTCACATTGATATTCTACTAATCGAATAATCACATGCAATATCAATAACCACTTTCATAATGATGGAATGCATAATTCTAGACTATCAAAACCACATAGCCAAGGCCTCGTGCCAAGACCAAAAATAATATTTTTCCAAGGCCTTGTGCCAAGACACTATTTTGTCTCTTGAGACCTACCAATGCATTGAGGAGCTATAGTGGGCTCCACCCGTCACATATTAAGTCCAATTCATTCCTCATATGAACAGGTTTAATCATAACACAAACATTCGTATTAAAACTAGCATACGAAATGTCAATAATTTCTCCATAAACCATGAATGGTATAAAAATAACACATCCACAGTCAAACAAATCACAAAACCTTACATACAATATATAAGTCTTGTATCATAATAAATCAACTTCAAATAAGTGTAAAATCCATTAAAGGAGGTTGACATAGATGAAATCAAATATCTTTTTAGAGAAATATCTCTTTGTATTTTGAAATCATTTAAGAGTCATATATTTATAAAATAAAACATTTTCTTTCAAAATATTCTTATAAGATTGTAAGGGAATATTTGACGATTTTATAACGGTGGAAATTAGCCGCACCCACCGTATAAGTTAAAAAAACATTCTTACCTTAATTCTGTCGAAAATGTTAAAAAGGACCATTTTTGGAAAACGACGGGAAGATTCCTTTATAAAACACTTATAAAAGTCAACAAGGGTATAAATGAAATTAACCCATATTCCAGTAAATAGTAAAAAATGTTTTGAAATACATTTTTAAGAAACATGGATGTGGATGATAAAGAAGTCCCAGTAGATAATCACATATAAACAACCTCAGATAATGAAGAGATTGTGAAATAACCATTACCTTGTACTTTTCCTTGGTTGGGGTAGGTTAACCTCCTGTATAATGGTGAAATAATTTTTATTTAATTATAAAAGAATCATATATATTAATATGATATCTTATATGATCTTTTAACATTGCTTTGTTAATAATATCTTAGTATTATCGTTGTTTCGTGTGTTAACTTAATTGTTTTATTTTATATGTTTTTTTATATAAGCCTTGTTTGCCATGGATAGGTTGTATCTTATTCATATCCATAATGATATCAAGTCCTTATATTAATCATCAAATGAGAATTATACTTGAATGGATACGATGTAGAATGAATCTCAACGTGTTCGTGGAGACGGTAGTCTGTATGTACGCACGAGCGACAATATCATTCTTTTGATATTAAAATAATATTTAATTGGATGGTATATCATATATACAGAATCATTATAATTTTATATTTATTATTTACATTAATTACACATCATTATTATACCCATCCAAGTAATAATTTATTGAATAACAATTACACCACGACGTGGAGAAGGTAAGCTGTACTTACGCACGTATGGTGACATGTCATTCAATGGATGGATAGAATACTGAATATGGTTGTACCATATTTATAATAACATAATATTATATATAAGATACTGGAGTTATTATTTTAGAATCGTAATTTCAAAGATTGAAGAAGTGGAAGAAGAAAAGAACTTGAAAAGGGGTGGTGAAATCATTACCTCCTCTTCGGGTTCTTCCTTTTGATTTGATCAAAAGGGCTCCATAGGATAGCTTTATGACTAAAGGAAGGCCTCTAGAATTAAGTGAGGGAAGTTGAGAGAGTATTTGGGCAGGGGTTGGCCGAACAAAAAGGCTTTGATGGTGTGAAATAATGAGAAGTGGGAGTGCCCTTTTATAAGAGGGGTGAGGGGCACCTTTAAAAAAGGTTGAAATATTATTTTATAATAAATTCATATTCGGTTTCTAATGGCTCCAAAGTAGATTATTTAAAGGTTAAAGTGGGAATAGGTCGAAAAAAACTCAACCAATAGGATTTATACAGGTTTGGGTTACTATATTAACCTTATCTTTAAGTATTAACTCTTAGTTAATTAGTTTCACTTTTACAATGTCTCTTTGTATTTTTATATTATATGGTTAATAAACATACTATATAAATCCAAGAGACCCCTAAGTGGTCCATTAATGATAAACCTATCATGATATAAGTCTCCTGGCCGAATCTTGGGTTTTTAGGAATTTAATATCATATAATAATTTAATATTTTTTTTAAACTATTTTAGGTCAATTTTGACACTATTCAATAATTGATTTTTGTAAAAATCATTACAGAATTATTACTTAGAAAAAAGTTAATTAAATAAATGTCATATTATCTTTTAAAAGTATTGTTATTTATGAAAAGTCTCATATTACATTTATTTGGGTATTTATAATATCAATTATTCTAATTTTTCATTAATTAGGTAATTACTGCATCACCATTGTGTCATAAATAAATAAAATTATATAATGTCTAAAAATTACAAATAAAATACCATTATATAGGAAATCATTGTATCTTTATAATGAATATTTATAGTCGAAAACCCAACATATATAACCCTATGTAAAAATTTGTTTGCTAAAAGATATATGCTTATGTCATTTTTGTATTTATTTTAACTTAATTAAAATAAAGTGTCCCTATCACCTACAAGAGGCTCCATGGGGTCCCAAAATCAACCCAAAGATTCCCATGGTCGGACATGTATCCACCAATAAGGTTAGGAAACTCTTTAGGGTAATTTATTTTTATTATAGTATTATTTATTAACCCTTATTTACCAGATTTACCCTTTAACCATGGTAAATAAAATATTTACCGAAGTAATTATTCAAAATGTCTAAAAATAAAAGATAACTATTTACACAATTTGGACATCCTGATTCCAAATATTGAATCCATTTTTCCAAATTCAAAACACAAAAGTGGCAGAAATTAATTTAAAATTAATTCCCGCTTTCAAAACAAAAAGTGTGTTTTTAAGATATAATAACTATTAAAAGATTGATACTTGTTTATGTCCAGCTTAATTGTGAAATTATGTCCAATGACCAAAATTGTATTAAATAGTAAAAATATTTTCTAAATATACATTAAAACCACTAAAATTCATAATTTATCACTATTAATTATTTAAAATAAAAAAAGTTGTTTTTAATTAAAATTTAGTAATTTTCACTATTCATCAAAATATTAAAGTTATCTGAAAATTACCAAAATTTCACCTTTGGCTAAAATTGATACTATGAATCCAAAAATGGAGTCTATTTTGAGAGATAAAATTTATAAAATTTTAAAAATTAGATACTACTATTCATAACGGCTAGTTTGATTGGTTGTGGTGTGTGTTAGAACTCGATGTTGCGTACAACACACGCTATTACATTATTCAAAGAGAAGTGTATCGTAGAAGCTTGGGGTGTTACATACGCAAGAATTATTATGTCCTTTCCCATTTAATGGAAGTTTTGTTGGATTTAGGTTATTATAATAACATAATAACATATAAATATTTGATAATATTTTAGTTATTAATTCATCATGTTTGGAGAAGATTGTATGGTTTTGGAAGAAGAAATAAAATAGAAATACTTAAAGAAAACAATACTTTTTCTTCAGTTGATAACATTGGAAGAACAATTAACACCTTTATAAACAGTTTTTTGCCTATTCTAAGGCCTCAAGAATGTGGTTAGGGATTATTGGAATTTGTTTGGGTAGATATTGGCTGAAACAAAAGGGTAAGGTTGTGTGAATAATAGAGAGGAATGGTTGCCTTTTATAGGAGAGGTGGGGTCACCCTTGGAATTATTAGAAGTATAGAATTAATATAAATTAAATTTCGATTCCGAATGGTACAGAAAAAATTTATTTCAATTATAAGATGATTTTGGGTCAAATTTCCATCATCCAATTAAAATGATACATGTTCTGAATATTTTTTAATCCCTATATTTTTGTTTTAACCAATATTTTACCATTCTTAATCTTATCATGATATCATGTTATTTACACATTATGAGTTAATGTAATTAGAAGAAAATTTTAAACGAAAAATAAATGTTTCATTTATGAAATATTAGGATTTATAAAATCTATTTGGTAAAATTTTATATTTTTAGTAATTTTATAACATATAATAAACTATTTTATGTCTTAAAATACCTATAGGTTCAATTCTAATACTATTCATTCGTTGACTTTTAAAAAATAAAATAATAGACAGATAATTTTGAATAAACTCCTTTAAATCATCAAAAAAATGTCAAATATATACATAAAATTATTGGATAAAAAATTTAGGTAAAATAGTATTTATTTTAATATTTATCATATCCGTTATTTGATTCAATCCTTAATTATGAAATTACTACATAATATTTGTGTCCTAATAAAATTTATTTATATAACTTATAAATTTTTTTAATAAATAATCATGATATAGGAAATAATGTTATATTTAAAATGAATATTTATAGTCAAAGTGATCCATTGTATAACTCTATATTAAAATACTTTACTTTTTAAAAGCAAAAGTGTAACAAAAATTACAATTCATTGGATATATTATTATAAATGCCTTAAAGTCATCCGAGTGGCTCCAAGAGGTCCTAAAATCGACACAAGAATTACTACGGTCAGAATACACTCATAAAAGTAAATTAGAAAATTTTTTAGTGTAATTTTATATTATTATATTATTAATTTTACCTTTAATTACCAGATTTACCTTCAACCGTAGTAATAAAAATAATTACTAAAGTTATTATTCATAATGTCTAAAAATAAAAGGGCCCTAATTAATTAATTTGTAACTTTTGTATCCAAATATGAAATTCATTTTCCTAAATTAAAAATACACAAGTTTAAATAATTAATTTAAAATTAATACTCAATGTCGAAATGAGAAACTCTATTTTTTAAAAGTAAAAACCATCAAAATATTGACATGTGTTTATATCTAATTTCAATAGAAAATTACATCCAATGAAAAAAATTTGATTAAATTGTAAAAAAATAATCTAATTATACGTTAAAACCAATTAATCATAAAATATAATATTATAAATAACTTAGATGGAAACATAGTTTTTAATTAAAATGCTGTATTTTTTATTATTCGCTAAAATATGAATTTTATCAGAAAAATACCAAAAATTCAACCAATGTAAATTTTTATTTCCCACTACCAAATAAGAATTTTATTTTGTAGAATATACTTTATTAATGTGTCAAAAACTAAATTTAAAATTGGTTTTCCATCAAAAGGAAGTAAAATTGTATTTTTAGAGAAAATACTTATTTTATTAGTGAAATTGAATGTATTATTATATAATGTCTAGAAAACACATTATATGAATTTTAAACATTTATTGAATTATTATTTCATTAAAATAATCCAAAAAGAGTGATTTTATTATTTTATAATGACAATTATTTTCATTTAAATTGTTTTTCATAAAAAAATACATCCTTTATATTCGATTGGTTTTTTATTTCATTTCACGTTAATTTGGTAACCAATGAATCATGATATAAACATGTGTAACCCATATTTTAAAAATTCAATTAAAATTTTTCTTTCTACCCATTCTAATGACTAGGTGATTACTAGCATACTAAATAATAGTATTTAGTTGTTGGTTTAATCTTGATGTCGCATGTCATGTATACTATCGAACATTGTACTTCATTTTAAAACTGAAGATTTTACATTCTCCCCCCCTCCACTTTTAGAAATTTCACCCTCAAAATCTGAATTCGAGGTCGGTAACTAAGTTATGACTCTTCAAAATACCTTTATCATAATCCCACAACGTAAAATGGATTGAAAAAACTTCCACATTAAAAGAAAGAAAGAAAAGAATGAAGGTAACCTGACATAACAAATAAAAGGGTTCAATGTAGGAAAACATGGATATGAGAGAGAGAAATAACTACCAAGTTCTAATAGAGAATAATATAAAATATTGTAAATAAAAGTTTAAAAATCACAAAGCTATAATTTTTTATGGGTTAAACGTTCTTTGAATTTGTTGTAGGAAAAGTAAACGAAAACCATTTTTGTTTTAGGATCCTTATTATAGAGTTGTGGAATTTATTTATTACCTAGACTAAAATCATAAGGAAATACACTTAATTGACAAGTAGAGTTTCATCCTTTAATCAAATTCGACCACAAACTCATATTTTTCTCCAAATGATGAGTATTTAAGTGGATTTTTTATGCCTAAAACACTAGAATCAACTTATAGAGAATCACATTATCCAAAAATAATTAACAATTTCTTCATCCTATCTTAAATAATTAACCAAAAGAAAAAATGTTAGAATAATATCAGATAATTTCCCAAATATAATAAACTATTGTATAATGAAAAAACTACTTATAATATCTAAAATTCAAAAGTAATAACCATATTCTAACATAGACCATTTGATACATAGTTTTCCTTAAAATTACTAAAAAGAATACAAACAATGATTTAAACCTAAAATTTAGAAGGATTTGATAACATAGTCTTCCAGGATAAATTTTAACATTTATCTCCAAATAACACAAATCACTCTTAATGTATCATACCAAGAAGTAATTTTCTAATCACATATTCTTTCTATTAGGTTAATAAATTCCGTAAATAACCTAATTCCTCAAAGTTCCACAACTAAAAAACATAGATTCTTCCAAAATATAATTCAAACATTACTCATAAAATAAATTCCCATTGTATTCCTTTTACCTTAATCATTTAAAGTTCCCAAAATAGTGAACATTGTCCAAAATAACATATTTCTATTAATCCCCAAATCATTTTCTACTACCAAGGATATCCATTTGATAATATATAAGATCCAAAAATAAAATTATTATTATTTCATCAACTGTTTTAACTAAAAATAAAAAAATTTACTGAACAGGGACTTCATGTATGCTAGTTTTAGGCAACAAATCCTTGTCACACTACAATTGTGGGTTCTATTTCCACAACCTTTTCTGATGTGACGGTTTATCACCCTTCATGTGGGTTTTCCTTTTCCTAAAATTACAAAATTATTGTAACATTACCAAAATATGATAATTTCCTAAAAAATATCCATTACAAGTTATAACCTCATGTTTTATCTCATGTCTTTCATTTTTCATTCCAAAATGTAACAACCCCTAATATCCTCAAAAATTAATGTCTCTAAAAATACCATTAATCGCTATAAAATTCTAGGACATAAAGCCAAAAAAATATTTCAAAGAAATTACACTTCTAAAAACCATAAAATTATAAACTCGTGATGATATATTTAACTCTTTCAAAAACATCCTAATCTCCCAATGTGTCTAAATCATCCTCCAATACCAACTATAAATCCCCATCCTTAAACATTACATAATATTGATTTAAGTCTATTATTTGAAAATATTTCACATTGAGTATATTTTTAAGTTTATAGATCTAGATAGTTAGTCCATAACTCATACATAAGCAACCATAGAAATACAAAGTGTACACTTCCAACAGTATCAATTTCTTCTATAAAACTGAATCATTTTAAAAAATAAATTTGGTTTATTTTCTTTTTTAATCATGATAATTTTCCCTGATCTCATACATGACTATATTATCTATTAAATACTTTTTAAAAAATTTAAAAAACTTGGTATGAGCACAAAAATCTTGACAATGGATAAAAAATAATAAATAAAATCATTAGTCTGTGAATATTTTAAAATCATCAAAACATTTTCACAAAATCTTATTTTTCACCAGTAAAACAAAAGCACTTTAACTTTCCTCAATAAATCATAGGTCTTTTATAATAAATTTTATAAATTTTAAAAATTAAAAGGTATATTTTAGCATCTATATTATAATTACATTTTAGCTTTCAGAAATATATAGGGAGTATCCTTTATAGTTACATTTGGAATACCCATCATAGTATATTCTGTAAATATCTTAGGAGAAACCTTATCGTTTAACTCTTTCTCATTACTCAATAAATTGGAGATCTATCAGGGGATCACACAACCTAGGTTTATCATAGAACCTCCCATATACATAAAAAATACCCAATAAACATTACATAATCATAACACATAAAACATTCATAATGGGGAAATAACATTTTCTCTTTGAAATCACATTTCATATTTTCAATCTGCGCACTCATAAATGAAAACACATTTTTTAAAAATAAAATGGTTGAATTTTAATATAAATATCAATAAATGATAGAAACTTGAAAAGTTTGAAATTCCATTTAGATCATATATGTTAAAAAATCCAAGTTATAGAAATAACCAATATATTTTTAAAACGCAATTAAATCATTTAGAAAGAAGATTTTTGAATCAAATTGTCCCATATCACTTTTGAACATTTGAAAGGAATTAAAATTTTAAAAAATTATTGTCCATATAAATAAATACATGAAACCATTTTTAAAAAATTTACATTAAATATAATTATTTATAAGAATCAATCATCAAAACATTAAAATGAGGTTTTGAGTTAAAAAATCCCTTACCTTGTGTCTAACTCACCACGTACAATATTTATAATCCTGAATAAAAAAATTAAGTTAATTTATACTTGATTAATAACATTTTTTATTTTTATTATTACATTTATATTGAATAATACCATGTTATAATGATTACATTTTTATTTAAGTTCATATCTGATGTTTTGTCGATAATCTGTACTTGATTCAAAAATGAACTTGGTATAATGTCAATAGTCCATGTAGTAATAGTTCAATCATATAAAGAATAATATTAATTAAATAATAATCACTTCTATATATAAATTATACTTTTAAATCTATTCATTAAATATTAATATTAAAAATGAACAACATTACAATCATGGAGATGGTTAGCCATACGTACGCATGAATAACTTTTCTCTTTTTTATTTATCATTATAGAAATAAGGTAATTATTATTTTATCTTTAAATAATTATAATAAAATAACTAATATAATATTAATTATTTAAATATATATATATATATATATATCATACAAGAGATGTAGTGAATAAAGATGAATCAAATCGCTTCATAGAGGTGATATTTCACACATACATACGAATGATGTTATCATTTTTACGTTAATGAAATTTAAGAATGTAATTGATATATTATAATATTATGATGATAAATGTGTCATTAATATCATATATAGTCATTAATTCCATTATTATAACCATTCATGATAGACAGTTTTGGAAAATGAATTAGATCGGTTTGTGGAGGTGATAGTTCACACATACACACGAACGATTAATTCCTTTCCCATTTAATGGATGTGGAGATATAGTAAGGTAATTATATTAACATAATAACATCTCAGTATCTTGATAATTATTTATTTTTTATTTCATCATGGTTTTATATGTTTTATGGTTTTTAAAGAAGAAATAAATTTGAAATACTTAAAAAATGATACCTCTTGTTCGGTTGATCAGCTTTAAAGACCACTTTAACCCGTCATAGAAGGGTGTTATTCCTAATATAAGGCCTAAATAATTTGGTAAGGTATTTTATAAAGGTATTTTAGTAGATATTTATTGAAAAAAATGTTCTTCCGGTGTGAGAAAAAGATAGTAATCGGTGCCATTTTATTGGAGAGGGGAGTGACACCCTTGGAATTATTAAAGGTATTAAATTAATACAAATTCAATTCTGATTCCAAATAGTAAAAAACTAATTTATTTATAAGATAATATAATTTTATATACAATATCCATCATAAAATTAAAAATATACTTGTTTTTAATATTTTCAAATCCTTATCTTTTTTATTTAACCCTTATTTTACCCTTTTTAATCTAACTGTTATATCATGTTATTTACAATTTGTGTGTTGATGTAATTAACATAACATGTCAAATGAAAATTAATTGTGTCATTTATGAAATATTGGGACTTATAATAATCATTTTGTCAAATATTATATTTTTAAGAATTTTATGTCATTTAATAAACAATTTTATATTTTAAAATAGTAGTAGTGTTAATTCAAACAAAATTCATTAGATGACTTTAAAAAATAACATAACATAAAGATAAGTTAAAAAACACCTTTAAATAATCCCCAACAAGTAAAATATATCCATAAGAAATTTTATGGCCTAAATTATGTCAAATAATATTTATTTTCATATTTATAAAATCATTTATTTGATTCTTTCATTAGTTAATAAATTACCACATCTTCTTTGTGTCATCATAAAATTTAATTATTTAATTATAAAAAAATTACAAATAAATTATGATGACTTATGGATTTTGTTTATATTTAAAATTATTATTTATAATCAAAGATATCACATTCATTACTCCATATTAAAATACGATAATTTTTGAAAACAAATGTGTAATAATAAAAATTATTCATTGAATATAACATTATAAATGCATTAAAGTAATCCAAGTGGCTCAAGGTGGTCCTGAAATCAACCCAATTATTATTAGAGTCAGAATACAATAATAAAATTAAATTATGACAATTTTTATGGTAGTTTTATATTATCATAACATTTTTTAATCCTTTAATTACCTTATTTACCTTTAACCATGGTAATAAAAATAATTTCTAAATGTACAATTCATATTGTTTAAAAATAAAAGGAACCTATTTAAATAATTTTGACTTTATGATTCCTAATATGGAATCCATTTTTCCATATTAAAAATATATAAGTTACAGTAATCAATTATAAATTAATCCCCGTTGTCAAAATGAGAAAATGAGTTTTTTAAAAGTAAAAACCTTCAAAATATTGACATGTGTTTATATCTAATTTCTAGGTCAAATTACTTAAAATGACTAAAAATGTATTAAATTATAAAAACAAAATATAATTTTAATTTAAAACTAATTAAAAGTATAATATAACAATATATATAAATTAGATCAAATGGCAGTTTTAAATTAAAATTTAGTATTTTTCACTATTCCTTAAAATATGAGTTTTATCAAAAATAAAAAAATTTCAAGTAAATAATATTTTTTATATCCTGATTTTAAATAAGAATATTATTTTTCATATAAAACATAAAAAAATTTCAAAAACTATGTTTAAAATGGGTTCTCCATCAATAGGCGGTAAAACTATATTTTTAGAAAAACACTCATTTTATACGTAAAATTGTATTTGTCCTTATATAATGTCTATAAAAAAAAGATTAATTTTAAGAAATATATTAATGAAACGCACGGCCTATTGTCGCCTATCGACCGTTCAAGGTTCTGATGCTCTGCTAATGTGTATAGAAGCACTCGGGTCGAATCCTCGGCGATGACACTTTGTGATAGTCGTTTGTTTTTAGTTGATTGTATTTTGATTAGGGGGGTTTGTTTGCAGAGCTTAATTGAAATGATTTATGGATGATGTTTGATTTACCAAATTGATAAATATTGGGGTGAGTTCATTATTGGGGAGTTAAGCATGTGATATCCTTGAGCCTTACTTTGTATTGCATTAAATTAACACCCATGTCATAAGTTGACGTTGATTGGAATTCCTAAGTGTGAAGGCTTTAATCCAAGCCTTAACTTAACTTAGGGTTCTAATATAAATAAAAACTTATTTATGGTAGTGTATTTATGGTTCCAATAATCCATGGAAACCACTCGTTAAACAAAACATATCATTAATCCATGACATATTAAGTTTAACATACACAATATTAATTTAAAGAATACTCATCGAGCAAAACTCTCAATCACTTAACATCCCCGAATTATAACTCACCCCAATAAGAGATTTACTTAGCCATTTGGATGTTTAATATTCTGGTTTAAATAAATATGATGATAAATTAAGAATAGAAGAAAAAGAAAGGGATTAGAAAAGAGTGGTACGTTGACACACACACACGAACGATGATGATAATTAAAAACGGATTTTTGATTGAATGAGGAAGAAAAAGAAGGGAAGGGGGTTCAAATGAATTTAAACTATTTTAGGAACATAAATATTAAACTACAGAAGGTGGATGAGAATAAGAGATATTGAAGAAGTAACTTGCATTAAAACAGAATTACAAAGAAAGAGAATTACAAGATTACAAAAATGAAGAACACAAAAGTAAATGAAAACAAAGAGAGGAGTAAAGGTCTCTCAAGTGAAAACATGAGTATGGAAGGTCCTCCCAAGACTTTTTAAAGGCTTTGGTCGTGCCAATATGATATCCTCTCTTCTGAAATGCCAACCCCTCTCAAGGAGATAAGGGGAGAGTATTTATAGCCCAAGGAGTGGACTGTTTGCATTCCCAATCTGTCCCTCCACTTGCATCTACAATTAGGCTATTCAGATAGCCGAATATTCAAATATCTCCTTCTTAAAAGTTGTATAAAATAATGTTGTCCGACTACTGTCAAAATATGGAGGCATTTGGACAAGTGGAGCCAAATTTATGATGGTTTTATTAAACAAAGATAAACTGTCCATTTCTATCCATTCTTTTTAGATGTCCAAAATGTGAATGGATTTTTGAACAGGAAGATGCCTTAAAATCCGAATTACTTATTCAACAAAGTCTTCCGCCTATATCTCCTCTTTGACACTGAAAAATATCAGCTCGATTTGATGCTTACATCATGGGATATGTCATGAATAGTATACTGATTTTAATTCTCGGACAGAATGCTGGGCTGGACTTCAAAGCTTCATTTTGGCCCCTTGTACTTGGATTTGGGCCATGAAATTTTTCTCCAAGATGACATGTAGTGTCCCCCGAATTATGGTGGAGAGTTAAGGTTTTTGGACTTCTGTATTGAGCCAAGTAAATCAATCTTCAAGGCTGGTCCAGTTTGTTCACAGATTCTTTGGTCTTGTTTGTGAGGAGCATATGACCCTTAAAATGGAAGAATTGGATCATGGTTACTTATAATGAAATGTTTTATATTGAATGTATAATCCTAAAAAACAAGAACCACACAATTTGGATCCGTATAGTGACAGTTATAATTAAAACATTAATCTGACTCAATTGGACTACTTCTAAAAATGCTCAAATAATATACTTAATATTAAAACATTAATATTTCACACAAATTATGCACATTTCATATAAAATAAGTAAAGGGGGAATATAATATGTCATGAAAATATTAATAACATAAACTCCCCCACACTTAGATTTGCACGTGTCCTCATGTGCAACAAATATAAAAACATGACAAAATCATTTTCACTCACCAACAAATATTAAAATTTTGTTTTCTCCAATCAGGGGAGGTTTAGACTATTTCACTCATCCATATTGAATTCCATCACAAATTTGGTTCACAATAATGCATCAGAAACAATTCATTTTTTCATGTTCAAGGTTTGAATTGGAAAATGTTGGCACTCAAAACTTACTCCTCTCAAGATGATAAAAATGTATTTTAGGTGGTTCACTCATTCACCAACAAAAAGTGAAAATCAAGAGTTTGTAAGAGATCTCAGCTTCCATTCCCAAATCTAATGTGTACAAGAATCAAGAGGTCTTTTAAGGGGTTTTTCAGTGGCTATGGGACGGTAGGTATATAATGTCCAAAGGAAAAGAGGGGTTAAAAACACCAACATGGAAAAATCAATGCACATTTTTTTTTGAAATTTGATTTGAAAGGAAATAGAAACACATATTTACAAGGGCATGAATGTGTGATGAATGAAAAGTGAGGGAGATAGAAAATGGAATAGGGTGAGATGATGGAATATGTACAACATGGAAGACTTCCAATAATGACACAATACAAGATGATTCAAGTGTTCTTTTTTTTCTCTTTTTGCTCTTTTTTTTCGAAAGTTGTGCTTGAAACAAGTCTCACAGTCATCTCCCAACCCATGCTTGATCTCCTCATGGAAATAATTTTAGTAGTTATAACACGATCAAAGGTTGATGATGAATGATTTTTGACCCACCCAAGACACAACCCATTCCATTTTTTTTATTTTTATTTTTTTCATTTTTTTTAATATAATTTTTTTTTCATTTTTTTTTTGAACACTTTTAAGTGACTTTTGTACAAATGAAAATTACACATATACACCCCAAAGCTCACAGAATTACAACCTCTCCCCCACACTTGAATGTATGCTTGCCCTCAAGCATATGATGACACATTGGAAATCAATGAAAGTACGCCAAAAAATGAAGTCCATTCCCCCCACACTTAAATTTCAATAAATTGAACAATGAAAATCCATGAATATGTTGGGTGGGACAAGGTATTAGGATTGTAATGTGGCTATCAAAAGAAAGGTTTTCATAGGCTTAAAGGGGCTTTCAAAAGTAGGATCAATGTAAGGGTAACGGGAGGCTATTTGGCTATTCTGATTCTCATGTGGCTTAGAAAATGCCTCTATTATATTAATGCACACAAAAGATGGAAATTCAACTCGAAGGTCCACAAACTCAAGACTCACAATCAGTGGTGAAGACACACAATGAAAAAGATGGCCATATATGACCTTGTCATGAAGGCTAATGTTATTCCTCACGGTAGGGGAGAATCATTTTCCACCAAAAATTGTTCATTCAAAATGTTTGTTATTGACACAAAATTGTTTACCCAAGTTTGAGATAAAAATTCAACATATTTGAGTCTAAAACAAACCTTTTGACTCCCCAAAATGGTTGGACATAATTTCAATATTGGATGATGAGTAATTATGACACCCCTTTTTTTTGTTAATTTTCATTTTTTTTAATTAATTTTTTTTAATTTTTTTATTTTTAATGACACATCCACACAAAAGAGAAAATAGAAAAAAGGTTGTGGAAGAATGTTGTAAAAAAAATGAGAGGGAGAGAGTAAGAAGAAGAAATAGAGAGAAGAAGAGAGGGAAGAGAGATTTAGGAGAGAGAGAGTTAAAGGGAAAGAGGTGCCCCCTGGTTTGGATTTGGCGGGTCTCCATCCAGTGGTGGTTCTATTGAAGTGGGTAGGGTTTCGATGGAAGTCGACGTGGTTCCTGGATTGTGAGACCTCTCATGGTGATGCTTTAACCGGTGTCCATTTACCATGAATGTTCTTTTTGAAGAAGGGTCTTCGACTTGCACTGTACCAAATGGGTAAACATTAGTAATAATAAAAGGTCCATCCCAACGAGAATTGAGCTTACCTGGGTGAAGTCTAAATCGAGAATTGAAGAGCATTACCATTTCACCTTCATGAAATACCTTTCGAAGAATGTGCTTGTCATGGAGTGACTTTGCCTTTTCTTTGTAGAGAATGGAGTTCTCATACGAATCGAGTCGAAGATCCTCCAATTCAGTCAACTGCAATAATCTTTCTTCACCAGATTTTTCACAATCAAAATTACAAGTTTTGACAGCCCAAAATGACTTATGTTGGATTTCAACTGGTAAATGACAGGCTTTACCAAAAACTAGCCTAAATGGAGACATCCCAATGGGTGTCTTATAGGCTGTTCGATAGGCCCAAAGTGCTTCACCAAGTCTATCGGGCCAGTCTTTTCTTGTGGGCTTAACAATTCTTTCAAGCACTCTTTTCACTTCTCTGTTAGAAAGTTCAGCCATTCCATTTGTTTGAGGGTGATATGCAGTGGATGTTTTATGTACAACCCCATTCTTTTTCAAAAGTGACTCAATGTTTCTATTACAGAAATGAGTTCCTAAGTCACTTATCAAAGAACGTGGTGTTCCGAATCGATAGAAGATATGGGTTTTGAGGAACTCACTCACAGTTTGAGCATCATCTTTCCTAGTGGGTTTCGCCTCGACCCACCTAGAAACATAGTCAACAACAAGGAGAATGTAGGATAATCCATTGGAAGGGGAAAAGGTCCCATGAAATCGATGCCCCAAACATCGAAAAGCTCACAGAAGATTAATGGCTTTTGAGGCATTTCGTTTCTTTTTGAAATTGTGCCAAACTTTTGGCAAGTGGGACATGATTGACAGAACTCGTCTGAGTCCTTGAAGAGTGAAGGCCAAAAGAATCCAGAATCTAGGACCTTTCGAGAAGTCCGTTGTGGTACAAAGTGGCCACCTCCAGGCATTGAGTGGCAGAATTCCAAGATGGAGGATTGTTCAGTTTCATCAACACATCTCCTAATTACCATGTCAGCCCCAGTTTTCCAAATTTTATTATCTTCCCAAAAATAAGGCTTTGAATCATTTTTCATCTTTTCTTTTTGTTCTTTTGAAAAATATTCAGGGAAAACACCAGAAACCAAGTAATTGACAATTGGGGCATACCATGGTAACTTTGGAGTGAGAGATGAGAGGTGTTCAGTTGGAAATTCAGGATCAATTATTTCAGAATGAGAAGAATTAGAAATTCTACTCAGGTGGTCAGCCACAGGATTTTCTTTTCCAGGTTTATCTTTTATCACAAGGTCAAAATCTTAGAGCATTAAAATCCATCTTATTAGCCTTGGTTTGGAATCACTTTTCTTAAGTAAGAACTTTAAAGCTGAATGGTCCGTGAATATGATGATTTTGGCACCTAAGAGATAGGGCCGGAATTTATCCAAGGCAAAAACCACAGCTAAAAGTTCTTTTTCATCCAATGTTTTTGAGTCATAAAAGATGACATGAGGAATGTTTTCTCTTCTTTGACCAAGAACAGCCCCAATGGCCCTATCAGAAGCATCACACATCAATTCAAATGGTAAGGACCAATCTGGGGGTTGGATTATTGGAGCAGATGTGAGAGCAGATTTGAGTTCAATGAAGGCTCTCTTGCAAGCCTCATCAAAATTGAATGTGACATCATTTTGAAGTAAACGAGTGAGTGGGAGGGAAATCTTGCTGAAGTTCTGAATGAATCGCTGATAGAAACCGGCATGACCAAGGAAGGACCGAATGTCTCAAACTGATTTGGGTTCAGGAAGTGATTGGATCACCTCAATTTTGGCTGTATCAACATGGATACCCTCTTGAGAAATTATGTGCCCTAGAACAATCCCATTTGAAACCATGAAGTGGCATTTTTCAAAATTCAGCACAAGGTTGCACTTGACAAACTTTTGAAGGACCAAAGAGAGTGAATGTAAGAAAGATTCAAATGACTCGCCATAAATGGTAAAGTCATCCATGAATACGTCCATGCAATTCTCAATGAATTCAGAAAGGATACTCATCATACACCGCTGGAATGTTGCAGGAGCATTACAAAGGCCAAAAGGCATTCGCCTATAGGCATAGGTTCCAAAGGGGCAAGTGAATGTGGTCTTTTATTGGTCTTGAGGTGAGATTGGAATTTGGAAGTAGCCAGTGTAACCATCAAGAAAGCAATAGTGTGACTTTCCGGCCAATATCTCAAGCATTTGGTCAAGGAAAGGAAGTGGGTAGTGATCTTTTCGTGTTTCAGCATTCAATTTGCGAGAATCGATGCACACACACCATTTGTTTTTCACTCAAGTTGTGACCACTTCTCCATGTTCATTTGTGACAACTGTTATCCCGCCCTTCTTAGGAACGACTTGAATTGGAATAACCCATTCACTATCAGAAATTGGGTAGATAATACCAGCTTGAAGAAGCTTGGTAATCTCTTCCCTAACTACCTCAAGTATGAGTGGATTGAGTCTTCTTTTAGGTTGCCTAATTGGTTTGGATGATTCATCTAGATGGATGTGATGCATGCAAAGGGCAGGGTTGATTCCTGGAATATCCTCTAGGGTCCAACCTAAGGCATTTTTGTTTTCCTCTAACATTTGAACAAGTTGGAACTCCTCAGTTTCAGAAAGTGAAGCAGAGATAATGACAGGGTAGGAGGGATCATGGAAAAGGAATGCATACTTGAGGTGTGAAGGAAGTGGTTTTAGATCGGTTCCAGCCTTGATTTGAGAGCTAGACAAGTTAGGAGTAGGAGAAGGGATTCCAGATGGGTTTGGATCATTTTCCTCAACACTGTCCAAGGTGGAGCAGTAGAGATCAGAGTTGATGTGGGATTCAAAAGAGTTTTCAAGTTCACTTTGATTGATGGAGTCTAAGAAAGAAAGGTCAACATCAACTTCTCCATTTATAACTTGGTTAATCATTGAGAATATTTCATAGTCTCCACTATCATTAGAACATGATGAGCATGAAGAAATGGAGGTGAGTTGACTCTTAGAAGTGTCCTCAAAAGCATGGATTGAGAATGCAGAGTGATCCTCAGATGGGTATCGCATGGCTTGGAAAATGTTGAACTTGACCAGTTGGTCACCAAATTCCATGGATAAGATGCCCGAATGGACATCGATCTTGGTTCTAGCAGTCATGAGGAATGGTCTTCCTAGAATTAGGGGAGATCGAGAAGAGGTCGTCTCACCTTCCATGTCAAGGACATAGAAATCAGCTGGGAAGATAAGATCATTGACCCGAACAAGAACATCCTCAATTATCCCCTCAGGACTGGCAGTGCTTCGATTGGCTAATTGAATGACAACACCCGTTGGGTGCAAGGGACCTAGACCAAGGTTGGAGAAAATGGATTTGGGAATTACATTTATTGAGGCTCCAAGGTCTATGAGTGCATCATCAAAGTTGGAACTCCCTATTTGACATGGAACCGTGAAGGTCCCTAGATCTTTGCACTTCATGGGAATGGACTGTTGGGTTGAAACATTTTCAATGTTCCTAAGTTGCCTCTTATGGGTGCACAATTCATTAAGAAACTTGGCATACTTAGGGATTTGTTTGATGGCATCTAAGAGGGGGATGTTCACTTCAACACGTCTAAACATGTCAAGCATTTCAGGATCAGGTTCAAAGGACTTCTTAGGCTTGGAGATGGCTTGAGGAAAAGGAATTGGGTTCCTTAGAGGAATGGAAGGAGGTGAAGTAGTGGATTCAAGTTCCTTTTCCAGCTTTTTGTTCTTTTCATTTTCTAGATCAACATCGAAAGGGGAGGTAGAGCAATCAGCATGGGGCATAGCAATTTTTTTTCCCGATCTAAGTGCAATTGCACTTACATTACCCTTAGGCTTGGGTAATGGTTGTGATGGGAGTTGGGATGAATTGGATGGTTGTTGCTGGCTAAGGTGGGATGCAAGTTGACCTATTTGGGTTTCAATGTTCTTGAGGCTAGAACGGGTGAAGGAAGCAAGATCCTCTACAGCACTTTCCCATGGTTGTTTAGAAGAAGAGGCTTGTCCCAAATTGGGTTGGCCTTGATTTTGGTTCTTGGGAAAGCGATTGTATTGGGTGGGGAATTGGGAAGGCTCGTTAGGATATTGGAATCCAGGAGGAGGATTATTATTTTGGGGTTGAGGAACAAAAGGATAAGGTTGATGGATGTTACCACCACTTTGACCATATTGGAACTGGTTTGGATTTTGATGAGGGAACTGAGGAGGATGAGAAATGGGATTACCATACCTTAGAGGTGGGTTAAAGGTAGAAGAGAAGGGCTCAGAGTGGGGTTGGTTGAAGTTTCTAACAAACTGACCTGATTGTTGAGGGTTGAAGTTTCGCTGAGCATATGCCGCATTGAGCTCCATTGGACTAGATGAATCAGATGGATCATCTTGAAGTTGTGGACATGTGTCAGTCGGATGAGATGGAGAGTTGCAGATTCCACAATTCTTGATAGGTCCAGGGAATAGTGACTGTGGAGAAGATGAGGTTGGGGCTTTGGTAGCCACCACTAGTTGACGCACAAGACCTGTAAGTTCACTCATCCACTCAGTCATCTTGTTGGGCTCTATGGATTGATTATCTTGGGCTTGTTTCACTTGAGCATGTGCTCGAGTATGGAATTGCTGCGTGTTTGCAGCCATGTTGCTTATGAGTTCTCGTACAGCTGTAGGAGTTTTGTCAACAAGAGCACCGCCACTTGAGGCATCAATGACAGTTCTCTCCATAGCCAATAACCCCTCATAGAAGTATTGGATCAGGAGTTGGTCAGGGATTTGATGGTGTGGACAAGTTGCCACAAGCTTTTTGAACCTCTCCCAATACTCATGGAGTGATTCATTATGGAATTGGCGGATGCCGCTTATTTCCTTTCGGATAGAAGCTGTTCGGGAAGCAGGAAAGAACTTCTCAAGGAAAAGTCTCTTCATGTCAACCCATGAGTTTATGGAACCAAGTGGGAGGTAGTAGAGCCAAGACTTGGCAGAATCTCCTAGGGAAAAGGGGAAATCTCTAAGCTTGATTTGTTCTTCAGAAACCCCTTGAGGCTTCATGGTAGAGCATACTACTTGGAACTCTTTAAGGTGAAGATGTGGATCCTCACTGGCTAGCCCGTGAAAATGAGGGAGAAGATGAATCAAACCTGATTTGAGTTCGAAGTCAGCTTCAATGTTTGGATATTGAATACCAAGAGGTTGGTAATTCATATCAGGGGTAGCAAGTTCTTTCAATGTTTTTTCCCTAGGATTGGCCATATCTAATTCAATTGGTAGGGCAATGATTGGTTCTTGGGTGATTTGGTTATCCCTAATGGTCCTCCTAAGTCGACGAAGAGTTCTATCAATTTCAGGGTCAAACAAATCTGAGGGATTGTTTGGAAGGCTACGGGGCATTCAGAGAGATTTTGGAAGAAAGGGGAAGACGGGTTTTTCTTTGTATTTTTTCAGTTTATGATTTTTATGAGAAGACGGGTTTTTCTTTGTGATTTTTTTCAATTTTTTTTAAAATTTTGTATTTTTTTTGGGTTTTTTTACAATAACCAGAAATGAATGACTACATAAATCACCATCCCCGGCAACGGCGCCATTTGAAACGCACGGCCGATTGTCGCATATCGACCGTTCAAGGTTCCGATGCTCTGCTAATGTGTATAGAAGCACTCGGGTCGAATCCTCGGCGATGACACTTTGTGATAGTCGTTTGTTTTTAGTTGATTGTATTTTGATTAGGGGGGTTTGTTTGCAGAGCTTAATTGAAATGATTTATGGATGATGTTTGATTTACCAAATTGATAAAGATTGGGGTGAGTTAATTATTGGGGAGTTAAGCATGTGATATCCTTGAGCCTTACTTTGTATTGCATTAAATTAACACCCATGTCATAAGTTGACGTTGATTGGAATTCCTAAGTGTGAAGGATTTAATACAAACCTTAACATAACATAGGGTTCTAATATAAATAAAAACTTATTTATGGTAGTGTATTTATGGTTCCAATAATCCATGGAAACCACTCGTTAAACAAAACATATCATTAATCCATGACATATTATGTTTAACATACACAATATTAATTTAAAGAATACTCATCGAGAAAAACTCTCAATCACTTAACATCCCCGAATTATAAATCACCCCAATAAGAGATTTACTCAGCCATTTGGATGTTTAATATTCTGGTTGAAATAATTATGATGATAAATTATGAATAGAAGAAAAATAAAGGGATTAGAAAAGAGTGGTACGTTGACACACACACACGAACGATGATGATAATTAAAAATGGATTTTCGATTGAATGAGGAAGCAAAAGAAGGGAAGGGGGTTCAACTGAATTTAAACTATTTTAGGAACATAAATATTAAACTACAGAAGGTGGATGAGAATAAGTGATATTGAAGAAGTAACTTGCATTAAAACAGAATTACAAAGAAAGAGAATTACAAGATTACAAAAATGAAGAACACAAAAGTAAGTGAAAACAAAGAGAGGAGGAAAGGTCTCTCAAGTGAAAACTTGAGTATGGCAGGTCCTCCCAAGCCTTTGGAAAGGTGTTGGTCGTGCTAATATGATATCCTCTCTTCTGAAATTCCAACCGCTATCAAGGAGAGAAGGGGAGAGTATTTATAGCCCAAGGAGTGGACTGTTTGCATTCCCAATCTGTCCCTCCACTTGGATGGAGGGATTCAGAAAAGAAACTAATAAATCACATGAAATAAAAATTAATATTCATAATATAATCTATTGGATTAGTAAGTACACCATATATAATATTAATAGGTTCATAATATGGAAACATGCCTTAATAAATGGAAATTAAGATAGATACCCTTGCATTTGACTCTTGATATTCAAGAATTCTATTTAACATCATGTATAATAAATAAAAACATACTAATAAATTATTTTAAAAAACCTATTCATATCTATTATATTATATATACTTTTATTACAATCATACACTATACATATATTTATTATTTAATGTTTATTTTCATTATAATATGTTAGTAATTTCAGTTCTCTCAAACATGTTTTGTAATGTTCATATATGATCTCTTTATAAGATAAAAATTTCATCATTAATATATTTTTTAAGAAATTAAGATAATTTTTTTTCAATGATTTATTCACATAAATGTTCATTATATGGATGTTATAGGAATGGTTCATGATAATGGAGTTGATGATGAGCTTGTTTCGAGTAATATAATGATTTCAATGGATTACTTTATAATGATCATTAAGTTTTGTGTAATAATTTAAGAAAAATATTCATAAATATATCAACCCTTAATATCCTATATATTCATAAAATATATATTATAAACATACATATTTTGTGAGGATGAAAAATATAACATCTCACTCAATGGAGGTAGTAGTCTACACATACACATGGATGACATTTTTCGTTTTCATAGAACAAAATGAAGGTATAAAATGATTTATAAATAAATATTATTCATAAAGTTATAGATATTATATTTATTTATGATATATTAATTTTTAACCATACAAGTAAGGCAGTTATGAAACATGGAACAAGTTACCTCCTAGAGGTCGTAATCCACATGTACACATAGATGGCATTCTCATTTTTCAATAGTGAAGGTAGGAAAATAGATTAAATTTATCCCATTAATATAATTAAATGTCACTATAATAAATATAATTATTTTTCTATTTTTTTAGGATATTATACTTTAATTTATAATAAGAATAATTAAATAAAAAAAATAAAAAAGTGATTTTAGAATTTTTCTCCTCTCTCCTTGGAATAAATCATTTTCAAAATGGATTAAGACATTTAGGGGTGGTAAAATGAGGATAAATAAAACCTCTAGGATGTCTCTAATATTATTGAGGAGGTTTTTTCATATTATTTTTGCAATGTAAAGGAATTTATTGGTAAAGATAAGTGGTTTGGTGAAAGGATTCTTTTATAATATAGTGGGGTTTCATTTTTTAATAATAAAAAATGTCAAGTCACTATTCAAGTAAAGTGCCTCCAAAAGTGTGAAATAATGGAAAAGGGATATGTATGGTTCAATACTACTCTCATACACTCATTTAGAGAAAATTGTTTAAAGATTTAAGGATTTTCCTCCCCGTTTATCAATTTTACTATAATTCACTCTTCCCAGAGTAACTCTTTTTTTAAACCATTGTAATTTATTTCTATATCTAGAAATAAAATACCATTATTTGATAATTTAAATATTATAATTAAAAAAATAAAAACAAAATCATAATATTTTTTTAAATTAATAAAAAATTCTTTTAGTAAGATAAATATATATTGCTGAAAATATAGTTTTAGAAAAAAAATAACATAGGTTCAAAATGTAAAAAAATATATTTTTAAATTAAAAGTAATAGTTTTAAATGTATAATTTTACTTATTAAAAATATATTTCACTACAAAAAATGTGTCACAGATTTTAATTTAATGGTTCTTGTAAAATCTGTATTTTGAAATATTAGCCTAAAAATCATTATTTTACAAAAAAATATAAAGAAATCCTCCTTGGATTATATAGTTAAAATGATTCTAGAAATGATGTTCATTTTTAAAATTTAAATTATAAAATTTAGTAATTTAACTTTTAAATGGTAATATCAAATATAATGAAAAATTATTTTTATATGAAAATAGATTTTTAAAATAATAATGGTTTTGGTTCTTATTTCCTATCAATTAATAATTAAATTATTTTCAATATATTATTAATATAATCAATAAATTTTATTATCATTAAAACATAATAGACATTTCTTCTTGATATAAAAATGTATATCACATAAAATAAAAATATAATAAAAAAAGTAACCATAGAAAGTACTTATTAGTTGTTTAGATAAACTAATTCAATTTTATCTATGAATTATTTTAAAAGTGGTACTTATGTTTATTTATAGATATGTTTTATATTGTGGTTTCCTCAATTTATGAAATCCAACTTAACAACTACATTATTTTTGTTATATTTACCACTTATAATTTCATCTTAATAAATTGTTTTGTAGTTTTTTTTGATTGGTTAAGCATGTAAATAAAGTTATTAAAAATTATATTTATTGAAATGGTAATTAATACTAAAATATCTAGGTGTTACACTCTCCCGTTAAAAAAATTGTATCCTTATAATTATAATTATCACTTACTAATAAAAATATCAAAGGGTATCAAAAATATTTACCCGAATCAAAATATAATTTCAAATGAAATATTAACCTTACTATCTTAGGTTGAACTAGAAAACTCAACTTGTAACTCTTAATAAAAGTGTGTCCATATTTTAATTTTTCGAAACCATTTGCCTAAAATATTATTCTTTAGTTGAATTCTATGACATAGGAGTTTCGGGAGACACACCCTTCACATCATCATTTCAATGATCCTAATTCCAAAAAAAAATACTAAAACCCAATGATTATGATAATATCATATAATACTAGAGTAAATCCATTATATGAAAAATAAATCTTAATATTTCTTATCCTTTGACACTATAATTTCATTCTATAATACATTAGGGTAATTTTCCTATTATTTTTTCTAATAAAAAATATTAAAATCCCTTAATATAATGGTTTATATAGATTAAGTGAATCAATCAAAATATTCCATGAGAGTGTCGAACTACGTGTGTAGTTTGGTATTTTTATCATCTAGTATGTGAATATCATGTTAATACACAAGCATCATTTTTAGGGTTATTATCCCTAGTTGTATCTATAAAAGAGCATATATCTACTTTTCTAAATCTTTATAGGGAATTCATTTCTTGGAAACCACACACTTTATACATCATCAAAATTTTATGATGTTTTCTTATAATTAAACAAATTCAAAGGCTTTATCTAACGTTTTATAGTCCCAATATCTAAAATGAAGAGACAAATCCACAAAAATAACAAAACTAATCCTAAAAAATAAATAATCCTTTCTTTGATACTAAATTCGGCACCCCAAACCCTCACTCCTTGGTCTAGTTCTAACAAGACATACATTTATCATAGGATTTTAAAAGATTAAAATGAAAAAAGCTAATCATAATTTTATGTTACATCAATTCTATAAGATAACCATTAAATATATAAAAAATATCATAGTACCAAGAACCAAATTTTATTTTGTCCTTGAGGATCAACCGTATAATAAAAATAGTTTACAATACTTGTGAATGTTTCTCCATAATCAAAATTCACTGAACCCCCTTTCAGACTTCCCATTGGTTAATCTCATATTTATAAGATACTAAATAAAAAAAATAAAATGGTTTTGTCCAAAAATCATTATGATGAAAACTTATCATTGAATCATATTGGTTAGATCGTAAAAATCTAATAAAATAAAAATACAATACAATATATTATTAAAACTATCATTCAGTCATAAGTAATAATCATAAAACCTATTTGATATTTAATAATAAATATATAGAAACGTAAGACAATTGAAATTTAATCAAGGATTAATAAAAATTATAACATATATTATATTCATATATACACTCTTGAATCATCAAATCCTAACTTAAGACTATGAAATATTATATAAATATGGAAATCATGTTAACATCTAATAAAAAGTACTATCGAACAATAATAATTATAGGTAGACAAAACCTTCAAGAGCCATGCACATGCTCTCACGCTTGTGAAAAAACATTTTTGTTCTCACATATACATATATAATTAGATATAAACTTTTAACCAATTAAAATGAGGGAGATATAGGACCACGGTCATAATTCATCCTTATATATGTGTGCCACTTAAACTCAATCATTTGTCATATGATAAAGAATCCATGGATAAAGAAAAGTATTTAATTTTATTTCTAAATGGTATATAATATGGTGATATCAATTGTATATTTTGTTGATACATAAATCTAAATTAACCAAAAGGATTATTTTAAAAATAAATTTTACGGTGATTCATGAAAAAAAGTCCATGTAAATAAATCATATAGCGATAATCATGAATACAGATGTAAAACCATGGAATATTTTTTAGAATGTTTCATTAATATTGATGTAAAATATGGATTTAATGAAACACTTTAAATAGTTGTTTTTAATAAGGTGAAGTGAAAATAATAGAAAAAAATTATATTTTGAAAATAATCTTTAATAGTATTCCCTTAAAAAGGACACAATGTTTTTTCATGTAAATATAGGGTGGAAGATAAAATATATTATTATGAATGGATAAATCTTCACAATATTTTAATAAAAAATCTTTATTAAATCCCATATAAAAAATATAGTGATACATATTTAATTTGAAAATATGGGAAGATAATTGTTAATATCACTAGAAATAATATTTTTTTGTATTTAAATGTAATAGAGGATAACATTTGAAGTGAAAGTGAACATGGATGTTTAGGACCCCCTTCCTCCCAATATGCCCCTCCTTTGATGAAAATAAAATTAAGAGAGATAATGACCCCCAAGTCCCAACTCCTGTAGGCCCTGGGGTGGTGACTGGCACCAAGGGTATAGAAATCTCACAAAATGGGAGGCATTACCTTTTTTATAGTAACCAAGATTATGAGAACTGATGTACCAAACTTAGAAAACTCCAAGAAACACATATATATATATATAATAAAATCCAAAATATCCCACATGCATGTTCAAAAGAAAAATTGACTCAAATACAAAAGTCTCCAAAGAAGGTACCAAAAGTAAAGATAAGAAGAGACACAAAAACTATTATAATCTAATGTAGTATGGTCCAGTATGGTTCATGTAATCCTCCCAGAATGTTGAATGATGATTTATATACATTGGGTGAGTATACAATTATACCAGGAAAGTTTAGGACTCGAGAAAGCTCAGTCCTAAAAATTTATTTAAGAAAATAAAATTACACTGTAACACAATATAAATGCATGACAACCGCCAAACCAGTTCAATGGGAAAACCCCGAAAATATCTAATAGTCTAAAGACCCACACACCCAAATCGGGCACGCATCACAACCTGTTCCCACTCAATCAGCCAGCCGTAATCCGAGATGCCAATCCTACCACGAATCTAGAGCAGGACCCCAAGTCAGCGACAGCCTGGTCGCCACCCCGTACCGAGGTCACCACCAATCATGCCTCATGTCTCGAGGCCCGCATCCCGTCATCATCCCATCCACACCTTCTCTCGAGGTTTCCCTAATAATCACCAGTAATCATGCCTCATACTCGACTCAGCCAGCCAGCTAGTCAACTTTGTTGTATCTCGTTCTCCATCACCAGCTTTCACTCGGTCACGCACTCACCTTGCACCACTATCATTTGGAAGCACTTCCACCGTCATGAAATGGCCCGCCACTGGGATCCCAAAATCCCAGCCTCTGATCACCGATAACAGTAAAAAAATCCATTATCCCCTTCATTACTCTCCCCAAGTCGAGTCACCAGCAGCGGATGACCTAAGCATTATATCCAAGTAACTTTAGCGACCTTCGCCAGACTCCAGTTGCAGATCCAAATCCATGCCACACATACTCGAATCGAGGCCATTACTGTCCCTTCACCTCACCAAATCTAGGATCCCGCAGCTCCGCTGGGATCCCACACTAAATGTCCTGCATTCCGAAGTCGCGTCCTGCCAACGCACCAAGAAATCCGCATTCCATTTTCCATGCCACAGCCTATCATCCCAAATAAACCTGTCCACATCCCAACCTCATCCCGAGTCCGAGGTCTTTGCCGATCTCCAAAGCCGGAACACCCATATCGCCGCCATGCCCGAGGACCAGCCTATGAACTGCAAACCATCCCTATCCTGAGGTCAACATCCGGGTGAAACTACCGAGAAAGGAAGCCCGCATACCAAGGTCTGTATGCCTCCGCAAATCATGATTCCCTGTGATCTGGGGCCAACCCGCAACAGTTGTCACGGTCATCTCTCACCATCACAGGCACGCTGCACTGCCTTCACAGCCATGTCAGCACCGGTATTAGATCGCCGGCCAAAACCCACGTCATCCCGTCATAGCAGCCTCCCTTCGCTGGTTAGCCTCCTATTCCCAAATGACCTTCCATTCGCAATCTCCCCCATGAGATCGTCACAAGAGAGGAACATAACTCCAGTGGCACCACCGGGGTCCCAAACCCCTCTATCGGGCACACCGGTCCTCCATCCATGCATCTTGCAACTATCATCATCTAACAGCACCCGATTCTCAAGATTGCACTCTCCATTCACCTTATTACCACAAAATTTATTCACATCGTACATCACTGGAAACCTTTCATGAATCTTCTCTGGCCATGTACACAGATCCATCCTCGTCCTAACTCCCCTCACCAACACCAGGGTTTTATGAACCCAAGAAGTTGCAACCAAGAGAAAATGTTGATCCATGCCGCCATCAACACGGTTGTCCTCATCATTGAAATCTGGGTTCGCTGGAACCAGATCCTCTGTAACAAGTGAAACCTCCCCGTTAGGGAGAAACCCCTCTATTACACTAGATTTCCCCCGAGATTTCCCCACACCACATGCTGCAAACATCTGGAAATTCCCAACAATTTCTTAGTTAGGAACGCGCTGCAACAGATTTCCATAGTAAGAGAAATCCTCATGAGAGATAAACTCTCCATTAAAGAGAGAGAAACTCCCCATCAATGAATAAAAATATTATCAAATGTGTTGTTGGGTAACGAGGTATAGGCCTTAGCCTTGTCCAGTAGCACCTAACAAGCTATACTAGCCACCCAAACCTCGCTAAAGGCATGATCAAAAATAACACGAGTCATGTAAAGAAATATAGATAACATCAATGATAGGGTACCTTGTACCATGTTCCCACTAATTACCTAATCCCACACCCTAATGGAAAACGTCCTTGCTCTCCCACCTCTTTTGAAATTACTATATCACAACCCACCCACACACACCTGGGCCCCAAAACTATTTCTCTCCCATAGACACCAAGGCAAAATACCACATCACATACCATATGCACACACCTGGTCCTCACAACTACTTATTACCTATAGACACTTAGGCTGCATACCACATCACATCTCTAAAACACTTAGGAACACAACAAACCTAATCCAGAAGACACCACAGAAGCACAAATCGCCCGCACACACCTAACCCTCCCTTATCACAACATGTCCAAAGAGTATTGGTCTATCACCACCTAGAAGAGGGACTATGGAAGAGTGGGTGGCCATTCATCCATCCTCCCACTAGGATGTTTGGGAAAGATACCCTCCCCCATAACAATAGGACTTTTCAGTACATAGTGCTCAACTAGGGTGGGTTGTGTATAGAAATAACAAGGAACTTCATGTATATATATATATATATATATAACACTCATCCCAACCTGTGGGGTTCCAAACAACAACCAACCCACAAAACTACCTTTACTGATACCTCTAAATGTGTATATTGGGATGAATGATAATCACTTCTGAAGTTTATAATATAAATCCACTTAACACCTAATAATTTCTATGTTATTATGAATTTACCTGTTATTCCATCCCTACTGGGTAACTAAAAACCAAAACACACAAATAGCCTCACAACCAAGCCCAACATAGGAAGAAAACTATGACAAAACACCCCACTTCACACTTCCCACTTATCACCCAGGATAACCACTACCATTATCATTCTTTAAATTCATTTCACCTTGTCCTTTATCTCAATAAGAAAACCTCCAACCTAAAACCAAACACTATAACACACCTCATCACAACCAACATGACAGCCCTACTATATAACACCACTACACCCATCACACGCAGTAACATAAAGATAGCATAACCTGAACCTATAGACCCACTGCTCAAACTCTTCATATCCATTCCATAATTAATCAATATCTCAACCTGAGATTCCACTACACCATCTTTAATTCCCCAAATATAGTCATACCCTCTACAGTAGCACCACATATCCATACAAGGCACAAAATAGGAAGAAACCAAACACCACACATATCCATGCAAAATACGGTAAAGTGTATTCAAATTTAGAAATCACACGTTCATTAATTCCTCTTTAATAAATCTGTGGTTATAACAAAACAAGTTCAATCTAGGGGCATCCATTTATTTAAATGAATATATTTAGTTATTTAATTTCATATATATATATCCGTTCAATATGAAATCAATATCAAGTTTTGATAAGACATATAGGTGTGAAAGAATACACCACGAACAACCCTGGTTTTCATAAGGCATAAAGCCAATACCAATCAGAAAATGGATCAAGCCTAACATATAAAACAATACGATCATCATTATTATCTTACCAGAAGTTCATTTATCTTTGTTAAAAAAAATGGTTTCAATAGTACGCATAAAAAGACATTAATACACCCAACTCACATTATACATCAAATAAAAGGGATGAAGGGATCCCTACCTCGTGAAATAAATGATCACCACCTTCTCCTTACGCCAAACTTGGGGTATGTAAATAGTATGAGGAACATCTCGGGAGGTGAGATACAAGGGGGATCACCAAAAATGCATGATCACTCAAGGATGAAGTTTCTTGGGTTCCTTGGTATCATGAGAAAGGGAAATTCACAAGAAAGGAAAGGGTTTCAGCTTTAGAAATTCCAGATCCTAAACCTATGGGGGAAACCGTTTCAAAGGCCATTAAAGTTGGATCCTGATCAAGACCACATGGATTATGACTCAAAGTAACCTTAAATTTTTTAAGAGATAGATACCATTTTAAATGGCTGAAAACCCATAAAAATTTAATTTAAATCATTTAATGTCAATTAAAATGTCAAATGGGAGAAACTGGAAAAACAAGAGAAAACTGGAATTTTGAAAAACTATTGGGTGAGTCACCGATGCGAGATACCAATGGTGAGTCACCAACATGAATCAACGATGGATTATTCACCAATGTCAGTCACTGATGACTGAGCCAATGACATGAGCTACCGATGAGAATCACTGATGCCACTCACTGATGCCACCTACTGAAGCCACTCATCGATGTCTCTCACTAATGCCACTGACCAATGCCACTCATCAATGTGAGTCACTGATGCAACCCACTGACAGCAAGTCACCGATGCAACCCTCTGATGCTTGACCCATCAATGCCAACTACTTACACCACTCTATGCTTCCACTCACTGACTCCACTCACCAATGTGAGTCACTCACATGACCCGCAGATGCCTGACTCACTGATGCCACATACCATTGTAAAAACTTGATTTTTGAAAAACTCCTTAAATGATCCACTCTTTCCTCCAAAAAAACCACAAACATTGGATTTTCAAAAATTAATAGACTAGAGAGTTCTAGTCCATTACATCAGATACCTCTCAAACTATTATCACCCTCGAGAATTCAAAACCAGCCTTGAAGAAAGAGTGTTCCGAACAACCACCCATGAGATTCCTCTAAAGGAAAAACCAATCTATCTCACTCATAAATTAAATTAAATCCTCATCATCCAAGAACACAAAATTTGATATCTACTACCCCAACAGACCACAAGACATGCCACACAAGCACAAAAAGACACACTACCCAAACACTTGAATTAGGGAATTCCATCTTCCATGTCAAGAAACAATTTTCTTTGGGTGGCACTAACTCCCCCGCACGAGTTTAATTGAATCCAAATTAATGCATACGGATTAGGGATCATGTCCTCATATGCTCATGGCAAGGAATTTATCACCCATCATATTACAAGGAAACAACGAATCTCATAGAAAACAAGGTTCAAGAATCCCAAACAAAAACAGGAAAGGGAAAAAATAAAAACAACTCTGGGTACTAGGAATGAATTTTTGCTTCTTGTTCCCAAGTACTCACCCCCATGCCACCATGCCTCCACAACACGTGACCCAAAGGAATGGTCCTTCCACGCAACACCATCTCCCAAAAATCCTATATCTCCACTAGACACTCCATGTACGTCTCATTGTCCTCAATATCCAACGATCCCCCTTAAATGACATGAGAGTCATCGTGAAGATACTAGTGAATCTAAGAGAAGTGAAAGATTTAATGGATCCTCTATAACTATTGTGGTAGTGTCAAATTTTATTCAACCTCTCCAACTCTCCCCTACACCTCAAAGGGTCCAATGAACCTGGGAGAAATCTTACTCCCTCTGCCAAACATCCACAGCCCATGTCAAGGGAAAACCATCCAGAAAACATGGTCCCCAACCTCAAACTCCAAGGGCCTTCTCACTCGATCATCATATGACTTATTATGATCCTATACTTCCTTCATCATATAAAAAAAGATGACCCTTTTATTTCTTTCTTTTCACTAACTCAGAACCAAGAATAGCTATCTCCCCAAACTCTAACCAGCAAAAAGGTGAACAACACATCTTTCTGTACAAATCTTCAAATAGAGCCATTCCAATAGATGAGTGAAAGCTATTATTGTAAATAAACTCCACTAAGGGAAAGTTTCATAACTAAGATCCTCTAAAGTCTAATAATCATGCTCACATTATGTCTTCCAACATCTGGATTTTATGTTATGTATTTCTATCTCTTTGAGTGTGGAAATCAGTGTCGAGGCGTAACTGAGTGCTAAAAGAATGGTTACATCCCCTATAGACTCTCGAGTTAAATCGTGTATCCCAATACAAGAAAATGAATCAAAAAACTCCAAAAAACTTCACCACCTCATTCACATACCTATGTGTTAAGACATCCCCTATTCTCAAATCCTTGATTTCGATGATGTGATTTTATTTCATCAGCCAACTTACTACTACCCATATTGTATCACAACCTCCCTGATCCACGGGTCACCCTGTGAAAAAATCCATTGATATGTCATCCCACATCCTCTCAGGGACATCTAAGGGGTATAACAAACCACTGAGAACATGATTCTCATCCTTCACTTGTTGGAACACCAAGAATTTTTCCACAAACTCTTCCACATCCTATTTCATCCTGAGACACCAAAACTACATCCTCAAGCCATTGTACATATTGGAAACTCCTAGTTGTACCAATAAGGGTGAGCTGTGAGACTCATGGAGAACTCCCTCAAGAATCACTACTAGAACAAATATACTCCCATGGAACAACATTTAATTTTGTCCATCCTCAAACCATCCTTCTGGGGAATCACTTGGGTCAACGCGATCATGCATTGCCCTTACCTTATAGTCACCCCACTATGACTCCTCCACCTAATGCATCAAGATGACTTAACTGTCATATAAAATAGATAACCTCTACCACCATCCATTGCTGCATCTATGTGTAAAGCGACCAACTCCCTCATCACCTTCCAAGCATCTGTAGATTTCCGAACTACCTCTCCAGTTGACTTTCATCTCATTGAATTAGCTACAACATTCCCCTTTCTAGAGTTGTAAGAGATATTGAAATCATATTCCTACTAAAAATCCACCCACATCCATTTTCTCAAGTTCATATCTCATAAGGAAAAGATATGCCTCAAGCTCTTATGATTCGTGAAGACCAAAAAGTGCTCCCTAATGATGTAATGATGCCAAAACATTATCCCAAACATGACCATTTCTAGATCTAGATCAATGGGGGCACAGTTACGTTCATGGGTCTGTAACTTCCTTGACCCATAAGAGATAAATATACATTACTACAATAGATCACATCTGAATCCTAGACGGGAAGCAACACAAAACACCTCGAATATCACCCATTCCTCTGGAAACTAAAGCACTGGAGAACTGACAAACATCACCTTTCGGTAGATGAAAGCTACCTAACACTGCTCATTCTATACAAAGGCCTAGTCCTTTCTGTTCAGAGCCATCAATAGAGTTGAAACTCAAGAGAAATCGATTAAAAATCATTGTTAATAGCCTTCTAGACCAAGGAAAATGTGAACATCCACCATTTTCTTGGGTGCTTCCTAAGAAAAAATTGCCTCAACCTCCAATGGGTCCACTTATATTCCTGGATGAGACACCACATGTCTTAGGAAGTAGACCTACAGTGTCCAAAAAATGCACTTGGAAAACTATTTGTAGAGCTAGTGTTGTGGAGGAACCTCCGAGATAGTCCAGAGATGCTCAGTATGCTCCTCTTTGGACTTTCAGTATATCATATTTTCATCAATGAATATGATGATGAACTGATCTAGAAACTCATTAAAGACGGAGTTCATAAGTCCCATAGACACTACCAGTGAATTCAAAACACTGAATGACATAACCATGAAGATGAAGTACCCAAACATGCACATGAAATCATTTTTCGGGATATCACCTTCCATAACCTTCAACAGGTGATACCCCGACCCTAGATTGGTCTTAGAGCACAAAATTTATCCCCTAAGATGGTCAAAAATATCATCTATCCTTGGGAGAGGGTAATGGCTCTTGACAGTTACCTGATTCCACCTCTGGTAGTTTATGCACAACCTCAGACCACCATTAACCTTCTTTGAAAATAATACTGGTGCACCCCATGATGAAACACTAGACCAGATAAAGCCCTTCTTCATCAAGTCGTCAATTTGTATATGCAGCTCCTACAACACAAATGGTTTCATTCAATAGGGATCCATCAAAATCAGACTTGAACCAGGTTGTAAGTCTATCCAAAACTCAACATCATATTTAGGGGGTAGAGTTACAACATCCTCAAATAAATCATCCAAGAACTCCCCCACAATATTATGAACCTCCTCCTTCTCAAAATCCACCGATTCTACTGAAAACTCTGACAAAAAGAAAAGAATGGTATCCATACATTGACAAATTAACTAACAACTCTGTTTTCCAATGAAATCCACATTCTAGCCATCCACGTTTGAAAACAAAATTCTACTCTAGTAGTAGTCGATAATTGAATTCAGAGAGTAGAACTAATCAATGCCAAGGACGACATCGTATGGTTGCATCTATAATAGTTAAAGATATCCCTAAGACCGATATGTCCCCATCATTAGTATACATCCCCAGTATATATCAAACAAGCTAGTCCAACCTCCAAATGGAATACTCAACAATAGAGGAACAAAAATCCTTTCAATGTCTATTCCTGGAACATGGAATAGAGTGGGTGTAATGAAGGAGTGAGAAGATCCCAAATCGAATAAATAATAAGCAAGAGTACTGAACAAGCTAATAATACCTTGAACTATCTCTAGCCCTACTGGAACAACTACCTTAGTGGCATGAAACTAACCACTCCCAAAACCTTTCCCCCTCTTCTGATGACCACCTCTTTGATAACACCATGGTCAAGGTACCTGAGGAACACCTTGATATCATCCTCAACCTACTCTCTCCCCAATGTGAAGTGTGAGGCAACTGTCCCTACTACTGAAACATCCCTACCAGCAACTATTGTTGACATGGGTATTGGACCTTCCCACCTCCACTATACTGAGCTCAAACAGCCATCGATCACTGAATCTAATGGTGTCTATGAACTCCAAATACAAAAAACACCAACCCCAAGCTTATAGGATAGGCATGATGACCATAAGGTCAAAATATAAACTTTTGAGGTTGAATCCCATATAATTGAAACCTCTAAGGCCCGGGTGCCTAAGACATGTTGTTGATAACATTTCCCTTAAGGTAACTAGACTGAATCCCCTCTCATGGTAAATATCCTCGCAAGTGAATCCTCTCTACTACGTTTTCCTTCTTCATGACCTCCAATTTTTTCGGTAGCGTAAATGGAGTTACCACAAACTAGAGAGAAAGAAGAAGTGTTTCCTCTTGGAATCTCGCACAAGACTCCTCATCTAGAAAGTGATATAATGAAAAATGAATGAAATTGATTAATTTGATCCCCAACACCCGTACCGACATACTCGCCTTATAGAGAGAGAGTAACTCATGCCTCTTTCGATCCTTCATGGTTAAAGAAATAAATTTTTCTTGAAACTACTTCTCAAAATAGTCACATAGAATGTCCACCTCCTTTCTCTACCCCATGTAAAGCATCCACCATTAATGCATTACTCCATGCATCTGGCTCACTTCCAAGGGAACCCAGTACTCTTTCGATGCTCGGATCAAGGTGAATGTGATCATAATCCCCTTGACCCAACCCTCTGTCTCCATGTTTGAAATGTTTCCTTCTTACATCCCCATTGTCTTTCACTGGAAATAACATAATGTTTTCTACCACTGGTCATCCTACTCCACTAGCTCAATCCCCCATTGATCAACCAGATCGTCCTATTAAGCCTATACTACAATTACTACATGTGAACGATGACCGAGTTCCATAGCTAAAAAGTAAACAAGGAATTCATTTGTCTGAGTAGTATGGAATTTTATTTAAGATTCAATTTAACTCATTTAACTCCTATTTTTTGTCCATTTACAATTCCCCATAACACCCAAATTTAGACAAGAAAACAAGTCATTATGATTCATGTACCTTTCCTAGGGTCTCTACCCTGAAAATGGTGTAGCCTCACTTGGTCGCTCAATACACCCAGAGTCCTTGCATTGGAACACGGGGGGTCCTAAAATCTTGTGTCCTAGTGGGTATTCTCTAGCGTGCGTCATGCACCAAAATCACCTAACATTGTTTCCCTACCAACCCATGTAATCTTCAATTTTCCTGACTATAAACTCCATCTTGTCTCTTAACCATCACCTCTAACACCATTCTGTCACAACGCCTACCTCCAAAGATTCCCCTCCAGAGATGGCAAGGAAGGAAGAGAGATAATTACCCCCAAGTCCCACCTCTAGTTGGCCCTAGGGTGGCGACCGACACCAAGGGTTTAGAAATCTCTCAAAATGGGAGGCATTACCCATTTCTAGTAACTAATATCGGTAGATAAGATATACCAACCTAAAACAACTCCAATAAAAATATATATAGATAAAATAAAATCCAAACCATACCACATACATGTTAAAAATAAAAATTGATACAAATACAAAAGCCTCTAATGAATGTACGAAAAGTAAAGCTAAGTAGAAACACAAAAATTGTTATGATCTAAGCTAGTATTATCTACAATAGTCCATGTAATCCTCATGGAAACCAAAAATTAGTTTTATATATGTATGGTGAGTAAATAATTATACTCACTAGGAAAACCAAAGTCTCTCATGCACAAGTGGGGAAGCATACTAATGCCTATGTAAGAAAACAGCAGAATCCAACAGCACCTAAAAAGGTATAATAGCCACCCTAACCTCACCAAAGGTATGCTCACTAAATAACACTAGTAAAGTAAATTAATATATAGGAAATAAATGACATTGTACCCCGCACCACATTCTCACTAATTAGCATCTCTCATACCCTAATGGAAAACATCCTGGCACACCTGCCCCTTCTGAAAGAATGACATCACAACTCGCCCGCACACACCTGGTATCCACAACTATGTATTTCCCACAAACACTTGGGCCACATACCACATCAATTAATTCCCACACAAACCTAAGGATCACAACTACATCATCCCTATAGACACATAGGCCATATAACACCTTACATACCCAAAACACATGGGAACACAACACACCTCATCCTAAAGACTGCTGGGGAGAACAACTCACCCACACACACTTGGGTCTCAGAAGCCACAATCTTCCTGAAGAGTCTTGGCCTATCTCCACCTGGAAGAGTGGGTATCCATCAATCCATTCTCCCACAAGGATTCTTGGTAAATTCACTCTCTCCCATAACAATGGGAGTGTTCGGAACATAGTGCACAAATATGGTAGGGTGCATATAGAAATCACAAGGAACTACATGTGTGTGTGTGTGTGTCTATATAACACTTAGACCATCCTATGGGGTTCCAATCAACAACCATCCCACAAAACTACCTTTCATTCTACCTCTAAATGAATGTATCTGGATGAACGATGGTCACTTATGAAGTTTATAAAATAAAGCTACGTAACACCCAATTATTTTGATGTTATAAAGAATTTACTAGTTATTCTATCCCTACCTCAGAAAATAATGACCAAAGCACACAACCATACACACAACCAAGCCAAAAAGTGAAAGGAAACTATAATAAAACACCTCACTTCACAGTTCCTCTCCACTTAGAACCCAAGAAAACCACTTCCATTATTATTCTTCAAAGCCATGTCGCCCTATCCTTTCTCTACCAGAAAACCCCCAACCTACATCCAAACCTTGTAACACGCCTCATCATAACAAACCTGATAACCCTGCTATATAACAGCACCACACGCATCACACCTAGTAACATAAACATAAAAAAACCTGAACCTACTATAACACCCCTAGAAAAGTGAGACTTAAAAGGATAAATGTTACTACCCATGTCAACAAGATGCACCATCCTTTTCGGGAGCCTGTCTAATTTAAACTCCATAGTTAAGCATTCTTGTCCTGGAGTAGTGATCAGGATGGGTGACCTTCTGTGATGTTTCCTAGGGTCTGTGTGAGTGAGGACAAAACACACTGAAAGGACATGTGTTGGACTATGGGGACAATCATTAGTCTGATAAGTGACCCTAGTGAGTAATATCCTATGGTGTGATGGAAAGGATACCAAGGTATTACAGGAGACCCATGGGGTCAGATGAAAAGGTTCATGGCCCAGGAAGGCATGTTGTGAAAAATGGTATCAGAGCCAATGCCCAGCAGATGACAAGGTTCATGGATCGGGGAGGTGGGTCGTGACAAAATGGTATCAGTGCCAATACCCAGCCAGAAGTGCTTAGGCACTACATGGGTTTGAGGCTTGGGGTACACAACGAGGTTGTTGTGCTTTAAGGTGGTGTATAATGTAACACCCTAGAAAAAATGAGACTTAAAAGGGTAAATGTTACTACCCATGTAAGCAAGGTGCACCTTCCTTTTTGGGAACATGTCTGATTAAAACACCACAATTAAGCATAATTGTCCTGGAGTTATGATCAGGATGGGTGACCTTCTAGGATGTATCCCATGGAGTGTGTGAGTGAGGAAAAAACACACTGAAATGAAATGTGTTGGCTTGTGGGGAAAGTCATTAGTCTGATAAGCGACCATAGTGAGTAATAGACTATGGTGTGCGGGAAATGAAACACACTGAAAGGACATGTGTTGGAATGTGGGGATAGTCATTAGTCTGATAAGTGACCCTAGTGATCAGTATGGGTGACCATCTAGGATGTTTTCTAAGGTGTGTGTGAGTGAGACAAAACACACTAAAAGGACATGTTTTGGACTGTGGGGACAGTCATTAGTCTGATAAGCGACCATAGTGAGTAATAGCCTATGGTGTGCTGGGAAGGAAACCAAGGTATTACAGGAGACCCATGGGGTCAGATGACAAGGTTCAAGGCCTAGGAAGGTAGGTCATGACAAATTGTATCAGAGCCAATACCCAGTAGATGACCAGGTTCATGGCCTAGGGAGTCGGGTCCTGACAAAATGGTATCGGATCCAATACCCACCCATAAGTTCTTAGGAACTTCCTGGGTTTGAGGCTTGAGGTCCACAATGAGGGAATTATGCTTTAAAGGGGTGTAAAATGAAAAACCCCTATAAAAATGGGACTTTAAAGGGTAAATGTTACTACCCAGGTCAACAAGGTGCACCTTCCTTTTCGAGAGAATGTCTGGTTAAAAATCCTTAGTTAAGCATGCTTGGCCTGGCGTAGTTATCAGGATGGGTGACCTTCTAGGAAGTTTCCCATGGTGTTTGTGAGTGAGGACAAAACACACTGAAAGTACATATGTTGGATTGTGGGGATAGTCATTAGACTGATAAGAGATCCTAGTGAGTAATAGCCTATGGTGTGATGGGATGGCAACCAAGGTATTATAGGATATCCATGGGGTTAGATGACAAGGTTCATGGCCCGGGGAGGCGGGTAGTGACAACCAACATGGTTTAGTGCTATGTATAATGTGTTTGATGTATCCCAATTGAAAATTTATCAAACTAATCATGAACATGTGATTCGATGGGATCACGTTTACCTATATCTAGATTTTTCATTAGCGCACATGCCAATGTAGATTGTGGATAGGCAAGATAAATCTTTACATGGAAAAAACAATCAGTCTAGTATGGGTTTTATGGAATCATGGTTAGATTCAGAAGAGAATTTGGAATGGGAGAAAAAAACGATTGAGAAATTTCTAAACTCTTTCCGCACAATAGTGTTTTCCTACTTTCTAGGGATGGAAAGGCCTATAGTGGGGAGAATTTATCACCCATGTTTCAAGTAACCCTTAATTTATATATTTTAAGTATATAAAGTGTTTTGGTGATGTTTGGGAGGGTTTTGAAATATTTTGGAATATTTCTTAGGGAATTCATATATGTTCATGGTTTGAGAACAACTTTTGGATACAGCACAACTCTTATAAGAAAACAATGCAAAGTGAGACAAGAGCTAAGGGGAAGGCATACGGGTAGGCACATGGTTTTTCCAAGCCATGAGGCCACCTAGGAGAAACCCTAAAAAGTGGGATAGTGGGAAATTTCATGGTTGGTGCACGATTTGTCTATCCATGTGGGCCAATTGTGTGAGGTTCTCCTTGCGGCAGTGGCTGGTGCACGATTAATGCATAGTTTTACCTAACAGTGCAACTAACCATACACAGTTTAAAAACAAGATCCTAAAAAAGTGGACATGTGTTGGGATTAATTTTTAGCCCATCATTTTTTTTCTAAATCAACCATAACTCAAGATTTTATCCTCACAAATCGTTTTCAACCCTTCCACATTGAATTAGATGTGCCTATGAGGTGTTTCTTGGTGTATTAAAGCCCTATTCCCACGGAAAGTCATCATTTTATGGTAGTTTTTCTTGGTTTTTCTTAGAACTAATTTCTTCCTCTCTTGGTTTCATAGATCTAGCCCGATGTGGATAAATATAGGGTTTTTATGTCAATAATGGTTATATTTGTATTTTTCAATGATTAGGGAACAGATCTAAGGTGGTTTTTTGGAGATTTAACTTGGTTTTTGTGGGTGTTCTCTTGCCATTCTTCATTTTCACCAAACTTCCCAAGGTAGGTGGATTCACTCTCAACTCCTCTATTTATAACTTGAAGGATTTATTTAAAAAAAAATTTGTGAAATTTGTTGTGAAAATGTTGTGAAATTGATTGATGGAAACAATATTTGGAGATGGTTTATGGTATTATTCAAAATTGGGTATTTTGAAAAAGGAGAATTTGATAAAATGATTTTAAAATGGTTATTTTTTTATTCATGGAAAAGTGTTTTCAATAAAAGATTGGTTTTATTGATGTGGTTTGTGGAAAATGTTTTTTCTATAAAAGTTTGGTTTTGTTGAGAAGGTTTATTGTTATTGTTTTCAATAAAAGTGAAATTTTATTGAAATGATTGAATTGGTTTGGAAAAGGTTATATTGGATTGTGGTTATCTTAAATGGTTAATCATGGATGGAATGGGATAGATAATGGTTATGAAAGTACCGCTATCAAAGGGACAAGTTATTGATGTGAATGTTCCACCATCACTGGTAACATGATGCTTCTATGTCTGAGTGTGGGCAGTAATATGATATGGAATAAGTAATGATAATTAAATTCATGAAATGGTTGTAATGACATATTTTTTTGTTTTACATGGAAATTGGTGTTTTTTTAGAAAAATATTTTACCATTTCACATGTTTTATATTCTGATATAATCTATTTCAATTTTTTTATATAAATTGGTTTACATAAGTTTTCTAACATGATAGATCCTTGTAGTGTGAGTAGGGAATTCATTTAGGGAATGCCTATTGAGTTTCACTACTCATGATTACTTTGTAACTATGGTTATTTTGTTGATATTGTTTATCTAGACATATGAAAAGGTAAAGTATAACACTTATTTAGTGGTAAATCCCGATATTTGGGCTATTTTGTGAAGTTAGTACATGGATCATGATGGAGAATTGGAGTTATGTGGGTTGTTACTGAGTTTTGTTGGTTTTATCTTCCATTTTATTGTGATGTTTGTTTTCATCCACAATGACACTTTTTTATAGTTTGGTTTGGATATTAATGGTACTATGATATTAGTTGTCTTCCGTTGTGACGCTCTTTTATAGTTTTTTTTGGATATTAATTGTATTTAATTGAGTTGTTTTACATTTTTATAGTGCATCATGTAGTGGTTTTTTGTTATGTCATGTTTGGTTGGGTTTTTTATTTTTAAAAGAAAAATTGTCCCCACTATTTTAATGAGTCCCTTGGAATTTATTTTCAGCCTTTCGCATCTTGGGTATGTTGCTTAAGGATAAGTAATGTCCTTCTACCTTCTCAATCCAATAAAGAGGGTCAGGATGTTACATTTCCATTATTAAATATAGTTTTTAAAAGTAAATGTTTTAAATCATATTCACTTCACTCTATCAAAAAGTAAATGACCTTTTAAATTCTACATTATGAAATATTCTTATAAAATAAATAACTTTAAATTTTTTATCACATCCATTCTTTTAAGTCATTATCTATTTTGAAGTATCTATCTTTAATGATTCTTTTAAAATTTCATGTTTTAAATGTATTTTCACTTCCTATTTTTATTAGAATTTTTTATTTTAAAATATGTTTTGTTTGGTAACTCTTTATACTATGGTTTTTAAAAGACTCCTATTTCCCATTACAAAAATGTTTTTAAAAGTAATTTGTTCTTATATATTTTAAATTTGTTGTGTAAATGTTTTTATTTTCCCATATATTTTCCCTCCAAGAATTATATTTCATTAAGTGTTGTTTTAATAACCCTATATATGTTATTATTATATTATTACTTTATAAAAATGATATTTTTTTGATATATTATTTGGTAATAAGTTCATTAAATGTGATGTTTTTTTATGGTTTAAGAAAACATTTTTTCTTTGGGTTCTATATATGAAGATTTCAAAATTTCATGAAACCCATTTCCAATACATGTGTTATTTTATGATGTGATGATTTTTTTCAAGTGGAAAAAAATATATGAAAAATGAGATGGATGAGAGCTATATATCCCTCCAATGAATTGGATAAAGCCTCATATCTTATGTGAATGGGTTAGTAAGTAGCTAGGTTCCCAAATGGTGAGTGAAATGAAATTTAGTCCTGCTCATAATTTTATGAGTGAATGATTTGCTAATTATCTAGGTTAATAATGATAAGAAATAATTTGTTTATTATTGTTACATACTTTCAAGGTTTTTACCATGTTATTCTTTTTTTAGGATTATGCCACATTTTTAATGTATTACTCACTTTTATGTCATGAAAACAAGTGTTTAATTATTAATATGTATTTTTATCCAAGTCATAACTTTTACACATCCATAATGCTCTATTTGTGACCATATATTACTTTATCAAGTTTTGGGATTATCATCTATGGTCATATGTTCTCTTATAATGATATTTATGTTTTATACATATAATCCTTCATATTTAAGATCAAACATTTAATGATATGTTTTTTCCTTATTGAGAATATAGGCTCAACCCTTTTTATGTTTCCATTACCTAGGTTATGAATATGAATTTATCATGTGAGATATAAAGGAAATGTTCTATTGGAGAATGATTATAATGTAATGTTTGAAGGTGTAGTAAATTAATATGTTTAGGTGGCTAATATCCAAGACACTAAACCATTAGGTCTCTAAGTTTTGTGACTATTTTTGAGATGTAATATTTAAATAATGATATTAATGTATTATTTAAGTCATGTTTCGAATGGTTCACTTCAAAGTCCCTCAATGTGGGGTATTATGACCCAAATTATATAATTTAGTTTCATAGAGATTTCTTAAATGATGTGTTTATATTAACCTATGAATTATGAGGTTTCAATCTGGGTTATACACGGTCATTTGTCTATTAGGATCTCTAAACTAATTAGTTATCATCCTACTCAAATACTCCATTACGTTTTTTGAAAAATAATTTTATTAACCAAAGAATATCCCCAAGGGGTGTCAAAGTAGGTGTGTAGATAATCCTATTTATCATGCACAAGTTCTTGATTGATTTAATATACAACATGCCGTCTTTGATGTTATTACCATATGTACAATTATTCTAGATCCTACATCAACTTGAAATATCTATTTAGGGTTTTAATTTCTAATAAAACCACTTAATAAATAGTTTAAAAATATTTAAGGATATAATCATATACATAGAATCATTTCTAGGGTTTTCTACAAAGGTTCTATAAAATTAATTCTAAATAATATCATCTTTAATATCCAAAAATAACTAAAACATTGCTATGATACCAACTATAGAGACCCAAGATAAAATTTCCTTTGTTTCATATCTTTCACATGATATAAATATTATATATTATAGATAATAATATCCCAAGGACTGATAGGTTTAGTGTATTTGGAGTTTGGCTACACAATCTTCTTATTTTACAATAGTTAATATCAATACTCCATAAAGGCTTTATACTAAACCATACTCTAGACATATCATTATTAAGTCTCATACTTATACCCTAGGTAATGAATACATAAAAATGTGTGATTAAATACTCGGTAAGTAGTGAATAAACATTTCATCAAGGATTATTTCATAAGTATATGTAAAAACAAGACCATAAGATAAATATCATAACATCATGAGTGATAAAAATAAAAAAATAGTGAGATTAAAATTATAAGTAATAATAATATAAATACACAAAATATTAACAAGGAAACATAATAGATATAACATTTATTATACTTATTTAAAATAAAACAAGAAACATGATATCATAAGATCAAGATGAATAACATCATTTATCCATGGAACAAAATTTTTTATAGGGAAACATTAGTTTCATGAGCCACATTCTAATAGAATAAGAAATGAATGAAGATAATATTTCAAATATGGAACATGCATTAGTAAAGGGTACATTACTTTAATGAACGACAACATCAGTTTCCATGCTTATGAGATACTAAAATGTACTCATAAATAATTTTCTTATGATATATAAACTATTATCCATTGCATTGGAGGACAATAATGGACCCTACCATCTCAGGTTTATAACATAACCATCCGTACATGGTTTATAATAGAACCACTCATCCTTGGTTTATAAAAAGACCACTCTCCCTTGGTTAATAATAGAACCACTTGTCCCTGGTTTGAAATGAAACCACTCAACCATAGTTTGAATGAAACCACCCATCCTTGGTTTATAATAGAACCACACATCACTCATCAATACATATGTGTGAAACTTTAGAAAATCCTTCAAATTTCACATAATAATGAACCCATGGACATAAAATCATTTCACTAAAACAAAAAAATTGAAATCATTTAGTTTTCTTAAATAACCCATGAAAATATAATGGTTTTGTAACAATATAAAATATCATCATGAAAAAATTAATTTGATAAAGAAACACGATCACAAACAATAATTACATAATTACGGAACACGTCAAGTGAAAAATGAAGCACAAATATATTACAGATATATTAATTGAATATGATGAAACCCAAATCATAAAAACATATGTTTGAAAATATTTTGTATTTATCATTATAAAATTTATAGTAGTGAGCCTTTATTCTAAAAAATACACCTTTGTTTTCAATAAAAATGAAAAGAAAAAATTTCCTAGAAATGTATTTGGTTGAAAAACTATTTTTCCCAAGAAATAATTAGAGAACATCTTTCAAAATGGTATTTCTTGGAAAAATAAATTTCAAAAAAGAAATTAAATAACTCAAAGAAGAAAGTTTCTATCACAAAGTCTCCTACAGATTTAGTAAATTGTGAGTTAAAAGTCCTTAGAAGATTGAATATTATATGTTTCTATAAATTTGATGAATTAAATAATGGATTATGAAAAAATAAATTCTTGGGATTTATATAGACCATATAAAAAATAAATTGGTTCTTAAAATTTAAAAAACTCTCAATGTAGAGAAGTTTAGTTGAAAAATCATTACTGTATTTCCTTTCATAGTTGATGAGACTCAAACCTCCTGTAAAAAATTATATAACATAATAATCTATTTCAAAAAATTATTAATATATATTTTACCCTTTATATTCCTCAATTATAATTTATTAGGTGTATATTGGTTAATTATAACTTATTTCAACCAACAGGTGTTGATATCATAAAATGTTCACACACATTGTATAATGTTGATATAATTACCCATTAATTAAAGTCAAGTTATGAATGAATATATAATTTAAGATAGTCTAATATATAACATATATTGATTTATAAATCTCTTAAATTGTTCCATATGTTATTTAGCTACACTTCATGAAAATGTAATCAATGATGGATTATTTTTGTGATTTTATCAAAAAAATGATAATTTAATAACAAGTAAAATAATTAAAATAATATATTCAAAACCATATGTAAATAAGGATTTTATTGTTAAATTATAATAATATTTTTATTTATATTCCCACATTCATCTATGATAGAGTTTAATAGAATCATTCATGTAGGTGGTTAAACTGACCCAAAATTTAATACACTTTAACATGATTAATGAGTATGGTTAAAAGGTGTATATTTTTTTATAATATCTTTAAAACCAAATTATTTTGAGTTTCTTAATGTTTTTGTCCTGGTAAAAAATATATTATGATTTTTTTATAATTAAGGAAAAATAATAAGAAAAATGAAAAAATGATTCATTATGGAGGCAATAGTCTGTGTGCGCGTACAATTGATGTTTTTTTATAATTTGATGGAAATAAATAACTAAGGGTTTTACAATTAATATAAAATCATATTTTTATACTAATTATATATAATTTATCATATTATTATGGTGATAATAAAATTGGAAGGGTAATATTATGAAGGAAAACAAAAGAAGAAGATAAAACATACATTAGAGACCTGATCTCTCATTGGAATACTCCTTAAATTTTAAGGTATTTGGAAAAAATAGTGGGAAAGGGGGATTAAGTAATTTAGAGTAGGTTATTTTGGTAGAGATATTTAATATTTTCAAGGATTAATTATAAGGATAGGTGTTGACATTCACATCATTCATACAAACCAAATATTAATTACATATACACCTAATTGGAACTAAATTAAAGTGGTTTTTAGGGTGTCGAACCATGGGGAAAGAGTATACCATGTTTTCAAAATAGGTCCACTATATATAGTGTACAAAATTTTCTTTTTCTGATTTTTTTTCTTTTTTTAATTTCAAAAATGGATGAAAATAACAAGACAATGATATTTTTAATAGAGCTAGATGATAATGGAGAAATGATAAACAAGTAGTGAAGCCAGAGATAGAGGAATACGATACTAGAGAAATGATCAGGGAATTTTAACACTACTATTTTGAAAATATATCCTCACCAAAAAAAAATTAATTGAATTTGAAACCTTAAAAAATGAGTATATTAAACTATGTCTCCATGAGGTTAATCATTCAGATTACTGATCCTAGAATTTCTCCATAGCTAGAAACACCAAGATTCAAGGGAGTTTGAAAGTCACTGGAGTAAATCTTGCTAAAGTATTCTAATGATTTATAAATTAAGGATCGATGAAATGAATCCATGACCATTTTCACTAAATGATCAGGGAGTTTAGAAATCAAGAACAAAAGGTGAAAAAAATTATTATTTATTAGATCTGGAACTGATCTCACCGATCAATTACAAATCTCAAAGATGAAATTTTGTAATCAAAAAAGAAATATAGACCAGTAGAAATAAAACCCCTGAGCATGAAAAAATACCCAAGATTCTTTACAAATCAATGATTTAACAATTTTAAATGCAAAAAATCAAAATAAAATAGAAGGGAGAAGAGTTATCCCTTGATCAGTTCAGTGCTGCTTTTTTCCTTCTAGTATCTCCTAAACGTTCTCTCTTGAAATGCCTCCTCCACCTTCTCATCTCGGTCTCCATAATTAAGAATGTTTCCTAATATCCACCCCCTCCAAATTCCCCATTTCCATTGTAATTTAACCTCCTTCATTGACACACACGCCACCTATATTTTTTATCGGACTCGTCTAGTCCTCCCTATGCAACTGTATACCTGGCATCATCTTCTTCATTCCTCATCAGAATAGAAAAATCCATTTAATTAGAATTGATTAGTGTTTAGAAAATGAATATCGATGGCTTCTTTTTCTAGGTTCCAATTGTGTTCTGCTTCTATATAAAACAAACAATGAATAATTAGAACGTTTGTTAATATTAATATAATAAAAAAATAACTTTTATAAAATATAATTTAATTAAGTATATTGTTAGTATATAAAATTATTTCTATTATTTAGTTTAATTATAAAAAACATTTACATTAATTATCATTATTTATCATTAACATAAAAGTGAAAATAAACTTATTATCTTGACTTTAATATTATATATATATTATAAAATTATTTTATTATTATTATTAGATTGAAATATTAGGCAGTTAGGTTTAATTATTTATTTTTATTATTTTTATTTAATTTTATTATTTGGTATTATAATTTTTATTAATTATTTTTTTATTATTTTATTTTATATATTTTTTTATTATTATTATTTAATTATTTTTATTCATGTTTCTTGGAATTATTCATCCAGAAGGGTCTTCTTCATTGTGGCTGTAGAGAGGGGATCTCTTCCTCACATTAGTGACTCTTCCACAATGGTGATCGAAGTCTTCTCCAACAGCAAAAATGATTCCTTATTCATCCGAAGACATCAGCTTCAGGTCTTCAATAGGTGAGGAAGTGTGGTGGCTTTGGTTAATCGATTCAACAATGTCTATTATGGCCTTTAAAGGAGATGCACTAGAGGTCATTACCTTGGTTGAGATTTGACGACCTTAGTATGAATGGAGGAGTGGATATTGTTCGGTTTCCTTGGATTTGGTATTTGGATCTATTTAGAGGTTTTCAATTTATATATTTGGAAAATATGGGTGTTCTTATGTTCTTTGTTTTTTGCATTTATTTTCACCATGGATCTCGTCGATGATGTGTGGGTCAAGCCGAGAAGCAATTTCATTGGAAACAGTTAGTGGCAACAGAAGGTAGAGGAGTGGTGGTTGATTGAGGGGGAACAATGAGTAGAAAATAGTGGTGGAAGAGGGTCATCTGTGGGTTACCTCAATGGTGGGTTTGATTTCTAGGAAATGATTGTTGGGAGTCACCCTTGGAAAGATTTCCAATAGTGTGCAATTTGAGTAGTGGTAAAATGTAGTGTATAGTGGTCGCTCACCCTGATAGTGTGTAAACATAGGAGATTGTTAAAGGAGGAGGATGTCAGTAGGTCATTAATGGTGTGAATTTTGTGTTCATATGGTGGATAAATGTTCTATAGGTGGAATTCAATGGTGGGTAAATAGAGGAGTTTTACAAACACTAGAAGGTAGTGTGAATGGAGGAGGAGTCATTATTGGCTTGTCAAAAATGGGTGCATCTGGCGGTGACTAAGGAGGCCTTCTACAGTAAAGTAAAAGAAAAAATAAATTTTGATAAAAATTAAACACTATTTTAATTAATCATTTATATGAAATTCAATTTAAAAATAAATAAATTTAATTATTAGAAATATAAAAAAAATTGAAAAATCAATTAATTCAAAAAATAGATTACAATAATTTTAAAAAAAAACTTTATATTAAAATACTATAATTGAAATTCATTTCAATATATTTTTTTTAACTACTAAAATTTGATATAATAAATTAAAATTTCTAAATTTATAAATTAAAATTGAAAATTGCATATTTATTTAAATTTAAAAATATTAATATTAATATATTTAAGAATAGAAATAATTGAATCAAATTTAAATTAAATATATATTAATTAAATGAATAAATAATTATAAATAGTTTAATTAATAAAAATAAACAGTCATGATATTAATATTTCAAAGTGAAGCAGAATAAAAATGTAAAAATAAATTATGGATTTGAAGTATAGAAAAATAAGTTAGATAAAATAAATAATTTTAAAATATAAAAATAGAAAATTGATTATAAGAAATGATTAATTAATAAATTAAACTATAATATAATTAAATTACAATTAAAGTGAGAAAAAGAGGCATACTTAATTAATCTCCAAATCAAAATATTAATAAAATGATGTGGAAAATCATGTGACTTTAGGGCCACATAAAATTCCCCAATTATTAATTATTACTTTCCCTCAAGAAATTTCATTACATTTTTTCATTTCTAAATAGAAAACTAATTTTTACATAATGATAAAACTGAATCATTTCAATTTATTTAAAAATATGGAAACAAAAAATAATAGTTAGGATTATCAAATTAAATGTTCAAATGAGTTACTTCCTAAATTAAAATACTTACTTTGAGATCAAGGGAACTAAAAACCATTCACTGTTGACAATGTCATGTCTCTTATATTGAGAAACCAATTAAATTACTTCAATTAATGTCTATGATCTAATTATAAGAGCGATAAAACTATAGTGGAAATAAAATCCTAAAAACTAGCACCTTCAACTTTCACTTTCTCTTAGGTTCCAAAAATAAAATTTTTAAATTAATTTTTTTAAATCAATTTATTGATACAACTGAAATGATTTTCATACAAGTCAATTTTCCCCTTCTTCATCTAGGTTCAAAATTATCCTCACCTTAATGAACTCATTTATAAAAACTTGACTATTTATTATTGTTTTATTTTACCCACTCATGTAACCCATGAAACATACTATAGTGATGCACTTATTTGAAATGTATAAAGGACTTACACACACCCAATACCTAGTGTCTTAGATGTTCACTGTGGGTTCCCATTTTCCCATTTTTTGATGTTTCAAAAGACACAAAATACTACCATTTGAGCTGGTTCCCTATGGTGATTGCTTTTTAAAATTAAATAAAAATGATTCCCCAAGGTTTAAGTTCAAATTTCAAATTTCCTATGGTTATGATCATAATTCCACAAAAATCTATCCTACATCAATCTATCTCATAGTTACTAAGTAGAATCATTATAAAACCAGTGTGAAACTTCACTCAACAATAATTCATCCTCAAAATATTCCAAATAAATGAAACCATCATCAACCAGAAAGTTATTATTCATTAAGAAAGACTAAATTTATGTGTATAATTAATCATAAAGAACCTTATACTGTGAAATTTTTTTGAAAATATTTTACCATTTTGTTGATAGAAAAATTATATTTTGATGAATTCTATGGGTTTATTCTAAAGAAAATATTAGATCATATTATGTAGGCCCTCTCCCCCAAAATTAAATCACAATATCTTCCTCAATGTTTAATTAAATGTTGGATAAAATTAATTCCTCTTTTAAATATCATAAAAAATTTTCATTTTTAACAGTTTAGTGACATGTTCAAGGGTCACAGTGAAGTTCAAACAATATTTTTTACTTAATAAATATTTAGAAAAAGATTCACAAGAATTAGCATTAAGGTGCAATGATAATAATTTTCCAATAAATTTAAAATATTATCATGTGGAAATTGAGCACATAGTGAATTGGGTGTATGAAAGTCTGAAAATTTGATTCAATTAAATTTTCAACCACATAGTAAAAGTGTATGATAATAACCTAACACAAAAAAAACATATTCAATAAAAAAACAGGAAGGGGCCTAAATCGCTCACATTTAATTTCATACAATGAATAAATTTAAAATCAATGTAGAAAAATTATAGAAAACCAAGAACATGTAGCACAACAAAATCATAATAAAGAAGAAAAGAAACTTGATACAAAAATAAAAACTCCATGTTTAAAGAATATTTCTCATCACAATTATTATAAAATTAATTCCTCCATATTAGATGAATTCAATATTATGGGTTTTCTGTTTCAGTTTCTATAAAATGAAAAATTTGAATAATAGATATCAACAGATGAAACTCAATTGTAATGAAAAACCAAAGGAATGAGTTTGGGGAAATTTATCCAGTGATTCTCCAACATGAAACTTCTTTTAATTTGATAAAAAGGGAATTATGATCTTCTATTAATACCTAAAAACATTCTTTAAAATAAATTATGTCCATGAAGTCGAAGAACTAAATCCAACAGATAGAGACAATAAAAGGAAGAAGTAACGAAACACTTTATTCTTAACAAAACAAGAATAAAAATAAATACAAATAAAGAACATGGGTTGACTCCAATGAAGCACTAAATTTTAAGTATTTAGTTATACTTATTAGTATTCTAAAAATAAGAAAAGAATAATTTTATTAAATAATATTTCTATTGAAATCAATAAAATCATGGTTTTCCACCAATGGAACACTAGTTTTAATGTCCCCGTATGGAATCTCCTAAAAATCTATCCATGGTCACTTTGTGGGGGTGGAATTCTAAGAAGAAACCACCAAATATTATTTTACCTTTTATTTTTAATTACAATTTAAGGTCTATGGGAAGATATACTTTTAAAACCACTCTACACTCTCTTATAAGTTGGAAGATTCTCTAAAAAACACACTTTGTCATTAATTAATGGATCTAAGAGGTCTTTAAGTAGAGTGGTGAATTCATCACCACTAATCACTTTCTTAATGGTTACTAAGAATTCAGACACATGTGCAAAAGAAGTAACTCCCTCAAGCTCTTCCATGAATCTTTTATGCTCAGAAAAAAAAAGAATCACAATGATTACTTCTAGAAGGTGTACTATCCAGTTATGGAATAAAACAAAGATGTATCAAAATTGTAAATTGATTTAAGGGATTATAAAGAAATAGGTGCTTTTAAAGGCTTGGAATTATCCTCATAACTACCTCTCTAAAATTCAACCCCAATAAAAAAAATTCAAGGGTGCTTATGGCGGAGTTATGACTAACAGGTTCAAGAAGGGTAAAACTATTATTGGAACTCAAGTGAAACACTCCTTATAAACTAATCAAAGAATCAATACTGTATTCTTCACCTAACTTGGTTAAGGAAGGCTTCGAACAACATGTAATATAATTTACTTAACAATTCATAGATTTAGGTGAAAAAAAATATAAATCTCTTCCAAAATTTTCTCATTAGAAAATAAAAAAGCACTATAAAATATTTATAAAACATTTACTCTAATAAACTTATCTAATGTGTGTTCAACCACTTCTTTCAGTTCACTTTCAAAAATCCCAATCACTAAAAAAATTCAGTTGAGTGTAGTTGTTCTGTTTAAGGGGTAGAGTTTTTTAGTTCAGCTTCAAGAAATTTAGATTCCATATTTTTCAAACATAAAAAATTTTCCCTAGGTATGAAAAAACTATTCTCCATTTGAGATGGACAAAAAATTGAATGTTATTTAATAAAATGATAAAAAGATGAAAAATCAGCAATAATTATTTCCTAATATCATACCCCATCATCCTTTTCATCAAACATCATTTCTAATATTATTCAGTTCACACTTTTAAAATTGGGAAGAGTATATTTCTCAATATTTTAAAAGTTATCTAAATGATGGGTTTCAAGTTTTTTGTTCTCTTATAAATTATCCCCCAATTTCACATTCATATTCATTATTCAAAGTTTTAGATAAGCTGGATGAATTGATTTTAACTTTCAAGATCTCATTATTTAGATTCTCATTAACCTGAGTAATCACTTTTTCAAAGATACAACAATAGAAAAACTTTTCAAAGGTAGGATCCATTAACATTATATGGCATTCCACTACAATCTCTTTCAGTTGTTTTTAAAAATTATCTAACCCAACTACCTTTAATTTATTGATGGAAACATCTGTGTATGTCGTTCACTCATAGGGTTCATTTTTTACAAAATTTTATCTTTTTTTAGAATTATATTCTATAAAATTAGTGGGATTATATTAAAAAATTTAAACATCATTTTCCATTTTACATTCATTAAAAATTGAAAAAAAATTGTTAGGAACTGAGGTTTTGAATCAACGTGATGTTCATTTTATTCAAAGTCATAACAACTCTGTCCTTTATTTCACATTTAAGCATGATTTATTACATAAATTTTCACTTAATAAAACTCATAATATTGATAGTTTTAGTGTATTTTGTTTTTAGGAACATTACATTCTATCTTAGAACATAAAATACATCATTTTTATTCAAATCTTCTTTGATATGACCAAAACATTCCTTCGTAAGTAACACTAAATGGGATAACCTGAGGATATACATAAGAAATGGGTGAGATGTAAATCCTAATAATAGAATACACATGGAATAACATGAGGATAAAAATAAATTTTATAAAAGTAATAGTAATGGTATATAAAGAAATATGAATAATAATTAATGATATTACATGATAATCATAACATGGAAATGTGGAAACAACATAGAACACTACATAAAAAACATAAGTAAAAGCTAAACCACCAATAATTCATGGTGGATAAAATTCCCATAAATAAATCAGGTCAAAACATATCCCAAATTTTTTTATCATGATACTAAACATTACCCAATGAATTAGAGATCTATATGGGCGCACAATTCATAAATATTTCAATCTCTTACATAAGTGTGCCACATGAATTATATAACATTGGCTCATTCAACATCATAATTTTATTCCATGATTTTGAAATTTGTAATACATAAATGTAAGTCCCCAATAAATAGGATTATGTTCATAAATATGAATACCCCGGATAGATAATTGATTATTGTATTTACTACACAATTATTTTGGGATGGTAAATTGTGGTGCGATTTTAGCAGTATAACGACATCATATAGAAATTCATAAAATGGGTTTATGAAATAGAAATAGTTATATAATCATTTATAAATTAAATGGAGTGTAAGAGGGACCTTTTAGGACATTTCCCAACATAATTAATTGGAAATAAAATATTTAACATAATAAAAAATCTTGAAGAAAGTGGAGGAAGCAAATGAACCCTTACAAAATTTCGGCATGCTAACAGGTGTACATAAAGGTTCTTAGGATTGTTAAATGAGAGTGATAGGGGTTCCCATAATATATAAATCAATTTTATAGTAATTGGGATAGGTAATAGTGTATCCCAATGTAATCCAATGGAAATTAAAAAGGCATATCATATATGAAGTGCTTGATTAAAAGAGGAGAGACAGAGAATCTCTTATGGAATTTTGACATAGTAACAGGTGTACATAAACGATTATAGGAACCCTTAATTAGAGTGAAAGGAAGATATCATAATTTAGACATCAAATGGATAGTAATTGGATCATGTAACATCATATCCCAATATATGAAAATGGAATTTAAGAAGCATAATATAAAAGAAGTGCTTGAATGGAAATGAGAAGAGAGAAATCCCTTACATGGATGTGTGAATCCAAAGGCTTGGGAGAGGCTTCTTGGGAGATATGGGTTCCTTAGGAGTACTACAAGGAGTGGAGATAATTGTATGGATTATTTTCAAGGAGTTTTAGTGTAGAGAAATGGGATCTTGTTTTGGTTTATATTAGAAAAGAGGGTGATTTCATTATTATTTTGGTTTTGGACAATGTATAAAATAATATTCAAAACAACAAACCATCCCATGATTTTTACCCATGGTTTATAGCAAAGTAAAGTGGTATAAATTATTTTATGAGTCCAAGGGATGAATATAATAAAATATCACCCTTTCTTATGTGGTGGTGAGTCACACTTTCAAAGAAATGATTTAAAATCTTAAAATATATTATAAGTCTTGGAAGATTCACTAAATATTTATAAAATAAATAAAATAAACTTGAAGACACATTATTTTTAATGGAAAAAATAAAATTTTCCAAATATACCATTCATAGTATGTATTACATTATTATTGTGCCATTATGATGTCATAAAAGATGATGTATATTTATACAGAATTTTGTTTTTACCCAAAAATTTGACCATCTCAGAAAATTATGAAAAATTCACCATTGGATAATTTAGACATCATGATCCCAAAAATCATATTAATTTTATCCAAATAATTTTTTAAATATGTGATTTTTGACATATAAAATAAAAAGATACATTTATAGAAAATTGATGGTTTTTTAACAAAATGAGTTTTCGAACCCTAAAAAAAATTAAATTTTACTTCATAAAAATTATATGATCATTTAGATTTTTAAAATTATTTTAATAATAATATTTTATTAAAATATTATTTATTTAAAAAATCCATTAATTCACCGAAATATATTTCATAATTTATTTTTAATATTATCCAAAAATATTATTTGTGCTTTAAAAATCATTTACAAAGTAACAGTAATAGGATGAAAATATATTCATTATTAAATAAAAATTAATTTACATAATATTATTTCTCGATTATTGATACATATCCCTTTATTACACAAAAATATGACCTAAGAGTAAGGTGGGTGATGGTGGGGCCTTCATGGGGTCGTTCAGTGAACATGGTTTGTGAGGTGATATCGATGAGCTTGAACATCTCTCATAAACGGTTTCTCTCATGCATAAGTTGTTGAATCTTAGCTTGATCATAGTCTAAGAAAAATACTATAAATGTTATCTCCCTTAGAAGCACTGATAAACAGTATTCATAAGGTATGATCCTACTGGTTGAGGCCATCACTTCCTTTGTCTTTCCCAAAAGAATTTGTTAAACCCCCATATTTACACTATTCATGTGATCACTATTCAAAGACTACATTATCAATAGTAAATATACTTAATGGAAATTTAAAATCTAATTGGATATAAAAAAATAATTTCATTTGTTTTCAATATCTAATAAATAAAATGAAAGGTAATTTTATTCAAAAATTGTTGGGTTGTTACAACATTCCCCCCTTACGAAATTTCAACCTTAAAATTACATTTCCCGCACTAAAATTGACGAGGACAACTCTACATCATAACCTCCTCTTGTTCCCAAATTTCTTCTTCAAACTTGAGGTTTCAACAAAACACTTTGATAAGTGGAATCGTATAATTTCATAGAACCTTTTCTCTATATTGTATGATCTTCACCGATAGATCCTTATAGGAAAAGTAATTCTCCAATGGTACCACTTCTGGATTGAGTACATGTGATGTGTCTAGTATGTACTTTCATAAGAGGGACACATGGAATACATTGTGTACTTGAGACTAGTTTGGTTGGAGTTCTAGTCGATAGGCCACTACTTCAATGCGATCAAGGATCTCAAAAGGGCCGATATACCTTGGACTAAGATTTCCCTTCTTACCAAATATCATCACTATCATCCATGGAGATATGTAGAGGAATACCATGTCTCTAACATTAAACTCTAGGTCTTATCGACAATTTTCAAAATAGATTTTTTTTACATTGATCAGCTTTGATGTGCTGCTATATAGTCTTAAACTTCTACACCATTTCCTCGTCCATTTATGGGCCTATAAATTTTCGTTCCCCAAATTCATTCCAACATTCCAGTGTTTTTCACCTCTTCCCATAAAGGTATTCATAAGGGGCCATTTGGATTATCAAATGGAAACCGTGGTTGTAAGTGAAATCCACCTACATATTATGGTGGTCCCATCCACCATTGAAGTCTATTAGGAAGCTCTCAACATGTAATCCAAGTGTTTGGATAGTCCACTCTTATTGGTCATTATTTTTGGGATGATAAAACATAATGAAGTTCAGCTCAGTGTTTAGATCATGCTAGGGAATCTTCCAAAACATTGAGGTGAATCTTGTATATCTATTGAACACAATCAATAGTTGTTCTCTATGATACCTTACCACTTCTCTAACATATATTTGTGCTGGTTGATCTAGTGAGAAATCCTCTAGAATGAGACTTCCTTTAAAAATAAATCACACTCTCTATATATCGCATAGAGCTTCTCCTTTTGCAAGGTATTTTAGAAAATGACCAGATGATCCTCATTCCCCTCCTTGGTTTTGGAGTATATTAGAATATCGTCTATAAAGAATACCACAAATTATTAGAGCAAATATATAAATAATCTATTCCTAAAGTCATAGAATATTTATAGATCATTAGTGAGTTAGAATGGAATCGCTATGAGCTTATAGTGCTGGTACCTTGTAAGAAAATTATTCTTGGGGATATCCTCCTTCTTCACCCTTACTTGGTAATATATTGACCACAGATCCACCTTAGAGAAGTATTTTTATCCAAGAAGTTGAACAAATATGTCATCAATTCGTGGAAATGGATACTTGTTCTTTATTGTGATTTTGTTGAGCTCATGATAATCAATACAAAGGTGCATTGACCCATCCTTATTCTTGATAAAGAGGACTAGTGCACCCCATGGTGAAGCACTAGGCTGCATAGACCCTTTATCTAGATTATCCTATAATTATGTCCTCAATTACATAAGTTCCAAAACCACCGTTATATATATAGTCTGGGATATTGGAAATTACCTAGGTATAATAACGATAAAAAATTTCACCTCTATACTAGGGGGAAAATTATGAAATTCATCACTAAACACATCGCTGAATTCCCTAGAAATAGGCATGTCTTCGAGAATGGTTCTTTCCTTGGACTCAATCATTTGATCTAGATACAATTTCTCATACGAAAATAATATCCATTATTGATATGATGGTGCTAAAAAGATGTATCCTCCTCTTGAAACATGTATAGAATTAGGGGTCGATTTTCCATATAGAGAGTGATTTCCATATCATGGAAAGTTATTTGGGATCTATATAGGGACATCCAATCCTTGTATAGAATTGTTTAAAATTCCACCAAGGGAAGTATAAAAAGGTTCACTGATGATTTAAATCTAAAAATTGTGGGATGCAATGATTTCACCATTTTTTTCATCTACATCTCTAATTAGATGATTTATGGTGGTGTTTGAATAGTTCTACTAAAATTTTGTGACATAAAAGAATGCATAGAACTAGAATAAAAAATTATATTTACTATTCTTGAATGAATAATTAGCATACCTATCACTACTTCATTTTCGATATTCACTTAGGTAGTAGTGATGGAAAAATATATCCCTTACTTCCTTGGAGGTTTTTGGTTACCTCAAAAAACACTCGTCTAAGGGAACTGGTTCATGAAGTACCATGGTTTCTTGAATTTTTAGTAATGAAAAATGCATTGAAGGTATACTGGAGAATTCCTTTCCACTATCACATTAGTAGGTTTCTCCTGTCAGAAATCATTTTTTAATGTTCCCTTATCTACCACACCTAAAGAATTACCTTATTCCCATTAGGAAATTTCTAGGGTTCTTATTTCCACACCTTTGGAAAGTGGAGTGCTAGAATTTCTTAGAACCATTGGATTTTCTCCATCAGACCACTTGAGTTGAAGTAAGGAATTCAGCTTGTTATCCACATGATACCCCTAAGATTTAATGATCTTCATTTACACTTTGAGGGAAAATTGTAAAATTTCCTCATAGATATCAAATTCACAGATTATTAAGGATTTTCATAGGCTAGTATTTAACCCACCCAATAAGCGGTCAAACTTAAATTTGGGGGTGAAGAAAAAAATGGAGGTATATCATGCAAGTCTTGTGATGTTTTGTAACACCCTGAGCTTCCACAATACACTTCTCTTTCAATAATGCAATAGCTTGCATTGTATGCAAGTTCGAGTTCTAACACACCGCAACTAATCAAAGTAGCCGTTATGAATAGTAATACCCACTTTTTAAAATTATAGAAATTTTATATTTCAAAATAGACTTAATTTTTGTATTCGTAATATTGAAATTATCCTAAGTTGAATTTTTTGTAATTTTCTGAGAACTTCCAATTTTTTATGAATAGTGAAAAATACTTAAAACAACATTTTTAATCAAAACAATTTATAGTGATAAATTATACTATTTAGTAGTTTTAAAGTATAATTATAATATATATTTACCATTTTATCCAATGGTGGTCATTATAATTAATTTCACTTTGAAATTGGACATAAACAATTGTCAATCTTTTGATATATATTGTTTCTTAAAAACACGCTATTTGTTGTGACAGCGGGAATTAATAATAAAATTAATTAATGCAACTTATATGTTTTTAATTTTTTAAAATAGACATCATTTTTTAATTCGGAATATCAATTATAGCTTAGGGTAAAATTTTGGCATTGTTCTGAAAAACTTCAATTTTTGATGAATAGTGAAACCACTAAGTGGTAGTTAAAAAACTGATTTTTCATTTAAATGAATCATTACCACTTCTGTGATTTGATTTTAAAAAATCCAACATAAATGGTTGTCATTAATAAGTAAAATGTGGTTCAATGGGATTAAAATAATTTTTTGGTGAAAGTAAGTTTTAAGTTTAATTAATCACGATTAAAGGTAATTAGTGAAATTTAAGGTAAAAATGATATTCTAAAAATATGAAAATACCTTTACACTTGTCCTACCCCTATTGGATGAGTCATGGCTGACCACGAAAATCAATGGGTAAAATTGGGGTCCCCATGGATCCACTTTGGTAGGAAAATGACATTAAAAACCTTTTATTTAATTATAAAATTAAAATGTCACAAACATGAGTTGTTTTACTAAAACAATTTTTAAATGGGGTTATACAAGTCATATTTTTAACTATAAATATTCATTAGAAATATAAAAATATATCCTAAATCATGATAATTTTTTTATAATTTTTATACATTAAATAAATTAAATTATTTATGACACCATGATGATGTAGCGATTAACGCATTAATTAACGATTTAAATTAAATAAAAAGATAATGTATAATCTAAGACTTACACTTGTCTAAAACCTATTTTATGAGTATATATCAAACACTTGTCACATTATCCTAGAAATATATAATTTTGGGACCTTTAAAATCCGAAACTCATTATATAATAAAGTAACATTTCATGACTTTCCAAGAGTGCCCCTCCTCTCCTCTTATAAAAGGCCCCCACCACTACCACCTTACTCACACTTTCAAAGCCTTTTGGCTCAGCCAAACTCTGCCCAAATACTCTCTCAAATCCCCTCTCTTACTCCTAGAATCCTCACTTTGGGCATAATTCTTCCCAAGGAAGCCTTTGGCTCAAATAAAAAAAAAGTTACCCGATTTTAAGGTAATGTCTTCTCTTATGTTATTTTGTTTTATTTTGCTTCTCCAACCCCATAAACTCTTTTTATTATTTTATTTCTTAAAAAAACCAGTATATTAAATATACTAGGATGTTTTTATTAGAATTATTTCATTTACACTTACACACACCTTCGTCAAATGGTTAAAGAACATACTATTTTTGTGGATGGAAAATTTCTGCCTCACGAAACGATGATTGTTCAACACTCATATAACACCTTAAAAGGTGGCCATTAAGATGTCACTATATTTATATATGATATATAATATGTTTATGTTTTCCTTAAGATTTTGTATTTTTCATTTATGACATACCTTTATGGTTTCCATTATGGGTAAATGCGATATTTTCATTTTAGGAAGTGCCGACTACCGCCCCCTCAATGTGATTTGAATCGTTAATGACATATGTGGGATGTATAAAGGATGGAGTAAATGGTAATATAAACTATATTATACTGGAATTATATTATACCTTTATCTAATTATAACTTCATTCCATTACATACGAAATATAAATGAAAGTAGCGTTCATGCATACGTACGACTTACCGTCTCCATGAATGGTGCATTTCATTTCTTACCTCTAAATGTTATGTAATATTATAAATGAATATATATACTGGATATATATTATGTATATGATATCTACATCATGAATATAATTATGGATATAATGGATATTTTACCACATGAACAACTTGTAATTTTAAGAAGTTTATTTTTGACTCAAGTACCAATGATCGACAAAACGACCGTTAATAACATAAATAATTATATAATGTTCAGAAAATGGTAATAAGTGATATAAAATGAATAATAAACTTGAAAAATGTTCTTAATCATTTATAAATTAACTCTAGTTTATTATTCAGGAGGTTAAAGAGCGGTCGAGCCAAGTCGGACACGAGGTAAGGGAACTTCTTAACCCAATTTCCATTCTTTGGGATAATCCCCTACTTCAAAATTATGTCATGATATTTTATGTTCCATATTGTATTTTTTCTTTCTTTATGTGTACTTAAATTTAATACACATAATAGATCTATTTTATTTAATGACCTTTTAAGGGACTTCGTCTCAATCTTCTTTCATTGAGGCATATTTTTTTATACGCAATATTCTTTTATATGGTGTATAAACCCCTTTGACTTTTATGTTTATTAAAAAGGAATATTTTTATACTAATCATTTTACTAAATGACAAAAAGTAATGTTTTTCTTGTTGTACGTATGTGGCGACAACGAATTCCCCACCACTGTTACCATTATTTAGGTTTTCAGCTTCCTCAACAAGCCATAACTTTTTTTAAATGAAAAATAAATACAAAGTTATAATTTTCTTTTATTTTGTTATTGAAAATGGTTTTGAAAGTGTTTTTAATATATCAATGTATAGTATTGATAAATTTTTATTGAAATGTAGAAAATTTGTGTTTCCTTTATGCATGTTTTATGTGATACGAATATGTTATGGTTTATTATATATTTAAACATGTTCATATGAGGAATGCATTTGAATTAATAAGTGACGGGTGGAGCCCGCTATAGCTCCTCGATGCATTGGTAGGTCTAATGAGAAAAACTAGTGTCTTGGCACGAGACTTTGACAAAATATTATTTTTAATCTTGGCACGAGGCCTTGGCTACATGGTTATGATAGTCTGTCATTATGCATTCCATCATTATGAATGTGGTTATTGATATTGCATGTGATTATTCGACTAGTAGAATATCCATGTGAGTAAGTAAATGGAATTATTTAATTTTATTTTTTCCATATTATGTTGAAGTTCAAGTTTATAAAGGCTTTTGTTTTAGTTATACATTGCCTAAAATGTTAATGTTTATTTATGAAAGCTTCTGCTATATTGTTATCCTTACTGAGCATCTGAGCTCACCCCTTTCAATGTTTTAATTATTCCAGGATGTGAAGAAGTATATTAGGAATGACCTGCAGGGATAGTATGAGGGGATATGAAGAAAAGATGTTGTTGTAGTTTTGTTTTACCTTATTATGTAATGTAAGACTTATGAATGTATCTAGTGTTTCCAAGGCTACTAAACTAATCGGTCTTTCGAGACTTTATCTTTTGTGATCATGACAATGTTACGCAATAATGCACTGACTCTGGGTAACTGGGGTCGGGGTGTTACAGTTGGTATCAGAGGAAGTTTAGTACTATCCTTGGAAGCTAGATTTAGATAAACTCTGATTAGAGCACATAGCCCTAAGATAGACATTGAGGATTAGTATAGAAGAACTTCCTAGAATTTAGGTATTATAGAGATTTTGTGAGTTTTCCGAGAAATACATCCCTGTCTGGATACGAGCAAGTAGAGGCGGCTCTGGCACAGATGTACCTAGGGGTAAAACCCGAAAACACAGCTTTGAGCCAGACTCGAATTGGAACTGGTGCATGACAACGGGCCTTGTTGCACTCTTGGTTACAACACTCCCAGGGGACACGCTTAGGATAATTCTCATTTTCATTACCAACCATTATGAAGGGTTTATGAGTATATACTTCTCAAAGAAAACATTTTTTTTATTATGGATTATATCCATAAATAGTTCAATTTATGTTAAGTGTTTTACAAGTATGGAATTGTGTATTTTGATCCAGAAACTAATCTAGTTTATGCCATTGTTTAGAAATGGCGCCTAGTGGGAGGAATGGAAACCGTATCAATGAACTCACTCTATGTAGGGATTTCTTTCCTGCTCAAGATAATTATTATGGAGTTGGTGATACAACTGGTGCTGATCAACTTATTACCATAATGGGAAAACTCACTTAGGTTATGAATAATAAACTTACTCGTATGTAGCACCTTGATCCACAAGGTGGAGGATCAATGTTAGACCGCTTCATGAGGCAGCAACTGCCATCATTAATTGGGGTACAAATCCATTAGTAGCTAGGCAATGGATAAACTCCTTATAGAAGATATTCCACACCTTAGGGAGTAGCGAAAGGGAGAAAGTTGTTATGGCAGTTTACCACCTCACTGGAGATATCGATCAATGGTGGTCGCTGATTCAAAACACAAAGGAAGATGAAGAAGTATCAAGTATGGAATGGAGGGAGTTTAAGGAAATTTTCAGAGAAAAATAATTTCCACATGACCATCATGCAGATATAGAAAGGCAATTTCTGAGTCTGAGGCAGAAGGAGGATGAGAATGTCGCAAAGTATGAGGCTAACATTACAAGGTTAGTGAGGCATGTTGCAGATTATATACATAACCCAAGAAGTAATATTGATCATTTCTTTGATGGGTTAAAACCGTTTCTCCTTCAAGCATTAGTATCACAATCTTTCTCAACATACGAAGATATAGTCACGTGTGCTATCAAGAAAGAAAATGAATTCTCAAAATCTTATGACAATAAAGTAAACCAAGAGAAGAAGAGAATTGTGGAACAAGAGACAGATAAAGGGAAAATACGAAATAAGGACTTCCATTCTGTGATAATTGTGGGAAGAATCACCCTGGTACTTGCCTAAAAGGAATGGGAGTTTGTTATAAATGTGGAGAAAAAGGTCACCAGGCTCGTGATTGCAAGGGAAAGAAAGAGGCTATCAATGTTGAATGCTACAATTGTAGGGAAATGGGGCATTATTGAAATGAATGTCCTAAGAGTTAGGGAAACTTACCTCCGAAAAGGCCAAGGGATCAAGGACAATATTATACTGTTACTACAGTTGAAGTGGAATAACTAATGTTTTGGTGCTTTTGGACTCAAGGATTATATTATGGTTATAAGGATAATGGGATATATATATAAGGATTGTACTGTAGTACTTTTTGTTTTCATTAAGGATTTAATATTATTAAGGTAATAATATTTTTAGTATGTGACAACAAGAGAAACTTTACTTTGTTTGGGGAATCTGATGTTACAATTGATTTTGGAATTTAGAGACCTTTTAGAAAAGTCTGGGTAGAGGTATTTTGTATAACTATAAAGGTTGGAATGGATTAAGTAGAACCTTGGATAGTATTGTTTAAGGTTAAAACATTTCCGAATATTAATTTTGGAATGTTATAATAATACAGTCTTAGGAAAAGGACAACCTGCAGGTTGGGGGATAACCCGTCACATCGGACAAAGCTGCAGGAATCGAACCCACAACCATAGTGCGACAGGCCATTATTACCTACCACTAGCCTATAGGAAGTCCCTGGTTATTACAAAATAGTTTTCCTAATCTAAATTCTATGTGTTAATATTTGGAACCTTATAAAATTAGGATAAATAGAATATTTTTGAGTTCTATTACCTTTTAGAGTGAAAGATGGGTTTGTGGTAAAAATTTATTAAAGAATGAAAGTCTACATGACAAGTATGTATATTCCCTTACGTTCTTAGTAAATCATCTAAATAAATTCCTCAACTTTATAAAAGCTAACTTAAAACAAAAACATTGCCGGTTAACTTATCCTACTGGGGATTCAATGACCGTTTAACTAATCACAAGTTTGTGATTTTATTGTGGTTAACCTTCTCCTAATCCTATCTTCTACAACTCTCCATCATACCTGGATGGTTTGTTTTTATTCCGTATCCATATTTTCATAGAATTCTAGTACGGGCTATCTCGGTTGACCTTTGTACTTATATTTCAATCTTTTAAAGTTATATTTTTATTAACCTTATTTCTGATGTGGGTTTTCCACAAAGGTATTTCCTATCTTCAACCTTTTATATTCAAAGAAAAATTTCAAATTGTGAGGACGCAATTTATTGAAGGAGGGGAGAATGTAACACCCCTAGCTTCCACGATACACTTCTCTTTCAATAATGCAATAGCTTGCATTGTACGCAAGTTCGAGTTCTAACACACCGTCACTAATCAAAGTATCCATTATGAATAGTAATACCCACTTTTTAAAATTATAGAAATTATATATTTCAAATTGGACTTAATTTTTGTATTCTTAATATAGAATTTATCCTAAGTTAAATTTTTTGTAATTTTCTGAGAACTTCAAATTTTTTATGAATAGTGAAAAATACTTAAAACAACTTTTTTAATCAAAATAATTTATAGTGATAAATTATATTATTTAGAGGTTTTAAAGTATAATTATAATATATTTTTACCATTTTATCCAATGGTGTTCATTATAATTAATTTCACTTTGAAATTGGACATAAACAATTGTCAATCTTTTGATATATATTGTTTCTTAAAAACATGATATTTGTTGTGACAGCAGGAATTAATAATAAAATTAATTAATACAACTTATGTGTTTGTAATTTTGTAAAATAGACTTCATTTTTGAATTCAGAATATCAATTATAGCTTAGGGTGAAATTTTGGCATTGTTCTGAAAAACATCAATTTTTGATGAATAGTGAAACCACTAAGTGGTAGTTAAAAAACTAATTTTTCATTTAAATGAAACATTACCACTTCTGTGAATTGATTTTCAAAAATCCTACATACATGGTTGTCATTAATAAGTAAAGTGTTGTTCAATGGGATTAAAATAATTTTTTGGTGAATAGTGACTTTAAAGTTTAATTAATCGCGATTAAAGGTAATTAGTGAAATTTAAGGTAAAAATGATATTATAAAAATATGAAAATACTTTTACACTTGTCCTACCCCTATTGTATGAGTAATTTCAGACCAAGAAAATGCATGGGTCAACTTGGGGACCCCATGGAGCCACTTTGGTAGGAAAATGACATTAAAAACTTTTTATTTAATGATAAAATAAAAATGTCACAAACATGGTTTGTTTTTCTAAAACAATTTTTAAATGGGGTTATACAAGTCATATTTTTTACTGTAAATATTCATTATAAATATAAATATTTATCCTACATCATGATAATTTTTTTATAATTTTTAGACATTAAATAAATTAAATTATTTATGACACCATGATGATGCAGCGATTACCTCATTAATTAACGATTAAAATAAAATAAAAATATAATGTTAAATATAAGACTTACACTTGTCAAAAACCTATTGTATGAGTATATTTCAAACCATTATCACCTTATCCTCGAAATATATAAGTGTGGGACCTTTAAAATCTGAAACTCATTATATAATAAAGTAACATTTCATGACTTTCCAAGAGTGCCCCTCCTCTCCTCTTATAAAAGGCCCCCACCACTACCACCTTACTCACACTTTCAAAGTCTTTTGGCTCGGCAAACCTCTTCCGAAATACTCTTTCAACTCCCCTATCTTACTCCTAGAATCCTGACTTAGGGCAGAATTCTTCCCAAGGATTCCTTTTGCTCAAATCAAAAAAGAGTTACCCAATTTTAAGGTAATGTCATCTCTTATGTTATTTTGTTTTATTTTGCTTCTACAACCCCTTAAACTCTTTTTATTATTTTATTTTGTAAAAACAACAGTATCTTAAATATACTAGGATTTTTTGATGATAATTATTTTATTTACACTTACACACACCTTCGTCAAATGGTTAAAGAACATACTGTTTCTATGGATGGAAAATTTCTGCCTCACGAAATGATGATTGTTCAACACTCATATAACACCTTTAAAGGTGGCCATTAATATGTAACTATATTTATATATGATATATAATATGTTTATGTTTTCCTTAAGCTTCTTTATTTTTCATTTATGGCATACCTTTATAGTTTCCATTTTGGGTAAATGCGATATTTTCATTTTAGGAAGTGCGGACTACCGCCCCCTCAAAGTGATTTGAATCATTAATGCCATATGTGGCATGTATAAAGGATGGAGTAAATTGTATTATAAATTATATTATACTGGAATTATATTATACCATTATATAATTATAACTTCATTCCATTAAATACGAAATAGAAATGAAAGTAGCGTTCATGCATACGTACGGCTTACCGTCTCCATGAACGGTGCATTTCATTTCTTACCTCTAAATGTTATGTAATATTATAAATGAATGTATATGTTGGATATATATATGATTTATTTGATATCTACATCATGAATATAATTATGGGTATAATGGATATTTTACCACATGAGCAACTTGTAATTTTAAGAAGCTTATTTTTGACTCAAGTACTAAAAATCGACAAAACGGCCGTTATTAACATAAATAATTACATAATGTTCATAACATGGTAATAAGTGATATAAAAGGAATAATAAACTTGAAAATGGTTCTTAAGAAATTATAAATTATCTATAGTTTATTATTCAGGAGGTTAAAGATCGGTCGATTCAAGTCGGACATGAGGTAAGAGAACTTCTTAACCCAATTTCCATTCTTTGGGTTAATCTCCTACTTTAAAATTATGTCATGATATTATTATGTTACATCTTGTATTTTTACTTTATTTATGTGTAATTATAGTGAATACACATAATATATCTTTTTTATTTAATGAACTTTGTAAGGGACTTCGTCTCAATCTTCTTTAATTGAGACATATTTTGTTTTCTACGCAACATTCTTTTATACGGTGTATAAACCCCTTTGACTTTTACGTTTATTCAAAAGGAATCTTTTTATACGAAGACTTTTACTAAACGACAAAAATTAATGTTTTCCTTGTTGTACGTATGCGGTGACAATGACTTCCCATCCTCCGTGACCATTATTTGAGTTTTCGGCTTCCTCAACAAGCCATAACTTTTTTTAAATGAAAAATAAATACAAAGTTTTAATTTTCTTTTATTTTGGTATTGAAAATGGTTTTGAAAGTGTTTTTAATATATCAATGTGTAGTATTGATATCTTGTGATTTAAATGTGGAAATTTTATGTTTCCTTTATGCATGTTTTATGTGATACGAATATGTTATGGTTTATTATATATTTAAACATGTTCGTATAAGGAATGCATTGGACTTAATAAGTGACGGGTGGAGCCCGCTATAGATCCTCGATGCATCGGTAGGTCTCATGAGACAAACTAGTGTCATGGAACAAGGCCTTGACAAAATCTTATTTGTAGTCTTGGCACGAGGCCTTGGCTATGTGTTTATGATAGTCTGGCATTATGCATTCCATCATTATGAAAGTGGTTATTGATATTGCATGTGATTATTCGACTAGCAGAATATCCATGTGAGTAAGTAAATGGAATTATTTTATTTTATTTCTTCCATATTATGCTGAAGTTAAATTTTAAAAAGGATTTTGTTTTAGTTATACATTGCCTTAAATGTTAATGTTTATTTATGAAAGCTTCTGCTATATTGTTATCCTTACTGAGCATCTGAGATCACCCCTTTCAATGTTTTAATTTTTCCAGGATGTGAAGAAGTATATTATGAATGACCATCAGGGATAATATGAGGGGATATGAAGAAAATATGTTGTTTTAGTTTTTTTTAATTTATGATGTAATGTAAGACTTATGAATGTATCTAGTGTTTTCAAGGCTACTAAACTAATCGGTATTTCGAGACCTGATCTTTTGTGATCATGCCAATGTTACGCAATAATACACTGACTCTGGGTAACTATGGTCGGGGCATTACAGTTGGTATCAGAGGCATTTTAGTACTAACCTTGGAAGCTAGATTTAGATAAACTCTGATTAGGGCACATAGCCCTAAGATAGACATTGAGGATTAGTATAGAATAACTTCCTAGAATTTTGGTATTATAGAGATTTTGTGAGTTTTCTGAGAAATACATACATGTCTGGATATGAGCAGGTAGAGGCGAATCTTGCATAGATGTACCTAGGGGTAAAACCCGAAAACACCTCTTTGAGCTAGACTCGAACGGGAACTGGTGCACGACAACGGGCCTTCCTGCACTCTTGGTTACGACACTCCTGGGGGATACGCTTAGGATAATTCTCATTTTCTTTACCAACCATTATGAAGGGTTTATGATTATATACTTCTCAATGAAAACTTTTTAATGATTATGGATTATATCCAAAAATAGTTCAATTTCTGTTAAGTGTTTTACAAGTATGGAAATATGTATTTTGATCCATAATCTAATATAGTTTATGCCATTGTTTATAAATGGAGCCTAGTGGGAGGAATGAAAACTGTATCAATGCACGCAATTTATGTAGGGATTTCTCTCCTGCTTAAGATAATTATTATGGAGTTGGTGATACAACCGGTGCTGATCAACTTATTACCATACTGGGACAACTCACTCAAGTTATGAAAAATAACCTTACTCGTATGGAGAACCCTGATCCGCAACATGGAGGATCAATGTTAGACCGCTTCATGAGGTTGCAACCGCCAACATTTAATGGGGGTACAAATCCTTTAGTAGCTGGGCAATGGATAAACTCCTTATAGAAGATATTCCATGCCATGGGGAGTAGCGAATGGGAGAAAGTTGTCATGGCAGTTTACCGCCTCACTAGAGATGTCGATCAATGGTGGTCGCTGATTCAAAACACAAAGGAAGATTAAGAAGTATCAAGTATGGAATAGAGGGAGTTTAAGGAAATTTTCTTAGAAAAATACGTTCCACATGACCATCGAGCAGATATAGCAAGGAAATTTCTGAGTCTGAGGCAGAAGGAGGATGAGAATGTCGCAAAGTATGAGGCTAACTTTACAAGGATAGCGAGGCATGGTACAGATTATATACGTAACCCAAGAAGTAAGATTGATCGTTTCTTTGATGGGTTAAAACCGTTTCTCCTTCAAGAATTAGTATCACAATCTTTCTCAATATACGAAGATATAGTCTCGTGTTCTATCAAGACAGAAAAGGAATTCTCTAAATCTTATATCCATAAAGTAAATCAAGAGAAGAAGAGAACGGTGGAACAAGAGAAATATAAAGGGAAAATGGGAAAGAAGGATTTCCATTGTGCGATAATTGTGGGAAGAATCACCCTAGTACTTGCCTAAAAGGAATGGGAGTTTGTTATAAATGTGGAGAAAAAGGTCACCAGGTTCGTGATTGCAAGGGAAAGATAGAGGCTATCGATGTTGAATGATACAATTGTAGGGAAATGGGGCATTATGAAAATGAATGACCTAAGATTTAGGGAAACTTACCTCTGAAAAGGCCAAGGGATCAAGGACAATATTATATTGTTACTATAGTTGAAGTGGAATAATTAATGTTTTGGTGCTTTTGGACTCAAGGATTATAATATGGTTATAAGGATAATGGGATATATATATAAGGATTGTACTGCAGTACTTGTTGTTTTCATTAAGGATTTAATATGATTAAGGTAATCATATTTTTAGTATGTGACAATAAGAGAAACATTACTTTGTATGGGGAATCTGATGTTACAATTGATTTTGGATTTTAGAGACCTTTTTGAAAAGTCTGGGTAGAGGTATTTTGGATAACTATAAAGGTTGTAATGTATTAAGTAGAACCTTGGATAGTATTGTTTAAGGTTAAAACATGTCTGAAGATTAATTTTGGAATATTATAATAATATAGTTTTAGGAAAAGGTCAACCTGCAGGTTGGGTGATAACCCGTCGCATCGGACAAAGCTGCAGGAATCGAACCCACAACCATAGTGCGACTGGCCTTTATTACCTACCACTAGCCTATAGGAATTCCCTGGTTATTACAAAATAGTTTTCCTAATCTAAATTCTATGTGTTAATATTTGGAACCTTATACAATTAGGATAAATAGAATATTTTTGAGTTCTATAACCTTTTAGAGTGAAAGATGGGTTTGTGGTAAACATTTATTAAAGAACGAAAGTCTACATGACAAGTATGTATATTCCCTTACGTTCTTAGTAAATCTTCTAAATAAATTCCTCAACTTTATAAAAGGTAACTTAAAACAAAAACGCTACCGGTTAACTTTTCCAACTGGGGATTCAATGACCGTTTAACTAATCCCAAGTTTGTGATTTTCTTGTGGTTAACCTTCTCATAATCCTGTTTTCTACAACTCTCCATCATACCTTTATGGTTTTTTTCTTCCATATCCATATTTTCATAGAATCCTAGTATGGGCTATCTCGTGTGACCTTTGTACTTATCTTTCTATCTTTTAAAGTTATATTTTTATTAACCTTATTTTCGATGTGGGTTTTCCACAAAGGTATTTCCTATCTTCAACCTTTTATTTTCAAAAAAAAATATAAAATTGCGAGGACACAATTTATTGAAGGAGGGAAGAATGTAACACCCCGAGCATCCACGATACGCTTCTCTTTCAATAATGCAATAGCTTTGATTGTACGCAAGTTCGAGTTCTAACACACCGCGACTAATCAATGTAGCTGATATGAATCGTAATACCCACTTTTTAAAATTATAGAAATTTTATATTTCAAAATGGACTTAATTTTTGTATTCGTAATATCAAAATTATCCTAAGTTGAATTTTTTGTAATTTTCCGAGAACTTCCAATTTTTATGAATAGTTAAAAAATACATAAAACAAATTTTTTTATCAAAAAAATTTATAGTGATAAATTATACTATTTAGTTTTTTTAAAGTATAATTAGAATATATTTTTACCATTTTATCCAATGGTGGTCATTATAATTAATTTCACTTTGAAATTGGACATAAACAATTGTCAATCTTTTGATATATATTGTTTCTTAAAAACACGCTATTTGTTGTGACAGCGGGAATTAATAATAAAATTATTTAATGAAACTTATATGTTTTGAATTTTTTAAAATATACATAATTATTTAATTCGGAATATTAATTATATCTTAGGTTGAAATTTTGGCATTGTTCTGAAAAACATCAATTTTTGATGAATAGTGAAGCCACTAAGTGGTAGTTAAAAAACTGAATTTTCATTTAAATGAAACATTACCACTTCTGTGATTTGATTTTCAAAACTCCGACATAAATGATTGTAATTAATAATTAAACTATGGTTCAATGGGATTAAAATAATTTTTTGGTGAATAGTAACTTTTATGTTTAATTAATCGCAATTAAAGGTAATTAGTGAAATTTAAGGTAAAAATGTTATTATAAAAATATGAAAATACCTTTACACTTGTCCTAACCCTATTTGATGAGTCATGGAAGACCAAGACAATCCATGGGTCAACTTGGGGACCCCATGGAGCCACTTTGGTAGGAAAATGACATTAAAAACTTTTTATTTAATGATAAAATAAAAATGTCACAAACATGAGTTGTTTTACTAAAACAATTTTCAAATGGGTTTATACAAGTCATATTTTTGACTATAAATATTCATTATAAATATAAAAATATATCCTACATAATGATAATTTTTTTATAATTTTTAGACATTAAATAAATTAAATTATTTATGACACCATGATGATGCAGGGATTACCTCATTAATTAACGATTTAAATAAAATAAAAAGATAATGTAAAACATAAGACTTAAACTTTTAAAAAACCTATTGTATGAGTATATTTAAAATACTTATCACCTTATCCTCGAAATATAAATGTTTGGGACCTTTAAAATCCGAAACTCATTATATAATAAAGTAACATTTCAAGACTTTCCAAGAGTGCCCCTCCTCTCCTCTTATAAAAGGCCCCCAACACTACCACCTTACTCACACTTTCAAAGCCTTTTGGCTCGGCCAACCTCTACCCAAATACTCTCTCAACTCCCCTCTCTTACTCCTAGAAGCCTCACTTTGATCATAATTCTTCCCAAGTAATCATTTGGCTCAAATCAAAAAAGAGTTACCCGATTTTAAGGTAATGTCTTATCTTATGTTATTTTATATTATTTTGCTTCTCAAAACCCTTAAACTCTTTTTATTATTTTATTTTGTAACAACACCAGTATATTAAATATACTAGGATGTTTTTATGAGATTTATTTTATATAAACTTACACACACCTTCATAAAATGGTTAAAGAACATACTGTTTCTGTGGATGGAAAATTTATGCCTCACGAAACGATGATTGTTCAACACTCATATAACACCTTCAAAAGTGGCCATTAAGATGTCACTATATTTATATATGATATATAATATTTTTATTGTTTCCTTAAGCTTATTTATGTTTCATTTATGTCATACCATTATGGTTTCCACTATGGGTAAACGCGACATTTTCATTTTAGGAAGTGCGGACTACCGCCCCCTCAAAGTGATTTGAATCGTTAATGCCATATGTGGGATGAATAAAGGATGGAGTAAATGGTATTATACATTATATTATACTGGAATTATATTATAACTTTATATAATTATAACTTCATTCCATTAAATATGAAATATAAATGAAAGTAGCATTCATGCAGACGTACGGCTTACCGTCTCCATGAACGGTGCATTTCATTTCTTACCTCTAAATGTTATGTAATATTATAAATGAATGTATATACTGGATATATATGATGTATATGATATCTAAATCATGAATATAATTATGGATATAATGGATATTTTACCACATGAACAACTTGTAATTTTAAGAAGTTTATTTTTGACTCAAGTACCAAAGATCGACAAGACGACCGTTATTAACATAAATAATTACATAATGTTCCTAACATGGTAATAAGTGATATAAAAGGAATAATAAACATGAAAAAGGTTCTTAAGCAATTATAAATTAACTCTAGTTTATTATTCAGGAGGTTAAAGAGCGGTCTAGTCAAGTCAGACACGAGGTAAGGGAACTTCTTAACCCAATTTCCATTCTTTGGGTTAATCTCCTACTTTAAAATTATGTCATGATATTATTATGTTCTATCTTGTATTTTTAATTTCTCTATGTGTACTTATAGTGAATACACATAATAGATCTATTTTATTTAATGACTTTTGTAAGGGACTTCTTCTCAATCTTCTTTCATTGAGGCATATTTTGTTTTATACGCAACATTCTTTTATACGGTGTATAAACCCTTTTGACTTTTACGTTTATTCAAAAGGAATATTTTTATACGAATTATTTTACTAAATGTCAAAATGTAATGTTTTTCTTGTCGTATGTACGCGGCGACAATGACTTCCCCGCCGTCATGACCATTATTTGAGTTTTCGGCTTCCTGAACAAGTCATAACTTTTTTTAAATGAAAAATAAATACAAAGTTTTAATTTTCTTTTATTTTGGTATTGAAAATGGTTTTGAAAGTGTTTTTAATATATCAATGTGTAGTATTGATATCTTGTGATTGAAATGTGGAAATTTTATGTTTCCTTTATGCATGTTTAATGTGATAAGAATATGTTATGGTTTATTATATATTTAAACCTGTTCATATGAGGAATGCATTGGACTTATTAAGTGACGGGTGGAGCCTGCTATAGCTCCTCGATGCATCGGTAGGTCTCATGAGACAAACTAGTGTCTTGGAACGAGGCCTTGACAAAATCTTATTTGTAGTCTTGGAACGAGGCCTTTTCTACGTGGTTATGATAGTCTGGCATTATGCATTCCATCATTATGAAATTGGTTATTGATATTGCATGTAATTATTCGACTAGTAGAATATCCATGTGAGTAAGTAAATGGCATTATTTAATATCATTTTTTCTATATTATGCTGAATTTCAAGTTTAAAAAGGATTTTTTTAGTTATAAATTGCCTTAAATGTTAATGTTCATTTATGAAAGCTTATGATATATTTTTTCCTTACTGAGCATCTGAGCTCACCACTTTCAATGTTATAATTTTTCCAGGATGTGAATAAGTATATTATGAATGACCTGCAGGGATAGTATGAGGTGATATGAAGACAATATGTTGTTGTAGTTTTGTTTTACTTTATGATGTAATGTAAGACTTATGAATGTATCTAGTGTTTCCAAGGCTACTAAACAAATCATTCTTTCGAGACTTGATCTTTTGTGATCATACCAATGTTACGCAATAATGCACCGAATCTGGGTAACTGGGGTCCGGGCGTTACATGTTTTCCTTGTAATCCCCAAAAAAAATCATTGTCCTTTTTATTGAGTTCTAGGAAATCTTTTTCCAGCTTAAGATAAATGGATTGGGAAAATATTTATCAAGAATCATTTTCTATAATTCCTTCCACTCCATTGCTTCAATCTATTCCGCAAGATTCATATTCTAGATCAATATACACCACTAACCAGCTTCACCTTCCATGTCATAATCATCCATAAGAACCATACTTTTTTTAAAACATTGAAGGATGGAGAAGATAATTTTAATGGAATTGATCTATTTCTCTATTACTAAGGGACCAGATGATACATTGAAAGTAGGAGGCCTTTGTTGCATTATCCTCTCGACTACATGTTTCTCTCTCTTGGGGGGGTGTATGATCCTCCAGGACCAAGTTTCTATTCATAATTGGAGTTGAATGAGAGATTATAATGATGATGTTTGTGATTACCACTCTCATAGGGTTGGGAATCTCATTGGGGAAATCCTCACACTTCCCTTTGCATTGGTTGTTAGCATGATTCCTCTTATTTATGGATATTGGATAGAATAAAAGGAAAATTTAGAATGATTATCTTAAGTAGATAAACACATGAAGGGGAATCCAATGACATTTAAGAGATAACTTATAAATCACATTTATCTCCTTAACTTAGGAGTTTCTAGGATTCAATCTGCGATATCCATGATATACTTACTAACATGTATTCTTATGGGTATTTTGTTGTTGTTCTCTTAATAATGGTTTGTAATGAGCCTTTTAATTTACCAAAGCATATCCCCTGGGAGTGTCAAACTAGGTGCATAGTAAGGCTAATTGGCATGTACCCGGATACCTTGAGTCATGCACAGAAAACTTTGTCAGAGTTGTTACTCCTAGGTGCATTTGTTCCAGAACCATATCCACTTGTAATATCCAGATAGGGATGTATTTTCATGAAAACCCACTTAATATTATCTTTAAAAATTTTAGTGATGTTTCCTTACACTTATTCCTATCCCTAATGACTTTCATTAGGGTTTTCTAATCTAAATCCCAAAAATTAACTAAACTGATCCTCTGATACTAACTATAAAACCCCTTAACTTTATTTCACATTCAAACATGATTTATTACATAAAATTTCACTTCATAAAACTCAAACACATCATGAGGTATAGTGTATTTGGGGTTTAGAAACATTACATAACAACTTAAAACATGAAATACGACATCTTTATTGAAAACTACTTTGATATGTCCAAAACATCCCTTCGTACTTAACAATTCCTAAGAAAACCTTAGGAAAAACATAAGCAAGTGGAGAGATATAAAGACTAATAAGGGAATAAAAATGAAATAACATGAGGAAAATAATCCATTTGAGACAAGTCATATCAATGAGTTATAAAGGAATAAGAATAATAAGGCATGATATAGCATGACAATAATAACATGGAAATGTGACAAGAACATAAAACACTCCATAATAAACATAAGTCAAATATAAACCACAAAGACATCATGGTGGAAAAAATTCCCATAAATTAATCAGGTAAACCCCTATACCAACATGATGTATCATGATAATAAACATTATCCAATGAGTTGGATCCCTATCGAGGCTCATCCTTCATAAATATTTCAATATATTGCTTAAGTGTGCCACATAGATCATATAACATGGAATCATTCAACATCGTAATTTTATTAAAAGATATAGAAATGTGGAATAAATACATGTATTTCCCAAATAAATAGGAGTATATTTATAACGGTGAATACCCTTGATATAGAAATTGTATGGTATTCACTACACAATTATTTTGGATGGTAAATTGTGGTGCAATTTCAACAACATAACGACATCATATAGAAATTCATAAAATGGTTTGATGAGAGATAAAGGGGTATCTCATCATTTAGACATGAAACAGATAGTAAGAGGTACATGGAAATACATTCCCCTAAATATTCTTAATGTTCATCTAAAATCCAATTAGATATAATAAAATAAGTGCATGTTATTTCTATATCCATCAAATCAATAGAAAGGGAATTTTATTCAGAAATGGTTTGGTCCTTACAGAAGTAACCAATATGTTATAGTTGATTATAGACACGCTTCCTTGTAGTGTGTCCATGAAAACCACAACATACACAGTAAAGTGAACAAGGATGATTTTCGTCCTCAAGTACAAAACATGTTCTTTTACCTATCACCAAATTTTGAAGGGAACAACAACCCCAAAACAAACAAAAATGTTATGAATTAGGTCAAACATAGACATTCATGAAGAAAAATCATAAATTTCATATTCAACTTAAGAAGTGAGAGATAGTTCATAGTAACTTAGAAGGATAAGTAGTTTAACATTTTTTTAAAACAAAAGCTTTCCATATTTTATTTTTGATTTTTTTTTATGATTTTTTTTAAAATATATATTTTTTATTTTTGTGAAATAGGACACATGAAACCTTCCCCAAAAATGGCTCCAAAAACCTGACACACCCATCTTTCATACGTGACAAAACAAAATAATTTATAAACCATATTATAACTACAGTAAAGTGCTTTATAGGGTGTCAAACAAGAGGTAAGGTGTTATCATGATTTCAAAAGAGACCCACTACAAACAGTAGACTAAATTTTATTTTTCATTTTTTTTTACTTTTATACTTTTAAAAATGGAAGAAAAAATGATATTTTTTTAATATAACTAGATGATAATAGAGGAATGATGAACAAGAAATGAAGGTTGAGATTGAAAAATAAGATTCTAGAAAAATTATCCGGGAATTGTAACACTAATGGTTTTAAAATATATATTCATCAGTGAATTTTAATTGAATTTACAACCTCGAAATATGATCAGATTAAACAGCATCACCAGAAGATTAATCTTTCAGATTAGTGATCATAGAAGTTCATCACAACTTGAAAAACCAAACTACAAGGGATTTTGAAGAAAATTCACTAGAATAAATCTCACTGATGTACTACAAAAATTTTGAAATTAGGGTTTGAAGAAATATATCCATGACCATTCTCAGTGAATGAGCATGGAGTTTTGAAATTAAGAAATAGAGGTGTGAAGCAATTATTTTTTTAGATATAGGACTGATCTCAGTGATCAATACCAAATATTAAAGTTGAATTTTTATGAAGAAGTAGATAAATATAGACCAGAAAAAACCGAACCCCTGAGAATGAACAACTACCCAGGATTCATTGCAAATCAATCATTTAATAATTCAAAATATAGTAAATCAAAAGAAAAAAGAAGGGAGATGATTTCTCCCTTGATCTATTCAGTGCTTCTTTTCCCCTGTTAGTGTCTCCTGGAAGTTCTTCTCTCTCAGTCTACCTCAATCTCCTTCTTTTCTTGATCTCCATAATTAAGAATGTGTCATGAGATCCACCCCCATCAAAAGTACCGAGTGTATCTTGAATTTAACCTCTTTCGTTGACATGCACATCACCAATATTTTTATCGACCAAATATAGTCTTCCATATGTCACTATATATGTGGCATCGTCTTCTGGATTGTTTATTAGAATAGAAGTACCCCTCTAACTAGAAATGACCAGCGATTAAAAATGAATATGGATGGATTATTTTTTTAGGATCTAGCTGGGTTCTTCTTTCACATAAAATGAATAGATAATAATTAGAATGTTTGTTCATATTAATGTAATAGAAAAATAACACTAATAAAATATCAATGAATTATGTATAATGTTAGTATATAAAATAATTATTATTATTAGTTACTTATATTATAAGAAACATTTGTATTAATTATCAATATTTATTATTAACTTAAAACTGAAAATAAATATATTAACTTGTCTTCAATATAATAAACTTATATATATATAAATATTATCAAATTAAATATTATTATTATTATATTAAAATATTAGATATATTTACTTAATTAATTAATTAAATATATTTGTTTATTTACTTTTAATTATTCGATGTTATAATTTTTATTAATTCATTTATTATTATTTAAAAAAATTAATTATAATAATTATAATAATTATATTTTATATATTTGTTTATTAATATTATATTATATTTTTTTATTCTTTAAATGGGTATTTATTCCACCATAAGGGTCTTCCTTATTACAGCGGAAAAGAGGGGGTCTCATCCTCGCATCTGCAACTCCTCTACAATGAGATCCAGTGTCTTCTCTAATAGCGGTGACACGTATTTATCCATCCGGTTACATCACCTTCAGGTCTTCAATAAGTATGGCGGTGTGATGACTATATATCATCGGTTCAACAACATCAAATGTGGCCTTCAACAGAGAAATAGTGTAGGTCATTACCTTAGTTGAGATCTGATGACCACGGTATGTATGGGGGTGTTTCTATAAGAGGGTTTTGTTGGATCTCGTATTTGGATATGTTTTTAGGATTTCTATTTTCAGATATAGAAAAAATGGGTATTTGTGTGTTCTTTGGTTTTTGGATTCGGTTTCAAAATGAATCTGGTTAGTGATGTGTGGGTTGAACGGATCAACGGTTCCTTTGGAAATAGTGAGAGGAAACAACAAGCAAAGGAGAGACAGTGGCTCGAGGGGGAAAATGCATTGAAAGAGGTGGTGGTAGAGGGTCATCAGTAGGTTTCCTCAACGATGAGTGTGATTTCTATAAAAGGATGGTCGAGAGTCACCGTTGGAACGATTTATAATTTTAGGTGATTTGAGCAGCGAAAAAAGGTAGTGTCCAATGGTGGATCACCTTAACAATGGGTAAATAGAGGAGTTTATCAAATGAGGATGCTAGTGGTAGGTTTGTGAATACTTAGTGAATTTTGTTTTTTGGTAGTGGGTAATTGTTTCATTGGTGTAATGAAACCGTGGCTATACATAAGAGTTTGTGAATTGCTGGAAGGTGGTGAGAATGAAGGAGGAACCACCATTGGATTTCCAACGGTGGGTGCATCTGGCAGTGACTAAGGAGCCCTTCTACAACAACGTAAAAAGAAAATAAATTTTAATTAAATATTAAAATATTAATATATTAATGAAATTTAAAATTTAACACTAAATTAATTAATCATTTAAATGAAATTTTAATTAAAAAGAAAAAAATGAATTATTAAAAATTTAAAACTATTGAAAAATTAATTAAATTCAAAAACAGATTAAAATAATTTAAAACTAAAAATTAAATAAAAATACTATAATCGAAATTAATTGAAATTAATTTATTTTACAAACTAATAAAATTTGAAATAATAAATTAAATTTCAAAAAGTTAAAAATTAAAATTCAACACTAGTTAATTATTTAAATTGAAAAGTAGAGATTTTGATATATTTAAATACAATAATATTTTAATAATAATTTAATTAAATATCTGTTATTAAATAAAAAAATAACGATGCATTGATTTATTAATAAAAATAAACAATCATGAAATTAATTTTTGAAATTCTAGAAAAATAAGAAAATAAAATGAAATAAGTTAATTCAAATAAAGAAAAATAATTTAGACAAAAGAAATAATTTTAAAATTTAAACTACGCATTTAATAATAAAAAATTATTAATTAATAAATTAAATTAAAATATTATTAAATTTAAATTAATTGACATAAGTGGAATAATTAATTAATTAAAAAATAAAAAACATAATTAAAATATGTGGCAAATCAAGTGACTTTAATTACACACCAGGTGTAACTTTGAATGGTGGAAGTGGTATCCTTCTATAAGAGAAGTAAAGGGAAATATATGAAATACTCATCATTTTTCAATAATTTCATGACCCAATTCATTGGAAAATAGAAAAAAATGGAAATATTGGAGGATAATGTAGATGTGGATTTAAAATAACATTAAAAACTCATTTAAAAAATATTTTTTTTTACAATTTATTTCCTTTCCCCCTTTATAAAATACATTTTTTCCTTTTTTACTTATTACCGGGATTACTATTTTTTTAACCTTTGTAATTATTTTTGATGAATAAAATTAAAATTAGCCTTATTAACTAATTTGTAATTATTGATTTTAAATTCAAAAAAAATTATCATATGGAAATTTTAAATTTCGATGAATAAAAATTAAATATAAACACAATTAGTCATGTAAAAACAGTTTTTATAAATATTATGTTTTTAAGAATTAAATTTATATATAATCTAAAATTAGCATTATTACTGATTATATTGAAATTAATTAATTTATTATAAATAAGTTTAAAGGTCTGATGTTTTCAAGAAAATCGAAAATCTAATATCACGTTGAAACTAGTTTATTCAAATAAAATACCAAAAATAGTTTATATTAAACTGACATGTTAATTAAGTTCTAAAAATACTGGGCATTAGATTTAAAAGGCCAAATAATATATTAAATTTCATAATTTTATTACATAAATAAATATTATATTAATCAAAAGTTTCTTTAAACCTCAAGGATACACTTACATAATGTTAAAATCATAAAAATTATAATTTTGGGAAAAATGTAATTTTCATCTAAAAATAAATCATTTTCGACAAATTTCAAAAATTAATAATAAGTAAATTTTTATAATTAGAATTGAAAAATTATTTATATTTTATCATTTATACTTTATTTTTTTAATTTAACCTTTATAAAAGAAAATACATAATATAATGAGAACAACTTTTATTGAAAATAATTTTTTCAATATCAACTCATATTAATTATTTAACTTCTCAAGGTAATAAATTTTAATTATTTACTAACATAGTAGTTATTATATATTTATTAATAATTTTTTTTAATATAGTTTGGTTTTTTATGATTGGAGTAGCATGTAGAAAATGCTGTCAAACATAGTTTATATACAAGGAAGAGAAACTTGTGTCGTTACAACACACCTTACAAAACACAACCAGTGGATATGATTTAGTCAATCAAATTATCATTACAACCCATTATGAAGGATTTATTTCTTAGTTAAATTGGTTATGATTAGAATTATGAGAGATAACATCTTAAAGAAACCTATGTGGAACCACGATAGTTATAGGATAGACCATATGTGATATAGTTAATATGAAATATCATATGTTTGAGATTTAATAATCATTTGATCAATCAAAATAATTTTATTATATATTAGCATAATTATTTTGGTTTTAGTATTTAGTAGAAATGGGATCCCAAAAATTATGCCAAGGAAGGAATGTGTCCTAAAACCACTATGAATTATAATTGAGTAAGGGAGCATACTGAAATCATTTCTAATTTTATTATATAATTATTATAAAGAGAAAAGGTGAGTTTCCCAATCTTACCTAAGTCAGTGAGGTTGATATCTTTATAGAAATTAAATCTTGATTCTCATATTTATTTTCATTAGTGATTTATATTTATCAATGAAATTATGGTTTATTATAAAATTTATGTGCATTATGTTAAACATCTAAGGATTTTTCTTCAGTGTTTTTTATTTAATGGTATGGAAACATATATTAAATGGCATTGATAACCTTGAAAACTAATTTTATGGATATGTTATATTTTTTTGGATAGATATTAGAGAAAACATGACTGATTTATAGATAACTCTTTTGTTTAATATATAGTTGATATTTAGGTGATAATGGGTTGATTAATTTTAGGAAAAGCGAGTTAGATAGTATTGATAGCCTTGGAATTGAATATTGATATAATGAAAAATTGGTACATGATATTTTTAGTGAATTTAATCTCTTTTTTGGGATCGTGATATATATATACTAGTTTTTGTATTTAATAATTTTTGGCAAGAGATAAAAGTTAATTTTTATGGAATATATTATTTCACTATGGTTTGATGTATTTGTGCATAAAATTGTTTTGGGAATGGAATAAAATAGAGAATGTATTATTTTGGTATATACATACCATGGTACATGATTTTATGAATTTTTAATGATGTTTTATAAAAGATAAGTAACTTGGTATATCGTAAGAGAGTAGTGTTGTTTTTATATTAGAATTTTTATCCTAAATAATTTTTGTGTTAATATCATCCTCACCTAATTTCATTATTGAGTAATATTTCAAATTTCCTGTATGTAATTTATTTAAGGGGGTAGAATGTAACAACCTGAAATTTTTACCCCTTTAAATAAAAACTATATTAAATATATTGTGTCACATTCAACAATAAACTAACACAACAACCGGCTAAAATAAATTGAGATGCATAAAAATTACATGAATAATATAATCATTAGTAGATAAAAAGGAAATAATTAATTAAAATAATTACATTTTTTTATTTTTTAAATTTTATAAAGGATTCCTTCCTATGAACTATTTAAAAATATTTTATTTTATTCTACCTTAATAAACACATTTTTTAGGGACAATGTTGGGTGGAAGTGTTTTTTGGATTCTGCGAGAAGTGTTTTCTGTTTTTTTGTCTCTTGTTGTCTTTTTGAGAAATCAATTTGCTTTTTAATTGTTGGTGATCATATAAAAGTAGTTCTAGGCTAAGATGTTTGAATTCATATTTGATAATAAATTAAATAATTTTTTATTTTCAATTCTAAAGGGGTGTTCTACATTATTTTTTTTGGTCTCACATATTTTTAGAAATCTGTTTTCGAATATAGTGGGAAGTTGTATTGGGTGAAATATGTCTTAAGAGATTTTTGACAATAAATATGACGATGATTATTTGTGAAAAAGTTTCTCAAAGTCATAAATTGTATGAAAACTTGTGATCCATTATTTTTAAGAGAAATGGGAGAAAAGGTTTTTTAAGTGTGATAATGTTATGCTAATCTCAATGTTCTCAACATCATATAAGGAGTTTGTGGAAGAAAAGGGAACTCGAAGTCTAAGTCTTCCAATCTTATATCATTAGTGTGAGTTGTATCAGACCTAGAATTTTTCCAAGGGATAAAAGTATGAATGTAATAAATTTAGAGGTATTGAAAAGTGTAAATCGACCAATCTATCTGATGTTCTGATTCATCGGAAAAATAGATTTAAAAAATAAACTTTCAGTTGCTATGTTTTAGAAAGAAAGAATTCACTGTTGAAACTAGTCCATTAGAACACTTCACCAATGATTCATCAAAAGGATTTATAAATTGGTCAATCAAAAAAGTGGTTTACACTGATACAACACTACAGTTATAGTTCTATTAGTGGTTGAATGAAGTATTTTAGTGTAAATAAGTAGATAATTTCATTAAACTGAAAAATAAGTTAGATTTTTTGGGACCAATGAATAAAATGAGCTCCAAAGACCAATACACCTGATGGGATCATAGAGTGATCAATTAGATTAAGTAGAACTATTTAGTAAACCAATTTCATATATAAAAAGTTCATAATTTCTTTCAATTTGTTCAATAATCATTAGATAGGATTTGACATCAGTAAATCCTAAAAGGCTGAATTTTATCTAACGATGTTTTCATCATTCTAAGGAATAGTTGAACTAATGAGGAAAAGTGCAAACTTGTTGAAGTTACTAATAAACTATTTCTAAAGGGTTCAAATGCCTATAAAAGATTAAAAAATGTATGGTCAAATAATTTTAGTTGGTTTTGGGAATTAGAATGGGATGTTTTTTGTAATTCATGTTTTCAATAAGATCAAGTGTATTAGAATAACAGACAATACCCAAGTGAGAAGTTTTCCGAACTGAGCACTTGAGAAGTTTTTTAAATTTATTACAAAGAAAAGTATTTTGGATAATTCAATAAGATTCAAGAAGATTCCAAAAGAGTTGAGCAGTTTCAATAATTGGTCAAAATTGTTGTTGAAATAAAATTGAAATTTAATATTCTATAATTTTTTTGAGTGGGAAAAAGTATTTGGTCTCCTTCCATTTTTAACTTCCAAGGCACCTATAAATAGAGTTCAATGTAAAATGTACTAAGACACTATTCACATGCGGGGGAGAGTGAGAGCACTAGAGTTTTGAATTGGGGGAGGAAGGTTCCCAGAAAAAACTTCCATGAGAAATATTTCAAAATTATTAATTCAAACTTATTTCCAAACTGATGTATTATACTAAGGAATCAAATTGATTTATCATACTAAGATTTTTTTACAAATTCCAGAGAAGTATTTCTCACATTCTTTTGTGTAAAAAATGAATAATTTTTTTCTTAAGCAATAAAAAAGTGAAATTTGTTGAAGTAGAAAAATAAAATGTTCTGAACCAACTGGTGACGGTTTCTGAAATTGTTACAAAATCATATTTACATTATATGTGATAGCATAAACACATGCATAGTTTTATTGATCATAGTGCTACAAAAGTGTAATGGAATTTTCAACTTGTTTTATCCAAAAAAATTATTTTTTTTCTAGTATATTTTGTGGTATTGTATAATTTTCTAACCATGCTAAGGATTATATAAAATTATTTAGCAGTGAACCTTATAAATGATTATGTTCCTAAGGATGTGATAATGTTTTTTTAGAAATGCGATAAGTCTTTAACACGAGGTGATGTTTGTTATACCATAAAGATAATAAAAATAAAAATTTAATAACTAATTAACCCATTACCCCTCATAATGATTACACTAATCTTGGTTAGGCCTTTTCAATTTGTATAAGATTAAAGGTTCCATTTTTTTACTCTTTACTGAATCATTTGAACAAAATTGGTTATGGAAAATTTGAATTCATTGAACAATAAGGGGGTTCCAGTATTCAAAGGAAAGAAATATAATATCTGAAAAGATAGAATATTGTTGTATCTTATGTATCCTGGGTATGATGTTTTAGAAGCTGCTACAGAGGGATTTCCTCCTCCTGTTGAAAATATTCATCTTACATCTATGGATAAAAAATATGTAGAATAATGAAAGGGATAATAATGATTTTCCATAATAATTGTTTTAAGGTTAATTCCTTAGAGTGAAGGGAGTGTCAACTACTAAACTTATATGTGATAAGTTAAAAAACATCTATGGATTCAATATAAAGGTAAAGAAATCACAGTTTCAAATCTAGAGTTTTAAGTACGAAGATATCAAAAAGGGTGTGTAAGAATATATTAGTGACTTCTCTACATGGGTGAATGATATTGTGAGTACCATAAGTTGTCTTAGTGAGAAGTTGGAAGATTCAAATATTGTGGAAAAGATCTTATGAATTTTTTCTGGTAAGTTTAATGCCAAAGTTTCATCTTTTTAAATATATAGATCCTATAACTCTATATTTGGATGAACATTATTGTAATCTCATTATAAATGGAATGAGGAGGTAGAATGTTATGAAAATAAAAGAAAAATTTGAACATAGAATTTCCTACAAAGCATCAAAGAAAGGAAAATACATGAAATGTTTTGAAGATTAAGAAGGTAGTGACTCCAACACAAAAAATGAGGTCAGTAACAAACATGATGAATTATTGTGCTTTTTTACTAAAAATATTTAAAGAGGTAAATGAAAGTAAAATATGGAAGTTACCTTAAATTTATTTGAATGTGGATATTTGGGCATTTTGATGTTAAGTTCCATTATAGAAAGAATGGATAATATATACATGAATATGAAATAAGGCCAAGAAGATATTAGAAGAAAAATATTACTAAATAAAAATTACTATTCTAAGGGAAAAGATAAAAATATCTCCAAACCCAAAAGGAAAATTTCTTTGTTTAAAGATGATGAAGACGAGGATAATAAAATTTAAACTGAAAAATTCACTAATGTTGTTTGAGTGAACATGTTTATTTTTACAATTAATGATGAAGAAATTAAAAGGAGTAGTTCCGAAGAAGAAGTGACTCAGTTATAATTTCACTAGAAAAGAGAGTTGAAATAATGTCTTAGAAATATTGAAATACTTGAAAGAGAAATCAAGGAATTGAAAATGGAAAATTCTACAAAAAAATCAAGAATATTTTCATGAATATAAAGCTAAGTTTCTAAGATATATTCAATTCCAAATTAAATATATTTAAAAATAAAAAACCCAGAATGAACATCTTGAAGTGAAGATAAAGGAAAATTGATAAGATTTGGATCTAGTTCAAAAAAAGTATTCTAAAGATGATCAAGGAGCTACATGTTTCAAGAACTCAATATCATAAGTTGGAGAATGTTATAGGAAGTGTGAACCTAATAAATATAAAAACATTTATATTCAAAATATGGAAGGAAAATTGAATATGTTCCCAATAAGAAGAAATATGAGAAAATCATGTATGTGGCTAAAACCAGAAAACTTAAAAATTCAAAAGTCATGAAAATTTCAAAATCCAAAACAAAGGTTTTGGATACATCATATTCTATTAATGTTTGGAATAAATTAAAATTGAGGAAGAAAATTAAAATTGATAACAAAATGTTTGGGGATAAAAAAAGTTCTAATGTTTAAGGAAATAAATTTGTTAAAGAACAAATTCAAAATTACATGTAGTATGGATGTTATACGAAAAATATTATTTATATTTCTATAGATGGTGTTTTAGGGGATTTTTTAAAACAATAAATATTAATTTTTTCAATAAAAACACTATAGTTATACCATGAGTTATAGGAAGAAATGTTTTAGGGGGAGTCAATAATCTAAAAGGATGCTTTTTGAGAAAGTTACTTTAAAATTTCAAAATAGGCTCCAACCATTGGAAACTTTTTCTAAAAGATGTGAACTACCTAGAAATATTGAAAAAATGTATGTTTTTTTTCTAAATGCACAACATATTTATAAAAATTCTCAAAATATGGATGTAAATGAAGTTGAAGGGAAATAAAAATCTATTATTGTTGAAATTTATATCAAACCTACAAAAGGGGAAAGACCCAGGATTTTGGATAATGGGTGATCCTTACATATGATAGGATATTTAAAGTCGTTAAAGAATGTGAAATAATTTAATGAAAAGTAAATTATGTTTGGAAATGATGACTATCTTAGAATCAATTTTTTTAATATTCTATTATTGGGAACGAAATGTTAAAATCAAAGGAGGCCTTGTTTGTTGACGGTGAGAAACACAACTTGTTCAGTATTTCAATATTTTTTGATAAATGTAATAAATAAGTTTTTAGAAAATACTGTGTTGTAGTAAAAATCATTGAATTTGGAAGAGTTGTTACCAAATAAAAATGTATAAATGGAATCTTTTTCTAATTTGGTGATATAAAACATTCATATTATCTATTAAGGATGAAATAAAATCAGTTGTGTCATAGAAGGTTGGAGAATATGTGTCTGAGAAATTTGAGAAAGTTCTCTGAGAGATACATTGTTTGTAATATTATTTATAAGATTAGAAAAAGAGATTGGTTTTGTTCAGTTTATCAAAAATGGAAGATTACAAACTCATTTTACAAAAAGTTAAAATTCATTCAACTCATCCCTTATAATGAATTCATTCTAATATTTGTGGGGGGAAATGAGTAAACCATCAGATTTCAGAGATATGTAATTCATTTCATTTATTGATGATTTTACTCACATTAATTGTATTATGTATTTGAACCATATATCAGAATATCTAAAAATGTTTAAGAGTTTGTAGAAATGATTATTAAAGGAATGAGTATATTCTATGTAGAAGTTCTGAACTTGTAATGGAAGTGAGTACAAGAATGAATATTTCAGAAGTTTTATTGAAAAACATGGAATTAATCCGGAGTTTAGTACACCATACAACCTCTAGAATAACGGGGTTGTTGAAAGGATTAATATAATTTTAATGGATATATAACGTACATTGACAACTGAACATGGACTTTCTCACTACTTATAGTGGTAACTGATGAGAAAAACAACTTATATTCAGAATCAGTGTTTATATAGGCCAACTTCTGATAAAAATACTATGAAAGGTTCTACAATGAAACTCCATGTTTGAAACACTAAATATTTTTTGAGAGTCATTTAATCATAAAGATAAAATTTGGAAATCGTGAAAAATTTAATCAAAGTGGTGTTGATGGAATTTTTCTTGGCTATGCACCAAATAGTAGAAGATATAGATGTTTCAACAATAAAATAGGAATGATAATTTATTTTCAAGATGTAAAAGTTATTGAAAAATATGTAGAAGATGTATCACAAACACATACATAAAAGGAAGATAAATAAGATGAAATAGTTGTTGTTAAGAAACATGATAAAATTATAATAGTTGTAATTTCGTGTAGATGGAAGAATCAGACTCAGCTATAATAACCCCTTGTAATGCTTGTTTTTTCTCATTCATTTCGTATATAATATTTTCTCATGGCTGAATTTGACTATACCCAGGACCTTTTGGCATGAACCATACTCCTATATTTCTTGTAATGAAAAAGATCTTCATATATCTCATCCTAGATAAGGAAATATGTGCAAGTTTAGAAAATTGTTGATGATCAACAAAAAATTTCAAATAATTATATCATCAATATTTGTTACACATAATTAATATTATTAAAAAGTTGATCTAAAATATATTAATAATTCTTATGAGAATCAAGATTAGATTCATGAAATTAATTACGAGTTAGATCAGATTGAGATGAATTGTACTTGAGAAATTTTATGCAAACCAAATGATTTAAATATTATTATTACAAAGTGGGTGTTTTGGAAAAAGTTGAATGAATATGGTGAAGTGATAAGAAATAAATCATAATTAGCTCGAAAAGTTTACTCACAAATTAAAGTTATTTATTTTGATGAGACTTTTTTTCCAATATCAAGGTTATAATCAATCATAATATTTCTTGAAATTTCCATAAAATAATAATATAAAAATTTCTAGATTGATGTGAAATAATAATATTTCAATAAAGAACCAGATGAGGAAGTTTTTTATGAAAACCCATGTGGATTTGTAATCATAAAATATTAATTTTAAATGTAAAAGATGAAGAATTATTTTTATGGGATAAAGAATGCTTCAAGAGCATGGTATTTCGAATTTGGAACCAATTTAAGGAAGTTGATTTTCAAGAAAGGAAGAGTTGGTGGTAATCTATACATCAAATATAATCCTGATATTTCACTCATTTTAATAATATATTTTGATTATATTATATTTTCTAGTAATGATGAAGAAACTTGTGAGAAGTTTGTTGATGAGATGAAGAAGTTATTTGAACTGTACATGCTTTGTGAAATGAAATAATTTCTTGTATTAAAAATCTATAAGAAGCAGTATATTTTTCTATATCAAGATATGCATGCCATGGAAAATCTTTGTATGTCTGACATGGAGAATTAAAATCCAGTTTCCACACCAATTTTAGTGGAATCTATGTTTTCAAAAGATGGATAAGGAAAGGAAGTGGATTCTAAATAGTTTCATGAGATGATTGGAAGGTTTTTATGTCTGATTTATTTAAGACTAAATATTATTGATGTTGGTACATTTCATGAAACATTCCTAAAGTATCCAATAGAATATCATCTATTTATTAGAAAACGTATTCTTATACATATTAGAGAAACAACATATTTCATAACAAAATATGAATGATCAAGAAGAATTGTTTTTTTGGTTATACAAATGTTGACTCGGTAGGAAGTCTAGATGGTATAAGATCCACATATTATAGTGTTTTATTTCTAGGGGAATGAAAAATGACTTGTAATAATAAAAAGAAAAATTCTATAACTCTTAGCATGGCTTAATATGAATGTGTTTCTTCCACTCAAGCTATAACACAACTTATGTGGATAAAGACTCAATTGGAAGATTTTCTTATATAAGTCATGTTACACCATCCCTTGGGTTGTTATAATTAGTGTTATATAAATATTACAGGAAATCCATTTCAAAAATCTCATTCAAAAAATATTTATATCAAATATCACTTCATCAGAGAGAATGTGGAGAAAAATTAACTGAAATTGGAATATGTTCCTACAACGGAACAATTTACATACATTTTAAAAAAAATCGTTAACTAAGGAATCAATTTTTAAAACTATGATTGAACATGGGTTTACAACCTCTTTATCTCCAACATTTAGGTATGTGATTATGTCCCCACTCTCATATTTTCATTGGATATACTTTGTAAGGTGAGAGAAATGATGTTTCATAAATTTATTCACTAATATTTGGAAAACCTTTTAAGAAAGCATGCATTAAGGGGTGTTTTTAAAGTGGTTAATCATTGAAATCCTAATGTAAGTGTGTGAATTGTTTTAATAGTATTTTGAAGTGGGTTTGGGAATTTTTTAGAAATTTTTTTTATTATGAGATGGAATGTTCGAAATTTTAAAGTTCAAAGAGATTTTTCATAACTTACTACTTATGGACAACATGGTTTTTTCTATGAATGGTTCGTGGTTCCTAGAATAATTCTTCTCAAATAGGATTAAAATTGTTGATTAGTGGTCTATATCATGAGTTAAAATGTCTCAATGAATTATGAACCTTGGTTTAAAACAATATCTAATGGTGGATATTTTTGGGATCAAGTGTGATGGAATTGTTTTTTGGATGCTGGAAGAAGTGGTTTCTATTTTTTTATCTTTTGTTGTATTTTTGAGAAACCACTTCACTTTTTAAGTGCTGGTGATCATGAGAAATGAGTTACAAACATATAACTTTATATGAATATTTCATAATAAATTATATTGTTTGAAGTTCTTTGTTTTAAAGATTTTTTCGGGGTGAACTTTTTTCTAGACTCACTTGTTTTCTAGAATGAGTTTTCCGAATAGAGTGGGAAGTTGTATGAGGTGAAGAATGTCTTTAGAGAATTTTGATACAGCATCTAATGATGATTTTATTTGAAAAAAAATCTCAACATTACAATTCATCTGAAAAATTATGATTACATATTTTTCAAATAAAGGGGGAGAAATTTTTTTATATGTATGATGATGCTATGTCAATGTAAAATTTCTCAAAATCATACATTAAGGATTTTTTACATGAAAAAATAATTCAAAGTTGAAGTATTATTATCTCAGATCTTATGTGTGAGTTGTACCAATTACACAATTTTTTTGAATGTTGATATTTTGAATTTTCTAAAGTCAGATGTTTTTTAAAAGGTATTGATCCACTGATCCATCAAAGGATTTGATTCCTTAGATGAACTATTTCATAGAATGAACCTTTATTTCCTAATTTTCATTTTTAAATAAGTTACTATTGATACCAGTCCATCAGAAATGTTTCACCACTAATTCATCAAATGGGTTCAGATATATATATATATATATATCAGATGAGTGGTTGACAACAATATGGTATTATTGAAAGAGTTCTGTTGGAGGAAGACTAGAGTTTTAGATTGTGATTGAGAAGAGAATTTATTGATCTCCACCCATAAGTTGGAGTTTTTGGGACTGATGAATCAAAATAACTCTAGAGACTAATCCATTGGATATGATCAAAGACTAATCAACTAAACAAAGCCCAATAATTTAGTAAATTATTTTCATAGAGTAAAAAAGTTTTAAAATACTTACAATTGGGTCAACACTCATCAGATTAAATTTAACAATGATAAATCATCAGTGTCCAAATTTATTCTGATATTGTTTTCATCGATTTGAGTAATAGTTTAACAAATAAAGAAAAGTGGAAATGTATTGAAGTTTTTACTATATTGTTGATAATGGTTTATTAAGTCTATAAAGTTTCAAATATGTTTATGGAATAACAGTTTTAGTTGGTTTGGTAAATCTGAATGGGTAGTTTTCTATGTTGCATGTTTTTAATTATATCAAGTCAATCAGAATGACAAATAGATTCAAAGTGATAAGATTCTAGAACTGAGCAGTTGAGAAATTCTTTTTGAAAGTGGTTCTAAGGAAAAGTGTTTTTGAGAATTCAAGAAGAATCGAGAAGAATCCAAAATAATTGATATGTTTCAAGAATGGGTAAAAAATGTTGTTGAAATGAATTTGAAATTAAGAATTATATAATTTTTGTGAGTAAGAAAATGAAATTGGTTTCCCACCCTTTTTCAATTATGAGGCACATATAAATTGTGGTCAAATTACAACATACAATGACTTTGTTCACATGAATATAATAGAGATATCATGAGAGTTTTGAATTGGTATAGGAAGTTTTTTAAGAATAATTTTCAAGAGAAACATTTATGGGTAGAAAAAATATTCAAGAAAAGTTGTGGTTAGGGTTTTCTGGATTGGACCATGAAATTAGACTGATAGTTCTAGGGAAAGAAATAAACAAATTAGTGTTATTTCTAGACTACTAATTTTTACTTATTTTGGTAATGAATTATCAGACTGTGGAATTAGAGTGAGTTATTAGATTGAGTTTTTATACAACGTCCATAGAAGTTATTCCCACCTCTTCCTGGGTAAGAAAGTGAATAATTGTTTTCTAAAGCACTACAAAAGTTAAGTTGTTGAATCTACACAATGAAATGTTTGGAACAAAATGAAGAAGTTTTCTAAACATGTTATAAAACATTATTTACATCATTAATGTTAGAAAAAATACATGCACTGTAGTATTGATCATAGTTCAACTCACATGTATTGGTATTTCCTACTTATTGTATCCACAATAAATGATTTTTTTCTAGTGTATTGTGTGGTATTGGATTATTTCCAAACCATGACAAGTATTAGACACTATTATTGATTTTTGAACCTTATATGTATATATTTTCATGTGGACATCTTTCATGTTTGGTTTTTAGTAATTTGATAAGTCTTTAATAGGAGGTTAAGGTTGTTATACAAGAAATATAACATAAAATAAAAATATAATCATTGATTCATCCCTAACCCCTCTTAGTGATTACATTGATCCTGGTTGTGCTTTTCAAAATTTATTAGAGTTAAAAGATTAAAATAATAGTTAATTTTTTTTATTTATAGAATAATATATTAATAGTAAATTATTTATAATTTTATATGAAATAATATTAAAATCACTCAATGTTTAAAAATTCCATTTTTTAATAAAATAAATTTTTCGTTGAATCTGTTATTTTAATTTGAAATTTAATTTATCGATTTTAGATTTTTAATTTGAAAAAAATAATCAATTTTTAATTAAAAATGTCAATATTATCACAGGATTGATTTTTTAGTTTTTCTGAAAAGATTTATTTTTTATAATAATGGTTAAAAATACTGTTTTTACAAATTAAATGAATTTTTTGAAATTAATCATACTTTAGAATAAATTTTAAATTCATGACCCATTTTAATAATATTAAACATGTATTTTATAAGTGAATTTATAATTATAAATATGTTGTTTTTAAATTATAAACCCATATTGAAAATTTTCGAACATAAGTTATATTTTTCCTAAAATTAATTTAAATAAATATTTATTTAGTTTTTTTAAATTGTCTTTTATAACCTTTATAAAATTAATATAGTAGAATGGATATAAAATTTTGAATCATTATGTATATATTATTTAATAAGGATCATTTTATTTTCAAACACATAGAATATATTACAACAGTAAATACTAGTTACTACGGTAAAAATCAAAATTGGTAATAAGGGTTTAAACATGAAATATAAAATAAAAACATGTTAAAAACATGTGTGGGAATGGGTGTTTTATACCTTGATCAAAATTATTAATTAACCCCTCCATTATTTTCTAATTATTTTGTTAATTTCTTTGACAATGACTTCCAATTTTTATTTTTTTGGTATTTCAAAAAAGTCATCACTTTTCACATATAAAAGGGTTACTCCTCTCATCACAAACCATCACACCATAATCTACTTAGTTTATCCAAAAATTTACCCTAACCTCTTGTAAAATCTCCCATACACCATAATTAGGTTCTTATATTCTCAAAATACCAACCTTGAAATGTCTAACCCCATTCGCAAAGGAGGAAATCCAAGTACTGAGTTATAAATTTCTCACTGATACTTCCAATTATCTATTTATTTATTTTTAATTACCCATACTAAAATTACATTATAATATCTTAAAATTATAAAATAAATATTAATTTTATACTTATATTTTATTATGAAAATGGTACAAGTATTAACCTATCATGACCCGTCCTAAAGGGTCTCGTGTCGTGACTCCCCAATCCTGTCTTAGGGTCAGGAAACTATCATTGTGTAGGAATATAACTAAAATGGGAGGGCATAGCCAAATATGTATACATATGAACACATCTCCAAGACCATAAAATTATAAAATGTAAAAAAAACTGAAAAATCATGCATGAGTTCATCTAAATCCCACAACCATAGAATGAGATGATGTAAAAGAATGTAAAGTGGTCAAAAGAAAAGCCCACCAAAAAGAGTTTGAAAACAAATCCAAAACAAAAGTAAATATAGGTATTTATATCAAGACACCATACGTACATGTCTTTTTCTATTCAGTCTTACTATGCACGGTCATGTTCAATTCCATTTTGGACTATTTCAAAAGGTTGATAATTTGCACAAGATACGACATGTGCAAGAAAATCCAATGTATGAGTGATTATAAAAATACCCAGTATGACAACCCAAAACCACAAAGAATACAAAAAAGTATACCAGTCGTCTATACATTGGTATATATCAAAAATACATATAACAACAATATCAAGATATTCTCAACAAAGAGGAACCAACTAATGGTAAGCCACAATCATAATGTTAGCCTTAGATTCCAGTTCAAAGGTTCCACAAAGCACTCATCTGGGAAAACACTCTCCAAGAATCAAAAATCACTAATGATGTCCATCTAGGAGGTAGTTCTCATTAGGTATATTCATATAAGTATTCATTTATGTTTGAAGTGATACGATACCTATATGAGGATCACTCCCAAAGCCATGGGGTATACCAAAAAATCAATCTGGATTAACCTACTAAGTAAAGGATCAGATCCAACATAGTTCTGGTCACAAAGATACCAAGAACTCAACCTAGGGCACAAAGATGAATAGAATATCTCACTCTAGGACTCATATAAGGATTCCAACAACTCTATACATGAATACCTACTAAAGGGATCAATGTCCTATGTGTAGGAGCTGATTTCATACAAACTATCAGGTAAGGGATATGGGGAATGCACCCTTATGAATGTTTTCCAAGATATAGAGGAAAAGGGTTCCAATACAACTTTAAGGGAGTAAATAATGTGTAGTTGGGGTACACGATGTTTCCCTTTGACCTCATGTCATGCCCATGTAAAGGTCACATGTTAGTGTCCATGTAACAGTACATGGCATTTGGCTACCTGTTTTCTTCATCATGTGTACTAGTAAATGGGTATTCCCCTATACACCTATCCAAATATTGTATGTGTGGGAGTTCACTGCATGCTCTAGCCGATGTAATCCATCATGTTTCCTTGTATCCTCTGAGGTACACTCCGAGCTCACAAAAGGGGACCACATGATATGTGATAAGTTCACACCCCGTATGATACCTATCTTCCTCCCAAAACCCTAGCCGCATCTTGGAGGGCCCCACACACTGTGTAATTCAATATTATATGCTATGTGGATCAGGTATTTCCAGAAACCTAGGTTCCTTCTTCCATGCATGCTCACACCGCCTCCACTATGAAATATGACCTCAAACATTCCAGAAACCATAGATATATTCCAACCAAGCTTTATCGTGGCTATTTTTTCAGAATCCATCCTTATAATTCATTTAGAAAATAGATTTTTTTTCATCCTATCACCATTCACATGCCCTTATTGAATTTGGGGTCTCCAATATACTCTAATCCACTCACCACTACCATCATTTCATCTCCATATCATCGTTCCAGGCCCAAATCTACAGTATTAAATCATTTCCATAAGAAACAAGTGCACAAAGATCAATTTACATGGTGGATATTGAACCAAAGGACAATATGGAATTTCCAAAATAAAAAAGGGGAGAAATTGATAAACATAAACATGATGAACAAACCTCATAAATGTTCATGTGGGCCTCAATACATCACTATTATAATGATAGAGAAGAATAAAATAGTCACAAAAAATTATCCCAATAAATCCCTGCAATAATACCATCCCACAATATGAATGATCCATAGAAGAATCTATTGGTTGATTGATTAGTTTTTATCACATAAACTAAAAATAGTGAATGAATACAATCAAAGCAATGTCCTACTTCAATATAGATAAATCACTATTGAATAAATATTTGGCATCACTGCCATTGGTGATATCTCTGAATTCCATTGCACACCAATCACCGATCGTCAACTCGGTTCATGTTCGCCAGAGAGAGATCCTACAACACACTCTACAGGGGTTCTCTAATGGTTCTAGTCTTATGCGGATAACCCTATAATTCTATCATAATATTATACTTATTGACATGTTAGTTTCTACAATAATGAATTAAAAAATAAAAGAATTTATTTAATTATTATATTCATTTAATGCTCGCAATAACGTTTCAACAAATGCCCTATAATTAAAAAGGTTATCTCATTCCTAGGGTAAAACCCTCGTTTTTAACTCAACGATGCCCTCATATTTTTTATCTGAGCCCCCATTTTGAAGTTACTCTACTTTTTTAGGAAAATTAATAGCATGTTCTATTTAATATATTTAATATATTTCAAAAATTTATTTCAAACAGACAAGGCCTCAAAACCTTATGCCCTCTTAGAATATTGTCTTGAAAATAATCCAAAAAATATCCAAAAAATATATGTAAAATACATTTTATTACATTCTCCCCACCTTGGGGATTTATGTCCTCAAAAATCCAGAACAAGTGGCTATACAAAGAGATGCAGGTACTGAGAACATTTTTGGGCCTCTCACTCCTAAGTGATCTCTTGAAGATTCCTGTGATAGCACCAGACACATACTAAAATAATTTATCACCCATAAAAGATCTTTTCCCTCCGATCCTCAATCTCTACCAGGTACTTTTACAAGGTATATCTATCCTCAATTTCATGCTCACCATAGTTGATATTGTTTTATGGGTTATGAATGTACCCCATCAACTAAAAATCACAGAAGATGTCATTTAATTAGTCTAGATACAATGGTAGAGTTAAGTATTACACCACCTCAACAACTCTACATAGTATCTGGAAAGGGAAAATGAATCTCATAGATAACTCTCCACTCTAAGAAAATCTTCATAATTCTCATTAAGTTGAAACCTGTAGGAACACATAGTCTCCCTCATTGAACTAAAAAGGCCTTAATCATCAGTCAAAATAATACTTTTGATGGATCTGTGCATTCCTCATCCACTCTTAGATGATATGAACCTTTTCTATTGTTTCTTTCACCAACATTAGGCCCAAATGTGCTCACTCTCTCAAGTCAGTCCAGCAAAGTGGTTACCAGAAGTGTCTCTCATACAAAGCCTTGAATGGTTCAATACCACTGGTATAATGGTAACTATTATTTTATGAATATCCTATTAGTGTTAGATGATCCTCCCAAATATAGAAAAATTCTAACATGCAAGATTGTAGAATGTCCTACATAGCTTGACAGGTCTGCTTAGTTTGGCTTTCAATCTGGGTGTGAGATATTGTGTTCAAGAATAACTGAGTCCCAAATGTCTCCTATAATCTCATCCATAACTGATATGTAAAGAAATAATCACAATAATAAATTATCATCTATGGATCTCCATGGAGTCATACTATCTTCTTCATGTAGAGGTGTCCCAAGATCTCGACTTAACTCTTATCCTGAGTAGCTACGAAGTGGTCTGACTTGGTGAGAAAGTCTATGATTACCCAGATGGAATCATTTCCCCTATAGGTATTTGGTAATACCATGACAAAGTCTCTGGATATCCCATACCACTTACATTATGTCACCTCTAGGGGTTGAGCTAAACCTGATAGAACTTTGTGTTCATCATTTACTTTCTGACAAGTAAGGCATCGAGAAACAAACTTTGGAACTCCATTATTCATCCTTGGCCACTAAAACTAATGGAAGATTTACTGATACATATTTACCTTTCCTAAATGTACCACTAAAAGATATTTATGAAACACTCTCAGAATCTCCTATCGAAATATCTTTAGTACCATCATATATCCTTTGAAAAAAACGACATGCTTTTCACCATCAGAAAATCCATCAGGAGAATGTCCAGTGGATATATTAGTATATAGAATATCTCACTTAGAATCCCCAACTTATGCCTCCCTAAACTGCTAAAAAATATAAGGTGTAACATCCATAGAGTGTGGTAAGATTCCCCATCTCTATCTATAAAGGATAACTACAATGAGTACAACTACTCCAATTCCTCATTAAACAATTCTTAACAAGATATCCTACTGAGATAATCTCCTACCACATTCCCCTTCTCGAGAGTATAGACAATATCAAAGAAATAAACCTTGGGTAACGCTTTCCATAATCTCTTTCTCATGTTAAGATCCTCCTTAGAGAAGATATACTTGGGACTCTTGTGATCATTATTGATGATAAACCATTCTCCTATTAGGTGGTGTCACCACATCTTTATTTCAAATACTACTACTGATAACTCAAGATCATGGGTTGCATAGTTTTTCTCATATTTTCTCAGCTGATGTGAACCATATAAAATCACTACTTTCCTCTTCATCATAACATAACCAATCTTGGATTCAAATACATTGTAGAACACTAATACTCGGCACCCTCCTCTAGAAATATCAAGATGGGAGTGCTCATAAATCTCTATCTCAACTTCTAAAAAGACTTCTGGAACATCTTTTCCACATGAAATACATCCCCTTTTAGGTCAAATCTATCTTGGGAACTTATATCATAGAAAAATTAGGTATGAATCTCTAGTAAGAGCCTAACAATCCTAGGAAGCTCCACAACTCCATCACGCTCTTAGATTGCTCCCAATCTAACACTAAGTCAACCTTGGATGGGTCCACTACCACACCATCTGATGAGATAACATTTTCTAAGAAGTGGAACTCCTTTATCCAGAACCGACACATTGATAAATTTTTGTCAAGTTTGTTCTCTCTAAATACATTTTGAACTATCCCCACCCATATCACGTGATCCTCCTCAAACACCGAGTACATAAGGATATCATCAATTGAAACTACCATGAAACATTCTAAGAAGGGAATAATGATATGGCTCATGAGTACCATAAACATTAGTGTAGAATTATTTATAGAAAATGGAATTACCTAGAATTCATAGTGACCATATCAATATCTGATTTCCATCTTCAGTATATCCTCATCCTGTACTCACAACTAGTGATAGCCTGACTTGAGCTCAACCTTCAAGAACAATCATGCCCCACTCAACTAATCAAGGAGGTGAGTTATCCTCATTAATTGACACATGTTCTTTATGTTCACCAGGTTCAAGAACTGATAGTCCACATATAATCTCTATATCCCTTCTTCATTCTTAGAGAAAAAAACTGGTGCATCCCAAGGTGAAACATAAGGACTAACAAATACCTTACTTTGTAAATCCTCCAACTGCACCCTCATCTCGTGAAGCTCTGTGGGAGCCATCTGATATGTTGGTGTAAATATAAGTGTTTTCATCGGGTTTATATTAATATATAAGTCCATATCTTGGTGCGGAGGTAAGTTTAGAACATCCTCGCAAAAGGATTCCTCATACTCTTCCACCACTATAGGAAACTGAAAAATCATAACATCCACTACACTAAGCATCACTCTATACAACTGATGAGTAATCGGTTTCACCCTTTAGTTAATGAGTCAATACTATTCTGCCTATGTTTCCTTTTCACCCAAAAAGGAAAACCTGGTCCCATTTCTATGTCTACACCACAGCCACCTCCTAAAATAGTCAATCTAGACATGAACATTATATAGAAAATCCAAATCTATGATGAATTCATAAGGCCTCATCACTACTATAAATATTTCCCAATAGAAACTCTCACCTCCAAGATTTAGGTCACACTGTTGGAACAATTGTGTGATCACTGATTCATCACTAATAGGTGTCTCTAAGCGTAAGGGTAGAGTCAAGGGCTCAACCAATATCTCAATGTCTAAAACTAGTTATGAAAAAAGAAAGTAATTACAAAAAATTCTATTTATAAATACTATATATAAGGTATAAAAAACATAAATCAGACCTTGAATCATTTCTAGAGTCTATGGGTCATAACCCTTGACCACCTGCAGTCATCCCTACCACTATCCTCTAATTCCCTAAGCCTATCGTTGACCACATGGGTATAGTGGAGGTAACACGTCAAAGTATCTACCACCTAAAGATGCTCTCCCAACTCTTATTCCACATCCACAACCCTGATAACCTATCAAATTCTACTATTACCTCTTCCTTGATGACCCATCCATAGATTATCTATCAATTATATGGTGGGTTGGACAATCTCAGGCCATATGTCCCTTACTGTCTCATGAGTAGCACCGCCTCTCCCTAGTATTAATGGACCCATCCTCTGAGCCCGGAACCACAACCCCTCTATAAAGGGACCATAATCAAATGTATTTCATGTCTAGGACCCTAAGACTAAAATCATCCCCTTATAATCGAGGTCTTTGGTCTTAATTTTTGACTACCAGTAACCATTGGCTATGTATGCTCATCCAAGAAACTCTCATCCACCAAAGCATGCACTAGCACCCCAACATAGGTAGGAATTCATAGAGGGGTAACACTGTCCTGGATGTCTCAATGTATTCCTCAATAAAAAGTCTGATCCTGAAATTTCTAATCTAAGACCATATCTATCGAGTATCTGAAGAGGTTGGTAAACCTCGATAAATAATCATCTAGTATTTTGTTACCCTAATGGAGCTACAGAAGCTACTGGATACACACAAACCTTGTCGTATCTTGACATAAATCCTCTTTAAAAATGTTCTCAAACTCTAACCATGATAGATTCACCACTTTTTAGGACTGGGTCACCAAAACCCACCATCATCTAGCTGAACCATGAAGAAGTATTACCCTGTGGGCCATAATCTAATCTACTGGTGTCTTGAACAGATAGAAAACTCAAGTCACCACATAAATTCATTTATCATCCAACTCTGGGTTGTTTATTCCTCTAAACCTGAGGGGTGTCTATAACTAAAACTCATGAAGTGCACTCATCTAGTACACCTCATCTTCAAGTATTGTGGGTACCATATTATAATATATATGTGGTGGTATAGGTGGTGCAACACATGGATGTAATATCTCTAGAACTAGTACCTGTATCGATGCTTCATCATTGATGGGATTATCCTTGTGATCCTAACACTAAATCTTAGCTATCATACATCATAGAGGAATCCTAAAAGTAAAAAAGATGTACTAAGTTCGGGAGTATATCTAGAGAGATAACTCAAGGCAGACATAGAAACCATAACCCATTCCTATATGATGGATGTATCATCTTTTCCCCTACAAACAATGTCCTCATGTATAGATATGAAATTAAGGTGATCAAATTCTTATTGTATGGATACGTCAGTCATTGCACCAACAACAGGGTCCCTAACCTGAAATACAAACTCCAAACACTTAACAGTATTTCCCAATAACAATATCACATACTTTGTTCCTAATTTAGAACTGACTGATCTGATACCACTCTGTCATGGCCCATCCCAAAGGGACCCATGACACAAATCCCCAAGCCTGCATCCAATAAGCTAGGGGATAGCGACTAGCACCGAGTTTGCATATAACTAATATGGGATACTTTTTCCTATACACCTGTAAATACAGAAACATCTCTAATCCTATAAAATAGTGAAATATAAAAACAACTGAACAACCATGCATGTATAAATCAAAATCCCACAATCAGAGTACAACATGAAGTAAAGTAAAGTAAAAAGGGCCAAATACAATCCCACAAATAATAGTCTGAAAAAGTACAACCTGAAAGTAAAGAAAGATTCTACTCTCAAGATACCACAAGTACACATCTGGGTTTGTATGGTCTCACTAAGCACCATATGGTCCTTGTCTATCTAACACTTTGTCAAAAGATCAACCATATGCACAAGACATGACATGTGTAGGAAATTACCATATAGAGGTGAGTACAACAATACCCTGTAAAAAATACAAAACCACGAAGCAAACAACCAAAGTATAACGGTAATCTCTACACAATTATATATTTATAAAACATATAACAAGAATATCTATATATAATAAAAAAATACACAAATTCTAAAGGAAAACCACAATCGTAATGTCATCCATGGATTCCATAACGCAGGATCCACAAAGCACTCATCTGGGAGAACACATTTCACGATTCTAAGAGCACCGATGATGTCCATTTGAGAGGTATTTCTCATTGGGTCTCTTCATAGAATTATATGCTGAAGTCCTTGGATATATGATTCATAGATTAAAATCACTCCCAAGGAAATAAGATATACCAACAAATCAAGCTAGATTAACCTACTAAATAGAGGATCGAAGCCTGCATAGTTTTGGTCACGGTGATACCATGAACTCCACCAACGAAATAATTATGAATAAATGATCTCACTTTGGGCCTCATGGAAGGATTCCAAAAAACTATATCTAAGAAATTATGCTGAATAGATTACTGTACTAACCCTAAGGGTAGGGATATTAGGAACACACCCTAATGAAACTTGTCCAAGATACAGTGTACAAGGGTTCTAATCCAACTTTAAGGGAGTAAATGATGTGTAGTATGGGTATACACTATATTCATTTGACCTCAAGTCCTAGCTGTGTAAATGGACCATGTCCAAGCCTTTATAGCAGTACATGGAATGTGTCTTCTCATGTATTTTTCCCATGTACCAGTACATGAGTATGCCCTTGTACACCAAGCCAAGCCATGTCTGTGTTGGTGTACATGACATGCCCTATCCCATGTACTCCATCTCAGGTCCATGTATCATATAGGATATTTTCTATGCTTAGAAAAGGGGACCACACACACTTTGTGATAAGGTTACACACCATGTGCTATTAATCTTCCTCCTCAAATCCTAGAAACTGCTAGGAGGGACCCACTTTCCATGTAACCCCGAATTACATGCCATATAGACCGGGTTTTTCCAAAAACCATGGTTTCTTATTCCTCACATTCTCTCACCACCTATACCTCTAAATCTATCCTCAAACTCACTACAAAACCAAAATATTGTCCAATCAAGACTTTTAGTTTCCATCCACTATAATCCAGCCTTCAAATCCATCCAAGAAAACATAATCTATTCTTAATGTCACTTTTCACATGCCCTGATTGAATTAATCAATTCTAATTCAATCGAATCCACTCATTTATACCACCATAACACCTCCTTTACTTCATTTAAGTACCAAATCTATAATTTCGAATCATTATGCCAAGTAATGGGTTCACAATGATCGATTTCCTTAGTGGATGTCAAACTAAGGGATAATGAAGAACTCCCACGATAAATAAAGAAAAAGGGGAGAAATGTGAAACCAAAAATACTAGGAATGAATCTTGACCAATGTTCATGTTTTCCTAAATTCTTCATCATTAGAATGATAGTGAAGAATAATACAATCACAAAGAAAATCTCCCAATAAATCCCACTCATAATACGCATGATCCAAGGATCAATATATTGGTTAATTGATCTGTGTTCATCATTGGAAATGAAAATGTAGAAATAATCCAATAAATAAAACATCCTACTTTGAGAAGGATTTATCATTGATGAAGAATGAGCTGATGACATTGGTGAGAACTCTAAATTTCGTTTCACACTGATCCCCATTCTTGGATTCAGTTGATGTTCACCAGAGAGAGAACCACCAACACTCTCGCAAAGGGTTATACAACAACTCTATATATATATGTTTAACCATAGAATTCCAATATTATGGTCTAATAAAATAAACATCAGTCACTACATTAAAAAATTAAAATAACATAAAATAATTTATGTAATTATTCAATTCCCATGATGAATTTTCTTCAAAAACTCTACACCGACATATTTTATGTCATTCCTAGGGTAAAACCCATATGATGAACTCAACGATGACCCCATATTTTAAATCCATCCCACTTTTTTGAATTTATTCAAGTTTTTTATGAAAACTGTGTGCACATGCTATTTAATATATTTATCATATTTAAATCATTTATTCTAGGCACCCTAGGCCTTGGAATCGCATTCTGTCTCAACACCTTATCTCAAAAAATCCATATAATATAAAAAACAATACATAGAAGATATTAGTAATTACATAACCACCCTCATCCTTTCCCATTAATAAAAATGATAACATGAATCATGCATGTGTGTGCACTACCGCCTCCATGGAGTAATATGTTACTTTTTCCTTCATCACATAACATTGATTGTTAAAAAGGTAATTTAATTTATAATAATTATATTTATGAATTTTATATGATTCATAAATGATATAAATTTTAATCCTCTCTTCGGTTATATGTAAACCAAATCATCATCCATGTGTACATGTAGACTACCACCTCTATAGATCAATGTATTCCATTTCTCATTACATCCATTCATGGATAGATGTAAGAGTTGCTTTAAATTATAATTTTTTTGTGATATTAATAAAGTTATATTAAATCAAATTTAATATCCTAATTATATTAATGATAAAATAAATTTTTAAAATTAACCATCTTAAAAAAGTGAACTAATAAGGAAAATAATTTAATTACGGTATTCAATTGTTTTGTTTCGATAAATTATACTCAAACACATTTATAATTATAATATATCATAATAATTAAAAATAAATGATATCATTCAGATATGTTTATAATGATATTGAAAGTAAATCAACTAATATTCATCCATTAATCATGGTAAGTTCGTGTTTGGGTCTTTTTTACCACCTACTAGAACCATTCTACAAAATTATTTCATGGACAACCATGAAAACCTAAATAATGGGGTAATATGATATAAATATTTAAATAAGGATTTTTTTGGTTCTGTAAAGGATACATGAATATTCAACTAAATAATTAAGAAAAAACCTCTCGTTGATCAAGAAAATCAATGAATTGTACTTATTATTGATTTCATCTTCAAGAATAAAGAGTGAAACACTCATCAAATGAAAATAAAACATTATAAATAATCATAATTCATCCATTAAAATTATGTTAATTATATTTAAAAGATAAAATTTTGAAGAAAAATGAATACTGGCATTGATCCTACACAACTAGTGAAAATAATCAAAACTATAAACAACCAATATAGGAAAATAGGTAAAAATAATAAATATACTTGTAGATTTTGATTATAAATGAACATTATAAATAGTGGTAGGTATTAAAATGTGTATGAAACAATTTATTATCAAATTTATGTTTTCTATAAAGGATTATATATCATATTAATTGAATTCAAGATCAAGGTAAGGGTTTTTTGTCACAAATATGCACTCCTTGAGACATATTTTCTAATATACAACTTGTTTTATTTACAATGGAGTATATAATTTATGATGAAATTATTTTAATGTATTAATTTCACTTATGGTGTTTAAGGATCTATATCACGTTATCTATTTAAATAGACATTGATTATAAATATAACAATGTTTTATGACTTTTTGATAACTCAACTCCATTTGTTGAGTTAAAATAATTCTTATTGAACTTATTTCTTCCAATACTAGTTTATTTCAACCAAATATTTTTAATGGAATTATCAATTACTTTTTGGTGGAAATGGTCTTTAATTTTAAATCTTTTACCACGATAAAATATCTTTTTTAAAAGTATATCATTTTTTGAATAATTTCTTTCATCTTTAATGATGGTTTCCCCTCATTGTTTATATTTTACTTTACCAACAATGTTTTCCTTTATAAATGGAATTATAATAATATGTTATCTCATGTGACCTTAATATCTAGATTATATTAGTTTAAAACATATGTTTTGTGTCTCTGTTTCCCAACAAAAATTTAACCTGATTCTTGATTGTGGGGGGTTGAAAATGGATGCACAATAATTCAAATAGGGTTCACTGTTTTTTTTCTTATAAAAAATCTAACAACTTTCATTTCCATACTCCTTTTGAGTCAATGTGGATATATCCTATTGAAATGATCTAATTGATACCATGTTTTTAATGTAATCATGTATATATATTAGAGGTTCCCCATCATTCTGTTATTAATTCATGATTATTTTTCTTAAATATTAATAGTTGGGGTATCTGGAGTTTTTTTGTCTAGGGAGGAAATTGGTGTTTTAGAGTTGTAATTTAACCTCAAAGAGCCATCCAATATATCATGTGAAAGTAGAAATGAAAACCCACATAGATTCATTTAATGGGTAAGGGGGAACATGATACTCGATTTAAAACTCAAAGAGTAATTCTACTTATCCTTCCATGAATAGTAATGAAATATTAGATATTTTGGTTATGTTTCTTGGTCTTACACTTGAAAATAAGGATCATAATGAAGGCACTTTTATCATAATGATGAGATGATAATCAAAGATATCTAAGACCACATGATTTATACTCGGTGTGAGAAATGCGAGACAACATAATATTAGTCACATTGCGTGGGAGCACAACATTATATTTGAAAGGAGGATTAATACACTGAGGATACACTAAAAAGATTCATGTTCCATGAAAGGGGAGACAATAAGAAATAATGTCGGGATTATACATGGTATTACTTGAGATACCTATTCTATTAGGTTTGTCAGGTGAGGGTATGTTTTGGGGAATACACTGAGGATGAGCCCCACCTTTAGAAACTAAGAGGAATATATAAACTCATTGAATATTAAGTAACAATTATAGATTATACATTTAAATATAACCAATTAGGATTAATATTAGGGGATTATATGAGTTTAGACTCATAAAACATGATAAATTCAAACCGAGACATATCAAATTATGGAATATAAGAAAATCCACATGGATAAATCATGACATGAGGTGTAGTGACCCCAACCCTAGTATCCAGAATCCAATGCAATAAGTTAATACATTAACATAAGATACGATATTAAAATCCCAATGTTCTGAATAGTTTATAAATTTTAGAAAACCATATTACATATATTGTACCCGAATTAAATTGGAAAAAATAAAATTATACAAATTAAATAATAAAATGTAATAAACTCCATCCTTGAAATTCATTAAAAGTATCTTCTTCATTACATGGGGACAAAAAATAAGGGTGAGATACAATGCTTAGTAAGGATTAAGTACAACAGAATCTATAATGAATCAATAATCACAATCAACATAGAGAATTACATAACTAAAAACATTCTAAAAAAGAATTTGGATAATCCATAATCAATATTGCAAGGTAAATAACTGAAATATGCACCATTTAATCTTCAAAATGAGAATGAAATGCATTCATAAATAATGTCATAGAAAAATATCATGGATATAAAAATGAATTATCAGTTAATGAAATTATTAAATATTGGTCTCCATGTTTCCTAGGGACATTGAACCTTTTCCATCAAAACCTTTCAAAAGATGGTTAAAGAAATACCATGTAGAAAACCATCTGATTTGGCCAACTGATTCATCTCATGAGACTACCAGTGAATTTATAGGATTAATTTAATTTCTAATAACCCATTTCATATTGTTCTAATTCATTCCTTATATATCAAATAATTAATTCAATTCATAAATAATGCGCCCTATCAAATATCCATATTGAGTAAAGAATACTGATTTATCATTATTTCACCAATTAATCAATATCTTTCAAATTAAACACCATACGTAAAAATGTTATAATGTTTCGGAAATAATCATATCAATTACACAAGAATATTTATATTCAAGAGAAATTTAATTTCCAATGAAAAATAATTAAATTGATTATTTTAAATTAAATTTAACAATCAAAAAAATTTAGATTGAATAATAACTATTACCACTTGGTAATTTTCAAGTCAGATTCCCTTGGATGAAACAATTAAAATTAGAACATAAAATACCATTAAGTATAGATCATTATATTATCTATAAATGGGGAAGTATATATACTACATAAAAGTGAATTGGTGCATAATAACAAATAAGTCTCAATGTATTGTAAATTAAGACAAAATCTCTTACCTTACAATTCTTTTTGGTTGAACGCGCTTTAAACTACTGTATAATGGTTTTAATACATTTTTTAACATAAAGAAAACCATATCAACAATTAAAATATCATATATGATCATTTATGAAACATTATCACCATTTTTAATAATCTTTCATTATTTTAACTATTATGGGTATTAATTACCTTGTTTGTTGAGTATGTTTAGACTTATTTGTTACTATTCCTCATACATCAATCATGTTTTTATAATATCCAGAAATTAAATCATGATTTTAATATCTTATATATTCAGTATATATGAATTTATACTAATCTATAAAATTTAGTAATATGAAATGAAATGCACCATTCATGGATAAGATTGGATGTACATTCACATGAATACCACTTCCATTTTATTATCATATTTTTTTAAAAGTAAATGATATATATGTATATTATCATTATTGTATCATATTTATGCCATATAATTTAAGTATTTTTATTAAACATATTTTTAATACATTCCATATAAAGCTTGAATGAAACATATCACTTCACGAGGTAGTAGTCTACTGTACACACACACACACAATGTTATCGTATTCCCAAAAAAAGGAAATCATGAAAGTATGTGTTATATAATACTTAATTAAGAATAAAAAAATAATTAATATCATGAATATCATATATAAATATTATTTTCATCAATATTCCCAACCTTGATAGGAGGTAATGGAAAAACAAACAATATCGATTCATGTTGTGGTGGTCTGTCATACACACAAATTATGATTTCATAACCCATTTGATGGAAGTTTTTGAAGTTTTAGGTCATACCATTAAAATAAAAATATATATGTATATTTAATGTAATGATGCTATTATATTAACATGACATGAAAATAATTTAAGGATGTTGAGAAGTAATTAAAATAAAAGTTCTTTTAGTTAAACATTACCTCTTCTTCATGTACTCTCCTTAGGTTTGTGATATTTCCTTCCTAATATGGATTTATAACCAATATAAGGCGTATAGAATGATGGTAGGAAAGTTTTTATGTTAATTTTGTAGGTTTTTGATGATGAAAATGTCTTGGGAGGTTTGAATAAGTGAGGGGATTGAGTTCCATTTTATAGGGAGGAGGAGTGGCATTCTTATAAATACCAAAAAGTAAATAATATTGGGAGGTCTCCCATACCTCATGTGACTCTAATAATGAATGATTTTATATAGAAGAGGATATATGGTATAAATATGTTTATTAAATGGTCTTTAGATAATTTTTTAGTCACTTACACACCTTATATTTTAATATTAACCATAAATAAACTCATTTTTTTCTTAACTATAGTGATTAAGAATAACAGTTGTATCCAATTAATTTGGTAAAAATTTATTATGAACATATTATAAATTATGAATTATTATAATTAAAATAATGTAATACATTTTTCCAAATTCAAATCATGGAGGAGAAAGAATTTAATATATTAGTTATCCTATAGACGACACGAAAAAGAGGATTTTTAAAGTGAAAGTGTATGAAATTTTGAAATATTTTTACAGAAAAATTCACTATGAAACTGATTAAAATTTAATATATTGAATTAATATATTCATAATTTATCAAATATAACTTTAAAACTAATTTAAAATGTTATTTATCATTATAAATTATTTATATGAAAAGTCAATTTTAAATAAAATTTAGTATTTTTCACTATTCACCAAAAAATGGAACTTCTCCGGAAAATATTAAAAATAAACCCTATGATAATTTTGATATTTATATTTAAAAAATTAGGATTATTTAGTTAAAAAAATTATAATTTTTGAATATTTAATTTTAAAATAAGGGTACAATTAAATGGTTATAAAATTTTCTTTATAAAAATAATTTTTTTGTGTATAAAATTGTATTTGTTTTTATCATATACTTATAAAATATATTGGATGAATTAAATTTTTTTTATTTTATATATAATTTATATATTTAAATTATATCATTTAAAAATATTATCATATTTAATTGATTAGGATAAACTTCTATTGGGATCGTAAATATTGTTTTTTATAAAAACATTTCCTTTATATTAGATTGATTTTCATTTTCATTGATAATTAATATTTAACCAATGTAGTCAACCATATATTTTCATAAATTATTTAATCCTATTTTAATCCATTATTCTACTATATCAGTGATAATTATCATATTAAATAATAATATATTATTGCTCAGTAAAACCCGACCTTGTGTGAAATGTAAGCTTTCAAAGAAACTCTTTGTTGTTTGTAACACAAGCTAATATCATTATTTCATGCATTGAGTGATATATGATAGATTGAATTTGTTTTAGAAATTCAATATGTCATAAAGTCTTAGGTTGTTATATTCCCTTCTACTCTTGGTATTGTGTTTCATACATGTTATCGAATACAATATTCATACTTTATTATTTCGTGGTGTTATATTCTCCACACCTTAATAAAATTACACCCTCTCAATTTAAACATGATATCAATAATCAATGTTTTTATATTTGAAAACTACTTTGTTGAAAAATTCACTTTTTCAAATTTTTAATAAAATACCATATCAATAAGAGAGAAAGGAAGTACAAAAGTCATCTATAATAATCAAATAACTAGGTCTACAGATAGAAGAACATGGGTGGGAAATATAACATGGACATTTAAGAGAAATATAACACACAAATACTGGTAGAGATTGAAAGAGAAAACTGAGAAAAATAAAGTGGGTGATCTGAATAAGGTTAATTACACTAAAACCATAAACCAAATAGGAATGAATAAGTTCAATAATATCATAAAAAATGATGATTGTAGGATAACATTTTTTTCGAGACCCTTTCCATAGAGTAGAGGAATTATTTCACTCTCTAGGTATATAAGGAAACATACCTACTTGATAAATTTATATTTCATAATAACAATCACATCCTTTGGTTGTTCCTTGGATTAATTCCACATTATCTCTTAGAAAAAGCTACATCATATTTTGAATAAACACATTAATCCCCAAATCTTCATCCAAAGTTCAACATATTACATTTCATAAATGGTTATCCTCATGACCATTCCAAAATATTATGATCCAATACTTTATAAGGTCACTAAATTTTAAAAATGAACATATCCTTAATCAGTTCTAAGTTAATTAGTATTATTAAATTTAATTTATCCATATCAATCATCTCTATATCCCCTATAATTATCTAAATGCCAAGAACATATTAAGGGATCTCAATCATGTGTTTTCCAAGGAGTTTAACTTTTCACTGAATCAATTTTCTTATTACCATTCAATAAATTTGCTGAAATCCCTTATGAAATAGTACTAAAATATAATCCTTATCTATTTAATATTTCTTATAACAAGATTATCATCAATATAATAATTTTAAAAAATATTTCATGGATATCAATAAACAAGAATATTAAAAATTATGCTTTTGTTGTATCAATAACATAATATTGACCCTGATCCCTTAACTTCTTTTATGGTATATTCCCTTGTTTATTACGTAATTAATTTTCATAGTGCCCCATCTTATTATAGTCGAAATGCTCAATAATAGTGTTTTATTTCTTACTTTTTAATTATTTTTCCTCATGACCCTTTTCTCCACACTTATTAATAACTCCCAATCCATTCAATCATTTCCAAGGGATATTATTTACCGAATTTTCACACAATAGAAAATCCTTCATTCCCTTCCTCACTTTATCTTTTATTTTCTCAATCATTATTTTCTTCTATTTCTTCCCTTCGAAGACATAAGGCACGGATAATTAATTCATTATCTTAATATCACATATAACTATTTCATTATGTAATGAAAATGGTTAAGAGACCAGAACCCTTTAAACGCTTGGATTAATCCCTTTAAAGAAGTGATCAATATGTCATTATATGATTCTTCTGTAACCCATAACATACCTAGATAACCCTATAAGGGTATCTTCATACTCTGGAAAATTTTCTTCTTCCTTTTTTTTTAAGATAAATAAATTTCTCTTAATCTCTAATTATTTTCATGGTTAAAATATTTTTCAAAGAATATATCCTTAAAATATTTTCTTTCTAAGAGTTATATTTCCTCTTTCTTCTTAGTATTATAGATAAAATACCACCATTGATCAGTATCCCAAATGAGATAATACACTTCAATTGTTACCTTTTCCTTTTCACCACAACCCAATTCCATAAATATCTTCTCTAAATAATTAATCCATTTCTCATATGTCATTATATCTATAGTCCCACTAAATAATGGGGGACTCTACCACATAAGGTAATCCAGTGTTAGATAATCTCATTGTTAAATAGGTTGCTTCATCTAGGAAATGTTATTTTTCATAACATAATTAATATTCCCTAATATATACATAACATGTTCAGTTCCAATGCAAGCTATATCATTTTCTATAGCATGTCAACCTGTATATTGTCCATGAGTATTAATACAATTATTCATTTTAGGTTCCATTTTTAAAAAGGGAAAACACTAGATTAAAACATAACATTTTGAAACATAATGTCTAATCATAGAACTAGTTAAATACTAATCATAAATTGAAAAATATTATCTATAACTAATCTTATAATCATAAGCATTGTTTATTTTGGGATACACTTACTTTGAAATCCTTCATAATAGATTACAAAGAAATTTTTTATTATCCTAAAAGTATCCACCAGGATATTCAAACCAGGTGAACAGTAATGCCTATTGTCATATACCATGATATGCTCAAGTCAAGCCTGACATATCCTTTTTTGAGTTATTACCCCTAGGTGAATTTGTACAAGAACCACGACCACTTGTAGTATCTAGATAGGTATTTATTTCTAGGATTACCCACATAATCTATATCGTAGAAAAACATTAAGATTTTATGCAATAATTGTCCTCAATATCTATCAAAGGGTTATGTTCCATAATATCTATTTTCATAAATTGTGTTCCCAAGGTTTCTACTAAACTTTATCTGATACTAGCTATAATGACCCCGACCCTAGTAGCCCGGAAGTAGTTTCATAGTTTATTAATTGGAATAAGATACAAGATTAAAATACCAAAGGACCAAACCATTTAAGAATTTTTGAATACTAGATTACGTACATGGTACCCATATTACATTGGAAATAACAAAATAAAACATAATATATAACAAATGATAATAAAATTCATCCCTGGAACTCATTCAAAGATATCTTCATCATAACATGTAGAATAGAAATAAAATAAGAGTGAGATAAAATGCTTTGTAAGGGCTACGTAGAGTAGAACCTACCATTAATCAATATACATAATCAAAATATCAAGGTACATAACTGAACACACATGCCACATAAATATTTGTATAAGGAATAATCAAAATGAAAAGGTAAATAACTAAAACAAACACCATTAAATCAATAAACAAGGAATGAAATGTATCCATAGATAAATTCATTGAAAAAATATAATTGATAATAATTATATATGAATTATAAATAATGTAAATTCATAAATACTAGATGTCATGTTCCCAGGATCATGGAACCTTTACCATAAATACCTTTCACAATACGGTTTAAAACATACCGTGTAGAAACCTGTCTAATTTGGCCGACAGATTCTTCTCATGAGGCTACTGATGTATCAAGGGGATTACATTAAATGGTCTCCAACCCATGTCATACTAGTATAAATCGTTGCTTATATATATAATAATATATTTAATTCATAAAGAATGTTCCTTATCAAATATTTTTATTTAGTAAAGGATACATATTTATTAATATTCCACCAATTAATTAATATCTTTAAAATTAAACACCATATGAAAAAATATTATAATTTTTTTAAATAATCATATCTATTATAAGAGAATTTTTATATTCAAGATAAATTAATGTACAGTGAAAAATTATTACAATAAAGTGATTTTTTTTTGAAAAAGGTAACAATCAAAAAAGAAAATGAGATTTCATAATAACTATTACCACTTGGTAATTCTCAATTCAAATTCATTTGGATGAAATTATTCAAATTGAAAATTAAAGTACAATGATGTATGGATAATGATATTACATGTCAATGGTTAATTATGTAATGTCTTGAAAATTCCTAATATTTTTTTTAATTACATGGAATTATTTTGAGACTGTGAAATCTGACGACGCGTGATTCTGAGCCCCGGAGTGCCTGGAATGATCTGTCAAAGTTTTGTTAAGATTTTATTAGTAAATGAAAGCAGTTTTCCTGAAAAAATAGGAATAAATCTTAAATGGTTACTTGGATCAAAAATATGAGGGCACTATTGCGCTCTGAATGGTGGGTTTACCCCAGGCACAACTCTTGTTTAGTCGGTGTGGGCCTCCTGTGAGAAAACCCGAAAATTTCATAACCATAAATAAAATAATTAAATATAGTTATTTTATTTTTCAAATTCTTATAACTCACAAACCATAACTCAGATTACAAATCTGAGACCACCATTGAACTCGTGAGAGTATGATTTCTTTAAGAAGATACTAACATTGGCAAGCGTGAGCCACTTGTGAAAGTTAATTTTAGGTCATAAATAAAATAATTGGCTAAAAATTATTTTATTTTAAAATACATAACTTTTAAATGGTAAATCAGATTGGAAATCAGAGAGTACATTTGGGTTCTTTGGGGTGTGTTTCACTTAGGTAGAGCCTAACCTTGACCGGTGTGGGTTGAGGGTGATTGTAAATAATTTTCCGAACTTTTTTGGGTACGTTCAGTAAATGCGCGAGAAGTGTTTTGTAACTTTTGAACCGATTTTCAAAATTGAAATCGGAGGACATCGTTGAACTAGCAACGCAGATATTCACTTAAGGAGATGTTCACCTTGACTGCAGTAGGTCTAGGATAGAAATTAGTTTTCATACTTTTCATGGGGGGAAATAAAATAAACATGCTTTATTTTTTTTTTAAATTGAATCCTCCCACTTGAAACATGAAGGTGGGGACCAAAAAAGGGTGGATGGACATTTAATGTTGGGAATTAAATTCCCAGTTACACAAATTGTGTAACCAAGTTACTCTTTAATTAATTGGATTCATTAATTTAGAATTAATGAATCAACTTTAAACTCCTTGCTTTATCCAAATTAAATGTGCCAACATAATTTAATTAATGTACAAAGTTTAATTAAATTATTGATTAAGCTTATATAATTTGGAAACTCACCTCTCACAGGAAAAGGTATTGGAAAATGAAGGGAGAGCCTTAGAGAGTTGGAAAGATCATTCTCCATCAAAGGAGATCCCCGAATGAATAATGACATCCAGAATCGAGGAACGAGCAACCGACTTTGGAGCATCTTGCGGGAGTGACGAACACCAACATCAATCTTCAATGACCTCTCCTTCTTCGTTGTTCCACCTCTAATGGAAAATTGAGGTAGGGGTTTGTTTTTATCATGATTGAATTTATTTATCGATTCTTCATATTCTGGTTTCACAACAATGATGACTAAACTAACATGGCCATCATCCCGCGCATATACCTTGCCTCTTATCTTCCAATTATTTGCATATTATTTGTGCCTTATTCAATGCCAAATATTCAATGACATTGGAAAGTGCAATATTTTGTTGAGAATGACAAATAGATGAGGGTCCCTCGACCCAAGGATCGCAAATATGCGATCTTTTTATTTTTCAGGCTTGGAACGAAGCCGCAATAACTTGCAGAAGAAGGCAGCGGACGACACCCGACCGACCGTGGGGAAGGGGGTGACGCACATCTACGTTGTTGGTTGAGAAGGAGGCCACGACCTATTGGCCACAGCAGAGCAAGGAGGCATCCAACATCCAACCATCCGCATGGCAAAGTGGCGGCATGCATTCACGCCATCGAAGGAGCAGGAGGTCGTGGCTTCTTGGCCACGATGGTGGCTGAAGAGAGGTCAGTCGTGCTGGTTGTAGTGGAGGAGTGACGCGTGATCACGCTACTGGGATGAGGACTGACCGGAACAGTGGCCAACCATTGCAGTTTGGATGGACCTGATCGGGTCCCGCAGTGTCATGGCAGTGCCTGAGGTGCTTCCCTTTGTTAATCTGAATGGAAGGGGGTTCTGCTCCCCCTTTGATGCCAGCTAGGGGCGGACCGCGCCACCGGGCCATCCCCTTCACGGACCGGGCCCACCGCAACCCAGGCCAACTAGGCCAGACCAGAATCGGGTCGGGTGACCCAAACTAGTATGGGTCAGCCCAAGCCGGGTCGGGTCGGGTCAGTCCGACTTGGTCGGACAGGACCCAGGCCCCTCTGGTCCCAGGCCCCTCTAGACCCAGATATACCTTTGTGGCCATAACATGAGAACCGAGCATCCGTTTGACGAACTGTCTGTGTCACCATAATCCTTGGATCGAGATACTCCTCTTGGTATACTTAAATTGATTTATGGATAAGTTTGGTGTACGGTCGGTTTGGATCGGACCAAGAATCCAACCTGGCCCTCGAAGCGGAAACACTAATAACTCATATATCGGGCATCTGATTGATGCTTCAGATGTTTTTTTGGGTACCTTATGAAGTGAGGGAACTTTGGGACACATCTTCATGGATCTTAGGGGTGGTTGAGGAATGATCGATGGCTTGGAGAGCAGTTTTACCAAGCACGCTATGTACAGAACCCTACGGCTGGCTGAGACTTGACGACTGCTGACCGTTTTGACTCGGAGTGATGAGGGAGGCCCAGCTTGGAGTGCCTCTATGTGACGCGGTAGACCCATAGTGGGGACTGCCTCAGTGTAAAGTGACAAACCCATGGTACTCGACAGGAGGAGTACCTTAGCAGGACACGAGGGGGAGTTCCTCTATGTGATGTGGTAGACCCACGGTGGGGAGTGCCTCTGTGTAATGCGACAATCCCACCGTACTCAACAAGAGGAGTACCTTAGCAGTCCATGGTTAGTGGGAAGAACCACTATGTGACGCAGCAGGACCACTGTACTCAATAGAGGATGATTTCTCTAGTATCCAGGGTGTTCGACATTGTGACTAGTGATATTAATTGTTATTATCCTTAGAGAATCTAGTGGTTGGCTATCAGATTTCATATCAATCCTATGTGGGTCAGATCCTATGTGGGTCAGCGGTTAGGGATCCTATGTGGGTCAGTGCATACCAATCCTGTGTGGGCCAGATCCTGTGTGGGTCAGCGCTCAGCAATCCTGTGTGGGTCATTGTGGGGGTTAGTACCTATCGATCCTGTGTGGGTCAGACTCCGTATAATTAGCAACAGTTTCTCTTTATAGAATAATATGATCTAGCTTCAAAAATAATTATTTTTACTTCTTTACTTCATTGAAAACCTAGTTCGAGCTAATACTATTTTAACTAATACTTTTACCTTCATGGTACAATCTTTGCGGCGATACCTATGTGGTAATTTTACCTTTGTGGTGTAACATTCATGGTGTTACTTGTGTGGTACTTTTTCCTTCATGGTGTTACCTTCATGGTGTTACCTTTGTGGTATTCTTCTATCATGTATAAGAAGTTTATATATTGATAATATAGGTGTATGTATGGGCATATACTGATTTAGAGTTGATATCTTACTTTGTGGTTTTCTTTTGTTGAACTTTAGGAGACCTATGGGGTCTCAGGGCCCCTAATGAGTATCGTTATGCTCTCCCCTGCAAGGGCATCACCTGGACCTTATAATGTCTTGTCCAGAGGATGTACAACATTTATCAATGATGAGGGAGCCATGACTGGATGGTGCACGGAGGTGGACCATTCGATGTGATGTGACGCGGAGGTGATGGAAGGGAGTGGAGTGCTAAGGAGGCGATATGTACCTAACCTTCAGGTAGTAACCTCGGAGGATGGCCCAATAGTTGTTTTCATTTTTCTTTCAGTTGTATTTTATATTCAGTTGTACTTGTACCTTTACAGTTGGGCTTGTATTTTGGCCCCTTTTACTCTCAGCACTCTTTTACTACATCAGTTTACTTAACAGTTGCTTCTTGTTGTGTTCTTGGACCATGTGTTTGATCATGATTAAAGGCAATGCCTTCTTATTTTAGGGAGTATACCTTTTAGTGCTAGTCTCCATCCACTGGCCTATGGAAGGTGGGATTGGATTAGTCACGGCACGATCCCCGGGGGATGGGTCATGATAAAGTGGTATCAGAGGTGTTCAATTCTACTAAATAAATAGGACTCTGATCTTTTCTATGAAGCAATAGTGTTAAGTTTTATGAGTGTGGTTTTCATTTTGGGGAGTCCAGTGTTGGTGCGACAGCCGATGTATCCATACACTTGGACCCTGACATCTGATTTCCGACTCATTGCATGAAAACACTGATTGCGTATGTGTTTTTGAAAAGTTTTCTTTGTGATCTCATTGAGTCAGCTCAACAGGTATAACTTAATGACTATAGTGCACTTGTTTCATATGAGGATGTCATTACTTAGAAATCCAGATAGGGTTTCAAAGAGAGTACACGATGATGGCCTATCGAGTGATGAGGACTCAGTGCAGGGCCCTCTTACGGCGTTAGCACCTTCAGGTTGTGTACCAGCAGCACCACTACCCGTTGGGTAGCTGTTGCCACCAGCCCACCAGCTGAGGGTGCATGCCAACTGAGAGCGTTGCATGAGTTTCAACGACAGAGGCCTCCAAGGTTCAGAGGTGAGATGGACCCGCAAGCGGCTGAGGGCTGGATGGAGGTTGTGGCAAGTGTTTTCCGCCTAGTTGAGGCACCAGTGGAGAAGATTTTGATCTTACCTTATAGTCTTTTCCAGTGAGTGACCATGTGGATAGTCTGCATAGTGATTAGGCTTCAGTACGTGGACTATTGCTCGAGATAGTACCTTTAGGTAGTGTGTCAGCTATATCACTACCTGTTGGGAAGCAGTTACAACCAGTAGTGTTGTTAGAGGACACATTTAGGCTTTGTGCCTTACATGAGTTTCAGCTTCAGATACCCCTCTGGTTTTGAGGCAAGCCTGACTCACAGGCAGCTGAGTACTGGCTTGGGGAGGTGGCTGAGATTTCTCTAGAGCTTCTACAACTTCGATAAGCCAACATGTCGGTAGCTGAGTATTCATCAAGTTGTACCGATCATTCCTGGGACTCGATGAATACGATACGATCTGTGCATTGGGGCTTGGACTTTTTAACGCGGTGTGTTTAAGGACGTCTGAGCTAGTACCATTCCACTATACATTACTACCTATGTTAGGGTGACAGATAAAACCTTTGCAGTGAAATGTTCTTTGGTTGAGAAGATACTACTAGTGAATTTTAGTAGTGGGAAAGAAAGAAACTGGCACTAGTCTCAGAGACATAGTCATGTAATAATGTTTCAGGAAGTAGATTTGTTAGGGACAGATGAATCTGCAGGGCTGAAGATGTGGAAGCATAGCTAAGAGAGCAGCATCAGTTGGTGTACATTTTGACATGTTACAACCACCCCACTTTTTTGTCCCCATCAGGAATAGGGAGCTGGAGGACAGGGAAAGGGAGTAGCTGCATATGGTCAAGGAGTGCAACCCAAGGGCTCTAAGAATGATTCTATGAATGGTTTGTATCAATTATTAGCTACCATATTAATACACATAGGTACCAATCATTCCTTCCTTCCATGAATCTTATCCAAGACCTAGAGTTTACAGTTATGTCGTTGACTTGACCCTTGAGGAAAGAGTTTCATTTGGAACCTCTTGGTGACAATGTAGAGGCCTTACGATGTTAGTTTGGGTATGACTGGATATTCATAGTTCATATTATGATTGACTGTATTAGGAAAAAGGGTTGTGGTTTACCTACAACATTGGAATGGGATTTTCCTTAGCCGGTGAAAAATGAAACCCAGACAGCACAGGATAAACTCGTGCATAGGAGGGTGAAGGCGATCACTCTTGAGTCTGCCAGACCTACCCTCATGGAAGCAAGAGTTTTGAGTTTTGAGTTCCAAACAAGAGTGGAATAGCATGAGGAAATATTTTCAAAACATGTTTCTAGTATTACCTCCCCAAAGGGAGAGGGATGTCTAATTTGGATTGGTACTACCAGAGATTTGTCCCCGACTTCTTCATGGTAGTGGCACACTTGTCAGCTTTAACAAAAAAAGGGGAGCCTTTCCTCTGGATGTAGAGGTGTCAGTAGATCTTTTAGGAGCTAAGATAGAGACTAACAAGTAGAACTATGATACCCATGAAATGGAGTTAGCATTAGTGGTCTTTGAGCTAAATATGTTGTAGCACTACTTACTAGGCAAACATTTCACATTCTACTCTAATCACAAGAGTCTCAGGTATATCTTCTCTCAGAAGGACCTAAACCCGTGAAAATGGTGATGGCTAGAGTTCTTACAGGAGTATGACATCGATATAGCCTATACTTTTGGGAAGGGAATGTGGTAGCAGATGCACTCAACATGATGTCTGGTCTTCAGTTGTTGGGTGAGGTGACATAGAACCCAGCTGCGTTGCAGATATCCTTCATGGATAGAGATAGAGTAGCATACCTCCATTCTATGACAGTCACACCCCCAATCCTTCAGCGAGTCAGGGACGCGCAACTTGGGGACACTAACTGTGAGGCTCGACATGCTCAAATATCCTCAGTGCAGGTACCTGATGAACTTTTTGAAGGTGGGGACCACATCATCTTCTTCAGAGGATGTACCATGGTACCAGTAGTTCCACAAGAGGAGGTTTTCAAGGAGTTCCATACGTCCCCTCTCGTAGTACGTCCCGTAGTGGTGAAGATATACAAGGACCTATGATGTCAGTACTGATGGACCGAGATGAAGGAAGTAGTGAAAGAATTTATATCATGATTTCTCACTTTTAAACAAGGGAAGACTACATAGAGTTGGAAGAAGCCTTAAGCCGATAGGATACAGAGACTCTTGGAGTTCCAGGAAGGGGACCACGTATTCTTGTGGGTCTCTCCTCGATGAGGATTATAGATATTTGGATAAGGTGGATGGTTATCACCAAGGATTATCAATCCTTTTTTGATACTTAGAAGGATAGGAAAGGTAGAATACTATTTTTCTCTTCAACCACATTTGGAGACAGTGCATGACATCTTCCACGTATCCTAGCTAAGGAGATACGGGTATTACTCATCTCCTATCATTTACCATGGAGAGATGGAATTATATGATGGGGTGGCGTTTACGGAGGTTCCTATGGAGAATGATGATCTAGAGGAGCAGGTCCTTCAGGGATGGTCGATAAATCCGGTGTGTGTAGGCTGACAGCACGACAACCTCCAAGAGAGCACATGGGAGCGGGATGCTCAGATCTGTGCTTAGTACCCCCATTTGTTTCCTTAGTCCATGTTGTGGATTTTTGGGATGTAAAGCCCTAAGTTTGGGAGAGTGTAATGTCCTAGAAATTTTTTATATATTTTTTAATTATATGGAATTATTTTGATACCATGAAATCTGACGGCGTGCGATTTCGAGGTCAGGAGTGCCTGGAATGATCCATCGAAGTTTTTTTGATCTTTAATTAGCGTGCATAAGTAGTTTTCATGAACATGTAGAATAACGCTTAAACGGTTACTCGGATCAAATATCATAGGGCACCGATCCGCTCAGGATGTAAATTTTAGCCTAGGAACATCTTAAGTTTAGTCGGTGTGCGCCTCCTATGAGAAAACCCAAAAATGGCATAATTGTAAATAAAATTATTATGTAAAATTATTTTTTTCAAATGCTTATAACTCACAAACTGTTAATAGGATTAAAAATATGATACCACCACTGAACTTGTGAGGGTATGCTTTCTTTAGAATGATACTAACATTGACATGTGTAGGCCACTAGTGAATGTTAGCTTTTGGCCGTAAATAAAATAATTAGATGACAATTATTTTATTGTAAAATCTATAACTTTTTAATGGTAACATGTATTAGAAATTAGAAAGTACCATTGTATTCTTTAGTTATTCTTTAACTTAGGCAGATCCTATCCTCGGCCTTCGTGGGTCAAGGGTGACTGTTAATAAATTTATGAAATTTTTTCGGGTACATTCAGTAAACGCGCGAGCAGCGTTTTGTTACTTTTGAACTGGTGCTCAGAATTGAAATCTGAGGACACCGTTGAACTATCAGCAATTATATTCTCTTAAGGTGACCTTCACATCAACTGTAGTAGGTCGAGGGAGTAAATTATTTTTCGGGCTTTTCGTGGGAGAAAATGAAATAAACATGCTTTATTTTATCTTTCAAATTGAAACCTCTCATTTGAAACAAGAAGGTGCGGACCACACGAGGGTGGTCGAGCATTTAATTGTAGATACCCACACTTGGCATACATATACATTACATTACTTTTGTTGAATACTTAATATATAACAAAAAAATCCCAAGGACCATATTAGTTTAGTGTCTTTGGAAACTTGGAACATAATCTTTTAATCATGGTGAAGGATCTTCAACAACACCCATAAAGATCTTCCCCTTTTGTTTTCTTACCTAAAACCTTTCTTTTATGTCCTAGGGAAAATAATACATATAATGGGTGAGCTCAATTGCTCAATAAGGGTAAACATGGAAAACATAAAAACAATCCATAAACATTTTAATGTAAAAACATGAACATAAAACATCAAAATCTTTAGCAATGAAATAAATCTTGGTAGTACGTAAGGCATAGATCATAAAGGAACATTTTCCATGATAAAATAGCATGGGAAAAAATATTTAATTGTGTCAAACCATTAAGAACATGTTATGATTTCCATATTAGCCAAGGCATTGTTTCCAAGACCATCATAGTGGACAAAGTCCATTACTGGACCGGGTATACTTGCTGTTCCAGCCCTATATTACTGAACAAGATTCACTATCCATTCCGGCCATGTTTATCTCATGAGATATAATTATTCACCCAATGCATTTTATAGAGATATAGTTCCCACCCATCTCATATTTAAATCATTCTTTCATGTTCCACAAAATAAACATAAATCATTCAAAACAATCCAAAGAATAATATGGGTTTCATAAACACCATCCCATCATAACATTATCCCTAATAAATAAATGGATATCATTTCATCCTAAGAAAAATGAAACCTTCTAAATAATAGAGACATTATACTTGAAATATTAACATATTAAATAATGTCATCTTAGATGGAAAATGGTTTCGATAAAACACTTGAAATGAATTCTTGAGGAAAATATCCTTTCTTTTTCAAAATCATTTTCTTTCCACAAAATGCCATGAAATTTTAAAAGAAAAGAATTTTGTTGAAAATAGTCATGAAATCTTGTAGATTAAGATTCTTGAAAATAATTATATATGAAACCGTAAGAATTCGTTCATTCCGTATAAGTTAAAAAAATATTCTCCTCATACTTTTATCGGAAAAGTCAAAAAGTACCAAGTATGGTAAACAAAAGAAAGATTCCATCCATAACACAAAGTAAAAGTAAAATAGGGGTAAAAAAGACTTTATACACACATGGAAGAATATTAAACACTTTATGAAAAACATTTTATGGACATGGAGGAAAAAATAACTCCAGTAAAGATGTATAAGAAATTTTGGATAAAAATGAGGTTGCAAAATTATCCCTTACCTTAGGTCCAATTTCTTCCGTACATGTCTGAAAATCATGTATAGTTGGTTTAAAAATATTATTAACTTGTAAAAGAACCATAATAATATTTATGATATCATATATGATTCACTTATGACTTTATATTACCTGTTCTTTTGTCAATTCCATGTTAAAGCAGCGTTTTGGGTAAAATCATTTCATTTATCGTACGTGTTTGGACTTGTTGTTATTTATATTATTATTACTTATATCATGATTTAATTACTTCAAAAATTTAAAACAAGATTTATATATCATATATATTCAGTATATATATATATATAATAGATTGATAAATGAAATGAAACACACCTTTCATGAAGACGGTAGGCCGTACGTACGCATGAACGTTGTTTTCCTTTCCATATTGACTTGAATGGAAGTAAGTAGATAACATATATATATATATATATACATAAATTAAGTAGAATTATTATTTAATATATATCATTATTATTCATTATATATACTTTATAATCATTATTGAATGGTTAACATGGAGAATGAATCTCATTGCATTGTAGATACGGTAATCCGTACATACGCATGAGCGATGATATCGTTCCCATAATTATTGAATAGAATTGTAGTGGTTGATATAATATCATAGAATAATTTTTATGTTATAATAACAATATATTGTTATTATTTACACCATTATACCCATCCAAGTAAGTGGTGGTGGAAATCAGATTATGCCACGATGCGGAGATGGTATTCCGCACGTACGCACGCGCGGTGATTTCGTTTTTCGTAGGATGGATAGAAGGTTAAATGGGGTTGTTTCATATTTATAATAACATATCAGTATATTATTTATACTTATGTAATTATTTTATAATGAAATAACTAAATAATAGGTAATATAAGAGTAAAGAAACTTGAAATAATCAGTAGAAGAGATTACCTCTTCTTCGACGCGCCTCCTCATAACCTCCTGTTAGGGCACTAAAAATGTTATTTGAAGAATAAAAAACCACTATTAGGTTTCTATGGAAGTAGATAAGTGAAATTTTCAGGGTTTTTTTGATCTTGGAGGCTCAAATATGTATGAAGAGGAGAGGGAGGAGGTGCCCTTTTATAAGGGAGGAGAAAGGCACCTTAGGAAAAACATAAAATATTATTTTATAATAAATTCATATTCAGTTTATAATGGATCCAATGTGACTTATTTCTAGGATAGGGTGGGTATATTTTGAAATCCTCTCAACAATAAGGTTTTAGAAAAGTTTAGGTTACCATTTTAATCTTATCATTTAGATTTAACTCTAAGTTATATAATTTAACTTTTACCGCGTCTTCTTGTATTATTACACTATATGGTAAATAAACTTACTATAAACTACAAATCGAACCCCAATTGGTTAATTAATGTCATATATATTATTATATAAGTCTTTTTTAAGAACCATATATTTTAATCACCATTATATCAATTAATAATTTAATATTTGTTTTAAAAACTCTTTTATGTCAATTTTGACACTATTTGGTATTTTGTTTTTTCCAAATTCATAACAGCATTATTACTTATAAAAAAATTCATCTAACCAACTCTAATATGTTATATTAACCTATAAAATTAGTTTAATTCATAAAAAGTCTCAAATTACATTTATTTGGATATTTATAATACAAATTATGTTAATATTTCATTAATAAGGTAATTACAACATCATCATTGTGTCATAAATAAATTAAATTATTTAATGTCTAAAAAATATAAATAAAATAAAAAATATGTAGTAAATATTTTTACCTTTCTAATTAATATTAATAGTCTAATTTATCTTATGTATAAACCTATATTTAAAAAAATTACTTATTAAACTTTGATTTTAACTATTTTAACGCTTCTTTAAATAAAATAATAATAAATGTCTTAATCAAATCCATGTGGACCTAAAGGGTAATATTTTATTCCTAAGGTTGTTTTTAGTATAATTACACTTATCCAATTGAATTAGGACATGTGTTAGGGTAATAACAATATCATTTTTATCCTTAATTACCCTATTTACATTTAACCGTGGTAAATAAAAGTTAAAAGTTATTATTCAACAAAAATTATTTTCATCTCATTGAACCACATTTTTTTACTGATATCAACCGTGTCTCTCAGATTTTTGAAATTCAACTAACAGAAGCGGTAAAATTAAGTTTCATGTATATTTTCAAATGCTTCTAAGAGGTGGGTAAAAGACGGTAAAAAGTTCAATAAAATTTTTATATATCTAAAATTATTTTAAAATGACTCCAATGAATTATATAGAAATTATATCAGTATTTTTTATCTTTTTTGACCTAAAATAAATTCAAATAAAATAAATTATTATTTAATTAAAAAGTTGATTTTAACTAATAACTCAATGTTTTCACTATTCATCAAAAATTGAGGGTTTTCAGAAAAATACCAAAAAATCACCATAGGAAAATTTCGATATTCGAATCCAAAAATGAAGTCCTTTTTGAAAGTTAAAATTTATAAAATTTCAAAAATTGGGTATTTCTATTCATAACGGCTTGTTTATTTAATATTTTAATAACATATTGTTGGTTAGTGAAACTCAGTATTGCGTACAATGCAAGCTATCGAGGAAGGTTGATCTTGCATGTAACGCAAGCCAAGAATAGTGTTGAATATACTACAAGCTAAAACGGCATTGTGTATAGCACAAGATAATCTTGGTGTAGCGTACAAAAAAAGACATCAAAGAAATTAAAAATAATATTTATCATAAAATCTCGGGGTGTTACATTCTACCCCCCTTAAAATAAATTTCACCCTTTGAATTTTTCGGGGTTATAAATGGTTTACTAGTTGAATGTTTTATTCATAGAAACCCACAACATCAAAAATTAATACTAAAACTTAATTTTAAAAAAGAAACGTAATGGTTTCCCAAATTAACTCATCATTGGGTTTCCACATAGAAGAACATATGTGAAAATATGGATATGGAAGAGAAATATAACCATCATGTTCTGATGGAGAGTGGTAGAGAACATGTCTATGAAAAATACAACAATCACAAAGGCATAAATTTGTGATTATCTAAGGTACCATCTAGGACAACGTTTTTGGTTTTCAAGTTCATTTCCCAAATGTTGAAAAAAATTGGAATTAGAAGAAATACTCAATTGATTTTGGTACAATCTCATCGTTAGTCATTCCTTGAACAATTTCCACTTCATCTCATAAAGAAATGAAGTTGAATTTTTCATTCATGAAGTGTTAGCAGATCATGAGATAAAATGATAGGTCATTCCATCTGTCTGAAACAAAAGGTTAGAAGAAGTTATTAAATATACATAAGTTTATCTATGGTGAGATTAATCATATATGGTTTCTAAAATGGACTTATACTTTATATATCATACCACTTAATAAATTAAAACTAATTTATACTAACCAGGGACCTCCTATAGGCCAGTGGTAGGCGATAAAGGCCTATCGCACTTCGTTTGTGGGTTTGATTCCCGCAACCTTGTCCGACATGACGGGTTGTCGCCCGTCCTACGGGTTGTCATTTTTCTAAAACTACACTATTATAACATTCTAGAAATAATATCGAAAAAAAGTTTATAGCCTTAAACAATATTATCTTATGTACAACTTAATCCATTCCAATCTTCCGGATTTTCAAAAATACTTTTGTCTGATTATTAAAAATGTCATCTAACGAGCATGTGAATCCCTTAATTTCTCCCTAATATATCATAAGATATATCTTATTGTTATTCACATTCCAAACATGTGAAAACCTTAATCATGTATTATCTTTAAACATGAATTATCATAGAACCTTAGTGAAAACATGAATTCTGTAAAAAGATAACTCTTTACACATATAAAAATCCTAAAATTTCTATATACACAAACCATGATATCACATTGTTCTTATATCAGTCATGAGCTCATTAATACTATCAAACATCTCATTATTCCTTATCACTTCATTATGAATATATCATCTACTTTCCAAAAATATCTGAATAACCATTCATGGTTACCGGTACCATTCAACATATACATTCAAATACTTTAGGAAATAAATAGTGTAAAAATCCTTAGATGTTTCTTTATTCCATAGTATCATTAAATTACCTAGAAAACATAACTCTTGATAAACATACAATCATTCCACTACCTTCTTAAAACATTAACCGATCTTCATCATTTTATTGCTCAACACTTCTTTCATCTCATATATCATTTGCAATCTATTTATCATCATCAATATAAATACTATCCATACGACCATGCTGATTCCCTTCTTGAGATTTTCCCTTAGGGATTTGGTTTATATAATTCCTGTACATTCCACATTTAAAACATTTAACCATTTTTTGATGTCATAGAAATACCATTACCCTTCTGCATGGTGTTAACAGAACCTTTTCCTTTGCAATTATAGGATTTGTGTCCTCATTTTCCACACCCAAATCATCTTCCAGTCCCTTTGAATCATTCTCTTGTATTCCTCTTACCACATGATTAAAATGATGGAAATTGAACTTTTATTCCTCTATGATCATCATGAAACTCCATCATTCTCTTATTAGCTGAGTTTGGAAATTTACCAAAGTTAAGATTATTGATCTTATTGTGGAATTTCTGATTTGGCATAATAATGATGTTTGGACTTCCAAACCCCGTTTCATTTGTTTTCTCATGAATAATATCATCCCATTGTCCATTATATCATCCTTTATTATGAATCATTCTCTTTTCATCCATTTTCTAAAACACAAAAATAATAGTGTGAGAGGAAAAAATCATGCTAGTAAAACAACATAATAAAGAGGGAGTACCTTCATTATCTAACATCTTATGTTTAATTCTAAGATCTTTGTCGTAATTCAAGGACTATAACCTATACTTATAATTAACCTTAGAAACATCCCAATACATACCTTAGAAATATCTCTAGGGATTTCACTAATGTTTTCACATACTAGTTTCAAAAGGTTAACTAAACCTTTCCTCTAATACCAACTGTAGAGACCCACACTTGGCGTACGTAGACATTACATTACTTTTGCGGAATACATAATACATAACAAAAAAATCCCAAAGACCGTATTAGTTTAGTGTCATTGTAAACTTGGAACATAATCTTCTAATCATATTGAATGATCTTCAACATTGCAAATAAAGACCTTCCCCTTTTGTTTCCCTACCTAAAACCATTCTTTAAATCCTGTGTAAAAGAAAACAAATAAAGGGTGAGCTCAAATTCTTAGTAAGGGTAAACATAGAGAATATAAAAACCATCCATAAACATTTGAATGTAAAACATGAAAATAAAACATCAAAAACATGAGCAATGACATAAATCTTGGCAGTAAATAAGGCATAGATCATAAAAGGAACATTATTAATGATAAAATAGCATGGGAATAAAATGTGTAATTGTGGAAAACCATTAAGCACATGTTATTATTTCCATATTTGCAAAGTAATTGCTGCCAATACCATCATAGTGCACAATGTCCATTACTGGAACGGGTTTACTTGTTATTCCAACCCTATATTACTGAACCAGATTCACTTTCCAGTCCATCCATTTCTATATCATGAGATATAAATATTTACCCAATGCATTGAAGGGATATATAGGTCCCACCCATATCATATTGAAATCATTATTTAGTGTGCCACAAAATAAACATAAATCATTCATCATAACCCAAAGAATATTATGGGTTTAATAAACACCATCCCATCATAACATAATCTATATAAAATAAATGGATATCATTTCATCATAAGAAAAATGAACCCATTTAAACAATAGAGACATTATACTTGAAATATTAACATATTAAATAATTTCATCTTAGATGGAAAATGGTTTTGATAAAACACTTGAAATTAATTCTTGAGGAAAATATCCTTTCTTCTTAAAAGTCATTTTATTTCCAAAAAATGCCATGAAATTTTTAAAGAAAAGGATTTTGTTGAAAATAGTGATGAAATATTGTAGAGTAAGATTCATGAAAATAAGGCATTATGAAACCATAAAAATCCATTCATTCTGTATAAGTTAAAAAACACATTCTCCTCGTACTTTTATCGAAAAAGTCAAAAAGTACCACGTATGGTAAACAAAAGAAAGGTTCTTTCTATAACACAAAGAAAATGTCAAAGAGGGGTAAAAATGAAATTAAAAATACATAGAATAATATTAAACACTTTATGAAAAACATTTTATGGACATGGATGAAAAATATAACCCCAGTAAATACTTTCGTATAAGAAATCTCGGATAAAAATGACATTGCAAAATTATCCCTTACCTTAGGTCCAATTTCTTTTGTACATGTCTGAAACTTTTTTATATTGGGTTTAAACACATTATTAAATTTTAACATAACACTAATAATATTTATGATATCATATATGATTCACTTATGACTTTATATTACCCGTTCTTTGGTCAATTCCATGTTAAAGCAGCATTTTGGGTAAAATCGTTTCAATTATTGTACGTATTTGGACTTGTTGTTATTGATATTATTATTACTTATTTCATGATTTACTTACTTCCAGAATGTAAAACAAGATTTATATATCCTATATATTCTGTATATATATATATATATATATTTATTTATATAATAGATAGATAAATGAAATGAAACACACCGTTCATGGAGACGGTAGGTTGTACGTACGCCTAAACATTGTTTTCCTTTCCTTATTGACTTGAATGGAAGTAAGTAGATGACATATATATATATATACATAAATCCAGTAGAATTATTATTTCATATATATCATTATTATTCATTTCATATACTTTATAATCATTCTTGAATGGATAACATGGAGAATGAATCTCATCACATCTTGGAGATGGTAATCTGTACGTACGCACGAGTGATGATATTGATCCCATAATTATTGAATGGAATTTGAGTGGATGATATAATATCTCAGAGTCATTATTATTATATATTAACCATATATAGTTATTCTTTACACCATTATACCCATCCAATTAAGGTGATGGTGGAAAAACAGATCACACCACGGCGTGGAGACGGTATTCCGTACGTACGCACGTGCGGTGATTTCGTTTTCTGTAGGATGGATTGAAGGTGAAATGGGTTTGTTTCATATTTATAATAACATATGAATATATTATTTATACTGATGTCATTACTTTATAATTAAAAAACTAAATATGAGGAAATATAAGAATAAAGTGTTGAGTCAATAAGGTTTTCCTTATGACTTTTCCATTCCTTCTTGTTTTGAAAATCACAAACACCTTATCTTTAAGAAAATTACTTTCTTAAGGAAAATTGCTTGTATAAGGAAAATTGCTTTTATAAGGAAAATTTATTTTATAAGGAAAATCTCTTTTATAAGGAAAATCGCTTTTATAAGAAAAACTATCCTTATCATATTTTCATTCATATTTTTCTTAAGTATAAAATTCGGATTCATTTCTATTTTCTCGGAATTGCTTGAAACTTTTATATGATGTATTTTGTTTTAGGATCCGAGTTCTGGATAAGAACTGTGATAAAGTTTCACTCCGAAATCCAGAATGAGAACTGTGAAAAAGTTTCATTCTGAATTCCGGATACAGTATTAATCCAGATTCAGGATACAAATTCTTATGAAGTTCGATAACGAATTCTCATTACGAATTCTGATGAAGAATTCTCATTATGACTTCTAATGAAGAATTCTCATTACGAATTCTGATGAAAAATTCTCATTACGAATTCTGATGAAGAATTCTCATTCCGAATTCTCATTCTGAATTCACCTATTAAATAGAATCTAATTATCTTTCTTTTATACACTCTGAATTAATTCAGACTTTGAAAAATATTTTGGTTAGACTCCGAACTTTTATTCTGCTTACACTTCTATAATTTTTCTACTCTTTATTATTTTCATTACACTCTAAACCTTCACTCCGAATTTTTTATTCTGAACTTTTGAGTTAGATTTTAAAACGATGTCGTACATTCTGTTACACTTGTTTTGTTATAAAACGATGTCATCTATTTTGTTATAAACTAACCGTTGTCTAAGTGACGCGTGTACAGGTCCCTCCGATCTTTAAGGAAAATATGACCGTTGGGAAGGAGGCTGACCTTACCTATAAATAGGAGATCATTTGAAAGAGCTCGAGACTGAACACTGTTGACAGATGAACAACATGATTTTTTGCATACATGCTGTTGAAGTGATTTCTAGAGAGAGAGGCTCTTATTAACTCTCAAAGCTTCGTGCGACACTAAATGTTGGTGATCACATTCGAGGGCTTCCGGTGATAGGAAGACAGAGGTGCCGACTACCTTGAAGTTCGAGGGATTCCTTGCTGAGGAAGACAGAGGTTTCCAACTACCTTGAAGTTGAGGGCTTGCGGGGATAGAAAGACAGAGACTCTGATCTTCGTATCGAGGGCTTACCCTGGTGTGGGTAAGACAGACTTGCTTGAAAGTATAAATCAAGGGACCTTTATCCAAGGTTGTTGGATACCCTTCTCTTTGGGTTAAAAGACATATATCTTGTTACTTGTAGTTCTACTACATGTTCATATTCTGCTGCATTTTGTATTATAAGGAAAGTATAACTTTATTATACTTCCTTATTTGCACTCTGTTTCATTTAAATTCTATACGCTTTAAGGTAGAATCTCATATTGTAATATTTTGTTAAGGTTCTATTTCTGGAACCATATTTACGGAACCCACTTTAGGAATCTCTTTCCAAGTTTGCATTCGGTGTTAGAGGTGTTGTGAATTTGCATAGTTTAACTTTGTTAAACTTATCCCTTTCCTTTGCTTAGGGAAAACATAGTTATTCATAACTAACTTTAAAACTTCCAAAGGAATTTTTAAAGTGTACAATTCACCCCCCTCTTGTATATTGAGCATCTACATCACTATTTCGATCCTACAATTGGTATCAAAGGAGGTCTCTGAAATACTGATACTCACGAATAAGTTTTTCTTGCTCACTTTATCATTCTGAAATTTCCCATTCCGAACTTTCTCATTCCGAACTTTGTTGTTACGAATCTTTTCTTCTAACAAGTTTGTGTGCAAAAGTTATTTTAAGTATGTCAGGAGTCAATGTTGGTTCAATTGATAATCTAAATCCTACAAGACCACCAATATTTGATGGTAATGATTATGAGTACTGGAGTGATCGTATGAAGACTTTTGTTATCAATACTGGAGTGGATAACTTTTTTATGCTTACTGGAGATTATAAAATTCCTGACAAGGAAGTTAGAACTTTCACTATCCAGGAAAAGAAAGAATATCAACTCAATTATAAGGTACGCAATACTTTATTGTGTTCAATGACTATAAATATATATAGCCAAATTTCTTCTTGTGAAGCAGCTAACTGTTTCTGGAAGAAGTTAGAGGTTACACACTTTGGAACTTCTAAGGTGATTGAGACTAGAAGAGCTATGCTTAGAGAAGAATATCATGGCTTCAATTTTCCTTATGGAGAACCTATCTGTAAAGTTCAACAGAGATTTATGACTATCGTCAACAGTCTACAATCTATGGGAGAGAGAGGTTTAGATGATGAAGCTCTTGTGGATAAAATAATTGATATTATTCCCAATGAGTGGGAATCCAAAAGAACAGCTATAGATGAGAACAGGAAGGTCACTCAAATTACTCTTGATGAGCTTTTTGGAACTCTTCTACAACATGAAACCAGAATGAAGAGAGATGCAGACAACATCAAGAAGAAGAATGGAAATGGTACTATTGCTTTTACAACAACCTCAAATCAAATGAAAGCTAATACCCCTGAGAGAGTAACCAGATCCAAGTCTAAGAAAGTTATTTTCCAATCCGTATCTAGTGAGAGTGAAGTCTCAAAAAATGAACTAGCAAATCTTGCTCGAAGAATGAACAAGATAGCTGGACAGAGAAATTTCCAATCAAAGTATAAGAAAAAGGAAAAGGAAAGATAAGAAAGATGGAGAAGTTACTTGTTATGAATGCAAGAGAGATGGACATATTAGACCAGATTGCCCTATGCTCAAAAAGAAAGAAAGAAAAGAAAGGCATTCAGACAGGAACAGGAACAAGTATTATAAAGCAAAATCTAAGAATGTTCTGAAAGCTAAAGACACCTGGAGTGCCAGTGGTGGTGACTCTTCAGATGAATCTTCTGATTATGAATCTTCAAGACAGATGAATCTTGGTCTTATAGCCAGATTACCTATTGATAATCATTGTTTTATGGATAAGGTACGAAATGTTGAATTATTGACCAAGGTTTCATTAAATTCTAATGATAGTAAGTATTATAACTCTTCTGATGAAGAATCATCTTTTGATGAGGAAAATACTTTACCTACTTATGAAGAAGTCTCTAGGTTTGCTGAACTTCTTGAGATTGAGAATTCCAAACTCAATAAGAAACTTGATAAGGCAAATTCTAGGAATTCTATTCTTAAAAAAGAGATATCAGATCTTTCTAAAGATCTTGATAAGAAAAATGTTGATTTTGAAAGTATTTCAAAAAATCTTGAGGAAGTAAGTTCTGAGAAAAATAAACTTTCTAAAGAATTAGAAAAAGTAATTTCTAATAAAAATGTTTTTGATCCTAGCTCTAGTTCTAAATCTAATGATTTGGAGAATAAAAACTTGGTTATAAAACTCAAGTCCGAAATTTTTTCCTGAAAGAAGTGTTTATCAAACTTTACCCATGGTAAGGAAAATTTTGATAAAATGTATTCCTAAATACGACCTTTAAGAAATAAATCCGGATTTTGTTATACCCATGCAAAACCAATTTTTAGTAACAATTATTTTGTTTCTCAAAGTGCCCCATTTTGTACCAAGTGTCAATGTGGTGGTCACTGGGAAAAGAATTGTTCCTTAAACAAAACCCAATCTCTAGGATTTCACAAAGCTTACTTTTCTAAGAAGATGTGGGTACCTAAAATTTTATTATCTGGAAATCTCGGATCCAAACAAATTTGGATTCCGAAAGTCTAATTTTCTTCTTGATTTAGGGAAAATAAAGAGAATACCAGCAACAATACATGGTACATGGATAGTGGATGTTCCCGGCACATGACTGGTAACAAAAGATATTTTGAAAATATTGTCAAAACGAAAGGAGGAAATGTAACTTTCGGAGACAATGCTAAGGGAGAGATTATTGGTATTGGTAATATTGTTCTTTTAGGTAAAACTTTGATTTCAAATGTTCTTTTTGTTAAAGGTCTTAAGAACAACCTCATTAGCATAAGTCAGTTATGTGATGAAGGTTACCTTATGAATTTGAGGAATGATAAGTGCTTAGTTCACAATTCCAAGGAAGAATTTATTCTCTCATCCAATAGGCAAGAGAATGTCTACACTTTGAACCTAGAAGACCTTAGGAGTCAAGATTTACCTTGCCTTAGTGCAATGGAAGATCATTCCTGGTTATGGCATAGAAGACTAGGTCACTGTAACCTTATGAACCTATGTAAACTCTCTAAGAAGAAATTAGTTAAGGATCTACCGGAGCTTAGATTTGATTATTCTAAAGTTTTTGATCCTTGTCAATATGGAAAGAAACATAAATCTAGTTTTAAATCAATTGGTGAAGTCTCAACAACTGATGCATTACAGTTAGTACACATGGATCTTTTTGGTCCAACACAAACTGGAAGTATTAGAGGCAAATACTATGTGTTTGTTCTAGTTGATGATTACACTAGATTTACTTGGGTCTATTTTCTAACAAAGAAGTATGAAGCTTTTTCCTATTTCAAAAGTTTTAGATCTCAAGTTAAAAATGAGAAAACCCTTCCATTGAAAACTATTCATAGTGATCATGGAGGAGAATTTCAAAATTCTGATTTTGAAACTTTTTGTAGTAAGAAAGGTATTACTCACAATTTTTCAGCACCGAGAACTCCTCAACAGAATTGTGTAGTTGAAAGAAGAAATAGAATTCTTCAAGAAATAACTAGAACCATGTTGAGTGAATATTCTATAGCTATACATTTCTGGGCTGAAGCTGTAAGTACTGCTTGTTATACTATAAATCGAGTTTTTATTAGACCATTTCTTAATAAAACTCCTTATGAGTTATGGAATGGTAGAAAACCAAGACTATCTTACTTCAAGGTTTTTGGTTTCAAAGTATTTATTTTGAATACTAAAGATAACCTACATAAATTCTCACCAAAATCTGATGAAGGGATTTTCTTAGGTTATTCTACAACTTCTAAGTCTTATAGAGTTTTTAATAAAAATACTTGCACTGTTGAGGAAACAGTACATGTAAAATTTGATGAGTCAGATTCTTTTGTTTTTAAAACATCCCTACCTACATCCTCGGATGTGTTTTCATAAACTGATTGTCAACCTTTTATAGAAGAACCTTCTGATAAAGAAAATTGTTCAAGAAGATACTTCTGAAACATTTACCCCAGAAGACATTCTACACTATGTTGATGAACAGGTTTTACAAAACCCAAATCAAGTGTTTCTTAAGAATCATCCCAGTGATAGTATCATTAGTGGTGTAAATCAACCTGTAAGGACTAGAAGTTCTTTAAGAAATGAAGTAGAACATCTATAATTTCATTCCCAATTAGAACCAAAAAGCACTGATGAAGCTTTAGGTGATGATGATTGGATCAAAGCCATGCAAGATGAACTAAATGAATTCGAAAGTAATAAAGTCTGGACCTTGGTTTAAAGACCTAAGGAAACTTCTGTTATTGGAGTAAAATGGGTTTTCAGAAATAAATGTGATGAAAATGGATTCATAGTAAGAAATAAAGCTAGACTTGTTACTAAAGGCTATAATCAGCAAGAGGGAATAGACTATGAAGAAACCTATGCTCCAGTAGCTAGACTTGAATCTATCCGTATTCTACTTGCTTTTGCAGCATTCTTTAATTTCAAACTTTTTCAAATGGATGTGAAATGTGCTTTTCTTAACAGTTATGTTCAAGAGGAAGTCTTTGTTGAATAACCTCCTGGCTTTGAAGATACAAAACATCTGGATCATGTTTTTAGACTTACCAAAGCTTTGTATGGTCTTAAACAAGCCCCACGAGCATGGTCTGATAGACTCACTGAATTTTTGCTTCAAAATAACTATGTTAAGGGAAATGCAGATCCAACCCTTTTTATAAAGAAAGATAAGAAAAATGTTTTGATTGTTCAAATTTATGTTGATGAAATTATATTTGGTTCAACTCAGCAATCTTTGACTGACTCTTTTGCTAGTCTAATGAAATATGAGTTCGAAATGAGTATGATGGGTGAGTTAACATTTTTTCTTGGATTTCAAATTTCTCAAAAACCAGAAGGGACTTACATTTCTCAACATAAGTATATTAAAGATCTTCTTAAAAAGTATGGTTATGACAACACTAAGAGTATAATTACTCCCACTGGTACCTCAAAATCTTTAGATCTTGATTAAGCTGGGAAACCAGTAGATCAAACAGCTTTTAGAGGTATGATAGGAAGTCTACTATACTTAACAGCTAGTCGACCAGACTTAATGTTTTCAGTATGCTTATGTGCAAGATATCAATCCAATCATAAGGAATCTCACTTAAAGGCGGTAAAAAGAATTTTTCGCTACCTTAAGGGAACCATGGATCTAGGATTATTTTATACTTATGGAAATGATTTTGTTCTAAAAAGCTTTTCTGATGCTGACTTTGGTGGATGTAGAATGGATAGAAATAGTACATCCAGAACTTGTCATTTCTTAGGAGATTCATTAGTTTCTTGGTCCTGCAAGAAGCAACATTCTGTAGCACTTTCCACTACTGAAGCTGAATATGTAGCAGTTGGAAGTTGTTGTGCTCAAGTGTTGTTGATGCAACACACACTCACAGACTATGGCTTGAGTTTTACTAAAACTCAAATTTTGTGTGATAACACAAGTGCCATTGCCCTTAGTAAGAATCCTTCACATCACTCCGGTTCAAAACACATAGATATTAGGCATCACTTTCTTAGGGATCACACACTTAAAGGATATATTATTCTTCAGTTTATTGGAATGAAAGATCAACTTGCTGATATTTTCACAAAATCTTTTCCTTCTGATAGATTTGAATATATTAAACAGAAGTTAAGAATGATAACCATAAGGTAATCCTTCTTAATTAACTTTCTGTTGAAAAAGTCTCCTTACAGTAATAAACTCCTTTTCACAGGGGGAGTACATTTACTTGTTAGTTTAACAATGTTTTTTCAAAATTTCTTTTCCAAAACTTTTCGGAACGAAAATTTCCGGAATTGGATTTCTGGAACTACAATTTTCCAGAATGTACATTTTTGTATAGAATATTTCTGGAATGGAAGTGTTCGTATTGAAAACATCCAGAATGGAAAATTTCGTACTGGTATTTTCATAACGGAATTTTCGTACCAAATCCTTCATAATTTTTTTAATGAAACATTCTTAATATGTTTTTCCTTATTAAGTGTGTTTTTGTACTGAATTTGTTTTTCGTAATGAGCTTTCCGTAATGTGTTTTCTGTACTGAGTTTGTTTTCCGTAGTAAAGTTTTTACGAATTCTGTCTTTTCATAATAAAGATTTTTTTCGTAGTCATTTTTTACCCAATATAAATAATCCTCCTAAGCCAATCCGAAAGGTATGATTTCCTCACTCAAGTTTTCATAGTCATTTTTTTCTTGCTGGCATTTTCTTGTAATATGTTTTCGGATTATAGTTTTCTTAATTCTTTGTTTTAATAAAAACCTCAAAAAGATCGGATTCAAGTTTTCAATCGTCAGATCTGATCTCAGCTCATCCCAACCGTTAGATCAACCAAGGAAGTTGAACCGTCGTTCCATTGCCTATATAAAGGGGACCCAAATACTCGTCCCACATCGATTTCAAGCTCTCGCGTCCCGAATCTCTGCCTCTCTGTTTTTAAAGCCATTCCGAACTTCAGTTTTCTCCGTTCCAAACTTCTCAGAGGACTACAGATCCAAATTTCTGCAGAGTTAGCTTCCCAAGATATGTCATCCACTAAGCCAATTTCACAATGGTTAGTCTACAGAGAAAGGCTAGTCCATCCGGATTTCTTCAATAACGATGATTCTCTTATTTCAAAGAACATTAAGTTGAATGGCTGGGAAGATATTGCTGTATCCAAATCGGGGAATCAAGACGATTTCTTTTCGGAGTTACTTGTTGAGTTCTATGAATCAGTTTCCTTCTTTAAGGAAGATAATAGGGAGAAGTTTTCTTTTAAGTCTTATGGCAAGACTTACAAGCTTTCTTACACCAAGGCAGCAATCAAGGTAGGGCTGACTTATGAAGGAGAAGCCGAATTTATTTCACATGTGTTGTCGGACTCTAAGGGTAGATTCGACAAGGAAAAAGCCTTAGAAACTCTCGGACTGGATGATGACAAGGCTCATAATATTGCAAGTTTATCCACAAATTTCCGGATTCTAGAGTTGTGGGTGAAAGGGCTTTTCGTACCGAGGAAAGGTGATAAAGACAGTTTGAAGAAGAGTGAGATTTATATCTTAGATTTCCTGATAAATCTAAGGAAGTTTAACTTGATGAAGCACATTCTTATCACTCTTGAAAATTTGAAGAAAGGAAATCTGAGAGCTCAAATTATTATGTATCCAGCAATCCTCTCGAAGTTGATAGTTCGGTGCCTTGAGTCTTTCAAGGAGGCTTGCTAATCTAATCCAAGAGTTTGCAAGATTATGCCGGTCACCGATGGTACTCTTAAGAGGATGGATGTGGCTTTCAACAAGGAAACTGGTGAGTTCTTCGATTTTCCTAATCAAGAAGAAGCGGCTCTGAAGTCTGCTGAACCGGAATCATCCAAGCCAGTAAAGAAAAGAATGTTTAATGAAGTTGCAATTGAAGTTGAGGATCCTAAAGCTAAGGAAGTTCAAACCGCACCTCCCAAACCAAAGAAGAAGAAAGCCTATCCTGATGAAGTTGTTGCAAAGTGGAGAGCAGATAAAGCGAAAAGGAAAGAAGGGGATCCGCAGTTGGGATTGGACCCTGCAGAGACTAAGGCCTTGAAGGAGAGAACTACTGATGAGATTGAAAAACAAGTAAAGGAAAAGAAGCTCAAGAAGAAGATGACAGAAGCCGAGGCAGTACAAGCTTTGTTAAAGTTTAATGAGATGGTATCCGGAAGCATTCTAGTTCCGATATCTTTCTCCTTGGAATCTCTACCTGAGACTCCAGTAAGAAACCTTGATTTTCTGGAAGAGATTACAACTGAACATGTTGAGAAACTCGAGTAGATTCAGCAAATGGGTGAGGAAAAAGTAGTTGCTGAAGGAAGTGGTGAAACAAGAGACTTATTGAAAGAAGTAGATGATTATAAGGGGTCGCCTTCGGAACACCTATCACTCCGAACTTCAGAGGCTGAATCCTCTAAGTTAGTAACTCCAGAGAAGGATAAGAATGAGGAAGATGTTGTTCAAAAAGTTGTTGATGATATTATTCAAGTGTCTACTGGTGAGCAGAAAACTCCTGATCAAGAATCGATTCCAAAAAAGGACAAGGGAAAGCAACTCCTTGTTGAGACTCCAAAATCAGTGGCTAGCAAGAAAAGAGAAATTGGCGATTCTTCTAAAAGGAAGTTGGATCTTATTGAGGAAGAAAATTATCCAAGTAAAGTATCAGATTCGGAGTCATCCTCATTGGGACATGACTTTGTTGTTCAATCTTTGAGGAAGTTAGATGGTTCCATTCCGACCGTCTCAACTATAGACTCAAGATGCCAAATGCTCCAACATGCTCTGAATCAGAAATCAGATTCCGTATCCTTGGTTATGGATAAGTATGTCGAGATAGAATCCGAATTCAAATCTTTTCTTGTTGGCTATGAAGCCCACAAAAGATCTTGCAAGAGAATGACGAGCAGGTCGAGGAAGACTGTGGAAGAGATGAGGCTATTTGATGAGTTTAAAGACAATGTTAAAGATGCCTTTGAGACCGAGTCCAAGAAGATAAATGAGTTAACTTCATCCTTTGAAGAGAAGCTGATAGATGAAAAGAAATTCCGGATCCAAGAAGTCAGAGATCTGAATGGGAAGATGAATTCTGTTTCTCAAAACTGGAAGTTTGAAAGGGATCTTCGGATTGAGTTTGAACAAAAGATGAAGGCTCAGGAAGAAAAGATCAAGGCTCAGGAAGAAAAGATGAAAGCCCAGGAAGATAAGATTGAAGTTCAATCTGCAAGAATAGTGGTCTTAGAGAAGCAAGCTGAAGAAGATCATAAAGACCTGAATAAGATCAAGACTATTCTTAAGGGGCTAATTTCGAAGGAAAAAGATCCGAAATAACTAAATAAAATATTTTTGTTGTATCTAGTTTTCTTTGTTGCCGACATTTCAAATCTAATGAAAAATATGCTCCTCGGTTCCTTTGTTGTTATTACTAATTTTTCAAGTACTTTGTTTTTTTTCCATTACCTCGATTTCTTTTTGAAAATCACAAAGGGGGAGAAGGAAAATATCCTTAAGAAAAATAAGAACTCTAATAAGAGTTTATATAAGGAGTAGAAGGAAAAGATCCATAAGAAAGAAGAACTCTAATAAGAGACTATCTAAGGGGGAGTTTTTTTTAAAAAAATAAGACTTTATTATTTGTAATAAAATGTCACTCCGGACATCTAGAATACGATCCTTAGAGTTTCAAAGACTAAGGGGGAGTTAGTCGTATTCATCAATTTCTTTAAAACCTAGGGAGATAAGCCTTAATGTTTTTCTTTCTTCTTATAATTTCTTTTTCGTAAGGATGTTTGTGCTTTCCAAAAAGGGGGATATTGTTGAGTCAATAAGGTTTTCCTTATGACGTTTCCATTCCTTCTTGTTTTGAAAATCACAAACACCTTATCTTTAAGAAAATTACTTTCTTAAGGAAAATTGCTTTTATAAGGAAACTTTCTTTTATAAGGAAAATTGCTTTTATAAGGAAAATCGCTTTAATAAGGAAAATTGCTCTTATAAGAAAAATTATCCTTATCATATTTTCATTCATATTTTTCTTAAGTATAAAATTCGGATTCATTTCTATTTTCTCGGAATTGCTTGAAACTTTGATATGAAGTATTCTCTTTTAGGATCCGAATTCTGGATAAGAACTGTGATAAAGTTTCACTTCGAAATCCAGAATGAGAACTGTGAAAAAGTTTCATTCCGAATTCTGGATACAGTTTTAATCCAGATTCAGGATACGAATTCTTATGAAGTTTGATAATGAATTCTCATTACGAATTCTGATGAAGAATTCTCATTACGAATTTTGATGAAGAATTATCATTCCGAATTCTCATTCCGAATTCACCTATTAAACGGAATCTAATTATCTTTGTTTTATACACTCTGAATTAATTCAGACTCCGAAAAATATTTTGGTTAGACTCCGAACTTTTATTCTGCTTACACTTCTATAATTTGTCTACTCTTTATTATCTTCATTAAACATCCAACCTTCAGTCCGAATTTTTTATTCCGAACTTTTGAGTTATATTTTAAAACAATGTCGTACGTTCTGTTACACTTGTTTTGTTATAAAACGATGTCATCTATTTTGATATAAACTAACCATTATCTAAGTGACACGTGTACAGGTCCCTACGATCTTTAAGGAAAATATGACCGTTGGGAAGGAGGCTGACCTTACCTATAAATAGGAGCTCATTTGAAAGAGATCGAGACTGAACACTGATGACATATGAACAACATGGTTTTGTGCATACATGTTGTTGAAGAGATTTCTAGAGAGAGAGGCTCTTATTAACTCTCAAAGCTTCGTGCGACACCGAATGTTGGTGATCACATTCGAGGGCTTCCGGGGATAGGAAGACAGAGGTGCCGACTACCTTGAAGTTCGAGGGCTTCCTTGCTGAGGAAGACAGAGGTTTCCAACTACCTTGAAGTTGAGGGCTTGCGGGGATAGCAAGACAGAGACTCCGATCTTTGTATCGAGGGCTTACCCTGGTGTGGGTAAGACAGACTTGCTTGAAAGTATAAATCAAGGTACCTTTATCCAAGGTTGTTGGATACCCTTCTCTTTGGGTTAAAAGACATATATCTTGTTACTTGTAGTTCTACTACTTGTTTATATTCCGCTGCATTTTGTATTATATGGAAAGTATAACTTTCATATACTTCCTTATTTGTACTCTGTTTCATTTAGATTCTATACGCTTTAAGGTAGAATCTCATATTGTAATATTTTGTTAAGGTTCTATTTTTGGAACCATATTTCCAGAACCTACTTTAGGAATCTCTTTCCAAGTTTGCATTCAGTGTTAGAGGTGTTGTGAATTTGCATAGTTTAACTTTATTAAACTTATCCCTTTCCTTTGCTTAAGGAAAACATAGTTATTCATAACTAACTTTAAAACTTCCAAAGGAATTTTTAAAGTGTACAATTCACCCCCCCCCCCTCTTGTATATTGAGCATCTACATCACTATTTCGATCCTACGTAAAGAAACTTGAAAGAATCGGTAGAAGAGATTACCTCTTCTTCGACGCGCCTCCTCTTATCCTCCTCTAGGGAACTAAATTTGGTCTTTGAAGAAAACCAGGACCTCTAGTAGGTTTCTATGGAAGTGGATAAGCGAAATGGGTAGGTTTTGGCCGATCTTGAAGGCTCAAATTTGTGTGAAGAGGAGAGGGAGGAGGTTCCCTTTTATAAGGGAGGAGAGGGGCACCTTAGAAAAAACATAAAATATTATTCTATAATAAATTCATATTAGCTTTATAATGGATCCAAAGTGAATTATTTCGAGGATTGGGTGGGGATGGGTCGAAATAATCTAAACCAATAGGTTTTAGACAAGTTTAGGTTAACATTTTAACCTTGGCATTTAGATTTAACTCTAAGTTAAAGAATTTAACTTTTACAGTGTCTTCTTGTATTCTTACTCTATATGTTTAATAAAATTACTATAAACTGCCAATAGAACCTCAAATGGTTCATTAATGTCATATATATTATTATATAAGTATTTTTTCTAAACCATATATTTTTAGTACCATTATATCATTTAATAATAAAATATTTTTTTAAAAAACTCTTTTATGTCAATTTTGACACAATTTGGTATTTTGTTTTTTATAAATTTATAACAGCATTATTACTTCGAAAACAATTCATCTACCCATCCATAATATGTTATATTGACCTATAAAATTTTTTAATTCATAAAAAGTCTCAAATTACATTTATTTGGGTATTTATAATACCAATTATGTTAATATTTCATTAATTAGGTAATTACTACATCATAATTGTGTCATAAATAAATTAAATTATTTAATTTCTAAAAAATATAAATAAAATACCATTATGTATGAAATAATTTTATCTTTCTAATTATTATTTATAGTCTGATTTATCTTATATATATCCCTATATTAGAAATGTTTTAGTTATTAAACTTTGATTTTATCTATTTTAACTCTTCTTTAAATAAAATAATAATAAATGTCCTAATCTAATTCATGTGAACCTAAAGGGTAATATTATATTCATAAGGTTGTTTTTGGTCGAATTACACTAATTCAATAGAATTAGGACATGTGTTAGGGTAATAATAATATCATTTTTATCCTTAATTACCCTATTTATTTTTAACTGTGGTAAATAAAAGTTAAAAGTTACTATTCACAAAAAAAATATTTTTATCTCATTGAACCACATTTTTCTTACTGATATCAACATTTTCTCTCAGATTTTTTAAATTCAACTCACAAAAGTGGTAAAATTAAGTTTTATTTAAATTTTCAAATGCTCCTAGGAGGTGGGTAAAAGAGAGTAAAAAGTTCAATACAATTTTTATATATATATAAAATTATTATAAAATGACTCCAATGATTTAGATTGAACTTATATAGGTATTATGTATTCATTTTTACCTAAAATGAATTTAAATAAAATAAATTATTATTTAAATAAAAAGTTGGTTTTAACCAATAACTCAGTGTTTTCACTATTCATCAAAAATTGAACGTTTTCAAAAAATACAAAAAATTCAACCTCAGAAAATTTCGATATTCTAAATCCAAAAATAAAGTCCATTTTAAAGATAAAATTGATAAAATTTCAAAAATTGGGTATTAATTTTCATAACAATTAGTTTATATAATATTTTAATAACATATCGTTGGTTAGTGAAACTCGGTATTACGTACAACGCAAGCTATCGGGAAAGGTTGCTATTGCGTGTAATGGAAGCCAAGAATAGTGTTTCTTATACTACAAGATAATACGGTGTTGTGTATAGCACAAGATAATCTTGGTGTATCGTACAACACAAGTCATCAATGAAATTAAAAATAATATTTCTCATAAAATCTCGGGGCATTACATTAATGTTGGTCATTAAATACCAAGTTACAAAAAATGTGTAACCACGTTCCTCTTTAATTAATAGGATTCTTTAATTCGGAATTATTGAATCAAATTTAAACTCTTGGATTTCTCCTAATTAAATGTGCCAACTTAATTTAATTAATATGCAAACATTAATTAAATTATAGCTTAAGCTTATATAATTTGGAACCTCACCTCTCGCGGGAAAAGAGATTTCAAAAGGAGGGGAGGGCCTTGGAGAGTTGGAATGATCTCTCTCAAACAAAGGAGATCCTCTAACGAAGAATGACTTCTGGAATCGAAGAACAAGGAATCAACTTTGGAGCATCTTACTGGAGTTACTAATGCTGACGTCAATCTTCAATGACTTCATCTTCTTCTTCATGCCACCTCCAATAGAAAATTGAGGTAGGGTTCATTTTTAATATGATTGAATTTATTTATCGATTCTTCATATTCTGGTTTCACAACGACGATGGCCAAAATAACATGGACATCATCCTGCACATATATCATGCCTTTTATCTTTTGATTCTCCACGCGCTCTTTGTGCGTTCTTTAAGGCAAAATATTTAATGTGGCTATAAATGCAATATTTTGTTGAGCACGGCATATAGACTTGGATCCCAAGATCTAGGGATCGCGAATATGGGATCATTTTATTTTTCGGGCATGGAACGAAGCCACAATGGCTCGTGGAATAATAAGGTGGTCGGCACCCAACATACCATGAGGGGGGTTGTTCACGCCACCAGTTTAGCAGGAGGCCACGACCCGTCGGCCATGGAAGAGCGGCGGTGCGCATCCGCACCGCCGGAGGAGCAGGAGGCCGCAGCCGCTAGGCCGCAGCGGAGGCCGAAGAGCAGTCGGTTGTGCCAGCCATGGGGGAGAAACGGCACGTGACCATGCTGCTGGGAGGAGGACCATCCGGAACACCGGCCAGCCATTGCGGTTCAGTGGGACCCACTCGGGTATCGCGGTTTCATGGTAGTGCTTAAGGCGCTACCCTTTGGTAATTCGAATGGAAGGGGGTCTGCTCCCCCTTCAGTGCCAGCTGGGGCGGACCGTGCCAGTGGGCTGGGTCGGGCCTTCCCCTTCATGGGTCGGGCCTACCGCAGCCTAGGCCAACCGGGGTGATCCTGAATCGGGTAAGGTCAGGCCGGGTTGGTCTAACTGGGTGGGACCGGACCCAGGCCCATCTGGACCCATATACATCTTTGTGGCCATAACTTGAGGACTGGGAATCCATTCAAAGAACTGTATATGGTACCAAAATCCTTGGATATAGATAGTCTTTTTGGTATACTCCAATTGAGTTTTGGATAATGTTGGTGTATGGCTGGGTTGGATCGGACCCCGATTCCAACCGGACCCTCAGAGGGGAAATACTAATAACTTACAGACTGGGCATCTGATTGACGCACTGTCAGTTGTGTTGGGTCCCTTATAACATGACATATATTTGGGATACTTCTTCTTGGGACTTATATGTGGTTTATGTATCACTGACGGCATGGGGAGCGGTTCTCCCAAACGCGCTACGTATGGAACCATTCGACTGACTGAGACATGATGGTCATAAACTGTTTCAACTTGGAGTAACTCGACTGGCCTAGTGGGTAGCACCTCTGTGTAACGTGGTAGACCCATGATGGGGAGCACCTCTATGTGACATGGCAGACCCATGGAAATCAACAGGTGGAGTACCTCAGCAGGCCATGAGGGGGAGCACCATGGTGTGATGCAGCAGACCCACTATGGGGAGCAACTCTATGGGACGCAGCAAACCCATGGTACTCGATAGGAGGAGTGCCGTAGCAGTCCAAGGATAGTGGTATGCACCTCCATGTGATGTGGCAGGCCCACTGTACTCCATAGAATAACATTTCTTCAGTAGATTAGGTGTTCGATGTTGTGACTAGGGATGTTACTTGTTATTATCCCTAGAGAATCATGTGGTTGGCTATCATCTTCCATAGAAATCTTGTGTGGATCAAATTCTATTTGGTTCAGTGCTCAGTGATCCTGTGTGGGTCAGTGCATACCAATCCTGTGTGGGTCAGATCCTGAGTGGGTCAGCGCTTAGCGATCCTGTGTTGGTCAACGCTTACCAATCCTGTATGCATCGGATCCTGTGTGGGACATTTTGGGGGTTAGTACCTATCGATCCCATGTGGGTCAGACTCTATATAATCAGCAGCAATGCCTCTTGACAGAATAAGATCATCTAGCTTTGTGACTAATGATCTATACTTATATATTTCACTGAAAAAATAATTTTAGTTGAGACTCTGTTTGAACTATTAGTTTTACCTTCATGTTACTATCTTCATGGTGATACATGTGTGGTACTTTTACCTTCGTGGTGTAACCTTCATGGTGTTACCTATGTGGTAATTTTACCTTCATGGTGTTACATTCGTGGTGTTACCTTTGTGGTATTTATTCCTCATGTATGATATGTGTATATCTTGATAACTTAGGGGTATGTTTGGGCATATACGTAAGTAGAGTTGATGTCTTTTTTTTGTGGTTTTCCTTTGTGGAAATTTAGAAGACCTACGAGGTCTCGGGGTCCCTATTGAGTATCATTATACTCACCCAAACATGGACTTCACCCGAACCTTGTTGTGTATTGTGTAGAGGACGTACAATATTGATCGAGGCTGAGGGATCCAGGACTGGACAGTGCACAAAGGTGGACTATTTGATGTGATGTGATGTGGAGGAGACGAAAGGACGTGGAGTGCTGAGGAAAAAATCTGTACCTACCCTTTAGGTAGGAACTTCAGGGGATGACCCAGTTTTTATTTTCATTTTTCTTTCAATTTTATTGTATATTAAGTTGTAATTGTACCTTTACATTTGGGATTCTATTCCGGCCCATTTTACATTCAATAAAATTTTACTACAATAGTTTACTTCATAGGTACTTCTTGTTGTGTTCTTGGACCGTGTGTTTTCTCTTGATTAAAGGTAATGCCTTCCCATTTTAGGGATTATGCCTTTCAGTGCTAATCTCCAACCCATGGAATATAGAAGGGGGGATTGGTGTAGTCATGACACAAGCCCCAGGGGATGGCTCATGACAAATTATATGCACCACATAAAAGTAAATTGATGAATATTAACAAATTATTCTCAATGGAATGTGAATTTAGACTAAATACCTTACCCTACACTTCCTTTTGGTGGAACGCTATTTAAACTCCTATTTAATGGTTTAAAGCATATTATTTAATTACACTAGAACCATATTAAAATTTAAAATATCATATATGATTCTTTTATAAAATCATATCATATGTTTGTAAATTATAATATATATTAAATATGTTTTTATTTATACTAATCTATATAATTTATTGATTGGAATTAAATGCATCATTCATGGAGATCATAGGCTATAAATATGCATGATCTTTGCTTCCATTTTTTTTTCTTACAAAAAAAGTAAATGATATATGTGCAAATTATCATTACTATATCATATTTATGTCATATATATCACATATGTTTATTAAACTCATACTTAATACATTCCATTTAAAGATTGAACAAATAACATCGCTTCATGAGGCGACATTCCTCTATACACCCGAATGAAACTATCATATTCCCAAAAAATTAAAATCATAGTGGTATTTCACGACCTGTTCTATAGGGCCCGTGTTGTGACATACCCCAAGCCCACCTCCCAAATGCTAGGTGTTGCCGACTAGTGCTGAAGGCATCAACTTGTAAGTGGGAGGCATTTTCTTAAGTACCTGTATACACACACACATAACAAATCCAAAATTTGGAAATGTAAACATGAATACCACTAAACAACCATGAAGTACACGTACAACTGAAAGTCAAATTGTCCAGAATACAAACCCAGCAAATGACTAACTGGAAAATAGGAAAGTAAAATAAGAAACTATGAAAGTGCTCCGCTGGAAACCCCACCTGAGGGGTAACTGTAGAGTAACTGATAGAAGCCATAGATGTATGTCCCACATGACTTTTCTCACTAGGCACCCCTGAGTCTTGGTCCACCAAGTCCTCCGTCAAGGTGATGGTCGTCTTTACTAGACACAACACGTGCAGGCGAAGCTCGTTCACGGGTTAGTAACATAATACTGAGTAGGGACCCCATAATAACTAGGAAATACTACAAAGAAATATACAAACAAACCACGATGCATGATCGTCCAACATGATCATGAAGAACGAAAACTCACACCAGGTACATTCTAGAGTATTGAATGTAATACCATCTGTAAAAACATCAAACACCATGGGATTCTGGAGAAATCCACCTCAATGAATATAGTGGGCCTTCTTGGTTACATAGAAGTTGCATCCCACTAACTTGGAACTGTTTTGGTACTCATCCATGATGATTACTGTGGGTATGATGGGTCACATAAAAGTCACTCACCACCGTGGGCTTGCTGGGTCACACATAAGCTACTTCCAACCTTGGCCAAACTGAGGTACTCATCCTCTGGAGTACTGTGAGTCTAATGAGTCACATAGAAGTCGCTCCCCACCACAGGCCTACCTGGTCACACAGAAGCCGCTTCCCACTAGGCCATAGTAGTCTATCCACACAGGGTCTCTTGTATGTAGTCTTTAGGTATCAGTCAACCGTAGGGTTTTCACATGTAGCATGATTAATTAGGAGAGAACCGGTCCCCAAGCCATTATTAAAATTTCACCATCCATGAAACCCCCATAGATTATACCAAAAGGTCAGCCTCATCTCAAGGGTTCTAACATCGTAAATGGATCATCAATTGGATGCCCAGTTTGCATGTTATTGATGTTTTTCCAAAAAAGGGCCGGTTGGGTCCTAGCCCGATCCAACCCAGTCAGGCCGACCCGACCTGACCCAGCGTGGGGTCCACTAACCCATCCCAGGTCTTCTGAACTAACATAGACCCAACCAAGAATGGGTTCAGCCTGTTGGGCTATGGGTCTGGCCCAACCCGATGGGGCAGGTTCGGACTGTTAGGGCGGGTCCTGCCCGCTGGCATGCCCAGTCCCCTAGAGGCGGACCAATTCTCCACCTTTCCAGGACATGGTAGAAAACCATGTCCATATCCCCCACACCACAAGGGTCATCCACAGGGTTTCCTTCATTGTCTTGGTCAAGCGACCACGGCATACCGCTAGGCAGCCGGTTGGAATCCCCGCACATGGTCAATAGACTGCGTACCCCTACGAACCGTGACCTATGGCTACGAGCGGCTCCACCGACGCGACTGAGGGTCTGCATCCCTACCCCTAGCCACCAGCTCCTATGATTCTCAATGGCCCAAGCCAACCGTGATATCCACCTATGGTGCACCATCATGGCATGCCACCACCTGACCGCAATCCCCACTACAGGCCACTAGATCCGCATCGGTGGTCCATTCTTCACACAGATTGTGCCTCCAGCCTCTATGGGGTGTCCTTTTCCCTGTAAAGGCCTTGAATTTTCCTTGCCTCCATTTCAAATGTTTGTCCACCAAGAATTCTTAAGGGCATAGGCGATCATGTCGTCTTTTTATCGGCTCGTGCTCTCCACATTAGAAGTTTAAAACAAGGGAGGCTTGGGATCACAGTTCTATCTACCATAATTTAATTCCACTGTAGATAACCCAAGAAGAACACCCTCCTAAAAGAATTCATGATCCGAGAATCAACCTATTTACTAGTTTATCCATGTTTTTTTAGATTAAGAATGGGAAAAACATAAAACAAATTAACCTCTACCTCGACCGATGTTCATCATTTAAGCATTATTCCCTCGAGGATTCATGCACCATTGGCATTTGTTGCTTCCTTATCCCATTATTCATAAAGATTTGATGTTTCTTGTGATATGTCAGCATTCATCATTTGTTGTTATAGAGAACCCTTACCGTAGTTTCATTAGATAATTTCCACAATTTAATTCTCATTTCTCCAACATGTTAGCTTATAAAAAGAAAATATGTCACAGCATTTCTGTTATGATATGACATTTCATTATTACACTATTTCATTAATGAAATAGAATATCTATTATTCTACATAAAAATGATCCATTAAAGAGCTTCCTTTAATGCGCCTCATCGTTGTTCTATAGCACCATCATCCCCCGCTCAACTGTGAGGGAAGAACAAATAAAATAACTTTTTACGTTATTTTATTATTTTCTAAAAATTCCAAATATTAACTATTTTTCCAGACCCTTATCGGTCGATGTTAGGTTTTTCCTAGGAAAATCCCAGTGTTCTGAGATCAACGATGCCCTCATATTTTTAATCTGAGCGTCGGTTAGAAATTTAGAAAAAATTGCTTGCATGTTTTCTTTTATGAACATAAAAAAAGTTCAAAATTCTATTTCGGGCTCACTGGGGCATATAATCATGTAATATTAGAGAATGTGGTCTCTAAATCAGTCCATACAATTTAAAAAAAATTATAAGGAAAATTTGAGACATTATATTCTCCCCACCTTAGGGCTTTACATTCCCAAAATCCAAAAAAAGGATAATAAAAAATGGGGTTATTGGGCACAAAGCTAAGCCTCCTCCTCCAATGTTCTCTCTTGCAGATTCCTATGATTCCACTAAACACATGCTAGAGGAATCAACTGTTAATGAAGGAACCAATCTTGTTTATCCTTTATCTTCATTGAGAACTCTATAAGTGTCTCCCAATCATCAATGTTCGACTCACCCCAGTCGATGTCATGTGATGGATCATTAACATTCCTCCTTAGTTGTGACACGTGAAAAACATCATGCACCCAGTGCATCTGTGGGGGAAGATCTAGGTGGTATTCCACCTCTCCAATGCTGATTAGAATCTGTAAGGGTCCAATGAACCTCATAGATAGCTTGCCACCCCATCCAAATCTCCACAATCCCTATCAGGGTGAGACCTGAAGGAAAACATGGTCTCCCTTCTCGAAATCAATGGGTCTCTGTCTCTTAACAACATATGATTTATTCCTACTTTGTATAGTCCTCATCTACTCCTGGATGATATTAACCTTATTAGTGGTATCTCGTACCGACTCTAGACTCATGAGTGAAAACTCTCTTGGGTTTGTCCAGCATAGAGGTGATCTGCATGGTCGCCCGTACAATTCCTCAAACGGTGCGATGCCAATGGTGGAGTGATAGCTATTTTTGTATGTGAACTCCACCAGTGGAATGTGGTCCTCCAAACTGTGACCAAAATTAGTGACACAAGCACTAATAATACACTCTATGGTCTGTATGGTCCACTCCATTGGACCATCTGTTTTGGTATGAAAAGTTGTGCTCAAGTGATGATGAATCCTGAATGTCTCCTGTAATCCCTTACACAACCAGTATGTAAAGAATGCATCACCGTCTGAGACAATCATCTAAGGCACCCCATGTAGCCTCACTATCTTCTGGATGTAGAGGAGTCCCAATCCCTCTATCGATCCCTGATCCCAGATGGGTTGGAAGTGTGCCAACATGGTTATTCGGTCAATGATTTCCTATATAGAATCATGTCCCCTGAAAATGCGTGGTAACCCCGTCATGAAGTCCATTGAGATACCATACCACTTCTATTTTGGTACATCAAGTGTCTATTCCAAGCCTTCTAGGACGTGATGTTCTACCTTCAATTGCTGACAAGTGAGTCAATGTAAAACAAACTATCACGCTGCTTTTTTCATCCCTGGACATTGGTACTAACATCGGAGGTCTTGTACATATTCTCCACACTAGGATGTACCAACAAAGGGGATGTATGTAAATCCCTTAACACCTCCTCTTGTAACATCAGTGGTAATACGATGTGTCCTCTAAAAATTATTACATTCTTCATACATATCAAAAATCCATCAGGAACCTATCTTAATGATATCTGAGCACGTCGGGCCTCACAGTCAACATTCACAAGTTGTGCCTCCCTAACTCAACGTAAGAGTGTGGGAGTGATAGTCATTGATTGAAGGTAAGATGATCCATTATCATCCATGAAGGATATCTTCATCACAACAAGATACTCCATCACCTCATTCAGCATTTGTAAACCAGACCTCCTGGTGAGTGTTTCTGCAACCATGTTACCCTTCCCAAGAGTATAGAATATATCAAAGTCATAGTCCTAGAGGAACTACAGCCATAAACTATATCTCAGGTTTATCTCCTTCTATGAGAAGATATACCTGAGACTCTTGTGGTTGGAGTAGGTAGTAAAATGGTCACCCATCAAGTAGTGTCGCCACATATTTTAGGAAAATTCCACTACTGCTAACTCCAAGTCATGGGTCATGTAGTTATGCTCATGCAGCCTCAACTGCTGTGAGCCATCGGCAATCACTGATCGCTCCTTCATCTGTAAACAACCCAGTCTGGTCACAGATGCATCATATAAGACTACATGACCAACATCGTCTTCTGGTAGTTTCAAGATGGGGGCACTCATCATTCTCCACCTCATCTCATGGAAAATCTGCTGGAACTTCTCCATCCACATGAAGGATTTTCCCTTCCATGTCAAGGATGATAAAGGTTCTACTAATTTGGAAAATTAAGGCACAAACATCTAGTAGTATCCATACAACCCCAAGAAACTCTTCACCTCAGTCATTCTCCTGGGTGTCTCCCAAGACAGAACTTCCTCTAACTTCACCAGATCTACTATAACTCAATCCTTTGAGATGACGTGTCCCAAAAATATGACCTCCCAAATCCAAAACTAGAACTTCAAGAGATTAGTGTAAAGATAGTGCTCTTTGATTGTATCCATGACCATCTATAGGTGTCTAGAATGATCCTCCTCTGATGCCGAGTACCCCAAGATGTCATCAAAGAAGACTACCCCAAAACAATTGAGGTACGGTTGGAAGATCCTATTCATGAGTCCCATGAACACTGCTAGGGCATTGGTCACACCGAAGGGCCTTACCAAGAACTCTTAGTGGCCATAACAGCATCTGAAGGTTGTCTTTGGTATGTCCTCACCTCGTACCCAAAGCTGATGATAACCTTATATGATTCCGATCTTTGGGAACCGCGTTTCCCATTCAGCTGGTCAAAAACGTCATCAATCCTCTGAAGTGGATACTTGTTCTTCATGATCACCTGGTTCAGGCACCATAAGTCCATGCATAGACTCAAGCTACCATATGACTTCTTGGAAAACAACACTAGGGTAGTCCCTGGTGAAACATTGGGTCTCACGAATCACTTCTCATGAAAGTCCTCCAACTATTTCCTCAATTCACAAAGCATTGTGGGAGCCCTCTGATATACCAGTGTGGATATCGATGTTGTCTCGGGGTATAGGTCGATGCATAAGTCTATCTCCCCATGAAGAGGTAGTCTCATAATATCCTTAGGAAAGACATCCTCATACTCGTACACCACTACAAAAAAAATATTAGACTCCTCTCATCCACCACACTAAGGGTGAGGCTATCCAAATGGTGAGTGATTGTTTGCACCCTCCTCCAAGAAATTCCATCATGTGATAAAAAATATCCCTTCTTTCTGGTGAAGAAAAACCTAGTACTATCCTTATTAAAACCCCACAATTTGGGAATAATATTGTTGATCTGATCATGGACTGTAGATAAGTATTCCATAACCAAGATGATGTTGTAAGGCCTCGATGCTGCTACTGAGAGATCCCCACTGAATCTCTCACCTCCTAGATTAAGCTCACACCATTGGAACTAGGGTGTAATCATTGAATCTCCTCCCAGAGGGGTTACTAATTGTAAGGATCGAGCCAACATCTTTATCAGAAACTGGGAACTTTGAACATAGTTCATAGAATGGAAAGTGTGACTGAAACCTATTTCTACAAGAACTGCATATAAGGTGGATAATACATAGATCATACCTCTAATAATCTCTAGAGTTTTGTGGTCGTAGGACTCCATCGCCTAAATCTGGCCTCATCCCTGGTTTTTGGCTCCCTGAGCCCGTAGTGGACCACATGGGGGTGGTGGTGGTTGCACCTTGAACATTCATCAACCACTTGCCACTCGGCTTGCTCCCCCATCACATTCATCACCCTACATACCACCTCACTCGAACCTCTTCCTCTGCCTTGGCGGTCCCTCAGCCGTCTACTGACTATCTATGCGGCGGGTCGGGCAGTCACAAGCCATGTGTCCCTGCCTGCCACATGTGAATAACAAGCTAGTTCCCTAAGGAATCCCTCTACTATGGGATCCCCAAACTACTGACCCTGAGTCCTAGGGTCTTCCCATGAATGATCTGACCTTCATGGGTCCCCTCGTCCACTACCTTCTACTCAACCCTAAAGACCCTGCTGCCTGATGTCTACTGGTTGCTCCAACTATCAGTGTATGCTCTGCCAGGAAGCTCTCTACAGGAAGGGATCGCCCCAATACTCCATCCTGAGTGGAGATGTTGGGAGACCAAATGGATGGCCTGATATCTTGTTTGAGTCCCTTCTGAAAGGTCCAAGCCCTGAAGGAAGGGTCCCACACCATGTACATGAAGTAGAGAGAGAGTTATATAAACCTCACAGAGTACTCAGACACTAACATGATTCCATAATCTATGAGAATAAGCTCATGTATGTGCACATAGCACAAGGTTGTGGGAAAACAACTCTTCCTGGAAAAGCCTCTTGAAATATGTCCTGGTGAGGGTTTCCTCATCATGCATCTAGATGGTCAAGATCCACCATCTCCCTACTGAGCTATACAGAAGGCTCGTGGACAGGATCTCTACCTAGTCTAGCGGTGTCCTTACTAAGTAAATTACTCGCATCACTACCTCCAGCCATTCCTCGTCAACTTGAGGATCTACCTCTCCCCTAAACATGGGAGGTCTCTATCTATGGAACTCGTGCAAGGCACTAAGCCTACGTGTATCCTCTATTAGTAATGTCAGCAGTAACTGCTAATCAATTGGTGGTGGAAACACTGGTACACCACCTAGAGGGGCCATCTCTAGCCCTTGTCCCTTAATTGATGCATCATCGCTAGGTGGGATATCCACACGATCACGTATTTTAATCCGAGATAGTCGTCTATGTGGAGGAATCATGATAAAGATCAAGATGTACCAAATTTATAAGATTATACCTGGTGAGATGACTCTTATTCAAGAAGATCATAAGGAGACACTTATGCAACCCGTGCTTTCATGTATAGAGTTGAAATGTAGAATTCAGGGTCCTGGTGTATGGATACATCGGTCGCCGCACTGACACTAGACTCCTCGAATCTAAAAGTCAAAGTAGAAATATTTAACATTGTTTCTAAAAAGAAAAAACAAAATACTCTTGGTATTTAAGGTATATCCAACCACCTTTGATACCACTTTGTCATGACCCATCCCCCAGGGCCCGTGTTGTATCATACACTAAGCCAACCTCCCGAACTCCAGGGGTTAGTGACTAGCACTGAATTCATCAACTTGAAAGTGGGAGGTATTTTCCTGAGTAACTATACACATACACACAAAACCACATCCAAAATATTGAAAATTAAACATGAATGCTGCTAAAAAACCACTAAGTACACGTACAATTGAATGTCAAATGGGCCAGAATACAAATCCAGCAAAAGACTAACTAGAAAACATGAAATTACAAAAGAAACTCTGAAATCCATCGAATGGAAAACCCACCTAATAGTTATGTATAGAGTAGATACTAGAATCCATAAAATTAATCCACACCTGCCTAATCTCACTGGGCACCACCGGGTCATGGGTCACTAGGTCCTCCATCAAGCTGACGGTTTTCTGTAGCAGACATAACATGTGCGGGTGAAGCATGTGCAAGGGTGAGTAAAAAACTACTTATTAGGGACCCCAAAATAACAAGGAAAGACCATAATTAAATACACAAACAAACCACAAAGAAAGACCACCAAGCATGATCATGAAGAAAGACATCTCACACCAGGTATGTTTGTGAGTATTGAAAGTAAGACCATCAATAATAATGTCGAACCACATGGTCTGTAGGATAACTCCTCCTCAATGAGTACAGTGGGCCTGTCTGGTCACACATAAGTTGCTTTACACTAATCTAGGATAGCTATAGTACTCATCCTTGATGAGTACCATCAGTATGATGAGTCACACAGAACCCGCTCCCCATCATGGGCATGTCAGGTCACACAGAAGCTGCTTCCCACCTTGGCCATACTGAGGTACTCCTCCTGTCGAGTATTATGGGTCTACCAGGTCACATAGAAGCCTCTCCCCACCATGGTCCCCAGTTACACTAAAGCATCTCCCCATCATGGGCCTACCGGGTCACACATAATCCTCTTCCCACTAGGCCATAGTAGTCGATCCACACAGGGTCTCTTGTCAGCAGTCTTTAGGTATTAGCCAACTGTAGGGTTTCTTCACGTAACAAGCTTGATCTCAGGAGAACCACTCCTCAATCCATTTCTCAAATTTAAACGTCCATAAAACCCACATAGAGTATATCAAAAGTTCTACCTCATTGCGAAGATTCCAACATTGCAAACGGCTCATCAATTAGACACCCAGTTAACATATTATTGATGTTTTTCCAAAAAGGGGTTGATTGGGTCTAGGCCAGGTCTGACCAGACCCGACCCAACTCGGTTTGGGGTCCACCAACCCATCCCGGGTCTGCTGACCCGACCCAGACCCAGATCGGCCTAGGTTTGGCCCATTGGGCCACTGGTTTGGCCAGCTCGGTTGTGGTTCTAGCATGTTGGGTCGCATGTCCATCCAATTGGCTTGCCCGATATGCCATAGGCGGACTGGTTCTCCTCCTAGCCGGAACATGGAAGAAAGCCATATTTGGCTCCCCCTCACCCGTGGGTCATCTGCAGGGCCACCTTCACAACCACGGTCAACTGACCATGGCCTGTTGCTATGTAGCCTACCAGATTCCCCACATGTGGTCAAGTGACCACGTGCCCCTGCAAACTATGACCCATAGTTGCGGGCCGCTCCACCGACGCGGTTGAGGGCCTGCGTCCCTACCACCAACCACTAACCCAACCGGAAGAACCTATGATTCGCTACAACCTAAGCCAACCATGGAAGCCACCTCTGGTGCACCGTGGTGGCGCGCCTCCACCCACTCACGGCTGCCACTAGCAGGTCTTTCTGCAAGCCACTAAGTCTACACCGGTGGCCTTTTCTCTGTACTAACTATGCCTCTGGCCTCCGTGGGGTGTCTCCTTCTCTGTGAAGGCCTCGAATTTTCATTACCATCATTTCAAATGTTCGTCCACAAAGAATGCACAAGGAAGAGGGGGTTCGGTCCTTGTTCATGTTGCCATGTCCCTTCAGGTTAGATGTTTAAAACATGCAAGGACTAAGATCATAGTTCTATCAATATTAATTTAATCCCGCTATAGAAAACCCAAGAAGAATAGCCTTTCGCAAGAATGCATGATCCGTGGGTCAACCTGTTTGAGGGTTGATCTGTATTCATCACATAGAATACGAACATGGAAAATGTAAAACAAATGAACCCCTACCTCGATCAAGGTTCTTCGTTTAAGCACTCTGCCCTCGAGGATTCAAGCTCTATTGGCATTCATCACTTCTCCGTCCTATTCTTCATAAAGCCTCAATGTTTCTAGTAATCCATGGATGTTCGTTGTTTGTCGTTGGAGGGGATCCTTGACGTAGGTTCATTAGATAATTTTAATGATTTAATTCTCATTTATTCAATGTGTTAACTTATTAAAATAAATCCCATCACATTATTTTTGTTATGTTGCAACATCACATCGTTACGTTGTTTCATTTATGAAACAACATATCTATTCTACTGCACAAAAATGAGCTATTAAGGAGATTATTTTAATGAGCCTTGTCACCGCCCCACAACGTCATCATCTGATGTTCAACAGTGAGGGAAGACAAAATGGATTAAATTTCATGTTATTTTATTATTTTAAGAAAATTCCAAAAATTAACATTTCCATCAGACCCTTGACGGTCGAAGATATGTCATTTTTAAGAGAATCCTGGTGTTCCAAGTTCAATGGTGCCCTCAGATTTTTGATCTGTGCACCCATTTAAATGTTCGAAAACCAATTTTCATTTTTAATTTAACTAACTTAAAAAAAAGTTCAAAATTATATTTCGGGCTCACCGGGCTTTAGAATCACGTGTCGTTAAAGCATGTTGTCCTAAAACAAATCCATACTATTTTAAAAAAAATATACAGAAATTTTGGGAAATTAAATTATATATATAATATAGTTATTAAAAAATAATAAATACATCATAAATATTATAAATATAATATATTTAAAATTTATTTTTTTCATTATTGCCAACCATGATAGGTGGCAATGGAAAAATGAATCAATCAGTTTACGAGGCATCAAGTCTACCATACGCATGAATAATGATTTCATAACCCATTGGATGGAACTTTGGGAATTTTATCTTATAAACATAATAGAACAATATCTAGGTATATTTAAGATACTAAGGTTATTATATAAAAATGATATAAAAATAATTTTAGGAGGTGGAAAAGGAATTAATATAAAATATCTTTTTGATAACATTACACCTTCTTCAGGTATCCTCCTAATTTATAGACTAATGCCATCTTAAGATAGATTTATTATGAAAATAAGGATTATAGGATTAAGGGAGAGATGTTGGGATGTGAATTTTTTAGTTTTTGGATAATCCTAATGTCTTGGTAGGTGTTAATAAGTGAGTGGAGTGAGTTCCATTTTATAGTTGAGGAGGAGTGACATTCATGTAAATAAAAAAAATTAAACACTATTGGTAGGTATCCATTGCCTCATGTGACTAAAATAATGAAAACATGTAGATCCAGTAGGGTATATAGTCGCAATTTTTCTATAAAATGGGTTTTAGACAAGTGTTGGGTAATTTATACACCTTATCTTTTAATATTTAGTACCAAGTAAACTCATTTTTACCTTAAGCATTGTGATTAACATTAACTTTTTTTCTACTGAATTTGTTCAAAAATAAAGTTGAAATTATTAGAAATTAGAAATTATTTTGATTCCAAATATGAAATCCATTTTTCCAAATTCGACTCAAATAAGTGAAAAAATTTAATTTAAGATTTATCCTACGGACGTGATGATAAAGTGGGTTTTTTAATGTGAAAATGCTCAAACATTTGAAATGTTTTTACATCAAAATTCCTTATGAAACTAATTCAAATGAACCAAACTGAATTCATATATTTATAATTGATCTAATTTAATTTTTAAAACATTTTAAAATATAATTTAACAATAAAAAGTATTTAGATGAAATGTTAGTTTCTAATTAAATTCAGTATTTTTCACTATTCATCAAAAAAATGTAATTTCTTAGAAAAATACAAAAAATTAAAAAAAAAGATAATTTTAACAATTATATTTAAAAAAACATTTACTTTATAAAATTAAATTTATAAAATTTTCCAAATTTAGTTTTAAAACAAGTTTACCATTAAATGGTGGCAAAACTACCTTTAGAAAAATAAAGCTTTTTATACATAAAATTGGATTTGTCCTTATCTTATTACAATAATGTGTATTGGATGAAAGTAAAAAAAATTGATTGAAAATATAATTTATAAATTTCATTAATATATTTTAATATTACTAATTAATTTAATTTATTAGGAAAAAATTCCTTTCATTATGTAAAAATAGTATTTTATAAATGATTTTTCTTTATATTCAATTTTTTTATTTCCATTTCTAATTAATGAGTTACCAATAAATTAAAATATATGTTTTTATATGTTTTTTTAATACTATTATTATCCTTAAATATAATGTCTGGGTGAAAATTTTCATATAAAATTATAATATATTATTGTTTGGTAAAACTCGGCTTTATGTGTAATGCAATCTTTTGAAGAAACTCAATATTACATATAACCCAAATTTAACTCAGTTTTGTGTGAATTGAAAGCCATACAATAGATCAGATTTATTTTAAATAGTTAATATATCATAAAGTCTTCGAATGTTATATTCCACTCTATACTTGGTGTTGTGTGTCATACACACTATCGAATAAAATGTTCTTACATTGTATTTTTAGGGTGTTCTATGAGGTAACTTGATAAGAAATCCACAAGTAGTAATATAAACTATAGGAAATATGATAAAACCAAAAAGTGGAATATATATATACGGATTTTGATGGAATGTTTGGGGATTACACCTATGAGGAAACCCCTTGTATCTGAAACCAAAAAGAATATCTTGAATTAAGTTAATTAAAAATAACTATGAGGAATATCTCAACTCATTGATGTTTTTGGTAGACATGAGTATTATCTTAACTCAAGTCAATTGTGTGGGGGTTACACATTAATTATTCTTAGAAAAAACATTCATGGATAGTGACTTAGGTGAAGTTAGAGAGATATTGGGGCTTACACATTAGAGGATTCCCTTTGCATTATTGACCTCTAACCCTGGTCTGTTAGGGATTAGATAAATAAATGGGATTGATAAGTTTGGGGCTTCAAAATATTATGATTACATGGTTCATGTGGCTAGGAACAACACCTTATTAGGAGGCCCATAAATATTTTCTTCCCTCATTTATTGTTAATAGGGTGAGGAAGGGTGATTGTTGAGGTTGAGGCTTACACCTGGGGAAGAGGTTTGAACATGATTACCTTCTCCCCTATCTAGTAGTGAAAATCTGATGAAGTGGGATTATTAATGTTAGGGATTAAACCTATTAGGAGTCCCAAACCTAGAGGAGTTTATCAAATCTAAGTGTATATTGAATGGATGGGTTCCTAGTTATGATATCTAGGTGAATTGGTTTGTAGTCCTAGTATAGGGGCCTAGGATCAAGGGTCACCCATGTGGAGTGCCTTGGGATAAGGGTCTCCTAAGTTGGATGCCTTAGGTGAAGGATTTGATAAGTGGTATGCCTTGGGTGAAGGGTCATTCAAGTTAGTGTTCACTCAAGAAGGGGGCACCCAAGTGATGGTTCACTAAAGTAGGGGGAACCCAAGTGGGTCACCCAAATAAGGTGTGGATCCAAGTGAAAGTTTCCCAAGTAGAGTGGATCTCTAAAGGGAGTCTTGGGAAAAAAGTAACTTCCATGGTACAATTCTCCCATGTCTGTTTCCCAAATGGAGGGTTGGGAAAAAACTTCCCTAGTAAGGGATTGATTAAGTCTCTCACCATAGTGAGGGTTGGGAATGGATCAACACAGAATGATCCGTGGTGCCAAAGTGTTTTCCCTAATGGGGGGATGGGAAATAATATCACCCTAGTGAGGGATTTCTTAGGTGGTTTTTCCTAGTATGGTAGAATTAGTTGGGTGAAGAATTTTAGTGATTAGATCTTTCACCTTGATTTATCCAATATGAGTTCATCCTTCCTCCTAAATTTGGATTCAGGGGGTCTATTTATATACCATCCCATGGAACGTCGTTCCAAATATGGGTGAGATACATTAATGATATGGGAGACCTACCAATGAGATATAAGCGAAGGATCTAAGGGAGATACATGTGTGGAATGGGTGAAGGATCAATTTGAGCAACTTTTGTGTGAACAAAAAATAATTTATAAAAAATGACCAACTTCCAACAACCACATATTTTGATATAAAATCTATTTTGGCTCTATGAATAGTCAAATTGAAGCCGTATAAGTAAACCAAACCCCTGGAAAGGGTGAATACTACTTATAATGATAAATTAGGATGCTAAAAGGTTCCTTAAATACCCTAAAAAGGGGTTTTAAGGATGCAAAAACATTTATTCATCAATTTGAGTAATCCAGGATGTACAACCAGAGATAGGTGCTCACCATAACATCCCCAAATTAGTAAACATTTCTAAGTAATCTGCATCCCATAGTGTGTGACCGGTCTTATAGTGCATGAAAATCCCAGTTGCTTCCCCTTCAGTCATAGATTCACTTTTATAATCACACATGACTTGTACTATTTGACTAAGGATCACAGCATGAATTCTATATAAAATTTCATGGCATGAATGTTTTTCTATGTAGAAAACACTATTTATAATGTGGGTTTCCAACAAGGATATTTCGAAATATTTAAAAACATTTTACACCCTTTAAAAGAAAATGTTTTATATTCTACCACACATCTCAATGAATAAACTTTATGACATTCAAGTAACTACTATTGAAGTGTATTATACAAAAGTAAGTATTTTTCAAAGTGTTCACTTATCCTTTTTGAAATTAATTTTTGAAAGGATTCACAACTTAGACTTTTTTATAATGATAAAAATTCCTTCTAAAATCTATTTTATGTTTTTCTATGAAGTGAAAAAATAAATTTTCCACTTTTATCATTTTATATGAAAATTTCCCTCTATATTATCATGGTTTATAAAAAAATGATTACAATATTATTTTTATAAAATATTTATTTGAAAATGAATTCAAAAGATCAAGGACATTTCTTATTTGTAATGGGTTTTTTTTAAACTCCCAAAAAATATTTTTTTCCATATAATTCATTTTACATTGAAATATATTTTACTTAATTAGGGATATTATTCAAATTATTCCATCAAAATTCTTTTCCTAGATGACTTACTTAGTTTCCTTCTATTTTAGATAAATGATATACCACTACCTTTATCTTACGTAATCATTTTTGTGTAAACTCATAATTTTTATTCTTACAAAATTCCCCCCTTGAATTTAAATTTTTTGATAATTTTTATTTAAAGTTGTTCACCAAGATTCCATATATCGATTTAGTTAGAAAATTGTTGCCTTAATCATATCTTGTTTATCTCTATGGTGTAAATTCTAATTTCTTTACTATCTCGATTGAATGGTATTTTCCTAGAATATTACATGAAGTGATTGGATATTGATTTATTTTACTTGGGTTTGTCATGATATGATAATTGATGGAGTTATGAATAAATTTATTATTTGAAACCATTTTAAAATAATTTGAAAACAATTTTCTTTCTTTGGTTTCTTTGTCATGTGAGTAATGAAACCCATTTTTTCACATGGGGTATTTATGATATGATTAATGAATGATTTAAAGTGGGACACATAAAAATAGATGAATGATGAGTGGGATCATATATTACCCTCAAATTCATTGGTTGAGGATTTTTATCTCATGATATTAGTATTGGAGATTTTATTTTAGTTTCTTGTAAGAGGTGTAAATGATAGTGTGGCTCATTAATGTTTTGTTTCCTTATACTAATGATTCTTCCATATTGGAAATATGTCATAGTTTTAATCTTATTCTATTAAATATTTTATACTCTCATGGGCCATGTTTATTGAATGATGTTTCTATAACCATTTGATTTATGACTAATGTTATTCCAAGACTTATTCCATGATTTATGTTCTATGAATGTTGGGTATAAGTTTATTTTGTATCTTGATTATACCCATATTCTCATATTATTCTCAATTATGTTATTTGATAGTTATTACTTATGTTTAAACTTAATGAGTATTTGAGATCACCCCTTTTTATGATTCTTTTTTGCCAAGTTATAAATATGAGTAAAAAATATAATAATTATATATGAGATTCAATAGTGGTATAATTATAGAGAAATGATTACAAGGGTTTTAAAAATAGTTTATTATGTAGCTGGTCCTTAAATAAACTAAACCTTATAGTCAGTGGATTTTGAGATTATTTCTATAAGATTTAATGTTCAATTTATTTAAATATTGTAAAATAAAGGTATGTTTATTTGGGATCACTATAAATATATTTGTGTTGTTCACCTAGGCTTTATTAAGATGTATCATGACATCAATCAATAATTTTGTTTTTAATGGATGAAGAATGACATAGTGGGGTTTGTATCATAAACCATAACCTATCAGTAGGTAAAGGTTGAACCCCAAAGACCCACTAATATTTTCAATATTTTTCCCATTATAGTACATAAATGTTATAAGATCATTGTGGATATAATGATTGGGAAGATGATGTTTCAATAAGGTAGTGATGTGATATTTTTTTATCACCGATGAAATTGAAAATGGTAGATCATTTTCTAATGATCAAGGAGAATGGAAAGAGAGAGTAGATAGGCTAGTTATAATTTTAGTAAATGGAAAAATTATATGAATTTTTCCATATTGAGATGCTAATTTTAGTTCTTATTTATTAAAGTCACTACAATGGGTATTGGGTAGTAAGGAAAATATATATATACAATAATCTATCTCCATTTTATAGCCAAAATGAGTTTTTTATTTTGGTATTGATGGATATAATTTGAGCTTGTACCCTATAATTTGAGGGATCCTAAGAGAGTCATAATACATTAATAGAATCCATATATAATAATAGTTATAAGAAATCAATTTAGAAAGAATTTTTTGAAATGTTTTAGAAAAGGTCATGATGATTTTCTATGTACTGTCAAGAGGTTGGGGAGTTAATCCTTATCTTATTGACACTAAAAAATGATACCTTATATAATATTCATTTTATTTATGGGTGGTTAGCGACTAAACATATTTTGAAAAAGATTTATACTAATTATTGACAATGTAGTTACCCCAAATCAGATATTCTCCAACTATGAGAATCTAAATTCAACTTAGCACAATGGTTTTACCAAATCCTCAATGGATGGAGGCTAGTGTCACAGGTCTTGATTTAAAAGTGGGGAATGATCTACTAATATTGTGTTTAAATATATATCATAAAAAGATTATATTGTAAATACATAATAACATTTATGTATGTCAAAATATCCCAAAATGAAGATATATAACCCGTTAAGAACATGGTATAACCTATACACTAGATATCACTTGATAATCTGTAAAGGCATAAAAAATATCAATATATATGTTAAAAATATTATAAAAATAATAACTGAATACAAAAAATTAGTCATCGAAGTTAACATATCCAAATGTGGCCTATGTTTTGAAAACAGTGGAGTAGGTTCTATACTATCCAAGTCCTTTGAATAATATGGTGTTCAAAGACACATTATAGGATCACTGAGTGGGTGGGGGGTAAATCCGTTAAAATTTGAATGTTTTCCATTTTTATGATTTTTTTATGTAATCAACCTTTTCCATTTGTTAGAGTGAGTGATCTAATTTCTTAACACACACACATTAAGGAATTAAATAAAAAAATAAAACTCAATGTATAATTTTCACTACATAAAATTATTATCTAATAATTATCACAACACAAACTCACCTAAGAACATATGATCCACTAAAATTACCATTATAGAATACAATGAGTAGGGAATATCATTGAACTCTTGTTTATAATAAAATGATCACTATTTATTTATGACTAGTATCCCAACTAAATTTCCTTATTGTATTGTAATGTATTGAGGTATATATTATCATTATCATAAGATAATTGTATCCTATAAATATTAAGTGATCTTACACTACTTATTTATTAAAAACATCTTTGTGCCTTCTTCGTGTTCCCGTACATAAATCAATTCGCTGCTCTTTCTATTATTTTTATACATATAGTACTATAAGTATTTTTATTATTAATATACATACAAAACTATAAAACACACCTATAATACTGTTAGAATAATATTATCAGTTATTATCAAATTCTATACTATAATATAAAAATATAATACAGACTCCATACTTTAGAATAATCCTCCAGATAATTTGATACTTCTCTGATATAAGTATTTTATTTGATATAACACACAATAATTTCTCACATACTTTATGAATGAGAAACATTATTCTTATATCTCTCACCCAACAAAATATTAATGTTTTAATTTTAATTTCAAATTCAATTTCAAATGAATAACTAATCCTAACCTCTTATGCTTCTTTTCAATTATTCTTTCATCTATGAAATCTATTCCCAGTTCTGATAACAAAATAGTACTTTTTTAGTATACCTAAGTTGATAATTCATATCTACTTCATTTCTCTATGGTGAATCATAATCTTTCATGTTTCAAAAAATATTCTATTATCATTTATTGAATTGAAAACTCCCTTAGTGATGTTTTATGACAGGGATGATTAGTTTAATCATCTCATGATTTTTCCTCAGAATATTTTATTTGTTAAAGTATATATTTTTTATTATTATATAATTTTAATATTCTCACAAAGTGTTGAGAATTAATAAGTTTCAATATGAATCTTATGAAGTTAATAATTGAACCTTATGAAGCTATTCCTTTGTCATTTTCAAGGATTCTACTCAGATCAACCATATGAAGATGAATGGACTACCTTACGAAGATATTTGGGAAACCTTATGAAGTCTATTTATTCCAAAATTAACATTATGATGGTTCAAAACTACCATTAGAAGATAACTATACTACATTATATTCTTGAATTAACCTTATGATAATAGAAAACAACCTTATGAATTTTGGATTATATCTTCCAAACTCTTAAGGATCCTTGTGAAGATTAAAAAATGAATTATATGATTTTTTTCCTTTTCTGTTTTTAGTATTTGGGTAAATATTTGATGTATGTGTGAATGTTATGAACTTCCCAATGAACCTTACATACTATTAAATAATTATAGATATTTAAAAATTCAATGATCCTTATAAATTTACAACAAAACCTTAAAAATTCCATCATTTAACTTATGAATATCCCTTAGGAAATTTTCAAGACTAAATCGATTCCACTCAATGGTTTTCTAGATTACATCTAAAAATCACAAGAATATTTCTAAGATTATGTAAAATTTCAAAAATTCTTCACATCAAGTAAAAAATATAGTATATTGGGAGTTTTAATATGATTTATATATTGAAACAAAAATACAAAACAATTAGAATACCCACTTAATTTTCTTTAATTCATATTCTATAAAAAAACAAATCTGGAGGAATATACTTCTTTTTTAGAATATAAAAAACCCAATTTGGGATATTTAAAATCTAAATAAATGTATTTAATGATTATAAAATATATATTGGGTTCAAAAATATAATAATTTTTATTTTTTGTTTGAAAAAAAGAAAAATAAATCACTTCCCAACATAATATAATTATTAATGAATTATCATTAAATAGTATGACTCCTACCTTAGAAAACTCATTGTAGTAAATAAGATAATTGAATAATAAAATTATATTGTCTACAAAAGTAATGATTTATATTCATATCATTATATCTCTTGCCCTATTGAAATCAATTGAAAACATCAACTTTACTTAGTCTTTGATACAACTTTTTGATACCATTTGAGTATCAACTCTTCTTCCACATCTCAAAATTTTTCACAGAAACTCTACATACAAGTTCCTAAATTCTTGATTGTTTTTTTAGAAAATTTATGAAATCACACTACTCACTCACAAAAATGATTCCACTCACACAAATTCTAACTTCATAACTTTTAACTTTTAATAATTATTCCCAAATATATGCTCCTTTAAATAATATATCACTCCCCTCTTTAGTGAAACACATATCAATGGTTATTATATATAAAAGGTTTCTCTATGTTGGTAAATAAATTATCTATATACATAAAAGAATAATTATAAAGAGATTTATATTGATATTTTTCTCTTCTTTTACAATAATATCAAAAGAACAATATGAAAGAAAATAATTAAACAATACACCTTTTCCTTTGATGAATTAAGGTAGTAAATTATTATTTAACCTCCATTGATTAGTAATTAACATCCTCTTTTACTAACCTCCAATTTTATTATGAAATTTCTTATTCGTATCCCATTTTAAATAAACATGAATCTTATTCTTTTCATTATCAATATGAAATTCAAAATATTATTTCTTTTTTTTTTATTTTCAATTTAGTTTCTGATCTTTAGAATTATTGTTCAAAAATAGCAGTAATTCCCTTTTCACTATTTCTATGATATCCTCTTATTGAGATTATAACTTCATCCCTTTTATTGAGTATAAATGTTTTCCACACATTATAAAGTTAATAAATGTTTACAACTTATTCTTTTTTCTACATACAAGGAATCATATTTTTCGTAGTTCCATTAACATATTAGAAGTTTCCTTGGTTATTTTTTCCTCTCATAAAGAAATATATCTATAAAAATATTCCAAGAAAATAAATTTTTATAAAATACAAATTCATGGTCTTTATTATAGTGTTGAGACAAACTTATTAAAATATGTTTCAACCTATTAAAAAATAATGTGTTATTCAATTATAGATTTTATTCATTAATGATTATTGCATGAATTCCTCTTTGAGTGATCCAACATAATAAATTTTCATAAATGGTTATAAAAATTATAAGTATATTTTAGAAGATTAAAATATAAAAAAATAAGGGATGTGAATCTACTATACAATACCCATGGATGTTTCATTTGTTTTGTTTTGTGTACAAGTTCAACAATAAATGACCTCAATTTCCATTCAATTTATTCTTTTGTGAAATTTGATTAATATTATTCATACTAAACTGTGATAGTAAAATGATAAAAAAATTATTCCAGAAGGTGATTACGTTGGCCAGATAATCCATAATCCTCTTCCCATGGTTGTAACCTACTCCCAACTATAAGTCCAAATTTTCCGTATTTCGTTTCAATTATCTATTTTATGTGTGTACTAACACTCCCTAAATATTTGTAACCAATATTGATTAGTTACAATATAATATTGTTAGTTATACCAAAATATCCTTTCCATATTCCAAAATCATCTATAGTGTTAATAATATCCATCAAATTAAAAATACCTCTAAAAATAGCTTTTCATATGTATGTTGAGACATACTGATCTTATAAGACCTAACCAATAATTTGAGAACCTATCTGAAAATAATATATTTTTTAGTCTCTAAAAACATTATTATTCATACTATACTTCATTACACCCATTTTCAACTCAATATTTTTAGTAATTTTTTACTTTCAAATCTACACTCCCAAAATTTTAATATTTCTAAGAATATACTTTTTATGGTATTAATATAATTTTCTTTAATGTTTACCTTGAATCATGATTTCCACCAACAATTATATGATCATTATATCTTTTTAATGTGATATTTTTTAGAAATATTAAATCTCATCATTCTATGAGACTTCAAATTCATTTATAGTATTCTTCCTTGAACTTTCTCTAACTTCATGAATAAAATTTTCAAAACTTGATTTTATTGTGTCCAATTAATTTTTGTCCATGATTAATTTATTTTATAAAATCACTAACACCTTATTTTTTATTGATCATATAATACATTTCAATAACCATATTCTTCTCTTTTTCATGAAACATCACGAGCCTCTGAATCTAATTTTTCAACATTAACTATTTTTTAGAAATATTTTTTTTATTTTTTTGTGGATGGTTAAAAACAATTATCTATGTTATTATTCTAATTATTTAATTGAATAATATTTAAGGGACACTATTTGAGTTACTATTTCATCATGAATTCTGTTTCTGCATCTTTCTCACTTTTATGTCAATTTTTATCATCACTTATGAATTTTTCATCATTCAAATTTTAAATAAAAAACTTTTTATTACCTTTATTGTATGATTCTAATTATTTATAATCCTATTAAAAATCACTATCATAAATCATATATAATAAAATTTTCTTTTTTTATTTTTGTGAAATTAATACCATTATAATTAGAAGAGTATTTTTATGGTTTCTTTTAAATAAACTACTTTGATTTTAATCCACATATCAGTTTTGTTCATCTTCATTTTCTGTCATTATTGAATATTTAGGTTAAAAATGTCTAATACCCCTACCACTAAAATAACTTAAATGTAATATATCATGAAATTTACCTTTCCTCTCTTAGAACTTCTTGATATGAGTGACATGAGTTTTTCAAAATTTATATCAACATATTTATCCAAATTTGATCCTTCTTTAAAAAAACTTTCCTAAAAATTTCTTTCTCTAATTTTTTAAAGAAAATGTATTTATTAGTAGTTAATATCTTCTTGAAATCACTTACCTTAAATATTTCAAAGGAAATAAAAATTATATGTATATAATCTGATGGAATTTTGTTTGGATCTCATTCTTTTCATGATGAAACCTTTAAATTAAATGTTTTCAAAAAGATACATAGTATCTTTTGAAAAATTATAGTATTATCCAATTTCCCACTAAAACATAAAATAGTGCTCATAATTTCAATAACTATTATAAAGATATCATTAATTATTTCATCATATTGAATCATGAAATTTTTATACTTTAATATCCAAGTCTATATAATTGATTGATTTACATTTTCATTACATTTATAGATATTATATAATGTTAAAAAATTTCCATTTTTTTACACATCCCTTTAACTTAGAGAAATTGATTCTCTGAAAACAATGACAAGATGGAATTTTGAGCATTTCCATCATCCTCCAGTTTCATCTCATTTATTGTTGTTATTTTACTAACTTCATCAAGAGGAATAAACTCTTTTATGGGAGATTCCAAAACATTAAGACAAATATAAATATAATATTGAATAACATTATATTTCTTAATATATCAACTCTTCCCACAAAAAGTAGATATCCCATTTTTTTACTGAATTCAAGTTATCCTTATTTATAAAATAATTGAGATGGAAATTCATCAACCAAATACTGATACTTTTTTTATAGAACCTAAAAAACAACTGAGTTCAAAATCAATAAAGTAGTAACCTCTAAATTTTTAAACATCATAAGAAACCTAAACATCTAAGATAATAATTTATGTACATAGTTTACTAATCAAAAAAGGTATCCAATACACGGAATGATATGAAATTACTCATGAACATACGATCCACTAGAATCACAATTTCATAATTCAATGCGTTTGGAATACCCACGAAATCATCTGTATAAGAAAATTGGCACTGATGTATCATGAAGATTCTATAAAAAATATGAATTATTGTATTATAATCTATTAATTAATGTATTTTTCTTATCCTCTAAAAATTTTATATTAATAATATAAAATTCTCCCAAATTTTTATATATTAGGAATATGTGTTAACCATATTCTTCTTACTATGAACACTTCATTGAAAAACCTTTTCTCTTCTTCTTCTTCTTCTACTTTCACTCCTATAAGGATTAATTTTAATCTATTTGTACTTAAATATACAAAAAAAATATTATAAGATTATAATAATCTTCTTGATATTGTTAAATTCTTTATTTCTCTACGACTCATCATTGCAAAAAATATAACAATCTATCCTATAAAATAATCCTATAAAGTTTTATAAACATTTAGACTATATGAATTCATTTAAATAAAACACATATAAATTTTTCACATACTTCATTCATGTAGGACCCTATTTATATATCTCACACATAATAAAATATTCACATTAAAATTTCATTTCAAATTAAAATTTAAATTAAAATATTCTCCTAACCTGCTATTAAATTCACCTAATTTCACACTTAATATTTCTTCTTTAATTAATATTATAGTTCATTGTACTGAAAAAACATGTTTCAACATGACTGAGTAGTTATTTTAAAACCTCTTCTCTCCTTTGTGGTGTGACACATTTCTTTATGGTGTTAACTATCTTCCTTTATCACCGATTTAACTCCAAAATCCCTATGTGGTGTTTTAATCCATGAAAAAGTAGTTTAAGCATCTTATGATTTTTTAGAATATTTATTTTTAGAAAAAAAAATTCATCTCAAATTTTTTGAAATGTGTTGAACCTTATTGTGTCAATGAACCTTATGATGTTTGAGATGAACTTTACCAAGTCAGCCAAATTTAACAAGGGTAAAAATGAACCTTATGATGTTCATAATTGGACCTTTTAATGATATATGTTTGTCATTATTCAAGAATTATTCTCATATTATATTTATGATGATTTCAGAACAGCATTATGAAGAATCGTGGCCATCCATATGAAATTTTTTTTTGAAATACATATTATGAGGTTAGAAAACATCATTATGGTGATCAATGGAAAACATTATGAAGTACAAGGATTAATCTTATAATGATATCTAAAAACCTTATTAATATATATATATTGTACTCAACTTATAATATCCATATATTATAAAATAAATACTATGTATAATAGCGTGCAAGATACGCAATACTGATCTTAAATAAACCATAAAATAATAATATTTAAATATGAATTTTATATAAAATTCTTTAATTTTGATGGTTATAAATTGGAATATCCTCCATAAAAAAATTATATAAAGTCCTAATCAATGAAAGTGCATTAATTAATTTTTAATAAATAATCACACAATTTTTAATAATGCATTTTTATTCTTTAATGGTATGTTTTATTCAAAAATGGTTTTTAGTTAATATTGTAAGTACATATAATATTGATGTTTAGGAATATTTATAAATTATATTTAAAAAATAGACTTACTTTTCAAAATCATAATATAAAAATTATCTTAGGGTGAAATGTCAATATATTTATAAAAAGATTATTTTTTAGTAAATATTGAAAAATATAGATTTTTGTAAAGATGTCATTTATTTCCATTAAATAAAGTAGTTTAAATGTCCCATTTTATCCTAAATTATCATCAATTTAATTAAATTAGAAACAATATTATTAATTATATAGTAATAATTATTATACATAATTTTAGTATAAGTTCACTTTTGAGCTTAAAAACTAATTTTTATGAATAAAAGTTTTTCATTAAATTTTATATTTTAATTTTAAGTTATTTTTTCCACCTATTGAAATTTATTATTTATAGGATGAAATATTTGGAAAATAATTACCTTTTATTTTTTTCATTATAAATTGTAATTTTAGTAATGATATGTCACCTCAGTATGAGAAAATTAGATAATTATGGTTAAAAATAATGAGATAAGGATTAAAAAATACTTAAAACATGAATTTATTATATTGGATGAGTGTTTTCAACCATAGACATTTAATATTTTAAATTATGGTAATTTTGTGACATTTTTATTTGAAAATGAAATATACATTATTTTATGTAAATATAAAGTAAAAAATGTCACTCTCTTAGTTTAAATATCTATTTTATTTTGTGAGAGGCATAAAGAAAAATTATTTTTGGATATGAAATTTTATTTTAAATATAAATTATTTTATTATTATGTTAATTTAATTTAAATTTTTTGTGATGAAATTATTAACTTAAAGGCATATGCAATTCTGACACAGTGCTTGTGCAAGCATTAGAAAAATCGAGTAAATAATTTTGAAAACAATAAAATTATATTTTATGGCTATTTTTTAGTGACCCATGAATTTTATAGATCTAAATAACATGTTATATATTTTTAATTGATTTTAATTTATTTCCATTGTTTTTAAATTGTATTTATAGTCAAATTCAATGAATAGTTCAAAAAAATGACATTAATGACATTTTATAATAACCAATGTTTTATTAAAGGATTACAAATTCGTAAAAATTCTATTATTGTCCATGTGAGTCGTAGATGAATAAAAATATCAACCATGGTCCATTAATAAGTCATTTTTCACTTTATTAAGTTTTTAATTCCTAAATAGTATAAAACATTGATATCACCTTAATTGTCAAAAGTGTTAACATAGGGTTAAAACAAAGAGACAGGCGTAAAAACATATTCTAAACGTTTAAAAACTTTATTTTATGTGGTAATTCAGACCTATACCTATACTATATGAAAATTATATCTATTTGGATCCATTTTTCCATGAAAATTAGTTTATATTAATTTAATATTTTTAGTAATGTAGAGACCCGAAGCTTAACATACATGGACATTACATTACTTTTGCGGAATACTTAGTACATAACAAAAACACACACACAAGGACTGTAATAGTTTAGTGTCTTTGGAAACTCGAAATATAATCTTCTAATCGTGGTGAAAGATCTTCAACATCTCCCATAAAGATCTTCTTTTTTTAATATCTAAAACCAATCTTAATATCCTGGGGAAAAGAAAACATAAAAGGGTGAGCTCAAATTCTCAGTAAGGGTAAACAAAAGAAATATCAATCACATCATATTCATAAGAACATAACATTTTGGAAGTCTTAAACTGCAAAAGAGATCATAATATCATAACATGGGATAAATCATAGTAGTGAAATTTAATCCCAATAATCATAACATAAACATGAAACTTTGTGGCATAAACACATAATCATAGAGAATCATTTCTTATTAGTCAAGACTCATTGCCAAGACTATCTTAGTGGACAATGTCCATTTCTGAACGGAGCTCACTCCTCATTTCAGTCCTGTTTAACTGAACCAGTTTATCCTGTCGTTCCAGCCATGTCTATCTCATTAGATATAAAATATTTACCCAATGCATTGGAGGGAGATATAGGTCCCACCCATCTCATAATGATACCATTCTTATGTGTGCCACAAAATCATAAACCATACATCATAGCATAACCCATGTAATAAAAATGGGAATCTTAAACATCGTGAAATCATAAAACAATTCATATAAGATAAAGGAATTCATAAAAATAATTCCATTAGAACAAAATAAAATCAATGTAACAATAGGGATAGAAACAGAACCCTTTATTATCTTAGATGGAAAATAATTTTGATAAAACACTTGAACTCCATTCTTGAGGAAAATATCCTTTCTGCTTCAAAAACACATTTCCTTTCTTAACATGTCATACAATTCCAAACAAAGAGAAGTTTATTAAAAATAAACTTGAAAACTTTTAAAGTAATATTTTTGAAAATAATGTTTTAAAAATCCATTCATGTCGTATAAGTTAAAAAAACATTCTTCGTATTTTTGTCAGAAAAGTCAAAAAGTACCTCGTACGAAAAAAGACAAAAGATTCCTTTCATATCCTTTACTAAAAACTCACCGAAGGTTAAAATTGGATTTAAAAAATTTTAGGTGGATGGAAATAATATTACATATTGATAAAACATGGATGTGGATGATAAAATACACGCCAGAAAATACTAAATTATAAACAATCTCGGATAAAAATGAGATTGTGATATTTCCCTTACCTTAGGTCTGATTTTCTTCGTAAGTGTCTGAACCTCCTGTATAATGATTTAAATAATGTAATTGACTTATTCCAGAATCATACTCATTGTTATGATATCATATATGGTTCACTTATGACTTTATATTACCCGTTCTTTTGTAAATTCCATGTTAAAGAGCGTTTTGGGTAAAATCGTTTCATTTTTCGTCCATGTTTTGACTTGTAATTATTCATATGATTACTTAGATCATGAATAATTAATTATAGAATACAAAACATGATTTATATATAACATATATTCAGAATATACATATATATAATAGATTAGTAAATGGAAAGAAATACACTGTTCATGGAGACGGTAGGCCGTACGTACGCATGAACGTTGTTTTCGTTTCCTGATTGAGTTGAATGGAATTAAGTAGATGACATATATATATATACACATAAATCCAGTATCATTATTATGTCATATATTTCATGATTACTTATTATATATACTTTCTAATCATTCATGAATGGTTAACGTGGAGAATGTATCTCATCGCATCGTGGAGACGGTAGTCCGTACGTACGCACGAGCGATGATATCATTCTCATGATAATGGAATTGTATTGGAGTGTATGTATACTATATCAGAATCAATATCACTTTACAATAATCATATATAGATATTATTTACACCATTATACTCATCCAAGTAAGGTGGTGGTGGAAAATAGATTACCCCACGGCGTGGAGACGGTATTCCGTACATAGGCACGCGCGATGATTTCATTTTCCGTAGGATGGATAGATGGTGAAATAGGGTTGTTTCATACATATAATAACATATCAGTATATGATTGATACTTATGTTATTAATTCATAATGAAACAACCTGAGAAGAAGAAGTGTAAGAAGAAATAAAGTTGAAAGAATCGGTAACAGACATTACCTCTTCTTTGAAGAGCCTCTTTGAGATCTCGTTTTAGGGAACTAAAATTGGTCTTTGAGGAAGACCAGAACATCTAGGATGTTTCTATGAAAGTGGAGAATGGAATTTGGAAGGGTTTGGCCGAGATTGAAGGCTCAAATTGGTGTGAGGAAGAGAGGGAGGAGGTGCCCTTTTATAAGGGAGGAGAGGGGCTCCTTTGGAAAAACTAAACATATTATTTTATTATAAAGACAAATTCGGTTTTAAATAGATCCAAATAGATTTATTTAGACGCTAAGGTGGGGATGGGTCGAAATACTTTCATCCAATAGAAATTAGACAAGTTTAGGTTCCTATTTCAACCTTATCATTTAGACTTAACATTAAGTAAAATAATTTTACTTTTATCGTGTCTTCTTGTGTTCTTATACTATAAGGTTAATAAACTTACTATAAGCAGCCAAACGAACCCCATGTTGTTTATTATTAATATATATAACCTTATCTAAGTCATTTTGCCGAACCTTAGATTTTTAGGAATAAAATAACAATTACTAATATTATATTTGTTTTAAAAACTATTTTATGTCAATTTTGAAACTATTTAGTAATTGATTTTTTTAAAAATCATAACAGAATTATTAGTTCGAAACAAGTTAATTAAATCAATACTAACATGTCATAGTAACCAATAGAAATAGTGGAATTCATAAAAAGTCTCAAATTATATTTATTTGGGTATTTATAATATCAATTATTCTAATTTTTCACTATTATGGTAATTACTGCATCATCATTGTGTCATAAATAAATTAATTTATTTAATGTCTAAAAATTATAAATAAAATATCATTATGTATTAAATCTTATTATATTTCTAATGAATATTTACAATCTAATTTATCTTATGTATAACCCTATATTAAAAATGATGTAGTAAATAAACTTTGATTTTAACTCTTTTAACTCTTCTTTGCATTAAATAATAATAAATGTCCTAATCTAATCCAAGTGGGCCTAAATGGTCATATTTTATTCCTAAGGTTGTTTTCGGACGAATTACACTTATCCAATAGAATTAGGACATGTGTTAGGGTAATAATAATATCATTTTTACCCTTAATTACCCTATTTACTTTTAACAGTGGTAAAAAAAGTAAAATGTTACTATTCACCAAAAATTATTTTTATCTCATTGAAACACATTTTACTTACTGAAATCAACCGTGTCTCTTGGAATTTTGAAATTCCACTCACAGAAGCGGTAAAATTGTGTTTTATGAAAAATTCATTTTTTAACTACCACTTAGTGGTTTCACTATTCATCAAAAAATGAAAGTTTCTAGAAAAATACCAAAAATTATGCCTAAGCTATATTTGATAGTATGAACTCAAAAAAGATGTCTATTTTACCAAATTAAAAACATTTCAGTTTGATTAATTAATTTAAAAATTAATTCCCATCGTCAAAACAAATAGCGTGTTCTTAAGAGATAATAACTATCAAAAGATTGACATTTGTTTATGTCTGGTTTAAATGTGAAATTACATCCAATGACCAACATTGCATTAAATTGTAAAAATATATTATAAATATACTTTAAAACCACTCAAATTAATAATTTATCACTATTAATTATTTCTATTAAAAAGGTTTTTTTTAATTAAAATTTAGTAATTTTCACTATTCATCAGAAAATGAAAGTTATCCGAAAAGTACGAAAATTTAACCCTAAGCTAATTTCGTTATTCTGAATCCAAAAACGAAGTCCATTTTGAAAAATAAAATTTACAAAATTTCAAAAAGTGGTTATTACTATTCATAACGGCTAGTTTTAATAATATTTTAATAGCATATCAATGTTTAGCGAAACTCGGTATTGCGTACAACACACGCTATCGCGGAAGGTCGCGCTTGCGTGTAATGCAAGGCAAGTCAAGGATGTGTGTTGTGCAATATTCTTATGGTGTAGCGTACAACATAAGAAATTAATGAAATTAAAAAGAATATTTTTCATAAAATCTCGGGGTGTTACATTCTACCCCCCTTAAAATGAATTTCGCCCTCGAAATTCATCGGGTTCAAAAATGGTTTAATACTCGAAAGTTTGTTTAATAGAAACCCACATCGTAAAAAGGAATACCCAAAATTGGCATTAAAAACTAAAGTATGAAATGTAACGGTTACCCAAATTAACTCATCACTGGGTTTCCACGTAGGAGAACATAGGTGAAAATATAGATATGGAAGAAAAATCTTGCCATTAAGTTCTGATGGAGAGTGGTAGAGAACATGGCTATGAAATAGCCAACAATCACAAAGCCATATATTTGTGATGATCTAAGGTTCCATCTGATTCATCAGATATAAGGGCACTAGGACAACATTTTTGGTTTTCAAGATCATTTCCCTAAAGTTGGTGAATTAAAAGAAATACTTACATGATTTTGGTACAATTTCACGGTTGTTCGTGCTTTGAACAATTTCCACTTCATCTCTTAAAGAAATGAATTTGAATTTGTTATTCATGAAGTGTTAATAGATCATGTGATAGAATGATGGGTCATTCCATCTGTTTCAAACAAAATGTTAGCAAAAGTTATCAAATATACATAAGTCCATCTATAGTGAGGTTAATCGTATACGATTCAAAAAATGAACTTATACTTCATATCTCATACCGCGTAATAAAATAAAACTAGTTTCTACTAACCAGGGACTTCCTGTAGGCCAGTGGTAGGTGATAAAGGCCAGTCGCACTTCGGTTGTGGGTTAGATTCCCACAGCCTTGTCCGACGCGATGGGTTTTCGCCCGTCCGGTAGGTTGTCCTTTTTCTAAAGCTATATTACTATAACATCCTATCAATAATATCGAAAAAAGTTCTATTCTAACTTATGTCCAACATAATCCATTTCAATCTTTTGGATTATCTAAAATACTTCGGTCCAATCTCATAGTATAAAGAAAATTATTAAATGAAATGTCACATAACAATCAAGTGAATGCCATCATTTATCCCCCATATATCATAAGATATATCTTGATGGTCAAATTACAAACATGTGAATACCTTAATCATGTATTCTCTTGAAGAATGAATACCCATTAATTGAACCATACTGAAAACATGAATGCAGTCAAAAGTTAACTCTTTCCACATGCCAAAATCCAAAAATTCTATATACTCAAACCATGATATAACCTTCTCCTTATATCAGTCATGAGCTCATGAATACGGTCAAACATTTAATTTTCTTGTTTTCCTTTCATTATGCGCATATCATCTTTTTTTCCAAAAATATCCCAATCACATTCTATGGTTACCAGTACCATTGAAAACCACAATATACCAATACATAAATATTCCAATATTCCATGATACTATAAACAACATTATTTTGGAATCCCATTACATAAACACTTAATCATTCCACCACATCATTGTCATATTCAACATCGCCAATAGTGACCGCATGTGACTTCCCTTTGTCCTTTGCCTTAAGTGGTTTCTCATGTCGATCGTCACTAACCCTTGTATTAGGGCATTTATTAGCATAATGCCCCATTTCCTTGCACTTGAAGCATTGAAGTGTTGGTGGTGCATTCTCTGCAGTCTTTTCTTTATTCACATCATTAGAAAACATTTTTCCATTACTTCGACACTCAGCTGCTCGATAACCTTCTTTTCCACACTTAAAACATTTTCTAGTCCATTTAAGACAATCTCCACCATGCTTCTTTCCACACTTTGAGCATAAGGAAACATTCAACTTCTTTTCACCATTATTCTGAGATTTCTCCTTGAACTCCGTCTTTCGTTTCTTGTCAAATCTATGAGATGGATAAGTAACACCAACTTCTATTTCTACCTTGATAGCACAACGCACAATTTCTTCATAGCTACTGAAGTCTCTTATAGCTAATGCCCTTTGAAGATTTGGTTTTAAGCCACTGAAGAATCGATCAACTTTACATTCAAGTTGGATGATAAATCTAGATGCATACCTTGCAAGCCTTGTAAAATTTTCTTCGTATATACCAACAGATTCATCATCCTTTTTCTTTAGTTCAAGAAACTCTTTCTTCATCATTGTTTGAAGAATACGAGGGAAGTACTTATTGAAAAATAAGTTCTTGAACTCATCCCATTCCATGGACTCAATTTAATCTCTTGGCCTCGTATTCTTGATAAGATTCCACCATTGATTAGAATCACCTTCCAAACAATACATTGCTAAGATGACTTTATCATGTTCAGAACATTGAAGAATGGAAAATATCTTTTCAGTAGTACTGATCCATTGTTCAGCAACAAGTGGATCAGAATACCCACTGAAAGAAGGTGGATGTTTCCTCATGAAGGACTCAATAGAATATTGTTCCCTTCTCTGCTCATTTGGAAGTCCAGAATGATTCAAAGCTTGTGTAAGTATAGCAATAAGATTTTGCTCTCCATCTCCCATAACATTTTTTTGTTCAGAAGTACAATCATTGCATTGTCCATTACATTGATCAACATGGTTCCTTCAGGTTCCATCCATCGTCTAAAACCCAAAATGAATAGTGTGAGAGGTAAAAATCATAATAAAGGGGGATTAACTTCAATATCTTACATCTTTGGTTTAATCTAACATCGTTACCATAGTTCTAGGACTATATCCTATACGTATACTTATCCTTAGGGACATCCCTAGACATACCTTAGATATATCTCTTGAGATCTCACTAAAGTTCTCACATCCTAGTTTCCAAAGGTTGACTAAACCTTTCCTCTGATACCAACTGTAGAGATCTGAAGCTTAACGTACATGGACATTACATTACTTTTGCGGAATACTTAGTACATAACAAAAACAAACACACAAGGACCGTAATAGTTTAGTGTCTTTGGAAACTTGGAATATAATCTTCTAATCGTGGTGAAAGATCTTCAACATCTCCCATAAAGATATTCTTTTTTTATACCTAAAACCATTCTTTATATCCTGGGGAAAAGAAAACAAAAAAGGGTGAGCTCAAATGCTCAGTAAGGGTAAACAAAAGAAATATCAATCACATCATATTCATAAGAATAGAACATTTTGGAAGTTTTAACCTGCAAAAGAGATCATAATATCATAACATGGGATAAATCATAGTAGTGAAATGTAATCCCAATAATCATAACATAAAACATGAAACTTTGTGGCATACACACATAATCATAGAGAATAATTTCTTATTAGTCAAGACTCATTGCCAAGACTATCTTAGTGGACAATGTCCATTTCTGAACCGAGCTCACTCCTCGTTTTAGTCATGTTTCACTGAACCAGTTTAACCTTCTGTTACAGCCATGTCTATCTCATGAGATATAAATTTGTTACCCAATGCATTGGAGGGATATATAGGTCCCACCCATCTCATAATGATACCATTCTTATGTGTTCCACAAAATCATAAACCATACATCATAGCATAACCCATGTAATAAAAATGGGAATCTTAAACATCGTGACATCATAAAACAATTCATAAAAGACAAATGAATTCATAAAAATAATTCCATCACATCATAATAAAATCAATGTAATAATAGGGATAGAAACTGAACCCTTTATTATCTTAGATGGAAAATAATTTTGATAAAACACTAGAACTCCATTCTTGAGGAAAATATCCTTTCTGCTTCAAAAACACTTTTCCTTTCTTAACATGTCGTACAATTCTAAACTAAAATAAGTTGATTAAAAATAAACTTGAAAACTTGTAAAGTAAGCTTCTTGAAATTAATGTTTTAAAAATCCATTCATGCCGTATAAGTTAAAAAAACATTCTTCGTATTTTTTTCGGAAATGTCAAAAAGTACCTCGTACGTAAAACGACAAAAGATTCCTTTCATAACCTTTACTAAAAACTCACCGAAGGGTAAAATTGGATTTAAACAATTTTATGTGGATGGAAATAATATTACATATTGATAAAACATGGATGTGGATGCTAAAATACACCCCAGTAAATACTAAAGTATAAACAATCTCGGATAAAAATGAGATTGTGATATTTCCCTTACCTTAGGTCCAATTTGCTTCGTAAGTGTCCGAACCTCCTTTATAATGATTTAAATAATGTCATTGACTTATTCCCGAATCAGACTCATTGTTATGATATCATATATGGTTCACTTATGACTTTATATTACCCGTTCTTTTGTAAATTCCAAGTTAAAGAGCGTTTTGGGTAAAATCGTTTCTTTTTTCGTCCGTGTTTTGACTTGTAATTATTCATATGATTACTTAGATCATGATTAATTAATTCCATAATATAAAACATGATTTATATATAATATATATTCAGAATATACATATATATAATAGATTAGTAAATGGAAAGAAATACACTGTTCATGGAGACGGTAGGCCGTACGTACGCATGAACGCTGTTTTCGTTTCCTTATTGAGTTGAATGGAATTAAGTAGATGACATACATATATATACACATAAATCCAGTATCATTATTATGTCATATATTTCATGATTACTTATTATATATACTTTATAATCATTCATGAATGGTTAACATGGAGAATGTATCTCATCGCGTCGGGGAGATGGTAGTCCGTATGTATGCACGAGCGATGATATCGTTCTCATGATCATGAAATTGTATTGGAGTGTGTGTATACTATACCAGAATCAATATCACTTTACAATAATCATATATAGTTATTATGTACACCATTATACCCATCCAAGTAAGGTGGTGGTGGAAAATAGATTACACCACGGCGTAGAGACGGTATTCCGTACGTACGCACGCGTGGTGATTTCGTTTTCCGTAGGATGGAAAGATGGTTAAATAGGGTTGTTTCATAATTATAATAACATATCAGTATATCAGTGATACTTATGTTATTACTTCATAATGAAACAACCTAAGAAGAAGAAGTGGAAGAAGAAATAAAGATGAATGAATCGGTAACGGACATTACCTCTTCTTTGAAGCACCTCTTTGAGATCTCCTTTTAGAGCACTAAAATTTGTCTTTGAGGAAGAACAGAACCTCTAGGATGTTGCTATGGAAGTGTAAAATGTAATTTGGCCGGGTTTGGCCACGCTTTAAGGCTCAACGTGGTGTGAGGAAGAGAGGGAGGAGGTTCTCTTTTATAAGGGAGGAGAGGGGCTCCTTTGGAAAAACTAAATATATTATTTTATTATAAAGAAAAATTCGGTTTTAAATAGATCCAAATTGATTTATTTCTAAGCTAAGGTGGGGATGGGTCGAAATCCTCTCATCCAATAGAATTTAGACAAGTTTAGGTTCCTATTTTAACCTTATCATTTAGATTTAACATTAAGTAAAATAATTTTACTTCTACCGTGTCTTCTTGTGTTCTTATACTATAAGGTTAATAAACGTACTATAAGCAGCCAAACAAACCCCAAGTTTTTTATTATTAATATATATAAACATATATAAGTCATTTTTTAGAACCTTAGATTTTTAAGAATAAAATAACAATTACTAATATAATATTTGTTTTAAAAACTATTTTATGTCAATTTTGAAACTATTTAGTAATTGATTTTTGTGAAAATCATAATAGAATTATTAGTTCGAACAAAGTTAATTAAATCAATACTAACATGTTATAGTAATCTAGAAAATTATTGGAATTCATAAAAAGTCTCAAATTATATTTATTTGGGTATTTATAATATCAATTATTCTAATTTTTCACTATTATGGTAATTACTGCATCATCATTGTGTCATAAATAAATTGATTTATTTAATGTCTAAAAATTATAAATAAAATATCAATATGTAGGAAATCTTATTAGATTTCTAATGAATATTTACAATCGAATTTATCTTATATATCACCCTATATTAAAAATGTTGTAGTAAATAAGCTTTGATTTTAACTCTTTTAACTGTTCTTTGAATTAAATAATAATAAATGTCCTAATCTAATCCAAGTGGGCCTAAATGGTCATATGTAATTCCTAAAATTGTTTTTTGTCGAATTAAACTTATCCAATATAATTAGGACATGTGTTAGGGTAATAATAATATCATTTTTACCCTTAATTACCCTATTTACTTTTAACCGTGGTAAAAAAAACGTAAAAAGTTACTATTCACCAAAAATTATTTTCATCACATTGAACCACATTTTACTTACTGACATCAATCATGTCTCTCGGATTTTTGAAATTCCACTCACAGAAGCGGTAAAATTCAGTTTTATGAAAAATTCATTTTTTAACTACAACTTAGTGGTTTCACTATTCATCAAAAAATGAAAGTTTCTAGAAAAATACCAAATATTAGGCCTAAGCTATATTTGAAAGTATGAACTCAAAAATGATGTCTATTTTACCAAATTAAAAACATATCAGTTGCATTAATTAATTTAAAAATTAATTCCCGTCGTCAAAACAAATAGCGTGTTCTTAAGAGATAATAAATATCAAAAGATTGACATTTGTTTATGTCTGGTTTAAATGTGAAATTACATCCAATGACCAACATTGTATTTAATTCTAAAAATATATTCTAAATATACATTAAAACCACTAAAATTAATAATTTATCACTATTAATTATTTCGATTAAAAAGGTTTTTTTTAATTAAAATTTAGTAATTTTCACTATTCATCAGAAAATGAAAGTTATCCGAAAAGTACCAAAATTTCACCCTAAGCTAATTTCGATATTCCGAATCCAAAAATGAAGTCCATTTTGAAAAATAAAATTAAAAAAATTTCAAAAAGTGGTTATTACAATTCATAACGTCTAGTTTTAATAATATTTTAATAGCATATCATTGTTTAGCGAAACATGGTATTGCGTACAACACTCGCTATCCCGGAAGGTCGTGCTTGCGTGTAATGCAAGGCAAGTCAAGGATGCATGTTGTGCAAGCTTTTTTTGGTGTAGAGTACAACACAATACATTAATGAAATTAAAAAGAATATTTTTCATAAAATCTCGGGGTGTTACAAGTAATTCCAAAAGTTCCCCTCCCCCAACTTATAAAAAGGATTCACGTCTCCTTTCTTAAATGAACCATTTGAGCACTCTATTTTCAAAAAAACCTAACCCAATAGTTTTTTAAAATATCTAAACACATTATACATTTATCATTTTTGGTATAATATCATCCCTAGAGGGCTTAATGTGCAAGGAAAATGAGGTTGTCTGAGGAAGAGGTATAACTTTTACCCGAATGTTTAAGTATTATTTCCTCTTCTACCTCATTAAAATATTCTATAAAAATTAAAAAAAAATTATCTTACATGCACTTATATGTTTTTAGGTTAATTTTATATGTTATATCCATCTAATATTCCATTAAATGGGAAACAAAATCATCATTCATGTGTATAAGGGACTACTGCCTCATGAACCACAATAATTCGGTTTCCATCACCGCCTCTCACTATTGGTTATAATTATGGATTTAATGTATATATATATGGTATTTATTAATAATTATTATTCTATAAATATAATATATCATTTATTATCTTATATTTAAATCCATTAAAAATGATAATTTCATTCGTGCGTACCTGTGGATTACCACTTCCGCTAAGCGATGTAATTCATTTTTCGTAAACACATAACAGGGATACAATATATAAGTGTATTTAAAGATAATAAAATATATTTATTATATAATAATAATTATTCATTGAAAAAATAATTCCTCCCTTATTTCCATCATGATATTTGAAAAATGGAAATGTTATTCAATCATACGTACAACCTACTGTCTTCAAGACTGTAACATAATTCATTTATACTAAAAATATTTCCTATTTTATTTTTAAAAAATAATTGATGTATAAAAATAATTATTATTCCCTGAATAGTATTGTGGATATGAGGGAATAATGACCTCATTGACTAAAGTAATCCTATTAATGTTGTTTTTGACATATGAGCCTAATATCATCAAAACATCTAAAATGAACTTAAATGATTAATTAGTGAATTATTACATGGAAACAAATAAAAGGAATTCTAAAAATGAAATATATTCTTAATAAAATAAATAATTAACAAGGTTTTATTTTCCAGGACGATAAAAAATATACATGAAGAGTTAGACCCATGGTAAGGGGAACTTTAACTTAGAAAATCCTTTTCTATATTATAATGATTTATTTTTTAAATTTTTTTCTCCCATGAATATATTTTTGAAATTATTTTATTGATGTATTTATATAGAAGTAAATGAATTTTAAAGGTTATTTTATGTCTTTTTTTAATTTGTTACAAATTAATTCAAAAGGATCCTTTTTATATATTTTATCTATGAAGGTTTGAATTTTAATATTAAAGGAAAAAATGAATATTCTATTTTAATGCATACGACGTCAATAGATTTTTCCACCACCATAACCATTATTTTATGTTTGGATTAATTTAAATACTTCCATGTTTTCTTCTAAATAAAAACCCATTTTCCTCCTATTCTAGATATTAATGTTTTGAAAATGGGTTCCTAAAAGGAAAAGGTATTTCGATATACAAAAATGTCACGCATAAGGGTTGAAAAGATTTTTCTAAGGGTTTTATGATGAAAATTTGATTGAATAATATATTTTATTCATTATATGGTTCTTGATAATTATATACCATAATAGATGAGACTGATACAACTTATATGATGGGTGATCCTAATATATCTTATATGATTGGTGAGATCTAACGTATCTCTCCAATTCATTGAGTATTGTTACTTGTATTTAAAGGAAAGTATGGAGTTAAATTGGGAGTATTGTCCTATGTATTTAATTAGGATATAGTTATTTCTAACATGATATTAACAATGGTTATGAATATAATTCTATGTGTTTCTAAACAGGTTTTAGTTTTCTCAATATACATATTAAATGATTTATTTGAGATAAAAGTGTGTTTTATTTCATGTGGATATGAGTTATTTAATATGAGAAATGAATTTTGTGATTTAGGTAAAAAAATTGGGTTTTTATGTTTTTCAATGGAATAATGAATTTCTTTCTTTAATGTCCAATACTATGATTTTTTCTCATCCATCATTTTCAATTTATTTTTTATATGTATTAAGGATGATTAGAAAAGTCAATAAACTCAGATTTAGAGCTATGGAAGCTTCCCTGAATGAATAAATAATTTATTTAAATGAAATTATTTTTTCGAAAAAATGGATACTGTGTATAAGTGTCCACTTTGAAATTGTTCTTCCTAATTCTATAAAACTCTAAACCTAAAAGGTCAGTAGTTATGTAAGTGATAAAATATTTTAGTTTAATGTTATATGTTCTGGATAGTCAATATTGGGTCATGTTTATTGGAACCAAATCCATAAATATAAGGATTATGTTTTTAGAACTAGAACTGGGAGTATGAGTTTGGGGTAGTTATAGATGGCATCAGAGTAGGGATTAAACAACATTGGATATTAGTATGTTTTCTTATGAGTTAAACTTAAGATTTATGGAAAACATTATGAGTTGATAAGTTTAAGTTTTATGATAAGTTCAATGTCTTAAACACCCTTTTTTAGGTTTTATGTAATGGGATTCTAAAGTGATTAATGAAATTTTGGGTGACATTTTATTATTTTGAGGTATATGAAACCATTAGGTTTAATGTGAATTATTATTTAAGGAATAATTTCTTTACCCTTACATAAATTTAATGTTATTGACGACCTTTAGGGTTTATATGTTCATTGATATCGATGTAATTATGGTTCATTCCAATTTGGGAACATATGTTTTACCATATAAATAGCCATGTGATTGAAAAGTTACCTGGTGATTAAGTGATTAATTTTATTTTGGAATAAATTCACAATTTTAAAAACCTTATATGATTAAGGTAAATGGAAATATTTTTTTATGAGATAAAATATAATTTGAGGAATAAATTTTATGCTATATTTTGGAAGCATATATGATTTTAATGTGGTTTTATGGTGATTTTGGTTATTTATGGAAATGATTAACATATCTTGGAGATTATATAGTTCATGAAAACATATTTTTGGGTATATGAAATTACAAGTGACTAATGTATTTTGGAGATAAATGTTAAATAATAATAAATGGATATTTTATCAAATAATTTTGAGTTATCGATTTTGAACATGGATATGAATATTTTGAAGAATTTTAATTTTAGTTATTTTTGAAATTATCCAAGTTTTACATTGGGTGTTATTATTAAGGCTTTATAGATTATTGTTTTATATCTTCATTTGATGGTTTATTCATTTTTGGAATTATATTATCTTGTATTGTCCTTCTTGGTTTTTCTTAATATCTAAAGATAGGAGGTATAAATTTTTATCCTTTTGGGTATTATGTGATCCATTATAAGTATAGTTTAGTACATGTGGAATAAAAAATTCATCTTGAATACTCACTATATAGAGATAAATAAGAGATTATGGTGGAAATTTATAAATATATGAAATTATACATGTAAATTAAGTAAATTTCCTCATGTTATTAGTCAATATGGTAAAGAAATTCCTCAAATATAGGAAAAATATCTTGAATAAATTTATCCTATTACCAAAATTTCGGATTAAAAGATAACATTTTCACACCTCATTAATATATGGTTTTGTAGTCATTAACATTCTCTATACCATTTACTTTATTTTCATCATTATTCACTGTATCTCCTCCTAATTATTTGTAAATAAATATTTTCCACCATGTATATACTTTCATTTCCCACTAACGTTATCCTATTGGAAACATAGTTACGTATTATTCCAGATGAACTTTGTTTTTTTTTTCTCATTTTCACTATTTTCCAAACGATGTTTTATTAACCCTTTTTTATGATGTTGGTTTTCGAAAAAGGATTTTAAAAATATGAAATCCTTTTTTACAAACTTAAATTTAAAATTTTGGTGATATAGTTTATTAAATTTTAGATATTGTAATATCATTATATTTTAAATGAAAGACTATGTTTCATACGGTACAATATACGCAACACTGAGTTTAAATAAACTATAAAATACTGCTATATAAATATGAATATTATAACCAAAAAATAAAATTGGTAGGTGTTAATAACATTAGAAACATTATAAAATATATCTAAATGTATCACTCAATAAAAATTTATTAGTTAATTCTTAGGGAATAAGAACTCAAATTTTATAAAATCTATTTTATTCTTTAAAAGTTAGTTTTCTTCGAAACTGTTTTTTATTAATTTTTGTGATTAAATATAATAATTATGTAACATTTAGAAATTATATTGGATAAAAAATATTTCATTTTTTAATCATCATATACAAATTTTCTTCGGGTGAAATTTTTATATTTTTCTAAAAACTTTTCTTTTCAGTAAATAATGAAAACTACCTATTCTAATAAAAATGTAATTTATTTTCATTACCTAATTTAATTTAAAATTAACATTGGATAATGAATTATTATACAAATCATTTAATATTATATAATATAATTAATTACATAGGAATCATCATTGTAGCTGATTTTTTTATAAGTTTTTTTGTCATAGAGACACATTTTTCTAGAAACTCTTCTCATCACATTTTATGTTTTAATCTAAAATTACTTTTTGAAAATTTTATAAATTTGATATAAAAATATCGATTTTATATTTATAATCATGAGTTACAAATTTGGTCAATAGGTCCATTTTATTTTTTGATCATTATAAATAGTAACCATAGTAATGATTTGTTCACCTCGATAAGGGTAAATGTAACACCATGAAAGTTTAAAATATGAACATCATATTTAGTAGCATGTATGACATGAAAAAACAACTGTAAAAACGAAACTAAACCTGATACGTTAGGATATATTTAATATTTTAAATAAATTTAATATATTTTATATATTTCAATGCACATAGTATTGATTTTAGATTAGATTGCACACAACAACGAGTTTTTCTGATAACTTGCATTACACATAAGACAGAGTTTTACTGAACAAGAATATACAATTATTATTATTATTATTATTCAATATAATTATTATCACCTAGAAATTAGAATAGAAGGTGTGAATAGAATTAAATAAAGTATGAAAATATAGGGTTGAATTCATTGGTTACCAATTAATTATAAAGGAATATAAAAACCAATTAAATATAAAATAAATGTTTTTATTAAAAACATTTTTTATGGACCAAAATAATTTTATCATAATAAATTACGTTAATTAATATTATAGGATTATATTAATTATATTTATATATTAAATCCTGAATAATTTTTTTACATTTATCCAACAGATTTTATAGGCATAAGATAAGATCAAATCCAATTTTATGTATAAAATGATATATTTTTCTGAAGGTAGTTTTTCACCTTTTAATAGTACACTTGTTTTAAAATAGAATTTTGAAACTTTTATAAATATTATTTTAAAAAATAAAATTATTGTATGATATCATAATGTAAAATTATCTTAGGCTTAATTTTTGGTAATTTTCAGAGAGGTTTTATTTTATGATGAATAGTAAAAAATACTGGATTTTAATTGATAACAAACTTTTCATCTAAATAAATAAAAAACCTAAATTATATTTTAATTTTTTTAATGTAAAATTATATTAATTATAAATATATTAATCCAATTTATGTCATTATAATCATATTTATATTAAATTTATATATAAAAACTCAGTAAGCTTTTAAACATTTTCACCTTAAAAACCCTTTTTCTTGTCGCGTTTGCTGGATTAATTTTAAATTAAATTATAACACTTCATTGAAAGTAATTTGGAAAAATGGATTGAATATTTAGAATATGATTAATTTATATTTTCAGATATGGTCAAATTAATTTTATACTATAATAATTTGTGAAAACTCTTAAAATTAATTAACGCGATTAAGGTTAAAACACGGTTTTACACATTACATGCGTTTGTATAAAAATATCATACACTATGGATTTTTTATAATGAATTTTAATTAATATTTAGAATAAATGGATATAAATTATATAATAATTATCTTTTTAATTATAATATTAATGGATAAATTACCAAGGTAAGAAAATACAAGTTACCATGGTAAAAACTATAAAGATAAAACTGAGTAAACATAAATACAAAAGAATAAATTGATTAAAAATGAATTTATTTTGTGTTTTGGAGGTATTTATAGGACAATTCATCTATAACATCCATTATAGTTATATTTTTGGGCCACATGAGGTGAGGGATACCTCCTAATAGTGAATACTTTTGGGTATTTACAAGAATGACACTCCTCCCCCCATATAAAATGGAATTCACTCTCCCCACTTCCTCACCACTATAAATCCATTTGGATTGACCAAAACCTAAAAAAATCACTTTCCATATTTCATACCCAAACCTTATAAGACTCAATTTTATAATAAATCCTACCAAGTACGTCCTTCGGTGAAAACCAAAATGAGATACCTGAAGAAGATGTAACATTCATCAGTGAATGTTTTTGTTTTTTTCTTCATAAAACACATTAAATTATTTTTATATTATTATTATATTATAAAATAGTAATATTACATATAATAATATGTTGTTATGATAATCTTAATACCAAAAACCACACACAATTTCCACAAATGGGTTATAAAATCATCATGTGTGTGTTGGACAAACTGCCTCCTTACAAACTGATGTCGTTCGTTTTTCCATTACCACCTATCAAGGTTGAGAATAGTGATGGTAAAAATAGTTATATGTGATATTTATTATGTATTTAATATTATCCAAATATTATATAACACATACCTTCATCATTTCCATTTTTTAGGAATACCAAAAATGTCATTCGTGTGAACAACAAACTACCGCCTCTTGGAGCAATTTGATTCATTCACACATTACATGGAATGTATTAGGTTTAGTTTTAATAAAAATATATGACATATATTGCATAAAATGATACTTAAATTAATATATATATATATATAACATTTACTTTTCTTTCATTCAATGTGACATGAAAAAGGATACATTGTTTATGTGTACGTATGACTTACCATCTCCACGAACAGTGTATTTAATTTCATATCACAAAATTTTACATATTAATATAAATAACTATATAATGAGTATATAGGATATTTAAATTATGGCTTATATTCTTTTTATGATTAAATCATGATCGAATTAATATGAAAAAAAGTCAAAACATACTCGAAAACAAAGCAGTTATTACTTGAAAAGATTAAAATAATGAAAAGTTATTAATGAGTGGGAGATAAGATATCATAAAAGGATAATATATGATATAATCAATATTAAAATGGATATGTATTAATTTAATAACATGTTTAAAACCACTATAATGTATGTTAAATAATATTCAACCAAAAGGAAGCATGAGGTAAGGTATTTCTTCTCAATTCCATTTCATTAAGGCATATTGTATTGTTATGCACATAGTTTTTTATATGATGTATATATTTCCCCTTTGACATTTAATATCATGAATAAATCATTATTAATGGTTTTTTATGTTTTAATTTTAATTATTTCATTTTAGGGGTTTATAATTAATAGTTACCAAGTGGTAAAGAATTTCATAACTCAATCTATTTTCATTAGGTTATATTACACCTTCATTGTCACTATTATTCTAAGATTATGTTTATAATTACTTTTGATTATATTATGTTTAATTTTCAGTTTTTTATGTTTATTTATAGTAGATAATCATAATATATTCATTAATTAATTCTCCCTTCAACATTTCAATCATTTTAAGTGTTTATTTCACAATCTAATTCTAATCAAGATAGTTTATTCTTGAATTTCCATTAAATGAAATTATATGATAGTTTTTTAATAAAGCCTTTAATTTTATTCTACTGTGGTTATTAATTATATTTTTCAAGTGATAGTACCATTTTCACACTCTTTGGTACCTAAAATTATTGAGAAAATGTTTACATAAAATTCAACTTCATTTCTCTCTTCGACCAGAAATCTATTTTATTATAAAACCATGTCTTCTAAAAATATTTTCAAAATGTTTTCATTAACATTTTAAAAATTATTTTGTACAATGTAATTTTTACCTATTTTTTACCTTTTACTAAATGAATTTAATGTAATATTTTGGTCTCTTTCTAAAAAAAGGAAAAAAATTAACCATTTCATAGTGAAAAAGTAATTTTATTTTTTACATTGTATAGAATTAGATTCTATCATTTCATTGAAACTTTGAAATTTTAAAAAGATATATTTAATTTTTTTTCAAAGTTATTCTCAAATAAATGGATTTTCAAAATGTTTTTTCACAATGAAAAGGATTTCTTCTTCAAGAATTTATTTAATGATATTTTTTGGTTATTCTATTCATCAGCAACAAATACCCTTATTCTTAATCTAAAGGGTATACATCATATTGATACCATACTTATTATTTCTCTAGATGGATTATGATTATTTTTTCCAAGGATAGTATTGAAATTAACTTCCTTGAATCATTTTTGAAATCATTAACTTCCCCTTGAGTTATTCTCTTTCTATTGATCATTTGATACTAAATTTCCCCTAAATATCCATGTCATTTATCATGAGTATGATTATTTCCTCAAACATATACCATTTTTATGTAAGGTGTTTACTTTGATAGTAACTTGATTATCTGGGGAAATATAGATGATTATGTATTCTTTAATCAATAATAATATCTGATAAGGTACATTGTTTATGAATTAAATCAATTATTAAATATATGAGGAATGATTTATATTGGTAGTGATGGGTGGGAACCAGTATTTATATATCCCCTAGATGCATCAATAGGTCTCATGAGGCAAATTAGTTTTCCAAATTAAATGGGTTTCTATATATAGTTTTAAATAATCTTATGAAAGGTGTCACGACCCGTCCCCTGGGGCCCATACTGTGACTACCCCAATCCCACCTTCCATTAGCGAGGGTCTCATGACTAGCACCAGAAAGGATAAACCCAAAAAAGGGAACACATTGACTTTAAACCAATACACGAACAGATAGGGAACACTGCAGAAAAAAATACACTATGGAAAAGGAAAAGTACAACCACCATTAAAAACCACCAATGAAAGTAAAAGTAAGTACTGAAGGTAAAAGATCTAGTATACAAGACCAAACTGAAAGAGTTTTACAACAGAATGGAAAAAATCTCTAAAGATTGTTTGCCAAGGATCCTACCTGAAGGGTAGGTGCAGCTCATCACTACGGCATACCATGCCAATCTGTCACCTCCATGCACTATCTAGATCAGGATCTCCAATGTCTCAGTCAAGCTTTCCATCGTCTGCACAAGAAAAAACAAGGTTCAAGAGAATCCCATTCAAGGGTTAGTATAAAAATACTCAATAGGTACCCCGAGACCCCTGAAGGTCTCTCAAAATTCAACAAGGAAAAACAACAAATAATGATCTCAAACACAGATCATAAAGTAAATGATAGCTCAAACCAGGTATACAACTTAAATGACATGAATAAAGATGATTAGTTATAATGTTAAATCATTTTATTATGTCAAGAAGACTTTTATTCTAGACCACACGGGGTCTCTAGGTGCTGAACCACATAGGATCGCAAGGTACTGACCCACAGAGGATTGCTAGGTGATGACCCATGGAGGATCGCTACTTGCTGACCCACAGAGGATTGCTATGTGCTGAGCCATGAAGGATCTCTATGTGCTGACCCATAGAGGATTTCTATGTTCTGAACCATAGAGGATATCTAGGTGTTGACCCATAGAGGATCGCTAATTGATAACCCACATATGATTTCTATTCCTTTATCACATCACAGCCATCCACTGAATTCCCTCACTTAGCATGCTTGATTTCTGAATGATCCACTCCTCAAGCTTCTGGTCATTTATTAACTTCCACAAAGTCCCACATATAAGTAACCCAAAGGATCGTCCTATCGTAGGGGTTCCAATGTGACAGACAGCGCGGGAATCAGACACCCAGTCTGTAAGATATAGGCAAAAAGGTAAATAGGGTCTGGAAGGATTTTAGTCTGATCCAACCCATTCATACTCCATCATCTTCCAAAATTAATGTGGAGTATCGCAAAAGGACCGCGTCGTTTCAAGGGTTCTCATGCCGTATAAAGTGCATCAATCAGACTCTCGGTCTGTGAGTTATGTTAGTTTTAGTTAAACAGGGCCAATTAGGTCAAGGTCCGGCATGGCTGGCCCGTTGGGCTTGCAGGTTCGGCCTGGATGGCATGGGTTTGGCCCGACTGGCACAGGTTCAACTGTCACAGGTCCATCCTAGCTAGTAGGGTCTAGCCCGACTGCTGGGGTCCGGCCCGGCTGGCGGGTCCAGCATGCCTGGAGAACCCAGCCTTCGCGGTGCGGGCCGGTTAAACTGGATAGGACATGGGGAATTCGGTTCTCCCAACTGGTGGTGCCAGCGTGGCACCTCCCCATCTCCCAAAATGTCCGGAATGATCCAATCATTGTGCGCCAGCTGAGCAGGCTGCTCCGTATCCAGATGGCGTGTCAGTGCCCCTTTCTCCACATTTCCGGTACGGTCGGGCCGCTGCTGCCAGTCACCAGCGGTACCTTCCGTGATCCACTGTAGATTCTCTAGTGGTATTTTTTCCTTCCATTCTATGCATACAGGCCTCTCGGGTCACCATCTTCTCAGAAAATCCCACAGTATCACCTTTTCAACATATTTCTTATTCGTACACGAAGAACACACAATATCCAAGAGAGTCAGAGGGTCTAGGCCTTGTTTGGATTAGCCCACGCCCTCTGCATTATGGTTTTATCATGGGGGTGATAAAAATCATCAAATATAATTAGGAAAACCCCAAATCAAGACCCCGCAAAAACCTCACAAAAGAACAAAAGAGTCACTAATCAACCAATTATTTTTTTGATTTGTATTCATTGTATTTTTCATGAAAGAGAAAAGAGAAATCATTAAACACATAGATCCCCTACCTGGATTTTTTGGAATCCCCTACAGATGAAGGAAGAGATTTTGAATTCATTTTCCTTTTACTTTTTCCCCGCTTGTAGATCTCCAGATCGATTCCTCCAATTATCATCATTCCTTCACCATTCATCATTAGAGAGGAAACTCATCGGCATCACATTATAGGTTTCTCCCATAGTTCTGAATTCTTTTTCCAATGGAATGAATAATAAAAAGATTGTCCTTGAAATTGTGTTCATTAATGTGGTTCTTTAATGAACCATAATTTATGAACCATTAAATAAATGAGGGTTACATTTTCACAACAAAAGTAACATGTAATTAAATGACTCTCATTTAATGAAAATCGTTACACTGCGGTTCTGTAAACCTCCACTCAATAGTTGAAGAATAATAAAATAACTCAATGTGTTATTTTATTATTTTTTTCCAAAAATTCCAAAAATTTTCATTTTCGTCTGACCCTTGACGGTTGAAGATAAGCATCGCCTAAGCGAATCTCGGCTCTGTGAATTAAATGGTTCCCTAAAATTTTTAATCTGAGTACCAGTTCAAAAGATAGAAAATAATTCTCATAGGTTCACTAAATGTACCTTTAAAAAGTTCAAAAATCTTTTCTGGGCTCTCTAGGCCTTGGAATCACATGCCGTCAGATTTTTAAGTATCATAATAATTCCATATAATTTAAAAATATACATAATTTCCATGTCTTTATATTCTCCCCACCATAGGGCTTTACGTCCCTGAAAGCTGCAACAAATAATAAGAAAACAATTGGGGGTACTGAGCACAAATCTGAGCCTCACACTACCATGTTCACTCTTGGAGGTTCCCGTGCTGCCACTGAACTTGCACTAGAGGGATCGACCATCCATGAAGGCCTCGATCTTGTCGATCCTCTATCTCTAACATGAACTCTATTAAATTTTCCCCATCATAAATATCCATCTCGCCCTGGTCGATGACGTATGATGAGTCATGAACGTATCTCCTCTATTGGGACATGTGGAAAATATTATGCACCCAGTGCATCTGTGGGAGAAGAGTTAGGTGGTACGACACCTTTCCAAATCATCTGAGAATCTGAAAAGGTTCGATTAACCTCAATGTTAGCTTGCCACCCTGGCCAAATCTCTGCAATCCTCATCCGGATGAGACCCATAAGAATACATGATCTCCCTCCTTGAATTCTAAGTGTCTATGTCTCCTGTCAGCATATGAATTATGTCTGATTTTTGTAGTATTCATCAACATCTGGATAATATTTACCATCTCAGTGGTAGCTCATACCAACTTTGGACCCATAAGTGTTGACTCCCCTGGGTCTGTCTAGCATAGAGGTGATCTGTATGGTCACCTATATAAGGCCTCAAACAGTTCAATGTCGATGGTGGAGTGATATTTGTTGTTGTATGAAAACTCCACCAGTGGCAGATGATCCTCCCAATTGTGGCCAAAATCAAGGATGCAAGCATGAAGAATGTTCTCAAGTGTATGTATGGTCTGCTCCTTCTAACCATAAGTATTAGGGTGAAAACCAGTGCACAACCATTGATGAGTCCTGAATGACACCAGTAATCCATTCCATAAACAAGATGTAAAATGAGTGTCATGATCTAAAATGATCAGTGATGGTATCCCAATATGTCTTAATATATTCTAAAGATAGAGGTGTCCCAAGTCCTCTACTGAACCCCACTCTTAGCTGGGTAAAAAATTGGCTGACATGGTCAGTCGGTCAACGATCGCCCAAATAGAGTTGTTTCCCCTGGATGTGCATGGTAACCCAGTCACAAAGTCCATGGAGATACCATCACAATTCCATTTTGGTACCTCTATTGGTTGTGTTAAGCCTGCTAGAACCTTATGCTTGTCCTTCACATGCTGATAAGTGAGGCAACATTAAATGAACTCTGCCACTGCTTTCTTCATCCTTGGCCACCAGTACTGACATTGGATGTCCTAATACATTTTTTTCACTCCACGATATACCGCCAAAGGGGATGTGTAGAACTACATCAACACCTCCTCCCAAAACATTACTGGAACCATGGTGCATCCCATAAAAAGGATGACATGCTCCCCACCTATCAAAAATCCATCAGGTGACTATCCTGATGATATCTGGACACGTTGGGCCTCACAGTCAACATCCCCAAGCTATGCTTCCTGAAATTTCTGAAAGAGTGAGGGAGTGACTATCATATACTAGAGGTATACTACTTCATTACTGTCCATAAAGGATATCTACTGCATGACTAGCTACTCAGCCACCTCACTCAGCAGCTATAGACCCGACCTCCTACTGAGTGTTCCTGCTACTACGTTTTCCTTCCTAGGAGTGTAGACTATCTTAGATTCATTGATCGGGAGGAACTCCAGCCACACCACTGTCTCAAGATCATGTCCTTATTTGAGAAGATATACCTGATACTCTTATGATCAAAGAAGACTGTAAAACATTTAACCATAAAGTAGTGTCGTCGTATCTACAATTCAAATTCCACTATTACTAACTCTTGTTCACGGGTCACATAGTTCCGCTCATCTTGACTTAGCTTTCATGAGCCATATGCAATCACCGCTCACTCCTACATTAGGAAAAAACCTATTCCAGTCCATAATGCATCGCATTAGACTACATACCTAACGCCCTCTTCTGGTAGCCTTAAGATGGGGGCACTCGTTAGTCTCCACCTCAGCTCCTAGAAACTCTGTTGGCATATATCTACCCATACGAAGGGCTACCCATTCTTTTTCAATGCTGACATGGGTTAGGTTGCTCTGTAAAAGTTAGGTATAAGTCTCTAGTTGTACCTATCCAACTCTAGGAAACTCTGCACTTCACTCACATTTCTAGGTGGCTCCCAAGCAAGCACTGCCTCTATTTTTTCTGGATCCACGGCAACTACAGCCTCTAAGATAATGTGTCCCATAAAGTGGACTTCCCAAATCCAGAACTATCACTTCGAGAGATTTCAATAAATATGGTGCTATCGAATTTTATCAAGGACTATATGAAAATGTGTGGCATGCTCTTCCTCCGAAGCCAAGTACACCAAGATTTCATCAATGAATACCTCAAAAAAGTGATCAAGTAAGGGCAGGAAGATCCTATTCATGAGTCCTATGAACATTTCTGGGGAATTTTCATGGTTAAAGTCATCACCATGAACTTGTAGTGGACATACCAACATCTAAAGGTTGTATTCAGTATGTACTCATCCCATACCCTAAGCTGATGATAGCCTGATCTTTGGTATATCTTCAAAGACCACTGTTCTCCCTTCAGCTGATCGAAGAGAACATAAATCCTTGGAAAATGATATTTTTTCTTTATAGTCACTTAGTTCAGGTGTCAATCATCCACGAAAAGCCTCAATATTTCATATGCCTTCTTGGCAAACAATATTGGGGCATCCCAACCAAAAATAATAGGCCTTACGAACCCGTTTCTCTACAAGTCCTCCAACTATACCCTCAACTCACAAATCATCATTAGAGGCATCCAATACACACGTGTAGATATTGGTTCCATCCCAAGGTACAATTTGATGTATACGTCTACCTCTCTGTGAGGAGGTAGTCCTAGAACATACTTAGGAAAGACATCAACATAATGGTTCACCACTATAGGATGGCTTGGACTCCTCTAGTCCACTACACCAAGGGTAAGGCTAGCCAAATGATGAGTGATTGGCTACACCCTCCTCCAAAAAATTCTATCATATTCTACAAAGGTTCTATTCTCACTGGTGAAGTAAAAACTAGTCCCATCCTCACAGACACACCGCAAATTGAACCTAAAATAGTTGATCTGAGCATGGACCATAGATAACCAGTCTATACCCAAGATGATGTCTTAAGGCCTGGATGCTGCTACTAGGACATCACAGCCAAATCTCTCACCCACTAGAGTAATCTCACACTATAGAAACCTATATGAAAACATTTAATCCTTTCGCATATGAGTCTCTAATCGTAAGGATCGAGCCAATAGCTCCACCGAAATATCTGAGCTCCGAACGAGAGGCGTGGAAACGAAAGTGTGACTAGAACCTTTGTCTATAAGAAATGTATCTAGGGTGGACTAGACATAGATCATACCTAAAATAATATCCAGGGCACCATGGTCATAGTCATCTACTGCCTAAAGTTGAGCTCATCACTATCCACCTGCTCCTGAAGTTAGGGTGGACTACTGGGAGGTGGTTGTGCTAGTACCTCAAACCATCATCCACCGCCTGCTACAAAACCTGCACCTCTTCAATGTCTACTACCCTAAATACCTCCTCGATTGAAACTCTATCACTGTCTCGGTTGTCCCTCTACCATCTTCTGATCATCAGTATGGTGGGTCGGGCAATCATGATCCATGTGACCCTTCCCTCTACATGATTAGCACAATTTGATCCTCAGCTGACCTCCTATTCCTTGTGAGCTATGAACCTCTAACCATACATCATGGGGTTGTCCTCTAGAAATTCAGGCCCACTTGGGTCTCTACGTCATCTGCCTTCTTCCTACTACAGTTGACCCAGTTGCCTGTCATCCGGTGCTGGCTCTCGTCGTTGGTGCCTGCTCAGGTAGGAAGTTTTATACCAATAGTTCTCTCTCTAGCACTCCAGCCTACGTCGAGATGTAGGGAGATATGATCAACACACTGATTTTACATTGTATTACCTTCTCAAAAGCCCGGGCCTTGAAAAAAGGGACTTGTACTATGTCGTTGGAGTAGCAAGAGAGGTTAGTGAATCACGTCAAGTACTGGGCCACTGTCAAGCTACCATGATGAAAGTGTAGTGGCTCTTGAATATTCATAGAGTGTAGAGTTACTGGTACGAATTCTGCCCTAAAGAGGTCCTTGAAGTCCTATGAGGAGAGAGTCACATCCTTGTGTGTCTAGAGCATCAGGGTCCATTATCTACCTCTTGTTCCCTATATGAGACCAGTATCTAGGATCACCATCTAGTCTGCTGGTGTCTCAACCAAGAAGAAAACTAATTCTATATCCTCCATCCAATCCTCAGCTGCCTGTGGATTTTTTTTACCTCAAAACCTCAGAGGCCTTTTTCTCTAAAACTTGTGCAACACGCTCTGTCGGAATAAACTTTCCACTGGTGGGGTGGGTGGAAACTGCTACCCTATGGGTGGTAGTGCTGCTGGTACACCATCCGAAGGTGCTATCGTTGTAAGAGGTCCCTACACTGATACCTCCTCGCTTGGTGGGCTATCATCATGATATCTCACTGGGATCCTAGCTGGCTATCTATGTGGAGGCATCCTATAAAGAAAAATATGCACCACATTCAATAAGTTATACCTGGTTATATTAATTAAAATAGATCAAAAGAAAAAAATTTCTAAAACACAAAAAATAGTGTTTTCATGTATCAAGTAGGAAATCAGAACTTGAGGTCATGGTGTATGGATATGTCGGCTACTTCAAAAAACACTGGACTCCCCGAACAATAATATAACATCAATACACTTAACTCCATTTCTACATTGAGAAAACAGACTCTTAGTTCTTCTGGTAGAACTGAATGCCCTTTGATACCACTTTGTCATGACCCGTCCCCCAGGGCCCATGCCGTGACTACCCCAAGCCCACATTCCATAGACCAGGGGCTGATGACTAGAATAGAAAAGGATAACCCCAAAAAGGGAAGGAATTTCCTTTAAACATATACACAGACAGATTGGGAACACTTCACACAAAAAATACACCTCGGAAAAGGAAAAGTATAACCACCACTAAAAACCACCAATGAGAGTAAAATTAAGTACCGAAGGTAAAGAGGATAGTATACAAGCCCAAAATTAAAGAGTAGAACAAAAAAATTAAAAAACAAGCTCTAGAGATTGTCCGCCAAGGATCCTACCTAAATGGTAGGTACATCTCGTCATTGTGGCTCACCACGTCAATCGGTCACCTCTGTTTACAATCTATACCTGACTCTCTAAAGTCTCAATCAAGCTGTCTATCGTTTTCACAAGACACAACAAGGTGTGGTCAAAGCCCATGCATTGGTGAGTTTAACAATAATTAGTAGGGACCCCGAGACCCCCAAAGGTCTCTCGAAATTCCAAAAGGAAAAACCAAAATGCATGATCTCAGACACAGAGCATAAAGTAAAAGATAACTCACACCACATATATAACTTAAATAATAAAAATAAAGTTGATTAGTCATTATGATAAGTCATCTTATTTTGTAGAGAGGATTTTGTTGCTGGACGACACAGGGTAGCTAGGTGTTGACCCACAGAGGATCACTAGGTACCAACTCATAGAGGATTTCTAGGTGCTGACCCATAGAGTATCACTAGGTGCTGACCCATGGAGGATCACTACGTGCTGACCAAAGGAGGATCGCTAGGTTCTGACCCATGGAGGATCACTATGTGCTGACCCACAAAGGATCTCTAAGTGATGACCCATAGAGGATCACTAATTTTTTACCCATAAGGGATCACTAAGTGATGACCCGCAGAGGATCACTATTCATTCACCATGTCATAGACATCTATTGGATTCCCTCACATAGCATTCTTGATTTCTAGAGGATCTAATCCTTAATCCACCATTCATATCTCAACTTCCACAAAGTCCCACTTAGAAGTAACCCAATGAACCGAACTGGTCTGGCTCGCTTGGAGAACCCGACCCATGCAGTATGGGTCGGTTCATCTATACCAGACGTGGGGTGTTAGGTTCTCATAGATGGTAGCGCAAGTGGGGCATTACTCCGTCTCCCGAAATTCCTGGCATGAGATATCCATTTGGTGCAAGTCGAGTGGTCGGAGAGAGCTGCTCCATCTCCACACGGTGCGTCGGTGCCACGTTCACCACTTTCTGCGGTGCCTACGGGTGTCACTTTCTCCACGCAGCTACTACCGCCGGTCACCGGTGCCACCGCCACTAGAGTTAAATTCCGTGGGCCACCAGTGATGCTTCAGTGGTCCATTTTCCTTCCCATCTGTGCCTAGGGGCCTCTCAGGTCACCACCATCACTTTGAATCTTATGGAATCGCCTTTCCACCACGTTTCTTGGTCGTCCATGAAGGAAGCACAATAAACAAGAGTGGCGGAGGGTTTAGACCTTGTTTGGAATGGTTCGTGCCATCCGCGTTAGAAATTTATCATAGGGGTGACAACAATCATCATATAGAATAAGGAAAACCCCAAATAAGGACCCCTTAACAACCTCCCACAAGAATGAAAGACTCACTGATCAACCTGTTAGTTGGTTGATCCGTGTTCATTGTACTTTTCAATAAAAAAAATAGGAATGATTAAACACATAAATCCCATACCTAGATTCGGTGGGATATGTTGTGGTCCAAGGAAGGGATTCCGCATTTTTTTTCATTCGATGTTCTTCGCCACTTGTCAATATCTGGATCAATTTCTCCAACAATCATCATTTTTTCACCATTATTCATTGGAAAGGAAATTCTCCTAAATCACATCAGTGGTTTCTCCCACAGTTGTGAATTATTTTTCCAATGGAATGAATAATAAAATGAATTCATCCTTAACATTGTGTTCATTAATTTTGTTATTTAATAAACCATAATTAATTAACAATAAAATAAACAAGTGTTGTAGTTTCAAAACAAAAGCAATAGGTCATTAAATGACGCTCATTTAATGACAGTCGTTAAACTGAGGTTCCTCCAACCATTGATTAATATTTTAAGAATAATAAAATAACACAAAGAGTTATTTTATTCTTATTTTTTCAAAAAGTCCTAAAATTATCTTTTTTATCCAACCCTTACCGATTGAAGTAAAGCTTCGCCTAAGAAAATATCAACGCTGTGAATTCAATAGTTCCCTTAGATTTTTAATCTGAGCACCGGTTCAAAAGATAGAAAATCACGCTTGTAAGTTTACTAAATTTCCCTTAAAAAAGTTTAAAAAATAGTTCCGGTCTCTCTGAGCCTCAGAATCATGTGCTGCCAAATTTTGTAGTCTCGTGATAATTAGATAGGATTAAAAATATTATACTGAATTTCTGTTTCATTACAAAAGGTCTTGATCATATAAGTTTTCATGCACCTCAGACAAGTTTCCCAATAATTAAGTATTTAATTCATTAAGAATTCAATTATAATTATTATTATCCTTGATATTTTTACTATGACAAAATCAGTGGATGTATTTAATTATCAGTTTATTGACTAAATGGAATGTTTTTTCAGTTATTTACCTCATTGTATTAATCATATATTATCTTATCATGATAGTCAAGTTATTTAAATGGAATACATTTTCAGTTATTTACCGTACCATACTATTTGTGTAAATCCTTCTCAATTATTGATTACATGGAATGAGTTCTTATTTTTTACCTTTATATATTGATTATGCTCATTGAAACATTATTTATTCCACTATACTTAACCCTAAAAAAGAATTTGAGATCATCCTTATTTTGATTCTTTTACCCAGGATTCAATGAAGATTAATAAGAAAGATAAAAAATTATATTATATATGTAATTAAGTTATTTTCAAGAAAAAAAATTATGTTGTAATTTGTGTATTTATTTGAAATACAAGACTCATGTATGTATCTTGTCTACCAAGACAACTAAACTGATCGGTCCTTTGGAATCTAGATATGTTATCTAGGCCAATGTAATTGTAATAGGAATAGGATTTGGGATAAGTATAGAGGAACATAGTAATGTTTTTGTAAGGTAGAGATTATGTGGTTTTTATTTTAAATAAATACTTGTCTAAATACTACAAGCGGATGTGGTTTTGACAGAAATGTAAATAGGGGTAATAACTTTAAAAAGGTTGTGTCAGACTTGACTCAAGCATGACATGGTATATGACAATGGGCCTTACTATGCACCTAATTTAACATTCATAAGGGATCTGTGAAGGATGGTTTTTATTTTCATTACAAACCATTATGAAGGATTTGAATAGATAATGACAACGAATTGACAATGTTAAACACTGGACCAAGGAAGGAACTATATGAAAATAAAACGACAGAAGTATTTATGTATTGAGATTCCATAATTAAATTATAGTAGTATTTTTACCAATTATATTTTTGTTATAAAAATTATGAAACATCAAAGGGATGTGTTAAATTTTAGAAGCATACATGTCTTATTTAAATTAAGAGTTACGGATACCATAACGGGTTTATGAGTTCAATATTGATCATAGCCACAAAGTCCAAAAAAAATATTTTTTTTTGTTTTATATGATAGGAGTCTACCATGATTTAAGAAATTTTGGAGAAATTTGTTGAAATGTATTTTTTTAGTGGATAAGTTATTTTAGGAATAATTCCTTTACATTTTATAGATCTAAGATTAAATTTAATTATTTCTTTTATTGTTAACATGATAATTTTCTGAAATTTTAATAATATTCAAATAAGATTATTATACTTTTAAAAAAAGTGTATTGAAGACCTTAGTGAAAAGGGTATTTAATGATTAATTTTATTTCAACGATGACAATTATATTTTTTTGGGAACACTATAATAATTATATTAATGTAGTTTATAAAAATTACAACCCACATGTAGGATGAAAACCCATCACATCCGACAAGGTGGTGGGGCTTGAACCCAAGTCCAAAGAATTATAAGGGTTTGCACCTACCACTATCATACATGATGTTCAGGTTAATGATCTATTACTTTTAGTTTATTGATTTGAAAAAAAAATACTAATGATTAACCAATTGTAAAACTTTTTTTGGTTTATAGATTAATGTAATATATTGTATAAATTGTGCTAACAATATATTTTTTGGAAAATATTATATATGGATAAAAATACAAGTTCCAAAAAAATTAAAATTGAATTATAGTACTTTAGGAATAAAAAATCATTTTTGGATATTCATTTATTGAAGTAGGGGATGAATTGGAAATTGATCAAAGCATAACCAAAGGATGAAACTGTTCTTATGAAATAGAAATGTATCAAGTAATTTAATTTCTTATATTCTTAGGGAGTAAAATAATTACTCAACATTAGGAAAAATGATCTTGAAATAATTTTTTATCCTACTACCATCATATCTGATGATAAGAATATCCTTTTGACACATATTATATTTATGGATTTCAGGCCCAAAACTTTCCCTTGATCATTCACATGTTTGTGATCAATGAAATCAATCACTATCTAAAATTATTTTCTCCTTTCCTCTACTCCCATATGTTTACTTTCCACTAGTGTTCTCTTATATGGGATTCTTGTTATGTGTTATTCTATATGACCTCCATACATCCCATTCTCTCTTATTAAGAGAAAAATTTATTAAACCTTATTTTGATGTGGTTTTCTCTACAAATTAATTTAAAAATATAAAAAATTTGACTATCATAATCAATTTATATTTATTTAAGGTAGAGATTATTTAACAGTACAAATGTTTAAAATAGTAACATCATATTTTGTAGTGTGTTTGACACACAACACTAAGCATAGAAAGTAATATTCCATCATAAAAATTCATAAAATATTTAATATTTTAAATAAATTCAATCTAATTTATAGATTTAAATTCATAAAATACTGAGTTTTTCTTTCATTTCACACAACAATGAGTTTCTTCAATAACTTGTGTTAGATGTAAGACTATGTTTTACTGAATAAAAGTATAATATTAATAATATTATTTAATATGATAGTTATCTCCTAGGCATTGAAGTAGAGGGTTTGAATAGGATAAACTAACTTATGATCATATATTCTTGAATTCATTGGTTACAAATTAATTATAAATGAATATAAAACCAATTGAATATAAAGAAATTGTTTTTATAAAAAAAACATTATGTGACAAAGGTGTTTTATCTTAATAAATTAAATTAAATACCATTAGTGAACTGTCTTAATGAAATTTATATATTACATATTAAATATCTTTTTTAAATTCATACAATATATTTTATAGTCATAAGATAAGAATAAATTCAGTTTTATGTATAAAAGATGTGTTTTTTGAAAGGCAGTTTCGACGCCTTTTAATAGAGAACTTGTTTTAAAACCAAATTTTGATGATTTAATATTTTTTTTTTGAAAAAATAAATTTTTTTTGAAATAAAAATTTAAAAATTATATTAAGGTTATTTTTTGTTATTTTTATAAGAATTTTCATTTTTTGATGAATAGTAAAAAATGTTAAATTTTAATTGAAACCTGACTATTCAACTAAATGATTTATAATGTTACATTATATTTTTAACTAGTTTAATGTAAAAATAGATCAATTATACATATATTAATACTATTTAATTCAATATATTTATTTTTTATTTTTTATTTAGATTTAAAAACTTGGAAATCTTATGAATATTTTCACTTTAAAAATCTGTTTTACTGTAACATCTACTGGATTAATTTTAAATTAAATTATTCCACTTATGTGAATGAAATTTATAAAAATAGATTCCATATTTGGAATAATAGTAATTTATAGTATCTAATAAGGAGAAATTAATTTTTGACCACAATAAATTTTGAAAACAGTTAAAATTAATTAATGCAATTAAGGTTAAAACAAGGTTTTGCACACTACATGTGTTTGTTTTAAAATAAATTTTACACACACATAGGATTTTTATTTAATAAATTGATAAAAATATTTAGAATTAATTTGTATTAATTATATAATAAATTTATTTTTAATTATAATTTAAATGTTTTTAATTACCTTGGTAAATAAAAAGATACAAGTTACCTTGGTAAAAACTATAAAGGTAAAATTGAGTAAACATAAACACTAGGAATAACATGATAAAAATGTATTTTTTTTGGTGGAGGTATAAATCGCAAATTATTCCCTCCTCTGTTTTTTTATTCTATTTTGGAGGAACACAAGGTAAGGGAGACCTCCAAATAGTGAATAATTTTGAGTATTTACAAGAATGCCACTCCTCCATTATAAAAGTGAATTCACTCTCCCTAACTATTCACGCATCCCAAGCCACTTATATTGGAAAAAACCTAAAAATATAACTTTAAAAATTTCTTCAAATAATTCTATAATCATTACTATGGGAAGAAATGCAACCAATGATGGACTTTGTTGAATCCCAAAAAGAGATACTAGAAGAAGAGGTAACATTCATCATTGAATATTTTTGTTTTCTTTCCTTCTCAAAACCCTTTAATTTTTTTCATATCATCCTTAAATAATAAGATGAATATCTTATATACATTTTTATGTCATTATATTTATGTAAAAACCTAAAACCACTCACACTTATATTAAATGGCTTATTAAATCATCGTTTGTGTGTACGACGAACTACCACCTCACGAACATATATGATTAAGTTTCCCTTTAAAACCTATCAAGGTTGGGAATAATTATGGTAATATTAATTTTATATGATATATATGATATTTTAAATTTATTTATTCTTCTTAAATTATTATATTACATATACCTTCATGCTTTCCATTTTGTGGGAATACGATAACATCATTCATGAATATGATGGACTGCAATCTTGTGAAGCAATGTGATTCATTCACATTTACATAGAATGTTTTAAGGATGGTTTTAACAAAAATATATGAAATATATCACATAAAAATAATACTAAAATGATAATATATATATATATATATATCATTTATTTTTTTTCTTTCAATACGATTAAAAATGGTAATAGTGATCATGCGTACGCATGACCTGCCATCTCCATGAATAGTGTATTTCATTTAATATCACAAAATTTTATGGAAAAATCTAAATAAATATATAATTAATATATAGGATATTTAACTAATGTTTTATATTCTGGATATTATTATGTCATGATCAAACTAATAGGAAAAAAACAGTAAGACAAAACATACTTGAAAAGCAAAGAAGTTATTACCCAAAATGATGGAAATAATGAAATATTATTAATGAATGAGTGATAAGATATTATGAAAAGAACATATATGTAATAATAAAATTTAATATATTTATTTAATGAGTAAATAACATATTTAAAACCATTATAAAATAGATTAATGTATGTTCAAAAAGAACATGCCTGGTGTCACGAACTAGCCCAAGTCGACCCTGAACCGGTCACCTAAGCCAGCCCATGAAAAGTCCCGAGAGTAATTCCCGATATTACTGGGATGACAAAAAGAACCAAAGGCATCAATAGTGTACACAAGGGAACAATTTCTACCAAATATAAACAATCAAACAAATAACAAAAATAATTGTACAACCCAAAATACATTTATATAAAAATTGAACTGAACAATTTTTGTACATGAAACTGAAAGTAAAACTAAAACAAAAATTAAAATGACAAAACTCGATAACCAAATAACTTCTTCTGACCCCGATGGTCACTTTCCAACACAATGATCACACTTCTCTCAAGGTGATCAAGCATAAGTTAAAAACTTCACAAGGTCAAAAAACAGAAGAAGACTATATGTATGAGTATTAAAACTCAGTAGGTTAGCCTGATATTCTATTCCCAATGCACATCCTTTAAAATAAAAGAAATATAAATTTCAAGTTTTAATTACAAATATAAAGTTATGGTTTCGAAATTTGGTCCCATGCTATAAAAAATTTACCAGACAAAAACATGCATGTTTTATAAACTAGAATGCTGGTAACAATTTTTGAAAAGGTGAAACATCAAAATGAAAATAGTTTTCATGTGGGTCGATTTAAAGGCGATAAACATTTAAATAAAATAAACACAATACTGAATTTACCAACTAATAACACCATATACTGATGATGAGCACAAAATAGCCAATGAGCACAAGTCTTGAGAACACCCCTAGGCACTAGTTCATTGTGGGCCCTAGGTACCTCAAATATTAGTGGAAGTAACCATCACAATATTGGTTCTTCTTTACAATAGATACTATTAAGGAGAATACCCATAACATAGTGGTTACCCCAACATAATCAACACAGTTTTGTTAGGGTTTTCATCATTATACATGCTACGTGAAATAGGGGCCAAACCCCCCGAGATCACTAGCACACTGGTACACGCCTACCCACCTAGATACACAGGTTTTCCCTTTTTGTGCTAAAAAAGATAAACATCAATAAAATACCATTTTCTCATAATGATTCCATTTAAAAAATCACACATCAAATAGGCCACACACATGTCTCACATTTCATTCACAGATCAATAAACCACCTACATTTTCATAAAACAATTTCAAGAAGTATAACGAGGACTTGCACATAAATCCATTAAAAAAATCTATTTTAATGCCAAATAACTATCAATACCATATAAAAACATATTTAGAAGCCCCAAAATAAATTAATAAATAAATTTCATGAACCATAAAATGTCCTCAAAAGATTGAACATGAAATACACATGGAATCCTTTTTTATTAAAAAAATGCCAAACGGGCCTTGAATACTTTCTCAAAACTAACATTTGACAAAGTTATGAATATAAATTTTATTAAGGAGGTGTATAAAAATAATTTAAAGCATACAATCACTTTCATAAATCCCTTAAAACACTCAGGTTACATATTCAAAACACAACCATTTTCATAAGGATGTGAAACGGGCCATTTTTCAGCAACTCAGGCCAAAACATGTTGTAAACCAAAAACCATTTGTTTTTAAAACCAAATACACATTGGAAATACATTGAAGGACCCAAAATAAAATTTTTAATTCTTAAAATGCATTTATAAATCCAAAAAAATATATTGAAATCACACTTAACACATAAAATCCAACAAGGAATTTTACCAAACAAATAACATGCACTTTTAAACAAAACAATTTAATTTAAGCACTTGACAAGGAATAAAATAGAAATTTCATGCAATATTTTATTCAAGATACTAGAAAATGCTTAAAATACCATAAACCATGTTCTAAAACTTACAAACTATGTGAAAAAGATAATGTAACATTTAAACAAACACTTAGTGTGCACTTTTATGACAAAACAACACTACCTTTCACAAAACAAATCTTAAAAAACATTTTTGCACACCAAGAAAATTATCCAAAGGATGAAAAACAGTAATAAAAATATTTATCAGGTGTGAAAAATAAGAAAATGATGAAACTTAAATGATAAAGGAAAGTGCAAGGGATATCATACCCCAAATCCTTGGCGTAATGGAAATGTACACCCAATATCACCATCTGAGGGTTTATAAACCCTAAACCTATAACGAAAAGACCCAAAAGAAAACAACCCCCATAAAAATTCATGGTATAATATAAATCTAGCTCTAACATGACTATTGGATAATATAAAACCAATAAATAATGAATCGAGGAGGAAGAGGGAGGAGAAAGGAGAAGGAATCTCACCTTCCCACCTAGAAAACTCTCTCTCTTACATTAGATATGCCCCCATAGACAAACGTGAATGGCATGGAACTTCTTGGATAGTATAATAAGGTCATTAAGAACATGATAAAGACTATTTTTGGGAAACAGAGTACTAATTTAATGATTTATTGATGAAACAATTTACCTTTTCTATTCTTGACGATTTGTGGAAACCTGATAACTTTCTCCCTAATATGAGATGTAAATGAACTCCAAATAGGTAAACTCCATAATTGGGGTGAGGCTAGGTATTTCTTATTATAATTGGAGGTCTAATAACAAAATTTTTTTTAAAAATGAAATATATATAAAAGAAACAATTTATTTGTTTAAAATAGGAAATGGGCCCACGGGCTCCCCCAATACCTAAATAAGTAACCCAAATTCACCATGCTTATGAATTTATAAGGGGTCCCAAATGATATGATAGTTTTAATATGTTTGTGGAGGAAAATTTGAATGTGTAATGAATGAAATTTTTGGAAAAAATGAAGGAGTTATAAAAGAAACAAATTTGGTTTTTAAATCAGGAAATGGGATCACAGTTGGCCCAAATCTTGAAATAACCACTATTTCTCCAAAAACTCTTAAATAAGAAATGGGGAACCCAAATTAGGGTGATTAGAAATAGATGAAACTTAAAAAAACAAAATTAATCTCACCCAAGACCCAATAAAAGGATCGGGATTTCCAATGAACTAGATCAAAACAATGAAATGAAAAACCTTGTGTGACAATTCTCCCTACCATTAAAGTTTTCCACCCCGGAAAACCACAACACATTACAGCTGATTGATCAAATCATAAGGATTACTTATTAATAAGGTAAATCCTCCAAATCCAATGAAACCCCATCCCCAATTAATGGAACTTAATCCTCTTATATCAACCAAAACACCTCAACCACTTCCTGTGAATCAACTGAAAGATCGAGTCACTACCTCCACAACCAAACTTAGAACCCAATTGTTGGGCCTTCAACCAATGAAACCAACAATCACCCAAACCAAAGATAACTCACAAAAACCAAATTTTCCTGTGTATTACATAATGTACCCCCATCATTATGAAACATATTTCACTAGATATGTTCTTAGGAGGAAAAATCAACGAGACCCATGGTGGGTCTCCCCACCATTATAACCCAACTAGAAACGAACAAACAAGAATTCAACATTAACAAGAATTAGGCCTCACTTGAAACATTCGACCCAAACTCTCCCATAACAACCTACCAACCCAAGTTAATAGGGTTATAACATGAAAATTTAAACCACCCACTCTCGAACGAAGGGTACTAGAACTGGGCCATCATTTTCAGCACAGATCAAAACCACCATCACTTGGGGTAGGGAGGGAAGTGGACCCAATCCTTGTGCCACTAAAACCACAAAATAATTAGATGAACCACCCTACACACTCCATATATGAACATGTAATACAAATACCACTCCCAATTTACACAAGATATATACACAGGGACATTGATCTGAAACCCACATCCATAAAAGCATAACCCTAGACACTGTGGGAGGGGTAAGTCCACCACAATCGTTGCGATAAGAGGAAATTCATAGTGACGAGGAACCACAATAGAGTAGAAACTAACTTACCAAAATGGTGGAGTTAGAAGCCTATCCAAGCACTCCACAGCTCTGGTGATTTCTTAACTACGTGGAAAGCTTCACTCTGAGGCCTATGGTTGGAGCCTTGATTCTTAAAGCATCTACTACATCACAGTCAGGTTCTAAGGAACACACCACTAAAAAAACTCACTTTCTCAAAAAAACACCTTTATATAAATCAGAAATCATAGATACATATAAAAATTCACTCTCACTCCGAACGAGGAGTAGAATTGACAAGTAATACGGCGAAACACACCAACATCACCACACAAAACTACTATGTCCAAAAGAATTATCATGAACTAGAATCACTTCAAATAGATCCCAAACAGATCTCTATTCCAAAAAATGGGCCGAGGAATCATCTAAAGAGGTGGATTTTACATTTGAAATGAATCCTTAGGTTAATAAAAAGGAAATATTTCCAAAGGATAATTATCTATGGCCACATCATAACATTCAACAAATCTTTAGAAATCCACTGAACATTTCTCCAAAACCGAGCCACCAACAAGATCTCATCTTAAGACACAACAAGAGTGTGGCTTATAGATCATGTAACAACCCGATATTTTATGATAATTATTCTTTTTAATTTCTTTGATGTCATGTGTTTTATGCTACAACAAGATTATCTTGTTCTATACGCAACAGCGTATTATCTTACAGTATACGCAACACTATTCTTATATTGTGTTACACATAATTTCAAGTTCGTTTGATAATAGTCATTCTACGCAACATTGAGTGTATATATATATATATATATTCAATGTATAAATGAAATATGGTTGGATTCTATTATATGAAACAAAAAAGGAGTCTTGCACAACATGCAACCCTAACTTGGATTTCATTACACGCAATCGCAACCTTCCTCGATAGCATGTGTAGTACGCAATACCGGGTTTCACAAAACAACGATATATTGTTATAATATTATTATGGAGTAGCCGTTATGAATAGTATTAACTAAATTTTTAATTTTATAACATTATTATTCATCTCACATATTTTCTCGAACATGGTATGATAACCAAATAAATTTTTAGGGTAAAATAAGTATTTTTCAAAAAATGCAGTTTTGCCGCCTATTGATGGCGCACCCACTTTAAATCTAGTTTTTGAAATCTTTATAAGTTAAATTTGACAAAATAAAATTATTACTTAGAGTCAGGATATAAAAATTTAATTTGGATAAAGTTTTGATATTTTTCTGATAACTTTCATATTTTAATGAATAGTAAAAACACGCTATATTTTAATTAAAAACAACTTGTTTCATCATAATAATTTATATGGTTAAATTATAATATTTAATGGTTTTAAAATATAAATAGAATATATTTTTACCATTTAATATAATTTATGTCATTAGCATTGATTTTACCTTGAATTCGTAGGTTAAATCAATTCAATCGATTGCAATGTTTTAAACAGAAACTCGTTTTCTTTCGACAACGGGATTAATTTTAATTTAATTTCTGAAACTTTTGTGTATTGAATTTGGAAAAATGGATTCCATATTTGGAATCAGTGGGTCCAAATTATGTTAATAAGATAATTTTTATTTTTGGGCATTACGAATAGTAACTACGGTAAATTTTATTTACCCTAGTTAAAGGTAAATCGGGTAATTAAGGGTAATTATAAGATTATAAAATTACACTAACTCCTGCCAAAATCTTATTGGATGACAAAGAGTTGACCCATATCACCTAAGGGTCAGATTAGATTCATTTAATGGACTTTCGTCCATGAAAATAATTTAATTATTATTAAAACCGAAGAAACTGACAGCATGTCACTTTCTTAAATCTTATAAGTATAATAATTTTAGTTTAGTGATAAAATTCATGGAAATTCAGATATAAATAGTCTCAAAAAATATAATAAAATTATATACATATATGAATTTATTTAAAACTTTTAGGGATTAAATAATTATCATTAAAGGTGACATAATAGTGATGTTGAAATTATTTTATTAAGAGAAATATCAAATAAATGGTTTTAAAAATATTAAAATAAATATTATATGAACTATTTAATGTCCTCCACGAATTTTCTAGAAAACTTTTACATGTTAGGAATCAATTAAATATTTTATTTTGAATATATATTTTTTGTAGATGTTATTTAAAATCAAATAAATGAATAGTGTCAAAATTGACACTATTGTTATTTTATAAAAATAACATATTATTAAGTTGTTTAAAAATCACAAAAATATTTAAAAATTATAAATTGAAATTTATATAGTTGAAAATGTCATAAATTATCTAATTTTGGATAATTAAAGTCACATAAGTAATTATTTATAACAAATTTAGAATTTCAAATCTTATTACCACAAATAAAATTTAATAGATTAAAAAAAGATAAATCAAGTTGAAAATGTTTAAAATAAATTCCCTACATGTCTAACTTTTATTGGTTTATGATATTAAAACCCTATCTCATATAGTCTTCGAATTGAGTCATTTTTGGAGGTTTTTATTTGGGGTTTGAATTTATATTAAACTAATATTTTTGAGGATTCCAAAGGTTCCCCTCTCCTCCCTTATAAAAGGGAACCTCCTCCCTCTCTTCCTCACACCATTTTGAGCCTTGACGCTCGGCCAAACTCTGCCCATTTCACTTACCCACTTACTTTGAAACATAATAGAGGTACTGGTCTTCTCAAAAGGCCAACTCTAGTGCCCTAAGAGAAAGTTTAAAGGAGGCACTTCGAGAAAGAGGTAATACCTTCTACCGTTTTCTTCAAGTTCCATTCTTCTTATACTCACTCTTCTTTAGTTGTTTCATTATTAAGTAATAACATCAGTATCACTCATATACTGATATGTTATTATAAATATGAAAAAACCTTAATTCACCTTCTATCCATCCTACGGAAAACAAAATCACCACGCATGCGTACGTACAGAATATCGTCTACACGCCGTGGTGTAATCTGTTTTTCCACCAACACCTTACATGGATGGGTATAATGGTGTAAATAATAAATATATATGGTTATTATAACATCATACTGATTCAGATATATTATACCATCCACTCCAATTCTATTCAATAATTATGGGAATGATATCATCGCTCATGCGTACGTACGGAATACCGTCTCCACCGCGCGATGAGATTCATTCTCCATGTTAATCATTCATTAATGATTATAAAGTATATATAATAAGTAATCATGAAATATATGACATAATAATGATACTGAATTTATGTATATATATATATGTATGTCATCTACTTAATTCCATTCAATTCAAAAAGGAAATGAAAACAGCATTCATGCGTATGTACGGCCTACCGACTCCATGAACGGTGTATTTCATTTCATTTATCAATCTATCATATATATATATATATATATTGAATATATATTACATATAAATCATTCTTAACATTATGTAATTAAGTAAATCAGGTTATAAATAATAATATCAAGAACAACAAGTCCAAACATGTACGAAAAATAAAACGATTTTACCCAAAACGCTACATTAACATGGAACTTACAAAAGAACGAGTAATATAAAGTCATAAGTGAACCATAGATGATATCATAACAATTAATATGATTCTTTAATAAGTCAATGACATTATTTAAATCATTATACAGGAGGTTCGGATACGTAAGAATCATATTGGACCTAAGGTAAGGGATAATTTTGCAAATCTCATTTTTATCCGAGATTGCTTATATGTAAGTATTTACTAGGGTTATTTTTATCATCCATGTAAATGTTTTATAAAAGTGTTTTAATGTAATTTTAATTTCCTTTTCACCAATTTTTACTTTTACTACATGGTATGTAAGGAATATTTCTTTTGTTTGCGTTACGAGGTACTTTTTGACTTTTTTGACAAAAGTATGAGAAGAATGTTTTTTCAACTTATACGGCATGAAAGGATTTTTACCGTTTTTTAAAGCCTTATTTCATGAAGTTTCCTCCAAAAGATTTCATGACTATTTTAAACAAAATATTTTTCATTTAAAATTTCATTACGTTTTTTGAAAATAAATTGATTTTGAAGAAAAAAGGATATTTTCCTGAAGAATTCATTTTAAGGGTTTTATCAAAACCATTTTCCATCTAAGATGACATTATTTCATATGTGTATGGTTGAAGTATAAAGTCTCTATAATTTACATCGTTTCACTTTTCTTATGATGAAATGATATCCATTTGTTTTATATAGATTATGTTATGATGGGATGATGTTTATGAAACCCATTTTTATTCTTTGGGTTATGATGATTGATTTATGTTTATGTTGTTGCAGAAGTAAGAATGATTTAATTATTATATGGGTGGGACCTATATCTCCCTCTAATGCATTGGGTAAAGATTTATATCTCATGAGATAGACATGGTTGGAATGGTAAGTTAATCTGGTTCAGTAATACAGGACTGGAACGAGGAGTGAACTTGATTCAGAAAGGGACTTTTCTACTAAGATGGTCTTGGCAGTAAAGCCTTGGCTACTATGGAAATCATATCATGTGCTTAATGGTTTCCACAATCACATGTTTTATTCTCATGATATTTTATCATGATTAATTCTTATTTATGATCAATTCCTTATGTATTTCTATGTTTTATGTCATTACTCAAGATTTTTATGTTTAAACATTATGTTCATGTTTTTAAGTTTAAATGTATATGATTTGTTTTATTTTATCCATTCTTACCCTTACTGAGCATTTGAGCTCACCATTTATATGTTTTCTTTTCCCCAGTATATAAAGAACGTTTTTAGGTAAGAAAACAAAAGGGGAAGATCTTTATGGGAGATGTTGAAGATCTTTCACTGCGATTAGAAGATTACGTTCTGAGTTTCAAAAGACACTAAACTATTATGGTCCTTGTGTGTCTGTTTTTATTATGTATTAAGTATTCCGCAAAAGTAATGTAATGTCAATGTATGTCATGCTTTGGGTCTCTATAGTTGGTATCAGAGGAATGGTTTAGTCAACCTTTGGAAACTAGGATGCGAAAATGTTAGTGAGATCCCAAGAGATATTTCTAAGGTATGTCTAGGGATGTCCCTAAGGAAAAGTATATGTATAGGATATAGTCCTAGAACTACGGTAACGATCTTAGAATTTAACCTAAGATGTTAGATATTGAGGGTACTCCCCCTTTACTATGTTGTTTTCCCTAGCATGATTTTTGCCTCTCACACTATTCTTTTTGGGTTTTAGAAAATGGCTGGAAACAGGAAGATTCACGATAATGGAGGATATGACAGACAATGGAATGATATTGTTCATGAGAAACCAAATGAAATGGGATTTGGAAGTCCAAACATCTTTATTATGACTAATCAGAAATCTCGTAATATGATCAATAATCTCAACTTTGGTAAGTTTCCCGACTCAGATAATAAGAGAAAGATGGAGTTTCATGATGATCATAGAGGAAAGAAAGTTCAATTTCCTCTCATGTAAATCATGTGGGAAGAGGTATCTGGGAGATTGTTTCAAAGGAACTAGAAGACGCTTTGGGTGTGGAAAAGAAGGACACAAAGCCAGTAAGTGAAAAGGAAAAGGTTCAGTTAACACCATGGACAAGTATAATGGTATTTCTATGACATCAATAATGATTAGATGTTTTAAATGTGGAATGTAGGGAATTATGAAAACCAATGCCCTAAGGGAAAATCTCATGAAGAGAATCAGCATGGTCATATAGGTAGTATTTATGTGGATGATGATGAGGATACTACAAATGATATATGAGATGAAAGAAGTTTTGAAGCTCAGTCAATTTTTTAAGAAGGTAGTGGAATGATTGTATGTTTATCAAGAGTTATGTTGTATAGTTAATGGTACTATGGAATAAAGAATCATCTAAGGATTGTTACACTATTGTTTTTCCTAAAGTATTTGAAAGTATATGTAGAATGGTACTGGTAACCATGAAAGGTTATTCAGATATTTTTGGAAAGTATATGATATGCGCATAATGAAGAGATAAGAAGATAATGAGATGTTTGATTGTATTCATGAGCTCATGGCTGATAAAAGGAAAAAGTGATATCATGATTTGAGTATATAGATTTTATTTGGGATTTTTGGTATGTGGAAAGAGTTACCATTTGACGGTATTCATGTTTTCACTAAGGTTCTATGGTAATTTATGTTTCAAGAGAATATATGACTAAGGTATTCATGTGTTTGGAATACAACCAACAAGATATATCTTATGATATATGTGGGATAAATGCTTGTATTCACATTCTTGGTAGATAACCTTTCTAGTAATTGTTTTCTTTATATTATGAGATTGGACAGATGTATTTTAGATAAGTCTAAAGATTGGAATGGATTATGTTGGACTTAAGTTAGTATTGCTTAAGGATAAAACCATTTTCAATATTATTGATGGGATGTTATAGTAATGTAGTTATAGAAAAAAGACAACCAGTAGGACGGGTGACAGCCCATCGCGTCGGACAAGGCTGTGGGAATCGAACCCACAACTGAAGTGCGACTGGCTTTTATCGCCTACCACTGGCCTACAGGAAGTCCCGGGTTAGTATAAACTAGTTTAATTAAGTGGTATGATAGATGAAGTATAAGTCCATTTTAGGAACCATATATGATTAATCTCACTATATATAGACTTATGTATTTTTTATAACTTTTTCTAACCTTTTGTTTAAGACAGATGGAATGACCCATCATTCTATCACATGATCTTCTAACACTTCAAAAATGACAAATTCAACTTCATTTCTTTAAGATATGAAGTGGAAATTGTCCCTGGAACGACCAACGGTGAGACTGTACCAAAATCACTAAAGTATTTTTTTCTAATTCCAATTTCTTAAACGTTAGGGAAATGATCATGAAAACCAAAAATGTTGTCCTAGTGCCCTTATATTCGATGAATCAGATGGTACCTTAGTTCATCACAAATATATGGCTTTGTGATTGTTGGATTTTTCATATCCATGTTCTCTACCACTCTCCATCAGAACATAATGGTTTGATTTCTCTTCCATATCCATATTTTCACCTATGATCTCCTATATAGAAACCCAGTGATTAGTTAATTTGGGTAATTGTTACATTTCATACATTAGTTTTTAAAGTTATGTTTTGGTATTTCATTTTATGATGTGGGTTTCAAATAAAGAAAATTTCAAGTAGAAAACCATGTATAACCCTGATGAATTTCGAGGGCGAAATTCATTTTAAGGGGGGTAGAATGTAACAACCTAATATTTTATGATAAGTATTCTTTTTAATTTATTTTATTTCATGTGTTTTATGCTACGAAAAATTATCTTGTGCTATACGCACACCGTATTAGCTTGCAGTATATGCAACACTATTCTTAGATTGTGTTACACACAATTTCAAGTTCATTTGATAATAGTCATTCTACGCAAAATTGAGTGTATATATATATATATTTAATTTATAAATGAAATATGTTTGGATTTTGTTATATGAAATAAAAAATTAGTCTTTCATAACATGTAACCCTAACTTGGCTTTCATTACATGCAATCGCAACCTTCCTCGATAGCTTGTGTAGTACGCAATACCAAGTCTCACAAAACAACGATATATTGTTATAATATTATTATGGACTAGCTGTTATGAATAGTATTAACTACATTTCTAGTTTTATAATATTATTATTCATCTCACATATTTTCTAGAACATGGTATGATAACAAAATAAATTTTTCGGGTAAAATAAGTATTTTTCAAAAAATGCAGTTTTGCCACCTTTTGATGGCGCACCCACTTTAAATCTAGTTTTTGACATGTTTATAAGTAAAATTTGATAAAATAAAATTCTTCGTTATATTCAGGATAAAAAAATTTAATTTTCATAAAGTTTTGATATTTTTCTGATAACTTTCATATTTTAATGAATAGTAAAAACACGCTATATTTTAATTAAAAACACATTTTTCATTGTAATAATTTATATGGTTAAATTATAATAGTGAATGGTTTTAAAGTATAAATAGAATATATTTTTACCATTTAATATAATTTATGTCATTATAATTGATTTTACCTTGAATTCGTAGGTTAAATCAATTCAATCTTTTGCAATGTTTTAAACAAAAACCCGTTCTCTTTCGACAATAGGATTAATTTTAATTTAATTTCTGCAACTTTTGTGTATTGAATTTGAAAAAATGGATTCCATATTTGGAATAAGTGGGTCCAAATTATGTTAATAAGCTAATTTTTTTGGGCATTATGAATAGTAACTACAGTAAATTTTATTTACCTTAGTTAAAGGTAAATCAGTTAATTAAGGGTAAATATAAGATTATAAAATTACCCTAACACCTTCCAAAATCCTATTGGATGACTAAAGGTAGACCCATATCACCTAAGGGTTGGATTATATTCATTTAATGGACTTTTTTCCATAAAAATAATTTAATTATTATTAAAACCGAAGAAAGTGACAACATGTCACTTTCTTAAATCTTATAAGTATAATAATTTTAGATTAGTGATAAACTTCATGAAACTTCGGATATAAATAGTCTCCCGAAATCTAAAAACATTATCTACATTATATGAATTTATTTAGAATTTTTAGGGATTAAATAAATATCATTAAAGGTGACATAATAGCGATGTTGAAGTTATTTTATTAAGAGAAATATCAAATAAATGGTTTTAAAAATATTAAAATAAATATTATATGAACTATTTAATGTTCTCCACGAATTTTCAACACAAATGTGACATTTTATGAATCTATTAAATATTTAATTTTGAAAATACCCTATGTTTAGATTTTATTTAAATTCAAAAAAATGAATAGTGTCAAAATTGACACTATTGTTATTTTATAAAAATAACATATTATTAAATTATTTAAAAATCACAAAAATATTTAAAAATTATAAATTGAAATTTATATAGTCTAAAAAGTCATAAATTATCTAATTGTGGATAATTTTCACCAAATAAGTAATTATTTATAACAATTTAAAATTTATAATCTTATTACCACAAATAAAATTTAATAGATTAAATAAAGATAAATCAAGTTGATAATGTTTAAAATAAATTATCTACATGTCTAAATTTTAATGGTTGAAGAGATTACAACCCTATCTCATCTAATCTTCTAATTGAGTCATTTTTGGAGGTTTTTATGTGGGTTTTGAATTTATATTAAACTAATATTTTTGAGGATTTCAAAGGTGCCCCTCTCCTCCTTTATAAAAGGGAACCCCCTCCCTCTCTTCCTCACACCATTTTGAGCATTAAATCTCAGCCAAACTCTTGCCATTTAACTTCCCCACATACTTAGAAACCTACTAGAGGTACTGGTCTTCTCAAAAGACCATATCTAGTGCCCTAAGAGAAATTTTAAAGGAGGCACTTCGAGAAAGAGGTAATACCTTCTACCATTTTCTTCAAGTTCCATTCTTCTTATACTCCCTCTTATTTAGTTGTTTCATTATGAAGTAATAACATCAGTATCCCTTATATACGTATTTGTTATTATAAATATAAAACATCCTTATTTCACCTTCTATCCATCCTACGGAAAACAAAATCACCACGCATGCGTACGTACAGAATATCGTCTCCACGCCGTGGTGTAATCTGTTTTTCCACCAACACCTTACATGGATGGGTATAATGGTATAAAGAATAACTATATATGGTTATTATAACATCATACTGATTCTGATATATTATACCATCCACTCCAATTCTATTCAATAATTATGGGAACGATATCATCGATCGTGCGTACGTACGGAATACCGTCTCCACGACGCGATGAGATTCATTCACCATGTTAACCATTCATTAATGATTATAAAGTATATATAATAAGTAATCATGAAATATATGACATAATAATGATACTGTATTTATTTATATATATATATGTATGTCATCTACTTAATTCCATTCAATTCAAAAAAGAAACGAAAACAGTGTTCATGCGTATGTACGGCCTACCGACTCCATGAACGGTGTATTTCATTTCATTTATCGATCTATCATATATATATATATGTATATACTGAATATATATTACATATAAATCAGGTTTTACATTCTGGAATTATGTAAATCATGTTATAAGTAATAATATCAAGAACAACAAGTCCAAACATGTACGATAAATAAAACGATTTTACCCAAAACACTACTTTAACATTTTACTTACAAAAGAACATGTAATATAAAGTCATAAGTGAACCATATATGATATCATAACAATGAATATGATTCTGTAATAAGTCAATGACATTATTTAAATCATTATACTGGAGTTTCGGATACGTACGAAGTATATCGGACCTACGGTAAGGGATAATTTTGCAAATCTCATTTTTATTTGAGATTTCTTATACATAAGTATTTACTGGGGTTATTGTTATCATCCATGTAAAGGTTTTATAAAAGTGTTTTTATGTAAGTTTAATGTCCTTTTTACCCATTTTGACTTTTACTACATGGTTTGTAAGGAATCTTTCTTTTGTTTACATTACGAGGTACTTTTTGACTTTTCCAACAAAAGTACAAGGAGAATGTTTTTTTAACTTATATGGCATGAAAGGATTTTTACGGTTTTATAAAGCCTTATTTTCATGAATCTTCCTCGAAAATATTTAATGACTATTTTAAACAAATTCTTTTTCTTTTAAAATTTCATGATGTTTTGTGAAAAGAAATTGATTTTGAAGAAGAAAGGATATTTTCCTCAAGAATTCATTTCAAGTGTTTTATCAAAACCATTTTCCATCTCAGATGACATTATTTCATATGTGTATGGTTCAAGTATAAAGTCTCTATGATTTAAATAATTTCACTTTTCTTATGATGAAATGATATCCATTTGTTTTATATATATTTTGTTATGATGGGATGATGTTTATGAAACCCATTTTTATTCTTTGGGTTATGATGAATGATTTATGTTTATGTTGTTGAACAAGTAAGAATGATTTCATTATGAGATGGGTGAGACCTATATCTCCCTCCAATGCATTGGATAAGGATCTATATCTCATGAGATAGACATGGCTGGAATGGTAAGTTAATCTGGTTCAGTAATACAGGACTGGAACGAGGAGTGAACTTTATTCAGAAATGGACTTTGTCTACTAAGATAGTCTTGGCAGCAATGCCTTGGCTACTATGGAAATCATATCATGTGCTTAATGGTTTCCACAGTCACATGTTTTATTCCCATTCTATTTTATCATGATTAATGTTTGTTTATGATCTATGCCATATGTATTGCCATGTTTTATGTCATTGCTCAAGATTTTGATGTTTAAACATTATGTTCATGTTTTTAAGTTTAAATGTATATGATTTGTTTTATTTTATCCATGCTTACCCTTACTGAGCATTTGAGCTCACCCTTTATATGTTTTCTTTTCCCTAGGATATGAAGAAAGGATTTTGGTAAGAAAAAAAATGGGGAAGATCTTTATGGGAGATGTTGATGATCTTTCACCACTATTACAAGATTACGTTCCGAGTTTCCAAAGACACTAAACTATTACGGTCCTTTTGTGTCTGTTTTTGTTATTTATTAAGTATTCCACAGAAGTAATGTAATTTCCTTGTATGACAAGCTTCGGGTCTCTACAGATCATAAGGAATCATACTTAATAAACAAATCTTCTAAGACAAAGAGAAAAACTAGACACATAACCATCAGTTTATAATAAAATACCACAATTTTTCTGCTCAAATCACTTTTGAGAAACAAACTAACTTGGTGGGTTTCCACATTCACCAATGTTGTTTCATCTAGTCTCATCCACATGAACATTTATATGCCACCCCATGAACCCAACCACCATTTCATATATGCCATCCTTCTAGATATCAATAAAATCATGCATGTGAGCACCCATGAAATCACGAAAGACTAAAAAAATAAAATCATTCCAAAAATCATGTACCTTCCAAAGTAACGCTAACCACCAAGTCGAAAACCTTTTCAGATTTCACAAAACAAACCACACATCATCAAGAAACACTTTTCCTAAAAACATACTCTTTTTCATTTTTATAACTTTCAAAACAACCAAGCCACTCAAAACAACCCCTTCCCATTTTCTAAAATTCCGCAAGGTATTATTTTATAATTTGATGTCTATTAAGACCAATACCATTTCACAGAAAACATGAACTACACAAAACCAATTTCCAAAAACAAATTCATCAGATTGAAACACTTTTCAGCATACCAAAACACACCATTTAAAACAAAGATCCAGAATTACCATAAAATTATTCACTCTTTCAAAACATTTAATTTCAACATACTACAAGTTTAGATTACGTATAATCCAATCCCATTAAATCATTTATACATACTCCTAAAAAAATATTTTCACAAAAACACAACCTTCTAAAACCATTATTATAGTTGATTTTTGAAAACCCCTTTTTCCACTTTTTAAAATACAATCTTTCCTTCAAAACCCATTTCCACAATTCTCACACAAGGATTTTCAAAACAAAAATTCTGAATTTAAGGATGGTCCACGAGACTCAAAAAAGGGAACTAGTGTTAGTGGGTGACTTGACCATATGGTTGGCAGCCATATGTCAAAAAAAACACCAACACAGAGAGACTTATTAAGACCATTCCCTGTATCCACATGGCTTTCTAGGCCTTACGAGCTCATGGAGGATATTAGTTAGGCTCCCCTTGTCATATCCCAACACCAAACAATCAGCAAGAACAAAATACACTAATAAAACTAGACTTCCCGTGGAAACTTGAGGATCCGAATAAGAAAGAGTTTGCGAAACTCTTATTGCATTTATGCCTCAAGTCCCAAAAAACATAATCCATCTTACTTGAAATCCAAAAAATAACAAGGGAACTTTAAAAAGAAAGGTCTGCTAAGATAAAACCTCCTTTGATACCATTTTGTCATGAACCAGCATGAGTTGACCCTGAACTGGTCACCTAGGCCAGCCCACGACAAGTCCCGGGAGGCATTCCCGATCCTCCCGGGATGGCAACAATCACCAAGGGAATCAATAGATTACACAAGGGAATTATTTTGAAAATATATAAATAATCAAACAAATATCAGAAAGAAATGGAAAACCCAAAATACATTTATATAAAAATTGAACTGAACATTATTGATACAAGAAACTGAAAGTACAACTAAACCAACAACTCAACTAGACAAACCTTATATACAACTAACCTCTTGTGACCCTACTGGTCACTCTCCAACAATATTATCATACATCACCCAAGGTAATCAAACTAAATCGGAAACCTGCACGAGGGATAAAAAAAGAAGAAGGCTATAGGCATGAGTATTAAAACCTAGTAGGTTAGCCTGATATTCTACTCCCAATGCACATACTTTAAAATAAAAGAAACATCAGTTTAAAGTATTACATACAAATATAAATGTATGTTCTCCAAATGAGGTCCCATGCTATAAAAATTTTCCAGACAAAAACATTGATGTTTTATAAAGAAGAATGCTTGTAACAATTTTAAATGAGGTGCAACTTCAAAATGAAAATAGTTTTCAAGTGTGTTTCTTTAAAGACGGTCAACTTTTAAATAAAATTTACACACTAATTAATTTACCAAATAAGAACAATGTATGCCGACGGTGAGTAAAAAATATCCAATGAGAAAAATTCTCAGGAACACCCCTAGGCACTAGTTCATTATGGGCCCCATGTACCTCATATCTCAGTGGAAGTAACCATCACAATATCTGTTCTTATGCACTCGAGACACTAGTATCAAGAATAACCATAACCTAGTGGTTCCCCAACATCATAATCATAGTTTAATTAGTGTTTTCATTGTTAAACTTGCTACGTAAAATAGGGGCCAACCCCACAGGATCACTAACATACTAGTACTTGTCCACCCACCTTACCCAGGTTTTCTCTTTTTGTGCTCAAACAAGTTACACATCTAAAAAAATACCATTTTCTCATTAATATTCCATTTGAAAATCATAAACATAACAAATATTCCACACACATGTCTCAAATTTATTTCATGGATCAATAAACCACCGAAATTTTCATAAAATAATTTCAAGAAGTATAATGAGGCCTTATACATAAAATCCCTGAAAAAATGATCTTTTAAGGCCAAAAACCTATCAATACCATATCAAAACAGATTTATAACCCCAAAAACCAATTAATAAATCAATTTCATAAACCATAAATGGCCCCAAACGATAGAATGTGAAATACAGATGGAAACCATTTTTATAAAAAAATGCCAAACAGGTCTTTAAGCCATTATCAAAACTAACATTTGACCAAGGTATGAATTTTAATTTTATTAAGGAGGAATATAAAAACCATTTAAATAAGAAAACCACTTTCATAAATCACTTAACAACCTCACGTTACATATTCAATACATAACCATTTTCATAAGGATGTGAAAAGGCCATTTTTCGGCACCCCGAGCCAAAACATGTTGTAAACTAAAACCCATTTTTTTTCAAAACAAAATATACATTGGAAATGTATTTAAGGACCCAGAATAACATTTTTCATTATTCCAATGCATTTATAAATCAAAAAAATATTTTTATATCACACTTTACACATAAATGCCAACCGAGAAATTTACCAAACACTTGACATGCACTTTTAAACAAGACAATTTATTTTAAGAACATTACAATGAATAAAACAGAAATTGTATTCCATATTTTATTAAAGATACTATAACATATTAAAAATATCATAAACCAGGTTCTAAACCTCACAAAACAGGTGCTAAAGATAATGTAACATTTAAACAAACACTTGGTGTGCACTTTTATGACAAAACAAACTACCTTTCACCAAACAAAGCTTAAAAAATGTTTTCAACACCAAGAAAATTATCTAAAGGCTGAAAACAATAATAAAATTATATATCAGGTGTGAAAAATAAGAAAATTATGAAACTAAAATGAAAAATTCAAGTGCAAGGGATATCCTACCTCAAATCCATGGCGTAATGGAAATGCACACCCAATATCACCTTCTGATGGTTTATAAACGCTAAACCTATGAAAAACAAACCCAAACCAACAAAACCCCATTAAAATAATAGTATAATATAACCCTAGGTCTAAAATTACTAGGGAAGAATAGAAAACCAAGATATAATGAAAGGAGGATGAAGAGGGAGGAGAAATGAGAAGGAATCTCACCTTGCCACCTAGAAAAATCTTCGTCTTCCATTATATCTACACCCTTAGAGAAAAGGTAATGTCTAGGAACATATTGTAGAGTATTATAAGGTTTTAATAACCATGTAAAGAATATTTTTGGGAAATAGAGCACTAATTGAATGATTTATGGATGAAATAATTTTCCTTCCCACTTCTAGATGATTTGAGGAAACCAAAGAAATTTCTCCCTACTATGCGATGAAAATGAAATCAAAAAAGTTAAAATAGATAATGGGGGTGAGCCTAGGTTTTTTGTATTGTAATGGGAGTTGTAATAACCTAAAAATATTAAAATTTGAAAATATATAAAAGAATCAAATTATTTTTAAAAAAATGGAAATGAGCCCATGGGATAGCCCAATACCTAAATAAGTAACTCAAATTCACCATGATTATGAATTTCTAAGGGGTCCAGAATGATATGGTTGTTTTAATATGTTAGTGTAGGAATATTGGAAAGTGTAATGAATGAAAAATGGTGAAAATTGAAGGATTTATAAAAGAAACAATTTTTTTTTTAAATCTGGAAATGGGCTCATGGTTGGCCCAAATCATGAAGTAACCACCATTTATCCAAAAACTCCTAAAAAATCAATTGGGAACCCAAATTAGGTTGATTAAACATAGATGAAACTTCAAAAATCAACATTAATCTCACCAAAGACCCAATAAAAGGATCAGAATTTCCAATGAACCGGATCAAAACAAAGACATGAAAAACAGTGTGTGACAACCGAGGTAAGGGATTTCATTTCAATTTCATTTTATCAAGGCATATTGTATAATTATGAAACTTGTTTATTTTAAATGGTGTATGTAATACCCATTTGACATTTAATATCAAGAATAATTCATTATTCCTTGTATTTTAAGTTTAAATTTTAATTATTTTATCTAATGTGTTTTGAATTAAGAGTTACCATGTGATAAATAATTTGATAACTATGTTTGTTTTCATCAGCTTATATTACTACCTCATTGCCATTAATATTTTTAGAGTATGTGTATAATATATTTTTTGTTATATTATATTATATATAAAAAAAATATTTATATTTACATACGATACACATAATTGATTCATTGATTAATTCTCACTTCAATTTTATGATCCTTTTAAGTAATTATTTTAAAATCTCCTTCTAATCAATATTATTTATTCTTGAATTTCACTTAAAGGATATTATATGTTCGATATTTAATAAACCATGTAATTTACTTTTACTACGGTTATTCATGATTCTTTTCAAGTGATAGTTCCATTTTTCCATTCCTTAATACTTACTTTTTTGAGAAAATGTTTTAATAAAATCTAACATCATTTATATCTTCTGGAAGAAAATGTCATTTCATGTAAAATGATGTTTTCTAAAAAATAAACTTTTTTTCTTTATAATTTTCAAAATTATTTATTAATAGTAATTTTTACCAATTTTTCTTTTTAAAAAATTTCTTTAAAGGAATCTTCTTTTCACTTTCAAAAAATGGAACTACTCTATCCTTTTTTACAAGGAAAAAAAGAATGTTTTTTTATATTGTATGGTGTTAAATTATGTCATTTCATGGAAAATTTTAAATTTTAAAAATATATTTTTAAATACTTTTTTTAAAATTTATATTCAAATAAACATACTTTCAATATTTTTCTCACAATGATAATGATTTTTTCCTCAAGAATGTATTAAATATCTTTTTATGATAATTCAATTCATCAATGAAAATAACACTTATTATGACTCTAATGGGTATACTTTTTATTGATAACATCCATATTCATACTCTAAATGGATTATAATTATTTTGGCTAAGGATAGTATTCAAATTCAGGACCTTGATTCATTTTCATATCCATTTACTTCCCCTTTAATTTTAAACTTTCCAGTGAGAGTTGAACATTAAGTTTCCACTAAATATACACATAATTTATAATGGATTTGATTATTGCATAAACTATAATCCATTATTACATACAGTGTTTACTTTGAAAATTATTTGATTATCTAGGGAAATATTAAAAAGTATGTATTCTTTACATAGTATAGATATTTGATAAGGCACATTGTTTATGAATTAAACCAATTATTTGATATATGAGGAATGATTTGGAATGGTAGTGACATGTTGGGAATAGACTTTATATAACTCCTTGATGCATTGATAGGTATCATAAGACAAGTCAGTTTTCTAAATTCAATATGTTTCTACTTGTAGTTTTATACTATAATGTGAAAGGATTTGAAAGTATACATTTTCATGTTCCTCAGACATGAAAACCAATAATTAAGAATATCCTTTATTGAGAACTTAGTTATTATTATAATTATCCAGGATATTTTAACTATGAACAAATGTATACATGTGTTTCATTCTCAGTTTATTGATTAAATGGAAAGAGTTTTCCTTTATTTAATTTTTTTTATTAATTTATATATATCTTATGATGTTATTAAAGTAATTTAAATGACATGTCTTTTCACATATTTATATTTCTATACAATTTACACAATGATTAGTTATGGAGTTTATGGAATTTTTTATCAGTTATGTACCTTACCATATTGATTATGCTCTTTGAATCATTATTTCTTCCACTGTAAATACCACTTACTAAGCATTTGAGCTCACACTTATTTTGTTACCTTTCCCCAATATTCCTTGAATTGTAGTAAGAAATATATACAAGGATTTTATAGATATAATTAAGTTAATTTCATGGAAAAAATTATCTTTTAATTTGTGTATTAATTTTTAATACAAGAATTATGTATGTTTATTTTTTACCAAGACTACTAAATTAATTGATCCTTTTGGATTTAAATCTTGTATTTCTGACAATTTAATAAAGTAGACACTAGCTCCAAGCTGTTGTGGTCAGGTCTCTAATGTTGTTATAAAAGAAATTTTAGTAGAAACTTTGGAAATAAGATTTAGGAAAACAAATATTAAGGAATATAACCCTAAGGTATTCATTGAGGATGTGTATAGAACAAAAAACTACAGTTTTGGTAAGGTATATATTATGAGATTTTTCTTATTAATACATCAATTTCTAGATACTAAAAGTGGATTTGGTTCTAGAAAATATATATATAGGGGTAATAACTTAGAAATGTGTGTGTTAGGATTGACTTGAGCATAACTAGATACACAACAACGGGCCTGACTACACCCCTGGTTTGATTCTCATAGGGGATATTAATAGGATAATTCACATTTATTTTCAAACCATTACAAAGGATTTGAATAGATAATGTCAATGAATGACCTAGGTTAAACCCTATAATAAATAAGTAACTACGTGTAAATAAAGTGGAATATGTATTTATGTATTAGGATTCAAAAATTAAATTAAATATGTATTTTTAGAATGATATTTTATTATAATAATCATGAAGCATCAAAGGATTGTGTTAAATTTTATAAGAATATGTGTCAATATTAAATTATGAGTTATGGATAGCATCATGTTTTTCTGAGTTTAAGATTGATATTAAGTTAAAATCCTTAAACACATCTTTTTGTGTTTTATGTAATGGGATTCTACCAATATTAAGAACATTTTGGAGAAATTTGTGGAAAGTATATGTTTTAGTTAAAAATTTATTGGAGGAATAATGGATTTACATTTTATAGAACAATGATTAGTGTTATTGTTATCCTTTAGTGTTAATATGATAATTACTGAAATTGTAATAATAGTCAAATAATTTTATTATAATTTTTTAAAAATATATTTTATTAAAACATTATAAATAAAGGATATTTGATGATTAATTTTATTTCATGGATGTACATAATATCTTTTTTTGGAAAAAATAGGAATCATATTAATATAGTTTATAAAAAGGAAAACACACATGTATGTTGACAACTCGTCACATCCATAAAGTTGGTGGGTATTGAACCCATGATTGAAGAACAATAAGTATTTCACGCCTACCATAGGCATGATTTCCTAGTTAATGTGTCACTACTTTTAGTTCAATGATTTGAAAATATAAATATTAATGATGAACTAGTTGTAGTATATTTCAGGTTTATATATTAATTTATTATATTTAATAACTTCTGCTAATTATAATTTTAGTGGAAAATATTTAGAGATATAGGTAAATATTTATTTTTATGATCCTTTTTAAGTGAATTATAATGCTTTAGGCATAAAAAATAAATTTTGGATATTTATTTCTTGAAGCGTGGGATGAATTAGAAATTTATCAGAGCACAAAAAATGATGAAATTTTTCTTATAAAATATAAATTTATCATGTTAGTATAGTTCCTTATATTCATAGGTAGTAAAAGAATTCCTCAACTTTAGGAAAAATGCTCTTCAAAAGAAAATATCCCATTACCAACAGATCAAATGATATCAATGAACATTTCACACCTATTATATTTATGGATTTGAGGCCTTAAAATTTACATTAATAACTACCTATAATTATTTATTTTTTTCTCTATGTCTATAGCCTCACTTTCTACTAGTTTTCTCTTACAATGGATACTAGTTATGTGTTATTCCGTATGACCTTCATACTTCCAATTCATTCTTATTAAGAGGATAATTTATTAAACCTTATTACGATATGGGGTTTTCAAAAATTAAATTTCAAAATATTTAACCTTTTAATACCAAGATCATTTTTGAATTTTAAGGATGAAATTTATTTATAGTCAGGAAAATGTATCATACTGAATTTTTAAAATATGAACATCATATTAGGTAGTGTGTGTGACACGCAACACCAAGAGTATAAAAGATTATAAAAACCTAGAACTTGATGATATATTTAATATTTTATATATTTTAAATATATTCTATATATTATAATGAATATAGTATTGATTTAATCTTACATTGCACATAATAATGAGTTTCTTTGACCACTTGTGTTATAGGAAAGACAGAGGTTTTTCGAAAAATAATATACTGTTAATATTATTATTTAATATGATAGTTATTTCCAAGACATTGGAATAGAGGTTATTCATAGTATTAAATAAATTATTAAAATATATGTTTTAATTCATTGGTCACTAATTAACTAAAAATGAATATAAAAACCTATTGAATATAAAGGAAATTTTTTTATAATAAAACTATTTTTATGCACCAAAGGAGTTTTTTATTAATAAATTAAATTAATTACTATTATTGGATGATATTAATGAAATTTATAAATTTAATATTCATGAAATATTTTTTAAATTCATCAAATAGTTTTTATTTGCTTAAGATATAAAGAAATTCAATTTTACACAAAAATAACTGTATTTTTCTAAAATATTTTTCGCCGACTTTTAATAGTGAACTTGTTTTAAAATTAAATTTTAAAACTTTTATAAATTTTATTAGACAAAATAAAATTATATTTATAAAATATTAATTTCAAAATTGTCTTAGGTTGAATTTTCAGTATTTTTTTAGAAGTTTTTTTTTGGTAAATAGTAAAAAATATTGGATTTTAATTGAAAGAGGAATTTTCTTATAAATAATTAATAATGTTAAATTATATATTAAATTAGTTTTAAAGTAAAATTAGATCATTTATAAATTTATTAATTCAATATATTTCTTTATAATTATTTTTAATTTTAATTTAGATATATAAACTTTGTAAACCTTTTAAAATTTTCTCTTTAAAAACCCGCTTTTTAATCCTGTCTGCAAGATGAGTTTTAAATTAAATTCTACCACTTATCTGAATATAATTTGAGAAAATGGATTTCATATCTAGAATATGTATAATTTATATTATCTACAAGTAATTTTTTACCATAATGGTTATTGAAAATTGTTAAAATTGATTAACGTGATTGAGGTTAAAATGGGGTTTTCGCATTACATGTGTTTGTGTTAAAATTAATTTGACACACAAATATAATTTTTATTTAATGAATTGGTATAATATTTAAATTATATGGGTATAAATTATATAATAAATCTATTTTTAATTATAATCTTAATTTATAAATTACCTAGTTAAACAAAAATATACAAGTTACCTTCGAAAAACTATAAATATAAAATTCTGTAAAATTAAAGACTAGAATTAGATGATAAAAATTGTATTTCTTTTTTCTGGTGGGGGTATAAATAGAACCATTAATCCCCACCATAAATTTTTATTCTATTTTTGGGGAACATGATTTAAGGGATACATCTTAATAGTGAATACTTTTGGGTATTTACAAGAATGTCACTCCTCTACAATTATAAAAGGGAATTCACCGTCACAACTTCTTCACACCACCCAAACCATTTTTATTGACCAGAAAATAAAAAAATAACTTCCAAAAATCAATCCCCTCATAATATAATCTATAATTTTCCAAAAAAACCAATCATGGAAGCTTTTTTGTGCAAATCAAAATTAGATACCTGAAGAAGAGGTAGCGTTCATCAATAAATGTTTTTTTTTTCTCCTAAAACCCATTCAATTATTTTCATATCATGAATATATAATAACCTCAGAATATTATACAAATATTTTTTATGTTAATGGTATTAACTACAACCATACACACTTCTATCAAATGGATTATGAAATTATCATTCGTGTGTATGGCGGACTACCACCTCATGAATCGATGTCGTTAATTTTTCCATTACCACATATAAATGATAGGAATAATATTTATATATAATATTTATGATATTTATTTTGTATTTTTTCCTCTAGAATTATTATATAACATATAACTTGATGCTTTCTATTTTGTGGGAACATGATAACGTTGTTCGTGTGTAGAATGGACTACCTCCTCACGTAGCGATGTTATTCATTCATTATTTACATGGACTGTATTAAAGATGGTTTTAATAAGCATATGTGACATATATTAAATAAAAGATTTAATTAAATGATAATATATATATATATATATATCATTTATTTTTCCATATTTCAGTATGACAATAAAATGGAAATAGCGTACATCCATACATACGACCTATTGTCACCATGAATGATGAATTTTATTTCCTATAACGGAATTTTACGGATTAATATAAATAAATATATAATGAATATATAGGATATTTACATAATGGTTTTAATTCTATATGTTGTTAAATCAATATTAATGTAAATGGGAAACAATTCAAAACATACTAGAAAAACAAAGCAGTTATTACCCGAAACAATTAAAATAATGAAATATTATTAATGAATGCGTTATAAGATATTATAAAAGGAAAATATATCATATAATAAATATTAATATAGTATTGTAATAAGTTAATAACATGTTCGAAACCATTTTACAAGTGTTTAAATAGTGATCAACAAAAAGGAATCATGAGGTAAGGGATTTCGTCTTAATTTCATTTCATTAAGGCATATTGTATTTTTATGAACCTAGTTTCTTTTATATGGTGTATATAATTACCCATTGACATGTAATATCATGAATAATTAATTACTAAAGGTATTCTATTTTTTGATTTTAATTAATTCATCTCACAAGTTTTTAATTATGATTTAACAAGTGGTTAATAATTTCATAACCCAATTTCTTTTTATTGTTCTATATTACTCCCTCGTTCTTGTTAATATTCTTAGATTATTTGTATAATATATTTTGATTATATTATGTTGTATTTGAACATATTTTTTGTGGATTTATAGCTGATACAAATAATATTTTCATTTATTAATTCTCACTTCAATATTATAATCTTGGAAGGGTTTATTTCAAAACCTCATTCAAATTAAGATTGTTTATTATTGAATTTAAATTAATGGAGATTATATGATAATTTTTTAATAAGCCATTTAATTTTATTATAATATAGTTATTCAATATTTTCTTCAAGTGATAGTAACATTTTCAACTATTTGGTACTAAATATTATTGATAAAATGTTTTAATAAAATAAAAATTCATTTCTCTCTTTTGTCAGAAATCCATTTTCTTACAAAACCATATTGTTTATAAATATTTTCAAAAAAAATTATTTATCCTTGTAAAAATGATTCATTAAAATATAATTTTGTCCATTTTTCATTTTTACAAAATTTATTCAATAGAAAATTACTGCTGCTTTCTAAAAAGGCACTTTTTAAAATTTTGAAAATGCAATCAGAATTTTCTTCTTACCTTGTACGAAATTACCCACTATCATTTCATTAAAGATTCATTTGAAATTTGACAATTATATTTTTAAATAATTTTTTTAAAAAAATTATTTTCAAACAAAAGGATTTTCTAAATGTTTTTTATAATGAAAAGAATATTTTTATCATGCATTTTTTTAAATATATTTTACTGTAATTTTATTCCTAAATAATCACAACCATTATTATTACTCTAAATGGGATAACTCTTATTGATACCATCCTTATTATTCCTATTGATTGATTATGAGTATTTTGACTAAATATAGTATTGAAATTCACATCCTTAAATCATTTTCCTAGTCATTAACTTCCCCTTGAGTTATTCACTTTCTAGTGACCATTGAAAATTAAATTTCCTCTAAACGTGCATGTAATTTATCATGGGTATGATTATTGATTAAACCATATACCATTTTTTTCTATGGTGTTTAATTTGAATGTTATTTGATTATTTATGGAAATATTGATAATTATTTATTCTTCACTCAATACAGATATTTAATAAGGCACATTTTTTATAAATTAAACCGTTCATTCGATATATGATGAATGATTTGGACAAGAATTGGTGGGTGGGGCTAAACTTTTTATTGCCTTTCGATGCATCAACATGTCTCATTAGACAAATCAGTTGGACAAATTGAAAGGGATTATACCTATAGTTATAAACAACATTTTTAATGTTCTTGACGATATAGGTTTTCAGGTTCCGCAGACATGACATCCAATAAATAATCTTTTCCTTCATTCATAATTTAGTTGTTATTATTATTATCCATGAAACTTTCACTATGACAAAAATCTATGGATGTATTTTATTTTAATTTTATTGATTAAATGGCATGTTTTTCTATTCTTTACCATTTCTTATTAATTCTACCTTATCTTATCATGAAATTCATGTTATTTAAATAGAATTTGTTTAGTTATTTACATTGAAATTATATTTATCCATATCCTTCTCAATTATTAATTAAATAGAATGTTTTCTCACTTATATACCTTGAAATTTTTATTATTCTCATTAATTTACTATTTATTACACTATAATTATCCCTTAATGAGTATTTGAGATATCCCTTATTTTTTTCTCAGCCCCAAGATTCCATGAATTGTACTAGGAAAGATATAAGAGGATATTCTGGATGGAATAAAGTTATTTTCAATATTTTTTTGTAATTTTGGTATTCAATTATAATACATGACTCATATTTGTATCTAGTTTAACAAGAATAATAAAAATATATGTCCTTTTTCATTTTAATCTTTTATCTATGAAAATGTAATGGTAGTAGAAACTGACTCTTGGCTTTTGGGGTCGGGGTCACTTCAGTAAATCAAGTAATCAATGTTAAAAAGTATATGATAAGTAGTAAAATTATCCTTAAAACCCGAAATTAATCTATTTTATGAGTTTGGTTCAACCAAAATTTTCCAATATTCAAATACTTTGAAATTTTGTGCCATTGTTATTTTAAAACTACTTATATATTATTTTAAGTAAATATAAAGTTAATATGTCACCCACATGACTTTAATAACTATAATATTTTGTGGGAGGGATAATAACTACTTGTTTTAGGATATAAAATTTTCTTTGAAGTATATGTGATTTTCATTATAATGGTAATTCATTTTAAATTTCTAGTGGTAAAATAATTATCTTAAATTATTATGAAACACCCATAGTATGAATATGAAAGCAGTACAAAAATCAAGTAACTAATTTTAAAAAATATAAAAGTTATATTATATGGGTGTGTTTTAGTGTGTCATTTATTTTATAGACAAAAATAATGTATTATATATATTTTTATATATTATATTTTAATTAAATAGTTTTAATTTTGTTTTCAAAGTAAAATTATATTAATTGTTCTAAAAATGAAATTAATGATATTTTGTAATATTTTATTAAATTATTAAAATAAATAAAAATAATATAATTACCCAATCAAATGATATATGGTTAAAATGATAAAAAGTGTTTCATTTATACGTTATTCTTTCTTTTATATTAAATTTTTGAACCCATAAAGTGTAAAAAACATTAATATCACCTTAATTGTCAAAAGTGTCAATGAGGGGGGGGGGGGGGGTAAACAAAGTGATAAGGGTAAAAACATAATCTAAACTTGTCCAAATTTTATTTTATGAGAGTATTTAGACCATATTCATACTATATTATAATTATATCAATTTATAACTATTTTTCAATGAAAATAAATTTATATTAATTAAATATTTAAAGTTATTCCAAAAGTACCCCTCTCCTCAGTTATAAAATGGAACCTTTTATTTTCTCCTCATCACTCCATTTAAGAACACTAGTTCAACCAATACCATCCCAAATACTAAACTAACATCCATCAAAAAATTATATATATCATTTTTTTGAAATTTTACCATATTTGTAGGGGATAAGGTGTAAAGTAATAGAGATTTTCTAAAAAATAAGTAAAGCTTTTAATCGAATGTTTTTGTTTTATTTATTCATATACCCCAAAACCATCTTAAAACACGAGAAAATAATACCAATAGTATATTAAATATACATATATGTTATTATGTTAATGTAATAACCTATATCCATCTCTTATTTTGTCAAACGGGAAATGAAAATGTTTTTCATGTGTATGAAAGACTACCAGTCTATGAACTGATACAATTCGTTTTACATCATCGCCACTAACGCCTGGTTATAATGATATATTTATTGAACATATATGATATTTATAAAATAATTATAATTATTTAAGTTTAATATATCTTATTTAATCATACCTTTACATCCATTGAAAAAATGACAATGTCTTTCATGCGTATGTGTGGATTACCACCTGCACGAAGCATTGTGATTCATTTTCATAACCACATCACATAGATACATTATATAATAGTATTTTAAAATATAATATGTTATTGATGATATAATAATCACATTTTAATGAAAAAATAGTACTTAAATTGTTTCCATCATGGTTGTTGAAAAATGGAAATTTTACTCATGCATGAGTTTGACCTACTAGATATAATTATAAAAGAATTTATCTTTTCTAACCATATTTCATTGTGTATTTTAAAATTATAATTGATGTAAAAAAATTATTATTATGCCATGAATATTATTCGATATATGATAGAATAATTACCTCACTGGACAGAGTCATCCTACTGTAGTCATTTTGGATATTTGTGCTGAATATTGTCAAATCAACCAAAATGAACTTAAATGATAAAGTAAATAAATATTACAATGAAATAATTTTAAGTAATAATAATAATTAATATTATTATTAATAAATTAAATAATTATCATATATTTATTATTCAATAATAAAATTAATCTACATGATGATTCAAACTCATGTTAAGGGATACTTTAACTTAAAACCTTAATTTAAATATTTAAAAGATTTCTTTTATAAATATTTTACTTACAAGCACATTTTTTTAAAATTATTTTATTAGTTTATTTTTGTGTAAATAATTAAATTACAATGGAAATTTTATACCTCATTTTAATTTTGTAAAAATGTTTTTAAATGGATTCTTTTTACGTATTTTTTATAGAGAAATTTTAATTTATGTATAAAAGGAAATATAATGTTCTATTTTAACATATATGACATCAATAAATTTACCCAAAAACTCAACATTTATTTTATGTTTGGATTCATTCAAAATGTTCCATGTTTTATTAAAAAACCCTATTTCTTTATGTACGGACTATTTTTGTTTTGTAAATTGGTTTTTAAATGGAAATGGTATTTAAAAATATAAAAATGTTTTTCATATGGTTTAAATGGAGTTTTTCAAGGGTTTTGTGATGAAAAGGTTCAGGAACAGAATGTTTTATTCATGATATAGTACTTCAGAATTATAGAAGATGATGGTTAAGACTGATACATCTTACATTATGGTTGAGCCAGATATAGTATATATGATGGGTGAGCATCATTAAAGCTCTCTAATGCATTGGGTAATGTTTATTGTTCTTAAAGGAAGGAAATATAAACTTAACCAGGGATATTTATTCTATGTATTTAACTAAGATCCACTTATTTCTGACAGAAGTTTTACATGGGTTATGAAAAAGATTCTCAATGTTTACAAAAAGTGTTTTTATTTTCCTATTATGTGTTTTAGAGGTTTTATTTGATAAAAAAATTGGGCTTTTCATTTCGACATGATTTATTTAATATGATCAATGAATTTTTTGATAAAGGTAAAGATTTTATGGGTTTTTGGATTCTTAATAGACTAACATATTTTAATATTTTATGTCACTTAATGAGAATTTTTTCTCATCCCATGTTTTCAAATGATTTTTCATATAGATTAACTATGAGTAGAAAATTTTATAATTTAAGTGTTCTATATATGGAAGTTACCTTGAATGAAGGAATCATTTCTTTATAAAAAATATATTTTTTGGAAAATATGGTTATTGTGTGGATGTTTCCACTTTTAATGCTATACCCCATGATTTTAAAAGTAGAAAATAATGTTTAATAGCATATTTGACACAGAAATCCATGATTATCATAGAATATAACACCCTGATACTTTATAATATATTAATCACTTCGATATCTTTCAATACACACAACATTGAGTTTAAATGAAACATACTCTATTAAAATATTATTTTTTAAATGTGGCCATTATAACCTAGCCATTAAATTTGTGGGTATCTTTAATGATAAAAAATTACGAAAATTATTTAGTTTAAAGATATATAAAATAAATTAAATTTATATCTATTGATTCAAAATAAAATATTAATCATTTGAAATTAAATGAAATGTTTTATGAAAAACTCTATTTTTTTTTTCTAAAATGTGGTTTATACACACATTGCGCACATAATTTATAATTAAAAATTAAAAATTTCAGAAAATTTATTTTAAAAAAAATACTTAAATTCTTAAATAATAACATAAAAATAATCCGAGGGTTTATTTTTTGGATTTTATTTGGAAATTTTCATTTTTTGAGGAATAATGAAAAATAAGATAATTTAATTGAAAACTAGGTTTTCATTTAAATTATTTATAATGTAAAATTATATTTTAAATTGGTTTTATAGTATAATTAGTTAAATTATATATAAATTATTAAATTTTTGGTTATTTTAATCATTTTGATATTGAATTTTGATATAAAAATATTTTAAACTTTTGACCAATTAATCTCTGAAACCCTGCTTTATCATCGCATCTTCTTGATTAATTTTAAATTAAAATTTTCCATTTATATGAACTTAATTTCAAAAAATATTTTCCATATTTTTAATTATAATAATATATATTATCTAAAGGTTGAAACATAATTTTTACCATAATGTTTACTTAAAATAGTTAAAAAGTAATTACTGTGAAAAAAGTTAATTGGGGTTTTTGAGTTACACGCGCTTGTGTTTAAATTAATTTTCAAAAATACTAGTAATTTTATTTAATAAATTAGATTTAATATTTAGGATAATTGGGTATAAATTATCTAATAAATATCATTTAATTTTAATCTTAAAGGATAAATTACCTAGTTAAATAAAATGATACAAGTTAATGTGGTAAAAAACTTATGAGGGAAAATTGAGTAAAATTAATGACCAATGAATAACATGATAAATATGTTTTTTTGTTTTTTGTTGGATTTTATCAAAAAAAAATAACAATAACCTATATTATTAATCAATGTTTCATACTTATGGGATAAGAGTGACCTTCTATTATTGAATTCTTTTGGGTATTTACAAAACTTCCACTCCTCCTCAATTATAAAATTCCACCACTCTCATCTCTTCTACACACCTTAAAACCTATTTATTTCATCCAATAACATACCAAATACATTAAAAAATTACATACTATCATCTTATAATCCTTATTTGTTTCAGAAATCTATCCTAGGAAGGAGTTCTATACTAACCTAAGTAGGATACCTAAACAAGAGGCAACGTTCATCAATGCGTGTTTTTGTTTTTTTATTCCTACACCTACTTCAATTATTATTATACCATAATGATATAACAAAATAAATGACTTCCATATAATAAGTTTTTTTTATGTTAAGGTAATAACCTATAACCATATCCACTTCTATCAAATGGTTTTCAAAATCATCATCCGTGCATATGGCGGACTGCCACCTCACAAACCGATGTCATTTTTTCCATTACCATATCTCAAAGTTTGAAATGATGATGAATATAAAGTATATATAAGATATTTATAATTTAATTAAACATATTTATTAATTATATCACATATATATATATATATATATATATTAATTTCCATTCCATATGGGATACAATAACATTGCTAATGTGTATGATAGACTACCACCTCATGAAGCGATGTGATTTTTTCACCAACGCAATACATGGAAGGTAGTAAAGATAAAGATAATTAATATATGTGATATAAATGAAACATTTATGACATTAATGACATATTTATCATTTTTAAATGGTAATATATGAATTTATTTCATACTGATTCGCTCAATGAAAGATGATAACATTATTTTTGTATGTGTGGACTTCCACCTTTACGAAGTAATGTGACTCTCTATCTTCATCCCCAAACCACATGGATGATATTTATAACTATATTTGATGAAAAAATATTTTATTTAATATATTAAAATCATTATTTAATGTTAAAATATTATTTAAATCCTTTTCATAATGATTTTTAAGAAAAGGAAATGTAACTCATGCATACATACGATATACCATCTCCATGATCGCAACATATTTCATTTATAAAAACCATTTTTCATGAGTAATATTAAAATTATAATTTATGTATAAATATTATAATTATTTCATTATTATTTTTATGGATTTTATTGAACCATGATCAAATTATTTAGACTGAAAATGAAAAAACAAAACATATATAAAAAACAATGTAGTTATTACCTAAAACATGATTTTAACAAGGAATTGATTATAAACAGGTAACGAATGGTCATATGTAAATCATATATGGAATGAAATATATGAGTATGTTTATTAATTAGATTTATAATAAACTTATATTTATTATAAATGATTTTCAAATTTGTATTAAGGAATTCAAAACATAAGATAAGGATTTCCATCTCACTTTTAACATCTTTGAGGAACATTCCATATTCACCACCTATTTATTTTATGTGTTTTATATACTGTATATAAACATATTTTAAGTTAATTTAATGGAAAATTATTTTTATTTACATATCCATTTGATGATATCTCTTTAATGGGTTTTTTTGTTCAAAAGATACCAATGATGTAAGGGATTTATAGTCTCTGTTATTTCTGGGAGACATATGAAAATTCACCACTTGTTTATTTTTGTGGTGTATTTACTTCTCCGTTGATATTTTATATCATTAATAACATTAAATTAATAATGTATAAAGTATAATTTTATGTTATTTTTTATTAGGTATAATAATTCTAAAGATTAATAAAGCGGTAAGGAATGTTTGTCTCAATTTTCCTTCTTTGAGACTTATGTCGTGTTATTCAACTATCTTATTTTATGAGGTGTAAATACAGACCATTTACAAGTAATATCATGATTTTTTATCCTCATGATATTTTAAGATTCGTTTAATTTTATCCTTTCAGGGGGATTACTATTTTAAAATTACGAAGTGTTAAGATTCTTTTTGTTATAATCTCATCATTTATCAGGATTTTTTAGGATTAAGTCTCCAATGACACAATATTATGACCTATATATGAATAATTATCATTATTTTTATTATCCACTATTTATTCATGATATTTTAATGAAATATTATCATTTTTCACTCATTTGTACTTAAAATAAACAAGTAAACGTTTTTTATAAAAACCTTCTTAATTTTTCTCTTAAGTTAAAAACCTTTTTCTCCCAAAACCATGTTATTTAAAAATGTTTTAAAATGTATTTTTAAATAGAAAGAATATTTTCCTCGGTATAAATTTTTAAATTATTTTTAAGCTTCATTTATATTTTTTAAAGGGTTTTTTCAAATAGAATGATTTTCATAACATTTTGTGAATTTCTAGTTTTTGAAAAGTGATTTTCAAAATGAAAAGAATATTTTCCTAAAGAATGTTTTTAAATATATTTTTTGGTTTTCCAATACATAAATGACAACAACCCCTTATTCCTAATCCAATTTTTATATGTTTTATTTATACCATTCTTATTCATTTTTTGGATGTATTAATATTGTTTCAATGTTACTTTCATAAAACCCATTTATTTTTTATGGGTCAACCATGTTTCAAAGATATTTTTATAGAACCCATTTATTTTCCATAGGTTAAACATGATTCAATGATATTATTATGGAAACCATTTACTTTTATGGGTTAATCATGTTTCAATGATATTGACAGGAAACCCATTTCTTTTCCATAGCTTAATCAAGTTATAAAAATAATAATGATTGTTTTGATAAATTTTATAATGAATGTTTTATATAATTTATTCATCTTGTGGTTCTTGTAAATAATGTACTATGGGTGCACCTAGATAGTTCTAGGCGATATCATTACAACTTATACAATTCAGAGGCCTAAATATCATTGTGTCGTCCTATTATAGCCTATACAATTGGGTGGCCTAGATAGTGCAGGGTGAGATTGGTACAACTTATACGATGTAACCACCCAGATAGCATTGGGTGAGCCCATTAAAAACAATAATATGGGGTGGAATAGATAACTTTAGGTGATATTATTACATATTTTATGATGGGGGATCCAAGATACAATCAGGTGATCCTATTATAGATTAAACGATCGGTGTGCCAAGATATCACTCCAATTCATTGGGCAATATTCCTTTGTTAAATAGAAAATATGGAGGGAGTAACAAAACGGTATTTCCTATGGATTTGACTAGTGTCTAGTTAATTATAACGTATTTTATTAATGTGATTCTCTATATTACCAAAAAGTGTTTTTAATTTATTTCTTTTGGTTTGTAATGTTTCTTTTAATCAGTATTGATATCATATGGATCATGATTATTGTTTATTATAACTATTACCCTGATTAAATCCATAATATATGTTTTATGATTTATGATCCAAGTATTAAGGGTAAAATTTCTCTTATGATTCTCTCATGCACTCAAATTATGTCACCAAACCCTTAATCACTTCTTATTATCATTGATGACATTCAATTTTTATGTTTTATGCTTACCCTTAATGAGAATTTGATCTATCCCTTCCTATAATTTCCTTTCCCTAGGTTATCAAGAGTGATATTGAATGAATTATGTATAAAAGGGTTTTTCGTGGATGATTATGACGACTTAATGTCAAAAAAGGAAAGATGAGTTAAGTGGGAGAAACTATCATTTAAATACTTCATTTAAATTCCTTTCCCAATTATATTAAACTCTAAACACAAAAGGTCCATGAGAATATAAGAAATCCCAATTTTAATTTTTATATTGAAGGGTTTATATGAAAAAAAAATTGGTGACCATCATCGATAAAAAAGATAGAAATATAAATTTTATGATTTCAACACTGAATTCGGGAGTGCAGGTTTGGGGCAGTTAATTTGAAATATTTTGACTTAATTCTATAATAGTATAAAACTTAATGTTACTTGGGTATGTAAGTGATATGATATTTTAGTTTAATGTTATATTATTTGGATGGATATAATTTGGTCATGTTTATTGGAATTCAAGTAAAAAATGTAAATATTATGTTTTTTTCACTAGTTCTATGAGTACAAGTTTAGGGATATTATATTAAAAAATCTATAGAAACCTTATAAAAATTAAAAAAATAATTTTATAACAAATTAAAATTTTTATTTTACTATATATGAGAAAATTTATAAAGTCTATATGAACCTTTATAAATTACTAGTGAACCTTAAAAACACTTCTATCTTCTCCAATATTTTCTAAAGTAATGGATGTTGTAATGTTCATATGAAACATTACAAAGACAATCATGTACCTTATGAAATTCCCATTTTCATTTTTCATATTCAAATATGTTCAACACCTTTGACTGCTAGATTACTTAAATACATCTCAAGACTTGTTTAAAACTTCCCTAAACTTCCAAAAGTCCTTCAATCCACATAGTAAATATTATATATTGTGAGATTTAATATGAATTATATATTGATAATAAAATCAAACACTATAATTATATCCAATTTATATTACTATTCCTTATTCTATATAGAAAACACCAAATATTGAGGGAGACACTTCAACATCATTTTACAAAAAAACTTACGTTAGGATCAAAAAATTCTATTCAAAGTCTGAACAACTTCAAAAATAACTCTTGGGATAAACATGAACAATAATCCATCTCTAACACCAATATAGAGTTTGACCCTGATCTTGTGACATGTGAGACAAATCAAGGAGTATCCAATGACTTCTAAAGTACATGTTAGTACCAGAAATGTAGAAAAAAGGTTCATCATGACCACTAGTGGTTCTCTGCTCAGAATAATCATAAATACTCATTATTAAACGATAAATTGTGTCTTAGAACAAACACTGATAAATTTTTGTATCCATATAAATGTGTACACATTTAATCAATCAAAAAACATGAAAAAAATTTCATATAAACAATCAATTTAATATTAAAATATACCAAACTAAACTAGGAGTTATTACCCATTAATAAGTTAAATATCAAATCAAAATATAAACAATAATCTCTAGTTTCATTATCCAAACCTGTATTGATCTATACTCCAAATCCAAATAGTATACTTGTCTACCATGTGAGATATATCTAATGAGGATGTCTATCGAAATACATCCTCTATTGGTGTTAATATACATATATGTATGTATGTATGTATGTATGTATGTATGTATTTATGCATGTATTTATTTATTTATGTATGTATGCATGCTTTCATGTATATATCTATATAACTATGTTTATATGTAAGCATGTTTTTTTGTATATATGTATATATGAATTTATGTATGTATGTATTTATATCTCTGTGTATAAATCTAAAATCACCCCCTCATGGAGGTAAATCTCTCCTAATATGGGGGAACTGTATATACATAAACATCATCCTTGACTAATATGAAACTCATCTTCTCATTGGAAGGAACACACACATATATATATATTTATAATACATATATGTATCCTTCCTCTATATGATGATGAAATATAGATATATATATATATAAATATAAATCCATGTATACCCAATACACTAGTCTAAAGATAAAACTTTTGAGAAAAGTTCCACATACAAGAAATGAAATACATAGAAAAATTAGGGCTATCGATTTGAAACATAATCAAAGGAACCCTCAAATAATGTTTTTATATAAATATCAAGTGATAATAGTATAGAACAAGGTTCTGATATAAAACAAAAATTATGCCTTTTTAATTATTAGACATGCTATATTTAATACCAATAAAATTATACCTTAGAAACATAAGATATACTCTAATTCAATAATATGTATTCCCTTTATCAATAAGTAGTCATGCATGTTTAAATTCATATATATTAAAGGAAAACATAGTCTCACCCTATAAAGATAATATATATATATATATATACATATATATCCAAACATGGAATTAGAAAAAGAATAATTACTAGTTTTAGAATGTTTGAACATTCCCAAAAAGTCCCAATACTCAAAATATGCCAAAAAAATACATTCATAGAAATATATAGGGATTAAAAAATCAACCAAAACTCATGAATTCATGATTATTACATCACTCATTTAGAGTTTCATTAAAAACCCACTTATTAACTAAAAATTATTTGAATAGGTTTTATTTGGAATTTACCCAAACAAGTATTTTCTAACCATTATTAGATGATCTGACATACCAAACTGCAATGTAACCCATGTTTTTAATTCTTATAAATGAGTTCAAGAATCCATTTTAGACTTTCCATTTGCAAAAAAATAGTAGGTTACTCTTATGATACTAAGATAAAAAAATTATAAATGAGTTTTCTTAGTCCATTCTCTTAAGAAATATATTAATGAAGATTCATGTTTTTCATCAAACATTTTCGTATAATTTTTAAGGGCCAACATTAATCATTACATATTATGGTGAGTTTAAACTAGAATTCACATTCGAGGATATTTCTAGTTTATATTTTTAGATAATTAGGAAAAAATAATAAAAATTAAACCCATAAATTATAAATGGACACTTATAATCAGTATCCATTCTTTTCACAAAATGAAATATGTTTAAAATAAATCATGATTTCTTTTCATGACATGTCTTCAATACTTTCATCATGAAATATTATTTTTCCTTACAAATCTTTAGACATGTGATTTTTTTAAAACTTGTTATGTGTACAAAAAAATTTGTATGGTATATAAAAAGAAATATATAAAATTTTAGTCCATAAATTATTATAAACCCATGAAAGCATTTTCACAAAGTTATACTTTTCCCCCATAAAACATAAGCGCTTTAGATTACCTCATGAAATCACAAGTTTCCTATAAAACTACATAAAAATCATAAATCAAAAATATAAATTGTTGAAAAAATTTCCATATCACACTTACATATACTATATCTCTCTCATCTATATAGGAGTTTACCATCATAGTTACATTAGGAATAACCACTGCAGTATATTCCCTAAATCTCTTAGGAGAAACCTGATCAGATAACTCTATCACATTACCCAATGAATTGGATAGATATAATGGGATCAACCCCTCTTGGTTTATCATAAAAAAACCCATCTTCAGAAACAATTCCCATGAACTATAACATAATAATAACACATAAAACTCAAATAAAATAAAAATAACACTTCCATCTTGAAATAAATTTTCATTTTTACAAATTTTTGCACTCATAAATGAAAAGAATTTATTAAAAATTAAATTATAAACTTGTAATGGAATCTTTGAAAAATTAAATTGAAATTAAAGAATGAAATTCTTTTTATGGTTTATATTTTAAAAATACATTCTTTTTGTATTTTATAAAAATAGTTGAAAGAGTAACTTTAAAAGATGACCTTTTTTAAAGAATTCCCCTAACATAAAACCTAAAAAGTAACCATTTTTTAAAAAATATAAGAGAAATTCGAAAATTAAAAATTTAAAAAATTTATTTTGAGATAAATAAATAAATAGAAACCATTTTTAAAACATGTAAATGAAAGAGAAATATTTATAGGAATAAATATTTAAAACAATTAAAAAAGTTTTTTGTTAATAAATTTAATTATAAATATCATATCATTAAAGTGAGCATTAATAGAATAAATTGATTGTTTGTATCCACTTAAAATAAAAATAAATCCAATATAATTAAAACATAATATATTATAAATACATTTCCCACATTACCTTAGCACGACAAAATCAATAAGTAGATGTTTACCCCAAATAATAGAAATTGGATTAAGAATTCCCTTACTACATTGTAAACAGTCTAATCATATGAAAAATGAAATATAAACATTTTAAAAACATTAAATATCATGATAATAAATAAATTAATGATATATATTTTCAAAGGAGAGTGATATACACCTTATAAAAGTATACAGGTCTATAACATCAAAAATATGCCTTACTGAATGAAAAATGACATGAAGTCCCCTACATTGAGCCTGAATCGTCACATACAATATTTATATTCCTGAATAATAGAATTAGGTTAATTATTTACTTTATTTATATCCTTTTAAAATTTTATTATTCCCTTTTTATCACTTATAATCAGGTTATAATAAGGACTTAATTGTTTAAGTTCATGTTAGAGGCTTTGATGATATTCAGTACTTGAGTCTAAAATGAATTTGGTATGATGTCAAAATTCAATGTGTTAATTATGCCATATACTTATAAATAATATAAATAAAATAAAATAAATTATTATACATAAATTAAATTTTAAATCCATCCATTAAATATGTATATGAAAAATGAACAATGTTATAATCATGAAGATGGTAAGTTGTATGCACACATGAGTAACATTTTCATTTGTTTGATGATAATGATGGAAAGAGGGTAAGTATTATTTTATATTTATATAATGATAATAATATTATTAACATTATTTTAACAATTTAAATAAACTTTTATATATCATCCAAGTGACATGATGATGAAAAACAAATCACATTACTTCGGGGAGGTGATAGTTCACACATACGCATAAATATCGTCATCATTTTAATATGAATGGAAATGTTAGAATATTAAAGATATATAATTAATTAATAATGTTAAATATTCTATTAACATCATATTTATACTTTTATTCAATCATTATAACCTATATTGAGAGTCGATTATGGAAAACAAATTTCATTTGTTCGCGAGGCAATAGTCTTCCATACACACGAATGATAAATTATTTTCCCATTTGATGGAAGTGTAGATGGATTTAGGTGATGATATTAACATATTATCATATAGTTATATTGATAATACTAGATTTACTATTTCATCATAGGTAAATATTATTTGAATAAAGTGAAAGAAGTAATAACACAGAAATACTCAATTAAAAATGGCGCTACTTACTTTAACCACTTCTATTGCATAACACCCTAAGACCAATAAGGATGGTGTTATGCCTAAAATAAGAGCTCTATAATTTTTGGAGGAATCATAAGAAGTTATTCGGAAATATATTTTATTATAAAAAAAATTTATGTGTGAATAAAAGAGAAGAATATGTGCCCTTTTATAAAAGAGGAGAGAGACATTCCTAGAAATCTTCAAAATACTATGTTAATATAAATTAAATTTTTATTAAAAATGGATAAAAAATAATTTATTTAAATTATTGGACATTTTGGGGTCAAAATAAATTTATAAAATTAAAATTAGACAAATTTTTACTACTTTTTAATCCTTATCTTTTTTAACCCTTATTTAACCCATTTAATTTTACCATGACAACATGTGTTTTTATTCTTTGAAGGTTAATATAGTTATTATAAAATACCAAAAGAACCTTAAATGAGTAATTAATGAAATTTTCCACCATATATAAATCATTTTGTCAATTTTAAATTTTTATAAATTTTATATCATTTAATTAAATATTATTTATTTTAAAATATCATTAATGTCAAATTTGACACTATTCATTACATGACTTTTTAAAAAATCATAACAACAACATAAATTAGAAAATATTATAATAATAAATCAATAAAATATCAAATTAACATATTAAATTTTTGTATGAAATTAATTATTTTAAATTATATTTATTTTTATATTTTTAATATCATTTATTTAATATTTTCATTAATTAAACAACAACTACATTATCACTGTGTCAATGTTTAGGGTAATTATTTTATAACTTAAAAATTAAAAATAAATTACTATAATATACATAAATATATTAGCTTTCAAATTAATATTTAAAGTCAAATATAACTTTTAAGTAACCCTATATTATGAAATTTATAGTTATTAAAACATAAGTATGACATTTTTTACTTTTCATTAAAATAAAATTCTATAAAGGTATTAAAGCCATCCAATTGGATCCAAGAGGTCATAAAATCATAACAAGTATGATTTGGTCTGAAATAACTCATCCAATAAAATTAGTACCAGTATTAGGATAATTTTCTAATATTTATAATAATAGTTTTACACTTAATTACCAGATCTACCCTAACCATGGAAATAAAAATTACTAAAGTTGCTATTCATATTGTCTAAAAAAGGGACCCATTTAATAAATTTATAACTTATGACTCCTAATATAGAATCAATTTTTTTAAGTTAAAAACACAAAATTGAATAAAATTAATTTAAAATTAATCTCGTTGATGGGGTGATAAAACATGTTATTAAAGTGAAAACATTCAAATGATTGAAATGTTCTTATATCTAAATTCTATTTGAAATTGATTCCAATAAACTAATTTGGATTATATGATATTAAATGGATCTAATTATACTTTAAAACTAATTAAAAATATAATTTAACATTATAAAATATTTAGTTGAAAAAAAATCAATTAAAATCCATTATTTTTTACTATTCATCAAAATATGAAACTTATTTGGAAAAATACCGAAAAATACCCAAAATTAATTATTATATTAAATTATAAAATAATAAGTTTATTTTTTAAATCCTAATTAATAAAAGTGTCAAAATTTATTTTATAAACAATTCTTCCATAAAAAGGCGGTAAAACTAGCTTTTTAGAAAAATATATCTTTATGAGTAAACTTGAATTTGTTCTTATATGATATCTAGAAAACACATTGTATTAATGTTAAAAATTAGATTGAATATATTATATACAAATTTCATTAATATAATCCAACAATATTGATTTTAATTATTTATTGGTATAAAAAACACTTGTGCACATTTAAATAGTTTTCCATAAAAAAATTTCTTTTAATTTAGAAAGGGTTTTATTTTCATTAATGATTAATCGGTATATAAGTAATTAATTATATATATATTTATAAAAATATTATCGTAATTCATTTAATCATGTTCATACCTTCCATTATAACTTCTTGGTTATAACGGTAACATATAAATAACAATATTTAATTGTTTTTTCTGCTTGAGGTGACGTATTTTGTATATTGTCTAATAGAGTATTTAACATTTTTAAAAACAAAGATTTTACACCATTTACATTTAAAATCACATATTTTTAGTATATTTTAAAACTAATAAAATTAGATCTATTTATATCTTGGAAAAAATCAAATTATTCAACATCCTAATAAAAAAATGTTTCTAGAAGAATAAATATTTCTTATCAAGAAACCATAAAGAAGGAAGAAAAGGATAAAAAGTGTTTATATTTAAGAGAATAATGAATTTTCCAAAAGAGGCTAATTTATGAAATTTCTTCACAATGTTTACTTTTTTCACAACATAAAAAATAGTAAAATTTTAGTTTTATTATTAACTTTAGGTAGAGAAGATAAAACATTAAGTAAAATTTTAAAACTGAATAAATTTTAGTTTTCCATCACATTTTCATTGTATACTAACCAGATCATTATGACCTCTCCAAATAAATCACTCATATCAATGTTTAGTATAGTTCTTTTATTTATAATTAATTCATCTTTAAGTGGATAAATTGATACTAGTGTATATAACTCAAATGAGATCCAATAAAATATATTTTTAACCAAAATGAAGGAGCATCCTATAGTTTTAGTTCAAGAATTTATTTTATATTTACTCTTTATCCATAAAGTGGTTTGGGTACACAAGATTAAAATGTATAGTAAATAGGGAAAAATAATTAACCATACACACTCAAGTTAACCATTAATATAAATAATATGAATAAGAAAGTGCTAATCTTTTGTAAACTTCCTATACCATTTCATTTCAAAGAATCATATAAAAATTAATGATCATATAAAGTTTTAGATATAAACTCATTTAGCATAATTTAAATTATCATAAAAAATATAATTAAATAAACTAATAGTTAATAGTTATAGAAATATATGTAAATATTTAATAATAAAATCAAACATATAAGAAAGTAAAATAGTACGAACAATCGAATAATCACAAGGAGTTATGAGACCACCTATGCATATTAATAATGATCTTTAACAATTATAGGAAATATTCAGGGAAGCAGATAAAAATAATAAATCAGACTTCTATAGCTAATATTCCCAAATCAAATAATAGTTGAAATATATAAAATTAGAAACTACCAATTAATCCCAATATAATCCACATATAATTAACCATAAAAACATAAAATACTTAGCATAATACATACCTCAATCAATTTACACCAAATTATTTATAACAATTTGAATATATATATATATATATATATATTCTAAGGACTAAGAGGGTAAGAATCCCTAGATAATTATGGGATTTCACAATGACTTTGTGAAATTTAAAAACCAAATCTATAAGTAATCAAGAGAAATTGGAAGTATATATAAGAATAAGGAATAAGAAAGGGGATGGAGAGACCACACCTTGATCTTGTGAATGGAATCTGTTTGAAAAAACCCTATGGTAAAGGGGTAAAAGGAGAGGAAATATGAGACCTCAAAAAGACTTAGGATGAATCACAAATTGTAGTGTAGAGGAATATAACTAGGTATGAGGGAAAATAAAAATATTGGTTTATAGTTAAATTACTATAAATCTAACACATTATAAAAAGGGGTATGGACTATGAGGAACCTAGTCAGGGACCATTGGGAACCTGATGGCACTCCCAGTCTACATGGGCCTTTATAAGGTCAAATAGGTACTTAGGGTCACCAAAAGTTGTAAAATAAAAAATAAACCCCTTCATATCCATTATAAACTCATATAACTGTAGGAAATGTTATAAATACTTAATAATTCATATCCAAATCTTCCAAAATAATATCAAAACTCTTAAATTAAGAACAAACCATTAACTAGATCTAAAAAATAAAATAATCTTGAATTTATACTTCTTTACATTTCTTAAATTAACTATCAATTTAATAGATGATAATGTAAGTCATTAAAAACTTTGCACCATATGAATTGTCATCTTTGAGAAGTCTTAAGATCTAGTTAACCATGACTCCCCATACTAATAAATCACCAAGCCATATTCAATTCTACAATTCTCTTACCCTATGTATCTACCACTCTCTAGAATTATAACTTCTTAAACCATATCATATTAATAACATCCTAAAGTCATCACACTTCTAATGTGTGACCACTAAATAAGATATAAATCATTAATCACTAAATTATAACAACACAAAAATGCACATGAACATCATTATAATTAAATTAATACCATATACCAATTAGTTTATTGGGATATTTTATTATTAACCGTATGTGATTATCCTAGGTATATTAATGGTTTTCTCAACATTTCATTTTTGAGTTAATTATATTATTTTCTAATAATAAGGTTTTTTAGGAAACATAAATTATTTGAAAAATCCATGTGTAGACATATTTTAAGAGAAACCCATTTAACAAAATTATATTTTTTCTCAATTTAATCTTAGAAAAATATTTCCTATTTTTATTCCTAATATGGTAACAACATCTAGTCAACTACCCCCTAATGTATATAGTTTAAAATCAATTTATTAAAATAAAATATTATAGAAATCCACAAAATTTAAAAATTGATTAATATTTAAAAAAATGAAATTGGATGGATTTAACCCCATGTTTCATAAAATTTCATAATTCAAAACTAAAAGTCTACAATTTTAAAATTCTAGTTTCCTTATGAAACTTAATGATATAAAACAACCAATTTGAAAAACCTATTTACATTATAACATAGGTATATAAAAAGGTTTTTACCCTAATCTTAAATTATTTAAAAAAATAGTCTCCATATTAGATAAATATAATTTTTTATTAAAACATTTCTTATTAATATTGTGACTAACATATTTCTTCAGGAAAGTTGTTGTTATTCTGAAACATTAACCAGTTCTACATATCTAATCACATATAAAAACATATTATACAATACTTATCTTATATGATTACATAATAAACACATATTAATTTCTAGGATGAAATATATAACATGATCTATAGGATATATCAATCCTGAGATTAGTATATTGATCTAATAAAAACAACTAAATAAGAATGTAAATAATATGATCATTAGAAATTACCAATTAAAAACAAGTGTAATAGTAATTATTTAACACTAAAATTTACTTGTATAGAATAATAAATGATAAAGTTTCGAATAATGTATCAATGGAAATGTGAAAAAATGTAAATAGAAAACATGGAGGATGATCGGTAGTACAACATTAAATGAGTATAATTAGTAATTAGAGTAAATAAAAAAGAGAAAACACAATAAATAAAACTAGTTATTAACACTTATTAGATTAGTCTTCAATGATAGATAAATAGGAAATAAATATTTATGTGTTGGTGATGTTTCAATTAATTTATTTATTCAATCGATTATAACTAAAATAAATCCAACAACATGAAAGCTCATGGTATATCTTTTCTTCTTACCTGTGATTACATAGAGATGTCTAATCATGTTGTATTAATCAAAATGAACTTGGATATGAACTAACCCATATAAATCTAATGAGCTTCATTATCTGATAATTTTTAAATCACATTAAAACCATCATATGAGCCTAAAATTACTAAACCAAACACCTAAAAATTCCTGAGTAACTTGAGATTCAACCATAAAGAGGATGATTAGGCCTATTGTGGGGGTAATTCTTAGGAATAGATAATCTGTATTTGAATCATCTGAAATAACAGAAATCACAAACACTACTCTAATACAACTTGTAGTAACTCCAACTTGGATTCCCACCCCATAATATATTTAGGATTCCATTTTTTCCAAGAGTGTTTACTGATCCCTAGGGGAAGGAGACTAGCACTTTTAGTCCTGATTTAATGGTGTCGAATAATTTACCCATTGTGGATTTTAATATATATTATAATTAGGTTCTACCATATATTTAGTATAATATTTCAATATATAAAATGTTACCAAATTCTAGACATACAATATATTCAATTAATGGTATATCCCATACATCAATGATAGTAGTATTACCCGTAAAGACATGAACCAAAATAGTATATATGTATGAAAACAAAATCATAAAAGGAATAATTGTTTTTTAAAAGATATTTATTTAGGTTAATATATCTAAGAACCTATTAAGAGATGAAAAACCCAAAAAGGGTGGTAAATATTTCATACATTCCCTTAAAACAACTCACCTTACTTCTCCAACTCCTATATGGGTATTGGACATACCCTTATGACATATCCAATGAATCCATAAGAATACATAAACTACCAAATTACCTGTTAGTAAATAAAATTTAGTTATTTGGTTTAGAATATCCACAGGGTTATCCATGACTGGTGTGGGTATAAATAATCAATTGGGAACCACCAACCATGTCTCAAGACACATCGTAATAAATGGGTGTATGTATGAATATATCTTTACATTTACAGTGATATGTCTAAATAGAATTAAAAATCTTCACAAATAATGGTATAAATTATTAGATAAGAAATTAAATTTAATATTAAAAGTGATAAAATTAATGTATAAAAGTTTATCTATAAATATAGACAACATATATCATATCAAAACAAATCCTCAATGATTTATAATTACTTCATCCAAACAGGTTTTTATTTGTTCTTGGAATCTAGATAGTATAAATTTCCATACCTTTCTGTTAAGTATTATTTTTAAAAACCCATCCTTTATAGGAGGTGACACACACACACAGACAAGAATAAAAAAACACCCTCCTTGGTAGGTTACTCTCTTCACATAGAAAAAACATTGATATATAGTATGTTTTTATTAATTGTTATGGGTTAATGAAGTTTATAATTTATAAAAATTATACTAAATCACTATGACTAATAAGTAATAGTATAAGATAAATTATTACTATAACGACCCATACTTTACATACATTGTCAATACTTCAAAATTGAAGAATAATTATTACAACATATAACAAAACCATGGAAGGATCGTATAGGTATAGAGTCTTTAGAAAATGGGAAACATAAACAACTAGTTCATAAAGCATCTACTTTTCCTCCCATTTATTTCATCATATCTAGAATTCCTTTTTGGCATATCCTACTTAATAACCTTCTTCCTGACCTGGGGAAATAAAACATACAAAAGGGTGATCTCAAATGCTCAGTAAGGGTAAACAAAAGAAATATCAATCACATCATAAGAACATAAATTTTGGAAATCTTAACCTGCAAAAGAAATCATAATTTCATAACATGGGATAAATCATAGTAGTGAAATGTAATCCCAATAATCATAACTTAAAACATGAAGCTTTGTGGAATACACACATAATCATAGAGAATCATTTCTTATTAGTCAAAACTCATTGCCAAGACTATCTTAGTAGACAAAGTCCATTTCTGAACTGAGTTCACTCCTCGTTTCAGTCATGTTTCACTGAACCTGTTTAACCTGCAGTTCCAGCCATGTCTATCTCATGAGATATAAAATCTTTACCCAATTCATGGGAGGGATATATAGGTCCCACACATCTCATAATGATACGATTCTTATGTGTACCACGAAATCTAAAATCGTACATCATTGCATAACTCATGTAATAAAAATGGGATTCTTAAACAACATGACATCATAAAACAATTAATATAAGATAAAATAATTCATGAAAATAATTACATCACAACATAATCAAATCAATGTAATAATAGGGATAGAAACAGAACCCTTTATTATCTTATATGGAAAATAATTTTGATAAAACACTTGAACTCCATTCTTGAGGAAAATATCCTTTCTACTTCAAAAACACTTTTCTTTTCTTAACATGTCATACAATTATAAACTAAAAGAAGTTGATTAAAAATAAACTTGAAAACTTGTAAAGGAATATTCTTGGAAATAATGTTTTAAAAATCCAATCATGCCTTATAATTTAAAAAAAACATTCTTCTCATACTTTTGTCGGAAAAGTTAAAAAGTACCTCGTACGAAAAACGACAAAAGATTCATTTCGTATTATTTACTAAAAACTTACTGAAGGGTAAAATTGGATTTAAACAATTGTAGGTGGATGGAAAAAATATTACATATTGATGGAACATGGATGTCGATGATAAAATACACCCCAGTAAATACCAAAGTACAAACAATCTCGGATAAAATGAGATTGTGATATTTTCCCTTACCTTAGGTCCGATTTGCTTCGTAAGTGTCTGAATCTCCTGTATAATGATTTAAATAATATTATTTACTTATTACAGAATCATACTTATTTTTATGATATCATATATGGTCATATTCTTAGCTTCTTATTAGTAATATTTCATTACTACTTGTTATTCGGGTGTTTATTACTTTTTTTTCTTATGCGTGTTTTGTCGAATAAATTCTTATTATTCTCTTTAGGTTATAGATACCTAATTAAAATAATGTTATTAGTGTAATATATATCATATTAATTAATTCAATTCATTTATATAATCATTATTAAATGAAGATCATGTAGAACGAGTCGCATCACATCGTGGAGACGGTATTCCGTACGTACGCACGAGTGATGATATCGTTCCCATGGTCGTGGAATTCTATTGGAGTGTATGTACACTATTTCAGAATCAATATCCCCTTAAAATAATCATATATAGTTATTATTTACACCATTATACCCATCCAAGTAAGGTTGTGGGGGAAAATAGATTACACCATGGCCTGGAGACGGTATTCCGTACGTACGCACGCGAGGTGATTTTGTTTTCTGTAGGATGGATAGATGGGGAAATATGGTTGTTTCATACATATAATAACATATCAATATATGAGTGATACTGATGTTATTACTTCATAATTAAACAACTAAAGAAGAAGAAGTGGAAGTAGAAATAAAGATGAAAGACTCGGTAACGGGCATTACCTCTTCTTTGAAGCGCTTCTTTGAGACCACCTTTTAGGGCACTAAAATTGGTCTTTGAAGAAGACCAGGACCTCTAGGATGTCTCTAGGGAAGTGGATAGGATAAAGTTCCATGGGTTGGCCGAGATTGAAGGCTCAAAGTGGTGTGAGGAAGAGAGGGAGGAGGTTCCCTTTTATAAGGGAGGAGATGGGAATCTTTGGAAATATAAGAAATATTAGTTTATATTAAATCCCAACCCCACATAAAAACTTCCAAAATGACTAATATCCGAATATTAGATGAGATAGGGTTGTAATATCATCAACCAATATAATTCAGACATGTTATTAATTTATTTTAAACATTTTCAACTTGATTTATCGTTATTTATCAATTTAATTTTATTTGCGGTAATAATATTCTAAATTTTAAATTATTATAAATTATTACATATATGTTGTGAATTTTACATAATTTGACACTTTATGACATTTTCGACCATATAAAATTTAATTTATAATTTTTAAATATTTTTGTGATTTTTAAACAATTTTATAATATGTTATTTTTATAAAATAACAATAGTGTCAATTTTGACACTATTCATTTATTTGAATTTAAATAAAATATATACAGAGGATATGTTCTAAATAAAAGCTTTAATAGATCCATAAAATTTCATAAGTATGTAGGAAATTAGTGTAGAACATTAAATAGTTCATATAATATTTATTTTATTATTTTTAAAACCATTTATTTGATATTTTAATTATCAAAATAATTTCAACATCACTATTGTGTCATAATTAATGATAATTATTTAATCCCTAAAAATTCCAAATAAATTCCTATGATATAGATAATTGTATTATATTTTTGGATACTATTAATGTTCGAAGATTCATGAAGTTTATCACTGATTTAAAATTATTATACTTATAAGATTTAAGAAAGTGACATGTTGTCATATTCTTTGGTTTTAATAATAATTAAATTATTTTCATGGAAGAAAGTCCATTAAATGAATATAATCCGACCCTTAGGTGATATGGGTCGACTTTTAGTCATCCAATAGGATTTTTGCAGGTGTTAGGTAATTTTATAATCTTATATTTACCCTTAATTACCAGATTTACCTTTAACTATGGTAAATAAAATTTATCGTAGTTACTATTCATAATGCCCAAAAATAAAAAGTAGCCTATTAACACAATTTGGACCCACTGATTCTGAATATGGAATCCATTTTTCAAAATTCAAAACATATATTTTGCAGTAATTAATTTAAAATTAATCCCGTTGTTAAGAAAACGGGTTTTAGAAGTTAAAACAATGCTAAAGATTGAAATGTTTTTACCTATGAATTCAATGTGAAACTAATGCTAATGACATACATTATATTAAATGGTAAAAATATATTCTATTTATATTTTAAACCCATTAAATATTATAATTTATCCATATAAATTATCTCAATGAAAAAAGTTGTTTTTAATTAAAAATTAGCATATTTTTACTATTCATCAAAATATGAAAGTTATCAGAAAAATATCAAAAATTTATCCAAAGTAAATTATTATACCCTGATTAAAAAGAAGAATTTTATTTTGTCAAATTGAACTTATAAACATTTGAAAAACTAGATTTAATTTGGGTGCACCATCAAAAGGCGGCAAAACTATATTTTTTGAAAAATACTTATTTTATCCAAAATAAAACTGATTTTGCTTTTATACCTCATTCTAGAAAATGTATAAGTTGAATTAAAATGTTATAAAATTAAAAATTCAGTTATTAATATTCATAACGACTAGTTTTAATAATATTTTAATAGCATATCGTTGCTTAGTGAAACTCGGTATTGCGTACGATGCAAGCTATCGTGGAAGGCCAGGTTGCATGTAAAGCGAGCCAAGCTAGTGTTGTGTGTAGTGAAAGATTCCTTTGATGATTTATATAACATAAAAACAAAATATTTCTCATAAAATTCTCGGGTGTTACATTCTACCCCCCTTAAAATGAATTTCTCCCTCAAAATTCTTCACTTTGTAACAAACAGATGAGGATACCTCTCCCTCATCATATCCTCAAGCTCCCATGTAGCTTCTTCTAATTGGTGGTTCCTCCATAAAACTTTCACCAAGCAAGTGGTCTTGTTCCGTAAGAATTTTTCACTACGATCTAGAATCTCTATCGGTTGTTCTTCATAAGAAAGATCTTGCTCCAGCGGTACAACTTCTGAGCTGAGTACATGTGAAGGATCAGGTATGTACTTTCTCAGGAGAGAAACATGGAACACATCGTGAACATGAGAGAGATTCGGTGGAAGCGCCAATCGGTAAGCTAACTTCCCAACACGATCCAGTATTTCAAAAGGACCGATATATCTAGGGCTCAACTTCCCCTTCTTTCCAAATCTCATGACCCTCTTCCAGGGAGATATTCGTAAGAACACTTTATCACCCACTTCAAACTCTAGATCTTTTCTTCAGTTGTCGGGATAAATTTTCTGTCGACTCTGAGCTGCTCTTATGTTTTGTTGGATAGATCTGACCTTTTTTGCCATTTCATCAATGAGATCAGGTCCTAATAGCTTTCGTTCCTCAACTTCATCCCAGCAAGTTGGAGTCCTGCATTTCTTTCCATAGAGAGCTTCATAAGGAGCCATCTGAATACTAGAGTGAAAGCTGTTATTATAAGAAAATTCCACCAAAGGTAGGTGTTGATCCCAACCACCTTTGAAATATATAGATCAATCTCTTAACATATCTTCTAGAGTTTGAATTGTCCTCTCAGACTGACCATCTGTCTGAGGATGATAAGCAGTGATGAAACTCAACTCTGTATCCAAAGTATGCTGAAGACTTCGCTAGAACATTGAGGTAAACCTTAGATCCCATTCAGATATAATATAAAGTGTCACTCCATGCAATCTTACCACTTACTTTACATATATCCTGGAAAGCTGATCCAGAGAGAAATCCTCTCTAATAGCGATGAAGTGTGCCGACTTCGTAAGACGATCAACTATGACCCAGATAGCATTATTGCCTTTGGATGTTTTAGGAAGTCCGGTGACAAAGTCCATAGTGATGTTTTCCCATTTCCATTCTGGTATGGGTAATGGTTGTAACATCCCCTTAGACTTCTGTCTCTCAGCTTTAACTTGCTGACAAACCAAGCATCGAGAGACATATTCAGCAACATCTCCTTTCATGCCATCCCACCAGAAGTACTCTTTCAGGTCCCTATACATCTTCGTGCTTCCAGGATGAATAGAGAACAAAGAACTATGAGCCTCATCCAGCAACTCCTTCTTTAATTCGGGGAGGGGAGGAACACAAACCCGATTCCTGAACTTTATTATCCCATCACAATCAAGGTTGAATTCAGAAACATTTCTAACCTTCTTTTGTAACTTGACATCTTCTTTCTGTGCCTCTTTAATCTTCACATGTATAGATGGTTGAACATTCATTTGAGAAAGATAAGATTTTTCCCCTTCCATTATAATTCCAAGATCCATCCTTTTTAAATCCATAAATATTGGATCTTTTGTGATCCTCATCATGGATAAGCTAGCATGGTCTTGTCGACTTAATGCATCTGCCACCTTGTTTGCTTTCCCAGGGTGGTAATGAATTGAGCAGTCGTAATCTTTAATCATCTCTGACCATCTTCTTTGACGTATATTCAGCTCCTTTGGTGTGAAAATATACTTTAAACTTTTATAATCAGTATAAATATCACACCTTTCACCATAAAGGCAATGCCTCTAAATCTTTAATGCAAAGATTACCGCAGCTAACTCCAAATCATGAGTTGGGTAATTTTTCTCATGGATTTTCAACTGTCGTGAGGCATAAGCTATCACCATATCATTTTTCATAAGAACACACCCCAATCCCTTCTTGGATGCATCACTGTAGATCCCAAACCTTTCTCCACTACAAGGTAGTGTGAGCATAGGTGCACTAGATAACCTTCTTTTTAACTCCTTGAAATTCTCTTCATAGTCCTCTGTCCAAACAAACTTAACTCCATTCCGAGTCAACCTGGTGAGTGGATTAGATAATCATGAAAAATAATTTACAAAACGTCGATAATATCCAGTCAAACCAAGAAAACTTCGGATCTCAGTTACTGTTGTTGGTCTCGACCATCTTTCGATAACCTCTGTTTTTGCTAGATCCATAGATATCCCCTCTTTTGAGATTATGTGACCCAAAAATGAAACTCTTTGAATCCAAAATTCACACTTGGTAAATTTGGAATAAAGCTTCTCCTTTCTCAAGGTCTTCAATATAATTCTCAAGTGATATTCATGTTCTTCCTTGATCTTTGAATATAAAAGAATATCGTCTATAAAGACTTCCACAAACTGATCATGATAGTCTCTAAAGACTCTATTCATCAGATCTATGAAGATAGCAGGTGAATTAGAAAGACCAAATGGCATCACTATAAATTTATAGTGTCCATACCTTTTACGGAAAGCCGTCTTTGGTATATCCTCCCGTTTGACCCTTAATTGGTGATACCCTGAACGAAGATCAATCTTGGAAAAGTATTGAGATCCACGTAGTTGGTCAAATAGGTCATCAATGCGTGGGAGAGGATATTTTTTCTTGATAGTGATCTTGTAATGTTCTCGATAATCAATGCAGAGTCTCATTGATCCATCTTTCTTCTTAACAAATAGAACATGTGCTCCCCAAGGTGACGCACTAGGGCATATGAATCCCTTATCAAGATTCTCTTGGAGTTTCTTCTTCAATTCCTACAACTCAATTGGGGCCATTCTATAATGTGTCTTTGAAATAGGCAAAGCACCTGATACGAGTTCTATTGAAAACTCAACTTCACGATTTGGTGGAAGACTCGGAAATTCCTCTGGAAAGACATCATCAAAATCCCGTACAATAGGCATATTCTTAATCGTGAGTTTCGAACCAACAATTTGAGATAAATAACCCTCATTTAGTGGAATCAAGACCCATAAGATGGAAGAAATTTCCACTAAAAGGTTATTTTCATCCTTGCATCGATAGATGATCATAGATTGATCTAGAATCTGAAATGTGACTTCCCCTCTTTGGAAATTGATATGAGATCCATATCATGAAAGCCAATACATGCCAAGAATCACATCAAATTCCACTATAGGAAGTATCACAAGATTTTCAGGAAGCACTTTCCCACAAACTTCAATCGGGGAAGAATTATAAGCTTTTGATGCGACTGTTGTGCCATTAGGGGTTGTCACTGCTAACTCAACATCTAATTGTTGAGGTAATACGGTGATACCCTAAGAAAATTATTCATAAATAAAAGAGTGGGTGGATCCAGAATCAAATAAAACATTTTCTACTTTAGAGTGGATGGTAAGTGTACCTTTCACCACATCGTTATCGTACTCCACATCACTAATAGAAATTGCATGTGACTTTCCTTTGTATTTAGCCTTAAGAGTTTGTTGACGTCGACCATCATCATCAACCCTTGGATTTGGGAATTTATTTTCATAATGCCCCATCTCCTTGCACTTGAAACATTGAAGTGTAGTAGGTTCATTCTGTGTAGCCTTTTCATTGTTCGCATCACTAGACATCTTCTTCCCATCATTGCGGCATTCAAATGCCCGATGACCTTCCTTTCCACATTTGAAACATTTACTTGTCCCTTTAATACAACTCCCTCTATGTTTCTTTCCACACTTTGAGCATAAGGGAAATCTCACCTTCTTTTAAGTGTGCTCTTTAGATTTTCCTTTGAATTACATTTTCCTCTTCTTATCAAACCCATATGACTGATGGGTTACTCCAATCTCCATCTCGACTTTGAGATCACATCGAACGATTTCCTCGTAGCTATTGAAGTCCCTTATAGCTAACGCCCTTCGAAGACTTGGTATTAAGCCACTAAAGAATCGATTGATATTACTCTCAGGTTAGATAATAATACCAGAAGCATACCTTGCAAGTCTTGTAAAATTTTCTTCGTAGGTACCAACGGGTTCATCATCCTTTTGCTTCAGTTCAAGAAACTCTTTCTCCATCTTTGTTCAGAGAATATGAGGGAAGTACTTATTCAAAAATAAGTTCTTGAACTTTTCCCATTAAATAGACTCAATTTCATCCCATTTCCTCATATTCTTAATAAGATTCCACCATTGATCAGCATCTCCTTCCAAATGATACACTGCTAGGATGACTTTATCATGTTCAGAACATTGATGAACTGAAAATATCTTTTCAGTAGTACTAATCCATTGTTCAGAAACTAATGGATCAGTAGACCCGCTGAATGAATGTGGACACTTCCTCATGAAGGATTCAACAGAATGTTGCTCCTTCCTTTGCTCGTTTGGAAGTCCTGCATGATTCATAGCTTGAGAAAGTTGTGTGAGCATTGCTACAAGATTTTTCATTCCAGCTCCCATAACGTTTGGTTGCTCAGGTGGAAAATCATTGCATTTCCCATCGCATTCCGCATTAACGCGGTTCCTTCGGGTTCCAGCCATTGACTAAAACCAAGAAGAATAGTGTGAGAAACACTAATTATAATAGGAAAACCACATAATCAAGAATAAAATTTCACACTTAAGGTCTTATCATAGGTTGTTCATGGCCATTTCTAAAACACTAAGATTGTGTTCTATGCTTAGACTTATCCTTAGGATTCTTACTAAGGCTTTCACATCCTAGTTTCCAAAGGATTACTATACCTTTCCGTTGATACCAACTATAACGACCCATACTTTACATACATTTTTAATACTTTAAAATTGAAGCATAATTATTACAACATATAACAAAACCATGGAAAGACCGTATACGTATAGAGTCTTTAGAAACTGGGAAACATAAACAACTGGTTTATAAAGCATCTACTTTTCCTCCCATTTATTTCATCATATCTAGAGTCCCTTTTTGGCATATCCTAATTAATAACCTTCTTCCTGACCTGGGGAAAAAACATAAAAAAGGGTGAGCTCAAATTCTCAGTAAGGGTAAACAAAAGAAATATCAATCATATCATAAGAACATAACTTTTGGAAATCTTAAAATGTAAAAGAAATCATAATTTCATAACATGGGATAAATCATAGTAGTGAAACATAATCGCAATAATGATAACTTAAAACATGAAGCTTTTTGGAATACACATATAATCATATAGAATCATTTCTTATTAGTCAAGACTCGTTTCCAAGACTATCTTAGTGGACAAAGTCCATTTTTGAACCGAGTTCACTCCTCGTTTCAGTCCTGTTTCATTGTTCCGGTTTAACCTCCCGTTCCATCCATGTCTATCTCATGAGATATAAAATCTTTACCCAATGCATTGGAGGGATATATAGGTCCACCCATCTCATAATGATTCCATTATTATGTGTGCCACAAAATCAAAAATCATACATCATTGCATAACTCATGTAATAAAAATGGGATTCTTAAACAACATGACATCATAAAACAATTCATATAAGATAAAAGAATTCATGAAAATAATTACATCACAACCTAATAAAATCAATGTAATAATAGGGATAGAAACATAACCCTTTATTATCTTAGATGGAAAATAATTTTGATAAAACACTTGAACTCCATTCTTGAGTAAAATATCCTTTCTACTTCAAAAACACTTTTCCTTTCTTAACATGTCATACAATTCTAAACTAAAAGAAGATGATTAAAAATAAACTTGAAAATATTTAAAGGAATCTTCTTGGAAATAATGTTTTAAAAATCCATTCATGCTGTATAATTTTAAAAAAACATTCTTCTCGTACTTTTGTCGGAAAAGTCAAAAAGTACCTCGTACGAAAAACGACAAAAGATTCCTTTCATATCCTTTACTAAAAACTTACCGAAGGGTAAAATTGGATTTAAACAATTGTTGGTGGAAGGAAACAATATTACATATTGAGGGAACATGGATTTGGATGATAAAATACAACCCAGTAAATACCACAGTATAAACAATCTCGGATAAAATGAGATTGTGATATTTTCCCTTACCTTAGGTCCGATTTGCATCGTAAGTGTTCGAACCTCCTGTATAAAGATTTAAATAATTTTATTGAATTATTCCTGAATCATACGTATTTTTATGATATCATATATGGTCATATTCTTAACTTATTATAAGTAATATTTCATTACTACTTGTTATTCGGGTGTTTATTACTTTTTGTTCTTATGCATGTTTTATCGAATAAATTCTTATTATTCTCTTTAGGTTATAGATACCTCATTTACAGAATGTTATTAGTGTATTATATATCATATTAATTCATTCAATTCATTTATATAATCATTATTAAATGATGATCATGTAGAACGAGTCGCATCACATCGTGTAGATGGTATTTCGTACGTATGCACGAGCGATGATATCGTTCCCATGATCATGGAATTGTATTGGAGTGTATGTACACTATTTAGGAATCAATATCACCTTACAATAATAATATATAGTTATTATTTACACCATTATACCCATCCAAGTAAGGTGGTTGGGGAAAATAGAATACACCACGGTGTGGATACGATATTCCGTATGTACGCGTGCGCGGTGATTTTGTTTTCCGTAGGATGGATAGATGGTGAAATATGGTTGTTTCATACATATAATAACATATAAGTATATGAGTTATACTGATGTAATTACTTCATAATGAAACAACTAATGAAGAATAAGTGGAAGAAGAAATAAAGATGAAAAAATCGGTAACGGGCAATACCTCTTCTTTGAAGTGCTTCTTTGAGACCTCCTTTTAGGGCACTAAAATTGGTCTTTGAAGAAGACCAGGACCTCTAGGATGCCTCTAGGGAAGTGGAGAGGATAAAGTGGCAGGGTTTGGCCAAGCTTGAAGGCTCAACGTGGTGTGAGGAAGAGATGGAGGAGGTGCCCTTTTATAAGGGAGGATAGGGGCATCTTTGGAAATATAAGAAATATTAGTTTATATTAAATCCCAACCCCACTTAAAAACATCCAAAAAGAATCATATCCAAAATTAGATGAGATAGGGTTGTAATCTCATCAAACAATAAAATTTAGACATTTTAGTAATTTATTTTAAACATTATCAACTTGATTTATCCTTATTTATCAATTTAATTTTACATGTGGTAATAATATTCTAAATTTCAAATTATTAAAAATAATTACATATGTGTTGTGAATTTTCCATAATTTGAAACTATATGACATTTTAGACCATATAAAATTTAATTTATAATTGTTCAATATTTTTGTGATTTTTAAACAATTTTATAATATGTTATTTTTATAAAATAACAATAGTGTCAATTTTGACACTATTCATTTATTTGAATTTAAATAAAATATATACAGAGGATATGTTCGAACTAAAAGCTTTAATAGATCCATAAAATGTCATATGTTTTTATAAAATTAGTGTATCACATTAAATAGTTCATATAATATTTATTTTATTATTTTTAAAACCATTTATTTGATATTTTAATTAAACAAATAATTTCAACATCACTATTGTGTCATAATTAATGATAATTATTTAATCCCTAAAAATTATAAATAAATTCCTATGATGTATATAATTGTATTATATTTCTGGATACTATTAATGTTCTAAGTTTCATTAAGTTTATCATTAAATTAACATTATTATACTTATAAGATTTAAGAAAGTGACATGTTGTCACATTCTTTGGGTTTAATACTAATTAAATTATTTTCATGGAACAAAGTCCATTAAATGAATATAATCCGACCCTTAGGTGATATGGGTCGACTTTTGGTTATCCAATAAGATTTTGGCAGGTTTTAGGTAATTTTATAACATTATATTTACCCTTAATTACCAGATTTACCTTTAACTATGTTAAATAAAATTTACCGTAGTTACTATTCATAATGCCCAAAAATAAAAGTAGTCTATTAACATAATTTGGACCCATTAATTCTGAATATGGAATCAATTTTTCAGAATTCAAAACATATAAGTTGTATTAATTAATTTAAAATAAATCTCGTTGTTAAGAAAACTGGTTTTAGAAGTTAAAACATTGCCAAAGATTGATATGTTTTTACCTATGAATTCAATGTGAAACTAATGATAATTACATACATTATATTAAATGGTAAAAATATATTCAATTTATACTTTAAAACCATTCAATATTATAATTTATACATATAAATTATCTCAATGAAAAAAGTTGTTTTTAATTAAAAATTAGCGTATTTTTACTATTCGTCAAAATATGAAAGTTATCAGAAAAATATCAAAAATTTATCCAAAGTAAATTTTTATACCCTGATTCAAAATAAGAATTTTATTTTGTCAAATTGAACTTATAAACATGTCAAAAACTAGATTTAATGTGGGTGCACCATCAAAAGGCGGAAAAACTGTATTTTTTTAAAAATACTTCTTTTATTCAAAATAAAACTGATTTTGCTTTTATACCTCATTCTAGAAAATGTATAAGTTGAATTAAAATGTTATAAAATTAAAAATTAAGTTATTACTATTCATAACGGATAGTTTTAATAATATTTTAATAGCATATCGTTGCTTAGTGAAACTCGGTATTGTGTACGACGCACGCTATCGAGGAAGGTCACAGTTGCGTGTAAAGCGAGCCAAGCTAGTGTTGTGTGTAGTGAAAGATTCCATTGATTATTTATATAACATAAAAACAAAATATTTCTCATAAAAGTCTCGGGTGTTACATTCTACCCCCCTTAAAATGAATTTCACCCTCAAAATTCGTAACTTTGTAACAAACAGATGACGATACCTCTCCCCCATCATATCCTTAAGCTCCCATGAAGCTTCATCTAATTGGTGGTTCCTCCATAAAAATTTCACCAAGTGAGTGGTCTTGTTCCATAGGACTTTTTCACTATGATATATAATCTCTATTGGTTGTTCTTCATAAGAAAGATCTTGCTCCAGTGGTACAACTTCTGAGCTGAGTACATGTGAAGGATCAGGTATGTACTTTCTCATGAGAGATACATGGAACACATCGTGAACTTGAGAGAGATTCGGTTGAAGCGCCAATCAGTAAGCTACCTTCCCAACACGATCCAGTATTTCGAAAGGACTGATATATCTAGGTCTCAACTTCCCCTTCTTTCCAAATCTCATGACCCTCTTCCAGGGAGATATTTGTAAGAACACTTTATCACACACTTCAAACTCTAGGTCTTTTCTTCGGATGTTGGCATAACTTTTCTGTCGACTCTGAGCTGCTCTTATGTTTTGTTGAATAGATCTGACCTTTTCTTCCATTTCATCAATGAGATCATGTCCTAATAGATTTCTTTCCCCAACTTCATCCCAGTAAGTTGGAGTCCTGCATTTCTTTCCATAGAGAGCTTCATAAGGATCCATCTGAATACTAGAGTGAAAGCTATTATTATAAGAAAATTCCACCAAAGGAAGGTGTTGATCCCAACCACCTTTGAAATCTATAGAGCAATCTCTCAACATATCTTCTAGAGTTTGAATTTTCCTCTCAGATTGACCGTCTGTCTGAGGATGATAAGAACTGCTGAAACTCAACTCTGTATCCAGAGTATGCTGAAGACTTTGCCAGAACATTGAGGTAAACCTTGGATCCCGATTAGATATAATAGAAATTGGTACTCCATGCAATATTACCACTTCCTTTACATATATCATGGCAATCTGATCCAGAGAGAAATTCTCTCTAATAGCGATGAAGTGTGCCGACTTTTTAAGACGATCAACTATGACCCAGATAGCATTATTTCCTTTGGATGTTTTAGGAAGTCCGGTTACAAAGTCCATAGTGATGTTTTCCCATTTCCATTCTGGTATGGGTAATGGTTGTAACATCCCCTTAGACTTCTTTCACTCAGCTTTAACTTGCTGACAAACCAAGCATCGAGAGACATATTCAGCAACATCTCTTTTCATGCCATCCCACGAGAAGTACTCTTTCTGTTACCTATACATCTACGTGCTTCAAGTATGAATAGTGAATGAAGAACTATGAGCCTCATCCAGCAGCTCCTTCTTTAATTCGGGGAGGGGAGGAACACAAACCTGATTCTTGAACTTTATTATCCCATCACAATCAAGGTTGAATTCAGAAACATTTCTAACCTTCTTTTGTAACTCGATATCTTCTTTCTGTTCCTCTTTAATCTTCACATGTATAGATGGTTGAACATTAATTTGAGAAAGATAAGATTTTTCCCCTTCCATTATAATTCCAAGATCCATCCTTTTTAATTCCATAAATATTGGATCTTTTTTTATCCTCATGATGGATAAGCTAGCATGGTCTTGTCGACTTAATGCATCTGCCACCTTGTTTCCTTTCCTAGGGTGGTAATGAATTGAGCATTTGTAATCCTTAATCATCTCCAACCATCTTCTTTGACGCATATTCAGCTCCTTTTGTGTGAAAATATACTTTAAACTTTTATGATCAGTATAAATATCACACCTTTCACCATAAAGGTAATGCCTCCAAATATTTAATGCAAAGATTATAACAGCTAACTCCAAATCATGAGTTGGGTAATTTTGCTCATGGATTTTCAACTGTCTTGAGGCATAAGCTATCACCATATCATTTTGCATAAGAACACACCCAAATCCCTTCTTGGATGCATCACTGTAGATCACAAACCTTTCTCCACTACAAGGCAGTGTGAGCACAGGTGCACTGGATAACCTTCTTTTCAACTCCTTGAAATTCTCTTCACATTCCTCTGTCCAAACAAACATAACTCCTTTATGAGTCAACCTGGTGAGTGGATTAGATAATCGTGAAAAATCTTTCACAAAACGTCGATAATATCCAGCCAAACCAAGAAAACTTCGGATCTCAGTTACTATTGTTGGTCTCGACCATCTTTCGATAACCTCTATTTTTTCTGGATCCACAGATATCCCCTATTTTGAGATTATGTGACCCAAAAATGAAACTCTTTGAAACCAAAATTCACACTTGGTAAATTTTTCATAAAGCTTCTCATTTCTCAGGGTCTTCAATATAATTCTCAAGTGATCTTCATGTTCTTCCTTGCTCTTTGAATATACAAGAATATCGTCTATTAAGACTACCACAAACTGATCAAGATAGTCTCTAAAGACTCTATTCATCAGATCCATGAAGATAGAAGGGTAATTAGTAAGACCAAATGGCATCACTATAAATTCATAGTGTCCATACCTAGTACGGAAGGCCATCTTTGGTATATACTCCCTTTTGACCCTTAATTGGTGATACCCTGAACGAAGATCAATCTTGGAAAAGTATTGAGCTCCGCGTAGTTGGTCAAATAGGTCATCAATGCGTGGGAGAGGATATTTTTTCTTGATAGTGATCTTGCTAAGTTCTCGATAATCAATGCAGAGTCTCATTGATCCATATTTCTTCTTAACAAATAAAACAGGTGTTCCCCAAGGTGAAACACTAGGGCGTATGAATACCTTATCAAGATTCTCTTGGAGTTGCTTCTTCAATTCCTGCAACTCAATTGGGGCCATTCTATAAGGTATCTTTCAAATAGGCAAAGCACCCGATATGAGTTCTATTGAAAACTCAAATTCGCGATTTGGTGGAAGACCCAGCAATTCCTCTGCAAAGACATCATCAAAATCCATTACAATAGGAATATTCTTAATCATGAGTTTCCCACCAACCATTTGAGATAAATAACCCTCATTTAGTGGAATCGAGACCCATAAGATGGAAGGAATTTCCACTGGAAGGTTATGTTCATCCTTGTATCGATAGATGATCATAGATTGATCTGGAATGTGAAATGTGACTTCCCTTCTTTGGAAATTGATATGAGCTCCATATAAATAAAGCCAATCTATGCCAAGAATCACATCAAATTCCACTATAGGAAGGATCACAATATTTTCAGAAAGCACTTTCCCACAAACTTCAATCGGGGAAGAATTATAAGCTTTTGATGCAACTGTTGTGCCATTAGGGGTTGTCACAGCTAACTCAACATCTAATTGTTGAGGTAATACGGTGATACCCTTCGAAAATTCTTCAGAAATAAAAGAGTGGGTGGATCCATAATCAAATAAAACATTTGCTACTTTAGAGTGGATGGTAAGTGTACCTTTCACAACATCATTATTGTACTCCGCATCACTGATAGAAATTGCATATGAATTTCCTTTGTCTTTAGCCTTAAGAGGTTTTTGACGTCGACCATCATCATAAACCCTTGGATTTGGTAATTTATTGGCATAATGTCCCATCTCCTTGCACTTGAAACATTGAAGTGTAGTAGGTTCATTCTGTGTATCCTTTTCATTGTTCGCATCACTAGACATCTTCTTCCCATCATTGCGGCATTCAAATGCCCGATGACCTTCCTTTCCACATTTGAAACAATTACTTGTCCCTTTAAGACAACTCCCTCCATGTTTCTTTCCACACTTTGAGCATAATGTAAATCTCATCTTCTTTTCAGTGTGCTCTTTAGATTTTCCTTTGAATTCCATTTTCATCTTCTTATCAAACCCATATGACTGATGGGTTACTCCAATCTCCATCTCAACTTTGAGAGCACATCGAATGATTTCCTCATAGCTATTGAAGTCCCTTATGGCTAACGCCCTTCAATGACTTGTTTTTAAGCCACCAAAGAATCGATCGATCTTACTCTCAGGTTGGATAATAATACTAGAAGTGTACCTTGCAAGTCTTGTAAAATTTTCTTCGTAGGTACCAACGGGTTCATCATACTTTTTCTTCAGTTCAAGAAACTCTTTCTCCATATTTGTTCAGAGAATACGAGGGAAGTACTTATTGAAAAATAAGTTCTTGAACTCGTCCCATTCCATGGACTCAATTTCATCCCTTTGCCTTGTATTCTTAATAAGATTCCACCATTGATCATCATCTCCTTCCAAACGATACACTGCTAGGATGACTTTATCATGCTCAGAACATTGAAGAACTAAAAATATCTTTTCAGTATTACTAATCCATTGTTCAGCAACTAATGGATCAGTAGACCCGCTGAATGAAGGTGGAAGCTGCCTCATGAAGGATTCAACAGAATGTTGCTCCTTCCTTTGCTCGTTTGGAAGTCCTGCATGATTCATAGCTTGAGAATGTTGTGTGAGCATGGATACAAGAATTTTCATTCCATCTCCTATAACGTTTGTTTGCTCAGGGGGACAATCATTGCATTTCCCGTCTCATTCCGCATTAACACGGTTCCTTCGGGTTCCAGCCATTGACTAAAACCAAGAAGAATATTGTGAGCAACACTAATTATAATAGGAAAACCACATAATCAAGAATAAAATTTCACACTTAAGGTCTTATCATAGGTTGTTCATGGCCATTTCTAAAACACTAATATTGTGTTCTATGCTTAGACTTATCCTTAGGATTCTTACTAAGGCTTTCACATCCTAGTTTCCAAAGGTTGACTATACCTTTCCTCTGATACCAACTATAACGACCCATACTTTACATACATTGTTAATACTTCAAAATTGAAGCATAATTATTACAATATATAACAAAACCATGGAAGGACCGTATAGTTATAGAGTCTTTAGAAACTGGGAAACATAAACTACTGGTTCATAAAGCATCTACTTTGTCTCCCATTTATTTCATCATATCTAGAGTCCCTTTTTGGAATATCCTACTTAATAACCTTCTTCCTGACCTGGGGAAATAAAACATACAAAAGGGTGAGCTCAAATGCTCAGTAAGGGTAAAAAAAAAGAAATATCAATCACATCATAAGAAAATAACTTTTGGAAATCTTAACCTACAAAAAAATCATAATTTCATAACATGGGATAAATCATAGTAGTGAAATGTAATCCCAATAATCATAACATAAAACATGAAGCTTTGTGGAATACACACATAATCATAGATAATCATTTCTTATTAGTCAAGACTCTTGCCAAGACTATCTTAGTGGACAAATTCCATTTCTGAACCGAGTTCACTCCTCATTTCAGTCCTGTTTCACTGAACCGGTTTAACCTGCCGTTCCAGCCATGTCTATCTCATGATATATAAAATCTTTACCCAATGCATAGGAAGGAGATATAGGTCCCACCCATCTCATAATGATACCATTCTTATGTGTTCCACAAAATCAAAAATCATACATCATTTCATAACTCATGTAATAAAAATGGGATTCTTAAACAATATGACATCATAAAACAATTCATATAAGATAAAAGAATTCATGAAAATAATTAAATCACAACATAATCAAATCAATGTAATAAATGGGATAGAAACATAACCCTTTATTATCTTAGATGGAAAATAAATTTGATAAAACACTTGAACTCCATTCTTGAGGAAAATATCCTTTCTACTTTGAAAACACTTTTCCTTTCTTAACATGTTATACAATTCTAAACTAAAAGAAGTTGACTAAAAATAAACTTGAAAACTTGTAAAGGAAGCTTATTTGAAATAATGTTTTAAAAATCCATTCATGCCGTATAATTTAAAAAAACATTATTCTCGTACTTTTGTCGGAAAAGTCAAAAAGTACCTCGTACGAAAAACGACAAAAGATTCCATTCATATCCTTTACTAAAAACTTAACGAAGGGTAAAATTGGATTTAAACAATTATAGGTGGATGGAAAAAATATTACATATTGAGGGAACATGGATGTGGATGATAAAATACAACCCAGTAAATTCCAAAGTATAAACAATCTCGGATGAAATGAGATTGTGATATTTTCCCTTACCTTAGGTCCGATTTTCTTCGTAAGTGTATGAACCTCTTGAATAATGATTTAAATAATGTTATTGACTTATTAAAAAATCATAAGTATTTTTATGATATCATATATGGCCATATTCTTTGCTTCTTATTAGTAATATTTCATTACTACTTGTTATTCGGGTGTTTATTACTTTTTCTTCTTATGCGTGTTTTGTCGAATAAATTCTTATTCTTCTCTTTAGGTTATAGATACCTCATTTCCAGAATGTTATTAGTGTAATATATATCATATTAATTCATTCAATTCATTTATATAATCATTATTAAATGAAGATCATGTAGAACGAGTCGCATCACATCGTGGAGACGGTATTCCGTACGTACGCACGAGCGATGATATCGTTCCCATGATTGTGGAATTATATTGGAGTGTATGTACACTATTTTGGAATCAATATCACCTTAAAATAATCATATATAGTTATTATTTACACCATTATACCCATCCAAGTAAGGTTGTGGGGGGAAATAGATTACACCACGGCGTGGAACGGTATTCCGTACGTACGCACGTGCGGTGATTTTGTTTTCCGTAGGATGGATAGATGGTGAAATATGTATGTTTCATATGTATAATAACATATCAATATATGAGTGATACTGATTTTATTACTTAATAATTAAAGAACTAAAGAAGAAGAAGTGGAAGAAGAAATAAATATGAAAGAATCGGTAACGAGCATTACCTCTTCTTTGAAGCGCTTCTTTGAGACCTCCTTTTAGGGCACTAAAATTGGTATTCGAAGAAGACCAGGACCTCTAGGATGTCTCTAGAGAAGTGGAGAGGATAAAGTGGTAGGGGTTGGCCTAGATTTAAGGCTCAAAGTGGTGTGAGGAAGAGAGGGAGGAGGTGCCCTTTTATAAGGGAGGAGAGGGGCATCTTTGGAAATATAAGAAATATTGGGTTATATTAAATCCCAACCCCACTTAAAAACTTCCCAAATGACTCATATATAAATTTTAGATTCGATTGGTTTGTAATATCATCAACCAATAAAATTTATACATGTTAGTAATTTGTTTTTAACATTATCAACTTGATTTATCATTATTTATCAATTTAATTTTATTTGTGGTAATAATATTCTAAATTTTAAATTATTATAAATAATTACATATTTGTTGTGAATTTTCCATAATTTGACACTTTATGACATTTTCGACCATATAAAATTTAATTTATAATTTTTAAATATTTTTGTGATTTTTAAACAATTTTATAATATGTTATTTTTATAATACAACAATAGTGTCAATTTTGACACTATTCATTTATTTGAATTTAAATAAAATATATACAGAGGATATGTTCGAACTAAAAGCTTTAATAGATCCATAAAATTTCATATGTATCTAGAAAATTTGTGGAGCACATTAAATAGTTCATAAAATATTTATTTTATTATTTTTAAAACCATTTATTTGATATTTTAATTAATAAAATAATTTCAACATCACTATTGTGTCATAATTAATGATAATTATTTAATCCCTATAAATTCTAAATAAATTTCTATGATGTATATAATTTTATTAGATTTCTGGATACTATTATTTTTCGAATTTTCATTAATTTTATCACTAAAGTAAATTATTATACTTATAAGATTTAAGAAAGTGACATGTTGTCACATTCTTTGGTTTTAATAATAATTAAATTATTTTCATGGAAAAAAGTCCATTAAATGAATCTAATCCTACCCTTAAGTGATATGGGTCAACGTTTATTCATCCAATAGGATTTTGGCAGGTGTTAGGTAATTTTATAATCTTATATTTACTCTTAATTACCCGATTTACCTTTAACTATGGTAAATAAAATTTACCGTAGTTACTATTCATAATGCCCAAAAATAAAAAGTAGCCTATTAACATAATTTGGACCCACTGATTCTAAATATGGAATCCATTTTTTAAAATTTAAAACATATAAGTTTCAGTAATTAATTTAATATAAATCCTGTTGTTAAGAAAATGGGTTTTAGAAGTTAAAACATTACCAAAGATTGAAATGTTTTTACCAATGAATTCAATGTGAAACTAATGCTAATGACATAAATTATATTAAACGGTAAAAATATATTCTATTTATACTTTAAAACTATTCAATATTATAATTTATCCATATAAATTATCTCAATGAAAAAAGTTGTTTTTAATTAAAAATTAAGGTATTTTTACTATTCATAAAAATATAAAAGTTATCAGAAAAATATCAAAAATTTATCCAAAGTAAATTTTTATACCCTGATTCAAAAGAAGAATTTTATTTTGTCAAATTGAACTTATAAACATTTCAAAAACTAGATTTAATGTGGGTGCACCACCAAAAGGCGGCAAAATTGTATTTTTTGAAAAAGACTTCTGTTATCCAAAATAAAACTGATTTTGCTTTTATACCTCATTCTAGAAAATGTATAAGTTGAATTAAAATGTTATAAAATTCAAAATTCAGTTAGTAATATTCATAATGGCTAGTTTTAATAATATTTTAATAGCATATCGTTTCTTAGTGAAACTCGGTATTGCATACGACACAAGCTATTGAGGAAGGCCACGGTTGCGTGTAAAGCGACCCAAGCTAGTGTTATGTGTAGTGAAAGATTCATTTGATGATTTATATAACATAAAAACAAAATATATCTCATAAAAGTCTCGGGTGTTACATTTACCATATTTGAACCCATAGATACAAGGGTACTTATAATGGAAAGAAATTTTACTCCTTAATAAAGACAAAAAATATACCAAGGGATGCAACTTCTATTTTCAAAAAAAACTATGAATGATGATGATGGTACCCGATAGTTTTAAATCTAGTTTAATGAAGTATTAAAGAATGAAAGGAAAAAATATATTCTTATTATGATATTGAAATTAGGATTAAGAATCTACCTTGGTCCAAGTAATCTCTTTACATTCACTAAGCTCCCATTTTCTCAAGGACAGGTAATTTGGTTGACTCAAAGATTGGGAAACCTGACACGATGTTTAAACATACGGAATAACTCACCATATGGTTATGGAGATTGTTATACACTATTTAATAAATAAATGGGAACTCCCTCACTCAATGAAATAATGGTTATTCTCTCTAAATGTATATATATTTTGAAAAAATATAATAATTAAAAAACTTGAGATAAATTATCATTTAAAATACTTATACTTCATAAAATCATTCCAAATTCATTATAGGGACAATGAAAAAAAACTACCCTCTAATTCAATCCATTAGGAGGAGAAAATAATAGTGAAAAATAAAATAGATAAACCTCGATATGTTAGCTTTATCCGATGGTGTGTGATATTGGGACTTGATCCATAAAACATTAAATTCTTTTCTAGGGATGTAGTGTTCTCTATTTATAGGAAAAAATATCAATTGTATCTTTATATATCTATTTAATATCTATACCACCTATAATATAACTAAAATTAATCTAGATAAGAAGGAAAAAATTTTATGAATATTTCTTTTTTTTATCTCCCAAAAAATCTATCTCAAAAAACATATACATAAGGATTATATTAAAATGGTATATTTCAGATGATTTCAATCTTATGATGTGAGAAAATATGGTTATGGAACAAAATGAACCACTTATAGTACCACCTTATATCTTTTTTATGGTCAAGTTTCAACCCATTCATCCATTCTGTGATATCCTCTTTTTATCCATGAAAATACTTTCATCTTCACCATATTTCTTCAATGAATTATGAGAAAACATTTATGATCATGACTACCCCATCTCATCACTTTCCCAAATGACTCTGCAACACATTCCATGATAGTTTCACATAAACCACAAACTATTCTTCACCTCAAATTATTCCACTACTTCAACACTTCCTACTGTTATGTGGTATGTCACATTTTAGTCCATAACAATTCACTTCTATTAACATGAAGATATCCATCTATATCACTCAAAATATTATGTAATATCTAGAATCAGAATCTAAAAAATTATAAGACCTTTACAAACTACAAATTCATAGTTTTAGCCTTATTTTACATCTAAGGACCCTTATGAAATAACCATACTCTTATGAAGATCCCATTGTGGGAATCCTCCTTAGTTAAATTTTAATATCTCTTTCTCATAGGGCCAACATTAGGATACATGGGTGTTATGGGTGCCTCATGGTATTTATAGAGGGTCAGAGTCAAGATTCTACTGATATCTTATAAAATTGTAGGTCTATTATAGGAACAACATAACATTTTCATCATTACATGGAATCCCTAGTAGGGAGGAAGAAATTTTTTTAATGAATTGGATTCAAGTATTTCTACACAATCCACATGTTTTAAATCTACATTACTTTCCCACAACTCATTTATTATACATTAGAATTAAAACTATATTAGGGTCACATTAATAAGCCAAATCACTAAAAAAACACCATTTTATACACTAATTGCACAACCCATCATTATAGTTACAAACACCCATTGTGAAACCATGAGTTTTGGACTAGACTCTGATCCATTGTTGGAACAGTTAAGGATATTCCTCTGATCCTCCATTCCAACCTTGGATACACTGTCATCAAGGTTATTTTTTCTTCAGCTGACCATTCTTTATTGGTGTTTCATGGGGATTCCATAATACTTTTTCCACTATTTTTTAATATTTTATTTACCATAATTTCTCCAATAATTAAACATAATTAATGACTTATATGACCACTTTAAAACACAATTAATTAGAATAAAATAGTTTTTTTAAAAAATAAATCAATGAATTTAATAAAATAATAACTGAAATAAATGAATTTGTTTAGAATAATTATTTAAATTCTTTATTATTATATATTCTATTTTTGATCAGTCTCACTTTATAAATTCTCTCCTCACTCAAGGAACATTTGGTTAGAGTTATTCTTATACCTTGAGTACATCAATATTTACCAGTCTTAAAAATTATCTGAAATATCAACACCCAAAATAAAAAATCAACATTAATGATGAGGGGTTTCATAAAAGTATAAAATTTCTATGCGTTTAAGGGTTGGTAGGAAATTTATGTGAAAAAATATAAGGGTAATTTTTTTCTTATAATATAAATTATAAATAATTATATACAATATAAAGCCCAAAAAACTCTTCCCTAATATTGATTTTACTCAAAAAAATCTCAATTCATATTCCCATAAATCATATAAATATGTATAATTAAATACACCCAACTTTCAGTAGTAATTCCTTCACAACAATTTTCAATATTCTATTTATCCTTATTTTGAATAATGTTTAGTATCTTTCACTCTTTATCTATTGGTGGGAATAAAATAAAGAATAATAAAAGTCAATTTATGAAATTTCTACCTCAACTAATAATAGTTCCTCAAATATTCTATATTTTTAGTAAAATTATTCCCCTAAAATCTATGGAACAACCTTTCCCCCACACTAATTCCATTATAAATCCTGAAAAATATCAGTAATATTTTAGGAAGGATAAAAAATGATTTGTAATGTAGCTTATCTATCAAGGACATACCTAGATTTTATTGGAATAAAAAAATGATAAATGTATAGGAATGTATCAATAGAGTAATGGTATTAAATAAAAAATTACTTAATAATCTTAATATTACATTGTTCATTCATAATTTTGAGAAGAAATAAATTTACTTTCTTTTAATCAATGTGTCTTCAGAATATCCCAAGAAAAGGGTATAATAAATACAATGAAACAAATACCTAAAACCCTCTTAGAAATGAAATAAATAAAATAATAAAAATTACTCAAGCAATTAATAAAAATATCAGTCAATATAAACATTATAAAATAAAATTATAGAATTTTTTAGAGGGATTTTTTTTCTACATTTATCAATCAATACCCCAAAATGATGATTCATCAAATCAATACCCACATGAATAACCATGTTCATCCATACCATATCTTACTCATCCAAACATATGAATAATGATATATATATAACATGGAATGATGGTAATACTAATAAAATTATTCATCGTAGATAAAAAAATAAAGAAAAAAGGCCATATGTGGCATGAAAATTCCATTAAACCCAAACAACTTTTAACAAATACACAGGGAAGTAAAAAATATAATGAGTTTAAAATAAATACAACTATTTCCATTTAATCTCTCCCATTTATACCTTTTCCTATAATCATATCATATTTTCATCCTCATAGACCTATAATATTAGAAATAATCAAGTGAAACAACAAGGTATTTTAAAATTAAGTTCTAAAATACAAAATGATGAATGTATCAACATCCAAAATAATCCTAATTTAATGTTATGAAAAATAATTTCTAAAAAATAATATATAAAATAATGTTACATCATATAATGTATTTTTTAATGTATTTTGGCTATAAAATACTACTTATATTAATGTTAATTATAGTTTGATAGAAGTTAACTAATCCAGTTTAATGAATTGACATGGTTGAGATTATGGATATTATATGAGAATTATTTATTTCTCTAAAATTAGCATCACTGTTATATGGGTCCATACATTAAATAATTTTTAAGGGATAATCCATTGGTTCTTAGTTATTCATCAAAAATCATATGTCAAATCATGGAATAAATAATCCTCATAGTATTCATTAAACTCCTCTTTCCCAATATATTCCCTTATGTCATAAATATTTTCAAATAGATTTATTTTATCCTTCATTTCCATAATTTGAAATTTTCCCCTATTATTCATAGAAATTAATACTTTTCATCAATAAATAGGAGAGAAATTTTCTAATTATATCTTACTAAGTTCAATCAAATACTATATAATTTCAACGGTTTTTTTCATAGAATGATGTATATTATATATCACATGGTCACCACAAATACTTTGATATACGTCACTACATTGATAATTAATTAAGTCCCTTATCTTTTATAAATGTGTCCTTTAAAAATTAAATATTTTCTATTATTCATCAATTTATAGAAAAAGAAAATCCAAAAGAAAATATAATTTATCCACTTTAACCAAAATATAATTAATCAATCATCCTTAATATCCCTATTTTCTATATAATACTTCTGGAAAAACTCATGTGGGATTCATTTTCTCCAATCCCATGATCATTAATGTTGATTATGACATAATTTCCACACTTTTTCCAAGATATCACAAGGCACTTCTTAACTCATAAGATATACTCTCTATAGGAATTGAAGAACAATATGGACATTATTATTTCTATAGTAGAATCCTCAAAACCGTGGCTGATTATTCTCCTATGAGTTTTATTTTGTAAATACCTTCATTTTTACTATTGTTTTAAATAAAATTCTTTATAAACATTGTTTATGGTGGAATATGAGATAATGATTCATAAAAGGAGATGTTATTATAATGTTTTTAAAGGTTTGACGAAAATTACTTATTTTATCTTCCATATTCCCTTGCTTCATCCTTCTCTAGAATGGTAATAGTATTGTGTAAGGACGAAGTAATTAAACTATATCTTTATTATAAACTTATTATTTCCCTTTCCTTATAATTTCATATTTGTTATCATATTTTATTCATTCCACTTTATTAATTACTTCAATATTTTTCTCACTTCTCAAGGAGATAACCTCCAATTTTCCAACTTGGTATAACCTATGTGTTTTCTAGTGGCATTTTTCATAACCAATCATTGAGTTGGTTTATAATATTTATAACATGGAATTATAGATTTTGCATGGAATCCTTTTTATAATTTGAATCTTCTTTCAACTCATTAATGGAATCTATAATGGTTCTCGTGAATATTGATATGGTCTCTATAAATGAAATGATTTGGATTTAGTGAGATGAAAATTATTTTTGTTGAAAACCCACTGATCATTGTTGAAATTATTGATTTATTTTGGCCTCCAAACATTGAAATTTTTTTAATTATTGTAATTAATACAATTGGAATAGTTAGAATACATACATAGGGTTTGGTGAATGGCCACCATGCATCTAATAGATTTTTTTGGCCCTCAATTTTTGAAGCCATTAATCCATTGTTTTCCATGTGAACTCAAATTTTTCTAGACTCCATTCATTTTCCATTGGAATCTATTTTGTTACATTTCATTAAAAATTTCATAATTCTTTCTTGGTAGCTTATTAAATACTGATCCTACTATGAACACATTATTAATTTACATGATTTCCTAAGATATAAGCTCATTGAATTTTTTTATTATCATAAAACTTTCAATATGTTAATGGGGATTATTTTGAAACAAATCCTTAATTCTCTATTATTCACTATAGTTTGATTCATCATCAAATTGATTGAAATTTAAAATGTACACATGATTGTTCATGGATTTAGAGGGATAAAGAAATCATAAAAGAGACATTATTTCCAACTAATCCCATGTTTTAATATAATTAGGTTCCATTATTTGGATCCATACCCTATATTTTTATTTTAATGAGAATTAAATGAACCTTAACCTCACCACATCACTTGAAAATTTACTGAATTTGATGGTATGATAGTGTACAAAGAATATTTTTGGGCATGTCTTGAAATATTAATGTGGTAGCTTAATGAACTGAATAAAATGGATATCACTAAAATGAATAGCTGATTTATTTAAAAATTATTTATATTAAATGATTGAATTAAAATTCATCATAGGACCCCCACACTATATGGTAGACTACACTCTATTGATGTTATTTCCCTCAGTTTTCCCTTATACTATTTTTCATCCCCTGGTTCTCTCTCTACCCTAAAATGGACTTGTTATTTCTTATTATTCTGTAGGATTATTTCTAAATTAGGATCATATTCAAGATTTTTTTACCATTTAATTTATTGGAATAGTCATCAATCAAAAGGTTGTGACATAAATTGGGAACATAAGAAATCCATGAGTAAAAGAAAAAATTAGAACCGAAAAGAGGAAAAAAGTATCATTATCATATATTTCTAAAGAAACATACCCCAAAACTACACAAAAAACATCGAATTGTGAAAGGCATCATAAATTTCTATGTATTAATAAAATTTATAATTTATAAACTTGTTAAAAATTCAATATAAATAATAATTCATAGTATAGGGCACATGAGTATCGAGGTTGAACCTTACAGACAAGGATAATAAAAAAGGGAAACAGTAAAACACAAAAGTTATGATGAAAAATATAGAAATTGTAACACCCTAATATTTTAGTTTTAATTTCCATTTAAATAAGTATTATGTTGGATAACTTGTTCCACACACATTACTTATCTAAAATGAAATATATATATTTAATTATTATAAAATTATAATTAGTAAATATAGATATTATAATTTACCAATGAATTTGGTTGGTAAAAATTAAGGAAAACTCATTATGAAATATATATCTAAAAATAAATAAATAAAACTTTTATTATTAATTTAAATATTAAATTTAAATAGTATAACTAAATAACTAACAATATCACATTATGCCTAAAAATTTAGTTTTTCTAAAATTTGATTTTTAGGTGGTATAAAAGTTTACTACAAGAAACTATTTATATTATAGTTAAATGATGAAAAAATAGGTTTTCATTATGAATAATATTTGAACACAAATATTTTATGAATTTATATGAAATAAAAACAAGAATAGTTAATATTTTCAAACCATTTTCTTATAAAAATATTTTTTTCATTATATATTATGTTTCCATTAAAAAGTTAAATACATAAATTTATTATTTTTAATTTAAAAAAATGAAATTTATCATTTGATACAGCATAATTTTTTAATTATGATTAATTTATATAATTTTTCTAAAAATATAGATTTGTATTTTAAAAGTATGAAATATCGATTTTACAAGTACTAAGAATTTTATGATAACACTTGTATATAACGATGAACAAAATATTTAAGAATTTTTTTACTAATAAAATATGTATTCAATACGTAATATTATACATTTAAATTAGATATTATTAATTTACAAACAAATATTATAAATTTTACAACCTAAGTTATATTCTTCTAAAACTATATTTATATGTGTTAAAATTTTTATTTATAAAATATTGTTTTTCTCAGTTTGACGAATTTAGTATTATGAAATGGTTTTTATATTTTTAATAATAATATAAAAATTATTTTATAAGGTTTATATTTTTATTTATAAAAAAAATAAGGTTACAAGATAGAGTTACATCGAAAAAGGTAAATTATTGTAAAACTAAAAACTAATGAGAAAAAAACTAAAATAACTCGAAACCTATGTCCAAATGAGTTTTTGAAAGAATGATTTACCCATAATCATATCTTCTTCATTATGTTCTAATTATTTTTTCAGAAATTCCTTCAATATGTAATTTCCTTTTTATATTATTACCAAAATGTCACTTGTTTAACTTATAAATGGATCCTTTCAACACTCCACTTATTTGTACCCTAAAATCGCATTATTTTACCCAAAATCTACCAATATACCTCCCCAAAACTCATAAACACATACTAGAGGTTATTTTACTATAAAAGGACCACCTGTTAAATCCATAATTTTATTTACAAAAGATTTATTCAAAGGATTAAGGTAAAAATTCCCAAATATCTCTTTTTCATTTCTATTTCCCTATGTATTCTTCTTCTACTTAAAATTCTGTTATAAAATACTGAATTAATTATATCAATATCATTATTAATAAAAAAAATTATTATATTGATAGATAATTTTTCCACTATCTTCCTCCATTCTCTTTATAAAATGAAAACTTCCTATATGCATACGCGATGACTACTTTCTCCATGGAGAGATGTGTTCCATTTTTTATAACTTCCATACATGGATAGTTTAAAGGAGATATTTAAAGAGTAAATATGATATTTATAGCATTATTAATATTAATAAATTATAAATCAATTTATATATTCTTTTTAATATTTGAAAAATGAAAGTGATGTCTGCGTGTATGTGTAGATTATCGCCTCTATTGAATTATGTGTTCCATTATTCATCACTACCCTACATGGGGGGTTATTTCCATGAACCTGCTTGAATGACCTGGTAAACGGATACCCAATCCATCCCTAACATAGATCAAATTATTTTCTCAATCCCAATGGGTTTCCGACTACCATAAGTAATTATATCAAACATTAAAGGGAATAGTTTTTACAAAAAACAACCATCGATACAAACAAATAGATGAAAAATCAATGAAAAATCAGTATATCAAGGAGAAAATTTCCACAAAAATATAGATATATATCCCAAGATATACATAAACCAAAGGAAAATACAACATCCATCAAGACACAGTCACCAAAACCCCATGCAAGAAGTGGACCATAGCACCGCTAATAACTATCATCACTCCAAAGTCTTGTAGATCAAGTACACCCACCACATCCAAGTGGTTCTTTCCCTTTCATTAACATAGCATAATAATATCTACAACTGCAAAAAGGAACAAGTAGGGTTCAAGATAAACAGACAAGTATGGTCTCACCAAATGTTCCATAATCAATTCCACATCAATTAAACAATATATTATATAAATTTAAATAAAACAATGAATGTTATAATATTTAAAAAAATTAATTAAAAAATGATTGAAATCATTTAGATAGAAGGGATGTCAATAAATGATTAAATGAAAATTTTAAATAATAACTTATGTAAAAAAATAGAATTGAATAAATCAGTTCTTTAAATTACAAAATATGTAATCAAGTCAGATAGAAAAAATCACCATGGTTATATTCCATGAGTTACATTAGTTTAAAGATCTCCAATCATATAACAACTCAATAATCAATCATGACACAATTTTTTGTTCACTTGTCCATAGGATTCAGAAAATGAGACTAATCAATCAATATTCTATTGGGTAAAATCAATCCCAATGAGGTTTATTTTGGGTTATCATCACCAATCCATTTCTAGAAATTATGAGTCAAAATATACATGTCTTAATCACCTACTATCTACTCAGGCGCATATGTGATTCAATCAATCAATAAATAAATCATGAGAAAATTATTAACTTAAAATAAATTATTCATTCATAGTTCAAATGAACAATTTCATGTTCAACATGACTTTTTTACTTTTTGAAATCAAATCAAGAGGTTTCATCAAATTCCCCCATTTCAAATCATCTATCATTTAAATAAATTTTTTATTAATAATAAAAAACTATTTCATTAAATCATTTCTCATTAAATCCTTCATTTTTTTGAAAATTAACCCAACAATTTCAATGTCATTTAAATTGGGGGTATTAATAATTTCTATTCCATTTATGAATCAAATAGTGAATCATCACATACCAATGTTTTATAAATAAATTGAAAACTCAATTAAATTAAATCAAGTAATTTAGTGTTTAAATTGTAGAGTAATTCCTTATATAACAACCTACATTTAATTACATGATAAAAACATCAAAACTCAGAACAAAAAATTCTGACAAAGAGAAAAAGATGAAATATATAAGGTAATCAGATTTATAATCAATATTCTTCAATATATGATCTATATAAACATAGATCTAATCCATAAAAATATAGGGAATCGTCACTCTCAAATGGGAGAGAAATATATGAGGGGGAGATAACCAAAATAAAGAGGGAAACTATACACTGAATAGGAACTGAGATCTTCCAATAACACTTTGATTCACAAGGAAAGAGGTTTGGGAATCGAATAAATCATCTAGAGAGCCTCCAATATCAAAGGAATTCAATTAGGGTTGAATAAGAGATGATTAGTATCTTAAATGAGGGTCCTAAGATTTTTAATGCAAATTCCTGTTAATAAAAACATGCAAACACAATTTTCTGGTTGGGCTACATGATTATTAATAACTATGCACCCTAATCATGTTCCTTTTCTAAGATTATAAAAAGAGTTCATAATTTATATGAATTTTTAAAATAAACATAAACTAACAATTCAAACCCCTCAATCTCAGTGTGTATGGTTTGAAGGGTGAGTCCTCATAGTTTGAAAAAACAATGGACCCCTTTCTAGAGAACCAACACAGGGAACATGGTTTGGTGGGACAAACCTTATGGTTTTCCCTAACCATGCACCAACCATGCATAGTCCCCAAAACTTCTAAAATTTCCTAAAATTCCCCAAAACACCCTCAAAATAGGTTCTAATCAATGAATTATGAAAATGGACCATGAAAAACCTGAAATAAAGTACAAAAATGTTACATAATCCTCAATATAATAAATGTAACGCCCCGACCCTAGTTTCCCAGAGTCGGTGCATTATTACATAACATTGGCATGATCACAAGAAAGATCAAATCTCGAAAGACCGATTGGTTTAGTAGCCTTGGAAACACTAGATATATTCATAAGTTTTACATTACATCATAAAATGAAAAACTATAACAACAACATAATGTCTCCATAATCCACACTCATATCCCCACATAATATCCCTGCAGGTCACTCATAACTTACTTCTTCACTTCCTGGGAAAAATAAAACATAGAAAAGGGGTGAGCTCAAACGCTTAGTAAGGATAAAAATATAGCGGAAACTTTCATAAATAAGAATAAACATTTAAGGCAATGTATAACTAAAACAAAAGCCTTTCAAACATGAACTTTCAACATGGTATGGCATAAATAAAATGAAATAATGCCATTTACTTATTCACATGGATATTCTACTAATCGAATAATCACATGCAAAAATCAATAACCACTTTCATAATGTTGGAATGCATAATGCTGAACTTTAATTTCTTTGTCAAGGCCTCGTCCCAAGACCTTGGGGCTAACTGTAACCGTAACCCAACCCGGAGTGCCTCTAATAACCGGACACCAACCCGGAGTGCCTCTAATAACCGGACACCAACCCGGAGTTCCTCTAATAACCGGAGACCAAACCGGAGTTCCTCTAATAACCGGAGACCAAACCGGAGTTTCTCTAATAACCAGAGACCAAACCGGAGGGCTTACTTTTACCGGTCCCCAACCCGGAACATACTTGTCTAACACATTCATCTGAATGAAAGGTTGAAATATAACATAAACATTTGGATTAAAAATAACATATTAAATGTCAATACTTTAAACAAAAACCATGAGTGACGTAAGAATAACGTATCCACTATGAAAAATATCACAAATCCTTCAATAAAATGTGGATGTTTTGTATCATAATAAATCAACTTCAAATAAGCTTAAAATCCATAAAAATATGTTGACATAGATGAAATCAAAACTATTTTGGAGAAATATCACTTTTTTTTAAAAATCATTTTAAAAGTAACATAATTATAAAATAATACATTCAATTTGAAAATATTCTTATAAGCTTGTAAGGGAATCTTCGACGATTTTATAACGGCAGAAAATAACCGCACCCGCCGTATAAGTTAAAAAAAACATTCTTACCTTAATTCTGTCGAAAAGGTTAAAAAGCACCTTATTTGGAAAACAACGGAAAGATTCCTTTATAAACCACTTATAAAAAGTCAAACAATGGTATAAATGACTTTAACCCATATTCTTGTAAATAGTAAAAATGTTTTGAAATACATTTTGAAAAAACATGGATGTGGATGATAAAGAGATCCCAGTAGATTATTACGTATAAACAACCTCGGATAATGAAGAGATTGTGAAATAACCCTTACCAATTTGGTAACTTATGAAACATACAACCCATGAAAGAGGTATCATACAATTAATATGTAAATACACATAAATTAAATTGTATTACACAAAGAATATAATTATGGGTAGTATATACACCACACAAAAGGTAATGGTGGCAATATGGCATGAATCTCACAGGAATAAGGAGTGAGATGAAAACCCCTTACCTTGTACTTTTCCTTGGATGGGGTATGTTAACCTACTGTATAATGGTGAAATAATTTTTATTAAATTATACAAGAATCATATATATATATATGATATCATATATGATCTTTTAACATTGATTTGTTAATAATATCTTAGAATTATCGTCGTTTCGGGTGTTAACGTACTCGTTTTCTTTTATATGTTTTGTTATATAAGACATGTTTGAAATGGATAGGTTGTATATTATTCATATCCATAATGATATAAAGTCCTTAAACATCATTTTTAAATCATCAAATGATAATTATACTTGAATTGATACGATGGAGAATGAATCTCATCGCGTTCGTGGAGACGGTAGTCCGTACGTACGCACGAGCGACAATATCATTCTTTTGATATTAAAATAATATATAAATGGATGGTATATCATATATAAAGAATCATTAACATGTTATATTTATTATTTACATGAGTTACACATCATTATTATACCCATCCAAATAATAATATATTGAATAACAATTACACCACGACGTGGAGACGGTAAGCCATACGTACGCACGTATGGTGACATGTTATTCAAAGGGTGGATAGAATACTGAATATGGTTGTAACATATTTATAATAACATCACAGTATATGTAAGATACTGGAGTTATTATTTTAGAATGGTAAGAACAAAGAAAGAATAAGTGGAAGAAGAAAGGAACTTGAAAAGGGGTGGTGAAAACATTACCTCTTCTTCGGGTTCTTCCTTTTGATTTGATCAAAATGGCTCCTTAGGTTGGCTTTCTGATCAAACTAAGGCCTCTAGGTTGTATTGAGGGATGTTGGGAGAGTATTTGGGCAGATTTTGGCCGAACCAAAAGGCTTGGAAGGTGTGAAGAAATGAGAAGGAGGAGTGCCCTTTTATAAGAGGGGTGAGGGGAACCTTTGGAAAAGCTAGAAATATTAATTTATAATAAATTCATATTCGGTTTCTAATGGCTCCAAAGTTGATTATTTAAATTTTAAGGTGGGTATGGGTCGAAAACAACTCAACCAATAGAATTTAGACAGGTTTGTGTACTTATATTATCCTTATCTTTAAGTATTAACTCTAAGTTAATTAGTTTCACTTTTACAAAGTCTCTTGGTATTTTTATATAATATGGTTAATAAACATACTACATACATCCAAGAGACCCCCAAGTGGTCCATTAATGATGAACCTATAATGATATAAGTCTCTTGGACGAACCTTAGATTTTTAGGAATTTAATATCAATTAATAATATAATATTTGTTTTAAGAACTCTTTTATGTCAATTTTGACACTATTCAATAGTTGATTTTTTTTGAAACTCATAACAGATTGATTACTTCGAACAAAGTCAATTAAATCAATCCTAATATATCATATTATCCTAGAAAATTAGTTTAATTCATTAAAAGTTTCATATTATATTTATTTGGGTATTTATAATATCAATTATTTTAATTTTTCACTATTATAGTAATTACTGCATCATCATTGTGTCATAAATAAAATAAATTATTTAATGTCTAAAAATTATAAATAAAATATAATTATGTAGGAAATCTTTTTATCTTTCTAATTAATATTTATAATCTAAAATACAACATATATAACCCTATGTAACAATTGTTTTTCTAAAAGATATATGCTTGTGTCATTTTTGTATTCATTTTAACTTAATTAAAATAAAGTGTCATTATCACTTACAAGTGGATCCATGGGGTCCCAAAATCGACCCAAATATGCCCACGGTCGACCATGTATCAACCAATAGGGTTAAGACACGTTTTAGGGTAATTTAGTATTATTATAATATTATTTGTTTAACCCTTATTTACCGGATTTACCCTTAACCATGGTTAATAAAATATTTACCGCAGTAATTATTCAAAATGTCTAAAAATAAAAGTTACCTATTTACACAATTTGAACATCCTGATTCCAAATATGGAATCCATTTTCCTAAATTCAAAACATAGAAGTGGAAGAAATTAATTTAAAATTAATTCCCGCTGTCAAAACAAAAAGCGTGTTTTTAAGAGATAATAACTATCAAAAGATTGACACTTGTTTATGTTCGGTTTAATTGTAAAATTATGTCCAATGACCAAAATTATATTAAATGGTAAAAATATATTCTAAATATACTTTAAAACTACTAAAATTCATAATTTATCACTATTAATTATTTTTATTAAAAAAGTTGTTTTTAATTAAAATTTTGTAATTTTCACTATTCATCAAAATATTAAAGTTATCCGAAAAGTACCAAAATTTCACCTTAGGCTAAATTAAATATTCCGAATCCAAAAATGAAGTTCATTTTGAAATATAAAATATATATAATTTCAAAAATTAGGTATTACTATTCATAACGGCTAGTTTGATTGGTTGTGGTGTGTGTTAAAACTCAAGGTTGCGTACAACACACGCTACTGTATTATTCAAAGAAAACATACCATGGAAGCTTGGGATGTTTCATTTTAAATTTTTGATGTCTCCATTTAGTCAAAAAGTTTAAAATATTGTATTTAAAAAGGGTTCACTATTAAAAGTTGATAAAAGTGCAATACTGAAAATGAATTTGTTCTTGCATTATGTCTAAGATACTCATAATATGGAAAAATTATAAGGATTATATAAAGTTTAAAATTTATTTAATACTACTCAAAACCTCTTTTGAACGGCTTGTTTGGTAATTCATAGTGTAATTGAACTCGGTGTTGCGTGTAGTGCAAGTTATTGAATTATTTTGAAGAAATAACACACTATGAATTCTTGGGGTGTTACATTCTCCCCTCCTTCAATAAATTGCGTCCTCGCAATTTGAAATTGTTCTTCAAAAATAAAATGTTGAAAATAGAAAATATATTTGTGGGAAAACCCACATCGGAAATTGGGTTACTAAAATTTAGTCTTAATATGAGTAAAAGAGAAATCAACGTGTCACCACCAAATTATGATCTCGATTAGGGGAACATTGGTGGCAATTAGAGACATATAATTGGAGGAAAAAGATAAATATTTATAGATAGTGATTGAGGTCATCAATCAAAAACAAGTATAAAATTGAGGTCCTTAAACTCATCAATCTATTATGATTTGAAATACCATCGGTTCAACAAAACATAGGGTATTGGGATAACACATTTTTGACGTTTCAAAATATCTTAGTTGAAATCCCACATCAAAAAATGAATTAATGAGGCCTCTATTTAAAATAAAGAGTGGAAAGTATGATGATTACCGAAAATAACACATACTAGGATTCCATGTAGGAAAATATGGATATGGAAGAGAAATCTAACCATCAATTATCTGATGGAGAGTGGTAGATAACATGGCTATGAAAAGGCCAACAATCCCAAAGCCATGAATTAGTGATGATTTAAGGTACCATCTAGGACAACATTTTTGTTCTAAGTTCCTTTTATTAATGTTGAGGAATTTATTTATTATATTGGATAAGATCATAAGGAGATATACTTAATTTATAATTAGAGTTTTATCCATTAATAAATTTCTACCACAAACTCATCTTTCACTCTAAAAGATAATAGAACGTAAAAAAAATTTCTATTTACACTATTCGTATAGGGTTCCGAAATAAAAGAATTTATAATTCATCTACAAGATCTTTTAATAAAAACTACATTATTTAATACAGGACATCTCGTGGGCCATTGGTAGGTGATACACCCTTGTCGCCCTTCGGTTGCAGGTTTAAGTCTCGCGGCCTTTCTGGTCACGACGGGTTGCCGCCCGACCTCCGGGTTGTCCTTTTATGGCAATCCAAAATTAATCTCAAACTTAGAATTTATCCAAAATACTTCTGTCTAAACTCACAGTCCAACATTTATAAGGAAGGTAAACATAATGTAGATCCTTTTTACTCTGTAATAGCATATGAATACCTTCATCATGTATTTTTTTAATACACTGAAACATCCTGAATTACCATATTCCTTATTGATTACATTCATCCTCCCTTATTCCATATAGAATGCTGGATATACTTCATCAATCCAAAAATGTTTTAAACCCCAACAATGATGGAATATACAAATCATTAATCAGTTCCAAGGTAGTCAAGAATATACAATATAATTTATCCAAAACAATCATGTATTATTCCAAAATCACTACCTCGGTATCAGAACTATATTATGGTTTATCATTCTATCAACCATATATTTTCCAAAAATTTATCCTGCTATTGAGTCACTTTTCTTTGTTCCACACAATCTCAAGTCCTTAATGAAATAGTACTGCAGTACAATCCTTATATACTCCATAATTATTATAACAAGTACATTGTTGATACAACACTCAATTGACATAATCCACATAAGAGCTCTAATCATTCCTCTTCATCTGTGGTAGTATCATAACTTGATTATTATCCAATAACATCATTTGCGGCATAGTTTGATGACTGGGACATAGGTTCACATAGTGTCCAAATTCCTTGCAAATGAAGCATTGTACATTTGAAACCATTTTCTTACCCTTGTAGTCACGTACATTGTGCCATTTTCCTCCACACTTATAACAAACTCCCATTCCTTTCAGGCAAGTTCCAGGGTGTTTCTTTCCACAGTTACCACATATGGGAAAATTATTCTTTTCCCTCTTCCCTTTATCCATATTTCTCTCTTCCATCCTTTTCTTCTCTTGCTTCCCTTCAAAGCCATAAGACTCAGTAAACTCTTTAATTATCTTATCAACACATGATATTATTTCTTCATATGATGATAATACATGTGAGACTATTTCTCTTGTAAATTCTGGCTTAAGACCATAAAATATATGATCCTTCTTTCTCTTTGTATCATGTACATTTCTAGAGTTCTCATTCCTTCTACTGGGTGCCATTTCTAAACAATGGCATACATTAGATTAGTTTATGAATAACAATACCTAATCCCAAACTTGTAAAACACATAACATAAATTAAATAGTTTATGGATATAATCCATAATCATAAAAATGTCTCCTTTAAAGAAGTATATACTCATAAACCCTTCATAATGATTTTTAAAGAAAATGAGATTTATCCTAAGAATATCCCCTGGGAGTGTCGTAACCAAGAGTGCAGCAAGGCCCGTTGTCGTGCACCAGTTCCCGTTCGAGTCTAGCTCAAAGCGGTGTTTTTGGGTTTTACCCCTAAGTACATCTGTGCCAGAGCCGCCTCTACCTGCTCGTATCCAGACAGGGATGTATTGCTCGGAAAACTCACAAAATCTCTACAATACCAAAATTCTAGGAAGTTCTTTTATACTAATCCTCAAAGTTTATCTTAGGTCTACGAGCTCTAATCAGAGTTTATCTAAATCTAGCTTCCAAGGTTTGTACTAAACTTCCTCTGATACCAACTGTAACGCCCCAACCCTAGTTGCCCAGAGTCGGTCCATTATTACATAACATTGGCATGATCACAAGAAAGATCAAATCTCGAAAGACCGATTGGTTTAGTAGCCTTGGAAACACTAGATATATTCATAAGTTTTACATTACATCATAAAATGAAAAACTACTACTACAACATAATGTCTCCATAATCCACACTCATATCCCCACATAATATCCCTACAGGTCACTCATAACTTACTTCTTCACTTCCTGGGAAAAATAAAACATAGAAAAGGGGTGAGCTCAAATGCCCAGTAAGGATAACAATATAGCGGAAACTTTCATAAATAAGAATAAACATTTAAGGCAATGTATAACTAAAACAAAAGCCTTTCAAACATGAACTTTCAACATGGTATGGCATAAATAAAATGAAATAATTCCATTTACTTATTCACATGGATATTCTATTAATCGAATAATCACATGGAAAAATCAATAACCACTTTCATAATGTTGGAATGCATAATGCTGAACTTTAATTTCTTTGTCAAGGCCTCGTCCCAAGACCTTGGGGCTAACTGTAACCAGAACCCAACCCGGAGTGCCTCTAATAACCGGACACCAACCCGAAGTGCCTCTAATAACCGGACACCAACCCGGAGTTCCTCTAATAACCGGAGACCAAACCGGAGTTACTATAATAACCGGAGACCAAACCGGAGTTCCTCTAATAACCGGAGACCAAACCGGAGGGCTTACTTTTACCGGTCCCTAACCCGGAACATACTTGTCTAACACATTCATCTGAATGAAAGGTTGAAATATAACATAAACATTTGGATTAAAAATAACTTATGAAATGTCAATACTTTAAACAAAAACCATGAGTGACATAAGAATAACATATCCACTGTGAAAAATATCACAAAACCTTCAATAAAATGTGGATGTTTTGTATCATAATAAATCAACTTCAAATAAGCTTAAAATCCATCAAAAGATGTTGACATAGATGAAATCAAAACTATTTGGGAGAAATATCACTTTTTTTAAAAAATCATTTTAAAAGTAACATAATTATAAAATAATACATTAAATTTGAAAATATTCTTATAAGATTTTAAGGGAAGCTTTGATGATTTTATAACGGCGGAAAATAACCGCACCCGCCGTATAAGTTAAAAAAACATTCTTACCTTAATTCTGTCGAAAAGGTTAAAAAGCACCTTGTTTGGAAAACAACGACAAGATTCCTTTATAAACCACTTATAAAAAGTAAAACAAGGGTATAAATGACTTTAACCCATTTTCTTGTAAATAGTAAAAATGTTTTGAAATACATTTTGAAGAAACATGGATGTGGATGATAAAGAGATCCCAGAAGATTATTACGTATAAACAATCTCGGATAATGAAGAGATTGTGAAACAACCCTTACCAATTTGGTAACTTATGAAACATACAACCCATGAAAGAGGTATCATACAATGAATATGTAAATACACATAAATTAAAGTGTATTACACAAATAATATAATTATGGGCAGTACATACACCACACAAAAGGTAACGGTGGCAATATGACATGAATCTCACAGGAATAAGGAGTGAGAGGAAAACCCCTTACCTTGTACTTTTCCTTGGATGGGGTAGGTTAACCTCCTGTATAATGGTGAAATAACTGTTATTAAATTATACAAGAATCATATATATATATATGATATCATATATGATCTTTTAACATTGATTTGTTAATAATATCTTAGAATTATCGTCGTTTCGGGTGTTAACGTACTCGTTTTCTTTTATATGTTTTGTTATATAAGACATGTTTGAAATGGATAGGTCGTATATTATTCATATCCATAATGATATCAAGTCCTTAAACATCATTTTTAAATCATCAAATGATAATTATACTTGAATGGATACGATGGAGAATGAATCTCATCGCGTTCGTGGAGACGGTAGTCCGTACGTACGCACGAGCGACAATATCATTCTTTTGATATTAAAATAATATATAAATGGATGTTATATCATATATATAGAATCATTAACATGTTATATTTATTATTTACATGAGTTACACATCATTATTATACCCATCCAAATAATAATATATTGAATAACAATTACACCATGACGTGGAGACGGTAAGCCGTACGTACGCACGTATGGTGACATGTTATTCAAAGGGTGGATAGAATACTGAATATGGTTGTACCATATTTATAATAACATCACAGTATTTGTAAGATACTGGAGTTATTATTTTATAATGGTAAGAACAAAGAAAGAATAAGTGGAAGAAGAAAGGAACTTGAAAAGGGGTGGTGAAAACATTACCTCTTCTTCGGGTTCTTCCTTTTGATTTGATCAAAAGGGCTCCTTAAGTTGGCTTTATGATAAAACTAAGGCCTCTAGGTTGTAGTGAGGGATGTTGGGAGAGTATTTGGGCAGATTTTTTCCGAACCAAAAGGCTTGGAAGGTGTGAAGAAATGAGAAGGAGGAGTGCCCTTTTATAAGAGGGGTGAGGGGAACCTTTGGAAAAGCTAGAAATATTAATTTATAATAAATTCATATTCGGTTTCTAATGGCTCAAAAGTTGATTATTTAAATTTTAAGGTGGTTATGGGTCGAAAAAAACTCAACCAATAGAATTTAGACAGGTTTGGGTACTTATATTATCCTTATCTTTAAGTATTAACTCTAAGTTAATTAGTTTCACTTTTACAATGTCTCTTTGTATTTTTATATAATATGGTTAATAAACTTACTAAATACATCCAAGAGACCCCCAAGTGGTCCATTAATGATGAACCTATAATGATATAAGTCTCTTGGCCGAACCTTATATTTTTAGGAATTTAATATCAATTAATAATATAATATTTGTTTTAAGAACTCTTTTATGTCAATTTTGACACTATTCAATAGTTGACTTTTTTGAAACTCATAACAGATTTATTAATTCAAACAAAGTCAATTAAATAAATCCTAATATATCATATTATCCTAGAAAATTAGATTAATTCATTAAAAGTTTCATATTATATTTATTTGGGTATTTATAATATCAATTATTTTAATTTTTCACTATTATAGTAATTACTGCATCATCATTGTGTCATAAATAAAATAAATTATTTAATGTCTAAAAATTATAAATAAAATATCATTATGTAGGAAAGTTTTTTATCTTTCTAATGAATATTTATAATCTATAATACAACATATATAACCCTATGTAACAATTGTTTTTCTAAAAGATATATGCTTGTGTCATTTTTGTATTCATTTTAACTTAATTAAAATAAAGTGTCATTATCACTTACAAGTGGATCCATGGGGTCCCAAAAACGACCCAAAGATGCCCATGGTCGACCATGTATCAACCAATAGGGTTAAGACACGTTTTAGGGTAATTTAGTATTATTATAATATTATTTTTTTAACCCTTATTTACCGGATTTACCCTTAACCATGGTAAATAAAATATTTACCGCAGTAATTATTCAAAATGTCTAAAAATAAAAGTTACCTATTTACACAATTTGAACATCCTGATTCCAAATATGGAATCCATTTTCCTAAATTCAAAACACATAAGTGGCAGAAATTAATTTAAAATTAATTCCCGCTGTCAAAACAAAAAGCGTGTTTTTAAGAGATAATAACTATCAAAAGATTGACACTTCTTTATATTCGGTTTAATTGTAAAATTATGTCCAATGAACAAAATTATATTAAATGGTAAAAATATATTCTAAATATACTTTAAAACTACTAAAATTCATAATTTATAACTATTAATTATTTTGATTAAAAAAGTTGTTTTTAATTAAAATTTAGTAATTTTCACTATTCATCAAAATATTAAAGTTATCCGAAAAGTACCAAAATTTCACCTTAGGCTAAATTCGATATTCCGAATCCAAAAATGAAGATAATTTTGAAATATAAAATATATATAATTTCAAAAATTAGGTATTACTATTCATAACAGCTATTTTGATTGGTTGTGATGTGTGTTAAAACTCAAGGTTGCGTACAACACACGCTATTGTATTATTCAAAGAAAACGTACCGTGGAAGCTTAAGATGTTTCATTTTAAATTTTTGATGTCTCCATTTAGTCAAAAAGTTTAGAATATTGTATTTAAAAAGGGTTCACTATTAAAAGTTGTTAAAAGTGCAATACTGAAAATGAATTTGTTCTTGCATTATGTCTAAGATACTCATAATATGGAAAAATTATAAGGATTATATAAAGTTTAAAATTTATTTAATACTACTCAAAACCTCTTTTGAACGGCTTGTTTAGTAAGTCATAGTGTAATTGAACTCGGTGTTGCGTGTAGTGCAAGTTATTGAATTATTTTGAAGAAATAACACACTATGAATTCTTGGGGTGTTACAATAAATTTATATCCCCAGATATCCTATCAATTTGAAACCAGGTAAAGATATTTGGCTACCACTTTCTCATCAGTGCCAGACACTCTCATGTATCATAAGAATCAGAACCATGTTTCCATAGTACACAGAACAAAAGGTATATACTTATCATGAAGAAACATTGTCTCGGAACCGAAAATTGTTACTAGAAGTTCATTCATAAATTAATTAGGTTACATGTCAAGATCTTCCAAGCTCAAGGAATGAGAAGGGTCAGTGAGACAATTTCTGAAATATGGTACTTGAAAAAAATTATGTATTTGAAAAAAATTGGGATGGAAAGGATAAAAATTAATCCACATTTCCACCTAATCGCCAATCCCAAAAGCAACCAAAAATCTTATCACAAGTTTTCCCTACTTTCCAATCCATCAATGAACCAATCATGGTGAAAATTTCAACAACACCTATCCACCAACCATAAAATCCAAAGTTCTACATCGATGATAGGAATAATATTTTTACCATATCTGTGTCATCACCATCCTTTAATTAATCAATTGAATTATTTATATCATCTCTTGAACCATGATAATTTAAACTAGGGATGCTTCACCAATCTCTGATCAACACAATAGAGATCTACAATGATGGCCTTGCAAGGCCTCAAAAAGAGCCATTCTATTAGCTAACTGGAAACTATTATTATAAAAAGACTCAACCAGACCCAAATGGGAATCCCAAGTTTAACAAAAATACCAAACAGGGCCCAAGACACAACACCCCATGAATTCCTCCAATATTTTAGGGGCTTGTGAGTAGAGTCTAGTAGGCATATCACAAAGACAGGAGGAATTTTCCTAAAGTACATGTACACACACACACACAAACACCTCAATGAAACAATTATTTTATATAAAAAGTTAGTAACTAAAATGAATGAATACAACTATCCCAAACTAGAATTTAAAAGAAGTATTGAATTTTGTAAGAATTATAAAACACAATCCCACAACAAACTATAAAATTATGAAACCTACTTAAAAGAAGGTGATCACTATCAAATGAAACACACAAAATGCTTCTCATCCCATCTCTGGTAAACATCTTGGTTGGTCTAGCATACTATACACTTCCTACCACAGATCCTCTAAGGACTCTATTGAATGGAATGTTGTCTTCATAAGACACAACATGTGTGGAAAAATCCTAATTTGGGTGAGTATAAAAATACTCATTAGGCACCCCAAAAATAAAAAATAAAAGGGAGCAACTGAAAATTAATAGTATACACGACCTAGATTGAGGTAACCCAATAGAGACAGAAAAAACATCTTGAACCATCCTTATAAATACAAGAATAGTCATCTAATTCCACTAGTGGTGTCCACCCAGAAACCTTGAAACATTGATGGGAATCCCAAAACCACCTTGATGTACTCATCTCAGACACCAAGTCTCATGAAATTTCAGCCTCATAGCCTGCTAGATGATTCTATTCAAGTTTCTAATGGTAAAAAAAATAGAAGAACACAATACATGATCCCATCAATACCAGATGAAACCAATTAGAGAGATACTGCATTAGTAACAAATATACCACCATATATGGTACATCAGAGAGAATGTGATCCATCAGGAACAACTCACTATGTCTAGCTATAGTACCCTATGTTATAGGTTCTTCCAACACAAACTTTCACCATGTGAATGATTGTTAGAACACAAGTGGAGAGTCCCACCCCTCACTACTACTACACATAGTTTAGAGAGAACTACTAAAGATTATGCACCATGTTCATCCTCTATAATAAGATATAATGGAGGTACCCGCACCTCACCGCTTCCATATAGTCTATGGAGTAATAGTTCCTAAAACCCCACAAAACATCTATCTATATTGAATGATTTGGCCCACACCTCAATCTTTTGAGGGAGAACTAAATCCAACTGAGTAACTACTCCTCACCCCTACTCGAATATAGGGGAGTACTACTCAGTATACAAGGACCCACACCCAGGTACAATAAGGGAGTACCACTCAATTGATAGAAGAACTACACCCTGGTACGATAGGGGAGTACCACTCTACCATTATAGTCACTATGGGGGACCCAAACCCTAAAACAACATGGGAGTACTGACCCTAGGTCAGTGGACCTACTCCATTGTACCACAGGGGAGTACCAACTCTATCAGATCAACGTGTATAGAGGACCCACACCCTAATATGAAATGGGAGTTCCTACTCCAAGGATATAGGACTCACACCCTAACATGATTGTTGAGTACCCAATCTACCTATATGTCTCATATAAAGGACCCACAACCTAACTCTGCAGGGTAGTACCAACTCCACGGATAGAGGACCCGCACCCTGGACCAACAGAGGAGTACCTACTCTATCTAGCCAATAAGTATAGAGGGACCATACCTTTGCATGATAGTGGAGCATTGTATTTATCTACTCGAATGATTTGGGTAACCTTCTCCCTTATCCATCATTGAGTACCAACCTCAGAAGAACTGTCCCAAAGGTAAAAAACCCTCACCCATGACTTGGGATTTCCATATTTACTAATAAAGATATGTAATAGAAAATCACCCCAGATGCCACAGGGGAGTACCAGTCCCAACATCTCTATATAAGAACAACAATGATCTATATAATTGATAAAGTTCCCTTGAATGGAGCATCACACTTATCATACCTCACATCGTAACCCTCCCATAATTAGGGGAACCACACCCTGTTATAAGAGGAGAGAACTGCCCCACCATCCCTATGTGTCTAGGGGACCCACATCCTATGGTGGTAGGGAATGAAACCAACACTGACATCAACCTAGTAATACACCCTAAGCAGTTTCCAAGTTTAAGAACCTCTACAATAGTGTTGTTCTAAAAATCATGCCATATCATATCTCATAGGACACTACAGAGGGCACTATCACATTCTACGCATAAACATTATCTGGATAGGCTTATCACAATCCTAAATACAAGTTCTAGAAATGGATATTCACAAGATGGGAGATCTTATGAAGATATCAATAAATCACACAATGTGAATTGGGGTCCACACAACATGTGAAACCATATGATAACTTGGATTTGTCTCCATCTCACATGTAATGATTGGTCATATAGGCATACATGACTTGTAAAACAAGTACATGGCTTGTACTTATTCAATCAACCTTGGGTCATGTTCTTCTACACAACTCAGTTAGTCATGCCTCCCACCTAGTGTGTACCAAAGGGTATACAATGTGTCAAGGATACATGAACAATTTTCCATGTCATTTACCCATGTTCGTGCCCGACACCCAATTTCTTTGTACCTTGGACATATAGTTATACACAACCATGTAATGTCAGGCGGCTAACCCCATAATGTACTCTAGTCACACGACATGGGTTCACTACACGGTGTGTAACCCTGGTACACATCATGTTATACCCAAAAGTAATCTTCCATGGATATTAAGAAAAAATTACTTGTTTCTATGGTTTACACACCATGTAAAAAACAATTCTGATGGGAACTTCCTTTCAAATCCCCTAATTCAACTTGGTTTTCTCCAAAACCAATAGATCAATATAGAAAATAAATCATGAGATTGTAAAAGGTACTTAAAACCTAAAACTGATGCATAATGAAGTGGATTAGGGCCAAAACTAAAATTCTCCTACCTCAAGGGATAATGTTTGAAGCATTGGGTATAAAACGACACCAGAATCACGCTTCTCCTGGATCTAATGACGATCGGTATCAATAATGGATATTACCAATACCTCATTACTTTAATTTGGCTTGGTTTCCATCTAACACCAAAGGGGGATAGGAGAGGTATTCTCCTCTTATGTCATGTGTACTAAATGGGATGAGGAAGGGTTAAGAATTTATTTTAATTAAATTAAATCAATTAACTCTATTTACACCCCGCAACCAACTCACCTTCAATTGAAAACCTAATAGTAACAAATGTTATTTTTCACCTAGTATAAACCAGACATTCTGAACTCAACCTCAGTATCAAAATAAAAATCTTATACTCCACTTGGGAGTTATTCCATATTTCAAGAGAAACAATGAATGCCTGAAAAAAAATATTTATTATTTTTAATATCACCATGTTGAGGCTCTCCCAGCCCTTGAATTCTGCACCGACTCAGCGCTTGGCTTCAGAAATAATCCTAAAACATTATTAAGTTTTAATGTTCAAAACCCAAGTTATTATATTCTCCCACCTTAAGTGTTTTTATCCCTAAAAAGTGAAATCCTAGGCACAATGGAAGGAAACTGAGATTTCTATTGGAAATCCCACACCAGAGAGCTCATCAAGGGTTCTCACGCAACTTACATGCATGAACTAAGGGGAACCAACAAGGAAAAACCACACCCATTTCTATATCCAACCTATTTGACATCATCCAACAAGTAACATAGTCTCTGTATCCTGGATAGGTTAAAAAACACTTTGCATCACAGTCCATCTGTATTCAAATGGTCTAGTGGTATACCACCTCACTAACCTAAAACAAATATTGATGTAACCCAACAGTTCACATCCACCCCTAGATAAACTGCACTTTCAAATCCTCAAGAGTCTTGCAGTGAAGGTTGACACCAAGCCTGCTAGGGTACCGACAAACAAAACAAAGCTTTCCCAATGTAAACATTGGGTCTTATCACCCCCTTCATCTATGAACCACTATATTGAACAAAAATACTCAAACTAATAAAACCACAACACCCACTAGTGGAATCCCAATTGATTATAGATGGTAGGAAACCCACCCATACTACAAAAACAATGTAGGTTCTAAATTTTCCACCAAATAACAATTCTATGCAAGGGTTTCCCTCCATTGGGGTTTCCAAGTATAAGGGTCAAGCATTAAATATCCAATGGAAATTAAAGGACCAGGTCTGATACTCTATTTCACAACCTCTCCTTTAACACATAAGTCTATGGAAATTTCCCACCACACCTCGACACTATCCTCTTTGGGTGGAACTGACTCACCCTCACTAGTTTGATCGTGTAACAAAAAAAATATCAGTGTGTAAAGTATCCCTCATCCTCATGATATCAAAGTTTCATCAAACAACATCAGCATAGGGTCCTATCTACACCCCACATCACCTCGTTTAATCCTCAAGCAATAAGTGGAATGAAAAGTGTACCTCACAATAATGTCTAAAAATTTCAACAATAGAAAGTAGAAATGACATAGAGAATACCAATATTCAACCTCAAGACCTATGGGTCAAATGAATATATGACATGAAACTATCCTTTCACCATACTCTAGATCCCTAATCCTACCATGGTCCACATGTTGGTGGTAGTGGAGACACCTCAAACCACCTTCCACCTCCTACTACACAGCCAAATCCTCCTCTACATCTGCCATCATGAAAAACTCCCAACTCCAAATACTACCTCTGTAAAGGTTGTTCATCGACTAGATCTACCTCGGTAGCATGAAGATACAGACAATATATATCAATATGTTTCTAGACATTGCATTCATAACAACTAATCTACTATAGTTGACCTGATCCCTAGCGCTGCTCCTGCACTACAGGCTCACATTCTTGAGTTTGGGCATGGGTATTCCTTTTGTTCCATGATCCACTCATTCACCATCTTACAAATATTATAGGATCCTCGGCCTTATAACCACCACTAAGAAACATATCCTCTTGTCCCTCTACCAGAATTCTCTCTTTTACCAGATATCGCTCTAGTACCCCCACTTTACTGGGAAGAAAACGGGAAACCACAATAATTCGAATGTCTATATGGAGGCCCTACTCGAAGATACATGCTCTGAATAAGGAGTCCCAAAACATATCCAACAAGTATAGTGATATGTCTATGAATCCCGATGATTACTCTACCACTGTCATGATACCCTACCGAAGTTGTATAATCTCTTAGAGATGTACTGATCTTAATGTGTTTGGGTAAAACTCTTCCCAAAATATCCTTTAAAATCCCACTGAAGTGATTGTTGCATCATCAAGGGTATGAATCACTAGAATACACCATCACCTAACTGAACCCTACAGATGACTCACTACTAGGACAACCATATGATCAAGAGGTTTTCTCATAAGTTGAAAGATACATGTGACTACTTCAAGCCATTCATCAACTACCTGGGGGTCTAGATAACCTTGAGACCTCAAAGGTCACTACCTATGGAACTCATGATGTGCACTAAAAATTTTCACATTCTCATCCTGAACTTCCATCACACTAACTACTCAAGAGGTGGGGGATCAACTAGAGGAAAATCTGGAGGAACCACATCAGAACCAATGCCCTGCACTGATGCCTCTTCATGGGGCTGATTTTCATCAAAATCACAAAGTGGAACCCTATATAGATTTCATAGTGGTGGAATCCTGAAACAAAATCCAGACACACCATGGTCAAAGAATATATATGGGGAGATGAATCTAGAAGGATAAGGAACCCACAAAATAGTCCTATATGAGACAAGTACCATTATTTCCCTGAAACCATTGTATTAATAAAATGAGTTAAAAGTAGGTTATCAGAGTCCTGGATAATGGATATATAAGACACCACACCAACTATAGATCCTATGGCATGAGAGATGAACTTGAAACCCCATAACACTATCTCTATGCAACCAAAACCAAACTCACGAAACTATTGTCCCAAAGTAGAACCAACTCTAATAAAACTCTATCAGGACCTGAACCAATGGGGCCTAATCCACCACTCCCAATACAAAAACCCTACTCTTTATTAAAAACTTTAACAAGATTTATTAAATAAACTTTCACTTACGAAAACTCTAAGGATCGACAGGTCCAGTGTCTTGGGAAATTAGGAACATTAAATTAAAATTTAAGACATAAAATAAAACATATTTATTGAAAACTTCTTTTTCATGACCACAACCTTCCTTCGTACTTAGCATTGCATTGGATAACCTAAGGATATGAATAAGAAAATGGTGAGCAATAAAGACCAGTAATGGTGTAAAGAAGGCGTAAAATGAATAATACAGTACTTGTTAGTCAATCAGAATATCAATGAAGTATAAGAGAAACATGAACATAAAGGCATTATATAGCATGGTTATCATAACATGAAGATATGGAAAACAACATTTAATATGATATTAGCATGAGAAAGGGATCATTACACATGGAGCATGAGTAAACCCTCATTACACATGAATTAGAATGAGCCGAAACTCATAACAAATGAATTAGCATGAGTCAAAACTCATTACACATGACATATCATGATACTATTCTTTACCCAATGTATTAGAGCGCTATCAGGGTTCACCCTTCTAAATCATTTCATTTCATGCATAAGTGTGCCACATAGATCATAAAAAATGGATTCATTAAACATCATAATGTATTCCAAGAATAAGAGATATGGAATACATAAATATAATTCCTCAATCAACAAGTACATGTGCATAAAGGTGAATTCCCTTGATAAAGAAATGGGTATGGTATTCACTTATATGATGATTTTGGCATGGGAAATTTTGGGGTAACTTCCATAACATTACAATGTCAAACAAATATAATAAAATGGGTTGATGAGAGAGAAAGAGGTATCTCGTCATTTATACATAAAATGGAATGTAAGGGGGGTCATGGAACATTATATCCCAACATATTTAATGTAGTTTAGATTCATAATATAATATAATTTCTTGAATATAAATGAGGAGAGAGAAATCCCTTATTGAATTTTGGCATAATAACGGGTGTACATGGGAGGTATTAATTAGAGAGAAATCGGTATCTAATCATTCAAACCAAAGGAGGGACGTATAGGGGATGTGATAACTCATAACACAACATTTTTTATAGAAAATAAAAGGGCATAACAATATAAGGAAACTTGGACATAAATAAGGAAGCAAGGAAAGTGAGGATCCATACTTGAGTGTGTGAATTAAAGAGAATGAGGAGGGGATAATTGAGAGATTAATGCACCATGGGAAGATTCTAGTGAGAGTAGGGAAGAGTTAGGTCGTGATACAAGGATTTTTAGTGAAGAGAGGTGGGATCATGGGTGACTTTATATAGTAAATGAGAGGGGAATTCTTTAATATTTCACAAACATAGGTTTTCGAATCTATATAATTAAATATTCAAAACCACAAACCATCCCATGGTTATGTCCCATGGTTTCTTCCAAAGGGGAGTTTAGAACATTATTTTATAATGTCAATGACTGAACATATTAAAATATTAGCCTTGCTTATGTGGAGGTGAGTCGCACTCTCAAGGAAATCATTTTAAAATGTTAAAATAATTATAAGTCTTGGAGGGTCCAATAGGGCATTTTAAAATTAATAAAACAAATAAAAATCACATTATTTTAAATTTAAAACATATATTGGCCGAATATTACATTTATAACATTTTATTACATAACTATTCGATAACTATGATCTCATAAAACACATTATATATTTATACAGTATTTAATTTTTACCCAAAAATTCGACTGTCTCAAAAAATTATGAAAAATTCACCATTAGATAATTTCAAAATCCGAAATACAAAAATAATATTAATTTTACCTAAATAATTTTTTAAATATTTTAATTTTCACTTTTAAAATAAAAATCATCATTTATTGAAAATTCATGGGATTTGACAAAAATAACTTTCAAACCTTAATAAAAATTACAATTTTATAGAAATTATACAATAATTTATATTTAATAAAATTTAATTTTGTAATAATATTTTATTAAAATATTATTTAATTCAAAAATACATCAATTCATCCAAATATATTTCTTAATTGAATATTAACTAAAAATATTGTTGGTGCTTTAAAACCCATTTACAAAGTGAAAATAATAAAATGAATGTATATTCTTTATTCTATAAAACAAATAATGCACATAAACATAGTTCTAGGGTATTGTTACATAACTCCTTACAAAACCCACATAAGACCTAAGGGTAAGGTCTGCGGTGGTGATAGACTCTTGGGGAGGCTCAGATAACATCACTCGTGTGGTAATCTATATTAACTTCCACTTCTCCCATAGATGATTTCATTCATGATTTACATGTTGAAGCTTGGATTGGGATTGGTCCAGAGAAAATCCTAGTGATTCTACCTCCTTCCCGAATTCCAATAAATGGGATTCATATGGAATAATTCTACGTGTATATGCCATCAAATCCTCCTCCTGAATTAATTTTTCCATTTTCATATCTATATATAAACAATAATTATATAGATAAAATTAATATTGTTTCCAACAGTCATATTGATCTTCAGTCATAGTTGACCAATGGTCATATAATGGTAGAAATATAATATTTACATTTCAATTTTTACTAATATAGTTTTAATTAATGGAACATATAAAAATATACATTTTCAGGAAACAAAATATTATTCAAAAGTTTTTGTCGTTACACCCAATGCCAACCTCAAATAGTATAGGGTCTAGAGACTAGAACTGAGTAGGCATATCACACATATGGGAGGCCTTTTCCTAAAGAACCTGTAAACACACACCCAAAAACACCTCGATGCAACAATATGGTGATATAAAAAAGTTAGAAACTAAAATGAATGAATATAAATATCCAAAAACTGACTAAAATATAAGTATTGAAAGTGTAAAAAGTAAAAAACACATGCCCAAAAAAATGTAAAAGTATCAAACCTTCTCAGAATGAGGGGATCACTATTAAATGAAACTTCTGAAATGCTCTTCGACCTAGATCCAGCAAAAACATCATCCATTATAGCTCACTATGCTCTGCCTACCTCAGGTCCTTAGGGGATTATTTCATAAGGATTGTGGTCTAAAAAATACACAATGGGTGTGCGAAAAGGTATTGAAGGTGTGATTTTATCAATACTCTGTAGTCACCCAAAAACCCATAATAAAAGGGATAAAATGAATGGAAATAGTTTTTTCAACCTACCCCAAGTGAACCCAATCAAGATAGAAAATCCATATCGAACCATCCTAGGATTTAGATTATTAGTAAGATTAGTACCCAAGGGGTTCCAACCCAGACTTGTGACAATATAGTTAGTACTCCCAGAATCAGCCAGATATACTCATCTCAGACTCCAAGTCTCATGAGGTTTCAACACCATAAACATCTACATGATTTTCCTTAAGGATCTAAAGGTAACAAATAACAATATAATTTAATCCACGATCTCAACCATCCCATATGGAACCCATTAGAAAAATACTCTATTGTTAATAACTCTACCACCCCTGATGGTATGTCTGAGAGAACATGATCCATGAGGAATAACTCACTATGTCCATTTATGGTGCCTATCACAAGAGTTTCTTCCTATTATAACCTACTTCATGCACAAGATAGTAATAACCCAAGTAAAGAGGCCCACCCCTCACCATTTCACATAGTTTTGGGACCACTACTCTAGACTATGAACCATGTATAATATATATAATGATAGAGAATAGAGGAAATCACACCTCACCACTACCCCACAGTCTAGGGAGTATTACCTCTTAACTAACCTGTGAAACCACTGTCATTGATGAATGGATTGGCCCTCACCAAAATCACTCTATGGAGAACAAAATAAAATTAAGGAACCACTCTTATCCACTACTCAATGATGGGGGAGTACTATTCTGTAGATGAGGACCCACACTTGGGTATGATAAGATGTACCACTCAATATATAGAGAACCCACACCCCGGTATGACATGGGAGTACCACTATATCAGTATGATAACTATGGTGGACCCTCAATATGACATGATAGGGGAGTACCAACTCTGTCAGGTCAATATGTATAGAGGACCAAAACATTGGTACTATAGATAAGTTTTGAATCCAAGGATAGAGGACACATACCCTAACATGATAGGGGAGTACCCACTCAACATATATTTTTCATATGAAGTGCCTACACCTTGACACAATAGGGGAGTACCAACTCCACTGATAGAGGACCCTCACCATATCCCAACATTGGAGTACCCACCCTATCTAGCCAATGATAATGGAGGGCGCACACCCTAGCACTGTAGGGGAGAACTGTCTCGATCTACATGAATGATACAGGGAACCAGCAACCATATCCTTTATGGTATTACCAACCTCAAAAGAACTAACCCAAAGGTAATGAACCTATGCCCATAATGTGGGGAGTCCCATCTCTACCAAAGCACAGAGGTAAGGAAATCTCTCACCCTGATTCCACAAGGGAGTACTAGTCCCATCACCTCTCTCTAAGAACTACACTGATCTACAACATCGATCAGGTGCCACTGAAAGGAGTGTTCTCCTTATCATTCCTCACATCATAACAATTCCATTTTTAGGGGACTCACACCCTATTACATTAGTGGTGAACCACTTTACTATCCCAAAGCATCTAGGGGACCCAAATCATAAGGTGATAAGGAAGGATACTAACCCTAATGCCAACCTAGTGATCCATAGTAATCACTACTTCATGGTTAAACACCACTACAATAAGGCCATGCTATAAGTCACACCACATCCAATATCGTAGGCCACTATAGAGGCCAATCACATGTCATTTGTAGAAGTATTCTCCGGATAGGCTACTCACATGCCTAAATCCAAGTTCTAGAGAAGGAGATATGCAATGAAAAAGATATTAAAAAGATCTTACAAAAGCACATGATGTGGAGTGGGGTACACATGATGTGTGAACTCGCCCAAGAACCAAGTTGTGTTTCCTACTCACACAAATTGGTTGTCCATGTATGTGTACGTGGTTTGTATAACCCATACATGGTGTGTCCAGCTTCACCCCTCCATGGGCCATATTCTTCCTCTATACAGCTCGACCAGTTTTTCTTCTCAAATGACTTGTACAAACGGGTACACGATATGTCCATGATACAAGACCACCTATTTGTGTCCTTTTACCATGCCCATGCATGGAACCCTATGTCCATGTACCTTGGAAGTGTAGTTCTATACCTCCATGTTCTATCACATAGCGAGAAAAACCATTTACACTGGCCACATGACATGGGGTTACTAAATAATATCTAACTGAGGTACACAACGTGTAGTTCCCAAAATTCATCTCTGAATAGAAATAATGCATGTTGTGTTGTAGTAGTTTACCAAACATTTAAATCAAATTATGATGGGAATATCCTTCCAAGTTTCCAAGTTCACAATGGTTTTTCCCAAATGTGAAAGATCTACCAAGAAGGGATCACAAAATATCGTAATTGGGATATACAACTTTAATATAATGCATAAATAAGGGGATCAAGACCAAAAATAAAATATTCATATATCTAGAGAGAAATTTTGATGCTTCATGTGTATAACATCACCGGGATCATTCTTTTCCTCAATATGATGATGATCACCATCAAGAAAATAGATAGATAGTAACTCGTCACTTTGATTTTGATCCATTTCCATTAGTCGCCACATGGGGGGAGGAGAGGACTTGCCCTATTTCATTGTGCATGCCAAATAGGGTGGATAAGGGTTAAGAATTGATTTTAGTTAAATTAAATCAATTCATTCCTTTTACACTATGCCACAAACTCTGCTTCATTCAAAACCCCTAAACTAATAGTTTTTATATAACACCTAGGGTAAACATGACATTCTAAACTCAACAACGATCTCAGAATTACATATCAAGGATCCACTTAGGATTTATTCCATGTTTTAAGCGAAATTATGTGAGAGTGAAAAAATATATTTAGTATTTTTAATATCACCATGCAGAGGCTCTTCAGGCCCCAAAAACCCATATCGACTCAGTGCCTGTCTTTCGAAATATTATTTTAAATTTTCCAAATTCTTACTAGTAAAAACCCAAGTCATTACACCAAGCTGCACCAAAGTCAATAATGCAAGTATATAACATATCCTAAAGGATTTATATATATAATTCTATATGTTGACTCTATTATAGATGATACAACATGGTCAATATAAAATGAGTTCCCATCACCAACTAAATTCCTCTTCAAAAATCAGAAGTAATCTATGTTTCCCTATCAGAGACTATGATATATGGAACTATTTGGAATATGAAAATCTCATTCACATAGAGACTTACTAAATAAACAACTTTGGTGGTATCTTAAATGGGTATATAGTTATCCAATTTGGTTTTTTTTTATCACAACCCATATCACATTATTCCCTCATGGGGTATGTGGAAACCCCGCTATTAAATACCTAGAAATATCACCCCACTTCAAAGTCATCACATGAATGGGATAAGGAAAACATAAAGGTTTATGGTACTCTACTATGAACTACTGACATGTATAACAATGAAAATAAAGGTTATCGTTGTCTCACCTCATACCAGGACACTGAAATCATCAAAACATATCAAAGAATATCTTCTTGGTACTTGGTTGTGCCACTCACTTGGAATTATAACAATCCCCCATCATATAATTTCCTACTATAAAAGGTACAACATACTGGTTTCAAAAACATAGGTCACCCTCATAAAAGAAAATAAACCCACCAATGGTCTACCAAACATAAAGAAAGTCCCTAATTCAATGGAATTCATCATTAATATGATGCTCCTAAAGAAACATTTGGAGAATATAGGAGGTAGAATTAATGTTTGTGAAAACAATCTTGGTTACGTCTTCCCAAAATAACAAATGTAACTGAGAAAAGAGAGCCATCATATTCCACTCTTTTGATGATTCTTTCAAAACATGGTCCATAATTTTCCTACTTAAACCACCAGTAATGAAATATCCCTTACCTATGGTATAAGCAATGTCAAAATAAAAATATTGAAGGAAATATAACCATCATTTATTCTGAAGATTCAAATATTTTTCAAAGAAGATATAACTCAAGGTTTTGTGGTTAGATTAAATGTTAAATAATTTTATAAAAAGTTAATGAAAATAACTATTGAGAGATAACATCATGGAATAAATATCATGATCAATGAGTGGATAATTCTTCTCCTGTGGGCTAAGATTTATTGAACCATAGTGTATCACGTGATCACAATTTATAACAACACAATCCAAATCTGAACTGGATGAGTTAAAAAGACCACATATACCTACCCATCATATATAAGAGTCAACACTGGTAGAAAATTCAAAATATTCTTGAATGAATCCAAATAAATATAATATTTAAAATCCCATAAGAACATCATGCCTTTTGGAGTGAGATATATCATTAGAGAATCCAACTTATTGAAATCTATAATAAACCTACAATAATACTCCACCAAGTATAATAAGATCTAAATATCAAAAGCATTATACATATCCTCCCATGTCATATAAACCTTCCCCTTCTCAATCAAAAAAAATGTTTCAAGGCCATTTGTCCTAATAACTTAAATTATAGAATCCATAAATTTTATTTGGAAATCTTCAGGTTATGTTAGTTATTTCTCAAGGTTTTTAGAACAATATTTAGTTGACACACATGGTCTTCCTTGGTTTTGGATTAAACCAAAATTTCCTCCAAAAAAACCACCATGAATGAATTTATATACTCATCTAATATCCTATGCATCAGCACTATAAAAACTTAAGGATCATTGGTTAGGCCAAAAGGCCTAATAAAATACTCATAATGAACATACCTACTCTTAAAGGTGGTTTTTAGTGTGTCTAATTATTTGATTCTAAACTGAGGGTAACTTGAACAAAGATTAATATTTGATAACCACTTCACCCCTTTAAAATAATTAATAAAATCATCAATCCATTGAAATAGATACTTGTTCTTTATCATAACTTGATTGTTTTTCAGTAATCAAAAAAATAAGAAAATTTTTATATAAGCCTTATTTTAAAAAAGAATAGGCACCACCCAAGATGGAATACTCCGGCTTATAAATCCCTTTTCCTTTAAATCATCCAACTAAATTTTCATCTATTTCAATTTAGCTGGTGCCATATGGTAAGAAGGAATAGCCACTGGTTTCATACCAGGAAGAAAATCAATGGAAAACTCTACCTCCCATAATTGTTATAGAATAGAAAAATCGGATGGAATTACGTTGGTAAATTCTTTTAAAACTAAAGGGAGATAACCAATCAAAGATTCATGCTCTAATTAAAATAACTCTAATGTCTTTTCATTCTATTACCTCATGTTTCTTCTCAATTACTATTCAATCCCACTATCACTTGGTAGGCCCTCCCAACATGAAGGTATCACATTTAACCATTATTAAATAAGGAATTTCCCAGAACTCAAAATCATATAAATATTTTTCATCCAATCCTCAAACTCTTGATGATCATTTTATCCGTGGAAGTCTAATGGATTTCATAGAAGAATCTATTTAGAAAGATCTCAAGTTTCATCCCTTCATGGTCCCACTCCAGGTGCCCGAATGGGAACATGTACCTATCGGAAATCGTGGATAGCATTCACCATTATCTCAAAAAGATTCTGTTGCACTAGAGGAATCTATTTTTATGGTTCATCAGTATATTTATCTTATGGCCTATGAAGTTTTATCCTTAGAGTAATGATGCTATATAACATCATCATGAAACATTAAAATATGAGTAAGGATACCCAGATCACCAACTATTTCATGAGATACCAAAATATTAATTCCATAAAAAGGGAATAAAAAATTTTAGGATTTCAAAAATACCCAGATCAAAATTGGAAGAGACTAGAATCAGATAAAATTAATTCTGAAGGACAAATTTACCAAACCACCATGGTGACTAATGGATCTCTATGATGAGTGATGACTACAAAATCAGTCATAAATACCTCTTACATCTCAAAATTTTTACCTCAGATCTACAAGGACAAACCAAAAATGCATACTAACATCAATGAATAAAGGAAAACCTCTACATTTATTCCATTTTTTTATAGGACAACCAAAATAACCTCGTAAAAAGATACCCAAGACATCCATAACATATCCTGAAGGGGGTTACAACTCCCCAGAGGTTGGTGACTAGAACTTGGAATTATATCAAACGACAAAGGTAATAATTTTTTACACAAGAAAAACTTCTTATATGAAAAAATAGAAGATAAATCAATGATCAGTTAGTATGCTAAAAAATCCTTAAGGAAAAAAATACAATAAAAAGATAGATAAACCATATAAAGTAAAACAATATCTAAATGAAAACAAAACTCCATCAAGATAATGTCTCAAAAACCCTATGCAACAAGTGGACCATAGATCCATCAGTCACCCTCATCACTCTTGAGTCTTGAAGATCATGCAGACCCACCACCTCCAAGTAGCTCTTTCCCTATCCTTATATCTGGAATAAAAATATCCATACATTCCCAATGTAAATGGTAGGGTGTGATCTATAAATAACAATAGTGTCTCACCAAGTTTTCTATAATCAATTATATATCTATTAAACCATTTATTTTATCATATTTAAATAAAAAATGACATGGAAAAACATTTACATATTTTTTTAAATCAAAACATCCTTTAAATAAAGTAGATTGAAGATATAACAAAATATTATTAAATTATTATTTTATATAAAAAAATTATATAAATAAACTACCATGAATAAATCATTTATTTAAACAATGTCATGTATTATCAAGTTAAACAAAACATATCACCATGGTCATATTCCATGAGTTATGTTAGTTACAGGATCTTGGATCCTCTCACTACTTAATCTTCAATAATGAATCAAGTATGTGTGTACATATCACATGGATCGAGACAACATGAATAATAAATAAATATCCTGTCAAGGAAAATAATGAAGAATTGGGTTTTCTTTGAGTTTTCATCATCAATCCTTTTTTAGGGAGTCATTCTTATAACATGTTTATCCCAGTCACCCACTAACTACTCAAGCACACATTTTATTCTATAAATCAATAAATCAATCATGGGAAAATTAATTATTTTAAATAAATTCATCATTAATATCTCAAATTTCCAATTTCAATTTCAACATTCATTTTTTCAATTTTTAATACAAAATCATGAGTTTTTATCAAAATCATTCCTTTCAAATAATATTTTATTTAAATACAATAATTCTTAAGAATCAATATCAAACCACTTCATAAAATCATTTATCCATTAAATCTTTAATTTTACATAAACATTACTGAATAATTTCAATGCCATTGAAATTGGGGATCTTTATAATTATTATTACCTTTTTAAATCAAAACCCATATCATATGAAATTAAGATTTTATAATTCTATAGTAAACTAATTCCAATTAAAAAAGAAATTTAGGGTTTCTATTATAGGTTAAATCCTTATGTAACCACCTCGATTTAATCACATGATCAAACAAATCAAGACCCACAATGGGAAATCACAATGGAGAGACAAAGGAAAATGATATTTTGGAATGAAAACTTGAATCATGACCCATAAAAATAATATCCATAAAAAATATATATAATCTATCAATAATGTGAGGATTTACCACTCTCAAATGGGAGAGAAATATAGGATAGGGGAACCCAAATGAAGATTAAAACAACATATTTATGGGGGTTCAAGATCATCTACACAAAAAAATTTATCAAGTTAAGTGGTTTTAGGAAACAAAAAATTATCTAGAGATCCTCCAAGATCCATGTGATTTGATTAGGGTTTAATGGAGGAACTATAGTATCTTAAAAAGTGTTATAAAATTTTTAATAAATATTTTAGGTGATTAAAAACCCATACACACACTTTCTTGGTTGGTAATATGGGTTGGTAGTAATTGTGAACCATTATTGGGATTCTGGAAAGGGTACGTGGTTTGGTCGCATGGTTAAACTAACCATGCGACAATCATGAAAACACCTATATACAAGGGTGAGTGGTTTGAAGGGTGAGTCTGAATGATTTGGAAAAAATCATATACCCCCTTATAGAACCAACATAGGGTACACAATTTACTTGGGTAAACTACATGGATTTCCCTAACCATGAACCAATCTTTCCAAGTTCCCAAACCTTGCAATATTTCTCAAATCCACCAAAAAATCACTATAAAAATTTTCAATCAAAGAAAATAAAAAAAGGGTTAGATGTACCTAAAATAAAGTTATGCAATTTTAATGTTATAATATATTTTTTTATGAATAAATATGATATTAAGGGGTAATTAATATCATTAATCTTGTACTAAAAGTATAACAGATAACATAATAATAATTATAATGTAATCTTTTGATGTTAGTAAATTAACTAAAAAATGTTTGTCATACATTTCATTATCATGAACCATGGCCATAAATTCCATATAATGAACATGAATGTTATTAAATTAATATAAAATAAATATTTTAATTTTATGAATAATGTGGTAATTATGAATAGTGTGTCAATCAACTATCTCTGAAATTCATGTTACAAAACATGTTATAAATAATCAAAATTACTAACATTAGATAATGAAAATAATCATAAATTAATTAATATATGTATAGTGGATTATTATAATAGAAGAATATAGAAGTAAATATATATGAATAAGGTTATTAAATTATTTATTTATATTGTTTTTAATTTAATATGAGGTTAAGGATATTTCAAGAAAGTTAGGAGTAAAGGGTAAGGGTTTATGTCTCGATTTCCATTCATTAAGGGATGTTATATTATTATGAAACTATTTATATTTTATATTGTATAATTAGTATCCAAATTTATTGAATTATTATTATTAATAATGTTTGTTTTATGGTTTTTATAATTCCTTACATGAACCCCACCTTTCGATCATTTTGATTTAATTGTTACCAAATTTTTAATTGTTTTTATTGACTCAACTTCCTCTCTTGAGTCATATTTATTACTATTTGAAAATTGATTAATAAGATTTTTTTCTAATATATTATGATTATATTGTATTTTAATTATACATAATTTTCTATGGAAATATATTTTAATATCCAAAATGTAATCCTTGAAAGATTTCATTATAATTTCTTGATGATGTTGGGAATAACTCTTATCCTCCCTAAATTTTCCCTTTTTTCCTCCATATCCATGTAATTTCCTAGAAATATCTTGTCCATTCCTTTGTGAAAATCCTATGTTTGGGTGTTCTAGGTGGTAATGGTGGATCATTTCAAGAGTTTTTCAAAAAACATGTTTTTTCAAAGGTAGGTAGCAACAATGAGTCAGGTGTCAATGGCAGGAATTAGTGAATCTCATCGATGAGTGGCATTGGTGAGTAGAGTCTGTAGGTGGCATTGGTGATTGTCATCAGTGAGTCAGGTGTCAGTGGGTCACATCAGTGACTCACTATTGGTGGGTCGCATTGGTGACTTGTGTCGGTGACTGGCATCAGTGAGTAGTGTCCGTGAATGCCTTTAGTAGATGGCATTAGTGAGTGAAGTCAATGAGTCAAATCAGTAAATCACGTTGGTGACTTAGCCATCAGTGACCCATTTCAGTGACTCAACTATCAGTGAGTCGCATTAGTGACTCGCCATTGGTAGCTCACATCGGTGACTCACCCAACAGTTTTTCAAAATTTATGTTTTCTCCAATTTTTTCAGTTCTGCACCTTTTATGATTTCATCGATGTTAAATGAGTTAAATGTCAATTTAATGAGTTTTTGGGTTGTTTCAAATTTTATCTATCTCCTAAAAACAAAAATACTCCTATGACCCCTAAACCACATTTTCTAGTTCGTGATCTGACATTAATGGACTTTGAAACTCTTTCCCTCATAGGATTATGATCTGGACTTTCTAATACCGAAACCATTTCCTTTATTATAAGTTTCCCTTTATCTTGAAACCAACGGACCCATAACCATTCTTCTTTGAGTGATTGTGCTTTTTTGGTGATCCCCCTTAGATCGCGCCTCCTTGTAGGTTCCTCCTTTATTTGTGCACCCCCTATTTTGAAAAAGGAGAAGGTGAAAATCCTCTATTTCTCGAGGTAGGGATCCAATCGAATTTATTATTTTTTGTATCATGCAGGGTTGGTGTATTGATTTATTCTTTTGGGTATGGTTGAAACCGATTTTTAAACAAAGATAAATTAAGGGCTTGGAAGATGATAATAATGATCAAATTTTTTTATTTGTTATGCTAGATCCATATTGTGACTGGTATTGGTTGTATGGCTTCTGATAATCATGGACGTTGGTTGTCTCTATTTTCTCACTTGTATGGCTTATGAATACTTGATTTTTATTTCATGTTGAATGGATGTATGTATGAAATTGATTAACCATGTATATTCGGTTAAATAAAAGGATTCCCTATGATTGAACTTGTTATCGGATAACCCCTATTCTATCAAAGTGGAATTAAAGAATGAGGGGATGCTAAATTTGAATACACTTTATCTTGTTTGGTGTGGTTGTGTTCGATGTGTGGTTTTATCCTATTTTGTACCTTTAAAGGTTTTGTGGTGCAACTGTACAGGTTACGACTGTAGTTGGGGTGGTCTGGATGGTGTAGTGGAATATCTGGTAGAGAGATTGATTCATTTTGGAATTGATGGGGTAGAGTTTGACCAACAGGGCTGTAGGTGTAATGCCCCAGTTCTGGAAGCCACCTAGAGGCGCTCCATACCCGGTTGGCCACATGGAATCAAGCGCATTTCCCTAAATTCCAGAGGCTGACAACTAGCAGCTAGGGCCTTGGGTATGATAGTGGGGAAACTATGCCGTCATTGGTAGAGTACACAGCAGAAGAGAAAACAATAAACAATATTAGAAGTAGTAACCAATCCATACACAAGTGAACAGCTAAAGACTAAATATGATAAACAGCTGGAGCACATATATATATATATATAATGATGCATGATACATATTTTTAGGAAAGCATCCAAACTAGTCACAATACAGAATACAATACTAAACAAAGTACAAAAGAAAAATAGATAAGCAACTCCTCAGCATCGCAAGCCTCAGCTTGGTCACATGCTCTCCTGCTCCAATGCAAGTCAAGTGCCTCAAGTAGAAGGGCGCTTGCCCTTGTCTATTCCTCTAACAATATAATATGTTTGGGCCCAATAGCATGACCCAAAAAGGGTGTGAGACTAAATCCCAGAAGGAAACCACCCAAGATATGTGCCTAACAGTCAGTGAGTATATGGAAGGTAATAATACAGTAAGCAGTAAATAGTAATCAGTAAACAATCCACAGATCAACAACCAGTATTGAAGCAAAAAGATAACCAAAAACAGGAATCCCTCTAGGATGTACTCACAGCAATCCCCTTTGGTCCTATCTAAGAAGTACCAACAACCCTCTGGACAGTACACTCAGCCTAACCCCTCTAGTTTGGTTATAGGAAATTATAAGACTCTCTGAGGAAGCATGCTCAGTCAATTCCCCTTATAGTTTAAGGTAGTCGTAAACTCTCTGAAGAATATCACGCGGTCAATTCCCCTTATATCCCTATGGTCTAGAAACTCTCTGAGGAATCTTGCTCAATCAATTCCTCTTATAGCCTCAGCTCTATCACAGACTCTCTGAGGAAGCTCACTCAGTCAATTCCTCCTATAGCCTGGAATGGTTTAAGGAAATTCAAACAAAACAAAGACTCCTCGAGGAAGATCACTCAGTCTATCCCTGTATGGTCTATAATCTCAAGACTCTCTGAGTAATCTTACTCGGTCAATCCTCCAGTAGTCTATAATATCCAAGACTCTCTGGGAAGCTAACTCGATCTATCCCCTATATTCTATAATGTCCAAGACTCTCTGAGGAGCTCACTCGGTCCATCCCCTTATAGTCTATAGCAGTAGGTTCTCAAGATCCCATTTCATTCAGTGCCTAATAATGCTATAAGGCCAAAGTAAACCTATAGAGCTACTTGGATAACCAGTCTACAACATAACAACCATGTCAGGGAACATCACTCCATCCTACTGTCACAAGGCATGAAACACAGGTATAACGGCCAAAGGTCGTACAAGACCAAAAGGTTGTAAATAGTGCATGTCATGGGAAAAACATACAAGAATAGAAATTATCCTTATAAATTTCCAAATTACCTCTAAAAAATCATACAAGCATGGAAGGAAAACAATAAAGGGTAAAACAGTAAACACGCAATACCCTGTTCAAGGGTACTGGTGGTATTTGCACATAAAACTCAAGGACTTTGAACAGAAAGGCTCAAACCACCTACCTTGATGCTAGGAGATTGATATATTGGAACCTCAAAGCTTTATTATCCTTGGAACGTCATAGATCTAAGAAATCGTCTAAAACTCTCAACCCACGATAACTTGAGAAAGAGGAAGAATTGGAAAACAAAACTCCAGGGGAAGGAATAGCTTACCGTTGTGGTTCCAACGCAATATATGGTGGTCGATTCGATGAACAGACGGAGGCTCGGGGGCTCGGAAGAGATTTGTGGTCATACGGGATACTCTCGGTCAAGGAAGCTGGAGAAGAAGTGTGTTCTGGAAATTAGATGTGACCCCAATCCACTTAATGAAAAAAAGAAAGTACACGGCATGTACTTTTGGAGTACACAGCGTGTACTAGAATTTTTCATACATCGCTTTAAGCGGCCTCCACATCACCCCACATGACTGTGTGTGTGGCCCGTACACGGCCAGCACACGACCTCACGCGGCACTTAAGTACATAGCGTGTACTTCAAAAATTTCTCTTTTCTCAAAAACTCCAAAAAAGGAGTAACATACCTGGAAAGAAGGTCCAGGTTCTTACAAACTTCCCCCCTTAAATAAATTTTTCCCTGAATTTCCCTAGTGAGGTGTGGAAGAAAAAACCCCAAACATCTCTGGCCACTGCGAATGTACATCAACCTCCCTCTCCCAAGTTACGTCTTGTACTTTCCCCTGCTTCCATAGCACCCATACCAGAGGAACAGACCACCCACAAAGAACCTTCATACTGCGATCGACAATCCGAATAGGATGTTCCTAAAATAATGCATCTACTTCAAGCTCAACCTACTCAGGTTTAATGACATGAGACAGGTCTGAAAAGTAATGTTGGAGTTGAGATATGTGGAAGATGTTGTGTATAGCCCGATACCTCTGAGGTAACTGCAACCGATAGGCAACCAGCCCAACTCTCTCCAACACCTAAAAGGGCCCGACGTACCATGGTGAAAGCTTACCCTGTCTTTGAATCCTCTTGTGTCCCAACCTCGGTGTGACACATAGGAAAAACCTGATCCCTGACCTCGAACTCCAGAGGTCATCTTTGCTGATCAGCATAAGACTTTTGACGAGACTATGTAGTATTCATCCTCTTCCGAATCAACTATATCTACTCTGAGGTCTCCTGAACAAGACCATGTCCTAGAAAAGCTGCCTCTCCTACCTCCATCCTGCATAAAGGGGATCGGCATGGCCTACCTAAGAAATCCTCGTAAGATACCATCTGAATAGTCACCTAAAAATAGTTGTTGTAGGAAAACTCTACAATAGGTATATGTTTCTCCCAAGAACCTCTAAAGTATAGAATGAATGCTCGGATCATATCCTCAATCACCTGAATCATATGCTTAGACTGGTCATTTGTCTGGGGATGGTAAGTTGTACTCAAAAGTACTTCTGTACCCAAAACCTTTTGATGTACCTGCCAGAACCGAGAAGTAAAATGTGCATCCCTGTCTGAAACAATGGAGTGTGGAACTCCATGTAGACGTAAAATTTATCAGATTTACAACCGCCCCATCTCATCAACACTGAAGGTCTACTTGATCGGAAAGAAGTGAGCAACCTTCGTGAGTCTATCAATTAAAACCCACACTACATCGTTCCATCAAGGAGACCTTGGAAAACTGGTCACGAAGTCCATTGTGATGTCATTCCACTTCCACTCATGAATGGGTAACTATTGTAGAAGCCCTGTTGGTATCTAATGCTCTGCCTTCACCTACTGACAAGTGGAACACCTCATGACGAAACCAAAAACGTCCCTCCTTATACCTGGCCACCAATACTGATGGTGTAGATCACGATACATCTTGGTGATGCCAGGATTCACTATCCAAACTGAGGAATGAAAGTCCCGCATCAGCTCCTCGTGCATGTCTACTGGTACCCATACGCATCCCTAGAATCATAGGATCTCATCCTCACCTATGGTCCACCCTGAAATAGGGTCCTCTCCTAAGATGCTTTCCCGTAGGACTAGACCTTCAGAATGTGATAGTTTCCTTATTCGTACCTGATCAAGAAGAGTAGAGGTAACAACCATAGAAGAAAGAAACTTCTGCCCCTGACTATCATGCACCTCCAAATGCTTCTCAAAGAACAGAACCATAACCTGCCACTCACTACTGGCCTCTTGAACTGCCTGTATCTGAGTCCTCCTGCTCAGAGTATTTTCCACATAATTGCCTTTCCCAGGTGTGTAGGCAAGCGTAAAGTCAAAATACTGAAGGTACTCAACCCACCTTCGCTGTCTCAAATTCAGATCACACTGAGTGAAGATGTACTTGAGACTCTTGTGTTCATTAAACACCACAAAGTTCTCTCCTAGAAGATAATGTCTTCAATAGCGTAGAGCATGAATAATAGCTGTTAACTTCAGATCGTGCATTGGGTAATTCCTCTCATGTGGCCTTAACTACCGATACCCATAAGCAATGAATCCATCTCCCTGCATAAGCACAGCTCCCAGCCCGATACCTAAAGAATATCATTAAACAGTATAGCTCTTTCTAGGATCTTGAAAGACTAGTATCAGTAATGAAGTCAACCTCCCTTTCATCTCCTAAAAGGCTGAATCACAAGACTCTGACCATAAGAACTTTACACCTTTCTTGGTCCGACCTGTTAGTGGTGCTTCTAGCCGTGAAAATTCATATATGAAACGTATATTTTATCTAGATATCCCTAGAAAACTCTATACCTAAAATACATTCTTTGGCTGCTCCCAGGAAACTACTTCCCTCACTTTCTCTGGGTCTACTGATACTCCTGTATCTAAGATAACATGACACAAGAAGTGAATCTGATCCATCCAAAAGTGTCATTTTGAGAGCTTAGAATATAACCGATGTCCCCTTTGTGTACTCAAAATGATCTAAATATGGGTAGCATGGTTGTGTCGAGTGTGTGAGAACACCAAGATATCATCCACAAAAATAGCCATAAAGGAATCCATGTATGGATGGAACACTCAGTTCATCAGTGCCATGAAAACTGTAGGCGCGTTCATGAGACCAAACAGCATAACCATATACTCGTATAGACTATACCTACTCTAAAAATACATAATAGGTATATAAGATGGTCTAACATGAAACTAATGATAACCGAATCTCAAATAAATCTTCAAGAACAGCCGGGATCCTCGAAGCTAATAAAAGAGATCATCGATCCACGACAAGGGATATCGGTTCTTAACTGTCAACTAGTTCAACATTCAATAGTCCACACAAAGCTTGAGGGTACAGTCTACCTTCTTTGCAAACAGGACAGGAGAACCCCAAGGAGAAGTAATGGGTTAGATGAAACCCTTCGCCTGCAACTCCTCCAACTGCTTCTTGTGCTCCTATAACTCAGGTGTAGCCATCCTATAAGGAGGAATGGATACCGGTGCCACTCCTGGAATGATCTCAATAGAGAAGTCTACCTCACACTCCAGAGGCAAACATAAAAATTCCTCTGAAATACATCCCTTAAATGATCCACCACTAGAGGAAAGCCTAACTATGAATTTCCCTAGTCATCCAGATATAGAATAATAATCTGAGCTGTAGCTTTTTCTAGCCCATGATGCTCGGGTCCTTCCCAACTCACCTGGAAATCCCACTCACATATATAAAGAAAGGATCCACCCATAGGTGATATGAAACTCACCCTTTGGTGATAACAGTCAATGACTTCCTAGAAGGGAACTAACCAGTCCATTCCAAGAATGATATCATAACTCGCCATCTCTAGGATATATAGTTCCCATAAGAAGTGACACCCTGTAACCTTAGGAGGTCACTATTTGTACTGACTTACGCTAACCGCTCTAGTCCCCAACGGTGTGTCTGAAGTCAAAGTATTAGCATAGGAAAAGATGAAAAACCCAAGGCTCTCCAAAACAGAAACATAGATAAAGCAATGCGTAGTAACAGTATTAAAAAGTGATGAAGATAAAACTAAGGATACTAATATCATACCTAAAACTGTAGAAGGGTCAGGATCCTGCTCCTGATGGGTTTGCTCCACTACAAAAGTATGGCATGTATCGCGGCCTTGTGACCCTGCCTGACCACTCTGAGCTGATCCACTCTGTTGTATCTAGTACCCTGGGGACTGACCACCACGGCTGCAACCTCCACCTTTGCTCGAAGGTCCAGGGGAACTCCAGTTCCTAGACTGGTGAAAACTGGCGATGCATCTCATGTACGTTGGGTCATAGAAGAACCCTACCACCAGCTGTAGGTGAGAAGATCTGACAAAAACTCTAAATATGGCCCATCTTGCTGCAAGATCGACACTCCATCAGGTCTCTATGGCACTGAGGCCTATTATGCTCACTCCTCCTGCACTGGTAGCATAATACCTGGCTTCACGAAGATACATTCCGCCTACTCTGATCTTCTCAAGAAGACTCCCTACAGCGCTTTCTGCTATCAGTAGAAGGAACACTGACTCTGGATGTCGAACCGTCCTGGCTCACTGCTTCAGAATCCATCATATTGCGCTCATTGATGAATTCATGTTTGACGATAGAGGATATCGAAGTCAACCTGAAGATGTTCACCAGAAAGTAGATGTCATGCCACTGACCATCCTCAAACTTTCGTGCAAGGAACAAATCATCTCCTCCTGGAATAGGTATGAAACACTACAGCTTAGTAAAGAGAGATGAGTAATCCATAATTGAAAGACTACCCTACTTCAGACTCATAAACTTCTAGGCTCGATCGGCCCTCAAGTTCTCTGGGTAGAAATAATCATAGAAGATGTGACGAAACTCATCCCAATTCATACTCTCATGGCATCCTGACTGTGAGATCACCTACCACCACCTATTTTCAGAGTCTCAGAGTATATAGGTCACAAGATTCACCCTCTACTCTGGACGTATATCCAGATGATCGAAAATTGCCAGCATGGCCTCTAGCCATGACTCTGCATCCTGAGTTCCTCCATCTCTTGAGAAAGTAAGAGGATGATACTGCTAGAAAACCCATGTCAACTCTACCATCGACAGGGCAGGAGGCATCACTCCTTGGAAAGTCTGAATCGTCCTTAGAAAATTTTCCCTAAACAACGCATTAGCATCTGTAACTAGAATAACTACTGGTTCCAGGGCTGGTACAGCAGGAGGATCTGTAGGAGGTCCCTGATCCACCATATTCGGTGTCTGATCACTGTCTGTTACCTGATGTAGAACTGAAGGACATCTCGGTGTCATAACTTTGAAAGGTTAAAGCACACCTTAGATAAGGATTATCAAATATGGAGAACACAAGAGTACAATAGTGGAATAGGATAAAGGAACATTCATGTCTTACAAAACATGACTACACAGCGTGTATAAAAACTACACGGTGTGATATTTTAATCCATTCACATGGTTGTGTACTTTTTCCATAACTGGTCATGTAAAGCCCCAAACACACGGCATGTTGTCCCCAGACACGGCATGTACTTGAACTCTATTCCCCTGCTCGAGTATCCTTACATGGCTAACCCACACGGTCCTATTAATCCTAGGCTACACGGCGTTTATAAACACAACACGGCATGTACTAGACAAGGTTTCAATGACCCATGTTGTTAGTTACATAGTTCGATACACGGTTCACTCTACACGGTGTGCTCCATATAAACACGACATGTACTTGAAGGTTTTCCCCGACCAGTGTTGTTTGTGGCACGACCGGGTACTTAGGTTACATGGAACGGTGTGTGAAAACAAGACACAGTGTTTATAGTCGAATTTTCATCTATCTATGTCGTTAGTCACACAGGTAGACACATGGTCACTACAACATGGTGTGTACTTACAGTACAAGGCGTGTTCCTGAAGATTTTTCACAACCCCGTGTTTCTTCCCACGCAGTTAGTGACACAGTTTAAACACTACACGATGTGTATTCATAAAGTACACACTGTGTATTCTGGGTTTTTCTAGGAAGTAGCTCAAAAACTGCTCTGATGACCTGAAAACACAGAAAATATACATTAAGGTGCCAAATTCTGATCTGTGAGGGTTCATACTCCCCGCAAATCAAAGTTTGGCATCTTATACTAGTTATAACAAGGAAACCAGGCAATGATCCACCAAATTCTGGTCCATGAGGGCCCATAACACCTCAAGAAACAAAGATTGGTGTCCATCTAAGCAAAGTACTGTAAAAATAAATTCTCTTTCAAGCAGTAGAGATTCTTTCGAATCATCTATCACAATAGCATGCAAAATCTACACAACGTCTATCACAAAAAACATGCAATTTCTAATGCATCTTAGATGGAATGGTAAGAATGCATGGCATGTGATTTATAACAAGTGCCTACATGATGCATGAGATGGAATACCCTCATCTCATCAGGTTGCGATAGAAATAGAACCGCAATAACAACAATGATAACAGCACAAAGAATTTGAATCACCCAATAGTGAAATCAAATCAACTGTAAAATTGAAAACCAGTAAAACTGTAATAAATGAGGTAGTATGGATTTTCCTTGTACATGAGTTAGCTACTCCCGGGAACAGCTTATTAACAAGTACCTATTCCTTCCTATCCCTGGATATAGGCTCCAAACAATAATTCAAGAGAAAATAATTCCTCTCATACCAATTTGTAACACCCCGGTTCTGGAAGCCACCTAGAGGCCCTCCGTACTCAGTTGGTCACATGGAATCAAGTGAATTTCCCCAAACACCAAAGGCTTCCGACTAGTAGCGAGGGCCTTGGGCGTGATAGTGGGGAAATTATGCCCTCATTGGCAGAGTACACAGTGGAAGAGAAAAAAATAAACAATATCAGAAGTAGTAACCAATCCATACACAAGTGAACAGTAGAAGACTAAATATGATAAATAGCTAGAGAACATATATATATATAATGATACATGATACATATGTCTAGGAAAGTATCCAAACAAGTCACAATGCTTAATACAATACTTAACCAAGTACAAAAGAAAAACAGATAAGCAACTCCTCAGCATCGCAAGCCTCGACTTGGTCCCAGGCTCTCCTCCTCCAATGAAAGTCAAGTACATGAAGTAGAAGGGAACTTGCCCTTGTCTATTCCTGCAACAATATAATCTGTTTGGAACCAAAAGCATGACCCAAACAGGGTGTGAGAGTAAATCCCAGTAGGAAACCACCCGAAGATCTGTGCCTAATAGTTAGTGAGTATGTGGCATGTAATAGTATAGTAAGTAGTAAACAGTAAGCAGTAAACAATCCACTGATCAATAAGTAGCAGTGAAGAAAATAGATAACCACAAACCGAAATCCCTCTTGGAAGTACTCACAGCCATCCCCTCTGGTCCTATCCAAGAAGTACCAATAAATCTCTAGGCAGTACACTTAGCATAACCTCTATGGTTTGGTTATACAAAATTATAAGACTCTCTGAGGAAGCACACTTAGTCAATTTACATCATAGTCTAAGGTTGTTAAGGACTCTCTGAGGAAGATCACGCGGTCAATTCCACTTATAGCCCTAGGGTCTAGAGACTCTCTGAGGAAACTCACTCGGTCAATTCCTCTTATAGCCTTAGGTCTATCACAGACTCTCTAAGGAATCTCACTCGGTAAATTCCTCCTATAGCCTGGAATGGTTTTTGGAAATTCAATCAAAACAAATACTCCTCGAGGAATCTCACTCGGTCTATCCATGTATAGTCTATAAGCTCAAGACTCTCTGAGGAAGCTGACTCAGTCTATCCTCCTGTAGTCTATAATATCTAAGAATCTCTAGGAATCTCACTCGGTCTATCCCCTATAGTATATAATGTCCAAGACTCTCTGAGGAAGCTCACTCGGTCCATCCCCTTATAGTCTATAGCAGCAGGTTCACACGGCCCCATGCCAGTCAGTGCATAATAATTCTATAAGTCCAAAGTAAACATACAAAGATACTTGGCTAACCAATCTACAGCATAATAAGCATGTCAGGGAATAACACTCCATCCTATGGTCACAAGGAAAGGAACACGGGTATAACGGCCAAAGTCCGAACAAGACCAAAATATCGTAAATAGAACACGACATGGGAAAAACATCAAAGCATAGAAAGTATCCTTATAAATATCCAAATTAACTCTACAAAAGCTTACAAGAAAGGTAGGACAACAAACAAAGGTAAAACAGTAAACATGTAATACCCCGTTCAAGGGTACTGGTGGACTTTTTACATAAAACTCAAGGAAATTGAACGAAAAGGCACAAACCACCTACCTTGATGCTAGGAGATCAATATACTTGAACCTCGAAGCTTGATTCTCCTTGGAATGTCGTAGATCTAAGAAAATTTCCAAAATGATCAACCCACGATAACATGATAAAGAGGAGGAATTTGAAAACAAAGTTCTAGGACAAGGAAGAGCTTACCTTTGCATTTCCAATGCAATCGACAGCGGTCGATTCGGAGAATGGACGGATGCTCGGGGGATCGGAGGAGATTCACGACCGTATGGGATGCTCTCAGTCAAAGAAGTTGGAGAAGAAGAGTGTTCTGGTGATTAGATGTGACCCAGTCCATTTAATGAAAAAAAATTACATGATGTGTACTTATGGAGTACACAACGTGTACTAGGCTTTTCCATACTTCGATTTAAGCATCCTCCACATCACCCCACACGACCGTGTGTGTGGCCCGGACATAGCTAGCACTCAGCCTCGCGCGACATCGAAGTAGACGGCATGTACTTATAAAGTACACGGCGTGTACTTCAAAAATTTCCAGAAACTCCTCTTTTCTCAGAAACTGTATAAAAAGGAAAAACATACCTAAAACGAAGATCTCGGTTCTTACAGTGGCAATACCAACCGATATTCCACCTCACAAACCCAGTCAATTATCTCAAAAGGGATTATTCATCTAGAATGTAACTTTCTCTACTTTCTAAAATGGAAATTTACAAGCCTTGGAGAGATTCTAATGAACACATGATCACTCACCTCAAATGACAATGGTTATCGAAGATTATTCTCATATGATTTTTGAAGACTCTGAGTCATCTCCATCTGATTCTTGATCAATTGAATCTTCTTTATTGTCTCTTGGACAAGGCATGGACCAACTAGAGACGTCTCATTTTTTTCCACTCAACAAAGTGGATAATGATAAGGAAACCCAAAAAATGAATTAATTATTATCCATATATGTTAATACTTGATAACTTTTGTTATATGACAATTCCACCAATGTCACATAATCTTCCCATGAGACATGAAAATCTATTACACAAGCTCCCAACTTTTATACCAAAATTTGTATTTTCATTTTGGATTTCCCATACATAAGTGGATGATACACCATACTTATACTCAACTAAGTTCAAAGGTATTTCTATGAGGAATTAAATTAATGAGACGTAAACCTCATATCTCTGTATAACACTATCGAAATTGGTACACCATGCCTCTTTACCACTTCTTGGATATAAATTTTTGATAAATCCTCCACCATATGAGATTCATTAATAGGGATGAAATGGGATGACTCTGAAAGTTGATACACTATCAACCATATGGAATCATGCTTATAAACCATTATTGGAATACTTGTTACAAAATCCATGAGTATTTTCTACCACTTTCAAATAAGAATATGTAAATACTGCAACATACCTTCTGTTCGATGATGCTCTAATTTAACCTGCTAATAAGTTAAGCATCTCAAAACAAACTCTAACACCTTTTTAATGCTGACCCACCAAAATTGTGCTTTCAATGCATTATACATATTTTGTATCCTATTATGAGCCCATTTTGAATAGTGGTAATCATAATGAAGTTGTTTCAGACAAGCTATAGTTAGAATCATCTTATTTCGAAACAACATACTAAACTCTCATTCATATTCCATCCCACAATGGTCCCCCCACCATTGAGTTTTGACCTCATAGAAACACATTCTAAATTAGAAATTTTTTCCTCTTTAACCACCTCCACCAAATTAGGAACAAATGAAACTGGAAAGAAAACAACAAATTCACCTCGATCTTCACTTTCTAAGTGCATGTCAGCTATGACTGACATCAACTGCCACTGATCTAAAGCCTCTTTTTCCAACTGAGCATATGACATCCTACTTAATTAATCCACCACCAAATTTCCTTGACTCGGTGTATACATAAATTCAAAGTTGATCATTTGGAGATACTCCATCCATCTTATTTGTCTCAAATTCAAATACCATTTTGAGAAAATATGTTTCAAAATATTATGATCCAAAAAAATAGCAAATTTCTCAACAAATATGTAATAACCCTAAGTCCTCAAATAATGGAATATGGAACCTAACTACAAATGGTGTGTTGGGTAGTTCTTCTCATGCAATGTAACTTCCTTGATCCATAAGAAACAATATGATCTCCCTATATGAGAACACATCCCAACCCAGATCCTGAAGCATCATAATACATCATGTACCCTTGCCCTAATTCCAAAAAAATCAATATTGGTACTGATGTATGGTAAAATTTAATCTCTTAAAAAGACTTTTGACTTTCCTCATTCCATTGTAATGGAAAATTATTACTTGTCAATGCTTTCATAGGTGAGTCTAGTAATAAAAAATCACGAACAAACCAATAGTAATAACTACTTAGTCGAAGTAAACTACATATCTTGAAGGCATTCGTTGGTTGTTACCAAGATATAATAGCCTATTTCTTTTCTAAATAAATAAAAACACCATTTTTATAGATTTCATGTACAATTAAACATACATCTTGTATCCAAGTTTTTCACTTTGATAATTTGGAAAACAAATGATGATCTCTCAAATTTCCCAACATCGCCTCCAGGTGTTGCTCATGTTCATCCCTTTTCCTTGAATACACCAATATGTCATCATAAACACCACCAAAAAATAATCCAAATTCCTCTGAAATATCCAATTCATCAATTATATAAAGAACAATAGTGAATTTGTAAGCCCGAAAAGCATTACCACATATTTATAATGGACATATCTACTTCTAAAACCTATCTTTGGAATATCCTCCTTCCAAACCCCCAATTGGTGATAACCTAACCATAAGTAAATTTTAGAAAACCACTAAGCTCCCCTAAAATGATTGAATAGATCACAAATGCATGGAAGTGTAAATGAATTCATTATCATAACTTGGTTAAGCTTATGATAATCCACACATAGGAAAAGAGTTTTATTCACCTTTTGGACAAATAGGACCGGTGCTTCCCATGAGGATGTGATAGGCTAAATAAACCCCTTGCTTTCAAGATCTTACAAATACTATTTCAATTCCATTAATTATTTTGGTTCCATCTGATAAGATGGAATGAAAATATAAATGGTCCCTTGAAGGATATCAATCATAAATTCCACTTCTCTCCAGAGTTGAAACCCTGATAAATTTTCAAGAATGACATCAAGAAAATGATCAACAACAGCTGGAAAATTTCTATTCTCAATATCTTCCATCAATTCCAAATTATACTTTATCAACTAGTACATGGTAATTCCTAATAATAGTACTAAAAACCTTGTTTCACATGCCTTTATATTTTTTCCCCTCTAAGTAGATTTCTTGTGCCATCATCAGTTGTAAAAATATCATGTCAGGTATAATAGTCGATGTGGGCCTTGAACATTATCAACCATTCCATAACAAGGATTATATCATAGATATCCAGATAAATCATAGATAAATCCCATATCATATCAGCCTCATCATTAGTTATAGAAAATTCTATACACATAAAGGCTCCACATTCTCTTTGACCAAGAGGAGTTAAAAGTTTCATAAAATAATGAATCATCTAAACTTTTAAACTCAATAAATCAATTACATGGGAAGAAATAAATGAATGGGATGAACCCATATAAAAAAACTATTTAATAAGGGTATAATTTAAATGAATCATACCTCTCAACATCGATGGTTCCACAATTACTTACTCAGCTCCATATAATTATTTGTTCTCAAATCTTTATTATTTATTTCCCTATAGATAATTTCCTTGCTAGGGAGTCAGGGTATTCCTAAAATCATCATGACTAGATTTACATGAATGAGGGGAGGTTTTTTATTCCCTATTCATGTCGAACCATATGACATCGGTTACACCTGAGAAGTTTTCTGAACACCCAACCTTGGAACACTATGCCAATAGTGATGAAGAATCCCCAACTGATTGCAATTGTGGAATGCTCTTGTTGGTGACATAAACTCTCACTTTATGTGACTAAGAGAACCACATTTAAAACATCCTAACATGCTCTTGGGTATTGGATGAATATTCACCAATCTACAAGTCTGATTCTGAGTTATGGTCGTGTGTTATAAAAATGTGTCCCTCATCTGCTTGTTCCCATCATTAGAGTTCCCCCCATTTCCCATAGGTATAAACATACTCCCTCAACCTGTAGCTCCTAAGATTCACCTTTCTACCACACTATATCTATTTACCATATCTTTATAATCTATTATACATAGCATATCAATCTTTAATAAAATATTCTACCTTATTCTCGATTCAAATATGTGTGCCTTCAAGGATGCAGTATCCATAACTTCATGTGCAAAGTGGAATAAATTCATGAATTTAGCCATGTAATCTATCACTATGAGGCTCCCTTGCATCAATATAAATAAGTATTTCATTCTTGCGATCCAGAATTTATAAGGATACAATTATTTGTTTAACAATTCTGTAAAATCCACCCATGCCAGGACATGGTCTAATTTAGCTTGAATTGAAAAATCCCACCATTGGCATGCAAGATCCTTCAACATATACGTTTCCATCATGAATTTTAGCTCCTTCAGTGTTCCAAGTAAATCAAAGATATGATTCATCTTAATTAGATACACATTAGCCTTCTTTATTACGAATCACCTACAAAGATGGGTGGAGTATGCTTCTAGAACTGAATGTAATGATACAATTTCCTTGGTTCATCCCTTATTTTCCATGTATCCACATACTAAAAGGCTTATACTATATTCTAAACAAAATTTTGGTTCACCTGTGGTTCAAGTGAAACCACATTCTTAGAGGATTCATCTATTTGGTTTCTATGATGCCTATCAGGTGAAATTTTCTATAAATACAAAAAAAACATCATAATTCTCACTCTCAATCAACTAAAGGATTAATAAATTCATATTATATCACATCATACTATCACAATATTTCTTTTACAAAATTCAACCTTTCCATTTTCAACCATTTTAGAAAATTGTTACCATGCTTTTAAAAATATAACTATTTGAAAATTCCACAATAATTCCCTTTTTCAAAATCTCACATTTGAAAATAATTTCAAAATTTTCAAAAAAAAACTTTTTAACCAAATCATATATCATTACTCAAAATTAAATATGAATTAGTAGTTTGAAGTCATTTCTAATATTCATGTCATGCTTCTCTCATTGGTTAAACCCATGAAAGTGAGATAACACTCCTATAAGTGTCTCTAAAACACTTATGTACCCAACTCCATGGTAACATGAAGTTCAACATAAAAAGGGTAGCTAAGTATTTTTTTCTCTATATTTCAAGTCTTGAAAATCCTACTTTTTTTACCATCCTAACTCAAGGAATAAACTAGAATGAATTTCAACTCCAAGACTGATAGAATTGATGACCACTAGTTATTCAAGGACTGAACAAGCTAAAACTACTTGAAACGCCCCTCCCATAATCATTGGATTGAGAAGGAAGAAGGACATCACTTTTCATTAATAGACATATCCAATATTAAAAATGATGGAAATAAATGCCAAGGTTTTCATTAACTGATGGGGGAGGATTTTCCCTTTGAAAATAAAACAACCCAACCAAACATGCCATAACCAAAAACCACTACATGATGCATGATAACAATGTAAAACAACTCAAATCAATACAATTTATATCAAAACCAAACTACAAAAGAGTGAAATAATGGAATAAAACTAACATCACAATACACAACAGAATACAAAACCAACAAAACTCAATGAAAATCCACATAGATCCCAATCTCCAACATGTTTTATACTCCCACTCCAAAAACCATCCCAAGTATCACGATACACCACTAAAGAAGTGTGATAACTTACCTTTTCTTTTGACTCAATAAAAAATATCTAAAAAAGAACCAAAGTTCCAAAGAAGGTGTGAGTAATAAAACTCAATAGGATTTCCACAAATGACTTCGCTGCTCACATTGATATAATAGAGCATGTTACCACAATTGTATAAACCAATTTAAATAAAACAATTGAAATATATTATATCATAAAATAAAACAAGTTCGATGTTAAAAAATATCTCTCAAAACAACACCAAGTTACAATGAAATAAATTAAACAATTCATTCTAACCATTTCATTAAATTAATTAGAATTACCCATTCTATATCACATAGTAGCACACACTCATACATAAAATCTTGGTGTTACCAATAATCACAACCCAAATCCACTTTTTTAGGATGTTGTTTTTAAACCGTGTGTTATCCACTTCCTCATGGAGGACAAAGCACAACTGGCCTACACAGTTAGGAAAACATAGTGTTAATCATAAAAAATACCACTATCCCACTTTTCCCAATTTCTTTTAGGAAGTATCATGGTTTGGACAACTCGTACACCTTCCCCTTATCCAATATCTCATTTTTCATGGTTTCCAAAAAAAATTGTGCTCAAACCATGCACCTATAGAAAATCCTCAAAAATATTCCAAAATGTTTCCAAAACCCTCCAAAAAATCTCCCAAACACTTTATATATTTCAAATATATAAATTAAGGGTTTCCTAATTTTAACTAGGGGTGATAAAGAAACCTTGAAAAGGAGATAATATTTATAAAATTAAAATGTGGAGTTCATGGTAAGACATTCTGTTTTGAAAGGATGGAAAAATCATTCAAACAGATTGAAATAAACTTGCTGAAAACACACATCCTTAAAAATGATGAAGAAATATATTTATTAAAATAAAAAAATGGAAATAAAAATATCATTGGGGAAAAATATTTATTTTATCAATAGGGAAATAAGAATATTTATGGGAAGTAAAGATGAATACATGGAAGAAAAATACATTAAAAGTAATGGGAGTTATTCTTTATAAAAATTAATTTTAACAAACCATTACAATAATCGAAGTAGAATAATTTCATGTGAAACATAATTTACTAAAAAAAATAATAGAGAAATATATTCTAAAATCATTATATATTAGAATAGATCAATCATGAATGATAATAGGAGAAGATTAGTGATTATTACCTAATGAAGAGAATTGTGTCATGAAAACCCAATTACATATTTAGGAACATTTGAATCAAAATTCATTGGAATATTGAAAATCATATGTATATATAAATATCATGGATTTAATAAAGGACTATGTAAAAATATATTAGTGATCAGTCTATACACAATTTAAATAATAAATTCATTCTAAACATTGAACCATATGTCAATAAAGAGAATTTGATATGAAGTCCCTTATAGCCTTTGTATCTTTGGATCCAAAGACCCAAGAGAAAATTAACATGAAAAAAATAATTTGACATCATGAAAAATAATTTAATAAACATAAAAAATATATTGGGGTAGTATTTACACTATCATAAATGAAATTGGGTGTATAGGATAAACATGTCACAAGGGATTAAAATTTTAGACAAGGAGACACTTACTTTATTTCCCCGCATAAAAAAATGTTCTCTATCCTCCTGTACAAAAAAACTATCTTCATATTCTATTTTATAACCATATTCATACCTAAAAATATTTTTCATTTTTATTTATAATCATTATCTGTATGTGTATTAGTTTTTTTTCTATTTTCCCAAATATAGTGTTTACAGTTTTGACCGTTAATAGTAGTTTTGTTGGGGAAGTGTCAGTTTTTCTTCTTATTAAAAAGTTCATAATTAAATTTTACTAATGTTACTATAATTTATGGATTTTAATGATATATAAAGTTTAAATTTACATTCATGAGTACTTTATTCTTTATCCTAGAATATTTAATTTGTAACGAACATTTTTTAGTGATTTTAAACATATGAAGGATGTTTTCTTAATTTGTGAGTTTAAAATTAGTGAATAATTTAATGAAACAAAAAAATAATTATTTACATATTTGTTTAATATTATTCTAGAAATTAAGTGTTCATAATTTACCATGATATAATTTCATAGCATTATACAAGTATGTAGTCAAACCGAACAAATCTTGAACATGCTTTAACTTGGTTGGTGGGTATGGTTAAAGAAGTGTTTCTTTTGACATAATATCATTATAAAAAAAATATTAATGATATTATTCTTTTTATTTTTATCAAAATGAACCATATTTTAAGATATTTGGATTAATATTGAAAAACTATAAGAAAAATGGAAAAAAATGATTCTTTGTGTAGACAATAGTTCATATAACTCATTATTATCATTTTTGTTACTAAACAAATGATAGGGGTTTGTTTGGATGGTATGTGATAATTAAAAACCCTAAATACATCATATAAATCATATTTATTCATAAATAAAAAACATTAATACCATTTATGAGAGTTGGTGAAGAAAAACTAAAATCACCGCTATGTGGAGGCGGTAATCCATACCCATGCAATAACAATGATTCTTCTTTTTATTAGTAGATAGATTTAAAAAAATAATGGTTGTACAATTATTATAATATAAAATAAAATATTAATTATTAATATTTTATTATTATACTATATTTTTTTGGTTTAGAAAATAATGAAATAGATAGAAACATTAAGAAATATGGGATACCATCGTTGATACCATGAACATCTTCTTAATACAAGACTTAGATTTAAGGGAATTAGGATAATTTTTTTTTAAAATGGGGAATTTCGGAGTGTAAAGGACATAAAATATAGGGTTTTTGGGTGGGTTTTTTTAGGAAATTTTGAATTATTAATTTATTATTAAAAGGGTGGAAGTGACCCCCTTTTTATAAGTGAGGAATATGGACTTTTCCATGGAAAATAATGGTATGTAAGGGGTAAGACTAGAATGGAATGAAATATAAGTGATTAAAGTAAGGGTAGGTTTTTAATTCATATAGTTAAGACTTTATAAACTAAAATAATTCTATAAGTTTTAAAGGTCATGTAAATTTAGTAAAATTCAAGCCACCTTAGATTAGTCATTTAAACACTTATTACTCTTAATTAAATACTAATCATGTAAAATGTTTTAATAATAAAAATATAAGTAGAACGTTATTAGAAAATTTAAATGTGATAAATATTAATTTTAGATCTATTTAATCAGTATAAACTTCTAAATATTATATATTTAACCTTTAAATCAAAACATATATTGGGTTGAAAACATATTTTTCTAAAAAAAATTCATTTTAATCATTAAATATTATTAATATTATTTATCATCTATTACCAATTAAATGATTGATAATTGTTATTTATATGTTTTTAAATATTATATTGAAATTTAAAATTAAAATTAATTCATTTTATTTAAAAAATAATCAATATTTGAAAAAATATTATTATTTGAAAAAAAATCATTTTACTATGGTGACTTGTATTTCCCCAATGTAACTTAATATTAATGCATAAAAATATATTTTCCATTAATAGATAATTTAGAACCAATTATTTGAAATTTTAAATCAATTTAATATGATTTAATTGAAAAAAAACTAATTTTAAACTAATAATATATAATGTATTTAAAACAATTTTTGAAAAAAAATGTAATTTATGTTCTAAAATATGAATTATATGTTTGTAATTAAAACATGAAATTTTAAAATATATAATTTTACTTAAAATATATATATTTTTTCAAGAAATTTTTTTCTTATTTCTTAGGTAATGCTTATATCCAAATGATGTATTAAAATATATATGATTTTCAAAAATGGTATTTTTCATTATTCACCTAAAAATAAATTATTTTAGAAAAATACCAAAAAATCATATTAAAATAATTTGGTTTTCAATAACTCAAAAATAAATTTTAATTAAACAAATTTTTATTAAAAAAATTAAATTTATCTTTTTAAAAAGAAAATATATAATATAAACAAACAGACATTTATTATAATATTATTTTCAATATGAACTCATATTAATTGTTTACCTTATAAAGAAAATATCTCTAAATATTTTTCCATATTATTGTCAATTATAAATTCATTAATAAATTTTAATTAATAATTTTTGTTTTTTACATTTGGTGCAGTGTGTGACACATGTTAGAGAACATAGTATGTATTTTAAAGGATCCAAAATCATATTTCATTACATTCTTCCCCCCTTAAATTAATTTTTTCATTATAATTTTAATTATCAGTTACTAAAGGAAGAAGCTATGACATTCATAAAAAAACTAAACATATATCTTCTACTCATATATCAATCTCATTTTTCTTTATATGACTAAAAAACCAATTATCTTAAATATGCTTCTAATGAATTCTTAGGGATATTCCTTTCTCAACTTCTATTCCTTGATCTTGACTCAATCAAATACTAAAACCTAAATGGTTTGGATAATATACAAATGAAATAGAGTATAATAACATGAAACGTTAATCCTAAGAAGTTTTATCTTATAAAACCTTCATTTCAACCTATGATACTTTCATTTCTCAACTATGTAATACATCGTTAATCCTATATCTCGCTAGGTTCACCATATATTACTTTAAGTTTTGTAATCTTATAATTATTAACCTAATAACTCAAATAAACTGGTAAATAAATCCTTCATAGAAGTTCTTAAATATTATATGATCAACCAAATCATATCCAATGGGAGTGTAAAACTAGGTGTACAGTACTAGGACCATTCATCATGAATCAGGGTGAGGATCAAGTCAATGTACAACCAACCCTTTTGGGGTGAATACCCCAATGTGTATCTGTGTCATAGCCACATATACTTTTAGTATCTATAATGGGATCTACTTCTAGGGAAAATTATTTATTCAATACTTTACTAATATTTCAGGATATCATACTATACTTAGATTCTTCTATAGGATTTTCAATAAGGTTCTCTAAACTAATCCCAAAAATAAGTAATCTACTTTACAAAACTAACTAAACTAATATCCAAAACAAATAAACCCTACTTTTATACCAAATGATGAAACCCATTCTAAACATGACTTAAATAATACATTAATCTTATGATTTAAAAAACATCTCAAAAACATTCAGACATTCTAAATACATAAAGGTTTAGTGTCTTGGAGATTAACTACATAAACATATTAATTCATTACACTTGAAAACATTTTTCATAATGATTCTCCTATGTACCTTTTTCTAAATACCTCACATGATATATTCGTCTTCTTAACTTGTCTAATAGAACCACACAAAATATATGAAACTCATACACTCAGCAAGGTAAAAATATTATAAATTTTTAGATAATAAACATGAAGAATCATATAAATAAGACCTAAATATATTAATAATATATCATAATACCATATATAATAACCATAAAAGATAATAAAGAAATATAAGATCAAAACTAGAACTCTAAGGATGTGAAAAAGTTATGACTAGGATCAAAATACATATCAGAAACCAAAAACATGTGCCCAAGACATCAAAGTGTTGAATATATAAAAAATAAGGCATAATAATGAAAAATGGCTTCAATTGGTTAAAAACTTGAAAATTTGGAACAAAAATAAATTTAGGATTTTATATCATTGTGAACATATCTACCTACCAACCTGTTCACTCATATGAAATTTATGGGATAAAAAATTCATCATACTCACCCTTTTATACCTAGTTACTTGTTAACCAATTCACATAACATTTTTATATCATGAGATATAAGACTTTATCCAATTCATTGGAAGGAGATATAAGTCTCACCTAGTTCAAAATACATATATTTGTGTTCTATTTGAATACAATAATCACATCATAAAATAACTCAGAAAAAGAATTTGTGTTTCATGACATTTTCAAAACATCATATATATACACCCTAGAAAAATAATGGGTTTTTTAATAATTATAAATATATCACATTTAATAAGCTGAAGAAATCCTAATCTGTCCAAAAACTATTATTTAAAAATATTAATAACAATATAACAACATATATATGGTGATTTAAACATCACTTCCTGAAGGGTAAACCTTTGAGGATAAATAGTTGTGAAAATAAAATAGTTTCCATAAAAACTTTTACAACATTGAAGAAAAAATAAATTTGAAAAACATTTTTTTGAAGGGAAATAGGATTCTTTTGAATAAATTAACATAAGTAGTTCCCAAATAAAACATCCATAAAAGGATATAAAATTTATCTAAAATTATAAGTGAAAACATTTTGAAACATTTTAATTTAAAAATAATCTCTAATAAATGAGACTTTAAAAATAAAAAATGTATTCATAAAATGTAGGGGAAAATATTTTTAAAACTTTTAATTTTAAAATAATAATTAATAATGGATAATTAAAAATTATATAATGTTTTAAATAAGGGAAGTGAAAAATCTTTTAAAACATTTATTTTCTTAAAAAAACTTAATAAGGAAACCTTAAAAAATTCATTAATTTTATCAAAATAATTTGATGAGTGGATGATAAAAAAATGTATTTTAGAATTATGCAAAAACCTTTTGTAAAGTTTGAAATCACCTTATTCAAAAACACACATATGTAAAAAAGGATAATGAAACATTTTCCATAAAATTAAATAAATGGAATAAAAGTGTTATTTGAGATAAAAATATTTTGAGTTTCTACTAAGGAAAGGAGAACTTTGGGGGAAGTAAAAATATGGTCATGGAAGAAAATTCCATTAAAAGTAATGGGGATTATTCTTAACAAAAATTCATTTTAGTAGAGAATTAAAATAATCTAGGAAGAAAAATTTAGTGTGAAACATTATTTAAATATAAAATAAGGTAAATGAATTATAATATAATCATATTATATAATAGATAAATTGTGAATTAGAATAGATAAATCTGAGTGATTATGTCCAAAGGAAGAGAATTGGGTCATGAAAATGCCCTTATGAATTTTGTATTTTTGAATCAAAATTAATTGGAAGTTTGAAAATCATATGATTCAATAAAAAAATAGATTAAATAATTGATTATGTAAAAATAAATTATTAGAGTTTATATACACTATATTAGTAATAAATCGGTTTAAAACATTAAAACATGTCTGAATAATGATAATATGAGATGAAAACCCTTAAAACCTTTGTATCTTTTGATTCAAAACCCAAAGAGAGGATGAACATGGAATAAAAAAAATTATAAATCATGAAATATAATTAAATAATGATAAAAATTATAATGGGGTAGTATTTATACCATATAAAATAAAATATAGTGTATCACATAAACATGTCTCAAGGGATTCAAATTTTGAGACACAGAAACCCTTACCTTTTTTCTTTCTTGGTAGAATGTCACATAACCTCCTATAAAAAATCCTAATGGTATTAATATACTATTTTAGAACCATATTTTTTCCTAAAACTATTTATAATCTTATTTTGTGATCATTATCTATATTTACATTTGTTAGTTTTCATCTATTTTCTCACATCGGGTGTTGACAATTTTGAATGTTTGTAGTAGTTTCATAGGAGTAGTGTAGGTGTTCTTTGTTATTACAAAGTTCATAATTAAAATTGAATTAAATATATGTTAATGTATGTATTATATTGATTTATAAATTTTAAATTACCTTTATTTAGTAAATTATTCTTTATCCAAGAAGATAAAATCCATAATGAACATTTTTCAGTGATTTTATACCTATGAAAGGTGTTTTCTTAATTAATGTGTTAAATATTGATGTATCCTTTATAAAACCAAAATTAAATCATTATTAACATATTTATTTCATATTATACCATAAATTAAGTTTTCATAATCATACATGATATTATTTCATATCATTATTCAAGTATGTGTTTAAACTAACATTATCTTGGACATGCTTTAACACGATTGGTGAGTATGGTTAAGAAGGTGTTTATTTTGAAATAATTTTATTATAAAAAAATTATATTTTTATTATGTTCAACAATATTTGAATATTTTTTTATTATGAATGAAAAAAATATAAGAAAAATAAAAAAATTAGTCTTCATGTAGGTGGTAGTCTGCATGACACCCGATTAGAGTTTTATTTACTCGATGAATGGGATAATGACCCACAATTTATATATAAAATTTTTAAATAATTTTTTAAAAAAATATTCAATTCATAAAATTACAATCCATTCCACTACCATAAAGGTTTATTATCTTTTTAGAATTGATTCATAATCATCTTATTTTATGAAAGATCCACAACGTTTCCCACATGGAACAATTATTAGGTTTACCCAAAATAAGAACTTTCTTCTTAATTTAGGGAAGGAAAACCATAACAAAGGGTGAGACCTAGATATCAGTAAGGGTAATCATAGGATATATCTATCAATTATCATAAATGATCATAATATATTCATAATTATATGATATAATGATCATAAATTACAAATTTTATACTCAATATGTTATAGATCATAAATATGATTCTTGGAATAAAATTTTAATATAATAATAAATAATATTCAAAAGAGTGTGGAAACATAAATAAAAATCATGATCCTTAAGATAAAAACATAAATATATGAATGTGTCAAAGAGATAAGCTTATAACATTATGAACCTATATAAATAGAAATAATTCGACACATTAAGTTACATACATGAAATCAGGCCCTCACATAAACTTATAGACAAGAAACTAGGTCCACCCATAATCTTGTGGACATAAAAACCCGGTCCACACATAAACTTATATACATGAAAAATAATTAAAAGCATAAAATTGTGATCATTCAATCATTTTCACACATAACATAGTTATCTCATGAGTTATCCATCTTTGCCTAATGAATTGGATGGTTATATAACTCCAAGACCAACTATTATATAATCATGATCCATTAATATGTGTGCCAAAATATCATAAATCATTAATAATATATAATAACCCACATAAATTAAATAGGTTTCATTTAAATTTTAACATTTTTTCAGAACATAACCCATGGTAAATAAATGGGTTCCATAAACATATAATAATTTTAATAAAAACATCCAGAGAAAGAATAAGGATGGAATCATTGGATCATAACCACCATAAAAAATAAGTAACATCAAAGGATTTAATATTAGAAGGAAATTCCTATAAAATATAACTTGAAATATTTCTTTATTAAAATACCCGTTTCCCTTTGAAATCACTTATTTAAAATATAAAAATTTCCAAAATATTTTGGAAAACATTTTATTTGAAAAGAACCTTGGAAACATATAAACGATAATGAAATCATGAAACTGTACTAGGACTTCAAGCCATGTTATTGGTCCACTTCTCCTTGGTCCTATGATATATTTAATGGGTCTCCCTCTACAAAACTATAAATAGTGTGGTGATTTAATAATAAAAAGTGGCTTTTATCCAAATTTAAAAAAACAGAGATTCCCTTCACATTTTCCTGGAAAAAGAAAAATTAACTCATTCATAAAACGTCAACAAGATTCCTTTTAAAACCTTTTTAAATATTATAAAAGGTTTAAAATTAATTTAAACAATTATTTGAGAATAGATAAAACATTACTTAAAATATTTTTGAAAAATATGAACATGGAAGAAAAGAATTTTTGACCAAAAATAGAAATTAAACCAGATTTCCTTAAAAATATTCTTTTAGTATCTTGAGTACTTAAAGAGAAGAAAATGGAATTAAAACATGTAATATTCATAATAACAAGAGTGTAATATAAATATTTAGATTCTTTAAAGGTATATCATGAAATTTACTCATTAGAAATATAATCATAAACAGTTCTTACAAATAAGGAGATTGTAATATAAAATTTTTACTGCTTTATTGATCTATATATCAAACACTTATGAAAGAGAAAAACCTTGATGGATTTTTAAAACACCATAATTTTAATTAAATATTAATAAAATAAATTTATGATTATTATATACACCACATAGAGGAAAAAATTGGTGAATATGGCATAAGTCTCGAAGAAATTAAAGTGAGATGAAAAAATCATACCTCAAGTTAAACTTTTTTATAAACATCTAAAAACTCATTTATAAAAAAATTAAATTTATTATACCTATATATAAGAATATTTTCATGATTATAATATCATATATGATCCACTTATAAAATTTATACACTAATTTATTAATAATTCCTTGTTAAAATCATTATTTTCGGGTGTTGATTGTATCGTTTTTCATGATAATTTCAGTTTGACGGTTCTGATGCTTGTACTTAAATCTCAGTTCCATAATCCAAAATATATTAATCATGAAATGAATATAATTTATATTAATTATATATATATATGGATTCATCCATAAAATTTAGTGGAAACAAAATTAATTACACTGTTCATGGAGATGGTAGGTCATACATACACATGAATGTTGTATTCACTCTTCAATGGATAGAATGAAAGAATGGTAAATAATAAATATACATTATTTAATTATTATTATTATATCACATATATCATATATATTCATTTATTCAATCCTTATTACCATCCATGTAAGGTTTAAATGAAAAAAGAATCACATCGCTTCGTGAAGGTGGTAGTCCACACATACACACGAGCAATGTTATTATTTTCAAACAGACTGTAAAGTAAGAAGGTAGATATAATATTATATTTATAGAAGAATAATTATATAATAAATAACATAAATAAACTTTAAAAAATTATAATAACTATCCAAGTAAAGTGGTTATGAAAAATAAATTACACTGCTACGTAGAGATGGTAAGCCAAACATATATACGAGCGACGTTTTCACTTTCTATAGGATAAAAATTAGGTATAAAATAGTTGTTCCATAATCATAATAAAAAATTAATAATAATAATATACTAAATTCATTATTTTATATTGTGTACCATGTATTTTTAAATGTTATAATAATAAATAAAATTAAAGATGCTCGGTTATGTGTTATATCCCTTCATTGAGAAACCTCTTTTGTCTTACACCGTAAACCTTAAAGGGATGGTCTTTTGGAAAGAACAGAAGTTTTAGAATATGGTTACAGAATAATGGAATGTATTATGGTAGGGATTTTTTGATCTGTGTGGATCAAAGGTTGTGTTTAATAGATGAGAAGATATTCCCTTGTATAAGTGAGGGGGGAAACTCTTGTGATTATTTAAAGTATTAAATTAATATAAATTAATTTTTATAATAAATTGACTCAAATTTAAATATTTAAAATATATGATTATTATAAGTTTAAATAATATCATTTACTAAAATTTATACAATTTTATGTGATGTATTAACCCTTATCATTTAGTTTTAACCCTCTTTAATAATGTTGACAATTATAGTAATATCAAAGTTTTATACTATTTATGGGTAAATAATGATAAATAAAAGGTAATGTGGGCCATAAATTGACCATAATTTATATATTATACTATATGTCATTCTATTTTTTATTATTGGATTTTAATTAATTTTACTTCATTTAATAAAATATTGTTTATTATAAAATATTATTAATGACATGTTTTTAATTACATGAATTATTATAATATAATATGTGTTTAACTCATGTAAAATGGTTCCAGAATGACATAGATTCTAATATAAGGAATATTTCGTCTTAATATAATAATTATATCAAAATTTTAAAGGTTTAGATATCATTTTGAACCTTATCTTTAGGTTTAAACCATTTGTTAATCAGTTTTAACCTTAAATGTAATAATGGCTTTTTCAATACTAAAGCTTTATAAATTTACATAATTTTTAAATTGGTTAATAAATGGAAAATGGATGAAATTTAATATCATTTATCCCCCTAATTATCCACTTTTAAATTTTTATTATTTTTCAATAATTTAATAAAATATATTTAAAATAAAATACTATTTATGGAATATTTAGAACTATTCGTGAAAATAACATGACAGTGATGTAATTAGAAAATAAACCTTTAAAACATACCTAATATGTTATATTTATCTATAAAATTATTATTAAATAATAATTAATCCATATTTTATTACTTTTAATATTTTAAAAATCATATATTTTATTTTTCTATTACTTGAATAAATATCTTGTCAGCATTACATAATCATTTAAGATAATTATTCAATCACAAAAAATTTAAAATAAATTAACATTATAAAAAAATTAATTTATCTATAAAATATAAATTTATAGTTGAAATTTCCATTTTCTTACCCTTATGTAAAAAACTTTAAATATATTAAATTCAAGAGGGTGATATTTTGTATTGATTCTTTTTATAAAATAATATAGAGGTTATATTTAAAGAAAAATGTCACTAAGCGGTCATATATTAGATACATGGACGAAAAATTCATAACTCAACTCATAGAATAGGATAAAGGAATATTTTAGATAATTTTTAAAGCTTTAACCTAGGTTTTTATCCCTGTTTTACCTGTTTTTTCCTTATTAAGATGGAAAATATTTACTTAGGTTTTAATTTATAATAACCAAAAATAAAAAGGGAAATATTTACCAATTTTTATCCTTATAATTAAAAATGTTGAATTAATTTTTCTATATTCAATTGACATTATTTTACAATTTTAATTTTAAATTAAACCCATTTACATGAAAAAAGTAGTATTCCAGAAAAAAAATGTTTTTTAAAGTATAAAAGGTTTTTATACCAAAATACTAAATAAATTAATTAAAAAAACATAGTTGGATTATTCATAATATAAATGAACTAATGTTACTTTTAAACCAATTTTAAAAAAATGTGTAAATTTTTAAATTTTTTAAACTAAAATTCATTTTTCATTAAAAACTATCTAATTTTAACTATTAATCAATAAAATAATATTTTTTGGAAAATTACCAAAACATCACCCTAAGATAATTTTAAAATTATGATTCAAAAAATTATTTTAATTTTTTAAAATATAATTTCAAAAAATATATGAAATTAATTTTAATTTTCATCCACAAAATTCAATAAAACTCATTTTTTAAATAAAATACATTTTTAAAGAATTAAATGAGTTCAGTAAAAATTGAGTTCTCGTTTCTAACCCTTCATCAACACATTTTTTTTTGAGTAGGAATACTATATAGATATTTCATAATTAAATTACTCATATTCATACCCACTAAATCAATGAGTATGTCATGTTTAAATAATAATATTTTTATGATATATCACAATTCGCTTAATGCTCGATGTTCTACATAAAGAAAGATATCAAGCTTATTGTTCTTTAACTAAATTTTCCAAGAGTTACATTCTCCCGCCTTAAATAAATTTCACTATATAAATTTATCTAAACCATAAAATTTTCAATTTTCTAAAATACGTTTTTTGAAACCTATATCGTATAACGGAGTAATAAAACTTCCTTTGAAAATGGGAAGTGGGAAACGTAAATTTTTTCCAAAATAACACATAATCAGGTTCCCAAATATGGATAAAATTGGTGGGAAGATAAAAATTATATATGGAGGAGAAAAATAGCATCCAAGGACTAATAGATAGTGATATAGAAATCTTCATTAGAAAGATAATGACCACAAAACCATAAATTTGTGATAGGTGAAAAGGCCATCAATTCATCAAAAATGAAGGAAAAAGAAGAACATTTTTATTTCATTATCTTTTTAATAAATTTGAAAGATTATTTTACTACCAAGATAGATAACATGGTAAAATAAAATTACTATATATTTTCCATTTCATAAACATAATTTCATCATTTGGTTGTGCTTTGAACAATTTACACTTTATATCTTTCTCTATTAAATGAATATTAAAGATGAATTTTTCATTCCTAATGAACTAAAATTAACTTTAAATCGATCATTAGATCCATAAAATAATGAAATTTTATTCCTTATTTATCTAATTATTTAAAAAAAAAAATAATTGACATAAGTTATCCAATATGGAAAAATATAATACATTACTATCTAAAACCTCAACAAAACCCCCCAAATTTTAATTTAATCTATTTTATCAACAGATAACCTTAATGTTCCTTCAAAATATGTCTGACCAAGATTGAAACCTAGATATTAGAATTAGTTAGTCTCATATCCTTCAATTATCAACTTAATATATATCTTGAAATTATTTTAATCACATATAAAGTCTCATAACAAAATATATGTACATTGATCATATATTCTACAAAATATACTAATAATTTCAAAAAATAAAGTCACGATAAAAAATATATTATTCTAAAAGGTAATTAACCCTTTATTCCTTAAATAATAACCTATATTAGCCAAAAATATTTACCTTTTATGCTTGGGTTCATGCTTTCACAGATTGACGATCATTGGTTGATTCAGAATATAAAATATTATTTCTTTATTCTAGAAACATATATGGAATCTATGTTTAGTGAGATAATCAATGCTAAAAATCACCTTAAATTTCACTAAAATATAATATTTTCATATTTATTATTCATACAAACATCAACATTCAATCCCAAAATCTTGATTGGAGGATAAGTGTGTCCTAAATATCATGATTTACTTCAGCTATTGTGATTAAATAAGCTTTTATTATTTACATCTACTGTAGAAATTATTATGGTTTATTATCCTTAGTATCCCTTGGATTGTGGAATTTTTTTTTCATAATTCCCAAACTCCTTGCATCTATAGCACTGAATTATGATTGGTGTATTCTGGTAATATCTCCCTCTATTCATTTATTTACTGGAATATTCACATCACTTTAACATTATTTTTCTTGATGGTGAGGATTACCACACTTGAAACATCTTCTTGTTCCCTTTATGCATTCACCTGAGTTAAAATTTTCACATTTTTAGAAAGTAATAGGTTGAAAATTTTTCTTCCCTATATGTGACATACCACTGAAGATTCCATGAATCTCTAACTTCCTTTTCTTATAACCAGGACCATGAGAGTTTTGAGCTTCCATTTCCTCTTTGAGTGCACATAGAATTATTTTTTCATAGCTTATAAAGTCCTTTATGTATTGTTCCTTTTGAAAAATTGGTTTCAACCCAGTAAATAAATGATTAATTTCTCATTCAGTGTTGATGATTAAACCAAAAGAATACCATGAAATTATTATAAAATTTTCCTCATTGTTACCAATGGATTCATCATCATTCTTATTAAGCTCAAGTATTTTCTTCTCCATCTTTTATGAAGAATAAGAGGTAAATAATTAATTAAAAAATACCATCTTAAACTCATCCCAATCCATGGAGTCAATTTAATCCTTTTATCTCACATTCTTAATAATATCCCACCATTGATCTGATTTTCCTTCAAATTGATATATGACTATAATAGATAATTAGTGGTTGTAACATGAAATAATGGAAAATAACATTTCAATCGCATTGATCCATTACTCAGTAAATAGTGCATTAGAATATCTGTAAAATGAGGGTGGATGTTGTTGTATAAAATATTCAATGGAATGTTTTTTCCTCCTTGGTTCATTCAGAAGTTCAACATGATCTGAGTTACCACTCATATATTGAGAGAGTTGAGTGATAATATTAAAAAATAATGTATCTCAGATCCTAAGTTGTTTGGTTTCTAATGAGTATAGTATTTTCATTGTCCATCACATATGTTTTTCGCATGATTCCTTCAGGTTCCATCCATTAACTAAAACCAAAAATAATAGTGTGAGAAACAATAGTCATAGTGAGAAGTTATATAACTATGAAAATTCATTTATAGGAAATCTAATTCATGACACATTCTTTTCAATCCATGACTCCTTATGTTTAACCTAGGACATACTTGGTTATCATTAATAAAAATCTATTATAATGGTTCATATGGGAAATTTTATTTAAAATAAGAGAATCTTGTGGGAGTATCAAACCAGGTGCACAGTAAGGGTGCACTCACCGTGCACTAGAATGATGGTCAGAATATAATTGTCCAATAATTTTGGGGGTTATTACCCATATATGTATTTTTTTCAAAACCATTTCCATATGTAGTATCTTGTATAATCCCATGTTTTAAATTTGGTTACAAATTATAAAGGATTTTGTGCTTTTCTTATATTGGATTGGACAAACCATATAATGAGAATCATAATGTAATTCCCAAATTTGAAAGACTTAAGTGTGTCATTTTTTATGAGTCTTAAGACTCGAGAGGAGACTTAGGATTTTGGATGAGTCTCAGAAGCATCAGGATCTAAAAACTAAATTTTGGGGTAATATTATCAGGGGTTCATGGTTAGTGCATAGTTAGTGCTAACCATGCAGACCAAACCATGTGGCTTTTTTATATAGGGACATGGTCTACCAAAATTGTGTTGCACACTATAGGGAAAAATAAGACCTAGAACAGGTGTGTTGAGTGATCACACATGTTTAGTGTAACACCCTGAGATTTTATGAAAACTATTCTTTTTAATTTCATTAATGTCTTGTGTTGTATGCTACACCAAAAGGAGCATTCACAACACACATCCTTGACTTGCCTTACATTACACGCAATCGTGACCTTCCTCGATAGCGTGTGTAGTACGCAATAACGAGTTTCACTAAACAACAATATGCAATTAAAATATTATTAAAACTAGCCGTTATGAATAGTAATAACCACTTTTTGAAATTTTATAAGTTTTATTTTTTAAAATGGACTTCATTTTTGGATTCGGAATACCGAAATTAGCCTAGGGTGAAATTTTGGTATTTTTCAGAAAACTTTCAATTTTTGATGAATAGTGAAACCACTTAGTGGTAGGTTAAAAACTGAATTTTGCATAAAACTTAATTTTACCGCTTCTGTGAATCGAATTTCGAAAATCCGAGAGACATGGTTAATATCAAGGACTAAAATTTGGTTCAATGAGATGAAAATAATTTTTGGTGAATAGTAACTTTTTACTTTTTTTACCACTGTTTAAAGTAAATAGGGTAATTAAGGGTAAAGATGATATTATTATTACCCTAACACATGTCCTAATTCTGTTGGATAATTGAAATTCGACCAAAAACAAACTTAGGAATAAAATATGACCATTTAGGCCCACTTGGATTAGATTAGGACATTTATTATTAATTTATTTAAAGAAGGGTTAAAATAGTTAAAATCAAAGTTTAATAAGTAAATAATTTTTAATATGGGGTTATACATAAGATAAATTCGACTATAAATATTAATTAGAAATCTAAAAAGATTTCCTACATAATGGTATTTTATTTGTAATTTTTAGGCATTAAATAATTTAATTTATTTATGACACAATGATGATGCAGTAATTATCTTATTAATGAAATATTGACATAATTGATGTTATAAACACCAAAATAAATGTAATTTGAGACTTTTTATGAATTCCACTAAATTTCTAGGTTACTATGATATATTTTTGTCGATTTAATCAACTTGTTTCGAACATATAATTCTGTTATGACTTTCACAAAAATCATATATCAAATAGTGTCAAAATTGACACAAAATAGTTTTTAAATCAAATATTATATTATTAATTGTTATTTTATTCCTAAAAATCTAAGGTTCGGCCAAATGTCTTAGATAAGGATATATATATTAATAATAAACAACTTAGAGTTCGTTTGGCATGTTATAGTAAGTGTATTAACCATATAGTGTAAGAAAACAAAAAGTCACGGTAAAAGTTAAATTATTTAACTTAGAGTTAAATCTAATTGATAAGGTTAAAACAATAACCTGAACTTGTCTAAATCATATTGGTTGATAGGATTTAGACCCATCCCCTCTTTACCTTCGAAATAAGACCCTTTGGAACCATTATAAACCGATTTTGACTTTAATATAAAATAATATTTTGAGATATTCCTAAGGTGCCCCTCTCCTCCCTTATAAAAGGGCACCTCCTCACCCTCCTCCTCACACCAATTTGAGAACTCAAGCTCAGCCAACCACTGCCAAAATCCCTTCTCCACTTCCCTAGAATAATCCTAGATGTCATGGTCTTCTTCAAAGACCAATCTTAGTTCCCTAAGTGGAGGATTCAATGTGGTGTTTCAAAGAAGAGGTAATATCCATTACCGATCTTTTCAATTTCTTTCTTCTTCAACTTATTCTTCTTTAGTTGTTTCATGATAAAGTAATAACATCAGTATTACTTACAGACTGATATGTTATTATAAATATGAAACAACCCTAATTCACCTTCTATCCATCCTACGGAAAAATGAAACCACCGCGCGTGCGTACGTACGGAATACCGTCTCCACGCCGTGGTGTAATCTATTTTCCACAATCACCTTACAAGGATGGGTATAATGGTGTAATGAGTAACTATATATGATTATTATAAAGTGATATTGATACTGAAATAGTATAAATACACTTAAATACAATTCCACGATCATGGGAACAATATCATCGCTCGTGCGTACGTACGGAATACCGTCTCCACGATGTGATGCGACTCGTTCTACATGATCATCATTACATAGTAATTATATAAATGAATTGAATGAATAAATATAATATATGTTACACTAATACCATTCTGTATATAAGGTATCTATAACCTTAAAATAAGAATAACAATTTATTCGGCAAAACACGCATAAGAACAAAAGGCAATAAAGACCCGAGTAACAAGTAACAATGAAATATTACTAATAAGAAGCTAAGAATATGACCATATATGATATCATATCAATATGTATGATTCTGGAATAAGTCAATAACATTATTTAAACCATTATACAGGAGCTTCGGACACGTACAAAGAAAATCGGACGTAAGGTAAGGGAAATATCACAATCTCATTTTTATCCGAGATTGTTCATACTTTGGCATTTACTGGGGTGTATTTTATCATCCACATCCATGCTTCCTCAATATGTAATATTATTTCCATTCACCTACAATTTTATAAATCAAATTTTACCCTTTGGTGTGTTTTTAGTAAAAGATATGAAAGGAATCTTTTGTCTTTTTTCGTACGAGGTACTTTTTGACTTTTCCGACAAAAGTACGAGAAGAAATTTTTTTTAACTTATACGGCATGAATGTATTTTTAAAAGATTATTTCAAAGAAGCTTCCATTACAAGTTTTCAAGTTTATTTTTAATCAAATTCTTTTAGTTTAAAGTTTTATGACATGTTAAGAAATGAAAAATGATTTTAAAGAAGAAAGGATATTTCCCTCAAGAATTCATTTCAAGTGTTTTTTCAAAACTATTTTCCATCTAAGATGACGTTATTTGATATGTATGTTTCAAGTAAAATGTCTCTATGAATTAAATGGTTTCAATTTTCTTATGATGAATTGATATCAATTGTTTATGGATTATTATGGCATGATGTTTAAGAATCCCATTTTATTACATTAGTTATGCAATGATGTATGATTTATGATTTTGTGGCACACATAAGAATGGTATCATTATGAGATAGGTGGGACCTATATCTCCCTCCAATGCATTGGGTAAAGATTTTATATCTCATGAGATAGACATGGTTGGAACGGTAGGTTATACCGATTTAGTGAAACAGGACTGAAACGAGGGTGACTCGGTTCAGAAAGGGACTTTGTCCACTAAGATAGTCTTGGAAATGAGTCTTGACTAACAAGAAATGATTCTCTATGATTATGTGTGAATGACACAAAGTTTCATATTTTAATTTATGATTATTGTGATTACATTTCACTGCCATGATTTACCCCATGTTATGAAATTATGATCTCTTTTGCAGGTTAATATTTCCAAAAGTTATGTGCTTATGTATATGATATGATTGATATTTCTTTTGTTTACCCTTACTGAGCATTTGAGCTCACCCTTTTATGTTTTCTTTTCCCTAGGATATAAAGAAAGGTTTTAGGTATAGAAAAAAAGGATGATCTTTATGGGAGATGTTGAAGATCTTTCACCAGGATTAGAAGATTATATTCCGAGTTTCCAAAGACACTAAACTATTACGATCCTTGTGTGTGTGTTTTTTTTATGTACTAAGTATTTCGCAAATGTAATGTAATGTACATGTACATCAAGTTTAGGGTCTCTATAGTTGGTATCAGAGGAAAAGTTTAGTCAACCTTTGGAAACTAGGATGCGAAAACGTTAGTGAGATCCCTAGAGATATTTCTAAGGTATGTCTAGGGATGTCTCTAAGGTTAAGTATACGTATAGGTTATAGTCCTAGAATTGCGCTAACGATCTTAGAATTTAACCTAAGATGTAAGATATTGAGGGTACTCCCCCTTTATTATGTTGTTTTCTCTATCATGATTTTTGCCTCTCACACTATTCTTTTTGGGTTTTAGACGATGGATGGAACCCGAAGGAACCGTGTTGATCAATGCAATGGACAATGCAATGATTGTCCTCCTGAACAAACAAATGTTATGGGAGATGGAGTGAAAAATCTTATTGTTATACTTACACAAGCTATGAATCATTCTGGACATCCAAATGAGCAGAGAAGGGAACAATATTCTATTGAGTCCTCCATGAGGCAACGTCCACCTTCTTTCAGTGGGTCTTCTGATCCACTTGTTGCTGAACAATGGATCAGTACTACTGAAAAGATATTTTCAGTTCTTCAATGTTCTGAACATGATAAAGTCATCTTAGTAGTATATCGTTTGGAAGGTGAAGCTGATCAATGGTGGAATCTTATCAAGAATATGAGGCAAAGAGATGAAATTGAGTCCATGGAATGGGACGAGTTCAAAAACTTATTTTTCAATAAGTACTTCCCTCGTATTCTTCGAACAAAGATGGAGAAGGAGTTTCTTGAAATAAAGAAAAAGGATGATGAATCTTTTGGTATATACGAAGCGAATTTTACAAGGCTTTCAAGGTATGCATCTGTATTTATCATGAAACCTGAAAGTAAAGTTGATCGAATTTTCAGTGGCTTAAAACCAAGTCTTCGAAGGGCATTAGCTATAAGAGACTTCAGTAGCTATGATGAAATTGTGCGTTGTGCTATCAAGGTAGAAATGGAAGTTGGTGTTACATATCCATCTCATGGTTTTGACAAGAAACGAAAGATGGAGTTCAAGGAGAAATCTCAGAATAATGGTGAAAAGAAGATGAATGTTTCCTTATGCTCAAAGTGTCGAAAAAATCATGGTGGATATTGTCTTAAAGGGACTAGAAAATGTTTTAAGTGTGGAAAAGAAGTTCATCAAGTAGCTGAGTGTCGAGGTAATGGAAAAAGGGTTTCTAATTATGTGAATAAAGCAAACACTATAGAGAACGCACCACCAATACTTCAATGCATCAAGTGCAAGTAAATGGGGCATTATGCTAATAAATGCCCTAATCCAAGGGTTAGTGATGATCAACATGAGCAACCATTTAAGACAAAGGACAAAGGGAAGTCACATGCGATCACTATTGGCGATGTTGAATATGACAACGATGTGGTGGAATGATTAAGTGTTTATGTAATGGGATTCCAAAATAATGTTTTATATAGTATCGTGGAATATTGGAATATTTATGTTTTGGATTTCAATAATTTTATGGTACCGGTAACCATGAAAAGTGATTGAGACATTTTTTGTAAACAGATGATATGAACATAATGAAGGGATAAGAAGATAATGAGATGTTTGATTGTATTCATGAGCTCATGATTGATATAAGGACTAAGTGATATCATGGTTTGAGTATATAGAATTTTGAGGATTTTGGTATGTGGAAAGTGTTAACTTTTAACTACATTCATGTTTTCACTAAGGTTCAATGGGTATTCATTCTTCAAGAGAATACATGATTAAGGTATTCACATGTTTGTAATTTGACCAACAAGATATATCTTATGATATATGGGGGATAAATGATGGCATTCAGGTGATTATTCTGTGACATTTCAAGTAATCATTTTCTTTACACTATGAGCCTTGACCGAAGTATTTTAGATAAGCCTAAAGATTAGAATGGATTATGTTGGACATAAGTTAGGATAAAACGTTTTTCGATATTATTGATGGGATGTTATAGTAATATAGCTTTAGAAAAAGGACAACCTGCAGGATGGGCGACAGCCCATCGCGTCGGACAAGGCTGTGGGAATCGAACCCACAACCGAAGTGCGACTGGCCTTTATCGCCTACCACTGGCCTACAGGAAGTCCCTGTTTAGTAGAAACTAGTTTTATTATATTAATTAGTATGATATATGAAGTATAAGTCCATTTTAGGTACCATATATGATTAATCTCACTATAGAATGACTTATGTATATTTAATAACTTTTGCTAACCTTTTGATGGAATGACCCGTCATTCTATCACATGATCTGCTAACACATCAAGAATAACAAATTAATCTTCATTTATTTAAGAGATGAAGTGAAAATTTTTCAAGGCACGAACAACAGTGAGATTGTACCAAAATAAAGTAAGTATTTATTCTAATTCAAATTCTTCAACTTTAGGGAAATGATCTTGAAAACCAAAAATGTTGTCCTAGTGCTCTTATATCTGATTAATCAGATGGTACCTTAGATCGTCACAAATTTTTGGATTTGTGATTGTTGGCTTTTCCATAGCCATGTTCTCTACCACTCTCCATCAGAACATGATGGTTAGATTTTTCTTCCATATCCATATTTTCACCTATGTGGAAACCCAATGATTAGTTTATTTGGGTAACCGTTACGTTTCATACTTTCGTTTTTAAAGATTGGTTTTGGTATTCTTTTTTACGATGTGAGTTTCTATTAAAGAAACTTTTGAATAGTAAACCATTTATAACCCTGACGAATTTCGAGGGCGAAATTCATTTTAAGGGGGGTAGAATGTAACACCCCGAGATTTTATGAAAAATATTCTTTTTAATTTCATTAATGTCTTATGTTGTATGCTAAACCAAAAAGAGCTTGCACAACATGCATCCTTGACTTGCCTTGCATTACACGCAATCGTGACCTTCCTCGATAGCGTGTGTAGTACGCAATAACGAGTTTCACTAAACAACAATATGTAATTAAAATATTATTAAAACTAGCCGTTATAAATAGTAATAACCACTTTTTGAAATTTTCTAAATTTTATTTTTCAAAATGGACTTCATTTTTGGATTCGGAATACCGAAATTAGTCTAGGGTGAAATTTTGGTATTTTTCTGAAAACTTTCAATTTTTGATGAATAGTGAAACCACTAAGTGGTAGGTTAAAAACTGAATTTTGCATAAAACTTAATTTTACCGCTTCTGTGAATGGAATTTCAAAAATCTGAGAGACACGGTTAATATCAAGGACTAAAATGTGGTTCAATGAGATGAAAATAATTTTTGGTGAATAGTAACTTTTTACTTTTTTACCACGGTTAAAAGTAAATAGGGTAATTAAGGGTAAAGATGATATTATTATTACCCTAAAACATGTCCTAATTCTATTGGATAAGTGAAATTCGAACAAAAACAAACTTAGGAATAAAATATGACCATTTAGACCCACTTGGATTAGATTAGGACATTTATTATTAATTTATTTAAAAGAAGGGTTAAAATAGTTAAAATCAAAGTTTAATAAGTAAATAATTTTTAATATGGGGTTATACATAAGATAAATTCAACTATAAATATTCATTAGAAAGATAAAAAGATTTCATACATAATGGTATTTTATTTGTAATTTTGAGACATTAAATAATTTAATTTATTTATGACACAATGATGATGCAGTAATTATCTTATTAATGAAATATTGACATAATTGATGTTATAAACACCAAAATAAATGTAATTTGAGACTTTTTATGAATTCCACTAATTTTATAGGTTACTATGATATATTAGTGTTGATCTAATCAACTTGGTTCGAACATATAATTCTGTTATGACTTTCACAAAAATCATATATCAAATAGTGTCAAAATTGACACAAAATAGTTTTTAAATAAAATATTATATTATTAATTTTTATTTTATTCCTAAAAATCTTAGGTTCGGCCAAATGAATTAGATAAGGATATATATATTAATAATAAACAACTTAGGGTTCGTTTGGCTTGTTATAGTAAGTGTATTAACCATATAGTGTAAGAAAACAAAAAGTCACGGTAAAAGTTAAATTATTTAACTTAGAGTTAAATCTAATTGATAAGGTTAAAAAAATTACCTAAACTTGTCTAAATCCTATTCGTTGATAGGATTTATACCCATCCCCGCTTTACCTTCGAAATAAGACCCTTTGGAACCATTATAAACCGATTTTGACTTTAATATAAAACAATATTTTGAGATATTCCTAAGGTGCCCCTCTCCTCCCTTATAAAAGGGCACCTCCTCCCCCTCCTCCTCACACCAATTTGAGCACTCAAGCTCGGCCAACCCCTGAAAAAATTTCTTCTCCACTTCCCTAGAATAATCCTAGAGGTCCTGGTCTTCTTCAAAGACCAATCTTAGTTCCCTAAGTGGAGGATTCAAAGTGGTGTTTCAAAGAAGAGGTAATATCCATTACCGATCTTTTCAATTTCTTTCTTCTTCAACATCTTATTCTTTAGTTGTTTCATGATAAAGTAATAACATCAGTATTACTTACATAATTATATGTTATTATAAATATGAAACAACCCTAATTCACCTTCTATCCATCCTAAGGAAAAATGAAATCACCGCGCGTGCGTACGTACGGAATACCGTCTCCACGCCGTGGTGTAATCTATTTTCCACCATCAACTTAAAAGGATGGGTATAATGGTGTAATGAGTAACTATATATGATTATTATAAAGTGATATTGATACTGAAATAGTATAAATACACTTAAATACAATTCCACGATCATGGGAACAATATCATCGCTCGTGCGTACGTACGGAATACTGTCTCCACGATGTGATGCGACTCGTTCTACATGATCATCATTACATAGTAATTATATAAATGAATTTAATGAATAAATATGATATATGTTACACTAATACCATTCTGTATATAAGGTATCTATAACCTTAAAATAATAATAATAATTTATTCGGCAAAACACGCATAAGAACAAACGGCAATAAAGACCCGAGTAACAAGTAACAATGAAATATTACTAATAAGAAGCTAAGAATATGACCATATATGATATCATATAAATATTTATGATTCTGGAATAAGTCAATAACATTATTTAAACCATTATACAGGAGCTTCGGACACGTACAATGAAAATCAGACCTAAGGTAAGGGAAATATCACAATCTCATTTTTATCCGAGATTGTTCATACTTTGGCATTTACTGGGGTGTATTTTATCATCCACATCCATGATTACTCAATATGTAATATTGTTTCCATTCACCTACAATTTTTTAAATCCAATTTTACCCTTTGGTGTGTTTTTAGTAAAAGATATGAAAGGAATCTTTTGTCTTTTTTCGTACGAGGTACTTTTTGACTTTTCCGACAAAAGTACGAGAAGAATTTTTTTTAACTTATAGAGCATGAATGGATTTTTAAAACATTATTTCCAAGAAGCTTCCATTACATGTTTTCAAGTTTATTTTTAATCAACTTCTTTTAGTTTAAAGTTTTATGACATGTTAAGAAAGGAAAACTGTTTTTAAAGAAGAAAGGATATTTTCCTCAAGAATTCATTTCAAGTGTTTTTTCAAAACTATTTTCCATCTAAGATGACGTTATTTGATATGTATGTTTCAAGTAAAATGTCTCTATGATTTAAATGGTTTCAATTTTCTTATGATGAAATGATATCAATTGTTTATGGATTATGATGGCATGATGTTTAAGAATCCCATTTTATTACATGGGTTATGCAATGATGTATGATTTATGATTTTGTGGCACACATAAGAATGGTATAATTATGAGATGGGTGGGACCTATATCTCCCTCCAATGCATTGGGTAAAGATTTTATATCTCATGAGATAGACATGGCTGGAACGGTAGGTTATACCGGTTCAGTGAAACAGGACTGAAACGAGGGTGACTCGGTTCAGAAAGGGACTTTCTCTACTAAGATATTCTTGGAAATGAGTCTTGACTAACAAGAAATGGTTCTCTATGATTATCTATGAATTACACAAAGTTTCATGTTTTAAGTTATGATTATTGTGATTACATTTCACTACCATGATTTACCCCATGTTTTGAAATTATGATTTCTTTTGCTGGTTAAGATTTCCAAAAGTTATGTGCTTATGTATATGATGTGATTGATATTTCTTTTGTTTACCCTTACTGAGCATTTGAGCTCACCCTTTTATGTTTTCATTTCTCCAGGATATAAAGAAATGTTTTAGGTATAGAAAAAAAAGGAAGATCTTTATGGGAGATGTTGAAGATCTTTCACCAGGATTAGAAGATTATATTCCGAGTTTCCAAAGACACTAAACTATTACGATCCTTGTGTGTGTCTTTTTGTTATGTACTAAGTATTCCGCAAATGTAATGTAATGTACATGTACGTCAAGTTTCGGGTCTCTACATTTAGCGCATGGTTATTCTAACTATGTGCTACAACTGTGTGAGTTATGGGTGTCCTTGGATAGCGACATCACAGATTTGGCACATGGTTTTCCAAACCATGGGATAAAACCATAAAACTCATTAAAGGGATATAATTTACAATTTTTTACCTTTAATTATTTAAACTTACATCTCTCCTTATCCTCCATCAATTCTCACATTATAGAAGAAACAAGTTCTTCCCCCTTGGAATCTCTTATGATTCAATGTATTACCTTCATTCTGGCTCATAATCACTCGCTATCAATTTACTAGATCAGCCTTGTTATAGCTATAAATCAGTTTCCTCATTTTGATTATTTTTCTTGTAATATTGAATGATATCTCAATGTGAGCTCATATTCCCTATTTTTATGTAATTTTTTGATTCTTATGATTTCTCTCACTCTAGATTGAATTAAAGATCAGTAATGGATGAGTAATTCTGTGTAATCATAAGATAGGATTTATATACGACTTTACCAAAAATTATCATTGATTATATCATTTTTTTCATTTTATTGCATATTTTAATTACTAAGTGTTTCTTATAAAATATAAAATACCATCAAATGAACACCTAGACCTTGTTTAGACTTTCTTTGACACACTTATACAGGGTTTAAGGTTGAAAACTTTAACTCGGACCACACCATGGGTGGGCTAGAACATATTCCTTGGAGACCATTTATCCTTATTACCAAAATTCCATTAAGGTGTGATTGGATTATACTAAATTAATGAAGTTAATGAATGATTTTATTAATTTTGGAAGGAATTATAAACTATCATGTATCAAATATTTATCCCATTTTAAACTATGAAGTGTTCCCTTGGTTAAAAATGAAATTGAACACGAAATGGGATGCATATGATTAAAATGAATCATCCATTACTATGAGTCCCTTGACACCATTTTAGGTTGATTAACTTGTTTGGAACCACATGTTAGGGTGTGTGATATTAAGTGTTTCAAATGATCCTGCTTTCCTATGTATCCAAACACCCTCTTAAGGTGTGTTTTCTTATAACTAATGATTAAATGACTCAATGAAGTTATTTTGGTGGTGAAAACGGATTGGTTGGTATATATACCCATTGATTATTTTCACCTTAGTCCTTTTAATTTTTCTTATATAAGAAATTCCTAGTGAAATATTAAACATATTGATGTTTGCCTCATGAAATTATAAAAAAATTATTAATAGCATATTTTATTGTAAATTTGGCATGGATATTTCTCATAGCATGTGTTTAATAATTTAATGCATGTACCTACTTACGATATTGTCCCATGAGTGATAGATGAGTTCCTTATGTGGAATTCCTTGGATGGGGTCATATGACATATGAATAATATTACTCTTTGAGAGATACCTGGGTTCCTTATATGGAATGCCTTGGATGAGTTCATTAGTTAAATGATATTATTTACACCTTGAAAGATACCAAAATAATGATACAGAATGTCTTAGATAGGTTCATAGGTTGAATTATATTATGGTATTCTTTGATAAACACTTGTATTACTCATAAAAAATACTTTGTAAGGGACCATGGGCTGACTAAGAGTATATTATACCTTAAAAAATACCTAGATTATTTTTATAGAATTAATTAGATAGGTTCATTGGTTGAATGAATTTAGGAAATTCATGAGTGGTACATGGATTCCTACTATGGAATTCCTTGGAATGGATCACAGGTAATTCCATATTATACAATTATTGATTGCTAAATCTTTAATATTAAATAACATATAGAACCTTATGTGATCAATTTTATATATTGATGCCTTGGTTTACCTTAGGTCCCCATGAATAGTGTTACACATGGATTTCTAGGCTTACAACTAATGGTCATATTTCGTTTCTACTTCACTGATCCATGATCAAAGACACTTCATCTTATTCTGAAGCTGGTATGGTTAGCTAGGTGTCCCACAAGGAATATAAACTCGACATGGTTTATTTTAATGTCATTTACCTTACTGATTTCACTTATTATTGTACCTTTACTATGTGGCTTCATTTTATATTCAGTAACTGAGTTTCATTATAAACTATTGGTGGTGGCCTACTGAGTTTTACTCACATCTTGTTTGAGATATCATTTGGTTCCTGAATAGATATCTTGGTTGTAGGATAGTTCCTCAGATTATGATTTCTTTTACTTACCCTTTCTGAACTAGGATTGGGAATTGACGTGGGGGTTGATAATATACTCAATATACCTACATAAGTTAGGAATTTTATTTATCTATTCTTTGTATGTCAATATCTATGTTATTTAGGCTTGTTTTATATTGATTTCCTTGTATTTTTGGGCATATCGTGTCCATAATTGTTTTAATTATTTGGACTTGGCCTAGTTATCTATTTATTATCACAACATCTATTTCATTTTATATCTTTAATTTCTCTTATTATTATATGCTTCTTCTATCTTTATTACAGATCCAAAGGGTATAGTCTCCACATTGTACTACTATATACCCTCGCTGCAAGTCATAAGTCTCTGGCAGATGGGTTGGCATGCTTGAGGCCACATAGCTAAATAGACCGATGAACTATTTTAGTTTTTCTTAGTTTGATAAGATACAAGTGGTATTAGAGGTTCTCTTTCCTTTATCTTACTATTTTGTGTTGGTATAAAAAAATACTAGGAATGTGTCTTCACTTGAAAATAGCATGGTCCTTGGTCCTACAAACCCACACATGAGGGAAAGATCAAGTTTACATGGATTGGAATATTGGTCATGTTTTTCATTATTATAGTTGATTATTATTTCACAATGAGTGATTATTCTATTTCCATTGGTTGATATTTTTTGATATTTTATCCTTGGCCTGATATGTTAAGGAAATATCATTACAAGCATCATCATAGGAATGTATGGATTCACATTTTATTCCATTCCATGCCTTGTAGGTTTCATTTCTTGATATAATAATACATTTTAGATGTTCCTTGTGTAATCATTTATCATGTTTACCTATATACCATGTTTGGGTGATTTTTACAATGTTTACCTATATTCACTTCTTATATAGTAGCTTGTCATTTATAATATTATTCTTTACTATATGATAGAATTATATATTATAATTATTATATATGATTTTTTATTAAAGTTTGTTCACCATCCTAAAAGGTGTTTTACCATATATCTTAAGGGTGACACCTTAAGTAACAAATTATGACATGTTTGGTCCATGAACCATTAGTTTCATGGGCTAAAATTATAATGGTTGTGATTAAATTGGTTCCCAATGAAACTTTTAAAGATTATGGTCCTTTAAAAATTTGAAATGGTGACCCATATAATCAAACCATCACATATATAATTGTTATATTCTGAGATCAAAGGTCAAAACCTGATTGAAGTTATATGAATACAAATTGCAACTTATAAAGGCTAGTACCTTTATAAATTGGGAATGGGAATTAATATATCTATACCATTGTATAAATAAAATCGATGTTAAATTCTAAAACATAGGGAAATTTAAATTACATGTACATTGGTTTTATTTAATGAATTTAAATTATTGCTTTTGGATGTCAGTTGAATAGTGTGTCAATTGAAATTTATAAAGCATGGTACCTTTATAACATGGGAATGATGACCCACATTACTGAATCCCAAAATACACAACTAGTCCCAAGTAGTTCAGTTATGTCATTCTATTTATATAAGATAAACCTACTAGGGGGTTTTTTGAATATAATAAATCAACTGATATTGGTTTTCTCTTAAATGGACCCAAGTTGGAAGATGGGGCCCTCATAGGTCACTTGTATCTTTATATTCCTTGGTACGTAACCCCATGGGGGTATGATTGTGATAAATATTTTATGGTTATTTAAGGTTTCTACAAACACTTATATAGGTTATGTCTAAATGTATGATGACATCTTACTAAATTGATACCTTTTTAAAATGATAAAGACCTTTAGTTGTTCTAAAACCTTTTTTATGCAAGGCTTTAGTTAAATAATATTCTAATTACAACCTAAAATTTGTTTACCTCCATGTCTTTTAATTGAAATTTTCCTTAACAGAGAATATTTGTGAGAATTTATGGAATAATAAATAATTTAAAAGGAAATTATGAAATTGTTTTCAAAACACGGCATGGTGTCAATTAGATATATTTACAAGTATAATTTTAAAATTATTTACTTATCTCTAGTAAATTCCATTATGTATATATGAGCCTTTTAAAATATTATATATGTGTAATTTGTTGAAAATGGATGAAATTAAAATCCTTGTGGTAAATTGATAACAAAGAACCCTCATATAAGGTTTAATTCTAATGTTTCCATGATAGTTTCCATGAAAAGGAATGTGAGAATTTCATATAGATATCTAATGGTTTATTCTTTTTTATTAGACCTAAATGTTAGGAGGTAAATCCTTTCAACATTTTAAGAAAGAGTCTTGTTTAAAATTCAACTCCTTGATCTAAAAGTTGAGTTGTACTATTTTGGCAGTTCCCTCAGGTGTAAATGCTTTGTTAAATGTTTATGAAAAGTTTCAGGCAAGAGGAATTGTTCATATTTAATTTGTCTTGAGTAGGACTCTTCATAAAGAATCAACACCCCAAGGTAGATGGGTGGTCATTCAGTATGTTTATCCCTCTTAAATATGGGATCAACGTGTAATGCCTAGTTTAGTGGGTTAGACATGCCTAGGCTATTATTGAATGCCTTAATAATCATGTCATCTTTTCTTTTTACTCAAAGATGACTCAAATAGTTATCATACAACTTTCATTTTTATTTCCAAAATAGATGTGGGTAAATAAATTGTATATAATATCACATGTTATGATAAATAGTTTTTTTGGGCCTATAAATTTAAAGGGATAGTGGCACCTTTTTCTCTATCTTACTATCTCAGTATAATATATTGTTACATGTGAATCCCATAGAGTTAAAATGGTGATGCATTAAATCCTATGGAGTTTAGTGACAAGGTCACATAATACTTTGGACCATTTAACTTTATAATTGCTTATAAATATTCATGGTTACTTAAGTACTATATTCATAGGATGTCTCCAAATAAGAGTGACTGGGGCATGAGATCTCATTGTGTGCGTTGTAGCTTTAAGATTACAATCAAAAGTTTAGTTGTCCCAGTGATTCAGGGAGATGTTATAAAAAGGATCGAGTGTGAAAACACTACCGATCTAGTTTATTTTTGGATTTTATTTCAGATTTTGATGATGTTCATGAACATGAATTAGGGTGAAAATCATGTTTTCGTTTAAGGGATCCTGTTTTATCCTAATTATAAGCTACTTTTTTATCTCTATTATCATTTTGGCACTGATATAAGCATGTTTTCCACATCCAAGAACCATATTTTGTAGTGATGGATCATGTTCAATGGGATGAGTTTCCATTTTCAATCAAATGAATCCTAGTACACTCTTAAGGTGGGGAACATTATGAATGTTTTGTAAAGTGTTTCATTTCAAGAAAATGGAATGTATCTAACAGGGACCAATTAAAAATGGTTAAAACTAATTCTATAAGCGGGAGAGTTGGTATATTAGAGATTTCATACTTGATGATGGATTCTTTCTTGGGATGAATAAGTTATATGTGTGTTTGGTAGGCTGATAACATGTTTGTGCTTGCAAGGAAGTATAATAGCAAGGTAGTTGGTTGAGTACCCAACCATTGAGAAACCGCATCTGTTAGTGTAAGACTTCATTTGTTTTTATTAAATGATCATGAATAACTATGGATCTAAGAAAATTAATTTTATCCCTTAATTAAAACATTTATTATTAAGATGTAAATCTCTTAAATAGGTCAATATGGAGTGTATTGATGAATGATTAATGGGTCAATTATTAAGTTGATTTGAGGATAACTTCAGGGAATCATTTTAAATATGATGGGTACGTTTCAATGAAAATATACTCTATTTGGATGGATCATGTATCATGAGAGATATACACACCTATCAATAAACGTTTTAGTGAATTTCATGATATTCGTATATGTGGATTGAGAATGAGTAATGTGTATAATCTTGGTGTACTCTTAGTCTAGTTTTTATCATTCCCAATATCTTGACATCATCCTGAGTATTCTGAGAGAGATTTGGAAATATAACAAGTTCAATAATTTAAAACCAATGGATTTTTTAAAAGGATGGACTCCTTGTAAGTTTCACATGAGGAACAATTTAAAGGAATCATTATGGTGTGGATTCCCATCATCAGTTGTAGGATGGTAACCCTCATGGGAGTGATGGACCGGTCATTGGATGTTCACTTCTAATTTCGAGTGGCTAGATATAAAAATATATATGATGGTATTTCTCAGTAAATTTTTGATAATCTACTAGTAATTATGTTATACTATGGTTATGAACTTGGATCCCTATATAGGAATAGTCATCTTGAGTGACACTTGCATTACTGAGTAGCTGTTACTTGTACAGGTTCACGTACACCATCTAATTCATAAACTTGATTGCAATGTGAGATTCCACCTTGGGGACTAGTTAGTGGTTCTATTGTGTAAACATATTGTCTATGTACTGATGTTTCACTTTTAAACCTTGGTGTATAAACTACCTTGGATATAATTAATTGGAATATATTTTTGGATGAGTTGGTTGTTTCTGTTTTGTATTTTTATAATAATTTTCATCAATATATGGTTCGACTTGATCTTTCTTAAATAGTTTCATTTGAACGGTGTGGAACCGATTCAGGAATGTTTTTGGTTTTAGATAGGTGCAGACTAAAGGTTAGTGGGATCATTTCAAAGAAATACATAATGACTAGTATGATTTTGTTCAATTATATTTCAACTATTCTAATCAAATTATAGACCATCCCATGATCTTCATTGGAACTCTAATGGTAAACTTTAATTGGAAATTCTAGCAGTGGGAGTACCATGACATGAAATTTTCTATTACATGATAATACTTATGGTGGGGAGTTCTTTGAGATGATTTATGATTGAGATTATGAAGTAATATTTTATTTGCATATACAGTCTTGTGAAAGTGTCTTCTTGATTTTTATTCAGTAATCATGAACTTTGGCTCAAGTTTTAGTGACTTAAGTGTCTCTTGTTTAAATTGATTCTTATGGCACATTGGGAATTCATAAATTTAACATGGCTATCAGAGCATAGATTCATGACCCAAGTTGTTTGGATGTTTTTTATATTCCTTGATCATCTCTATGATGATAGGTTATAAGGTGGGGATATTTTATGTTCCCGTGTTTTTAAGCTGGTTGGAAATTGTAAAGGATTTTGGTCTTTTCATTTATTGGATGTTATAAACCTTAAACTGATCATTGAAATGTAATAAAAAAAATTAGAAAACTTAAAAGTGGTATTATTAGATTATTTTTAATACTTTATAGGTTTATTAGGATTTTATATGAGTTTAGAATGAATTAATATTTAAAACTCAATTTATGTGGAAACAAAAAGGGGAGCACAGTTGGCGCATGGTTAGTGCTAACCATGGGGCCAAAAAGGTGCAGTTTGTTTTTATAGGGATAGGGTTTTATGAAACCATCAATCACTCCAAGGGAAATATGTGAATTGTTACAAGTGTGTAGAGGTACAACTCACAGTTGGCACATAGATTTTCTAACAATGTGCTACAGCTGTGCGAGGTGTGGGTCTCCACGGATAGTGGAACTGTACTATTAGTGCACATATTTTAAAAATTTCCATCCAAATCATGTGTCTCATTAAAGGTTTCTAACTTCCCATTTTCCCCTTACATCCTTTATCCTTTCTTCTCTCCTTATACACCCTCATTTTTCTCATGACATCAGCTGCTTGTGCTTCCCCCTTGGCCTTTCCTACGCTTCGATATATCACTTTCATTTAGGCTTAGAATCTCTCACTATTAGTTGTGTTGGATCACCCTCAGTAATTCCATCAATTATCTTCCTCCTTTTCATTATGTATCTTTCGATATTTAATTTTATCTCAATGCAAGATCATAAGACCTTTTTTCAGGGTATTTGACGATTCTTATGATTTCTCAAATTTCAGCTAGAAAAAAAGCCTAGTAATGGATGGGTGAAGCTTCCTAAGAATTAGGTAGGTTTTATATATCATTTTTCATGAAAGTATCATTTTTTATATCATGTTTCTATTGTAACTCATTCTAGACTTATCATGTGTTTCTTCTAAAATATAAATACCTTAAATTGGCAAGTTATACCATGTTTAGACATTCTTTTACGCCCTTATATATGGTTAACGGTTGACAACCACAGCCCGAGCTACCCCATGGGTGGGATCGAACATATTCCTTGATGACCATTTTTTCTTATGACCAAAACACCACTAAGCTGGGATTTGATTATCCTAAATTAATAAACTGATCGAATGATCATATTATTGTGGGAAGGGATTGAAAATTGGAATGTGACAAATACTTGGACAGTATTAAATTATGAAGTGTTACCTAGGTTAAAACATTAGATTTAATGAGAAATGAGAATCCTATGATTAAAATGAATTGACCATGACTATGAGTCCCTTGATTCTATTTTAGGGTGATGTACATGGTTGGAAGCACCCATTAGGGTGTGTGATATTTAATTTTTTAATTGATCACACTTTCTTATGAAACCTAACAACATTTTACGGTGTGTTGGATTACCCATAATGATTAGATGACTAGATGAAATTGTTTGATTGGTGAAAGTGGATTGGAAGGTATACATTCCCCATGATTATTATCACCTTCAGCTTGTTACTTATTCATATATAATAAATTTTTCATGAAATATTAAACATATTTAATTTATTCCTCAGGTAATTATAAATTAAATGAATAATATCATGTTTTATTTTATATTTGTAATATATATTTTAAATGGGATATTTATAATAATTTAATTCATGTTCCTACCCGTGATATTGTTCCTTGAGAAATACCTGAGTTCCTAATGAAAAATTCCATGGATGGGAACATAGGACATATAAATAACATTAAGCCTTTACCAATGCATGGGTTCCTTAAAATAAATTCCTTGGATGGTCTCATAAGTTAAATGGGATTATGTTCACCTTTAATGATACCTAGACTCCTAATATGGAATTACTTGGATGGGTCTATAGGTTTAATTATATTATGTAACACCTTGAGTGACACTTGGATTCTTGATATGTAATACCTTTTATGGGCTCATAAATTGATTGTGATTATGAAATACCTTGAATGATTCCTAGGGCCATAATATGGAATTCCATAGACGGGTTCACATTTAAAATAATTTTATATAAATCCATGAGTGATATATGGATTCCCAATATAAAATTCCTTGGATGGTATCATAGGTAATGTTGTATTGTATCATTCTTGACTGCTAAATTTTTAATATCTTGGAACATTTAGAAACTTATATGATAATATTTTTATATGGATGCCATGGTTTACCTTGGGTTCCCATGACTAGCATTACACATAGACGTTTAGGCTTACAACCATGGGTCCTATTTCTTTTCTACTTAGTTTCTCCATGATAAGAGACACTCTAGATCAGGCCAAATAATGTATGGTCATCTGGAAGTCCCATGAGGAACCTGATCCCGACATGGTTTAGGTGTATGTGATTTACCTTACTACTTTAAATTATTATTTAACTTGTACTCTTTTTCTTCATTTTATATTCATGGAATAGATTTCATTTTAAATCGTTGGTTGTGGCCTACTGATTTTTACTCACTCCCTATTCAGAGTGCTGTTTAGTACCCATATAGATCTCTTGGTTGTAGTATAGGTCCGTGGATTGTGATTTATTGTTGTTTCCTGTTATGTACTAGGACTGTTCATGGTGTCAGGGGTTGATAATGTACTCAATCATCCTACATGAGTTAGGTATTTTATATATTTATTCCTTGTTTGTCTAGACTTCTCTTATGTATGTCTAATGTATATTGATTACCTTGAATTTTTAGGATCAACACCTCCCCCTGCTATATTTATCATATAACAATAATTTCCATTCTATCCATCATATGGATCTATATATGGCTTTGTATGGGGAGAGATGAAGAACTCCAACATACTTGGATGAAGTTAGAGAGAGGAAGTTGATAGGTCTTGACCATTCTTAAGAAATTAAGGAGAAGGTTAAAATCATTTACTAAGATATAAAAGTAGCACAATTTTTATAGAAGAGTTATATAGATAATCATTGATGAGTATTATCCTTCCTTCTCTAAGCTTTATCCTCTCTACCATGGTGTGGATCTAGGGTTTCTTCAATGTTTTGGGCTTGATCTTCAAGGTAATCCTCTCTTCTCTTCTTCCTCTTTATTCTTCTTCCATTATTCTCTTGATTTATTCTTCTCCTTGGTCTTCTGGATCTAGGTTTTATATTTCCCTTGGTTTATGTTGGATTTTTTTTCTTGTTTAGGGTTTCTATTGGTTTTTCTTGGCTCTTCGAACCTTGGAAAGGTTGTTTTGGGAGTCCATTATTGAAGCATCATATGATTGAGGTAGGTTTCCCTTTTCACTTGAATTTAAGTTTAAGAATCATTGGTTTCATTATATTCTCACCTTACTTATATGTTTAATATTGATGTGTGATATTTGGAATAATTTTTTGATATGAAATGAGGTGGTTCGCATGGTTGTTTTGAAGTATATGTCATTTTTTGTTGTGTTATGCGCACCAAGTGTTTGATAAAATTACTAGTTTGATTTTTTGAGTGATCTTTGATATCTAAATCAAAGTATTGATTTTTAAATATATTTATGATGTATAAAAGGTGGTTTTTAGTTTCCCAAATGGGTTTATAAATGGTTTTGGACTTTAAATTTGTGTGATTTTTTTCTTTAAAAATGGAATGGCTAGTGATGATGATGTGTGGCCCGATTAGAACATTCATGAAAATGATTTTGGTTTTAACATGCGGTGAGTGTACTTAAATGGGATTTTACTAAATGAGTGTTAAATTGATAACTATGTTTTTTCACCTTTTTTTAAAGGTTATTGTTATTCTTTAAAAAAGGATGCTTGAGGCCCATTTGGAACTTTTTTGAATGTGGTGGAAATTTTTATCATGAAAACCCTCCTTAGATAATCTTCTTGAAATATTTATATTTATTGTATGGGATTTCATACCTTTGAAATCCTTAGGATCCATTTTTTCAATGGTTTTGAGGTCCTTGTTGTGGACTCCTCATGACCCATATACTTTGAGTTGAATGGGATATCGTTAGGGTGGACTCCTTCGAGATCTTTTTGTTAATGGAAAGAGATTGATCCTTGGGGGGAATCAGGGTGATTCTCATTGTGTAAATTAATTATATATGATATATTTGCTTGTTATTGGATGCTTGGTTGGCATCGTTTGTCTCACCCCTTCATACTCTTGACATGGAGACCTGGCATAGCAAGAAAATTTTGTAAGAATGATTGTTGCACAAGTTAGGATTATGCTATGAATAGTGGCCCATAGCAGGGGATATGATATGTTTGTTTATTATTTCTATGGTATTTTACCCCTAAATTAGTCCATTTTGGGTTTTATTGAGCATGTGGGAAAATATGATGTCATCGAGTGAGGCATTATTTATGGGATGAGTCAGGATGTATAATATGTTCTCAATTATTTCACGAGATCCTAGGTTTACCAATGTCTATTTCTACTTAGTTTCCTATAACAAATGATTGAGATATATTTTTAGCTAGTAATACTTGTGTACTTATATCTGTTTCACTTATTATGTTATTATTTTTATGGATTACTTTCATATCTCACCTCTTGGGTACAAGTTTTGTGTGGGATTTTAAAGGTTTATGGAAAATATTTTGGAAAACATTTTTCACACTTTCTATTCATTTTTAAAATGAAAACATCTTCCTTTATCATTTATATTCTAATAGTTCCCACTTATGGAGGAGTGTGATTTTAAATGTAAAAATGTAAATTAAAACATTTTTAGTTTTAATGTGGAAATGTGTGAAAAATATTAATTTTATACATTGTAATTCAAACATGATGTTTATGTTTTGTTATTTTAAGATAATTTCATTGGGAATATATTTGTTCGGGAATGCGTACTGAGTTTTGACACTCATGCCTATAGTTATCTCTTGTTTTTATATTTTGGTGCTGGTCTCATATTGGTTTCAATAACCATGGGTGATGGGTGGTTTTGGTATTGGATAGTGACCCTCATGTTCACATCGAGATATTGTGGTCATAAGGTTTCAGTTATGTTTTTTTATTAGTTTTTTTGTATTTCTCTACTTTTTAAAGTGATGATCAGTTTGGATATTTTTATATATTATGTAACTCTATTTATTTATTTACTTTTTAATTTATTTATTTATATTTGTTGAAATCATTCCCTTGATTACTCTGGTAATACTTGAAGCTAGTTTTCAGCCCATGGGGATTGAGAATACCTGTCAGGCCTTACCACGAATCGACTTGGGTGACTAGTTCGAGGTTGACTTGGGATGGTTTATGATAACATGGTATCATATCCAGGTTGGTTCATTAGAGGACCTAGCTATCATAGCACCCTTTTTTATTTGGGATGTCAAGGTAGGAGGAGTATGACTTTCAGAACTTGGTGTGAAGGTCTGGGGGAGTGTCTCACCAACACTTTCTGGATCAAACCTTGAGTTTCCATGGAACGTTGGGCTTCGTTTATGTTCTTTGGTCCTTGTGAATATTTTTTGTTTGGGTTAAGAAGTTGGAGTTTGGCTAGTGGTCTTGGTGAGAACACAGAGCCTATAAATACATGTGGATCAGGGGACATGGTCCGAGAATACTCACTCGGATGGTGGTGTTATTGGTGTATAGATGAAAACCATATGGCTAAGTCACCTATCAACACTAGTTTCCCCTTGTGAATTATTTTCATTCTTCCTTGATTCTAAATTTTTTTTGGAAAACTCTTTTTTTGGAATTTTAAAAATTGAATTAAAGATTTAATGTCTTTTTGAATATAGAAAAGGAGTTTTCATGATAATTTTGAAGGAATATTTGGAAAATGGATTTTTATGAGATGGGTTTTAGAAATTGTGGGGTGTTTTTTACCAAGACTAAATTTTTATAATTAAAACTTATTTTAAATGAGGTTTCTTTAGCTACTGAAAAATTATTTGAATTGGAAGAATTTTAATTTTTGGATGGGATCCATGGGATTTTATTTTGAGAAAAGATGAAATATATTAATATGTGAAGATAAAAATGATTTATTACCTGATGGTTAGTGATATTTTGAAAAACATTATGAATTTTGAAATAGGAAGTGGATTGAAAGTATGAAAACATGGGTTTAATGTTTTTTAAAAGAGGAGATTTTTTTTTGACCTTTGGTATTCCCATGGGTGCTCACATGCATGGTTGTGTGTGGGAAAGTGTATGGATGATCATATGGGAAGATGAGTGCCCAGGTTGGCATGATTAGATGGTTGCCTAGGGAAGCATGGGAATGTGCATGTGTTAGGATCCATGGGATACCATTGTTGAGTGTGAAACCCACCAAGTTTTTTTTCTTTCAAAGGAGTTTTCAAGAAGAAAATTTTTATTTTTTTATAACTAGTGGTTGTGTGGTTATTTTCCTATGTTTTTGAAGTTTTGATTATATGGTTTTTGATATTGATCCCTTGTTAGTAATTTGGTTTTGAAGTGGTCTTTAGAGGATTTCTAGAAAAGATTTTTTGGGTTTTTAAGTTGGTTTCTAACTTTTTGATAGTGTTTTTTTGAGGTGAGTTAGGTTGATGAGCTAGTTTTGATTGAGATTTCAGATTCATTGTTTCCTAGTGTATATTCCCCCACAAATATTTTATGGATGTTTATGGTGTAGCTATAGTTGATTCCCCATTAGTATCCTTTACAGTTTATTAACAAAAGGATTTTTTTCTTGAGTTTCCAAAGTTAAATACACCATTATTTTATGGTCAAGAGAATCCTCTCGAAGTGGAAGAGTGGATACAGAAAAAAAAGGATCTTTGATCTCCTTGAGTTTCCAGAGTAATTAAAGGTTAATTATTCTAAAATTATTCTTGAAGTAATGACATATAAGTGGTGTAAGTTGTTCTATCGAAACAACACTTGGGAAGATCATACCTGGGAGTTCTTCATGGATTCATTCATCTGGCAGTATTTCTCTAATGTGGTGAAGGTGAGAAAAGTGATGGAGATGTGCGGTTTTCAGAAGGGAGATAGATCAGTGTTGGAGTTATTTATCTATTTTTTTATATAGTTCTTTAGCTTTTAGATTTTACTATGGATGATTCCTTGAATGATCAATGTTTTGAGTATAGGCTTCATCCTGATTTGCAGTTAATGGTTTTGGAGTTCGACCTAACCTCCTTTGCTAATGTGGTGAGGAAAGCGGATAATGATGAAGTTGTGTTAACAAGAGTGTTTTAGGTAGACATCCTTTATCCAGTATCTAGAAGTTGTGAAGAGAATTCTAGTAAGGAGATGGAGAATCTATCCAAAGTTATTGGTGATGTTCATGGAATTAAAAGGCCTCTGTATATTTTTTCAGCTTCTTCTAAGCACAATATCATGGTGTGTCATCAGGGTGGCTAGAAATATCATAAGAATTTTTCATTCCCAAGTACTCTGAATACCTTTCATTATTATGGATTCCTAGTTCACTTTAAATGATTACGTTAGGGTTTTTTCAGGAAGTGATGTAGAGCCAATTTTCAAAATTAGAGTTTCATTCTAGGCTAAGTTTAAAGTCCCTTTTTTATGCCTTCTTGGTTATAATGGTTGTGTTTGGTGGCATTTTGTGGAATTATGTTCTCTTTAAGTTATATATGTGTATTTTGTGGATCTCTTAATAACTTCTATTACAATGTAAGAATGTTTATCTTATGGATGTTTTGAATTCTTGACATTTTTAGTGGAGGTGTGCCTCATTGGGTGTCTTGTTTGTGTTGTTCCTCTTATAAAGTGAAAAAATGTTGTTGTATATCAATATTCTGAATCCTGATTTAGTGGAAATGAGTTTTGATAAAGGATTTTCAGTTCCTAACTATAAGTAAGTAGATTCTTCAAATATTTTTTCCCCATCCATAGTCCCTGGAGTGAAGCTGAAATGTAGTTAGGGATCATGAGTGTGAGGGACCTTGGTCTAGATTTTATCTTCAGTACAGAAATGGAGACAGTTTAAACTTCCTTGTGCAGCTATTTTTTCTTTTAAGGTCCCATCTTGTAGAAATATGTATAGAGACCTTGTTTCCTCATTGAAATACTTGTGGATTTAAGATATCCTCATGGGTTATAAGGAGGTATGGTGGTTTCATTATCTTAGAATTATAGTAGTGTTACTTTTTTGATTTGTTCCTTCGATTGGATTCCCTAGTGTGGTTATCCTTCATGAGATGGATTTGGTTTTACCACATTTCTTGGGTTGGTGTTTCCCTCATCAAGTTCTTTCCCCTTGTGGTGGAGTTTTTTTGTCTTGTGTGGAGAGTTTTGGGTGGCTCGTGACAGGTTTTTTTATTAGTCGGCCCATAAATAGTGGGGAGACCCACTATGGATCTCATTGAGGTTTCTTTTAATTATGATCGAAGATAGCTAGTTTCTAATGGTGGGAAGCCTATTTGGGCATCCCATGTTGATACATTGGTTTGGTTTCTAGTGTTGACTTAGTAGGAGTTGGTTTCCTTTTTATGTTTTTGAACTTCAAATTTCTCTTTATATAGGGGAATGTTGGGATTTTGTAAAAATGTGGTTTGAGCTTATTTCATGTTTCAGGAAGTGGTTTTGGATCATTGGATCATTATTGATGTGACTCGTAAGTTCTATTTAGTGGTGGTTAAAGTGTTCTTAATTTGAGAGGTTGGATCATTTTTTTGTGGAAAACCTTATCCATTGATCGATCAACTGGATAATGTTGTGGAATTTTAGGGATGGAAAGTATTATAGTGGGGAGAATTTTCATTCCTGGATTTTTATTTCCACCCTTTATTCTAATTCATTTTTTGATCTCACTTTTCCTCTCTCTTTCTAGGTGTGACGAGTTTTAAATTTTAAGATAATCCTTTTCCATCTTTGGGTTGTGTGTTTATTCCTTAGTTTTTTTGGGAGTTTTTGGTGAAAATATGAGTTTTGGGGCTTAAAGGTAGGTGGCACATGATTGGCATATGGTTAGATGAAACCATGTGTCTTGGACTAATAAATCATGAAGCTTTGGGTTGGTATTTGAAACTTGGTGCACGGATTGCACATGATTTTTCAAACCATTTGGAAAGCATGTAGGAAGTATCTGTCTCTTGGAAGAACCATATTTCATAGTTGGTGCATGGTTTGCCAATCTGTGCAGCCAAATCGCGTGATTTGTACATATCTTAAAATTTTTGAAATTCCATTTCTACCCTCATTGGGGATTGATACCAAAATACCCATTTTCTTCTTCCCCTAGTTCATGAAACCCAAAAGAGGATTCTCCCTCCTTCTTCATGACTCCTCCTCCCACCTATGGTGTTGATATAGGGTTTCTTCAAGGTTTTGAGCTAGATCTTTAAGTAAATCCTCTCTTATCTTCTTCCTCTTCATTTTTCTTCAATTTTTATCTTGAGTTATTTTTCTCCCTTGGTCTTCTGAATCTAGGTTTCATGTTTCCCTTGATTTATGTTGGGGGTTTTTATTGTTTAAGGTTTCCATTATAAGTTCTTGGCTCTTAGAACCTTGGTGAGGTTGTTTCAAGTGTACATTGTTGAAGAACCGTGAGTTTGAGGTTGGTTTCCATTTGAACTTTACTTTAAATTTTAGAATCATTGGTTTTATTCTTTTCTTAACTTTTTTGTATGTTAAATATTTATGTGTTATCTTTGGAATAATTTTATTATGTGAAATGAGGTGGTTTTCATGGTTTTAAAGTATATTCCATTTTTTATGTGATGCACACCAAGTGTTTGATAAAATTTGTTTTTTACTTTTGGGATTAATATTTTAAATATAAATCATGGTTTGGATTTTTAAATATATTTAGGAAGTTTAAATAGTGGGTTATTATCTCTAAAATGGGTTTATAAATGGTTTTGGAATTTAAAGTTGTGTGTGTTTGGTTCTTTAAAAATGGAATGGCATGTGATGATGATGTGTAGCCAGATTATAACTTTTATTAAAATGGTTTTGGTTTGCACATGTTGTGTGAGTAATAAAATAGAATTTCATAAATTATTGTGAATTGGTAAACTGTGTGTTTTCCCCATTTTGGAATTGTGATTGGGATTCTTTGAGAACGGATTTTTAAGGATCATTGGGTACTTTTATAAAAGTGGAGGAAATGTTAATCCTGAAAACCCTCCTTGGATAATCTTATTGCTTTGTTTATATTTAATGGATGGGATGTCCTCCATATGGAATCCTCATGATACATTATGTGAATGGGTGGGACATCCTCATTGTGGAATCCTCATGACCCATTTACTTTGAGCAGAATGGGTGATCCTTAGGGTGGACTCCATTGAGATCAATTTTTTATGGTAAGAGGTTGTTCCTTGGGGTGAATTGGGGTGATGATTATTGTGTGAATTAATTATATATGATATATGTTATTTTTATTGTATTATCTGTTGGAATCGGTTTTCTCACCCCCTTTATACTCTTGACATTGCGACCTATCATAGTTAGTAAATTTTCTAAGAACGATTGATGCACTAGTTAGGATAAGGCTCTGACAAGTGGCCCATAGTAGGGGATATGACATGTTTTTTTATTATTAATATGGGATAGTTCCCCTAAATCCAGACATTTATGGTGTGATAGATCATGTGGAAGAAATTTGATGTCATCGATTCAAGAATTATTTTTGGGATGAGTCAAGATGTATAATATGTTATGGATTATTTCATGAGCTTTTAAGTTCTCCCGTTCCTATTAGCACTTAGTTCCCTGTAGTGGATGATTGAGATATATTGTTATTAGGTTATCCTTTATGTACTTATTTCCATTTACCTTATTATGTTATTATTTCTATGTCTTTCTTTCATTGCATAACTCTTGGGTACAAGTTGTGTGTTGGATTTCAAAGGTTTATTTAATTTTTTTTGGAAAATTTTTGGCACACTTTCTCTTCCTTTTTAAAATGAAAACATCTTCTTTTCTATTTTAAATTATAATGGTTCACACATGGGGGAAGAGTGTTATCTTAATTGGAAAAAATATAAATGGAACCGTATTTAGTTTTAAAGTGGAAATATATGAAAAAATATTGCTTTTATACATTTTAATTCAAACCTAAAGTTGATGTTTCTTTTATTTTAAGGAAAGTGCATTGGGAATTGATTTATTCAGGCGCACATGCTAAGTTTTCATAATCATTCCTATAGTTATTTGTTTTTTATCTTGTGTTGAATGCCTCAGATTTTTTATCATTGTGGTCTATGGGTGGTTTTGGTGTTGGAGAGTAACCCTCATGGTCACATAGACATGTTGTGGTTGTCAGGTTTTAGTTGGGTTTTGTTGTTTATTTTTTTTGTATTTCTCATCTTTGAAAAATGATGATCAGTTTTGAATATTTTTATATATTGGGATGATTTTTTATTTCTTATATTTAGTTTATTTATTTATATTGTGAAAAATCATTCCCTTGGTTACTCTGGTGATTCCCAACACAATTCCGCATGTGGGGATTGGGCACACCCTTTGGGCCTTGCCATAGATCAACTCAAGTGACTGTTTCAGGTTCAACCTGGGTTAGTTCATGATAGGTTCACCATGATGAAAAAATAAAAATAATAAAATTATGATTCATTAATAATGATATTATGTCATAGGAAATGTCTATTTAACCATACTCACCTATCGAGTTAAGGCGTGTTCAAGTTTTGGTTGGTTTAACTACCTATGTGGATATTGATATAAAACTCTATAATATTTGACTATGGGAACATAAATAATATAATTATTATAATTTATTAATAACATTATAATTTTTATGGTTTTTGATTAATTATATTAATTATTTTACTTATTATTAAAGTTTATTTTTTTTAGTAAAATCACTGAAATAACCCAACATTGATTCCATTTTCACAAATCATAAATAAAACACTTTTGTAATGATATAAGAGATTTATAAATAAATTTAACTTATATATTATAGAATATAAAATGTCATATTAATTATGAACTTGGTTTCTGTGAATGGATAATGATATCAATATTATAAACGTTGTGTAATTGGTTAAATTTGTCAACACTTAGTGGTTGAAATATGATATAACTAACCAATAATCACATAATAAATTATAAATAAGGGATATAAATGGTAAAATATATTTATAAGGATATTAAATATATGATTATGGTGTATTTTGTTGTTTTAAAAGAGGTTATAGTATCATCAACTAATCTAGAATACAAGGAAAGGGTTTTTTATCTCAACTTCTATTCATAAAGATATGTTTTAATATTATGAAACAATTTCTTATTTATATAGTGTATATACTTCCCAAGAATGTATTTTAGAATAATAAATGATTTAATTCGTTGGATTTATAGAATCATATTATTTTCAATCATCCAGTGACTTTTGATTTCAAAGTTACAATATTCGTATGGGACTTGGTAACTCAAACTCCTTTATTTTAGTTGTACACATTCTTATTCGAGCTTCATTTTTCAAAGACACTCCATTTTAAATGGTTTATAATTTTATTTATGTTTAAAATATTTGTTTAACCAAATAAATTTTCTTGAAATGTTTCCATTTAATTTTTCATAAAAACAAATGAGTTTTTTTTTGAAAAAATACTTGTAACTATGAATTTTACAATAATGAATACAAAATGTTTTCAAAAAAATATTTTCATGATTTAGTTTTCATCATCATTAAATTATATGTCCCCAATGAAATTAAGTTTACTGTTTCACCCCTAAATATCAATAATTATAATATTATTTTTTGTGAAAATTTTTTATTTACAAAATGGTGTTTTTTATGGTGATATTGTATACCATTTGAAACCCATTATATTTTCATGAATTATTTATAAAAATTGAATGATTTACTTTTGATTGTTTTTAGAAAAAATAATTATTTCCATGGTTTATTTATTATGTGAAGAGTGAGTTATTTTTTTAAGTAGAACATATATGGATGGATGAGTGATGAGTGGTTCTGTTATAAACCAAAGATGGTTTATTCTATTATAAACCAATAATAGGTGGTTCCATTATAAACCAAGGGAAATTGGTTCTATTATAAGCTAGGGATGGTTGGTTATATTATAAAACTTGGATGGTTAAGTCCGTTATATCCCTCTAATGAATTGGATAAAATTTTATATCTCAATAGAAAAGTGCTTGTGAGTATATTTTAGTTACTCAAAAGAATAGATACTAATGACGTGGTGTGGCTTATAAAATTAATGTTTCTCTATGTCAATTTTATTCCATAGCTAAAGCATATTATTCTTTATGATCTTATGCACTCTTGATTCAATTTTTATGTTAAATTATTATATTCTAAGTTATGTTTATTATGATTCAATTTTAATTATTTGTGGAATTATGTTCTTATTCCATGAAATATTATGTACACTTATGGTTTTTTGTTATCACTCAATATGTTATGATAATTATCTTATACTCAAGTGTTTATTTATTCTCATGAACACATCCTTAACAAAATGTTTATTCACCCATTACTAAGAATTTGAGATCAAAATTTTATAATGTTTTCATTCCCAAGGTTATGAGGATAAGTATTACTAATGATAATTCTAAAGGATGTTTTTTTATGGTTCCTTTATAGAAAATTGATCTCAAGTATTGTAAAATAATATTATTATGCAGTTAGTCTCCAAAGACACTAAACCTATTGGTCATTGGTATATTATTATGCATGAAATGTAATGTTTATATCATTTAAAAGATGTAAAACCATGGTGTGGTTAACTTGGGTAACTATATGTATAGTCTTAGGTACATTAATCATTCACTGGAGTGATGATAGAATCAATTATCAACTAGATTATTTTAGGGTGATTTCCCCTAAGTAAAACTATGCCATTACGATATACACTTTCCAATATCTAGAATGGGATTTAATTCCTAAGAGAACCACATAATCATTACTTTACCAAAACTTTTTGATGTTATCCTATACTTAAAATTGTATCTAATACATATATCTATATTTTTCAGTAAATTTATCTTATCATATTCCCCAAACTAACTATATTAATCACCAAAAATAACTAAACACTACTCAAATACCAACTATAGAAACCAGTGTTAATCATGCCTTTATTTTAAATAATTTACACAAGTTAAATGTTACATATCATAAAAACAATATCCTAATACAATGAATGAAAGTTTTAGATTCAATGAGGACTATCTATATAAACAACTTAATTTATAACAGTTCTGATCATTTATCCATAATTAAGAAACACTAAACCCCCTTCTATACTTATTATATGTTAAAAATATCTTCATGACCTATGGAAATTGTAACATAATAACAGAGTGAGCTCAAACTTGAAATAAGTATGAAAAAAATCAATAATAGTATAAGATCATAAGTGATGATATGATCAGTATATGGGGATAATCAAGATACATAAGAAACATACACCCACAAAGCATAGATAATAAATAATTGAATAATATAACAAATTAATAAAAATAATTTAGAAACATGAGTTAATAAATATAATCCATGAGAGTATAGCATATTCAAGAGAGTAAGTATAAATTAGTAACATCTTTTAAATATGAAAAAAATATTTGTAATGAGAAACATTACATCTCTGAGCCACACCATTAGTGCCCATTCTTATAAGAAACTAAAATTTTCTCATTAATACTTATCTCATGAGATATAAATGATTAATCAATTTATTGGAGGGTAATATAGGACATAACCACTCATTCATCCATATTTTAATGTGCCACTTAAAATTATTCATTCATCATAGCATAAAGAACCCATGGAAAAAAATGGGATCCATTCCTCACATTAGGAAAAACACATAAACAAGAAAATGGGTCACATATTGTTTTAAAATTAATTTATATAATTAATTTATTCATAATTACATAAATAATAATAGCATGATTAATCTATGGAAAATAAATGTGTATCCAAGGAATCAAGTAAATGTTTAGGTAAATACCATTCAATATAGATAATAAAGCATATAGTATTTACATTATATAGATAAAGTGTATATGTTTAAGACAATAGTTTCCCCAATAAATTTATGTATGGAATATAGGTGATCATCCTGCAATAAAAGTAATCATAAATAGGTTATTCATATAGGAATGGTATTAGAAAAACTCATGATTATATACTAAAATTGATTAGGAAAGACAAAGGAAGTGATAGTTCATTTCTATAAAAGATATTGACATTACATAATCCTTCCAAATAAAGTAGTTTTATGGTTTATTTGGAGGAATATCCTTGATAAAGAATAAGATATTTCATAAGAAAAGTACATAGATGGAAAAAATACTTTTTATTAGTTTTAAAAAAAATTCACTTTGGAAATATAGAAATGCCATTGATCTCTTGAGATATTTTTCAAAGAAATATGTCATAAAGGTAGGAATTAAATCATGCATTTTATAAAAAAAATAAAAAATAGAAGAAAAATTTCATATAAAATTAAAAATTTAAATGAATTATGTTTTCACATGGAAGAAAAACATAAATTATATTTTAGAATCCATTTATAATATTTTCGTAAAAAACAAAGTTATGGGTCCATGAAAAAATTATTTTCAAAAAGGTGAATTTAAAACATTTAAAAACATTTTCCTTTTATAAATAAACTTCAATAGTATATTATTAAATGAAAAAAAATCAAAATAAATATTAAGTGGAAGATAAAACATTTCATTTGAAAGGATGGAAAACATTCTTAAATAATTTGAAATACCCTGGTTAAAAACCCACACCATAAAAAGATTCAAAAAACATCATTTTTAAAATCATAAAATGGAAATATATAGGATTCATAAATTTGAACATTTTTTGGAAATTAAATTATTGACATGTAGAGTAAACCGTCATTAAAGTGGATGGAAATTATTCCCAAAAAAGATATAATTTTGGGAAATAAATTATAATAATTTTAAAGATTTTAAATAAAATTTAATTTCTAATAAAGAGGAATAGAAATTAAAATTAAACATAATATTATGTGGGAATACCCAAATCATATAAGAAATAAGTTCTTGAAGAATCATTCTAACTCAATTTATGAAGTTGAGTTAATAGAAACACTTACAACATTGGTATCAATAGAATTGAATTCCATTTAAATAAAGAGCATAATATGGCTCATAAACCCCTATGAATAAAATAAATATAGTAAAATAATTTAATTAGTATGTAGATACACTATTCTAAAAAAACAAAGTGTATATTAGGAAATATGTCTCAAGGGGTTAAAATTTGAGACAAGAGCCCTTACCTTGATCTTGTCTTCCAAGATTCACTCTAACGTCATGTATATGAAAAATAAATTTCCTAATAACATAGTTTATAACCATATTAATACCTAACACTATTTATAATTTTTCATTTATAATTTTTATCTATATGTATTTTAATTAGTTTTTAGAAATTCTCTCATATCAGTTGTATATAATTTTAACTATTTATACTAGTTGCGTAGGAGAGGTGTCAGTATTCATTCTTATTAAAAATTTAATCATTAAAATAAAAAATATTATAATTTTAGTGGATGAATTATAATAATTTATGAATTTTCATTTTCATTTTATGAGTTTTTTACCCTTTATCCTTGAATAAAAAATCAACAATAATTACACTTCAGTGTTTTATTTTAACCAAAGAAATGTTTATTATTATTTATTAAGTTAATTAATGATCTATCCTTTAAAAAAATATTATTAAAATATTTACATCATATCAAACCATTAATTATGTTTTTATATTCATCTATGATATAATCTCATAGAACAATTTATGTTGGTGGTCCAACTGACCCAAAAATGTACATACCATGATTAATGAATGATTATGAGGTGAATTAGTTGATATATAATTATACCACTAGCATAATTATGTCATGTAGTTAACGTTATTTTGATATATCATAATTAAAAATATATATAATAATAATTTATGGATATAAAATAACTACATAGTATGAATAAATTTTTTTACTTCTTAGTTCACTTGTTTAAGATAGTTAACATTATAACTATTCTTTATCATTAATATCATTAATAGGTTATTATATTTATTTTACCAAAACCATTTTCATATAAAAATAGAAATAATTATCCTTTAAACTCATTATTATAAATATATATGAATGGTGGTAATGAAAAATAGAATAAATTAATCCATGGAAGCAGTAGTCCCCACTTACGCTTGGCTAATTATTTTGTTTACATAGAACGGGATAGAGTAATAATATGTTTTATCATTTTAAAATCATAAATAAGTCATAAATATCATAATTATAAATTAAATACCATTTTTAACTATCCATTTCAGTAGGTGAAGTAAAATGAACATGTTACATTGTGGAGGTAGAACTCCACACACACGTGATTCACATTTTTGTTTTTCATAATTGGAAAAGGGGTGATTGTTTAATCCTTGTAACATTATTATAATAACATATTTGTATACTATTTATAGTTATGTTATAATTTTGATATTTTTTTAATTGATTTTTTTAATAATAATTTCACAAAAAAATAGAAAATATGGGTGAGTGGTTAGAAAATTATAACTTACAACATATATTATCTTATTTACGAACACGGTTAAAACTTTTAGGGATCGTATTTTTAGAATAAAATAACCTATTTAAGGTGTATATGAGTGTTTAGGAGAGTTTATTTGGAGTTTTTTCTTAACTAAGTGGTTTTTCTGGTGAGAGGAAGGGAAAATATGAGTACACTTTTTATAAATGAAAAGGGATGGCATTTTTGTCAACAACCAAAACCTTTTAAAATTTTATGTCACTCTCAAGGAAAGCAGATACAAGACTATGAAACAATGTATGGGAAAGTGATGATGTAGATTTTTTCCTCAAACACCAATCCGAATACATTTTTAATCATTTTTTTGGTCCATACCTCTTGTTTAAACCCTTTTTCCCCCTATTGATTTTCACTAAGGTAACTAATTTTTACCAAATTAATTTACCCTTAATGATTGAAAAATATAATGTTAATTATTTAATAATTTGGATTTAATGATTATAAATTTTAAATCTATTTTATCATATTAATTTTCTAATAGTGATGAAAATCAATTTTAATTATAAATGTATAATGTATTGATTTTTTTTAAAAAATATAGCTTAAGTTTCAAATATGGGTGTAAAAAATTAAAACAACCTTCTTAAAATTTTAAATTCATGTATAAAATACATATTTTATCTTAGAAATGGGTTTCAATAATTTATTATTAATATTTATATACTAATAATTTCAAAAAAAAAGTCATGTTATTTATAAAATTGGTAATTTCCACTATTCAACTAAAAATGATTTTAGAAAAAACTAAAAAATTATTTCTAAGATAAAGAAGATATTTTTATTAAAAACATAATTATGTATTTTTAAAATTAAAATTTATAAATTTATAAATTATATTTTAATTAAAATAAAATATACATTTAAAAACTACTTGTATTAAAAAAATGACATTTTTAAGCTTGAATTATTTTTAATGTTCTTTCGTATAGATTAATGAACAAATCAATATTAATATATCTGTTTATATTTGTAAATATTTCTTATTATAAAAACCTTTTTACTATGCTCAATTTTATTTATTAAGGAAAAATACAATACCACATTTTTTAAGATGGTTCTGTAAAAGGGATCATTTATAAAATATTTATCAAATAAAATAATAATATAAAATTATTTTAATTGATTATTATCTTTTTATCTACTAATGATTATATAATTCTTGTAATTTTAATAATTCATAGTTTGTTTTAGTCGGGTTTTTTGTTATTTTACTGTTGCATGTGACACAAGATACTGAAGATAGTTTTAATTTAATGTGTCAAAAATATTAGGTTGTTAAACTAGGTGTTTGATTACCTTATTATATTCTCACTTATTTTTTTCGAAACCATGACTATTCTATAAATATAAAACATTCCATCATAATCCAAGGTTTTTTTCACTATTGGATCCACACTATATATTTTTTCACTTCATCATGATAAATTTTAAATATATTAGATGACACACCTTCACCCTCTCTAGAAATTATGATGTGATACTATAATCCGTATGTGTATCCCTTTGTTAATACTACATGGTTTCATGATGAAAATCTATGAATAGTATCATTAACAACTAGCCACTACTCGCCACTCACACTATCTGGGTGAGAATATTTATACTTAGTTTGCCTACCATGGCATTACCCTACATTAGGGTGTACAACATATCATTTTTAAAATATATTAAGTATTAAACTCATCTTCTCTTCTCAAGGATATAATCACCATAAAAAATAGACTTTTATATCTATAATTTTCATTATTGATAAAAAAATTATAATGTTTATGAATATAGTATAGTTTAAAACACATACACCACATAATAAAAACACAACAATACTTTATTTTATTAGATTATAAAACCACATTTAGATAAGGAATATACACAATAAAACCAAAATTAGTACAGTGAGAAAATCAAAAAAACATGTTGAATATGAAAATTTTGATCATTTTGATCTCTTAAAAATATCTCACTCATGAACAACATTTTAAAAAACCAAAAAAATAGTATTAATGTAATCAACATTTGAAAAATAAAGAATATATAACCTTGAGTATAATTTAATTTAATGATGAATGAATGTAATTAAGATGTATTTATAAGAATCCTAAATGCAATATGACCATTGGAATAACAAAACTGACATTATGAATAGTAACATAACCATTGGGTATAGTAACATGGCCACTAGAATAGTCACTTAAAAAATTATAATATGAAATGTAAATAATATATACAAAGTGTAAATTAAGTAATTATAAATTTCATAATGGAAAAAAATAAATATTCTAAATAGAAACTATATAAACACTATTTATAATTTAACAAATTACAATAAAAACGGAAAACACACCATCTCCCATCAACACCAAACAGAAAAAAAAATCAATTATAAACTCAAAGAAAGTATAACTACATTCATTGATAAAGTTTATTTCAAAAATTTTTTGTAAAAAACATAATGATTATGTTAATAAATAAATTTTACAATTTATAATTTCTTTTTGTAAAATAAATTTCATTTCTATAATCATTACATTGAAAATTTTTAAAGGTAAATTTTGTACAATTTTGAAAAATATTTAAATTTTCTAGTGTATAGTAAAAGTACATTTTTTATGTACATTTTATGTTTTAATTATATAACATGTGATTTAATAATGAACTAATCAATTCTATATTGTGTGGATCAATCAAAAATATATACAAAGCCCATTTAATAAAATAAATGCAAACTCCAAACCTAAAAAGTAATTTCCAAAGTTTACAATTGTAAATTATTCTGTAAAAAAATTCTTCTTCTATTTTTTATAACAAAAATTATCTATTAAATGGGTTAAAAAGGCATAAAAATATTTAATTTAAATAAAAAAAATTATAATGTAAACAATATCACTATTCCATGGTTTACTTTGGAAATAATAATTTATTCAATATTTTAACCAAAATAACACCCTCACCTTAAGTAAAAATACCCCCTCCCATTCCCTTGGAAAATCACATAACATTCACTTATCCAATCAGAATATATATACAATTCCCTTCTCATAATCTCCCTCCCTTCATTATGCAAGCTATCAGAAATGGTTTTATACATCTCTATTGGAAGTTAACTGTTAGATGACTCAAATACATGGAATAAATTTCATACATGAGATACATCATTACACATAAATATTGTAGCGACACTCATCTAGATTATTCTCTTTCAAAAAAAGTGGTCAATTCTTCTAAACTAATCTAATTCAATGTTTTTTTTGATGAATTATTTTCTCTCTTTCAAAGAGACCCGTGTAAAATGCATTAAATTAAAAAAAATAACCATGTTTCTATTCAATAAATGAGTCTTGTTCATGGGAGAAAGATCTCAATTATAATATATATATATATATATGTATGTTTTTTGGGTGTTTATTATATAGGATTTGTGATCATGATGAAGCCAGATGGGATCTATGTTAAGGGGACTCTTGAATCAAACTCTTATTTTGGATTTATCCTCTATTCTTCTATATTTTCATAATGAATTTCTTATAAAAATATTAAATTTTTCTTTACCTTTTATCCTATAGGGTATACTTATATTTCCACATAGTTGAAATGAATTCTTATCTATAATTAATATTTTTCATAAATAATTTTTTTTTTAAATCTCTCAATGATTCTCTTTTTGTTTAATATTATTCTTTATAAGAAAGAAAATATATTATTTGATAACATAAACCTTTAATGATTGAAATAATTTTTACCTTAAAATTTTCGTAACCTCTAAGTATATCATTTAACATATGATATATGATATCACTATGGAACTCATTATTTTCTCATTGGTTTATATAATGTTTATGATTGATGTATGTCTCCATTTCCATTTGACATGCATGATTATGAGAATTTTATAATGTTATTAGTGGGATCATAATTATATATACCTCTAATGAATTTGGTAATGTGATATATCTCCTCTGATTATGTATAATAAATTATAACATGATGATAGATTTGTTTTCATTTTATAAATTTATTATTTGTACACATATGTTATGTGTGAACATGATGCTATAATTTGTTAAAATTTATCTGTGGGTTTTGAAAATAATTTTATGATATTTAATATTTGTGTATGCACCACATTCTATGTATCTTTCAAATTATAACATCTTTTTTATGATGTTTATCATTTTTTTATGATATGATTATTATTATTATTCTCAACCATGTAATATTTTGATTCATGTCTCATATTCCTTTAATATTATTCCTTAATTTATCAATATTTTCACTCAAACATTTACTTATGTGTGTCCTTAGTTATTTCATGTAATGAAGAGAAAATTAAAGCTAATAGGAAGACTTAGCTGAAGGAACTAAAAAAATTAATGTTTTCTATATGATTATGTTGTATAAACCTAATTTTCCTAATATATTAAACCTTTATATTATAGATTTCATTATTGTTTTTAGATCATAAAAATGATGTAATAATCATTTATGAAGTATTAAATACATTTTATTTAGTATCAAATCAAGGTTTAGTTAGTTTTTCTATTAATCTAGTAAAACATAACCTAGGATAATCATAGCAATCTCATCAGTGAAGTTTTTATAAAAGACTTACACATGGGAATATGTTATTTATCATTGTTTTATTAGATAATATTTTTTTTCTAAACTTATTATATTATAAAATGGTGGGAACCATTAGAAATAAGGCCACCATCACATGTGATGTATAATTCAATGATTATCTAGATGACATTCTTGATATAATCGGAAATAGAGTTCGAAGCCTCATGGAATCACATACCCAGCTTTCTTTGGTTGTGAATAATGACATAAACATTGTGGAATATCTTCCTTCACAAAGAAATTTAAATTATCCATTGAGTACTTTATGTGCTAATGACTACTATCATTTAGTATACTTTCTGATCTACCCATTAAATATTAATGGTTCAACTCTATGTAAATGATCTTTTCCATTCTCTATTGTTCTCGTATGAATCAATATATTCTCATCACCTACTATTTTATAAGGATAATATGATACATGGTAGACATTGTTCATGAATATAGAGGTAAAGGATATAGTGGAAGCAATGGATTGGGAAGACATTACTATGAAATCTTTTACACTAGTATTGAGATAGATTTTCTAGAGCTTAAGAATAAAGTGATTTATTTTATCATAACCTGTGAGGTAAATTTCATAAGGAATAAAATATACCCCTAATTTTTTTTACAAATAGTGATAGTAAAATATATAGACTCTTTAATGTCTTAAAACCACATCTCTAGAAAGTATGATTTATCTAAGACTTTTTTAGATATATATAAGTTTTTTGGTGTGAACTCAAAGTAAAAAATATAGTTCAGATAATTTTCCCACGGATAAAGATAAAATGAAAACGTATTCCGTTTTAAGATGGTAGTTCAAATGATAATGGAGGAAAGAATATCCAAACATATTTATGTAAATGATGTGGAAATAAAAAAATGGTAATTTATTCAAATAAATGAGGAAATAATTCATGTGTGGAATAAAAATGAATCAATATCATGAATATTGATGTGACATGTAGAAACCAACCAATTTAATGGAGGAAAGGAAAGAATAACCCAATTAACCATGAATATTACAATGTTTAAATTATAAGGAACATGGGAAATATATAATAAATTGCACCAAACCAAGTTTCCTCATGGTTAATTGAAATTAGTAATCACCTAAGATAAGGGGAAAATGTAAATCTCATTCCATCACCACCACTAAGGTGGATATTAAAAATGAATCAGTACAATGTACACATATTATTCATTCAAGAATATAAAAAGTTTTATTTGATTCTGGTTTTATACATTCCTTTATATCTTAAATGTTTTTTCATAAATATTAAATAATCTTATTGATACATTGATTTAGATATATTTTTGGAAAAAAATAGTGGTGGAATCATTGTAACAAAAGTGTTGGACTCTTCCCCTATTAGAATATGTGGTAATATTCTTATATAAAACCATTTAATCCTTCCTTTGGTAGAATTTTATTATATATTATGCATGGATTGAATCTCATTATATAAATTTCACATCAACTTCCAAGAAAATTAAATGTCATTACATATCCTAAATCATATTATGCTCCAATAAAAATTCAAATAAGGTTAATAATCCCCTTTAATAAATCCCACAATAATATAGGTTTGATGCCCTATAAAGAATCCTATCATTCTCAAATGATTTAAACAATGGTATGTATCAATATTGAGGTCATGACCATTGTAAGGGAATATAATTATGTATTACTAGAGTAATTTTTTAGCCATCCCTTGGATAATGATAATGAATTGTTAATAGAACCTATACCTAGAGAAAAACCTATATCTAATTTCCCCTATAGGATAGCCCTAATAGAACTTGTGGTGTTAATAAGTAATTGCAGGAAAATTTATACAAATCATTAATAGTATATTTAGCGACTATAATGATAAGTTGGAATAGAATTTATTGACAATATTCACATGTATTCTATGAGTAAAGGGGAGTATAAATATCATTTAAGGATTATGATTAAGAATTTAAGGAAAGAGAATTTGTATTCTATTTTCATCATATCGAACTTTTGGATATTGAAGGACACATTCCTTAGTAATTTTATCATGACTGAAATAATTTTTGTGAGCCTTTTTAAGAGAAAGGAGACTGAGTAATGGCCCAAAAGCACAATTTTAACACCCCGTAACATTATTTTTTATTTATTTCAATTAAATAAATAATTTTTTTAATAGATTCTTTAACCCAATACACCAAACTAAAATAAACCGCAATACATTTTATTGAGACAAAATATTACAATTCAAGATTAACATTAATGAATTATGAGGATCCTATATAAAGTATCATAAATAAAATTACAAGAGTAATAAATTAACAAATAAAAAAATGGACATCAAATCTTTATCATCGTGGATTTCCATGAATATAATCATTGTAATTTCGAATATATAAATAAGGCATAGAGTTAGAAATATTATATACTTGTTGATAGAGGAATAAAGGAATTGAATGAATAATTTCAGAAAGTCAATATATAAGCATAAAATATAATAATTATTTGTATGTTCATTGGAAATATAACTTCTAGATATTTAGATGTTGTAAATATAGTCATTGGGTATATCCAATGTGTAAGTTGTGTAATTGAAAATAATATAATTCATAAATAATATTAAAATAAAATAAAAATATTTCATTAATATATTATAAAATGTAATATTTATACATTACATATTATTATTATTATTAAATAATAATTTTTCTTATTTATAAAATTAAAATAAATATTTAATACAAATTCATTGGTAAAATTAAACAATTATAAGATGAATAATTTAATTTATTCAGATTATCTAATGTGAAAAATTAATTTTTTTTCAAAAACCTACTTATATTAAGTGGTATGTATATTTATCTAAATAAAATAAATTAATAAATTTTAAATGACGAGCCTAATTTTATGTTTATAAAAAATAACATTTAATTAATTAGTTTTTTTATAGGAAATAATAATAAGAACACTTATTGATTTTAAATTCATTTTCTATAAAAGGTATTTTTCTATATATTTTATTTTTTCATTTAAAAGTTAAATATTACATATTTAAAAATATAATTAGATTAAATATAGTCCTAATATAGATTTATCTAATAAAAACAAGGTAATGGCATCATCTAATATTTTTATTAAAAAAATATTTTAAATGGTAAAAAAATTATATAAGGTAAAAGGGGGTAGAAGGGGTAAATTATTATGTCTATAATTTTGTTTAATTAATATGATATTTATGTACAATAAATGAATTTTTTCATGTTTTGGAGTCATACTAAATTTTATCTCCAATTTTTATAACATAAATAACGTAAAACACATGATATTCCTTATTTACCTTTCACCTAACTTAATTTTAATGGAAAGATCTCTCATTGACCCATTAAAAAGGATCTCTCTTTTATCCCATGAAAACCAATATATTTCTTTAAAAATGAAATTTAATATATTTCGATTTCAAATATCATGAATACTTTAAATAGGTTAGGTAGCTTCTAGTTATAAGAGGAAAATTTAAATCCATCATTCTAAAGGAACCCATGTCAACAAGGAGTGAATTCATTAATTATGTATATATTTTCTTACCTTGATTTTTCAATGATCTTAAAATATCATTTCTTTCAAATCCTAATACGTCACTATAATGATGTTACAATTACAAAGTTATGGTTTTTATAAAATGATACTACTATAATTTAACTATTTACACTTACTCATTTTCTATTATAACATGCTCCAGTTTATGTCAATTAAACCACTTATATGAATGATGTTATACCAACATAACCATTTTTACTAAGAATAAATATTAAGAAATTAATATTTTGAATATATATAATTCCCTATAACTTAAAACCCCATAATTACATGGTTTATAATAAGGTTTTAACTTTCTTAGATTTCAAGGACCTTTTTGGTTTAGAGTTTTATAAAATTGGGAAAAATATTACATAAGAAATTGAAACTTTAATATATTATTATTTTCTTCAACAATAATAGAGCATTATGTTTATATCATTTTTTAATTAAAGGAAATTTTTATTCATTTAATATGTTTCATTATGGTAGAAAACATAACATTTCTAATATTTCTACTCATCCTTATATCCTGTGAAAAAAATTTAAAACATGAGATGGAAAAAACAAGCTTTAGTAAGGGATAAAAATAAATTAATCCAATTAATCTAGTGAAAAACCAGAAACCCCATTATTAGATTTACCTTTTTCACAAAAAAACATTGATAATATAAATATAAAATATCCATATGAAAATATAAAAATTTACATAGATAAAACCATTTAAAACCATTAGCAAATAAAGGAAAAACTATTAAGGCATCCTAAGGCTCATGGGAACTCATGAAAACATTCCATTGAAAAACAAAACATTCATATTTAAACTTTCATTTCCTTATGAAATCAAAATATTTCACTAAAAACCCTTTTTCAATAATAATATGGATATCTTAGATCATCATATTAATAACTCATATTCCCTGGTATAAACCCATGTTAGAATAACTAAATCATGTTCTATTATATAAGAGTAACCAACCCAGTTTTCTCCCTCATTTTTCATTACAAAATACTATTCATTACCCCATGAATTTGATATTTATATAGGGATGACTCAGCATCATGATCTATATCAGACTCACCCATCATTATATACAATTCTCAAGTACCATACCATGAACAACACATTTTCAATATTATACTTTTTCATCTAAAAACATCATTTGAACCCATAAGGAAAATAATTTCTATTTTCACACAATCATAAGGAGAAATATCCTTTTCTATGAGAAATTGTCAAAATAAATAATTACAAAAATAGAAGGAATGTGATATTTTTATAAAAACCAAATTATCATGTAGAGTATGATTGATAACAAATATCAATTATCACGGTGGAAAAAAACATTCCAACTTTTATACTTTAAAAAACATTATTTTATATTTTTTTAAAAGTAAAAATGATTCGTATAATAAATGCTTAATATATGGATTATTAAACAATCAAAAAATAAAGTCAAAAATATGTTGAAATGGCTTTTAGCAGTCTCTTATATATAAAAAATAACATTCTAGGAACATTTTTAAGAACATGAATATGGTGGAGAAAGTATTTAAAACATTTAAAATAAATTTTTAACAGAAAATGCATTGTCATAAGTTTTGACTAGATTTTCACATTATCAACTCTTTAATAATAAAATTAAATTAGTTTTCTACTTAATAAAATTTTTCATGTTAATTTAATTATTATTATAATTCATTTTATTTTATTTATTGTCATGTTTTATTTAGTTAATAAAATTTTTAAGTTTATGTTGTATGTATCGGGGTTATTTTGTTTATAACCTCAAATAACATCAGTAAATTGACTATGGTGAAAGGGGTTATGGTTCCATTACCTATATAATTTTAAACCTGTTAAAAATTATAATATTTATTGACTAAATACACATTTAAATTTGAAATTTTATGTGGTCAGTAAAAAGGATCCATGTTGTTTCATGGAGATGGTAGTCTATATGTATGCATGAATGATATTTTCATTTTTATAACGTGTGGAAAATAAATAAATTAGATAATATTTTACAATTATAAAATCATAAATATTTTATTAATGTTATATTTATTCATTAATTGAATCCTTATGACCAAACTTGTAAGGTGGAGATGAAAAATGAATCGTATCACTTTGTGGAGGTACCAGTGCACACATAAACACGATCGGCGTTACCATTTTCCATAAAATGGTAGGAAAGAATATTAGTTATATATTACCTTTAAAAACTAATTATTATATCATAAATATCATATATTTTTATTTTTTTCATTTTTTTAACTATCCATATGATTCTGTGTTGGAAAAATAAAATACAATACTTTGTGAAGGGGGTAGTCCACACAAATACACGAGCGATATTTTCATTTCACATGGGATAGAAAATGAGATAAAAATGGTGTGTACCATAAATATAAAAAATATATATATATTTAAGATATGTATGTTATTATTTCAATATAATTAATTAATATTTTAAATATTTAAAAGAATAAATAAACATTAAAATACTCGGTTTATAGTTATACCTCTTCTTTGGGAAACCTAATTTGGCTTAACCCATTAGCCTTCAGTGTCTAATATTTTGTTAAGACCAGGACCTATAGGATGTGGGTAGAAATTTTGGAGATATATTTTTATATGTCTTAGATAAACTATGTTGGTCGGAGTGGATTCTCAAGAGGGGGGTGAATTGAGTTCCAATTAAAAATTTCTGTTAAAAATATTTCTCTTAAAATCCCCCTATTTAAAAACAAGTTAAACTGTAGTGAATTTATACAGATTGAAAAGGTTCAATTAGTTTCTCAAAGAGTGATTAGGTCTAAGTTAATTTAATCAAAGTATTAAATTAACTTTTGAAATTAACTTACTGGTTCACAATAAGTATATTCACTTGCTAGTTTAACTATCAAAGTAACTTTAAAACAAATTGTATTTCAATGTAATTAGCAGTAGAATATAAAATATATAGAATACTTTTGACTTAAACTAAAATTCAAATCAGATGTAACCAATAGGTTCAGTCTCAAGCCGAGACCTAGTCCTCTCAAACAGTTTATATAAATTTGATCCACACCCTGGATTGAGGTAAACAACAGTGAAAAAACTATCCAGGTACAAAGACCACTACCACAGTTATTCATGGGAACACTAAAAACAATAGCACACAAGCTATCCAGGTCACACTTGACCTCTTCCAAAATTCACAATGGGATATAGTAATGTGTAAGAAGTTTGGAGTGAGGATTTAGTATACTCCAGTTTAGTCCAGGATTCAGTGTGTAAATACACTGCTCAAAAAGTAAATGAGTAAAACACAATAGAGCTAAATAGATAGAGATGAGTTTAGAGTGCTCTATGTGTTTTGATTGAAGTTATGGACTCATTGGATCAATGTAAATGAAGCTCTGAGTCCTTCTTTGTTTTTTGTCTGAAAAATAGAGGGTCGTTTTCTTCAAGTTGAGTTTGATCGGCTTGAGTGCATGAAGAGCTCGTAGTAGTTCTTCACTCCTTGACAAAGGTGCATCTTGTGTTATCCTTCAGGAAGAATGGCTTTGTGTACATTCAGTCATCTTCGAGTATGGAAGTGGTCTTTCTGTATGCACCACTTTAGAGCATTATTTTTCCCTTTGTATGTACTCTTCGTGGAACTATTTTTATATGCCTTTTCACCACCTTTTTCATCTCATGTTTTTCCTGTCTTTGTCCTTCCTTTTATAGCTTTCAGCTCCGGTAAAAAGAATGATTACCTTTTTCATGGGTACTAGGTATGGTTCCCTAACATGCCAACAATCCACATTAAATAACATTAATTTTATTAAAAACATCAAATATAACCATTGCATAATAAATTATATTGAGAGTATAGAGTTTGACTGGTCAGTCTTTCATTAGTAGTCTTCTGTAGGTAGCGGTTGACTCTATGTAATAGTGACCTTCTATCGATATCACTTTGATCATGTACCGGTTTCTCCTTGTATCGGTAGCTATTTTATTTTGTATCGATTTCTCTTTGAACATGTATCGGTAGCTCTTGGTATCTGTAGCTCCTGGTATCGGTAGCTCCTGGTATCAGTAGCTGTTACTCTGTGTATCAGTAGACCTATATACCGGTGACTTTATCTATCGGTAGACTTTGCTTCTATCGGTATCACTTTTTGTATCGGTAGCTTCATAACGGTATACTTGTTCATATTGGGAGACTTACTCTATCGGTAACACCGGTGTAACAGTAGCTTGTATCAGTAGAATTTTAGTCTGTGCATATCAGTGGCTCTGTTTGGTTCCAGTGAAGTATATATATCGGTAGACTTATGCATACTGGTAGACTTGTTCTATTGGTAACTCAGTTTCTGTCGATAATTGTATGTATCGGTGGACGTGATCTATCAGAGACATGTGCTTAACGGTGGACTTATACATATCGGTAGCTCTGCGTATCGGTGACCTTTGCCTATCGATGACTATGTCTATCGGTAGACTATTTCTATCAGTAGACTGTCTTTATCAGTATCTATAGGCATATTAGTAACTTAAAACTTATCTGTTTTATGCAGAACACATCCTACTGAGTTATAATTATTTCAAAAGTCATATAAACATAGATTAACATTGATTAACATATTTCAAAGATTATTTTAATATAATTTTCAACTTGTTCATAGATTAAAAGAATTAATTTATAGAAAAACATTATTTGGGATTATCAAAATATGTGAAATCATAATTGGGACTATCAAAACAGGTGAGGTCAACAATCTCCCGCTTTTTGATAATCACAACTTATGATATTATAGTCTCAAAATATTGAGTAACTGTATCAGAGGATATATCATTAAATGAAATTGTATCAGAGAAAGATATATAAGATGTGAAATATGTAATGTACCAGAGGTATAATTAAATGAAATTGTATCAAAGGTACAAGTTACAAAGAATATTAGCTCTCCCTTAGATAATATTTCTCCCCCTTTCGCATAAAATTCATTATTCCTAGAGCCCTTATAATATTTCTCCCCCTTTGTGATAATCAAAAAGTGGGAAAGAGCAAAGAGAAAAGGAACAATATGAGAAAGAAAAGAAATCCATTTGTATTTCATGTTGCAAAAAGGTACGAAGAAATAAAACAAAATACAAGGGATTCCTATCAAATAGCTTAGCCACCTATTCAATCCAGGTCCTCAATGTGAGATTTTCCCTTTGGATCAAAAGAGGATTCAGACTGTGTGGATGCAGGTGAAGGATTAGGAATTCTAGAAATGATCACAGGAGGCTGAGCCACTGAAACTGTTCCTGGCCTATACTGAGTAGTTCTTTGAGTGATCATATGAGTAAGGCTTCGAATGCCTTAGGCTGGAGTCATCTGAACAGGAGAATCAGTAGAGGCAGAGGTAGGTAAATCTGGACGTATAATCACTAGTCTAGAATCAACATGCAAGAAATGAAACAAAATATTTATGAAATCCATAATTATTTCTCCTCCTCTCTCCATAGAAGATATGAAATCATCCTTGTTCTTCATGAAATTGTCCAAGGCTGGAGTTAGCTCGCTTAGCTTGCTGACTTGCTCTCTGAAGTATTGAGGAACAGGAGGTAACTTCAGGTTTTCTAACAGAAGTTTTGAAGTGATTGTTGAGTTGATGCTTGGTATAAATCCTTTGAAAAAAGTAGTCTACCTTTTCTTTCACTTCTTTATGATAGGCATAAGCTTCTCTCATATAGTCTTGGACTATATTCATTATCTCTCTAGTGGTATCTCTAGTAGAAATCACCACTTTTCTCAGGTCGGATGAGTCCACAAAGCCATTGGTTGATGCTGAACCAAGATCCTCCTTCATCACAGCTTTAATTTGGTTTAGTTCTATTTAAGATCTGGAGGCAAGAGAACCAACAGATAAAGCTACTATCTCCTTGATGTTTTTGGTCAACCCACTAATGAGATTTTTGACTTGGGAGTCCTGGGTGCTGACATGATCTTTCATGGAGGTTTTAAAACCTTCAAAGACTGATACCATCTGGCTCACAACACCTTTGACATAAGTTAAATCATTATCTTCTTGGGATTTAGAACTCATATAAGATTATAAAGAGATAACAGATTTCTTTAGAGCTTCAACATCCTCTTCTAGTCTAGACAACTGATTCTGGCAAGCTGTAACTTCATCCACAATTTATTCCACAAAGGTAGAGATATTACAGCTGAGAGAGAGTTCAAAATACTTTTCCAAATTGCTCATCTCTTCAAAAAATTAGTGCTTTAACTCGGCAACAGAGGCACTAAGAGGCTCTTTTATCTCATTCTTTAAGGATTCAAGATCACCCCTGGGGATCATATCAGCAGTTGAAACCACAACAGGTGCCCTTTCAGATACTATACTAGTTACTGAGTCATTCATAATCGATTGAATTGATGACACTAGTGAAGCTTCCATTTTCCTTATTTATTCCACAAAACTGATTGTGAGATCAGACTTGAGCTTGTCCAAATCATGCATTCTGACCACATCTTCAGGTAACAACTTAGTCTGAATATCATAATTTGTTTTTGGTCTATTGAGGGATGCCTCATTATCAGAATTGGGATAATCCAATACACAAACCACAAAACCTGGGTCTTATGCCCAATCCTCAATTTCAATAGCCACTAAAACACTACCAAATCTTTTTTGATTCTCCCCCTCAACTGGTGTATTATCTTGTACAACAAGAGAATTCTCTGCAGGTGTTTCTTCCTCAGAAGAATCTTCTACTATCAACTCCATCTCTACAATATCTATAACAGCAGGAGGCTCCCTTAGATTAAGCACAGGCCCTTCCATCTTACCCACGACTTCCTTAACAGGCACAACTGAGCTTCTAATCAAAGGACTCAGACTTAAGCAAACAAAATCAGAGGGTTCAGATTCATTTTCTCTTTCTTCTTAATTCTTAGGGACTGGTTGTTCTTCCTCATTAGCAGGAGTTTCTTCTTCTTCTAAATCTTCCTTTTCTGAAGACACAAATTCAGCATCAGGACTTAGAGGAAAGTCCGGATCCCTTCCATCAGCCATAGAATTCTCCTCTTCATTATTCTCATCACTGTACTCAGGTTATTCTTCATCAGGTCCTAGTCCTGGATCCCTCGCATACTTAGGACTTGAAGGATGATTCACAGGATTGAATTTATCATACACCTTCTTGTCATAATTAACCCATTCTACTCTCCATGGATTCCATTTTATCTTCATATATTTTCAAACTGTTCTTATGATACAAAAATTATTCTTTACTACCATTTTCTCATCCTGAGACTCAGCTACCCATTTCAATTTGATCATTACTGAGATCATCTTGGAAAATAATAAGGAATTTTTCTTTGATTTTGGACTGGCCATGTCCTCCATTTGAAACATTAGCAATCTGCACAGATTCACTTTCACACAATGTCTCAAGAGATGTAGGAGATAGATATCTTGATATCTTAAATTCGCAAAGTCCCCTCTCCTTGGTATTAAGACATGATGAACAAATTTTAACATAAATCTTTTCTCCCCATCCATTTCAGCAGCCACCACTTGTCTTTGATTGCCACTACCGGTTAGATCCTCTAGGGAAGTTTCATAATCAAATATATCACTTGTAGGTGGTATTGCTTTCGAGACATATCCAGAAACACCTTTATATGGAACCTTCAGGCATTCATCCCACTCAACAGATGAAAAAGATATCTCCTTTCCATTCACAAAATAAATCACTCGGTTCTCATCTTATGACTCCTCAAAGCTCACAAAATCATAACATTGTTTCACTAACTTTGGATAGTAGGGGCCATTTTTGTTTGAAAAGAAATCTACCCACTTTTGATCTTCCAGCACCTCGATCACTAACGATTTTCTATCCAACAACCATTACCCGCACAGCTCTTTTTCGATCACAATAACTCTATTTTGCAAATGAGGATTCACTGGTCACCTCCCCGACCTGGTTCTACTTATACTACCACTATCTTCTAGCTCGGTCTTTTACTTCTTCGCATTCGGCTCATCAAAGTCTTCTCTTATGGTAGGGAGTTTGGTTTTTTCTATCTCTGGTTCGAGGTACTTAGGGTTTTCGAGAAATTTGGGATCTAATGCTTGAGGGTAAAGGGTTTGAGGCTCGGTGGATTGAGAAGTAATTAGGACTTAGTTTTATCATTTAGGAATCAAAAAATAAATAATTAGAATATCATAAGTTAAAATGCTTCAGATTCTAGTGGAAGACAGAAGTTTAAAACAGCGCGTACTCATTGATAGGGTTCATCAGAGAGAATTCCTATCAGTGAGGTCCATCGGTGAGGTTTTACATCGATGAGGTTTCCACATCGGTGAGGTTTTCACATCGGCGAGGTTTTCACATCGGTGAGGTTTTCACATCGGTGAGTTTTTCACATCGGTGAGGTTTTCACATCGGTGAGGTTTTCACATTGGTGAGGTTTTACATCGGTGAGGTTTTCAGATCGGTGAGGTTTTTACATCGGTGAGGTTTTCACATCGGTGAGGTACTTATCAATCAAGGTTAATCATTCCTAACTCATGTCTAATGTAACTTAACCTATCCTAACTTGAAGGTTTGGTGAAGATGTCAGCTAATTGATGTTCAGTACCTATAAATTCAAGAGTAATATCACCTTTTTGGTAATGATCTCTCAAAAAATGGTATCGTACATCAATGTGTTTGGTCCTAGAGTGAGATACAGGGTTCTTTGAAATATTTATTTCACTATTGTTATCACAGTTGATAGAAACATGATAAAATCATATCCATAATCCAAAAGAGTGTGTTTCATTCACAAAATTTGTGCACAGTAACTACCAGCAGCTATATACTCTGCTTCGGAAGTAGACAAAGCTACAGAATTCTGCTCTTACTAAACCAAGATACTAAGAATTTTCCCAATAAATGACATATTCCAGATGTGTTTTTTCTATCCAACTTGCAACCAGTAAATTCATCATCTGAATAACTCATTATCTCAAAAGATTGTCCTTTTGGGTAAAACAAACCTAAATTTATAGTGTGTTTAAGGTACTTAAAAATTCTTTTCACTACAAGAAAATGAGATTCTTTTGGATTAGCTTGAAATCTTGCACACATACATACACTAAACATAATATCTAGTTGACTAGCAGTAAGGTAAAGTAAGCTTCCAATCATACCTCTGTAATTGGTTTGATCCACTGGTTTCCTAGTTTCATCTACATCCAATTTACATACTGTAATCATAGGAGTATCACTTTCTTTAATACTATCCAAACCAAAACATATTAAAAGATCCTTTTTATATTTAATTTGATTAAAAATAATACCATTTTCATTTTGAAAAACTTGAAATCCAAGAAAATATTTGAGTTCTCCCATTAAACTCATTTCAAATTTATTTTGCATGCTCTTTGAAAAATCAGTACATAAAGAATGTTTAGAAGATCCAAAAATAATTTCATCAACATAGATTTGTACGATTAAAACATCTTTAGAAATTCTTTTAATAAAAAGAGTTTGATCAGCAATCCCTTTAGTAAAACCTTTTGAAATAATAAAATTACTATGTCTATCATACCAAAGTCTTGGAGCTTGTTTCTAACCATATAAAGCTATAGATAGCTTGAAAATTCGATTTGGAAAATGAGGATTAGTAAATCCAGGTGGTTGTTCAACAAAAATATCTTCAATTATAAAACCATTTAGAAAGTCACTTCTGACATCCATTTGATATAACTTGAAATTCAGATGAGAAGCATAGGCAAGTAGGATCCTAATGGCTTCTAATCTAGCTACAGGTGCAAAGGTTTCCTCGTAGTTTGTACCTTCCTCTTGACTATATCCTTGTGCAACTAACCTAGCTTTGTTTCTATCTATGTTTCTAGATTCATCAACTTTGTTTCTAAAAACCCATTAAGTGTCTATGGTCAAGGTGTCCTTAGGTCTGTTAACTAATTCCCAGACTTTGTTTCCTTCAAATTGATTTCGCTCTTCTTTCATAGCCATTACCCAGAATTCATCATTGATTGCATCACTGACATTTTTAGATTCTAGCTGTGAAAGAAAGGCTTGATGTTCAACACGGTTTCTTAGAGAAGCTCTAGTTTGTGTCCCTCTATCAAGATTACCAACAACAACATCCAAAGGATGATTCTTTAGAATCCTAGTTGATCTAGTAAAGGTAGGACTTGAAATTTCAGGCACTTCTCTGAGTTCGGGTTCTATTGAAGCAGATTCTGGAATATGTCCAGAACTGGATGTTTTTACCGCAGGTTCTTTAGTTTTATCATTAAGGTCCAGAACAGTCAAATCTTCTTCAAGATTTTCAAGAGAAGACTTAGGTTCATATGGATCAGTTTCATCAAACTTGATGTGAACAGATTCTTCAACACATTTGTTTCTTTTGTTAAAGACTCTATAGGCTTTTCTAGTTAAAAAATACCCAAGAAAATTCCTTCATCACTTTTGGAAGAAAACTTGTCAAGATTATCCTTGGTATTTAGAATAAAGACTTTGCAGCCAATGACTCTAAAGAAACTAACTTTAGGTTTTCTATTGCTCCATAGTTCATAAGGGGTATTCTTAAGAACAGGTCTTATCAAGACTCTATTGATAATATAACAAGCTATATTCATAGCTTCAGCCCAAAAATAAATGGGCAGGTCATACTCATTAAGCATGGTTCTTGGAATTTCTTGCAGGGTTCGATTTCTTCATTCTACTAAACCATTCTAATGAGGTGTTCTAGGGGCAGAAAAGTTATGACTATATCCATTATGTGAGCAGTAAGATTCGAACTCATGATTTTTAAACTCACGACTATGATTACTTCTTAGGATTTTAATCTTAAGACCACTAAGGTTCTCTACACACTTGGATTATTTGAAAAAATAAGAAAAAGCATCACTTTTGGGAGCTAAGAAGTATACCAAAGTATATATAGAAAAGTTATCTACTAAGACATAGACATGGTGCTTCCCATTTAAACTAGAAACTCTATATGGTCCAAACAAATCCATGTGAACCAACTTGAGAGGTTGAGAAGTTGAAACTTCTTTCTTTGATTTAAAAGAAACTTTATGTTGCTTTCCCTTTTGACAGGGATTACAAACTTTGTCAGTTGGGAATTCAAGTTTAGGTAGGTCTCTAACCAAGTTCTTACTAGTCATTTTCCTAAGTGAATAAATGTTGCAGTGTCCTAATATTTTGTGCCAAATCCAGGATTCTTTATAAAAATAATTTAAACAAGTAACATTTTTCTTGGAAAAATAATTCAAATCAATAGCATTAACATTTTCATTTCACAAATAAGAAAATACTAAAGCATTTATAGAGTTAAAAACATTACAAAAATAATTTTAAAACTTAACATTGAAACCATCATCACATAACTTAGATATACTTAACATATTATATTTAAGTCCATCGACAAATAAATCTTTAGAAATTAAAACTAAATTAATGATACCAATATGGCCTAGGCTGATGTTTTTTCCTTTAGAATTATCACCAAAGGTGACATAGCCTCCATCAACCTTTATTAATCTTTTAAGGCATGAATAGTCTCCAGACATGTGCCTTGAACATCCACTGTCCATGTACCATACCTTCTTGTGAGAACTCTTTAAGCAGTTTTCCTACAAAACAGGTTTAGATGGAAAATGATTTTGGTACCCAGATCTTCTTGGGTCCAGACAAGTAAGCAAGTAAAGTTTTAGGTACCCAAATTTGTCTTATGGGTTCCATATAATTCACATAATCAATTGATCTTGAAATATAAACATTGTTTGATCTATAATATTTTGAATAACTAGTTGAGTCATATGAATTTCCAGAATTTGAACTAACAGAATTTTGTCCAGATTTAGGAATAAATCTATTTTTGGTAAACTTTCTCTATCCAGGTTGGTATCCCAAACCAGTAGTGTACTTTGGTGCCACTTATTTACCTAGAATTTGTGTAAGTGTATATTTTCCATTAGTGAATTTTTCACATCCTTCCTTAATTACTCATTAGACAATTTCAGTTCAGTATTTTCCTTAAGCAATTGAGCATTCTTTTCCTTTTCAATCTCAAGGGCAGATTTAATATTGCTAGATAAAGAATTTTGTTTCTTTAAGGCTTTGTAATTTTCCTTTTGTTCATTACAGATCTCTTCTAGCATATTAAAATATTCAAATAATTCTTCACTAGACATATTTTCAAATTCAGAATCAGAATCAACTCCAGAATAGTATAAATTTAAAGTTGGAGTGTCTAGTGTTACCTCAGATGTGTTTGTCATAAGACACATGTTAGATTTATAAGAATATTCATCCTTAGTAGAATCAGAATCACTTGAAATTTATTCTGAAGCACTCCAAGTTTCTTTCATTGATTTCTTATACTTTTTGTCCTTTTAGTCATGTTTCTTCTTGAACTTCAATTTTGGACAGTCAGCTTTTACAAGTCCTTTCCTTTTGCACTCATAGCAGATAATTTCATCAACTTTATCAGGATTCTTCCATTCATTCTTCCAATGACATTTGTTGTCATATTTACCTTTGTAGTTTGATTTTTTGAATAATTTATTCTTCCTATAGAACTTCTTAAATATTCTGGTTATCTGATCCATCTCAGCATCACTGTTAGAGTCTGAACATTCACTTGTTGAGATTTCAGTTTGTATGTGAACTTTCTCCTTATCCTTGCTCTTTGAAGCAGTAGACTTAAAAGCCATTGACTTCCTTTTAGTTTCATCATCTTCTTCCTTATTCACCTTGAGTTCTTCCTCATACATCATAGACTTACCTATTAATTATTTAACAGGCAGTTGGCTGATGTCACAAGATTCCCTAATGGAAAAAGATGTGCCTCTCCATCTTTCTGGTAGACATCTTAATATCCTCATAATTTGATCCTTTATTGGAACAGCCTTTCCAAGGGAGCTCATAGTATTGAAAATCTCATTGAATCTGAGATACATGTCATAAATGGGTTCATCGGGCTTCATTTTAAATTTATCATATTTAATAGTATAAGTATTCAGACTCACTTCTTTAACATTGTTTGTTCCCTCATGGGAAATAGCCAAAGTGTCCCAGATTTCATAAGCTAATTTTCAAGCAGATATACTATTAAACTCTTCATCTCCTAGAGCACAATATAGGGCATTCATAGCTTTATAGTTATTATTGTAAGTTGTTTTAGTAAGTTCATCCCAAGTAGTTCTATCAGTTTCTGGAATTTTATATTGAGTCTCTATTGCAGTCCAGATATCAAATCCCATACTTTCTAAATGAATTTTCATTTTCAGTTTCCACTGGGCATAATTTGTACCATTAAAGAAAGGTGGCATGTTGGTAGCAGCACATTCCAGTCTATTTTCCATAACTAGATTTTAGAAAATATATTTAAATTGATAAAATTTAGAACTAATAGAAATTTAAGATCTTCAAAGATGAAACTAAAATCACAGTTATAAAAACAAAGTATTTTGAAATCCTGTATTAATAAACACAACCTTTGATACCAAACATTGGTTAGAGTGGATACTCAAGAGGGGGATGAATTGAGTTCTAATTAAAAATTTCTGTTAAAAATATTTCTCTTAAAATCCCCCTATTTAAAAACAAGTTAAACTGTATTGAATTTATACAGATTGTAAAGGTTCAATTAGTTTCTCAAAGATTGATTAAGTTTCAGTTAATTTAATCAGAGGATTAAATTAACTTTTGAAACTAACTTACTGGTTCACAGTAAGTATAAACACTTGCTAGTTTAACTATCAAATTAACATTAAAACAAATTTTAATTCAATTTAATTAGCAGCAGAATATAAAATATATAGAATACTTTAGACTTAAACTAAAATTCATACCAGATGTAACTAAGAGGTTCAATATCAAGACGATACATAGTCCTCTCAAACAGTTTATATAAATTTGATCCACACCCTGGATCGGAGTAAACAACAGTGAAAACATTGTCCAGGTACAAAGACCTCTACCACAGTTATTCGTGGGAACACAAAAAAAACAATAGCACACAGGCTATCCAAGTCACACTTGACCTCTTCCACAATTCACACTGGGATATAGTAATGTGTAAGAAGTTTGGAGTGAGGATTTAGTATCCTCCATTTTAGTCCAGGAGTCAGTGTGTAAATACACTGATCAAAAAGTAAATGAGTAAAACACAATAGATCTAAATAGATAGAGATGAGTTTAGAGTGCTCTATGTGTTGTGAGTGAAGCTCTAGACTCCTTGGATCGATGTAAATGAAGCTCTGAGTTCTTCTCTGGTTTTTCTCTGAAAAACAGAGGTTCGTTTTCTTAAATTTGAGATTGATCAGCTTGAGTGCATGAAGAGCTCATAGTAGTTCTTTAATCCTGGAAAAAGGTGCATCTTGTGTTCTCCTTCAGGAAGAATGGCTTCATGTATGTTCAGTGATCTTCGAGTATGGAAGTGTTCTTTCTGTATGCACCACTTTACAGCATTCTTTTTCCTGTTGTATGTACTCTTCATGCAACTATTTTTCTATGCCTTTTCACTACCTTTTTCATCTCATTTTTGTCATATATTTGTCCTTCCTTTTATATCTTTCAGCTCTAGTTAAAAGAATGATTACCTTTTTCATGGGTACTAGGTATGGTTCCCTGACATGACAATAATCCACATTAAATAACATTAATTTCATTAAAAACATCAAATATAACCATTTCATAATAAATAATACTGAGAGTATAGAGTTTGACTGGTCAGTCTTTCATTAGTAGCCTTCTGTAGGTATCGGTTGACTCTATGTAAGAGTGACCTTCAATCGGTAGCTCTTTGATCATGTACCGGTAGCTCCTTGTATCGGTAGCTATTTGATTTTGTATCGGTAGCTCTTTGAACATGTATCGATAGTTCCTGGTATCGGTAGCTGTCACTCTGTGTATCAGTAGCTCTATATACCGGTGACTTCATCTATTGGTAGATTTTTCTTCTATCGGTAGCTCGTTTTCTATCAGTGGATTCATAGTGGTAGACTTGTTCATATCGGTAGACTTACTCTATCGGTAACTATGTTGTAACAGTAGCTTGTATCAGTAGACTTTTAGTCTTTGCATATCGGCAGCTCCGTTTGGTTCTAGTGAAGTATATATATCATTAGACTTATGCATACCGATAGACTTGTTCTATCGGTAGCTCAGTTTCTGTCGTTAGCTGTCTGTATCGGTGGACTTGATCTATCAGAGACATGTGCTTATCGGTGGACTTATACATATCGGTAGCTCTACATATCGGTGACCTTTTCCTATCAGTGACTATGTCTATCGGTAGACTAATTCAATCGGTAGACTATCCTTATTAGTAGCTATAGGCATATTAGTAAATTAACACTTATCTGTTTTATGCAGAACACATCCCATTGAGTTAGAATTATTTCAAAAGTCATATAAACATCGATAATAATTGATTAACATATTTCAAAGATTATTTTAATATAATTATCAACTTGATCATAGATTAAAAGAATTAATATATAGATAAACATTATTTGGGATTATAAAAATAATTGAAAGCATAAATGGGATTATCAAAATAGGTGAGGTCAACAAACTATAGTTCACAAAATGTTCATAGATGATAGGATAATAGATTCCTATTTATTACTGAGTAGAGCGACACACTTTTAATTTTTTTTGAAAACTCTTATAAATTATAAATGTATTACTACTGGTCAAGTGGATCAATAACTATCCAAATTTAGATATAAAATGAAGATAATATAAATAAAATCATCTAAAAATAATGAAGATAATATTCTATGGTCTATCACTTATTTTTCACCTTAATTAACTTTATTTACCCTATTACTATAGTGATATATTTTAAGCATGGTTACTATTCATAACGACCTAAAATGAAATTCACCACATTAATAAATTTCAAAATCCATATTATAAATATGGGTTCCATTTTTCATGATTTAATTTATATTATTTTTATAAATTACTTTTAATATAAATGTGAAAAATGTAAATAAAAACAACTTTTAGAAAATTGTGTTTTTAATCATAAAAATCAATTAAAACCAAAATAAAATATATTATTGAAACCTATAGAATTATTTAGATTATTTTTAATCAAATGCATGTTTTTTACATTAAAACTAAATTTAAAATATAATTTGACTTTTAAATAAATTTATTTAAATAAATTAAATGACATATTTTCAAAAAAACTATAGTTTTTACTTTTTAACCAAAAATAAATCTTATAAGAAAAACCCCAAAAATTTCACCCTAATCTATATTATATATTTTAATACCTAAAATAAATTCATTTTTTAAAAAATAAATTTAAAAAATTAATGAATTTAACTTTTAAATAAAACTATGTAATTTATGAAAAATAATTTAGTTAAATTAAATTATTCCTTTTTTATTTAAGATTTACATAAAGTAATTTTTGAATATTCATCCATAAAATAAATATTTATAAATCATAAGGTTGATTTATTTCAAGGATTTATTATGTTTTCACATTATTTTACCATTAATAAATTTATTCTTATTAATTTTATTCATTACTTAAGCCACGTGAGGTATTTTCCCCTTATAGTATTTTCAAATTCCCATTTTTATTACTTAATCCTATGATTATTACATAAAACCATTACCTAGTGAATTAAATTATTTCACCATTACTACTCTATATAATCCAAAAACATAAATTATTTACTTTATAAGAGGTATTATTATTTAACTTTTCCACCTTTTTTTCCAAAATAGAAGATGCACTAGGTACACACTTTCCTAGAAAAAGAAACATGAAACACATATTTTATATGAGATAAAATCAGATTTAAATTTAAATTTTAAGTAAAAAATCCAAAAAAAATATAATTTTAAATAAACCAATAAAATGAAGTCATAACTTCATCTCTTTTCCAAAGATTATAACACTTTTCCATGGAAATCCTTTAAGAAAAACATGATCTCATACGTCAAATGAGAGATCTTTCCTCTTATGATCATCATTACTATTATGCCTACTCTAATATTTCCTTATGTATTGTTGAATAATATTTACTTTCTATACCGTTTCATTGACCAATTTTAGACTCAAAAAAATTCTTTCACTAACTTCATCCCAATATTATAGAATATTACATCACTTTCCATATAATGCCTTGAAATTTTCTATATGTACACTAGAATAAAAGTTATTAAAATATAATTAAACTAATTAAAGATGTTTATCCCAAACCCCTGATAATCCAAAATCAAGATCGAAGCGTATCCTCAAAATTTTGAATCATTTTCTCTAACTATCAATTATATTGAGGAAGAAAGGTTGTGATGAAATACAATTAAATGCCAAAAAACATTTGATGTATGTTCCAAAAATGTAAGGTAAATATAGAATCAGGATTAGACAAATAGGGGGAGGTAATCCATGTAATTTTCATATCTCTTTAAGATAAATTCTAGTAGGATGACCTAAATACATTGTATATTAAATAGGAATAAAATTTGAAGATTTTTTCAATAAATCCAAAATTACCCAAATCACATTATTACCTCAAGATGCCTTTTGTAATCCCACGACGAAATACATGGATATATTCTCTCACTTCTATTCAAGAACTGGAAAAGGATGGAACATCAACTTTGGTAGTTATCTCCCAATTCTAACTAGTTGATAAGTCAGACATTTCATAGAAAATTCAATAATATATTTCATTAATCCTTCCAACCAATAATATTCATTAAAATATCTATACATATTATTACTACCATGATGAAAAAAATAGAGATTAATGAGATTAAGTCAATAATTCCTTCATCAACTAGAAATTACATGGAACATCCAACAACTTTACAAACCTGATAACACCTTCTTTATCAATATTGAACTTTGGAAACTTACCCTTCTTGGATTATTCTACTCTTTTTCAAAAACCATAATCTTTCTTTTGAACCTTATTAATTATTCTAATAAGGATGACTACATTGATACCAGACCCAAAATAGAATAGGTTTTTGTATACACAATTTCTAGAAAAACGTTTATTAAATCATTTGACAAAGGGTCATGTTCCAAACATTTAATGGTTAATGATAAATTATCTTTTCATCTCAAGGAATTAGATACATTGTTCTATTTTCCTAGATGATAGTGAACTATGTAATCAAAATCCTTTATTAGTTCCAACCATATTCTATACCTCATGTTTAACTATTTTTGAGTAAATATATACTATAAACTTTTATAGTCGATATATATTTCAAAATTTTCCATATATAAAATATTCCTCCATATTTTTTAATAAAAATCCACCACTATAAGATAAATGTAATGTATCTCCACCTCATACCACTGACTAGTTCCCAGACTGATGGTTTCCATAGTACCTCAAGCACCCCTCCCTATACACCAATGGTTTTTTACTAGTAGTAGGGGTCTAAAGTGGTACTATGGGGAGAGTATACCCCCTATATAAAATTTTTCAATAATAATAAAAAAACTAATTATCATACATCAAATATAAACATATATTAGATTATACAAAATAATATAAATAAACATCTAATAATATTATATAAAATTCAATAAGGTCCTGAACAGCCATGTCATACATATGACTGACTTCCCACTGAGATAGTTACATATATTGACCATAAAACAGGATTATATGTATAAAAAATCCTATATCCATACCATATATCAAGCTCCGTGAACTCTTCTAACCAATCCCACTTGACCATGCTATCTTGGGACTCTTCCCAAACTTGTGCCTTCAACCAAGTGAACATATACTCAGGTACCCATGTATAGTGGAGGCCTAGACAGGGTGTGAGTAAAAAATCAAGAGGTAACCACAAACATGGTCTCATACTAACTATAATATGTTGTGATATGTTCATGTGACATGCATAGCTAAAATGAAAAAAATAAACCAACATACTAACTACTTCAGCTAGTACTGAGGTGTCACTAATCATTTATTTATGACCATGCAAACCATAACTACTTTGGGGTATCAAATCCTACCCTATAACCAACAGTTAATTTCAATCCTTAGTCTTATTATCTCAATTGACCATACCTTCTTCATCTTAATTTCCCACTATCTCTGAGAATGTCATGTTGGTTGTACCAACTTATAATAAACAAATACCCATTAGGTGTGTTGTTTCATAAGATTATCACATACCTGCCCTTATAAAATTTTTATCATCCAAGGAACAAGACCATAAGTATCACTAACCTATAACAAATCACACCCTGGTATACCAAACTATCCATGCCTTGATGGATTTCAATGCCTTAGAAAATTGCAGGCTCCAAGCCCCCACCATAAGGCACCCACTAGGATAGAATGTGATAGCCTGCCTCAAAATATACAAACTCTAAATATATGGTATCCCAAACATATCTAATCTATAACTACACAGAAGATCTATCCATATATGAATCCAAATCATGGATCCCAAATCAGTATCACATACCCCCCTTGTAGGATTTTTCCATTTAGGGCATACACCTCATATGCATTTCATCCCTCCCCTATGGGTGTTTTTCATCCATTCATCAAAAAACCTTATGTAATATATCATATCAAGAATCAGTATTGAAATCATAACTATGGGTGGCCATATTCCCAACCCACCAGGAAACCCATGGTGAGACTCCCCAGAGCATGAAAAAACTATTCACAACCTAAATAATATTAAATCATCGAAATAGGTTTTTTGGTAGAAAATATGATTGTTTTTACCTATTTCTTGGTCCAACCTCTCACTAGGGTCCATTTGATCACATAGTATAAAGTAACTCCTCTTGGGCACCTAAATCTCAAGCAGGGTCTCAGGTCAACACATGATCCTCTAAGGACTTCATGTCATGTGAAATCATCATCAAGGTAGCATAGCCTTACTAGTTACATGAGCTCTCACCATATGGGATACAGTCAAGAGATGACCCATGAGCAATATTGGTTCGCAAGGTCACTCTAGATGAGTCCACTCACCCAACCTGATCTCATCAGCCCAAGGTTTTTCCACCTGGTCTTGGTCACATTAGAAGGGAGAGTATTACTCTCTCCCTTAAACCATATGGGGTAATTAGTTATATTTTCAATATTTATTTCCTCCACTTTATTTTAGGTATAGGTCATTAGCTAGATGGTGGTTAAATTTTCCCGCTAGGTTGTTGTCTGCAGGCACTGGACAACTGGTGACTTGCAATAGCCTAAGATACAACAGCCACCTCAACCATTCCTAGGGCACTCTTGGTCACCCAAGAAATCCAATAGACTCTATTTCATGCACTAAAACATAATTTTTTTTCCTAAACTCTACAGACTTGATTTTGATTCCTGCTTCAAAATCTAACCCCTATAGTATTTGGAAATTTCAAATTTCCTAAGAAATTAAACCCCCATATAGACTTGGGGTTTTACAATCAAGGCCAGGTGTAGGATAATTCTTTTTATGTACATTAAATTTATGTGAATAATATGTAATTACCTGACCAACTTGAATTATGACACAACCATAAACTTTTAAAAAATCAACACTATAAATAAAAAATTCACCATTTATTATTGTTAAGGTCATTAATGAATTGTTAACCAATATTCTTTTCAATCCTAGAAATTATTCATCACATTCCACTTTGTAGATAAAATTCAGTAGTAACCCATAAATCAAAGAAAACTCTGAATCTCAATGAAATTTGTGGGTCTTGGACATTATTTCACTATTTTGGTTTTATCTGGATCAATAGTTATTCCATATATATAAATAAAATTCCCAAGAAAGGAAATATGTCACAGCCGAAATTTAAATTTTCAAAAAAAATCATATAGTTTCTTTTATTTTAAGGTTTGAAAATTAATACATTGATGTTTTTCATGTTCCTCATATCTCTTAAAATAAACCAAAATGGAATCAATTAAAACCACCAAAAATTTATCCAAATACTCATGGAAAACTATATTCATAAAATTCATAAATACATAGACTATATTTTTTAACCCAGATAGAATAGCCACAAAATTTTGAACACACCTAGTATGAAAAGAAATATTTGGAATGAATTACTCCTTTGCCTTTAGTTATTAATAACCAAACCTGATATCAACCATAAAAAATAGTGAGCTCTCTGGAGTTGATCAAATAAATCATAAATTTGAGGTAATGAATACTTTTTCTTAATAGTGATGTTATCGAGAGATCTATAATAAATCAAAGTTTTATTGAACCACCCTTATTTTTAACAAGTTGAATAGGATCACACCAAGGAGAAGTTATACAGTGTATGAACCCCTTATCAAGAAACTCTTGAAACTTATTGTTTAGGTCTAACAACTCAATAAAAGACATTCAATATAGAGTTTTTGAAATTGTATTAGCATCAATCATTAATTCAACAGAAAACTCAACCTATTGTTTAGAAATAACACAATAAAAATTATCATAAAATACAAACAGGTATTTATTTACTACTATAATATCACTAATTTGAATATATTCTTTAATTTCAATCATATTTAAAAAATAACTTTTAATCTCATCTTTAATCAGTGTGTCAGCTTCTTGATATGTTATCAAAGGTATAAACTCATTCTTATATTCGAATTAAAACTCACTATAAAAATTGAACATGAATACTTTATTATTGTAATCTATTAGAGCATGATAAACTAAAATCCATTCATACCTAGAATAATATCAAACTCTATAATTGGAATGAAAACAAAGGTTTTAGGAAAACCCATGTAACATATGATAATATGAATTTATCTATAAATTATTTTTCCTTTATTCTACCCATATGAGCTTTTACAAAAAGTTATGACTTCATGTAATGAGATTTTAGTTACATTTTACATAAAATTTTATAATATGTAAAATAATGTATTGATCCTAAACCAAATAAGATGATAGAGTAATCTAAATAAATAAGTAATATACCAAACACCACTTCGTTTCATAGTCCATCATTTTTAATAGTAGTATAAAAAGACATCACCATACATTTATTCTTTAATTATTTATGATTCCAATGATGAGTCACTAACTTTTTACATTCATTCCCATAATTTCCCAACTCATCGCAACTAAAAACCCTTGTTTCTATCTTACTAGCTATTTTCCCATTATTGGTCTCATTAGAACTAATTTCCTTATAGTTATGGTCTAAATGATCATGCTTACCATATCAATAAAACTTTTATGATCCTACCAAAAAAAATTAAAATGGCCTTTACCACATTTGGAACATTTAGTGAGCTTACCTCCATTTTTCTTGGTTCACTGCTTATCCATCTCTTTCCATATTGGATGTTTATAACTTTTGTCATCATTAAGTGAATAAGTGTAAAAAAATCAATCTAAACTTTCTTATCATAATGAAAAACATCCAAATAAATTTTAAAATCATGAGAGTCCAATTCTCTTTATAAACTTGGTTTTAAACCTAAATAAAATCAATCAATTTTACTCTTACAATCCAGAACAAAATTTAATTCATACCTATCCATTATGGAAAAAGTTTCCTTATAATATTATATTTAATATTATTCCTTTTTATTCAACTATAGAGATTTTATTTTTTCTAAAATTAAGAATATTTGGAAAATACTTCCCAATAAAAATATCTTTAAACAATACCCACTCCTCAGAATCAATCTAATCTTTTTCCTAAGTATTATTAATCTGATTCCACCATCAATTAGCTTAAAATTCAAAATAATAAATATAAATTTTCAAAATTTGATGTTCCATACATACCAAAACTTCAATTATATTTTCATAATCATTGATCCATCCTTCATCTTTCACTTGGTTTGAATATTCCTAAAATTTCAAAGGGAATTGTTTCATGAAATTCTCCATTATAGACATGTTCCTCTATAGAAAATTTTGGTTCTCTTTTATGGGTTCCAGTATTAATATCCTACATAAAATAAATCAAAACAACTATAAATTAATTTATTACAATCATTATGTTTTAAATTTGGAAGGCTATTATCCAATTGATGTTTCTCTGCAAAAAACTTCCATGTTTCCTCTATGGAAAACCATTCGAAATTTTTATCGATTAGATAAATAAATATAGATATATTTAAAATATATCTCATGAGTATATATATAAAAATTATATTATCTTTAAAGTGTCTTTTAATATTATCCAAAACTATTTAGGTTTCTATAATTTTCCTATGATTCCAACTAGATCAAGTTGTAACTTAAAAAATCCATAATTACACGGTTTATTAAAAGAGTTGAAATTGAATACATTTATAATATATTTTTTGTTTATAATTTTAGATTATTATGTAAAACAATTACATAAAAAATTCATCACATTCACACAATATGAATTTTTTCCACAAAAATATAGCTTTATGTTTACATCCTCAGTTCATTCAAGACATATTTTCTTCATTTAAGATGATTATCCATAGAGGAAATCATGAAATTGCTAAAACAATTACTCATCCTTAAAACTTTTAGATAAAATATGAAAAATTATATGAGAAAAAAAATTCACTAAGTGATAAAAATAAATTAATTCTATCAGTCTAGTGAAAAACATTAAAACCCATGATGACATTTACCTATTTTACAATAAAATTTAGAGCTCATAAATTTAATATATATGAATTAAAAATAAATCATTACTCAAAAAACCATTTAAACCTATTAAAAATAATAAGGAAAACAAATAATGCATCATAAGGCATGTGGGAACTCATTAATACATTGCTTTGAAAAACAAACCTTTCACTTTTAAAATTTACATACCTCATGAAATAAAATGATTTACATAACAACAATTCTCAAGAATAATAAAGTAATCTTGGAGTATAATATTCCTAAATCATTTTCAGTCATTTTTAACTTTTGTTAGAATAGTTAAATCAAATTTAATTCCATATTAGTGACCAACCTAGTTATCTCCTTTATTTTTCACCTTTGAAGACTATTCATTACCTAGTGCGTTAGAGATCTATATCAGGCTCACCCATAATCATAATATATATCAAGCTCACATGTTGTCATATATAATTCTCAAGTTACAAATCTTGTACAAAAATATTTTTAATATTTCACCTTTTCATCGCAAAACCTCATTTTCACCCATAATAAAAACACTTTCTACTTTCACACAATCCTATGTAGAAATATATTTTTTCTTTTAAAACACATAAAAATTAAAAATTCATTAAATAGTGGTAATATGGTATTATTTGAAACCCATTTTAACTTATATATTAACCTTGATAATGAATAATGTCTATGATAGAATGAAAATGCAAAAAATATTTATATATTAAAAAATAGTTTTTGCAGTTTGGTAAAAATAAAAATTACCCATATGATAAATTTTTAAAATATTCCTATTTAAACCATAAAAAATTATAATCAAAATTAGTTGAAATTTATTTTTAATCATATTTATTTTTTAAATAATAAAATTATTTAAAAAAATTAAGATCATTTATACGTAGGAGAAAGAGATTAAAATATTTAAAACAATTTTTTAAAGGAAAATATCCTACCTTTATTCTTGTCTAGATTCGTATGGTCTCTAAATATTGAATAATAAAAATAAATTAGTGTCATAATTTCAAAATAATTATTTTCATGTTAATTTATTTATTATTATTCCTTTTATTTAATTATTTACATGTTTTATCTAGTTACTAAAATGGTCAAGTTCACATTGGACGTTTTGGTGTCATTGGGTTTATAACCTCAAACAAAATTAGTGTATTGACCATGGTGAAAGGGGTAATGGTTCGATTACCAAATTTTCTTAAAAAAATGTTATAATTATAATATTTATACCTTAAATAGACTTTTAAAATTATCCATTTAAGGGAGTCATAGATAATGATCCACATCTTTTCATTGACATTGTAGTCAATATGTACGTATGATAGACATTTCCATTTTTATAACATCTGGAAAATAATTTAATTACATAATATTTTAATTTTTTATATACATTAATTCGTTATAAATTTTATATCTATTAATCAATTCCATCCTTATTACCATCCTTGTATGGTAGTGTTTAAAAAAGAATCATATCACTTCGTAGTGGTGGTAGTCCACATGTTCGCACAAGTGATGTTATCGTTTTCTAATGGGTGGTAGGGTAAGAAGTTAAGTAATATATTATATTAATAGAAACATAATTATCTAATAAATATCATATTTATTAATTTTTTTAATCATTTTAACCATCTATGTGACTTGATGATGAAAAACGAAACACATAACTCCATGGAGGTGGTAGTAAATAGATATACATGAGTGAAATTTTCATTTTCTATAGGATGGAAAATTATAAAAAAATGGTTGTAAAATAAGCATAAAAATATTTAATTATATGTAACATACTGATTCTATTATTCAATCATGGTTAAAGAATATTTTATAGAGGTAGAAGAATAAATAATCATGAATACTCTCAGTTTAGAGTTATTACTCTTCTTTTAGAAACCTCCTTTGGCGTACACCTTAATCCAACTAGGTTTGGAATTTTATTGAGAAAAATTCCAATAAGAAATTTGAAATCATATTTTATATATATTTGTGTATTTATTTTAAGTAATATAGTACTAAATATACAGTATGAATGGAGAAGGGGAGGATCTCTTTTATAAGTGAGGGGACTGGGAATCTTATAATTTATCTAAACTTTTAAATATTATAAATGCATTACTCAAGGCCATGGGGTTAAATAACTATATATATTAGGATATAAAGTGATAGAGATCCAAATATCTTCATCCAATAAGAATTAAGATAATATTTTGTCACCTTATCACTTAGTTTTTACCTTAATTAAATTGATTTACCCTTTTACTATGGTGACATATTTTTACCATGGCTACAATTCATAACGACAAAAAATGAAATTAAACTCATTAAAATTTTAAAAACACTTGACTCAAAATATAGAATCCATTCTTAAATATTCATTTTTTATAAATATAAGATATTAATTTTAATATAAGTGTGAAAAATGAAATGAAAAATAATTTTTATAGAATTTTATTTTAAGCATAAAAATAAACTTATACTAAAATAAAATATAATATTTAATCTTATTTAATTTTAAAGATTATGGTTAATAAAATGAATATAATTTTACTTTAAAAATAAATTTAAAGATAATTTATCATATAAAATATATGTTTTGAAGAAAAGAAATGGCACTTTTTCAAAAATCTGTATTTTTCACCATTCACTTAAAAATAAATCTTTTTAGAAAAATACCAAAAAAGTATAACAAAATCATATTTAATATATTGATTAAAAAAATTATGTGTTTTGTATTCAAAGGTTACAGAAGTCATGTGGGTTTAATTTCCAATATCACTTTCAATTCAAGATTGTTATAAATAAATTTATATCTAGGAATAATTTATTATAGTTCAATCTGAAACCATTTTTATTTTCTATATTATAGTTTTTTATTTTTTTTAACTATCCTATTAATATTTAATCTCCACAATAGTTAATAATTTAACAAATTAATTCTTGTAAGAGAAACTGACCTTACATCTTCTTTTCAATTAAGAACATTTCACTTCTATGTCAATATTCTCTATTTTTTATGAATTCCCTTATATATACATATAATATTTATTAATATTTTTTTAAATATACTTATATTTATTTATAGAAGGAATATTATTTTAACATTTTTCATACAATTGTTTTCATATAACTTTTACCTTCTTTACAAAGTGTGAAAGGATCCTTTTTTAAGGTTTTACATATGAGTGCATTTTCCTATTTTTTACATCAGTTTTCAATAATAATCATCCTCTCCATTTTTTCATGTTTTTACAATGATAAATATATTCCCTTTATTTTATCAAATTTTTCTTTTAAAATAAAAGGTATCAAAAATGTAAAGGGAAATTCTTCGTCTTTCTATAAAAAAATTTTAATTATATTATAAAATAATTTCGCATTTATTCCAATATCCTTTAATGATTCTTATTATTCACTAATAATATGATCAAATGAAACATTCATCCTTCCTTATCTGTAAGTATTATGATAATTTCTTATAGAATTTCTCATTAAACCAATGTCTTTCCCACTTGTAAATTAAGATGTGGTATAATTGAGAATTTTTTAATACTCATGTGGCTTGAAATTATATGGTTTTTATTATGTGAAGTGTTATCTTATAATTATATATCTATATAATGAATTAGATAAATAATTTACTCATGAGGTGATTGGTAATTTAGTGTGAACCCTAACCCTTAAGGGACTCTTTCCACTAAGTAATGTGTGTGCCCAAAATTATACATCCCACTAATACATTGGAAAAAACATATATCTCATGACCTGACATGTTAGGTATTTGGGAGAAAACTCAATCCAATATGAGACTTTTTTAACATGTGATGATGGTCATAGTAGTGATTTTTTACATAAGGAATGATTTTATATTCTTGTTTATAAGATACATTCTTATTCTTATTTGTTGTTTTCATGTCTCAGGATTAATGCTTTATGTTTCCCCACTCTTATTACTCATGTATTATGTTATAAAAAATACTTATTCTATGACCTATGATTTATGATCTACTCCTTAATTTGTGTTATCCTCTAAATTTTTGTTAATGAACAATAATTATGTTATCATACCAAAATTCCCCTTCTTATTCTCTCTTGTAATCATTGAATATTATCCCTTATGTTTATCCTTACTCAATATTTGAGCTCACCAATTTCATATGTTTCTATTCCCCATGTTATGAATATTAATATTATCTCTGATATATAAAAAAGGGTATCGTGTGAGAAGACACTTTGTGGGATCTTTTGATGATGTTATAAAATAATTCTATTATGTATCTAGTCTCTAAAGACACTAAAACTAAAGTTTATAGGGAGTTATTTACAATGATATGTAATGAATACTCATATAAAATGATATGATATAAATATATATATATATATTAGGTCTCCTTAGTTGGTATTAGAGTGAGTTTTGTTATTTCTATTAAATATTATCAAAATGTAGAACCTAAAACATCCTATGATGAAACAAACTTTATATAGGATAAACCTAAAATTACTAAGATTGAAATAAATTTTTTTATAATTTATGTATTATTTGGATTTATTTTCCCAATAATATAATTTCTTAATCTATTTTTTTAATACTCTGACACACACTTTTGGATTTAGTCAATGTTTGGAACCAGTATGAATAAATTAATCAATGATGGTGATAGACAATACAATGATTTTTTCAATGAGAAACCAAATGGGATGGGATCTGGAGTGAAAAATATCATGATCATGCTCACTAAACTCTCTCAAGTTATAAACAATGACATGATTCACACTGAACTCCCTAACATTCCAAGTATGGAGAAATTATGCATTGATTCCTTTAGGAAGAAACATCCCGCATCCTTTAGTGGGTCCTCCAACCCACATATTGTAGAGTAATGAATCAACACTATCGAAAATTTATTTTCTATTCTCCAGTTCCCAATGAATGGAAATTTTGTTATTGTGGTTTATCATTTGGACGGTGAATCTGACCAATTTTAGACCCTTGTTAAGAAAATAAGGCAATATGAGGAAATTTAAACCATGTAATGGGAGGAGTATAAGAATATATTCATTAATAAATATTTTACGTGGATTATTCTCACTAAAATAGATATGGAATTCTTGGATCTGAAATAAAATGAGCATGAATTCATTAGTAACTATGAGGAAAAAAACACAAGACATGGAAGGTATAATTTTAGTTCTATCATTGACCCTAAATGTAAAATTGAATATTTTATTATTGGATTATAACCATGTATCTAAAAGGAGTTTTCGTACTCTCGAGTTGGAAAGGGAAAATGGAGACTCCTATTATTCTCATTATTTTGAAGAAAAGAAGATAAAAATAGATTTTTGAGGAAAATAAAATGATAAAACCCATTGATAAAGGAAAATTAATCTAAATATATTCCAAAAAAGTGGGAATAAACATGTCACAATTTGTCTTAAAATAATGGGGAAATTATTTAAGTGTGTAAGATAAGTTCATTAATATAATTAATTACAAAGATATATGAAGATTCTAACCAATAAAATGGATGAAATTAAATATCAACCTAATTCACCACCCAGACTCGAATGTTTTTATTATACAGATATGGAAATTAGGTTATCCAATGAACTATATAAGGGTTAATGATGACAATCAATGTTAGAAAACTCCAAATCCAAGGGAGAAAGTAAGGCCTATAAAATCACAACTTTTGAATTGCATCATGAAAATGAAGTGTTGAAAGTTACTCTTTCCATAAACTCTAGAGTTAAAAATGCCTTATTTGATACTGGATCTACCCACCCCTTTATATCTAGGAATTTTTATAAAGGAATCAAATCATAACCTCAATGATGAGATATTAAGTTTTTAGTGAAAACTCGTAGTTTTATAATGATTGAATTCTAATTTTATAACTCCAATATAATAGAAGTATATGGTAATGTGCTTCCTACCTATATTATCATTCTTCTTTTGGTAAAATTTGACGTGATTTTGGTCATGGATTGGCACTATATTCATAAATCCAATGCTAATCATTGAGATAATGAATCCACATCTCATATCCCAAGTCAACCTATGATAATCTATATTTTCAAAGATATCCAGGAACTATATATGGAAATTATATCCAGTCTATGGGTCTTAATATCCAATCATGATGGATTTTAGCTCATATAGACAGGGGAAAACATAATATTTATTATATTCTTTTTTTTAAGAATATATCAATATATTTATAGAAGATTTGTCTAATCTTCCCATAGAATGTGAGATTGAGTTTTAAATATAACTCATACTTGGTCCTATACATATCTCAAAGACTCCTTATAAAATGGCCCAGATAAAATTAGAGGAATTGAAGAAGAAACATTAAGAGAATTTAGATAAGGTTTTTATACACCCAAGTGATTCACTATGGGGTTCTCTAGTTATATTTGTTAAGAAGAAACATGGATTGATCCATCTTTGAATTGATTATCATGAATATAATAAAATTAGGATCAATAACAAATTTATTATACCCTGTATTGATGAATTTCTTGATTAAATATATGGGGATCAATGCTTCTCAAATATTTATCTTTGTCCTAGTTATCATAAATTAAGGTTGAAAGGAGATGATATACCCAAGATAGTCATATGTATAAGTAATATGCATTATGAATCCATAGTGATATCATTGAAGCTCAAAAATGCCCCATCTATTTACAAGGATCTAATGAATAAATTATTTAGAGATTACCATGGTCAATTTATGGTAGTCTTTATAGATTGTCTTCTTATAAATCCCAATAGAAAATAAGAGAAATAACATCATTTGAGGAAGGTGCTTGAGACTTTAATAAAAAATAATTTCTATACAAAATTTATCATATGTGAATTATAGACACATAAAGTATAATTCTTGGGTTAGGTAATCACAAGTCAAGGTATATTTATTGTAACGTCCCGGATCTGGGTGCCACTCCACAGGTGCCCCAAACCCGGTTGGTCACACGACCTTAAGCGCATTTCCTCTAATGCCATAGGCTGCCAACTTGTAGCGAGGGCCCATGTCTGATACTGGGGAAACTATGCCCTCATTTGTCAAAGTGTAGCGCAGCGGAATAAAATAAATAGCATAAAACAGTGGAAGTAATAAACCATACATATTTATAGTGAACAACTACAGTAAATATAACCAACAGTTATATAGATAATGATGAAACATGCCTCAAGTTCTAAGAAAACATCCATAACATGTTACACAGCAATCCAATACAATATAATATAGAGTACAGAGTATAGAAAATCCAAACAGAAAATCCAGTAGAATTGCGAGCCTAAGCTCAGTCCCATGCTCCCCTACTCCTCAGAAACAATCAAGTACCTATATAGGGACCCTTACCCTTATCCATACCTGCAGAAATGTAATCCGTTTGGGGCTAAAGACATGACCCCAAACAGGGTGTGAGAAATAAATCCCCATAGGCACCCACCAAAGGACCGTGCCCAATTGTGTGAAAATATTCAAAAATAGTGTGTAGTAGTAAAATGCAATAAACAATGTCGTACTCAAAAGTAACTAACTTTACCAATTATATTGCCATTTCATTATTCATTTAACCATTTAATTTAATAACATTCTGTGCTCAACAGAGCCAAGCCCTCAGGCCAAACAGAATCTCTCCCTCAAGATAATATAGTAAAACTATGCCCTCGGGCTTTGTAATATCCATGCCCTTAGGCTATATAATATCTCACCCTCATGCCTCGCCCTCAGGCTATATAATATCTCACCCTCAGGCCTCTCCTCGGGCTATAAAATATCTTTCCCTCTGGCCTCGCCCTCAAGCTATATAATATATATATATCCATGCCCTTAGGCCAATATAATATATATATATATATATTTCCATGACCTTGGGATAAACATGTAACCAGGCCATGCCCAACATATAAACAAGCAATTGTTTACACTTCCTCTCTTGGAAAAATTAATGCATAAAGTAAACATGTCATACCCTCGAGTATCCTGGCCAAACTGCTAAATAGAGGAACACACCCCAAGGGTGGTCCTGGATCCATGCAGTGATCCCAAACAATAGTTTATTATCACATTTAATTACCTTTACAATTATAGGTATTCAAAACAGCCAAGGACTCAACCACACGACACCCGAACATGGGTTCGTAGCACAACGGTACACAGAAACGCACAATAGTTGGAATTTAAACACCAAGCCACCTACCTCAAACACCCCTGAATGTTATACGCGAACGCCGCTTCCAAAAACGCCCAAATATGACATAGATCTAGGGTAGAATAATTTCCGTTCAAACACAAATAACATACATTTGAGGAAGAATTTTCAAGAACGGATTAAGGAGAAGTAGAGTCTTACCCATACGGTTCCAACGAGATCGCTGGGGGCAGAATCAGATTCTAGGTGCTCGCTCAGGTGATATCCAAATTTCTAGTCGTCTCTCCCAAGCCTTCCTCTAGTTCTAAGCCAATTTTGTGAACAAAGTTGTCTACTGCCCATTTTAAGTGGAAAAAAAACTACACAGCATGTACTATTGACAACACGACATGTACATTCCTTATTTAATTGTTCCTCTGGTGGCTACCTTTCCCACCGCTGCACTGTTCATCAGTCAACATGATTACATGGTGTTTACTATCACACGGCTGGTGGCTACTTCCACCGCCTTACTATTTGCCTTCTGACTGACTACACGATGTGTACATACCCACTACATGGCGTGTAGTCGGTTTTTACACCCTTCATCATCAGCATGGATACACACCCTCTGTACTCATCCCACATGCCCAAAGTACATGGCGTGTGGAAAAGTACATGGCGTGTAGTCCCAAAATTTAGGATTTTTCCCACATTCCGTATTTTCTCAAAAACACTTAAGGAAAAGAGAAAAAAAACCCATACCATAAGATTAAGAACCGGGTTCTTACATTTATAGATACTTAAATGACATAGTTGATTTAATAATGGACCAAAACAACCACTATAATAGAGATCTACAGTTTTCATGGATTTAATGGATATTATCAATGATTTTTTAGAAATTTAAAATGATAATCACATCCATTAACCAAGTTAACATGAATGGGATTTATGATCCTCAAGATAGTTGAATGTGAATAATGTTTCAAGGAGATCATGAATAGGTGGGTGACTTCACCTATACTCATGTTACCCTACAATAGATAAGGGTTTTTAATATGAAATAATGAAATAAATAAATGGTTTGGGATGTTTTCATATTTATAATTACATAGTGGTAGATTATACCTCACATTCATTGAAGATTCATGAGAAAAATTACCCTATGTATGATTTGGAGATAGCATTAGTGTTATTTTAATTGAAGATATGGTGGAATTATCTTTATGGTGAAAAGTGTAAAATATATAATGATCATAAGTTCTTAAAGTTTATATTATGATATAAGGATTTAACCATGAACCAAAGGATATGGTTGGAATTGAACAAATACTATGACTACATAATACATTACCACCCTAAGAATGAAAAAAATGGTTAATGATCTAAGTAAGAAGGATTATGCTACCTTATCCACGATGATGATTGAAATAGACCCAATACTTAATAATTTTCATATGATGGATCATGAAATATTAAGGTAAAGGGATACATCCTATATTTCCCTAATGATTCCTCAACTATCTATCCATATAAATATCAAGTACACATAAAAGGTGAATATGGAGAAATAGAATAAGGTAGGGAATATTCTAGAGTACAATATTGAAAATTGTGCAATTATATGATTTATAAAACAAATATGTGATCCATCAATCAATAGTAAAAAACCCGATTTTTCAATTATTTTTTTATGTTTATAAAATTAGTTTTTCAGGAGGAATCATTCCAAGAAATATATTATATTTATTTTTAACATAAATTATTAAAAAATGTTAAAAATAATTATAATGGTGGTTATTATTATAAGTTAATTTTTTTTATTTTTTCAAATTTGTTCATTAAAAACTGATTTGAAAAATGATCATTCATAAATATTATTTAAATAAACATTGAGAAAAATTATTTGTCACATTTTTTTAAAAATAATCAATCAGAAATTTAATTTTTACATCAATTTCTAGATAAATATAATGTAAAATAATAGATTTTTAAAAAAATATATGAGAATGCAAAACCTTACATATTTTTTTTAAGAACAAAAAATAATATTCAGTGATTCATATGATAGAATAATTATTTTATAATTATAAAACTTAAAAAATTAACAATCACTCCATAATATAATGATAATAATAAATAAATATGAATAATTATGTTATAGAGAATAAAAATTGAATAAAAGATATCATTACAAGGATTTTACATCTATGGAAGGATATTTGTTAAATAAAAAGGTTTGAAAAAAATTTATTATCATCCTAGAAATAATTTCCACTATTTATCTTGTTGAGGCCACCATCTCTATCTTCTAATTGGATTTTCAATCATGATTTGGAATATATTAATGATCAATTGAGTTATAAATTTTTTCTTGGATAAAATCATGTGGTGTGATAGATTTAAATATGTTTGTATAAATGAATTTATACAATGTAAATGTATGAAATATTGTATAACGTGATACTTTTTTAGGTTTGGATGAAACATATGTAGGTGATGTGAAAAAAAATTAAATTTATATGTTTGATGGGACAATTTTTTAAGCAAGAAAGTTAAAATGTGTGGGTCAAAAGTGAAAAATATAATTTTCATATTAAGGATTTATTTTTAACATCATTTATTTTAATAACTAATGTTAAAAATATTTTATTTAATGTTTTTATCATTGGTTTTTCAAATAAATAATGTTAAAAATATTCTAAAAAATTAAACAAAAATTATTAAACTAATTGATGTTAAAAACACTGATGTAGTATATTTTATGTTTATTATTAAATAAGTGGTGTATAAAATATTTTTAAAATCACTTATTGAATAACTATAATTATGAAATAAATGATGTAAATAATTTTTCTACTAGTAAATATAAAAATTTAAGAAAGTGGTGTTGGATGATGCACATAAATAATCATTATCTATCCATCCTTGAAGTAAAAATATATATATAGGTCTCAAGAATAATTTCTAATTGGATAGTATTAAGAGGGATATTGTAGGGTGTGTATTTGAATATTTGGTATTCCAACATGTTAATGTAGAATAATAAAATCCAAAAGATCTAATTAAATCATTACTCATAGCTATATCAAAGTGGGAGAACATCACCAGGGATTTCATGGTAGGTCTTCCTAAGAATCCAAAATTGATAATTTCATTTTTATTGTAGTTGATAAACTTAAATATTCATCATATTTCATTTTAATTCTAGAAATATTCTTACTTGATGAAATTTAGAGGATATATATAAAGGTGTTCATAAGGATTCATGGAGTACCACTCCCAATTATATCTGATTGAGATCTATGTTTTTCCTTAAAGTTCTAAATAATTATTCTAATATAATTTAATAATGAGTTATGTTTCAGTATTTCTTATCATTATCAAACTAATGAACAGTGTGATGATACCATTAAAACTCTAGAATAGATGCTAAGATCCTATTAAATAATATTTCAAAGAAGATTGGGATCAACACCCTCTCTTGAAAGAGTTCTTATATAATAAAAATTTACATTCTTGAATTCAAATAAAACAATATTAATCTATGTATTGAAAGATATATGGAACTATAACATGATATGATGAAGTTTAGGGTGTAAAAAAATGGGAGTAGATATTTCTTAAGATATGGAATATAATATTCAAACCATTCAGTTTCACATTATAACTATACAATGTTGAAAAAAGAGATATACTGATAATCATTAATGAGATCTGAAGTTTGATGTCAAAAAACGTTATGCCTATGAATATATCCATGGAAGAGGGTTATTATATTTGGTAATAAAGGGAAGTTAAGATCAAGATACATTATCCCCTTTAAAATCTTTAATCAAGTGGAGAAAATAGATTTTTCATCTATCAATTTCAATGAACATATCCTAAGTGCATGATGTGTTCCATGTATCTATTTTTGATAAAGTACATACTAGACCCTTCAAATGCACTAAACAGAGAAATGGTACAATGGGAAAATTATCTCTCTTACATGTATCACCAGTAATAAATCGTGGATATTAGAGAAAAATTACTATTAAATATGGCCACTCGCCCAGTTAAAGTTCTTTGAAGGAATAATTTAATATATTTACCTTTTGTGTAGGTGTCTTGAGCTCTTTTTTAGGTATTATTTTTCCTTTTTTGAGTACTTTTAGATTGGGTATTACCTTAGGGTGTTTTTAGGTGAAATTGGAAAATTTTGGAAGGAATAGGATCAGTTCACAGTTGGCGCATTGTTTTCCCAAACTGTGCACCCATCCAAAAAAACCATGTGAACCCAAACAAAGGGGTTTCATATAGTCGGTACATGGTTTTTCAAACCATTTTCAATTTTATAAGTAACAATTCACCCCCCCCCCCAGAAGAGGTGCTCGGTTAAGGCACACAATTTGGAAAATTGTTCGCCCCTTCCAAGGAAACTGTTCACATGATTTTATTTAACTTGAGAATTAAATTTTAAAACCTTAAACCCTTTATAATTCACCCCAATTCAAACTAACTCAGACCTAACCTATTCCTACCATTTTTGGAGGTTCTATAATTAATTACTAAGTATACTAACCTCCGTACTTGGCAATTTGAATCTCATATTGAAGATTTTCACCTCTCCTAGTAAGAGATTTTCATCTTGTGTAGTTTCCTCCCACTCTCTTGTCTTTATATCATCCTTTAATGGGGAATTTTCCTCTATTTATATTATATCTAGATCTAGATTTTTAGGATCTTTATTCATTTCATCTTGGATAAAGCTTTTCATCTTTATTAGGTTCTTCGTTGTGATTTTAATTGTTCTAGTTCAAATTGGGTATATTCATTGGCGAATGTTCATCATAAAACATGAGGTAAGTGGTCTAAATTCCAATACCATAGTCTTTATTTGATTACATGTATGTAATTATGGGGATTTAAATTTCCATGATTGGGAAATTGCATTAATAATTGAATTGATTTATTTTAATTGCTTTGTGTTAACAATTTAGGTTAATTGGGGCAATTAAATAGTGTAATTGAATTAATTAATTGTTCAATTGATTAATGGGATATTAGTATTGTGAAATTGGATTAAATTGGAATAATTAATTTGTGAATTAATTAATGTAAATTTTTGTGATTATGTAATTGTTAAATTGTATTAATTAATTGTTTAATTCATTAATGGGTTATTGTGAATGTAGAATATGATTAATTAATTATTGAATTAATTAATGGATTATTGTGAATGTGAAATTAGATTAATTAATTGTTGATTTAATTAATGGATTGTTTTGAATGTGTAATGGAATTAATTAATTTTTGTATTAATTAATGGAATGTTGTGAGTGTGGAGTTGAAATAATTAATTGTTGAATTAATTGATGGATTGTTTTGATTGTGGAATGGAATTAATTAATTGCTTAATTAATTAATTAATTGTGTGATTGGTAAATTAATTTGTTTAAGAATTAATTTACAATTGAAATTATGATATTGTTGGTTAAACCTCGATGCTTATGAAATTTTGATAAGAGGGTTAATGTTTATTAACCTTGATTGATATGATATATGTGATATTATTATATATGTGAAATTCGTGTTTCAGACATGGTCTAATTCATCCAAATATCCTAGTGATAAATTGATTGATAATCATGTTTGGGATATGGTCTTCTACATCAAAAACCCATAGGGATAAATTTATTTATAGAGGTGTGTGGGACATGGTCTACTGCATCAAAATAACATAGTGATATATGTGTGTTGGATTGGGATGGAGGATCCTAATACCCATGTCTTATTAATATGTGTGGGATAGTGAATGAGGCTCCAAATACCCAAATGTGATATAAGTATAGGACAGGGACTGAGGCTCAAAATCCCCTTGTGACATTGAGGTGTGGGATAGGGACTGAAGCTTCAAATATCTACAGGGTGTTAGACCGAATGTTCTATACCCATGAGTTTGCATTGGAGTATGGTTTCAATTAGACAAGATATGAATTAATATGAAATGATAAATGATAACTATGATATTGTGAAATGGATCAGACTTCGGTATGGGATGAAGCATGTATTGAGAGTTCGAGTGTCCTTAAGAACCTAGGGGTTTATGTGGTTAAATAATAGAGTAATTGAATAAATGTAAACTTTTTACTGTACTGTTTTTACTTTATTAATTATAAAACTATATAAATTGTTATTTAATGGATATTATTTTATAATCCATTGGTTGTGGCCTACATATTTGTACTCCCACCCTACTCAGGCTGACTGATCGGTACCCAAATAGATTTCATGGTTTTAGGATAAGTTAAGGGAAAAATACATATATTATATTTCTAAGTCAGGATAGAACATGTATTAGGGAACAAAGAAAGGTATTAGGACCCAATTGGTAGTTTTCAATATCTTTATTTATTTTTGGTTTTTTATATTGACACTTGGCATGTACTTGGCATGAAATATCTACTATTTAGTTTAGATATTGTATTTTTGTTTTGGCCATCATGTGATACTGGTTTGTTCGGTTATTTGGTTATATATTGTGGTTATTATTTATTTATTTCCACTATTGTGCTACTTTGATAAAGAGGTTATAGTCTCCCTGTGATCAATATTAGACCCTCGTTGTTATTCGGTAGCCTTTGGAATATGGGGCGGTGTGCCTGAGGTCATATGACAAACTGGTTCAGGGAACTGGTGTGTGTAATCTAGGTCAGGATGTTACAAAGTGGTATCAAATGAGTTTTATTTTCTTTTACTTTTGTATTACTATTTTGTAAAGGTGGATAGGAGAATAGGAGGAGTTGGACCTTAGTTATGCATGGGAGTAGCTAACCCATTTATGAAGGTAAAATCAAAGTACCCAGGGTGGTATTATTATTTTTGATATGTGTTGTTATAGTTGATAATATTTCACCTCAAGTGATGAACTTGTTGTTTTAGGTGATTATTGTTTTTATATTTTAGGTGATTTTAATTGTGGCCTGAAATGTCATGAGATTTGATTATACATGCATCATTCTAGTCACTCAAGATTATTTTTTGCCATGAATCATTTCAAGAATGCATTGGAAAAGAAGTTTTGGTGTAAGTTGTTAAAATGAAATTTATTTTCTTTTCTTGTGTGATTGAAATGAAAAGGTTCCTAATTTGAACTTAAAAATTGAAAAATGATGCAAAAATGTGATTAAATGGGTATTTAATTAGAAACTTTAATTTTATAAAATTTTTACCCTTGTTAACCATGACCTAGATGTAAGTTCGTTAAGGGTAGTGATAGCACATCAGTTTTGACCATGTGGTGGGGTTTGAAGGAAATGACTTATTAATAGATTATTTTGAATCACTTTTATGTTAATTATGTTAAAGTGGTGATATGTGTACCAATATATGTGTTTGTAATTGTAGATATATTCCTCCATAAAGACTCTTGTTGAGATGATTATAAGAGGATATGGATGGAGATGATCTACCTACAGTGGAACCTAAGGCACTGATGGTACCGGGTGATGATGTAAAAGAGATTTTTTGATAGAATTCTTCTTGATTCATGTAGTTTATAGTGAGATACCAAAAGAAGGTTGTGAGGAATATGTCTGACTTGATATGGGAGTTTCAATTATAGCAGCCTCCAACTTTCACCAGAGAGGGAGGACCTAAGGCAGTTGAGTTCTGGATTGAGTCCATCCAGACTATACTTGATCATTTATAGACACCGAATAAGAAGAAGGTCAAGTTGGTTTCTTATATGTTATGATTATTAGTGATGTTCTAGTGAGATGTTTAGACTCATACCAAATGGGCTGATGGTATGGCATGAAAGAAATTTTGGTGGAGTTCCTGAAGAACTTTTTTCTAGAAACACTGAGACAGGAGAGAGCAACTGAGTTCATGTGGTTGAATTGGGGAAGTATATCTGTGATGGACTATGTTGATTGATTTATAGACTTGTAGTGATTTTATTAAATGTTGGAAAGAGATAAGATGGCTATGGTAAGGTGGTTTCAATATGAACTTAAATGTGAGATTAAGTCTTGAGTTAACATATTCTAGTTGAAGAAATTTGTGAAGGTGGTGGATCAGGTTCTCATAGTTGAGGTGAAATTTAAAGAGGCTTCCAATGGAGAATAGGTGTTTTCAACTAGTCGATCAGGAGGTTTGTCTTCTGAGGGTATGAAGCATTGTTTTGAGAATGTTGACTAGAGCTTTATAAAGGAGAGTGGTCATGTGGAAGGATCAGTTACATAGGATCTTACCTGAGTACTTTTCCACCAGTATAGTTTGTTGGTCCATTATCATAGACACTATCCTTGACTGTCGGTAGAGTTACAATATTTTGGTATGATGTGACATATACAGATTTTCTGTAGGAACCCACGACATATGGGTAGTGATATAAAATCTAGTAAAAACCAAAGTGCGAGAATGGTATCTTCTATGATGTATCAGTCTAGCAGCTGGATTTCTACTAGACATGACAGTAGAGGCAATGTATGAGGTGCTTTGGGGAATGATTTCTCATATTAGTATAGTGGTACAACTCAGAGGACACAGACTGTTTCATAGGGAAGAGGGGAAAGATAGTTGAAAATAGTTTTATAAACACTTGTGGATATTGAGGCTAGAACGTCGATAATTAGAGGTACTATTCTTGTAGAATCTATGCTTTCTTGTGCCTTGTTTGACACTGGTGCCTCGCATTTATTTATATTTTCACACATTGTGAGCGGGTTGATTCTTACATTGGGTTTCATGAGTGGGGTGATGATGATCGATACACCTTTTGGAGTATGGTTGAGAGAAATATGTTTTTGAAAAGCAAGTTCTCTCGAGGTTGGGGAGTATCATTTCAGTTGTGATCATTACATCCTTGAAATGTCAGGTTTTGATGTAATTTTGGGTATGGATTGTTTAGTAGAATACCAATCCCACATTGATTGTTACCATAGGAGAGTGACTTTTACATCTCTTGAGTGAGAAAAATATATTCGCCATTGACAGTGGGATATATAGGTGGGCCATATAGGGATAGTTCATCAGCAATTGGGGGAGCTCACTACCAAGGTTTCTAGTCTATTCTTGGATGATGTAAGTGTCAATAAGGATGTATTTACACCTATATTGGATAGATTATAGGATTTTTTTCTTAAATACTTGATAGAGATGTGCAATTTACAATTGAGCTCATGATGGGGGTTGATCCAATTTCTATTCCACCATATATAAGGGAACTAACAGCACTTCAATATCTCAAGACTCAATTGGAATATTTTATAGATAAGGGTTTACTCTGTCTGAGTATGTCACCTTGAGGTTCTCTAGTATTGTTTGAAAATAAGGCTGATAGGACTCTTCCATTTTGTGTTTATTACCGAAAATTGAATCGGATGACTGTGAAGAATTAGTATCCTCTTCCATGTATGATGATTTTTTTGACTAGTTGAGAGGAGCTTATGTCTTCTCCAAGATCAAATTGAGATCAAGGTATCATAAGTTGATAGTTCGGCCTTATGATATACCAAGGATTTATTTCAGGTTTATGTATGGACTTTATGAGTTTTTTTATGATTTCTTTGGGGTGAAGAATGCACCAAAAGTTTTTATGGCCTTGACAAACAGAATCTTACATCCAAACCTAGATCAGTTTGTTGTTATATTCATGGATGAAATCATTATGTACTCAAAGACTCATGATGATCATGACCTTATTCTTGACATCATCCTAAGTACACTAATAGAGAATCATCTATATGCCAATAAATCTAAGTTTCACTTTTTTATCAATAAGGCACACTTATTGGGTCACATTATCTCATGGGAAGGTGTGTTAGTGGACCCCGATAAAGTTCAGGAAGTTATTTCATAGGATCAGCCCCAGAATTTTTTTGATATCCTTAGCTTTCTAGGGTTAGCATGATATTAATAGAGATTTATCCATAACTTTTCCCAATTATAATAACATCTTTCAAGCTAGAAAAATAAGGGGATAAATTTTAATGGTTGGAAGCATGTGACAATTCCTTCCATGAGTTGAAGAAGTGTTTGACATTGGCACCAATTTTGATTTTACCTAAGAAAGGTGAGGAGTATACGGTGTTTTTTATGCTTATGGGATTGGTCTTGGAGCAGTGTTAAAGCAAGGAGATTGAGTTGTTGCATATGAGCCTTGGTATTTGAGGCCACATGAACAAAATTTCCCTACTAATGGCCTTGAATTATCTGTATTGGTTTAGGATTAGAATTTTTGGTGACATTATCTATTAGGTTAAAATTTTAGGGTGTATAATGATTGAAAGAGCATAAATTATATCTTTTTGTAGTAATATTTGAATCTTTTATAGTGGATATGGGTTGATTATATGAATTCATTTTATTTTGAGCAAGAATATATGCTTGGGAAAATAAGCAGTCTTGTTGACACTTTAAGAATGAAAACTCAGAGTGAGGAAGTTCAAGAGTCTAGTACTGAGTAAAAGATGGTGACTAACCTAGATGAGAAGTATGTTGTGGTTTAGGAGATCCGGGAGTAGATGAATCTTGTATCAGTTTTAGTAGATTATACACTTTTGAGCTGGATTAAAGACAGATAGTATGAGGATCTAGAATTTTTGGCCTTGAGAGAATTCCTTGAATGTGGGGAGTCACATTCAGATTGGACCATAGATGAGGATGAGAACATTTATGTCAGGAATCAGGTTATTATGCCTATGAGTATGTGGGAGGAGGTTATTCATGAATTTTATGCCTCAAAGTGGGTGGTGCATCCAAGTGTGACTAAAATGAACAGTGTAATAGGATGATAGTTTTTGCTTCTGGGTATAAAGGAGGAGATATCAGGGTTTGTGACATGATGATACACATGTCAACAGGTGAAGGTCAAGTATAAACGATGTGGTGGTTTAGTATAGTCATTTATCAATCTAGAATATAAGTGGGATGAGGTTACCATAGAATTTTTAGTGGGTCTCCCGAGGATTCCTTAGAAGAATTACTCTATTTGGGTGATTTTGGACTGGTTTACTAAATTAACGCTTCTATTGCCTATATAGAATACTTTATTAGTGGATCAATTGGGATATTATTATGTTTGGGAGATAGCACATCTACATGGGGTGCCACGGAGTATTTTTTTCAGACCATGACTCTCATTTTACTTCATGCTTCTAGTAAGGGTTGTAGAAGGTACTTGGTCTATAGGTTTTACTGAGTTCGGAATTACACCCATATATAGATGGGAATTCGTAATGTACTACATAGGTGTTTGAGGATATGATTTAAGTGTGTTTCCTAGACTTCGGTGGTTCTTGGGAGAAGCATTTAGCTTTGGTATAGTTCACCTATAACAACATTTATCAGGAAACTATTCATATATCCCTATATGAGGCTCTTTATGGTAGGGCATACAGATCACCTCTATGTTGGATAGAGGCATCTGAGTTAGATTCATTGGGACTGAGTCTCGTGAATGAGGCATCGGAGAAGGTTCTTTTGATTCCAAAACATATGGATATAGCTCAGAGTTGGTAGAAGTCATATGATGATAGATTATTACATCCCCTAGATTTTAAAGAGGGTGATCGTGTATTCCTTCAGGTTTCTCCTATCTTGGGTCACCACAAGATATAGAGATAGAGAAAGTTGTTTTCCCAGTTTTTTTGACTGTTTCAGGTTGTCGATAGAATCAGGCTAGTGGCGTAACAATTAGATCTTTCAGAGAGGTACAGTGTTATTCATGACATTTTTCATGTGTCGTATCTTTGGTGATATCACCCTAACCTTTCACATGTGATTGATGTAGATGATTTTAAACATGAGATGGATGTGTCATTTGAGGAGCATTTGATACATGTATTGGATCATAGTGGGAAAGTGTTTTTGGGGAATACTATGTTGATAATTCATATATTGTGGAAACATAGACATGTTTTGGAGGAAATGTGGGAGAGAGAATGAGATATGTGGGCTAAGTGGCCTGATCTTTTTGGCTCAAAATCTTATAGATTCTTGGGAGTACATATTGCGGATGAGTTGTTATAAGGTGATGAGATTGTAAAATCATGACATTTCATGGATGTCTCTCAAACGCTTTTCCAAGTATTATTTTTCCTTGTTTTGAGTACATTTTTTTGTTACCTTGGGGTGTTTTTTGGTGAAATTGAAAAAAATTGGAAGGAATAGGGCTAGTTCATGGTTGGCACACAGTTTTCCCAAAACATGTGCCCAACCCAAAAAACCATAAAAACCCAAATAGAAATGGATTTCAAGGCTGGAACACAATTTTTTAAACCATTCCCCCTATTAGGGGGAACTGTACCCCCCCCCCCCCTCTAGTAGAAGCATACAGTTAAGGCACATGGTTTGGAAAACCATGAACCCCTACCTAGGAAATCATGTGTGTAGTTTTAATTAACCCAAAAATTAGATTTTAAAACCCTGAACCCCCAAAAACTCACCCCAATTAGACCCAGCTCGGCCATGCCTATTTATATCATTTTTGGAGGTTACCAGATGAACTCCTAAGGATCTGAACCTCCTTTATTGATTATTTGAAGCCCAGATTTAAGATCTTCACCTCTCCTAGTAAGGGATTCTCGTCTTACGTAGTTTCCTCCTGATCTCTCATCTTTATATCATCCTTTAATGGGCAATTTTCCTCTATTTATATTGGTTCTAAATCTAGGTTTGTGAGATATTTATTTTTTTGACCTTGGATCTAGGTTTTGATCTAGATCTTGTACTTCATCATGATTTCAGCTATTCTACTTCAAATTTGGTATATTTGTTGGTGACTGTTCATCATCAAACATGAGGTAGGTGGTCTAAATTCTAATCCCATAGTATTAATTTAATTAAATGTATGTAATTGTGATAATTTCAATTTTAGTTATTGGGAAATTTAATTGATTTATTTTAATTTCCATGTGTTAAATATTTAGGTTAGTTGAGGATATTTAGTAGTAGAATTGAATTAATTAATTGTTCAATTAATTATTGGGATTTTGAGATTGTGAAATTGGATTGAATTGGATTAATTAATTCTTAAATTAATTAATAGAAATTTTTGTGATTGTGAAATTGTTAAATTAGATTAATTAATTATTGAATTAATTAATGGATTGTTGTGAATGTGGAATTAGATTAATTAATTGTTTAATTAATTAATTGATTGTTGTGAATATGTAATAAAATTAATTAATTGTTGAATTTATTAATAAATTGTTTTGAATGTGGAGTTGAATTAATTAATGGATTTTTGTAATTATGGAAATAAATTCATTAATTTTATAATTAATTGATTAATTGTTTGATTAGTCAATTAATCTGTTTAAGAATTTATTGATAATTGAAATTATGAGATGTTTGGTTAAACCTTTATGTTTATGAAATTGGGATATGAGGGTTAGTGTTGATTAACCTTGATTAATGTGATATATGTGATAATGGTATATATGTGACATAATTTTGTGGGACATGGTCCACTACATAAAAATCACATAGTGATAAATTGATTGATAAACATGTGTGGGACATGGTCTGCTATTTCAAAATCCCATAGTGATAAACTGATTGATAAATGTGTGTGGGATATGGTCTGATACATCAAAACATCATAATGATATATGTGTGTTGAATGGGGACCAAGGCCCTAGATACCCATGTGGGCTGAATGTGTGTCAGACGAGGAGTGAGGCTCCAAATACCCATATGAGATATCAGTATGGGGTAGGTAATAATTCTGAAAATAACCATGCAACATTGAGGTGTGGGATATGGAATGAGGCTCCAAATACCCATGGGGTGTTAGAAAAGACATTATAAACCCATGAGTTTGAATTAGACTATGGTTCCTATCGGCTATGACATGAATTGATATGAAATTACAAATGATAACTGTGATATTGTGAAATGGTTAAGACTCTATCATGGGCTAGGGAAAGTATTAAGGGTTTGGGTGTCCTCAGGAACCCATGGGTTTATGTGGTTAAATAAAATTTAATTGAATAAATGTAAACTACTTACATTATTGATCATAAATTATTATTTAGACAACTGCATACACTATTATTGACTGGATATTTTTTAGACATCATTGATGGTGGCCTACTGAGTTGTAATCACACCCTAATTAGTCTACCTGATCAATGCCTAAATGGATTTCATGGTTGTGGGATAGGTTAAGGGAAAGAGACATAGGTTATATGGCTGAGTTAGTATGGAGCATGGATGAGGGAATCAGACACAATATCGGGACCCACTTGGGAGTTATCAGTGTCTTTATTTATTTTGTTTTTTTCTTATTGACACTTGACATGTACTTTCCATGACATATCTACTGTTTAGTTTGGATATTTTAATTCATGTTTTGGTCACCATGGGTTACTTGTTGGTTTGGTTATTTTGTTATATCTTTTGGTTATTCATTATTTATTTATATTTTTTTGATACTTTGAAAAAGAGGTTATAGTATCCCCGTGATTGATATTAGACCCTCTCTGCTTGTCGGCACCCTCAAGCATACCAGGAGGCATGCCCGAGGCCATGTGACTGACCAGCTCGGAACACCAATGTGTGGCACCTGGGTTAGGATGTTACAAATCATAAGTTTTAGGAGGTAATGTGGGAACTTGAATACATAATGTGGTAGAATTACCATCAATTTGTTCACCCATGTAATGAAATATCAAGGGTGAAATTATTTTAAGTGTCTACAATGTAACACCACATGATTTTATTCTTTATTCATTCCCTTTGAATAAATACTATTTTGAATTTCCTGTTTCACACACAATAATGAACTAAAATAAACCATGATACAATTTGTAGAGATAAATTATTTCAATGTAATATAAACATTAATATATTACGATAATTCTATATGAAACATCTGTAAGAAAATTATATGAGGAATAAATTCACAAGAAAATAAAAATACCGTGAACATAAAATATTTAGCATCAGGGTTTCCTATGAAGATCATCACCCTGACTTCAATTATGGAAGTATGGAAAATAATTGGAAGTATTATAAACATGATAAGAGAGAAATTAATGAATTGAATGAATTATTTCTGAAAGTCTATATATAAGAATGAAATATAACTGTTATATATATGGTAATTGTAAATGTGGTCATTGGATATATGGTCATTTAATATATATTTATTATATATTTGGGTATTTAGTATATACACTGGGAATGTTATAGGATTGAAAATTGTATATTTCAAAAATAATTATAGAATGAAATATATTAATAATATTTAATTAATATATTATATAAAAATATAATTTATACACTAAATATCGTTATTGTTATTAGTATTATTATTAATTAATGATTAAATAAATTTATAAAATTAAAATAATTATTTAATATTAATTTAAATATAGAATTAAATGGTTATAAGAGGAATAATAATATTTCATATGATTATTTAATGTTAAAATGAAATTTTCGAAAAAAATACTATTTTTCTTAACTATTGTGTATTTTTATATAAATAAATCAAATTGTATTATTTTAAATGATGAATATATTTTACTATTTATAAAAAAAATAAATTAACGCATATAAAATTTATAATTTATAGGAAATAATACTATGAACACTTAATGTTTTAAAATTCATTTTTTTATAAAAACAATTTTTCCTATATATTCTAGGTTTTCATTGAAATGTTAAATTTACCATATTTAGAAATTAAATTAGATTAAATGGAATCCAAATTTTTATTCCTCACATAAATATTGGTTAATAGTTTTTGAAATATATTTTTAGTAAGTAAATATTTACCAGGGAAAAGGTTAAATAAGGTAAATAGGGGATAAAGGGGGTTAAATCATATTGGTTCAATTTTTTTTAATTAATATGATATTTATGAATATATAAGAATTTTATTATATTTGGGATTGATATTTAAATTTATCACCAACATTTCCTCACCTAACTCCCATACAATTCCATCTTTACCCTTCACTTGACTTAATTTTCAATGGAAATGTCCCTCATTATCGCCTATAAAAGGATCACTCCTCTACACCTTTCAAACCACTATATTCCATCAATACCATCGTAAATATATAAAAATTATCAATATACTAAATAATTATAATATTTTGGGTAGCTTCAGGTTCCAAGAAGTAATCTTAAATCCTTTGATACAAAGGAACATGTGTTGAGAAGGAGTGAATTCGTCAAGTATCTATGTTTTTCGCTAACTTTTTCATTTACATTATATTATAAAAACTTTCTAAAACTCATCATCCACTAAAATTATGTTATATTAACATCAATAATGAATTTTTTTTAATATTTTTCATCAATAGTTTTCAAAAAGGATAAAATAAAAATGAATGAAAAATATAGATTAACTTTTTATTTTCAGTAAATTACCTAAAACAAATCCTCATGGATTCTATTTTAATAAAATATATCCATACATTACATAAAATGAACATGGGACTAAATAAATTATTGGAAAAAAATTATTCCAATACCATTACTAATCTAGGAATAATTAATTTGATATCAAAGAATGGGAACCAAAATATCTCTTATGAAAAATGTATGAAACAATCAAAATTAATAAGATTGGATGTGAAAATTAAATATTAACTAACTAATATGTGTGTAATTAATTATTATAATTGAAGAGTATGAAAGGTAATATATTATAATATGGTTTTTAAAAAATTAATTAATATGGATATGTTTATTATACATTAGTTTAAAGTTCTTTCATGGATGTCAAGAGTAGTGGTAAAGGTTTCTCGTCTCAATTTTCATTTTATAGAGATATATTCCATATTAATAACTTGTCTTCTTTTTGTGGTTTATATATTACACCATGGATATATTTTATCATATATTTCATGAAATTAAATGGAATTAAAAAACCATCATAGGTTTTCTCTTTCAAGGTATTTTTATTAAAATGATACTAAGTTCATATGGTTTTTCTTTCCAATTACACTTTGAATAAAAGATTATTATGACTGAATCTCTATATAAGAAATTATATAATGATTATTTTTGGGAAAAAATACCTCAAGGTGTCCTATCAGTTTGTTTTCGGTGTGATTTTTTTAGTTGAAAAATCCAAATGACTGTAAATGGTATGGTTGGTGTTTGTAGAAGTAGGTGTTTAAGGTGGTGCAGTTTCCCAGTGTTTGCCAAATTTTTGGGAATTGAATTGGGAGTTTGTTTTTGTAAATAAAAGGATTTATGTATAAAGAGTGAATGAGATGTGGAATGGAAAATGAAATTTAAAAAATTAAGGGAACAGTGTAGTATGGGACACAACCATGTACCAGGTACTGGGAACAGTTTTCAGACTATGAAGCCCGGTTTGAGGATTACAATGGAGGTACGCGGAACGGATCATGGAAAGTGAAGAGTTCGTGGATATGGTATGCGGAAGGTATGCATTACATGGAAGTTTTATGGTATGGGGGTGGATTTCCATTCAAGGAAACGGGGTAGTGATTGGAGGGGCCTTGAAGGGCATCGTTGGTAAAAACGTGATAGATATTTGGGCCGCTGTGAAGGAGGAACAGTAGTACATGGACCGTGTAGGGAAGAATGGTTCACGGGTGAAGCAATACATGGTGAAGGCTATACCACATTGAATATTTAGTAAATCTCAATTTAGAAGTTTTTTTTTGGATCCATTTTCTTATATAAGGAGTGTTAATTCCATTATTTAGAAGAGTTATTTTCATAAGAAAACATCTTTTCTCTGGGAATTAGGCTAAGTTTGAAAGTGATCTGCAAGGGAGATTTCTGCAAAGTGGTTTGTGTGGAATCAATTTTGATAAAGGTATTTGTGGGGAACTATATCATTCAAAGGAATTGGTATGTGGAGAAGGAATTTGTGGTCCCTGGAGGATAAAAACTTGGTATACAGATAAAAGATGGTCTGAAAATGAAAAGGTATTCCACATATGAGTGACAGTTTGCGGAAGCAGAGACAGTCCGCGTAGCAGGGATGGTACATAGAGGAGAGACAGTTCGCAGAAGAGATCTAATATACGAACCATACCCACTACACAGTATGTAGAGGAAGAAAGGTAGTATGTGGAAGAATCAAGGTGGTGCGTATAGGAAGTTATGTGGTTCTCATAGGACTTAACAAATCTTGCAAAACCTCAAAAACTGTCTGTAAAGGCAATTTTTTCTAACCTAAAAATATGTAGAAAAGTGGAATTCATCTACGGGTGAAAAATTAACTTCAATAGATCATATATCTATAGTTGATTATGAATTATTTTTTTAAAATTAAGAGACCTACAAGTCTATAAATTGTCAGTGTATCCATTCCCAGAGCAGTGAGCAAAGGAAGAGGAATACGATGATCCTTCCCACAGATAGTGAGCCAGAGGAAGAGACATTGGGAATGAAACTTGGTAATTTAGTAAGCATACTCTAAACATTGTAAAGGAGGTGATCCTGGGAATAGAATATCTAGCTCAAACCCTGTAATTGGTAGTGAGATTTAGTGGATTTGGTACATTGGGACATCACCATTGTATGTTCCTTGGACGTAGCCTAGTGAGGGTGAAATAAGTAAAATCATTGTGTCCTCTACATGATTTAATTTATATTCATACATTACTATGGGAGAAACATATAAGTGTGCTTAATTGAATTACAAAACAAGATTTTAAGGGGTAGTAGTTTTAATCTATCATGCCCTAATTCACCCCCACCCCCTCCCTATTGGGGCATTTGACCTAGTGGACCTAATAATTGGTATCATAGAAAACGTTAAAAGTCAGTGAATCTATCTCAACATAAGGAATGGAGGTGGTCAATAACAAAGGGTTTCTGATATTTTATGGAAATAATTTTCAATTATTGAAGAATTGGATGTATCTCTACTTTCAATATTTGGGAATGGATGTGTTTACAGCAGCAATGCATGGTATTTCGGCCAATATTGACAGTGGTGATTTATCAGATGTTGAGCTAATAGAATAGGATGATGATGATAAAGGTATAAATGCTTTAGGGTTATCCCTATCTAATGAAATATATACAAAGGTGATGTCCTGTAAAACATCACATGCCATGTGGGAAAATCTGTTGAACATTTAAGAGGGTGACTCAAATGTTAGAGAAGCGAAGATATAGGTTATATGAAACAAATATGAGGATCTCAGAATTTACCCTAATGAGTCTATTGACACATTATTTGATTAGGTAAACTTTTTATTAGAATACATTCATGGATTTGGGAAAATTATTGAAGATATAAATATTATAAATTACATCTTGAGAAAATTTCCACTTCGGTTTAATCCAAAGGTTTCTGTATTTGAGGAAAAATATCTGAAGGAGATGACACTGGATAACTTGCATAGTAATATCATTTCATATGAAATGAGAAATAATGATAATGATTCCGTGGAAAAGGGGAAGTCTAAAGAATTGGAATTCAAGGCCATGGAGAATATATTTGTTTAATATAGTCATGAGGAATACAATTTGGATGATGTCATGTCATTTCTCTCCTCAAATATGTAAATAGGAAAAGGAAATTTCGAAGTTAAAATTCCATTTTCAGGTTTTTGATATGGAAAGATTTGGAATTTTGCAGTAAATTATCCTAAGAAGTTTGATGATGATGATGAAGACAATGATGAAATTCCCCAAAATAATTATTCATAAAATGTGAAAGGTATGAGAAGTGCTAATAAAAAATTCTTCAAAAAGAATAATATACTTTTAAAAGAATATGAATGTTCAAAATAATCTGAGGTAGAAGAGTTAGAGAATTTTAAGGATCATGAAGTAGATGATTTTGTGTAATTTGTAATAAATTCCATAAAAAAGAAGAAATTGACCATGAAGAAGGATAACTCGAAGGAAGAGTTGACCTTTTGGATAAATTAAAAGATTCTCTTGAAGATATATATGTTTGGAGAGACAAAACAAAAAAAAAGATAACAAAGTGGTTCATGATGCTCAACTCTATATATAGCAGCAGGAAGAAGAGAGGTCTGAACTGGATGAAGAAATTAAAAACAGAAGTCTTCAACACCAGAAATCTCAGAAAATGTGGCTGAGTGATGATAAAACACTATTTTGTTGAATATTTTATTGGTAATAAATGAAATAATTTCCTCACATTGTGTTAAATATGTTTATTTATAAAATATTTGGGATTTGATCATTCATTTGAAAATTTGGTGAAAATTCCAGTTTTACCCTTAATAGTGCACTGTAGTATTTCGAAGCTATATATTTTTATATTTATTATTTGAATTCTAAATTTTGTAATGGTGTTCCTAACTTCATTTTATACAACTTTAATTCAGGACTCTATGGATAAAGAGTGCATTTGAATTGATTAAATGAGCCACTAATCCACTGGTGGGCTGGACTCGGCAGAATGGACATGGGTTCTGTATTTGGGCCATATCATCTACATACTGGCTCGGATTGAGCCCAAATTTTGGAGAAAGCTCGGGTACATGATTTGGCACAAATAATCCTTCTGGAGGGAAGGTCAATTCACGCGTTTTTGAGGTCAAATGAGCGGTGAAATTTGGAATAAAATATTTGGCCGAGTTTTTCATTTCACACTTAAAAAGTTATGTATCCCTAGCCATCAGAAACTCTATTTAAAGGGGGTTTTAACTCTTTGATAGGGCTGGTAGAGGCTTTGGGAAGGTGTGTAAGAAAGGGTGTCTCTTTAAAGCCCCTCACAACTCTTGGAAGAAGTAAGCCTTTGTGCAAACCTCTCTTCCAAAAAGGCTCTCCTCTCTCACATCTTCTTTGTATTTCTTTTCTTTCATGTTTGTTTCTTGAATTTTTCATCAAATAATCTTCTGTGTACATCCCTCTTCTTATTATCTTAATCTTCTTAATTGTTTTGGAATCAAGAGTGGAGAAAATATTGGGTTTTACCCTTTCAATCCGTTGCTTATGCAAAACGTCTCCACAATGACTACACCACCCATGGAAGAGTTGTTCTTTTTAGTAATCGATCGACCTCTATCCTTCTTCATTCATTTATTTTGAATCAATGAGCTACTGTAATTCACATATTATGATCTATTAATTGAGTTTTTAATTTAAATGAAACTAAGCATTCAATTTAATAGTTAACACAAAACACGCGAGGTCGGGAATTGTGTGAATTGTGAGAGCGCAACCTTAAACGGTAATTCAAAACCACATGGGATCAATTTGTAGAGTTCAAATATAATCCCTAAACTCAATTAATCCTCATTTCTAGAGTGTTATGTGTCTTAATTTACCACTGACCATAAGCTAATTTTAGAACATCAATCAAAGTATGGTGTTGCGATTGCATGTTCCGAAGTTAGCCTAAGGTTAAATTCACTTCAATCTTCGTGGTAAAGTTAATTCTCGTAGGGTTCGGGATTTAACAAATTAAGGGATAATAATTAAGTCAATATTAATTTAAATGATAATGATTAATAAATGATTGAAGAGGTAGAGTTATATCGATTATGTCTTTTAAATATTGTCTAAACAAACATCTTTTTGTTGTGTCATTTTAATGAAACTTCATTTCAAAACTAAAAACAAAAAAAATACAATCTTCTTCCAGCAAACTTCTTCTAGATTTATAAACTATAAACAAACACCCCCATACTTTCAAGTAGTGTTTTTATTCCCTTTTATTTTGTTTCTATAATACCTCTGAAAAGTTGTTTTAATTCACTTCCTCCTTTGAGAGACGACCTTGGTCATCCACTCTGATGCACCTAAGTACCCCAAAATCTGACTAATCATTTGAGGGAGCCCACGACAGCGCTCTATCAAATTTGCGCCATTTCCGGGGAGGAAAGTAATTATTTCAACCAATTAGAGGTATTTATTTTATTTTACATTTTATTCTCTTCCTCTCTTCTTTCTTCCTTCTGTACCCAATCTGATTTTTCTTCCTCTTCTTTTATTTTCTTCTACTTCTTTTTGGACCATCAACTCAAAAATCTCATTTTTATTTTACTATGTTCCACTTTCTTTCTTTTAATTTTTATTTGATCTATGACATGAACTAATCCCAAATATCTCTTAGATCTTGACCCTAATATTGAACATGGCCTTAGGGCTCGAATCAGAAATTCTCAGTCTACGGGAAGTTTCAATATTCAACCAGTTGGTGAATTCCTCTCTTCTAGAAACATTGAAATTGGAAGAAATTCAAATTCAAACATAAAAGAGGAACAAATGGCTAGAAACAATGGAAATAAAATTAATAGAACCATTCGAGAATTGGCTGCACCTGATGTTAACTATCAACCAAATTGTATTGCATACCCAAATCTCGAATCGGACTTTGAACTCAAATCTTGGTTAATTAACTTACTTCCAATGTTTCATGGCCTCTCTGGTGAGGATCCCAATAATAATTTGAAAGAATTTAATGTGGTTTGCTCAACCCTTAAACCAAGAAATGTTTCTTAAGATCAAATAAAATTAAGAGCATTCCCATTCTCACTTGATGGAGCTGCAAAAGACTGGATGTATTATTTACAACCCGAATATGTAACTTGTTGGAACGATTTGAAACGTCTCTTCTTGCAGATATTTTTTCCAGCATCAAGGACCAAATCCATTCGAAAGGAGATTTCGGGGATCAATAAAGCACAAGGGGAGTCAATGTATGAGTATTGGGAGAGACTCAAAAAGTTGTGTGCAAGCTGTCCACATCACCAAATCAGTGAGAAAATCCTTATTCAGTACTTCTATGAAGGACTCACACCTATGGAGAGGAGCATGGTGGATGCATCAGCTGGAGGAGCATTGGTGGACAAGACACCAGCAGCCGTACGTGCATTGATCGACAAGATGGCTCAAAACTCCCAACAATTCGGTGATAGAGGTACACCACATGTTCGAGGAGTACATCAAGTAAGTCCTTCTTCTCTTGAAATTCATTTGATTGATACTAAGTTAGAATAATTGACAACTATGGTGAGGCATATTTCATTGGCTCAAAAGACATCCCAACCCCCTCCTTCAAGGCCATGTGGCATTTGCACTGAGACAAGCCACCCAACTGACTGTTGCCCACAACTACAAGAGACAGAGGATTGCGCAGCAGTATTCCCAGGGAGACCATTTCAGCAACAACAACAACCATATCCCCAAAATAAGTTTGATTCATTTGCTCCAACATACAACCAAGGGTGGAAAGATCAAGCGGACATGAGGTATGGCTCTGGACAACAACAAGGGGCCCCTTTTCAACCAAGCTTCCAGCAGCCTCCGCCTTACCAGCAGGGTTTCCAACAACCACAAAGGAGATTTGAAGCCCAAGCATCAACAAGTCAACAACAAGGGAATCCCCCACCCAAGGTAGATTCTAATATTGATGATCTTTTGAAGCAAATTGTTCTTAATCAACAGAATGAGCTGAAGAGTCAAAGTTCAGAGCTGAGAGAGTTGAAGACTCAAATGAGTCAGATTGCCACCGCCCTCCATGAACTTGTGAGTAAGAATTCTGGAAATCTACCTTCTCAACCCACTCCAAATCCAAAGGGGAATGTTAGTGCCATCACATTGAGAAGTGGGAAGCAAATGAATGATACATCTGTACCTACCATTCCACCCGGATTCACCTCAACTCCAGAGAAGCCGCATTCCAAACCAACTGATGAGAAATCCAAGGAGAAATATAAAGGTAAGAAAAATATTGTTGATGTTCCTCCTAAACCCCTTCCTTTTCCAAACAGGGTTTTTCAAACCAAGAAGATGGTTGAAGAAGTAATGCAAAAGGAGGTTTTGGACACATTCAAGCGTGTGTAGATCAACATTCCTCTACTTAAAGCCATTAAGCAAATCCCAAGGTATGCCAAATTCATAAATTAACTCTGCACCAATCGAAGAGGGCTCAAGGGGAATGAGAGGATCAACCTTGGAAGGAATGTATCGGCACTCATTACACCAACTCTAGCAATTACAACAAAGTGCAAGGATCCCGGGACATTCACCATCCCATGTACCATAGGGGAGTTGTACTTATCTGATGCTCTTTGTGATTTGGGAGCTTCCATAAATGTGATGCCTCACTCTGTATTCTCTTCCTTGCAGGTTGGTGAGTTGAATCCAACAAGAGTAGTGGTGAAATTGGAGAATAGAGCTACGGCATATCCAACGGGAGTTCTTGAGGATGTACTTGTTCGGGTAAGAGACATGATCTTTCTAGCAGACTTCTATGTGCTTAACATGGAGGATAATCAGGTAAGTTCTCATGCCCCCATTATCTTAGGTAGACCCTTCCTTAAAACTGCAAAAACTATCATAAATGTCAATGATGGTACACTTTCCATGGAGTTTGGAGATGAAGTTGTGACATTTAATGTTATGGATTCCATGAAGTACCCCTCAGAGGACCATTCTGCTTTTGTTATCTCCCATTTTTAACCACCAAATAAAAACTCCATAGAATTTGATTGTCCTATGCTTAGGGAGATTATGAGTATTGGTTCAAGTTTGATGTCTAAGAGCACTTCCGAACATGTTGCTGATACGCAATCCTATCTTGGATTTGATTTTGATGTGGATTCATATTCTTATTTTGATCATGTTCACTCTGATTATGAAATGGCTGTTGAGTATGCTGATGGATTTGATGCTTTATTCTATGATTTTGATGATGTATATTCTGATACCAGTGCTCTTTGTGCACATACTTCGGTTCCTTCAATGTCTCCATCCATACTACACTCTCCCTCATTAGAACTCAATCCATTGCCACCAAATCTGAAATACTCATACTTGTTGAGTGGTGAGAGATTACCTGTTATCATTGCCAACAATCTCCCTTTTGTACATGAAGAAAAGCTTTTGAATATTTTGAGGGAGAACATCAGGGCGATTGGGTGGACCTTGGCTGACATATAAGGTATTAGCCCCTCCATTTGCATGCATAGGATTCTCTTGGAGGATGGGGCTAAACCGGTGAGACAACTACAAAGGAGACTTAATCCCACCCTCCTGGAAGTATTTAAAAAAGAAGTTGAAAAATTGCTCGAGGTAGGTATAATTTACCCTATTTCTGACTCACAGTGGGTAAGTCCAATTTAGGTTGTGCCTAAGAAAACTGGTTTTACTGTTGTTAAAAATGAGAAATATGATTTAGTTCTAATGAGGGTGCAAAACAGTTTGCGTGTGTGTATTGATTATAAGAAACAAAATCAGACCACTCGCAAGGACCATTTCCCCCTCCCATTTATTGATCAAATGCTCGAGAGACTAGCTGGGAAAACACACTATTTTTTCTTGGATGGATTTTCTTGATATTTTTAGGTTCCTATAGCTCCATAGGATCAGGATAAGACAACATTCACCTGTCCCATTGGCACATTTGCCTACAGGAGGATGCCATTTGGACTTTGCAATGCCCCAGGTACCTTTCAAAGATGTATGGTGAGTATTTTTTCGGATTTTATTGAGACCTGTATGGAGGTATTTATGGATGATTTTATAGTGTATGGGTCTTTATTTGATGAATGTCTAAGTAGTTTGGGAAAGGTGTTGAATCGTTGTATTGAGAAGAATCTGGTCCTGAACTTTGAAAAGTGTCATTTTATGGTAGAGCATGGCATTGTCTTAGGGCATGTAGTGTCGAAACATGGGATAGAGGTTGATAGATCTAAGGTAGACATTATTTCATCCTCACCTTATCCTTCATGTGTGTGTGATGTTAGATCTTTCCTTGGGCATGCAGGATTTTATCGGTGCTTCATCAAAGATTTTAGTAAGATCGCTCTTCCTATGTCACGATTACTTCAAAAAGATTCTGATTTTGTGTTTGATGATTCTTGTAGTACTTCCTTTGATGATCTAAAGAAGTGTCTGACCACTCCACCTATCATACAGCCCCCATGGTGGGACCTTCCATTTGAGCTTATGTGTGACACCTCCAACTTCGCGGTTGGAGCTGTCTTATCTCAGAGGGTGGAAGGACGTTCACATGTGATTGCCTATGCATCAAGGACATTAGATTCAGCCCAATCAAACTACACAACCACGGAAAATGATTTTCTTGCGGTAATATTTGCTTTAGATAAATTTCGTTCATATTTATTGGGCTCTAAAGTAGTTGTTTTTTCTGACCATGCAGCTTTGAGGTACCTCCTGAAGAAGCCAGATACAAAGCCACGACTTATCCGTTGGATGCTCCTTATTCAAGAGTTTGACATCGAGATAAAGGACAAAAAGGGGTCAGAAAACTTGGTGGCGGACCACATGAGTAGGTTTACTCACACACTAGAGGATGACACCTTGGATTAGGTAACACTTCGGGACACTTTCCCCGATGAGCATCTCTATACCATCTCAGGTACACATCCTTGGTATGGTGATTTAGTTAACTACCTTGTTTCTTCTGAAATCCCTGCAAATTTAAAGAAACATCAAGTCCAAAAATTAAAGAGTGAGTCAATATTTTATGTTTGGGATGATCCATACTTATGGCGCATGTGTAGTGACCAAGTCATTAGGAGGTGTGTTCCCGATCATGAGTTTGAGTCTGTTTTGCATTTCTGTCATACACTTGCTTGTGGTGGACACTTTGGACCCAAACGGACAGCTAGGAAGGTTTTGGACTCTGGATTATATTGTCCTAGATTATTCCATGATGCCCATGTGTTTTGTAAGTCATGCTCTCGTTGCCAACACACTGGGAACATTTCTAAGAGGCATGAGATGCCCCAACAACCCATACTATTCTGTGAGATTTTTGATGTATGGGGAATTGATATTATGGGTCCTTTTCCTAGTTTATTTGGATTTTTTTATATTTTGGTTGCTGTTGATTATGTGAGTAAATGGGTGGAGGCCAAGGCCACCAGGACTGACGATTCTCATGTTGTAGTGGATTTTGTCAAGGATAAAATTTTCTGCAGGTTTGGAGTACCAAAGGCCATCATCAGTGACCAAGGGACACACTTTTCCAATAGGAATTTTGCTTCCCTCCTTCGAAAGTATGGGGTGACACACAAAAAATAAACACCATACCACCCCCAAACAAATGGCCAGGCTGAGGTTTCAAATCGTGAGTTGAAACAAATCTTGGAGAAAATCGTGCAGCCAAATAGGAAGGATTGGAGCAAGCGCTTGGATGATGCATTGTGGGCTTATAGAATATCATACAAGACCCCCATTGGTATGTACCCATTTCAGATTGTTTTTGGTAAAGCATGTCATCCCCCAGTGGAAGTCGAGCATCGAGCTTATTGGGCTATAAAGAAATGAAACATGGATTTGGCCCAAGCTGGAATCCAAAGGAAGCTGCAAATTCAAGAGCTTGAGGAGATTAGATTATCATCATATGAGAACTCAAGGCTCTACAAGGAAAGATCAAAATCATCTCATGAAAAAATGATCCAACAAAGGGAGTTTCATGTTGTAGAGAAAGTCCTTCTCTACAGTTCACGACTGAAGTTGATGCCTGGTAAGTTGCGTTCCAGATGGTTAGGTCCTTATGTTGTGACTAATGTTTTTCCTTATGGTGTAGTGGAGATCACACAAGAGGACACTGGAAGGAGCTTTACAGTCAATGGGCAACGTTTGAAGAGATACATTGAGGGACTTCCTACTGATGCAGTGGATTTTATCACACTACATGACCCCATCATCACTTGAGCACATCAGGCTGTTCCTAACCCTTTCACTTTTATATTATTTGTCCTATTTAAAAATTCTGCATTTCATGTGCATATATCATCTCATAAGTTCACATTGAGGACAATGCAATATTTTAAGTGTGGGGGAGGGAACCTTTTAGTTTAGTAATTTCAATTGCTTTCCTGTTCAAAACAAACAAACAAAAAAAATTGTGTGTTTTTCAAATTTTGTGTGTTTATTTTACAATTTTCTGTGTGTTTTTGAAACTTTTGAGCTGAAATGATTCTCATCACCATTTTTAAATCCATATCAATAAGTGAAACAATTTACCCCTTGAAACTAATCTTAAATGAATGCTGAAATGACTTTGTTTCAAGTTCAAATATTTAGTAATTTCATGAAAAGTACGCTGAATTTTGAATCCCATGCCAATCTCACTGTCTTTATATTTGAAATCACTTTCCTGTGAGTCTTCTAAACCATTATTTTCATATTCTTTACATTCACCTCACTTCTTGAGAGAACCAAACCATACTTGATTTAACCATAATTTGATCTATTCCTGTCAAAACATGAGGATTTGAGGTACTTATGTTTAAATGATTGAGGAATTTGTTTGGTATTAAAGACCCTATTTCAAAGAATCATTTTTTATAATGGCCTAACTTGAATATTTAATCCTTGTAGCCCTTAGAATATATGCAAATCCTGTTAGGTTAGGCACATAAAAAGCCAATTTTCCCTATCCAACCAACTCTTGAAGTGAAATTGCATAATCTAGTTGATCTTAAGTGTGGGGGAAGTTGTCTTGTATTTTGCCACCACATTCTGTGATACTTTGCGTGGAAAATTAAATTCTGAAGAGATGTGTTTGCTGCTAAAGAAAGTCATTATATTGAAAGTTGTGCCTTTTCTGGAGCTTTCATGACAAGTGACGATGTGCCTTTTCTGGAGCTTCTAATTGAGGTGGAAAGTTGTGCCCATATGGAGCTTTCAAGAAAATCATGTTTGAGATGACTGAAATTTTTGATGCTGAAATAATGAATGGTGTAAACCTTTCATGAAATTTCATGATGATGGAGTTTAATTGATACTATGGGGATTGAGGAGAAGACCATATTTAAGTGAAAATTATATTAATGCAATTTTTCTTCAAAAGAGTCAAGCCCTCCTCATTCAGCCTCAGAGTTTTTCACATCTTAATCCTACCAACCGAAAGCCACAGAACTACCCTGAAAAGTCATCATGATAAACAAATTTCCTTGACTCGCATCGGGTAGCGATGTAGGAATCTATCAATCCTATGGTGACCCTTGTATGAGTTTGGATGAGAAAGACATTGCAAAAAAAATTGAGATTTGAGTGATGAGAGAAAATTCAAGCGAGGTAAGTGTTATGTGCATGGGAGGATAAATGAAGTGGAAATATATTGAATGATATAAATGGAGAACTTGAAATAATGGTTTTTTATGAGGCATGATATCTTTTGTTTCTTGGTGTGTAATTGTTTGATCTCAAAGATATGTGTTTCAAAATTGGTTTTGATTTGATATTGATGTTTACTTGAAATGAGATTTTGCTTAGGAGTGCAAAAGGGTAAGTGTGGGGGAGTTGATAAAACACTATTTTGTTGAATATTTTATTGGTAATAAATGAAATAATTTCCTCACATTGTGTTAAATATGTTTATTTATAAAATATTTGGGATTTGATCATTCATTTGAAAATTTGGTGAAAATTCCAGTTTTACCCTTAATAGTGCACTGTAGTATTTCGAAGATAAATATTATTATATTTATTATTTGAATTCTACATTTTGTAAACGTGTTCCTAACTTCATTTTAGACGACTTTCATTCAGGACACTAGAGCTAAAGAGTGCATTTAGATGGAGTAAATGAGCCATTAATCCAATGGTGGGCTGGACTCGGTAGAATGGACATGGGTTCTGTATTTGGGCCATATCTTCTACATAAGGGCTTCGATTGAGCCCAAATTTTGGGGAACGCTCGGGGACATGATTTTTCACAAATAATCATTCTAGAAGGCCGGTCAATTCACGCGTTTTGGAGGTCAAATGGGCGGTTAAATTTGGAATAAAATATTTGGCCGAGTTTTTCATTTCACACTTAAAAAGTTATGTATCCCTGGCCCTCACAAACTCTATTTAAAGGGGGTTTTAACTCTTTGAGAGGTCTGGTAGAGGATTTGGGAAGGTGTTGCCGAAAGGGTGTCTCTTGGGAGCCCCTCACAACTCTTGGAAGAAGTAAGCCTTTGTGCAAACCTCTCTTCCAAAAAGGCTCTCCTCTCTCACCTCTTCTTTTTATTTCTTTTCTTTCATGTTTGTTTATTTAATTTTTCTTCATATAATATTCTTTGTTCATCCATATTCTTATTATATTAATCTTCTTAATTGGGTTGGAATCAAGAGTGGAGACAATATTGGGTTCTACCCTTTCAATCCGTTGCTTATGCAAAATGTCTCCACGATGACTACACCACCCATGGAAGATTAGTTCTTTTTAGTAATCGATCGACCTCTATCCTTCTTCATTAATTTATTTTGAATAAATGATCTACTGTAATTCACATATTATGATATATTAATTGAGTTTTTAATTTAAATGAAACTAAGCATGCAATTGAATAGTTAACACAAAACACGTGAGGTCGGGAATTGTGTGAACTGTGAGAGCGCAACCTTAACCGGTAATTCAAAACCACATGGGATCAATTTGTAGAGTTCAAATATAATCCCTAAACTCAATTAATCCTCATTTCCAAAGTGGTTATGTGCCTTAATTTACCACTAACCATAAGCTAATTTTAGAACATCAATCAAAGCAGGGTGTTGCGATTGCATGTTCCGAAGTTAGCCTAAGGTTAAATTCACTTCAATCTTCGTGGTAAAGTTAATTCTTGTAGGGTTCGGGATTTAACAAATTAAGGGATCATAATTAAGTGAATATTAATTTAAATGATAATGATTAATAAATGATTGAAGAGGTAGAGTTAGATCGATTACGTCTTTTAAATATTGTCTAAACAAACATCTTTTTGCTGTGTCATTTTAATCAAACTTCATTTCAAAACAAAAAACAAAAAAAATACAATCTTCTTCCAGCAAACTTCTTATAGATTTATAAACTATAAACAACCACCCCCATACTTTCAAGTAGTGTTTTTATTCCCTTTTATTTTTTTATAGAATACCTCTGAAAAGTTGTTTTAATTCACTTCCTCCTTTGAGAGACGACCTTGGTCAGCCACTCTGCTGCACCTAAGTACCCCAAAATCACACTAATCATTTGAGGGCTCCCACGCCAGCGCTCTATCAAATTGGCACCGTTTCCGGGGAGGCAAGTAATTATTTCAACCAATTATAGGTATTTATTTTATTTTACATTTTATTCTCTTCCTCTCTTCTTTCTTCCTTCTATACCCAATCTGATTTTTCTTCCTCTTCTTTTATTTTCTTCTACTTATTTTTGGACCATCAACTCAAACTTATCATTTTTATTTTACTATGGTCCACTTTATTTCTTTTCATTTTTATTTGATTTATGACACGAACTAATCCTGAAGATCTATTAGATCTTGACCCTGAGATTGAACGTAGCCTTAGGGCTCGAATCAGAAATTCTCAGTCTACGGGAAGTTTCAATATTCAACCAGTTGGTGAATTCTTCTCTTATGGAAACATTGAAATTGGAAGCAATTCAAATTCAAACATAAAAGAGGAACCAGTGGCTGGAAACAATGAAAATGAACTTAATACAACCATTCGAGAATTGGCTGCACCTGATGTTAACTATCAACCAAATTGTATTGCATACCCAAATCTCGAATCGGACTTTGAACTAAAATCTGGGTTAATTCACTTACTTCCAATGCTTCATGGCCTCTCTGGTGAGGATCCCAATAAACATTTGAAAGAATTTAATGTGGTTTGCTCAACCCCTAAACCAAGAAATGTTTCTGAAGATCAAATCAAATTAAGAGCATTCCCATTCTCACTTGATGGAGCTGCAAAAGACTGGATGTATTATTTACAACCCGAAGATGTAACTTGTTGGAATGATTTGAAACGTCTTTTATTGCAGAGATTTTTTCCAGCATCAAGGACCACATCCATTCACAATGAGATTTCGGGGATCAATCAAGCACAAGGGGAGTCAATTTATGAGTATTGGGAGAGATTCAAAAAGTTGTGTGCAAGCTGTCCACATCACCAAATCAGTGAGCAACTCCTTATTCAGTACTTCTATGAAGGACTCACACCTATGGATAGGATCATAGTGGATGCCGCTGCTGGAGGAGCATTGGTGGACAAGACACCAGCAGCCACACGTGCATTGATCGACAGGATGGCTTAAAACTCCCAACAATTCGGTGATAGAGGTACACCACATGTTCGAGGAGTACATCAAGTAAGCCCTTCTTCTCTTGAAAGTCATTTGATTGATAATAAGTTAGAAGAATTGAAAACTATGGTGAGGCAGATTGCATTGGCTCAAAAGACATCCCAACCCCCTCCTTCAAGGCCATGTGGCATTTGCACGGAGACAAGCCACCCAACTGACTGTTGCCCACAACTACAAGAGACAGAGGATTGCGCAGCAGTATTCCCAGGGAGACCATTTCAGTAGCAACAACAACCATATCCCCAAAATAAGTTTGATTCATTTGCTCAAACATACAACCAAGGGTGGAAAGATCAAGCGTACATGAGGTATGGCTCTGGACAACAATAAAGGGCCCCTTTTCAACCAAACTTCCAGCAGCCTCCGCCTTACCAGCAGGGTTTCCAAAAACCCCAAAGGAGATTTGAAGCCCAAGCATCAACAAGTCAACAACAAGGGAATCCCCCACCAAAGGTAGATTCAAATACTGATGATCTTTTGAAGCAAATTGTTCTTAATCAACATAATGAGCTGAAGAGTCAAAGTTCGGATCTGAGAGAGTTGAAGACTCAAATGAGTCAGATTGCCACCGCCCTCCATGAACTTGTGAGTAAGAATCTGGAAATCTACCTTCCCAACCCACTCCAAATACAAAGGGGAATGTTAGTGCCATCACATTGAGATGTGGGAAGCAAATGAACGATACATATGTACCTACCATTCCACCGGGATTCACCTCTACTCCAGAGAAGCCGCATTCCAAACCAACTGATGAGAAATCCAAGGAGAAAGATAAAGGTAAGAAAAATATTGATGATGTTCCTCCTAAAACCCTTCCTTTTCCAAACAGGGTTTTTCAAACCAAGAAGATGGCTAAAGAAGTAATGCAAAAGGAGGTTTTGGACACATTCAAGCATGTGGAGATCAACATTCCTCTACTTGAAGCCATTAAGCAAATCCCAAGGTATGCCAAATTCTTAAAATAACTCTGCACCAATCGAAGAGGGCTCAAGGGGAATGAGAGGATCAACCTTGGAAGGAATGTATCGGCACTCATTACACCAACTCTAGCAATTCCAACAAAGTGCAAGGATCCCGGGACATTCACCATCCCATGTACCATAGGGGAGTTGCACTTCTCTGATGCTATTTGTGATTTGGGAGCTTCCATAAATGTGATGCCTCACTCTGTATTCTCTTCCTTGCAGGTTGGTGAGTTGAAGCCAACAAGAGTAGTGGAGCAATTGGAGAATAGATCTACGGCATATCCAGTGGGAGTTCTTGAGGATGTACTTTTTCGGGTAAGAGACATGATCTTTCCAGCAGACTTATATGTTCTTAACATGGAGGATGATCAGGTAAGTTCTCATGCCCCCATTATCTTAGGTAGAACCTTCCTCAAAACTGCAAAAACTATCATAAATGTCAATGCTGGTACACTTTCCATGGAGTTTGGAGATGAAGTTGTGATATTTAATGTTATGGATTCCATGAAGTACCCCTCAGAGGACCATTCTTCTTTTGTTATCTCCCATTTTAAACCACCAAATAAAAACTCCATAGAATTTTATTGTCCTATGATTAGAGAGATTATGAGTATTGGTTCGAGTTTGATGTCTAAGAGCACTTCCGCACATGTTGCTGATACACAATCCTATCTTGGATTTGATTTTGATGTGGATTCATATTCTTATTTTGATCATGTTCACTCTAATTATGAAATGGTTGTTGAGTATGTTGATGGATTTGATGCTTTATTCTATGATTTTGATGATGTCTATTCTGATACCAATGCTCTTTGTGCACATATTACGGTTCCTTCAATGTCTCCATCCATACTACACCCTCCTTCATTAGAACTCAAGCCATTGCCACCAAATCTGAAATACTCATACTTGTTGAGTGGTGAGAGATTACCTGTTATCATTGCTAACAATATCCCTTTTGAACATGAAGAAAAGCTTTTGAATATTTTGAGGGAGAACATCAGGGCGATTGGGTGGACCTTGGCTGACATATCAGGTATTAGTCCATCCATTTTCTTGCATAGGATTCTCTTGGAGGATGGGGCTAAACCAGTGAGACAACCCCAAAGGAGACTTAATCCCACCCTCCTGGAAGTTGTTAAAAAAGAAGTTGAAAAATTGCTCAAGGAAGGTATAATTTACCCTATTTCTGACTCACAGTGGGTAAGTCCAATTCAGGTTGTGCCTAAGAAAACTGGTTTTACTGTTGTTAAAAATGAGAAAGATGATTTAGTTCCAATGAGGGTGAAAAATAGTTGGCGTGTGTGTATTGATTATCGGAAACTAAATCAGACCACTCGCAAGGACCATTTCCCCCTTCCATTTATTGATCAAATGCTTGAGAGACTAGCTGGGAAAACACACTATTGTTTATTGGATGGCCTTTCTGGATATTTTCAGGTTCCTATAGCTCCATAGGATCAGGAGAAGACTACATTCACCTGTCCCTTTGGCACATTTGCCTACAGGAGGATTCCATTTGGACTTTGCAACGCCCCAGGTACCTTCCAAAGATGTATGGTGAGTATTTTTTCTGATTTTATTGAGACCTGCATGGAGGTATTTATGGATGATTTTACAGTGTATGGGTCTTCATTTGATGAATTTATAAGTAGTTTGGGAAAGGTGTTGAATCGTTGTATTGAGAAGAATCTGGTCCTGAACTTTGAAAAGTGTCATTTTATGGTAGATCATGGCATTGTCTTGGGGCATGTAGTGTCGAAACATGGGATAGAGGTTGATAGATCTAAGGTAGACATTATTTCATCCTTACCTTATCCTTAATGTGTGCGTGATGTTAGATCTTTCCTAGGGCATGCAGGATTTTATCAGCACTTCATCAAAGATTTTAGTAAGATCGCTCTTCCTATGTCACGATTACTTCAAAAAGATTCTGATTTTGTGTTTGATGATTCTTGTAGGACTTCCTTTGATGTGCTAAAGAAGTGTCTGACCACTCCACCTATCATACAGCCCCCACGGTGGGACCTTCCATTTGAGCTTATGTGTGACGCCTCCAACTTCACGGTTGGAGCTGTCTTATCTCAGAGGGTGGAAGGACATTCACATGTGATTGCCTATGCATCAACAACATTGGATTCAGCCCAATCAAACTACACAACCACGGAAAAGGAGTTTCTTGCTGTCATATTTGCTTTAGATAAATTCCGTTCATATTTATTGGGCTCTAAAGTAGTTTTTTTTCTGACCATGCAGCTTTGAGGTACCTCCTGAAGATGCCAGATGCAAAGCCATGACTTATCCGTTGGATGCTCCTTCTTCAAGAGTTTGACATTGAGATAAAGGAAAAAAAGGGGTCAGAAAACTTGGTGGGCGACCACATGAGTAGGCTTACTCACACACTAGAGGATGACACCTTGGATCAGGTACCACTTCGGGACACTTTCCCCGATGAGCATCTCTATACCATCTCAGGTACGCATCCTTGGTATGCTGATTTAGTTAACTACCTTGTTGCTTCTGAAATCCCTGCAAATTTAAAGAAACATCAAGTCCAAAAAATTAAAGAGTGAGTCAAGATTTTATGTTTGGGATGATCCATACTTATGGCGCATGTGTAGTGACCAAGTCATTAGGAGGTGTGTTCCCGATCATGAGTTTGAGTCTGTTTTGCATTTCTGTCATACACTTGCTTGTGGTGGACACTTTGGACCCCAACGGACAGCTAGGAAGGTTTTGGACTCTGGATTATATTGGCCTGGATTATTCCATGATGCCCATGTGTTTTGTAAGTCATCCTCTCATTGCCAACACACTGGGAACATTTCTAAGAGGCATGAGATGCCCCAACAACCCATACTATTCTGTGAGATTTTTTATGTATTGGGCATTGATTTTATGGGTCCTTTTCCTAGTTCATTTGGATTTTTGTATATTTTGGTTGTTGTTGATTATGTGAGTAAATGGGTGGAGGCCAAGGCCACCATGACTGACGATTCTCATGTTTTAGTGGATTTTGTCAAGGCTAAAATTTTCTGCAGGTTTGGAGTACCAAAGGCCATCATCAGTGACCGAGGGACACACTTTTTCAATAGGAATTTTGCTTCCCTCCTTCGAAAGTATGGGGTGACACACAAAACATCAACACCATACCACCCCCAAACAAATGGCCAGGCTGAGGTTTCAAATCGTGAGTTGAAAAAAATCTTGGAGAAAACCGTGCAGCCAAATAGGAAGGATTGGAGCAAGCGCTTGGATGATGCATTGTGGGCTTATAGAATAGCATACAAGACCCCATTGGTATGTCCCCATTTCATATTGTTTTTGGGAAATCATGTCATCTCCCAGTGGAAGTCGAGCATCGGGCTTATTGGGCTATAAAGAAATGCAACATGGATTTGGCCCAAGCTGGAATCCAAAGGAAGCTGCAAATTCAAGAGCTTGAGGAGATTAGATTATCATCATATGAGAACTCAAGGCTCTACAAGGAAAGATAAAAAGAATCTCATGACAAAATGATCCAACAAAGGTAGTTTCATGTTGGAGAGAAAGTCCTTCTCTACAGTTCACGACTGAAGTTAATGCCTGGTAAGTTGCGTTCCAGATGGTTAGGTCCTTATGTTGTGACTAATGTTTTTCCTTATGGTGCAGTGGAGATCACACAAGAGGACACTGGAAGGAGAATTACAGTCAATGGGAAATATTTTAAGAGATACATTGAGGGACTTCCTACTGATGCAATGGATTTTATCACAGTGCATGACCCCATCATCACTTGAGCACATCAGGCTGTTCCTAACCCTTTCACTTTTATATTATTTGTCCTATTTAAAAATTATGCATTTCATGTGAATATATCATCTCATAGGTTCACATTGAGGACAATGCAATATTTTAAGTGTGGGTGAGGGAACCTTTTAGTTTAGTAATTTCAATTGCTTTCCTGTTCAAAAAAAACAAACAAAAAAAATTGTGTGTTTTTCAAATTTTGTGTGTTTATTTTACAATTTTCTGTGTGTTCTTGAAACTTTTGAGCTGAAATGATTCTCATAACCATTTTTAAATCCATATAAATATGTGAAACAATTTACCCCTTGAAACTAAGCTTAAATGAATGTTGAAATGACTTTGTTTCAAGTTCAAATATTTATTAATTTCATGAAAAGTACGCTGAATTTTGAATCCCATTCCAATCTCACTGTCTTTATATTTGAAATCACTATCCTGTGAGGCTTCTAAACCATTATTTTCATATTCTTTACATTCACCTCACTTCTTGAGAGAACCAAACCATACTTGATTTAACCAGAATTTGATCTATTCCTGTCAAAACTTGAGGATTTGAGGTACTTATGTTTAAATGATTGAGGCATTTGTTTGGTATTAAAGCCCCTATTTCAAAGAATCATTTTTTATAATGGCCTACCTTGAATATTTAATCCTTGTAGCCCTTAGAAGCTATGCAAAGCCTGTTAGGTTAGCCACATTACAAGCCAATTTTCCCTATCCAACTAACTCTTGAAGTGAAATTGCATAATCTAGTTGAGCTTAAGTGTGGGGGAAGTTGTCTTGTGTTTTGCCACCACATTCTGTGATACTTTGGGTGGAAAATTAAATTCTGGAGAGATGTTTTTGCTGCTAAAGAAAGTCATTATATTGAAAGTTGTGCCTTTTCTAGAGCTTTCATGACAAGTGAAGTTGTGCCTTTTCTGGAGCTTCTAATTGAGGTGGAAAGCTGTGCCCATCTGGAGCTATCAAGAAAATCATGTTTGAGATGACTGAAATTTTTGATGCTGAAATAATGAATGGTGTAAACCTTTCATGACTTTTCATGATGATGGAGTTGAATTGATACTATGGGGATTGAGGAGAAGACCATATTTAAGTGAAAATTAGATTAATGCAATTTTGTTTCAAAAGAGTCAAGCCCTCCTCATTCAGCCTCAGAGTTTTTCGCATCTTAATCCTACCAACCGAAAGCCACAGAACAACCCTGAAAAGTCCTCATGATAAACATATTTCCTTGACTCACATCGGGTAGCGATGTAAGAATCTATCAAGCCTATGGTGACCCTTGTATGAGTTTGGATGAGAAAGACATTGCAAAAAAAATTGATATTTGAGTGATGAGAGAAAATTCAAGCGAGGTAAGTGTTTTGTGCATGGGAGGATAAATGAAGTGGAAATATACTGAATGATATAAATGGAGAACTTGAAATAATTGTTTTTATGAGGCATGATATCTTTTGTTTCTTGGTGTGTAATTGTTTGATCTCAAAGATATGTGTTTCAAAATTGGTTTTGATTTGATATTGATGTTTACTTGAAATGAGATTTTGCTCAGGAGTGAAAAAGGGTAAGTGTGGTGGAGTTGATAAAACACTATTTTGTTGAATATTTTATTGGTAATAAATGAAATAATTTCCTCACATTTTGTTAAATATGTTTATTTATAAAATATTTGGGATTTGATCATTCATTTGAAAATTTGGTGAAAATTCTAGTTTTACCCTTAATAGTGCACCGTAGTATTTAGAAGATAAATATTTTTATATTTATTATTTGAATTCTTAATTTTGTAAAAGTGTTCCTAACATCATTTTATACAACTTTCATTCATCACACTAGAGATAAAGAGTGCATTTGGATGGAGTAAATGAGCCATTAATCCAATGGTGGGCTGGACTCGGCAGAATGGATATGGGTTTTGTATTTGGGCCATATCTTCTACATACGGGCTTGAATGGAGCCCAAAGTTTGGAGAAAGCTCGGGGACATGATTTTTCACAAATAATCCTTCTGGAAGGCCGGTCAATTCACGCGTTTTTGAGGTCAAATTGGCGGTTCAATTTGGAATAAAATATTTGGCCGAGTTTTTCATTTCACACTTAAAAAGTTATACATCTCTAGCCCTCACAAACTCTATTTAAAGGGATTTTTAACTCTTTGAGAGGGATGGTAGAGGCTTTGGGAAGGTGTGTCCGAAAGGGTGTCTCTTGGGAGCCCCTCACAACTCTTGGAATAAGTAAGCCTTTGTGCAAACCTCTCTTCCAAAAAGGCTCTCCTCTCTCACCTCTTCTTTGTATTTCTTTTCTTTCATGTTTGTTTCTTGAATTTTTCTTCAAATAATCTTCTTTGTTAATACCTCTTCTTCTTATCTTAATCTTCTTAATTGGGTTGGAATAAAGAGTGGAGACATGATTGGGTTCTACCCTTTCAATCCGTTTCTTATGCAAAACGTCTCCACGATGACTACACCACCCATAGAAGAGTAGTTCTTTTTAGTAATCGATCGACCTCTATCCTTCTTCATTCATTTATTTTGAATCAATGAGCTAATGTAATTCAAATATTATGATCTATTAATTTATTTTTTTATTTAAATGAAACTAATCATGCAATTGAATAGTTAACACAAAACACGCGAGGTCGGGAATTGTGTGAACTGTGAGAGCACAACCTTAACCGGTAATTCAAAACCACATGGGATCAATTTGTAGAGTTAAAATATAATCCCTAAACTCAATTAATCCTCATTTCCAGAGTGGTTAGGTGCCTTAATTTACCACTTACCATAAGCTAATTTTAGAACATCAATCAAAACAGGGTGTTGCGATTGCATGTTCTGAAGTTAGCCTAAGGTTAAATTCACTTCAATCTTCGTGGTAAAGTTAATTCTCGTAGGGTTCGGGATTTAACAAATTAAGGGATCATAATTAAGTGAATATTAATTTAAATTATAATGATTAATAAATTATTGAATAGGTAGAGTTAGATCGATTATGTCTTTTAAATATTGTCTAAACAAACATCTTTTTGTTGTGTCATTTTAATCATACTTCATTTCAAAACTAAAAATAAAAAAAATACAATCTTCTTCCAGCAAACTTCTTCTAGATTTATAAACTATAAACAACCACCCCCATAATTTCAAGTAGTGTTTTTATTCCCTTTTATTTTGTTTCTAGAATACCTCTGAAAAGTTGTTTTAATTCACTTCCTCCTTTGAGAGACGACCTTGGTCAGCCACTCTGCTGCACCTAAGTACCCCAAAATCACACTAATCAGTTGAGGGCGCCCACGACAGCGCTCTATCAAGTGAAAATTCAAAAATGAATATTAGATAAGCGAGATCAATTGTTTGATTGAAACTAGAAAAGATCAAGCCTAGGGGATTCGGGCTATGTAATGGGTCTCCCTCTACCCAGTCTAAAGAGGTCTTTTCTTTAAATAATAAAATGAGGCTTTAGCCCCAACCTTTAAAAAAAGGATCAAGAAAAATTGTTAACTTACAAAACATCATCGGGAAAATGGATAACACAGAAAACATAATAGATAAAAGTGGAGAATTGTTGTATATTATAGTAGAAGTAACAATAAAATTCAAATGATCGGGCTAGTATAGTCCTTGATCGAAAATATAATGTAGTAACTGTTGAAGTCAGACCACAAGCACCCACTCCATCATTTATTATTGATTTGGGTATGAAGCAGAATCAAAAGATTCAGAGAACCCATGGGATAACCAATGGTGCAGTATTGCCATGCAGGAATATTCCCCTCATAAGATGTTATTGTTGCAGAAAAATGGGACATGCACAAAATGTTGGTTCCATAGAAAATTGATACCAAAGTAAACAGGACCAACATAGGTAGTTATGGAGAGCTTAATTTTCCATTTCATCATTTGATGGTCACTATTTCAAGTGTAGAGTATTTGGACACATGGAAAGATAATTATCATCAATAATATAGAGTAATGTGATAAAGAAGACTGAGTTTGGTTATAAGAAGAAGAAAAATGTGTCATCAAATGAGTTAAAGATGAAAAATTGATTTGAATCTCTATAATATGAAGCCAGTGCATAATATTCTATGGAATTTCAAGAGTATCAATACATACCATGTATGAAGTTAGATACATGGATAAAAAAATAAAATATTTGAGTAGGAAGTGGTAGCAAAAATTACTTTTAATGAATCAAATCACACTGGGATATGGATCATTGATAGTTTATGCACCTCCCATATGACAGGAAGCATGGATTTGGTGATGGGAATTAGGTATGATAAATAAGGTGTCATAAGATTTGGCAATGATGAAGTATTGATAATTATTGGCTCTAGGAAAGAAAAGTTTGGGGGGAATACATGAAACGTGTAGATGTTTTTGTTATTTAAGGTCTTAGTCACAAATTATTAAGCATAAGTCAATTATGTGACCCGGGACATGCCATAATATTTTCTAATAAAATATATGTTATAAAGGAAAAAAGATGGTTCTGTTGTATTGTAAGTAAATCATATGAAAGGGAATTTCTACCTCATGAGTGGAGAACAAGATATGTGCTTTATGTCTAAGAAAAAAGAAAATAAGTTGTGGCATAAATTTCTTGGCCACATGATCCAAACATCCTTGGAAGATCTGGTGAATTATGATGTTGCTTGAGATCTCCCTATATTATCACAAGATCGTACACATACATGTGATGACTTCCAATAAGGGAAGATTATTTGAAATACATATAATGAAAAAGAGAAAAGGTCAACAAGATTTATTGAGTTGGTTCATATTGATCTATGTGGACAAATATCACCAATATATCTTAATGGGAGGAGATACTATGTTTGCTTCATTGATGATTATAGCAGAATGGAATCAGTATCAATCATTACCCACAAGTCTAAGGTGTATAGTTTCATTATAAGATATCATCGGGAAGTTGAAAAGATGCTAGGTCATAAAATCCAAAAGATCCAAATAGATAATGAAATAGAGTTAACAAATATCCAAGATGAGGATTATCAAGAGAAACATGGGATAAGACATCAAGTTTTAGGGGTAATAACTCCACAATGGAATGGATTAGTTGAGAGCAGAAATTAAACAGTCAATAAAATGGATAGAATAGTGCTTAGTGAGAAATACCTTCTAGAGAAATTTTTTAAGAAATAGTGATGAAAGTATTCTACACTTCAAATATAGCATTACTATATCTGAAAGAATAAAAGACTCCATATAAGATGTGGTATGGAAATAATCCATCATTGAAGCACTCTTGAATCTTTGTACGTAAGTGTTTCATTCTCAACAAGGAGAAACATAGGAAGTTTTAATCACATGGAGATAAATGGATATTTCTTGACTACTCAAAGAAAATAAAATCATATAAATGCTTCAACAAGAGTCTAGGAAAGATTTTTGAAATCCATGACATAAACATAGTGGGGAATGAGGATAATATTAATCAAATACATGATCAGTCTCAGGAGGATAGTGACGAAGAAATAATAAAATTAGGGGATGCTCTGGTTTAGAGGTTGACTTAGAAGAATATTTAGATGGTGAAAAGGATGAGAACAATTTAGTATATGTACACTAATAAAATAGAAGAGAGAAAACTGATAGATAGAACATAATTAGTGATCAGACATCTCTAGTTCCAACAAAGAGGATGAAGGATCTATAGTAAGCATCATACCTATCACAAGTAGAACCTAAATGTTTTGATGAAGCAGCTGGCTATGAGAATTGGGTTCAGGATATGAATGAATAGCCTAACCAAATTGATAAAAAATAGACATGGAAAATTATTTTAATACCAACATAAAATAATTTTATTAGGATGAAATGGGTCTTTCATAACAAGATTAATGAAGATGGTATGGTGATTAGAAACAAAGCATGACTAGTGTGTAAAGGGTGCTCCCAGATATAAGAAATCGATGTTGATAAAACTTTTTCACCTGTTGCAAGGATAGATACATTCAAATTATTCTTGTAAATAACAGTGAAAAGAAAGTTCAAGGTGTTCCAGATGGATTTAAAAGTAAACATTTCTAAATGGGGTTTTATAAGAATAAGTTTATTTTAAAAAACCAGATGGTTTTCTAATTCATATATATAAGAACAAATTTTCTCAGTTAAAGAAAGATTTATATGGTCTGAATCAATCACCAAGAGCATGTTATTCAATTCTAGACCTATTTCTAAAAAATCTCACTTTGAAATCACTTATTTAAAATACAAAAATTTCCAAAATATTTAGGAAAACATTTTCTTTGAAAAGAACCTTGGAAACATATAACAGATGATGCAAGTATGAAACTGTACTAAGACTTCAAGACATGTTATTGGTCCACTTTTCCTTGGTCCAATGTGCTCTTTAATTGGTCTCCCTCTACCCAAATCTAAAGAGGATGTTGATTTCATAATAAGAATTGGCTTTTATCCAACTTTAAAAAAACAATTATTCCCTTCAGATTTTTGGGAAAAAATAAAAATTACCTCATTCATAAAATGTTGAGAAGATTCCTTTTAAAACATTTTGTAAATATTAAAAAAGGATTAAAATTAATTTAAATAATTATTGGAGAATAGATAAAACATTCTTTAAAATATTTTTAAAAAATATAAACATGGAAGAAAATGAATTTTGACCAAAAAGTGGAAATTAAACCGGATTTCCTTAAAAATATTATTTTAGTGTATTGAGTACTTAAAGAGATGTAAATGGAATTGAAACATGTAATATCCATAATAAATAGAGTATAATATAAATAATTATATTCTTTAAAGGTATATCATGAAATTTACTAATCATAAACATAATAATAAACAATTCTGACAAATAAGGAGATTGTAATATAAAATTGTTACTGCTTTAGTGATCTCCGTATCAAACCCTTATGAAAGAGAAAACCCTTGATGGATTTTTAAAACACCATAATTTTAATTAAATATTTATAAAATAAATTTATGATAATTATATACACCACATAGAGGAAGCAAGTGGTGAATATGGCATAAGTCTCAAAGAAATTAAAGTGAGATGAAAAAATCATACCTCAAGTTAAACTTTTTTAAAATGTTCTCAAAACTCATTTATAATAAATTTAAATTTATTATACCTATATATAATAATATTTTCATGATTATAATATCATATTTTATCCACTTATAACATTTACAGACTAATTTATTAATAATTCCTTGTTAAAATCATTATTTTTGGGTGTTGATTGTATCGTTTTGCATGATAATTTCAGTTTGATAGTTCTGATCCTTGTACTTAAATCTTGGTTCGATAATCCAAAATATATTAATCATGAAATGAATAATATTTTTATTAATTATATATATATATATGGATTCATCCATAAAATTTAGAGGCATAAACATTAATTACACTGTTCATGGAGATGGTAGGTCGTACATACACATGAATGTTGTATTCACTTTTCAATGGATAGAATGAAAGAATGGTAAATAATAAATATCAATTCTTGAATTATTATTATTATATCATATATATCATATCTATTCATTTATTCAATCCTTATTACCATCCATGTAAGGTGTAAATGAAAAATGAATCACATTTCTTCGTGGAGGTGGTAGTCCAGACATACACACGAGCGATGTAATTATTTTCAAACAGACTATAAATTAAGAAGGTAGATATGATATTATATTTATAAAAGAATAATTATATAATAAATAACATAAATAAACTTTAAAAATTTATAAAAACTATCCATGTAAAGTGGTTATGAAAAATGAATTACACCGCTACGTAGAGACGGTAAGTCAAACATATATACGAGCGACGTTTTCTATTTCTGTAGGATAAAAATTTGGTATAAAATAGTTTTTCTATAATCATAATAAAAATTAATAATAATAATAGTATAAAGTAATTATTTTATAATGCTTACCATGGATTTTTAGGGGTTATAATAATAAATTAAATTTAAGACGCTCGGTTACATGTTATATCCCTTCATTGAGAAACCTCTTTTGTCTTACACCTTACGCATTAAAGGGATGGTATTTTGTAAAGAATAGAATTTTACAATATGGTTATAGAATAATGGAATTTATTATTGTAGGGATTTTTTTATCTGTGTGGATCAAAGGTTGTGTTTAATAGATGAGAAGATATGCCCCTGTATAACTGAGTGGGGAAACTCTTGTAATTATTTAAAGTATTAAATTAACATAAATTAATTTTTGTAATAATTTGACTCAAATTTAAATATTTAAAATATATGATTATTATAAGTTTAAATAATCTCATTTAATATAATTTATACCATTTTATGTGATGTATTAACCCTTATCATTTAGTTTTAACCCTCGTTAATGCTTTTGACAATTATATTAATATCAAAGGTTTTTACTCTTTATGGGTAAAGAATTATAAAATAAAAGGGAATGTGGACCATGAGTAGACCATAATTGATATATTATACTATATCTAATTCCATTGGTTTATTATTGTATTTTTATTAATTTTAATACATTTAATAGAAAATTGTTTATTATAAAATATTATTAATGTCATCTTGTTAGTTACATGAATTATTATAATATAATATGTGTCTAACTCATGTGAAATGGTTCCAAAATGACATGGATTTTAATATAAGGAATATTTAGTCTTAATATAGTAATTAAATCAAAAATTTAAAGGTTTATATATCATTTTGAACCTTATCTTTAGGTTTAAACCCTTTGTTAATCAGTTTTAACCTTAAAAGTGGTAATGACATTTTCAATATTAAAGCTTTATAAATTTCCTTATAAGTTGTAAATTGTTTAATAAATGGAAAATGGATGAAATTTTATATCATGTATCACCCTAATTATCCACTTTTAAATTTTTTATGATTTTTCAATAATTTAATAAAATATATTTAAAATAAAATACTATTTATGGAATATTTAAAACTATTCATGAAAACAACATGACAGTAATGTAATTTGAAAATAAACCTTTAAAACATGAATAATATGTTATATTTATCTATAAAATTATCATTACATAATAATTAATCCATATTTTATTACATTTAATATTTTTAAAATTGTATATTTTATTTTTATATTACTTGAATAAATATATTGTCGGCATTATATAATCATTTAAGATAATTATTCAGTCACTAAAAATTTAAAATAAATTAACATTATAAAAAAATTAATTTATCTATAAAATAGACATTTATAGTTGAACTTACCATTTTATTACCCTTATGTAAAAAAAATATATTAAATTCAAGAGGGTAATATTTGGTATTGAGTCTTTTCATAAAATAGTATAGAGGTTATAATTAAATAAAAATGTCAATGAGTGGTCATATATTATATACATCGATGTAAAAGTCATTACTCAACTCAAAGAATAGGATAAATAAATATTTTAGAGATGTTTTAAAGCCTTAACCCAGATTTTTTTCCAGGTTTTACCCGTTTTACCCTTACTAAGATAGTAAATATTTACCTAGGTTAAAATTTATAATAACCAAAAATAAAAAGGGAAATATTTACCAAATTTTATCGTTATAATTAAAAATTATTAATTAATTTTTCTATATTCAATTGACATTATTTTAAAATTTTAATTTTAAATTAAACCCATATTACATGAAAAAAAATAGTATTCCAGAAAAAAAAATGTTTTTTAAAGTATAAAAGGTATTTATACTAAAATCCTAAATAAAATTAATTAAAAAAACATATTTGGATTATTCATAATATAAATGAACTAATGTTATTTTTTATCTAATTTTAAAAAAAGATGTGTATATTTTTCAATTCTTTAAACTAAAATTAATTTTTCATTAAAAACTAACTAATTTTAACTATTAATCAATAAAATAATTGTTGGTCGGAGTGGATACTCAAGAGGGGGGTGAATTGAGTTCCAATTAAAATTTCTATTTTAAAACTTTGTCTTAAAATCCCCCTAATAAAATACTAAATTAAACTGTAGTGAATTTATATCAAAGTAAGGGTTCGGTTGGGTTCTCAAGGGATTGATTATTTCCCAGTTAATCAAAACATAAAGGTTGATTAACTTTTTAAACCAACTTACTGATTTAAAACTAATATAAACACTTGCGAATTTAATTATCAAAGTGACTTTAAAACAGTTTTGGTTTTAAATAAATTAGCAGTGGAATAAAGAATAACTTTGAAATATATAGCACAGCAGATATAACCAAGAGGTTCAGTCTCAAGCTGAGACTTAGTCCTCTCAACAATTTGTATAAAGATGATCTACACCCTAGATCAGGGATTACAACAGTATACAACTGTCCAGGTCCAAGACCTCTACCACTATTATCTGTGGGAACAGAAACAACAGCAACCAGCTGTCCAGGTCACACGACCTCTACCACTATCCCAGTGGGAAATAAAAGAAGTAAGAGAGTTGAGTGAGGATTTAAAAATCCTCCAGTTAAGGTACAGGAGACAGTGTGTGTATGAAAATACAGCATATAACACACACTGCTGAATATGTAAAAAGATAAATCACAGAGCAAATATTTAGAGTTTAGAAATGGATCTAGTGATTGTCATGCAGTTCTGGACTCCTTTGATTGATCAGAATTCGCTCTGAGTCCTCTTCTGGTTTTTGTCTGGAAAACAGAGTATCGTCTGTTTCCTTGACTTCCAGGTTCAGAGATAGAGAAGAAGTAGTCGATGAAGTTCTTGTTTTATGTTCTTGTTCTCAGCTCTTCACTGGTTAGCACGATTTTAGGTTATCTTCTTGTAAGCTCAGACGTCTCTCTTCATGTACACCAGCTCGAGTGTTCTTCACTTGTTCAGCGCGGCTGCAACCTATTCACAGCACGTGTTCAACTCTTTGATCTATTCAAGTGTATACGCGCGTGTGTATCTCTCATCTCGACAACAATATCCTTCTTTTAAATCACGAGCTCCAGCAAAAGATATGATTTCATTTTTGCAGGTACGAGGTATGGTTTCCTGACATCCAACAAATAGACATTAATAATATGTCAGTGCATTAATATATACCTAATATGACTGTTTGTTTGGTTAATCAATAATAAATAATTAAAGCATGTCGGGGTTCTGTCTCTGAACGGTTGCTCGTGATAATGGTAGACTTTTGTTACAGTAGGTGTCTGTAGGTCTGAGTATCGGTAGACATTTGTAACGGTAGGCTTGTCTGTCGGTAGACTTGATGTATCGATAGCAGTGGACTTGTAACAGTAGCGGTGGCTCTGCCTTTACCAGTAGCGGTAACTCTCTATCGGTAGTTGTGGCTCTGCCTTGTATCGGTAGCGGTAGCTCTTTATCAGTAGCATAATGGTGGACTTCAGCATATCGGTAACAGTCAAAATCATTGTATCGGTAGCTCTATCAGTAGATTTTGATGCAGCGATGGACTTTGGGTATCAGTTGGGTATCGGTAGCTGTACCGGTAGCTGTATCGGTAGCTCTCTTATAGTTGTAGCTCCAACATATCAGTAGACTTAACGGTATCGGTCGTTGTGAGCTATAATGGTTGCTAACTTGTAACAGTAGCTATTTTTTCTGACGGTAGCTACTGTCAAACGGTTTCTCTACTCTGTATCGGTATCTAGTTTGGAACGGTAGCTAAAAACTGTTTGAGCATTCACTTGGAAGAATGAGTTAAGTCATAGTAAACATATATCGGATAATTCAAAAGATTTAATTTAAGCATAATGAAGTTAAAAACATATATTAAAGTATATTTGGAATGTATTAATCATAATCAATATATAAAGAAAGAATGGTTGGGATTATCAAAACACAATAAAGCAACTTAATTCCATAGGGTTCAACGATCTCCCCCTTTTTGATAATCACAACTTATGCCAAAATAAAGTAATATTAGATAAATGAATATATATATCAAAGTATGATATCAACAGTATAGTATCAGAGAGAAAAAAAATCTCGGGAATTGATATTAAAAAAAATAGAATCAGAGGAAAAATATGAAAACAGGAATATATCAAGAAATAACGTAGTATCAGAGGAAAAAACAAGCAAGATTCTTTTGTTTTCATATTCCTCCCCCTATCAATTTAACTACAGGATTCTCCTCCAAAGTAGTGATTTTCCCCCCATTTGTCCCCTTAGGTGAACAACATTCTCTTTCTCGCTCTCTGGATACAGGTTTCCAAAAATTTCTCCCCCTTTGTGATTAACAAAAAGGAGGGTATCAGAGAAAAGAGAAGTACTAGGAAAGAAAATATACAGATTAAAATAGACAGTGAATAGAGGAATGAAGTATTGGATTGATAAGAAAAAGATACATTTGGGAAATTCAGAAAAGTAAAAAAATAATACAATGAATCCCATCAAAAAAATGTAGCTAGAAGTACTCAATCATCCTCTTCAACAGGTGTCTTTCCCTTGGGATCAGCAGAGGGTGCAGAGGTAGAGTCAACAGGCTTGGGAATTCCTGAAAGAACTACTGGTGGATCAGCAACTGAAATAGTACCAGATTTGTAATCTGTCTCTCTCTGAGGGATCAAAGGTGCCAAGCTCCTGATGGTTTGAACTGGAGGCAGTCGAGGAGTACTCCCAGAGGCAGAAGGTGGAAGGGAAGGTGGTACAATAACAGGTCGAGCATCCACATGTAGGAAAGGCAGCAAGAGATTCCTGAAATCCATTATGATGCTTCCACCTCTCTCCATAGCAGATAAAAAATCATCTCTATTCTCAATAAACTTATCTAAAGCAGGAGTAAGCTCCCTGAGCTTACTAACCTGTTCTCTGAAGGCTTGGGTAACTGGAGGTAACTTCATATTCTCAATCAAAAGCTTGAAATGGGTTGTCATTTGGTGCTTGGTATAAACTTTTTCAAAATAAGCATCCACCTTATTTTTTATTTCCTCTTGAGAAGCAGCAGCTGCCCGCAGGTGATCATGAACAAAACTACTAACTTCCCTAGTGGTAGCTAGAATATAGGTATCTGAGGCACCACTGAGACTGGCCTTATCCAATTCTTCCTGAATAATAGTACGGATTTGGTCAAGGTTCACACTTGTGATGGATGAGGGAAGAGGTTTCATTGAGAAGGCCACTGTCTCCTTGAAAGAGTGAGTCAGACTACTAACCACCTTCTGAACAAGTTCATCCTGACTGTTCAGATGTTCTTTAACTAACTTCTTAAAGGCCTAAAAAACTTCCACAAACTGTTTTCCCACTTCTTTGATATATTGAATGTCAGTGTGCACTTGGGTTTGAGAACTTTTCAAAGCAGTCAATGAAGCAATTGATTGTCTAAGAGCAACTACATCTCCTGTACAACTCTCAATTTGAGTGTGGCACACTTTAAGTTCATCCACCATTTCTTTCACAGGACTGGACACACTACATCCAATGGATAACTCAAGGGATTACTCCATGCTTTTCATCTCTTCAACCATACTTTTCTTCATATCTGCCACTGATTCTCTTATTGCTTCTATCAATTCGGCTTTTAAAGACTTAAGATCCTCCTTGGTTGCCACATTGTCAGCCACAGTAGGTATGGTAACTGACTCCTTTTGGGGTTGGTCTTCCTCATCATAATATCCATAAGAAAGTCCAAGAATCATATATCTGGGATCTGATGTCCAACCTTCAATGTCATATGATACTGATACTGAGCCAAGATTCTCTCCCTCACTTAGAATAATTTCCTTAGGTATCTCTTCCAACTCTTCTTCCTGAGGTAATTCTGCAATTTCTTCTATAATTACAGCAGATCCAGTAGCCATTTGTTCTGAGTCATTAATGACTCTCTCATCAACAGGTGTTGCTGCTATGTCTTCCTGATCAGGAACTATTCTGACTATACTGACTATTAGAGGACTCAAAATGAGCTCTTTTTCAACATTTTCCTCATCATCTGCTTCACCATCAGCCTCCTTTTCTCTATGATCAGATTTGGTTGTCCATCCTCCTCAAAGGTGTCCTTGATAACATATTGGCATGATTCTTCTCCTTTTTCTGTAGTCTCTGAATCATTGTCCTTCAAGACATTTTCTCTATTTGGTAGTGCTTTTGGAGGGCTAGCTACTCCATAAGAAATAACTTGATGCACAGGACTAGGGGGTAAGTCTGGGTCTCCCCCTTCCTCAACTGAAGTCTCTTCATCCTCAGCTTCATCATCATTGTAGACTGGTTCTGGCTCATCTGGTCTAAGACCAGGATCTCTCACATCCTTTGGTCTATATGGATGATCCACAGGAGTGAACTTGTCATAAATTCTTCCATCATCATTTACCCATGATTTCTTCCAAGGATTCTAGCTGACTTTCATGTATTTACAGATAGTTATTGTAATACAGAAGTTATCCTTAACCACTACCAGCTCATCTTGAAGTCCAGCTATCTCCTTCGCTTTCAGCATCACAGAAATTAGCTTTGAGAAAAACAAGGCATTTGATTTTGACTTCGGTCTAGTCATCTCTTCCACTTGAACCATAATCAATCTACATAGATTGATTCTCACACTGTGCTTCAGAAAATTTAATAGATATATGTCTTGGAATCTTAAAGTGGCAAAGTCTCCTCTTCTCGGACTAACAACATGCTGAATGAATTTAAATAACAGCTTATCTTCTCATGCCATCTCTATAGCAATCACCTTTCTAGGAGTCACATTCCCTGTGAGTTCCAGCAAAGAATCTTCATATTGAAACACATCACTGGTCAAAGGTACAGACTTGGAATAATAAGGAAAATCTCCCTCATGAGGAACTCTCAGGTTCTCAGCCCATTCTCCTAAAGTAAACAACACTTCCTAACCATTCACATATGAAACCAATCTGCTTTCTTCTTCAGACTTTTCAAAATGAACGAATTCATAGAACTGTTTCACCAGTCCTAGATAATAAGGTCTGTTGTTGTTCACAAATCATTCTAGAAAACCTTGTTCTTATAACACTCTAAGAACCAACGACTTGCTTTCCATAAGCCATTCTGCACACACCTCTTTTTCAACAAATATCTCGCGCTTCGATAGGTGTGGGTTTACTGGTCTTATCTGAGCTACACTTCCACTGCCACTTCCACTGGCATCAGTATTAGATACTTTTTGTCTCTTTGCTGCCGGCGCTTCATTTCCATCAGTCATCTGAGGTCTCTTGATGCGGGCCATTACGGATTTGAGGCTAGGGTTCTGAAGTTCGAGAGGTTTAGGTTTAGGAGAGTTCAAGCAGACAGGTTCGCGGTGAGATTGAGTGAGTCTAGTTCGAGTTTTAATATCATTTAGGATTCATAAATCACATAAATCATAAATAAAATAAAACAGTTCGATGACTCGGATTTACAGAAAAATATAGTGCACAAATATACCGATAAAGTTTTCAAACGGTAAGGTTTCCCTAATGGTGAGGTCTCCCTAATGGTGAGGTCTCCTTAACGGTGAGGTCTCCCTAACGGTGAGGCCTCCCTAACGGTGAGGTCTCCCTAACGGTGAGGTCTCCCTAACGGTGAGGTCTCCCTAAAGGTGAGATCTCCCTAACGGTTTCAAGGGTAAGTTATCATTCCTAATTCATGTTTTATGAAACTTAATATTTCTGAACATAAAGGCTTAGTGAAAATATCATCTAATTGAAGTTCAGTGCCTATGAACTCAAGTGTTATATCACCTATTTGATAATGATCTCTTATAAAATGGTGTCTAACATCAATGTGTTTAGTTCTAGAGTGAGACACAGGATTCTTGGAGATATTAATCGCACTAGTGTTGTCACAGTTGATTGAAACATGTTTAAAGTCAAATGCATAATCCAGTAGTGTGTGTTTCATCCACAGAATTTGTGCACAGCAACTACCAGCAGCGATGTATTCTCCTTCAGAAGTATACAATGCAACCGAGTTCTGTTTCTTACTACACCATGATACTAGGTATTTTCCAAGTAAGTGACATGTTCCAGATGTGCTCTTCCTATCTAACTTACAGCCAGCGAAATCAGCATCTGAATAACTTGTTAAGTCAAATGATTGTCCTTTTGGATAAAACAAACCTAAATTTACAGTATACTTAAGATATTTAAAAATACTTTTAATAGAAATCAAGTGTGATTCTTTAGGATTAGCTTGAAATCTAGCACACATACATACACTGAACATAACATTTGGTCGACTAGCAGTAAGAAAAATTAAAATCCCAATCATGCCTCTGTAATTAGTTTGATAAACTGGTTTCCCAGATTCATCAACATCCAATTTACTTGTGGTACTCATAGGTATATCACTTTCTTTTATACTATCCAAACCAAAACGTTTTAATAAATCCTTAGTATATTTACTTTGATTTAAAATAATTCCATATTTAGTTTGAAAAATTTGAAAACCAAGAAAATACTTAAGCTCTCCCATTAAGCTCATTTCAAATTCATTCTGCATAGCCTTTGAAAAATCAGTACATAAATAATTTTTAGAAGATCCAAAAATAATATCATCAACATAGATTTGTACTATTAATACATCTTTTGAAATTCTTTTTATAAAAAGAGTTGGATCATCTATTCCTTTTATAAATCCTTTTGAAATAATAAAGTTTGAAAGTCTTTCATACCAAGCTCTTGGAGCTTGTTTTAAACCATCTAAAGGTTTAGAAAGTTTAAAAACATGATTTTGAAAATGAGGATTTGAAAAACCAGGTGGTTGTTCTAAAAAAACTTCTTCAATAATAAAACCATTTAAAAAGCACTTTTCACATCCATTTGATATAACTTGAAATTCAGATCTGATTCATAGGCAAGTAAGATCCTAATAGCCTCTAATCTAGCTACAGGTGCAAAGGTTTCCTCATAGTCAATTCCTTCTTCTTGATTGTAACCTTGTGCAACTAGCCTAGCTTTGTTTCTAATGATGTTTCCATATTCATCAACTTTGTTTCTAAACACCCATTTCGTGTCTATGGTGATAGTGTCCTTAGGTCTTTCTACTAATTTCCAGACTTTGTTTCTTTCAAATTGATTTAGTTCTTCTTGCATAGCCATTACCCAGAATTCATCATTGATAGCATCATTGATATTTTTAGGTTCTAGCTGTGACAAGAAGGCTTGATGTTCAACCTGATTTCTAAGAGAAGCTCTAATCTGTGTTCCTATATCTAGATTTCCTACAACAGCATCTAAAGGATGGTTCTTTATAATCCTAGTTGGTCTTGAAAAGGTAGGGCTAGAGATTTCAGGTTCATCAACAGGTTGAGGTTCAACAGAAGCAGGTTCTGGAAAATTTCCAGAACTGGATGTTTTAACTACATGTCCATTGTCTTTATCATTAGGGTTTAAAACAGAGAGATCATCTTGAATATTTTCAAGAGAGGTCTTAGGTTCATGTGGATCAGTTTCATCAAATTTGATGTGAACAGATTCTTCCACACATTTGGTTCTATTATTAAACACTCTATAGGCTTTACTAAAAATAGAGTAACCTAGGAAAATTATTTTATCACTCTTGGATGCAAACTTGTCAAGATTATATTTAGTATTAAGAATAAAGACTTTGCAGCCAAAAACTTTGAAGTAGTTAACCTTAGGTTTCCTATGGTTCCACAACTCATAAGGGGTCCTCTTAAGAATGGTTCTAATCAAGACTCTATTAATAACATAACAAGCTGTATTTACAGCTTCAGCCAAAAAATATATAGGTAGGTCATACTCATTAAGCATAGTCCTAGCAATTTCTTGCAGGGTTCTATTCCTCCTTTCTACTACACCATTTTGTTGGGGTGTCCTAGGGGCAGAGAAATTGTGACTATAGCCATTGTGTGAGCAGTAAGATTCAAACTCATGATTTTCAAACTCAAGGCCATGATCTCTTCTCAGAGTTTTAATCTTAAGTCCACTAATGTTTTCTACAGACTTGGAGTATTTTACAAAGCAAGAACAAGCTTCACTTTTGTGAGCTAGAAAATATACCCAAGTATATCTAGAATAGTCATCTACAAGAACATAGACATAATGCTTCCCATTTAAACTAGAAACTCTAGTAGGTCCAAATAAATCCATGTGAACCAACTCGAGAGGTTGAGAAGTTGACACTTCTTTCTTTGATTTAAAAGAAACTTTATGTTGCTTTCCCTTTTGATAGGGATTACAAACTTTGTCTGCTGGAAATTCAAGTTTGGGTAGGTCTCTAACTAAGTTCTTCCTAGAAATTTTTCTAAGTGAATTCACATTGCAGTGTCCTAATCTTCTGTGCCAAAGACAAGACACTTTATGAAAAGCATTTAAACAAGTAATATTTTGCTTAGCTAAAGAATTTAAATCAACAGCATAAACATTTTCATTTCTCAAAGTAGGAAACACTAAAACATTTTTAAAATTAAAAACATTGCAGGAATCATTTTCAAATTTAACATAAAAACCATCATCACATAACTGATAAATACTTAACAAATTTTATTTAAGTCTATCAACAAATAAAACTTTCGAAATTAATTCTGAGTCAGTGTTACCAATCTGGCCTAAGCCGATGATTTTTCCTTTTGAGTTATCACCAAAAGTGACAAACCCTCCATCAACTCTGACTAAGCTTTTAAAGCATGAGAAGTATCCTGACATATGTCTTGAACATCCGTTGTCCAAGTACCAGGTCTTTTTACAGGATCTCTTTAAGCAGGTTTCCTCAGATGTGTTTGTCATAAAACATATGTTCGCCTTGTTTCAGTGTTCAGTTTTAGAAACATCAGATTCACTAGAACTGTCCTCATAAGCACTCCAAGTAGACTTCATGGCTTTCTTATACTTGTTATCCTTGTATTCATACTTCTTCTTGTATTTTAGCTTTGGACAGTCGGCTTTTATGTGTCCTTTCCTTTTGCACTCATAACAGACAACTTCATCTGATTTATCAGGCTTCTTCCAATACTTTTTCCAATGTCCTTTGTTGTCATACTTACCTTTGTAGTTTGACTTTCTGAAAAACTTCTTCTTCCTATAAAATTTCTTAAACCTTCTGGAAATGTGAGCCATCTCAGCATCACTATCAGAATCACTCTCACTGTCTTCACAGCTTGAACTTTCATTGATAGCTTGAAGCTTTTCCTTTTCCTTATTCTTTGAGGTTGTAGTTTTGAAGGCAATAGACTTCCTCCTAGGTTCATCATCTTCTTCTTTGTTCACCTTGAGTTCCTCTTCATACATCATCAGTTTTCCAATTAGTTCTTTGACTGGCAGTTCTCCAATGTCACATGATTCTCTAATTGAGACAGAATTTCCCCTCCATCTTTCAGGTAGACAACTAAGAATTCTCATAATTTGTTCCTTTGATGGAACATCCTTTCCCAGAGAAGTCATTGTATTGACAATTTCATTAAACCTGAGATACATGTCAGAAATGGGTTCATTAGGCTTCATCTTAAAATTATCATACTTAATAGTATAGGTATTCAATCTCATCTCCTTAACATTAGTTTTTCCTTCATGAGAAACATCTAAGGTATCCCAAATTTCATATGCAGTTTTACAAGAAGATATTCTATTAAATTCCTCATCTCCTAGAGCACAGTATAAAGCATTCATATCTTTACAATTATTATTGTTGGTTGTCTTAGTAGCTTCATTCCAAGTAGATCTAACAGTAGTTGTTATTTTGTATTCAGATTCTATAGCAATCCAAATATAAAAACCCATGCTCTCTAAATGAATTTTCATCTTGATTTTCCACTGAGCATAGTTAGTGCCATTGAAAAAGATTGGTCTATTGGTATCAACACCTTCAACTCTATTTTCCATGATAACTAAATTAAAGAAAATATTTTAAAAAGATAAAAATTTAGAAATAACAGAAATTTTAAGAACTTTAAAATACAACTAAAATCACAATTGAAAAACAGAGTACTTTAGAAAATATTTTAACAACCTCTGATACCAAATGTTGGTCGGAGTGGATACTCAAGAGGGGGGGGTGAATTGAGTTCCAATTAAAATTTCTGTTTTAAAACTTTGTCTTAAAAGCCCCCTAATAAAATACTAAATTAAACTGTAGTGAATTTATATCAAAGTAAGGGTTCGGTTGGGTTCTCAAGGGATTGATTATTTTCCAGTTAATCAAAACAGAAAGGTTCATTAACTTTTGAAACCAACTTACTGATTTACAACTAATATAAACACTTGCAAATTTAATTATCAATGTTTCTTTAAAACAGTTTTGGTTTTAAAGAAATTAGCAGTGGAATAAAGAATAACTTTGAAAGATATAGCACCGCAGATATAACCAAGAGGTTCAGTATCAAGCCGAGACTTAGTCCTCTCAACAATTTGTATAAATATGATCCACACCCTAGATCGGGGATTACAACAGTATACAACTGTCCAGGTCCAAGACCTATACCACTATTATCCGTGGTAACAGAAACAACAGCAACCAGCTGTCCATGTCACACGACCTCTACCACTATCCCAATGGGAAATAAAAGAAGTAAGAGAGTTGAGTGAGGATTTAAAAATCCTCCAGTTAAGGCACATGACACAGTGTGTGTGTAAAATACAGCATACAACACACACTGCTCAATATGTAAAAAGATAAATCATAGAGAAAATATTTAGAGTTTATAAATGGCTCTAGTAATTGTCGTGCAGTTCTGGACTCCTTTGATTGATCAAAATTCACTCTGAGTCCTCTTCTGGTTTTTGTCTGGAAAACAGAGTATCGTCTGTTTCCTTGACTTCCAGGTTCAGAGATAGAGAATAAGTAGTCGATGAATTTATTGTTTTATGTTCTCATTCTCAGCTCTTCACTGGTTAGAATGATTGTAGGTGATCTTCTGGTATGCTTAGACGTCTCTCTTTATGTACACCAGCTCGAGTGTTCTTCACTTGTTCAGCGCAGCTGCAACCTATTCACAGCACCTGTTCAACTCTCTGATATATTCGTGTGTATACGCACGTGTGTATCTCTCATCTCGACAACAACATCCTTCTTTTAAAGCACGAGCTCCGGAAAAAGATATGATTTCCTTTTTGCAGGTACGAGGTACGGTTTCCTGACATCCAATAAACAGACATTAATAATATGTCAGTGCATTAATATATACCTAATATGACTGTTGGTTAGGTTAAACAATAATAAAAAATTAAAGCATGTCGGGGTTCTGTCTCTGAACGGTTGCTCATGATAATGGTAGACTTGTGTTACAGTAGGTGTCTGTAGGTCTGAGTATCAGTAGACATTTGTAACGGTAGGCTTGTCTGTCGGTAGACTTGATATATCGGTAGCGGTGGACTTGTAACAGTAGCGGTGGCTCTGCCTTTACCAGTAGCGGTAACTCTCTATCGGTAGTTATGGCTCTGCCTTGTATCGGTAGCGGTAGCTCTTTATCGGTAGCATAACGGTGGACTTCAGCATATCGGTAACGGTCAAAATCATTGTATCGGTAGCTCTATTAGTAGATTTTGATGCAGCGATGGACTTTGGGTATCATTTGGGTATCGGTTGCTGTACCGGTAGCTGTATCGGTAGCTCTCTTATAGTGGTAGCTCTAACATATCAGTAGACATAACTGTATCGGTCGCTGTGAGTTGTAACGGTTTCTAGCTTTTAACGGTAGCTATTTGTTCTGACGGTAGCTACTATCTAACGGTTGCTCTACTCTGTATCGGTAGCTAGTTTGTAATGGTAGCTGAAACCTATTTGAGCATTCACTTGGCAGAATGAGTTAAGTCATAGTAAACATATATCGGATAATTCAAAAGACTTAATTTAAGCATAATGAAGGTAACAATATATATTAAATTATATTTGGAATGTATTAATCTTAATAAAGATATAAAGAAAGAATGGTTGGGATTATCAAAACACAATAAAGAAACTTAATTCCAGAGGGTTCAATAATAATATTATTAGAAAATTACCAAAACATCACCCTAAGATAATTTTAAAATTATGATTCAAAAAAATGATGTTAATTTTTTAAAATATAATTTCAAAAAATTTATGAAATTAATTTTAATTTTCAACCACAAAATTCAATAAAAATCATTTTTGAAGAAAATTCATTTTTAAATAATGAAATAAATTCAGCAAAAGTTGATTTCTCATTTCCAACCCTTCATCAACACATTTTTTTTTGAGTATGAATACTGTATAGATATTTTATAATTAAATTACTCATATTCATACCCACTAAATCAATGAGTATGTCATGTTTAAATAATAAAATTTTTATAATATATCTCAATACTCTTAAAGCTCGATGTTCCATATAAAAAAAGCTATCAAGATTATTGTTCTTTAACTAAATTTTCCAAGAGTTAAATTCTCCCCCCTTAAATAAATTTCATTATATCAATTTATCTCAACCATAAAATATTTAATTTTCTAAAATACCTTTTTTTAAACCTATATCGTATAACAGAGTAATAAAACTTCCTTTGAAAATGGGATGTGAGAAATGTAAATTTTACCCAAAATAACACATAATCAGGTTCCAAAATATGGATCAAATTGGTGGGAAGTTAAAAATTATATATGGAGGAGAAAAATAGCAACCAAGGACTAATAGAGAGTGATAGAAAAAATTTCATTAGAAAGATAATAACCACAAAACCATAAACTTTTAATAGGTGAAAAGGCCATCAATTCATCGAAAATGAAGAAAAAAGAAGAACATTTTTATTTCATGATCTTTTTTTCTGAATTTGATAGATTATTTTACTACCAAGATATATAACATTGTAAAATAAAGTTACTATATATTTTTCCATTTTAAAAACATAATTTCATCATTTGGTTGTGCTTTAAACAATTTACACTTTATATCTTTCTCCATTAAATGAATATTCAAGATGAATTTTTCATTTATAATGAGCTAAAATTAAATTTAAATTGATCATTAGATCCATAAAATAATTAAAATTTATTCCTTATTTATCTAATTATTTAAAAAACAAAAAAAATAAACATAAGTTATCCAATAAGGAAAAATATAATATATTAATATCTAAAACCTCAACAAAACCCCCAAATTTCAATTTAATCCATTTTATCAATAGATAACCTTAATGTTCCTTCAAAATATGTCTGACCAAGATTGAAACCTAGATATTAGAATTATTTAGTCTCATATACTTCCATGATCAACTTAATATGTATCTTGAAATTGTTTTAATCACTTATAAAGTCTCATACCAAAATATATGTGCCCTGATCATATATTCTACAAAATATACTAACAATTCCCCAAAATAAAGTCACGATAAATAACATATTATTTTAAAAGATAATTCAACCTTTATTTCTTAAATGAGTTCCTATCTTAGCCAAAAATATTTACATTAGATGCTTGGGTTTATCCTTTCACAGATAGATGATCATTGGTTGATTCAGAATATAAAATATGATTTCCTTATTCTATAAATTTATATGGAATCTATGTTGAGTGAGATAATAAATGCTAATAATCACTTTAAATTTCACTAAAATATATTATTTTCAGAGGTATTATTCATACAAACATAAACATGCAACCCACACTCTTGAGTGGAGGATAAATGTGCCCTAAATATCTTGATTTACTTTAGCTATTGTGATTAAATAATATTTTATTATTTACTTTTACTGTAGAAATTATTATGGTTTATTATCCTCAATATCCCTTGGATTGGGGAATTTCTTTTCATAATTCCCAAACTCCTTGCATCTATAGCACTGAATTATGATTGGTGTATTCTACTAAACTCTCTCTATTCATTTATTTACTAGAATCTTCAAATCACTTTAACATTGTTTTTCTTGATGTTCAGGATTCCCACACTCGAAACATCTTATTGTTCCCTTTATGCATTCACATGAGTAATAATTTCCACATTTTTAGAAAGTAATAGGTTGGAATTTTTTCTTCCCTCTATGTGGCATACCATTGAAGCTTCCATGAAACTCCAACTTCCTTTTTTTATAACTATGACCATGAGATTTTCTAGCTTCCATTTCCTCTTTGAGTGTACATAGAGTGATTTTTTCATAGTTTATAAAGTCCTTTATGTATTATTACTTTTGAAGAATTGGTTTCAAACCACTAAGTAAATGACCAATTTCTCATTCAGGGTTGATGATTAAACCAGAAGCATACCATGAAATTATTATAAAATTTTCCTCATTGGTACTAATGGATTTATCATCCTTCTTCTTAAGATCAAGTATTTCCTTATCCATTTTTTATGAAGAATAAGAGGTAAATAATTAATGAAAAAATACCATCTTAAACTCATACCACTCCATGGATTCAATTTAATCCTCTTATCTCATATTCTTAATAATATCCCACTATTGATCTGATTCTCCTTCAAATTGATAGATGACTAGAATAGATCTTTAGTGGTTGGAACATGAAATAATGGAAAATAACATGTCAATCGCATTGATACATCACTTAGTAAATAGTGCATTAGAATATTTGTAAAATGTGGGTGGATTTTGTAATATAAAATATTCAAGGTCAGGTTACTTCCTCCTTGGTTCATTCAAAAGTTCAATATGATCTAAGTTACCACTCATATCTTGAGAGAGTTGAGTGATAATATTAAAAAATATAGTATCTCAACTCCTAAGTTGTTTGGTTTATAATGAGGATAGTCTTTTCATTGGCCATCACATATGTTTTTCACATGATTACTTTAGGTTCTATCCATTGACTAAAACCAAAATTTATAGTGTGAGAAACAAAAGTCATAGTGAGAAGTCATATAACCATGAAAATTCATTTATAGGATGTCTAATTCATGACACATTCTTTTCAATCTATGACTCCTTTTGTTTATCCTAGTCCATACTTGGTTATCATTTATTCAAATACTTTATAATGGTTCATATAGAAAATTTAATTTAAAATAAGGGAATCCTCTGGGAGTATCAAACTAGGTGCACAGTAAGGGTACACTCATCGTGCACTATAATGATGGTCAGAATATAATCATACAACAATTTTGGGGGTTATTACCCATAAATGTATTTTTTTCAAAACCATGTCCACATGTAGTATCTTGTATAATCCCATGTTTTAAATTTGGTTGTAAATTATAAAGGATTTTGTTCTTTTCTTCTGGTGGATAGGACAAACCATATAATGAGAATCATAATGTAATTCCAAAATTTGGAACACTTAAGTGTGTCATTTTTTTATGAGGATTAAGACTCAAGAGGTGAATTGGGATTTTTGATGAGTTTTAGAAGCATCAGGCTCTAAAAACTAAATTTTGGGGGAATATTATCAGGGGTTCATGGTTAGTGCATGGTTAGTGCTAACCATGCAGACCAAACCATGATGCCTATTTATATAGGGACATGGTCTAATGAAATTGTGTGGCACGCTATAGGAAAAAATAAGACCTAGAACATGTGTGTTGAGTGATTACACACGTTTGGTACATGGTTTTGGTAACTGTGTGCTAGAACTGTGTGAGTTATGGGTGTCCTTAGATAGAGACATCACAAATTTGGCACATGGTTTTCCAAACCATGTGATAAAACCATATAACTCATTAAAGGGATAGAATTTACAATTTTTTACCTTTCATCTTTTAAACTTACTTATCTCTTAATCCTCCATAAATTCTCACATTATATAAGAAACAAGTTCTTCCCCCTTGTAATCTCTTAGGCTTCAATGTATTACCTTCATTCTAGCTCATAATAGCTCGCTGTCAATTTACTGGATCACCCTTATTATGGCTATAAATTCTCTTCCTCGTTTTTTTATTTATCTTGTAATATTGAATGATATCTCAATGTGAGATCATATTCCCTATTTTTATGTAATTTTTGGATTCTTATGATTTATATTACTCTAGATTGAATTAAAGATCAGTAATGGAAGGGTAATTCATTGTAATCATAAGGTAGGTGTTCTAAATTACTTTACCTAAAATTTTCATTGTATATATCATGTTTTCATTGTGTTGCATGTTTTACTTAATAAGTGTTTCTTATAAAATATAAAATACCATAAAATGATCACATAGACCTTTTTTATACATGCTTTGACACACTTATACAGGGTTGAAGGTTCAAAACTTTAACTCGAGCCACCCCATGGGTGGGCTAGAACATATGCCTTGGAGACTATTTATCCTTATTACCAAAACAGCATTAAGGTGTGATTGGATTATACTAAATTAATGAAGTTAATGAATGATTTTATTAATTTGGGAAGGAATTATAAACTATCATGTATCAAATATTTGTCCCATGTTAAACTATGAAGTGTTCCCTTGGTTAAAAATGAAATTGAACATGAAATGGGACGCCTATGATTAAAATGCATCATCCATGACTATGAGTCACTTGACACCGTTTTAGGTTGATTAAATTGGTTGGAACCACATGTTAGGGTGTGTAATATTAAGTTTTTCAAATGATCATGCTTGCCTATGTATCCAAACACCCTCATAAGGTGTGTTGCCTTATAACTAATGATTAAATGACTCAATGAAGTTATTTTGGTGGTGAAAACTGATTGGTTGGTATACATAACCATTGATTATTTTCACCTTATTCTTGTTAATTTTTCTTATATAATAAATTCCTAGTGAAATATTAAACATATTTATTTTTGCCTCATGAAATTATAAAAAAATGATTAATATCATATTTTATTGTATATTTTTCATGGATATTTATCATGGCATGTGTTTAATAATTTAATGCACGTACCTACTTATGATATTATGCCATGAGTGATAGATGAGTTCCTTATGTGGAATTCCATGAATGGGGTCATATGACATATGAATAACATTACTCTTTGAGAGATGCCTAGGTTCCTTATATGGAATTCCTTGGATGAGCTCATTGGTTAAATGAGATTATTTACACCATAAAAGAAACCAAAATAATGATACATAATGTCTTAGATAGGTTCATAGGCTGAATTATATTATGGTATTCTTTGATAAACACTTGTATTCCTCATAAAAAGTACCTTGGATGGGACCATGGGATGACTAAGATTATATTATACCTTAAAAAATACCTGGATTCCTGATATAGAATTAATTATATAGGTTCATATATTGAATGAATTTAGAAAATTCATGAGTGGTACATGGATTCCTGCTATGGAATTCATTATAATAGATCATAGGTAATGTCATATTATACCATTATTGATTTCTAAATCTTTAATATTAAATAACATATAGAACCTTATGTGATCAAATTTATATATTGATTCCTTGGTTCACCTTAGGTCCCCAGGACGAGTTTTACACATGGATTTTTAGGCTTACAACTAGTGGTCCTATTTCATTTCTACTTCACCAATCCATGATCAAAGAAACTTCAACTTATTCTGAAGCTGGTATGGTTAGATAGGTGTCCCATAAGGAACCTAAACTTGACATGGTTTATTTGTATGTCATTTACCTTACTGATTTCACTAATTATTGTACCTTCACTATGTTGCTTCATTTTATATTCAGGAACTGAGTTTCATTAGACACTATTGGTGGTGGCCTACTGATTTTTACTCACATCTTGTTCGAGCTATCATTTGGTTCCTGAATAAATATCTTGGTTATAGGATAGTTCCTGGGATTAGGATTTCTTTTAGTTACCCGTTATGAACTAGAATTGGGAATTGATATGGGAGTTGATAATGTAATCAAGCTACCTAAATAAGTCAGGTATTTTATTTATTTGTTCCCTATAAGTCAATATCTATGTTATGAAGGATCGTTTTATATTGATTTCCTTGTATTTTTGGGCATATCGTGTTCATGATTGTTTATATTATTTGGACTTGGACTAGTTATCTATTTATGATTACAACATCTATTTCATTTTATATCTTCCATTTCTCTTATTATTATATGTTTCTTCTATCATTATTACAGATCCAAAGGGTATAGTCTCCACATTGTACTACCATATACCCTCGCTGCAAGTCGTAAGTCTCTGGCATATGGGTAGGCATGCTTGTGGCCGCATAGCTAAATGGACTGATGAACTATTTTAGTGTCTCTTATTTTGATAAGTTACAAGTGGAGTTTGAGGTTCTCTTTCCTTTATCTTACTATTTTTTGTTGGTATAAAAAATACTAGCAATCTGTCTTCACATGAAAATAGCATGGGCCTTGGTCCTACAAACCCACACATGAGGGAAAGATCAAGTTTCCATGGATGGGAATATTGTTCATGTTTTTCATTATTATAGTTGATTATTATTTCACCATGAGTGATTATTCTATTTCCATTGGTTGATATTTTTTGATATTTTATCCTTGGCCTGATATGTTAAGGAAGTATCATTACAAGCATCATCATAGGAATGTATAGATTCACATTTTATTCAATTCCATGCCATGTAGGTTTCATTTATTGATAGACTAATACTTTTTAGATGTTCCTTGTGTAATCATTTATCATGTTTACCTGTATACCCTACTCGGGTGATTTTTACTGTGTTTACCTATATTAACTTCTTATGTAGTAGCTTGTAATTTCTAATATTATTATTTACTTTATGATAGAATTATCTATTATAATTTATATATATGATTGTTTATTAATGTTTTTTCACCATCCTAAAAGGTGTTTTACCACATATCTTAATAGTGACACCTTAAGTAACAAATTATGACGTGTTTGGTCCATGAACCATTGGTTGAATGGGCTAAAACGCAAATGGTTGTGATTAAATTGGTTCCAAATGAAATTTATAAAGAGTATGGGCCGTTAAAATTTTGAAATGGTGACCCATATAATCAAAACATCACATATATACTTGTTATATTCTAATATCAAAGGTCAAAACCTGATTGAAGTTATTTGAATACAAATTGAAACTTATAAAGGCTATTACCTTTATAAATTGGGAATGGTAATTAATATATCTAGACCATTGTATAAATAAAAGTGATGTTAAATTATGACTCATAGGGAAATTTAAATTACAAGTACATTGGTTTTATTTAATAAATTTAAATTATTGCTTTTGGATGTCAGTTGAATGGTGTGTCGATTGAAATTTATAAAGTATGGTAACTTTATAAATTGGGAATGATGACCCGCATTACTAAATCCCAAAATACACAACTAGTCCCAAGTAGTTTATTTATAGCATTCTTTTTATATGAGATAAAACCAATAGGGGTTTTTTTTAACATAATAAATCAACTGATATTGGTTTTCACTTAAATGGACCCAAGTTGGAAGACAGGGCCCTCATATGTCACATGTATCTTTATATTCCTTGGTACATAACCCCTTGGGGTATGATTGTGATAAATATGTGATGGTTATTTAAGGTTTCTACAACCACTTATATAGGTTATGTATAAATTTATGATGGCATCTTACTAAATTGATACCTTTTTAAAATGGTAAAGACCTTTATTTGTTCTAAAACCTTGTTTATGCAAGGATTTAGTTAATTAATATTTTAATTACAACCTAAATGGTGCTTTACTCCATATCTTTCAATTGAAATTTTCCTTAACCGAGTGTATTTATGAGAATTTATGGAATGATAAATGATTGAAAAGGAAATTATGAACTAGTTTTCCAATCATGGTATGGTGTCAACTAGATAAAGTAACAAGTATAGTTTTAAAATTATTTACTTATCTCTAGTCCATTCCATTATGTATATATGAGCCTTTTGAAATATTATATATGTGTAAATTGTTGAAAATGGATGAAATTAAAATCCTTGTGATAAATTGATAGCAAATAACCCTCATATAAGGTTTAATTCTATTGTTTTATGATAGTTTCCATGAATAGGAATGAGAGAATTTTATATGGATCTCTAATGGTTTATTCTTTTATATTGGAGCCAAATGTTAGGCGGTAAATCCTTTCAACATTTTAAGAATGTGTAATGTTTAAAATTCAACTCCTTGATCTAAAATTTGAGTTACACTATTTTGGTAGTTCCCTCAGGTGTAAATGCTTTGTTAAATGTTTATAAAAAGTTAAAGGCAAGAGGAATTGTTAATATTTAATTTGTCCTGAGTAGGACTCTTTGTGATGAAACAACACCCCTAGGTAGATGGGTGGCCATTCAGTATGTTGATCCCTCTTGAATATGGGAGCATCGTGTAATGCCCAGTTTATTGGGTTAGACATGCCTAAGCTATTTTCAGATGCCTTAATAATCATGTCATCTTTTTTTTCTCAAATATGACTCAAATAGTTATCAACCAACTTTCATTTTTATTGACAAAATAGATGTGGGTAAATAAATTGTATATAATATCACATGCTAAGATTAATAGTTTCATTGGGCCTATAAATTTAAAGGGATATTGGAACTATTTTCTCTATCTTACTATATCAGTATAATATATTGTTACATGTGAATCCCATAGAGTTGAAATGGTGATGCATTAAATCCTATGGAGTTTAGTGACAAGGTCACATAATACTTTGAACCATGTGACTTTATAATTTCTTATAAATATTCATGAGTACATAAGTAATATATTCAAAAGATGTCTCCAAAGAAGAGTGATTGAGGCATGAGATCTCATTGTGAGCATTGTATCTTTAAGATTACAATCCAAAGTTTAGTAGTCCGGGTGATTCAGGGTGATGTTATAAAAAGGATCGAGTGTGAAAACACTATCAATATAATTTATTTTTGGATTTTATTTCAGATTCTAATGATGTGCATGAACATGAATTAGGGTTTTAATCATTTTTTCATCTAAGGGAACCTTTTTTATCATGATTATAAGCTACTTGTTTATCTCTCTTTTCATTTTGGCACTGATATAAGCATGTTTTCAACATCCAATAACCATTTTTTGTAGTGATGGATCATGTTCAATGGGATGAGTTCCCATTTTTAGTCAAATGAATCCTAGTACACTCCTAAGGTGGGGAAAATTATGAATGTTTTGGAAAGTGTTTCATTTCAAGTAAAGGGAATGTATCCAGTAGGGACTAGTTAAAAATGGTTAAAACTACTTCTATAAGTGGGTGAGTTGGTATATTAGAGATTCCATGTCTCAAACATGATGATGAGTTTTAAAAATTATGTTTGATTATGAAATGATACTTGATAATGGATTCTTTATTGGGATGAATAAGTGATATGTGTGTTTGGTAGGTCAGTAACATGTTTGTGCTTGCAAGGAAGTATAATAGCAAGGTAGTTGGTTGAGTACCTAACCAATGAGCAACCTCATCTGTTAGATTTAGACTTCATTTGTTTTTATTAAATAATCATGATTAAATATGGATCTAAGAAAATGAATTTTATCACTTAATTAAAATATTGATTGTTAAGACGGAAATCTCTTCAACAGTTCAATCTGGAGTGGATTGATGAATGATTTAGGGGTCAATTTTTAAGGTGATTTGAGGATACCTTCTAGGAATCATTTTAAATATGATGGGTTCATTTCAAAAACAATATACTCTATTTTGATAGATCATGGATCATGAGAGCTATACACACCTATAAATATAATTTTTGGTGAATGTCATGATATTCGTATATGTGGATCGAGAATGGGTAATGTGTATAATCTTGGGGTAATCTTAGTCTAGTGTTTATCATTCTCAATATCTTGACATCATCCTGAGTATTTTGAGAGAGATTTGGAAATATAAAAATCTCAATAATTTAAAACCAATGGATTTTTTAGAAGGACGGACTCCTTGGGAGTTTCAATTGAGGAAAAATTTAATGGAATAATCATGGTGTGGATTCCCACCATCAGTTTTTGGATGGTAACCCTCATGGGAGTTCTGGACCGGTCATTGGATGTTCACTTTTAATTTTGAGTGCCTAGATATAAAAATATATGTGATGGTATTTCTTTGTAAATTCTTGATAATCTACTGGTCATTATGTTAGACTATGGTCATGAACTTGGATCTTTATAGAGGCATAGTCATCTTGAGTGACACTTGGATTACCGAGTAGGAATTACTTGTACATATTCACGTACACCAACTAATTCATAAACTTGATTGTGATGTGAGATTCCACCTGGGGGACTAGTCAGTTGTTCTATTGTGTAAACATCTCGGCTATGTATTGATGTTCCACTTGTAAACCAAGGTGTATAAACTACCTTGGATAAAATTAATTGTAATATATTTTTGTATGAGTTGGTTGTTTATGTTGAGTATTTTTCTAATAATTTTCATCAATATATGGTTAGACTTGACCTTTATTAAATATTTTCATTTGAATGGTGAGGAACCGATTCAGAAATTTTTTTGGTTTTAGATAGGTGCATACTAAAGGTTAGTGGGATCCTTTCAAGGAAATCTAGAATTACTAGTATGATTTTGTTCAACTATATTTCAACCACTCTGGTCAAATTATAAACCATCCCATGATCATCATTGGAACTCTAAGGGTAAACTTTAATTGGAAATTCTAGTGGTGGGAGTACTATGACTCGAAATTGTCTATTCTAGGATAATACCTATGGTGGGGAGTTTTTTTAGATGAGTTATGATTTAGATTATGAAGTAATATTTTATTGGGATATATGGTCTTGTGAAGGTGTCTTCTTGATGTTTATTTGGTAATCATGAACTTTGGCTCAAGTTTTATTGACTTAAGTGTCTCCTGTTTAATGTGATTCTTGTATCATGTTGGGAATTCATAAATTTAACATGGCTATCAAATCATAGATTCATGACCCAATTTGTTTGGATGTTATTGATATTCCTTTATCATCTTGAGGATGAGAGGTTATAAGGTGGGGATATTTTAGGTTCCCATGTTTTTATGCTAGTTGAAAATTGTGAAGGATTTGGGTCTTTTCATTTAGTGGATGTTCTAAACCTTAAACTGATCATTGAAATGTAATGAAAAAAATTATAACACTTAAAAGTGGTATTATTTGATTATTTTAAATAATTTAGAGGTTTCTCAGGATTTTATATGAGTTTAGAATGAATTATTATTTGAAACTCAATTTCTGTGGAACCAAACAGGGGAGCACAGTTGGCGCATGGTTAGTACTAACCATTGGGCCAAAAAGGTGTAGTTTTTTTATAGGGATAGGATTTTATGAAACCATGAATCACTTCAAGGGAAATATGTGAATTGTTATAGGTGTGTAGAGGTGCAACTCACGGTTGGCACCCAGTTTTTCTAACAACGCGCTATAGCTGTGTGAGGTGTGGGTGTCCTCGGATAGTGGCACTGTACTATTGGTCCACAGTTTTCTAAACTTTGCATCCAAATCATGTGTCTAATTGAAGTTTTTTAACTTCCCATTTTCCCCTTACATCCATTAACCATTCTTCTCTCCTTATACTCCCTCATTTCTCTAATGACATCAGCCACTTGTTCTTCCCCCTTGGCCTTTCCTACACTTCGAAATATCACTTTCATTCAGGCTTAGAATCGCTCACTATTAGCTGTGTTAGATCACCCTTGGTAATTCTATCAATCCTCTCTCTCCTTTTATTTATTTATCTTTCCATATTTAATTTTATCTCAATGAAAGATCATAAGACCTTTTTTCCGGGCATTTGAATATTCTTAGGATTTCTCAAATTCCAGCTAAAATAAAAGCCTAGTAATGGATGGGTGAAGCTTCCTAATAATTAGGTACATTTTATATATTATTTTTCTTGAAAGTATCATTTTTTATATCATGTTTCTATTGTACCTCATGATATACTTATCTGGCTTTGATTCTAAAATATAAAATACCTTAAATTGACAAGTTATAACTTGTTTAGACATTCTTTTACACCCTTATATATGGTTAAAGGTTGACAACCACAGCCCGATCTGCCCCATGGGTGGGCTCGAACATATTCTTTGATGACCATTTTTTATTATGAACAAAAAACCACTAAGGTGGGATTTGATTTTCCTAATTTAATAAACTGACTGAATGATCATATTAATGTGGGAAGGGATTGAAAATTGGAATGTGACAAATACTTGGACAAAATTAAATTATGAAGTGTTACCTAGGTTAAAAAATGAGATTGAATGATAAATGAGAATCATATTATTAAAATGAATTGACCATGACTATGAGTCCCTTGATTATATTTTAGGGTGATGAACATTGTTGGAAGCACCCATTAGGGTGTGTGATATTTAATTTTTTAATTTATCACACTTTCTTATGAAACCTAACTTCATTTTAAGGTGTTTTGGAATACCCCTAATGATTATATGACTAGATGAAGTTGTTTGGTTGGTGAAAGTGGATTGGAAAGTATACATTCCCCATGATTATTATCACCTTTGGATTGTTCCTTATTCATATATAATAAAGTTTTCATGAAATATTAAACATATTTGATGTATTCCTCTGGTAATTTTAAATTAAATGATTAATATCATGTTTTATTGTAGATTTGTAATATATATTTTAAATGGAATATTTATAATAATTTAATTCATATTCCTACCCGTGATATTGTTCCTTGAAAAATACATGAGTTCCTAATGAAAAATTCTATGGATGGTAACATAGGACAAATAAATAACATTACGCCTTTAGCGATGCATGGTTTCTATATAAGAAATTCCTTGGATGGGATCATAAGTTAAATGGGATTATGTTCACCTGGAATGATACCTGGATTCCTAATATGGAATTCTTTGGACGGGTCTATAGGTTTAATTATATTATGCAACACTTTGAGTGACACTTGGATTCTTGATATGAAATACCTTGGATGTGATCATAAATTTATTGAGATTATGAAATATATTGAATGATTCATGGGTTCATAATATGGAATTTAGTAGATTGGTACACATGTAAAATGATTTTATATAAATCCATGAGTGATATGTAGATTCCCAATATGAAATTCCTTGGATGGTATCATAGGTAATTTTTTATTGTATCATTCTTGACTGAAAAATTTTTAATATCATTGAACATTTAGAAACTTATCTAATCATATTAATATATAGATTCCTCGGTTCACCTTGGGTTCCCATGACTAGCGTTACACATAGACATTTGGGCTTACAACCATGGGTCCTATTTCTTTTCTACTTAGTTTCTTCATGATTAGAGACACTCTAGATCAGGCCAAATAATGTATAGTCATCCAGAAGTCTCATGAGGAAGTTGATCCCAACATGGTTTAGGTTTATGTGATTTACCTTACTAATTTCAATTATTATTTAACTTGTACTCTTTTTCTTCATTTTATTTTCATGGAATAGATTTCATTTTAAATCATTGGTTGTGGCCTATGGATTTTTAATCACACCCTATTCAGGGTGTTGTTTAGTACCCATATAGATCTCTTGGTTGCAGCATAGGCCCTTGGATTGTGATTTATTGTGGTTTCCTATTATGTACTAGGACTGTTCATAGTGTCAGGGGTTGATAATGTACTCAATATTCCTACATGAGTTAGGTATTTTATATATTTATTCATTGAGAGTCTAGACTTGTCTTATGTATGTCTAATGGATTTTGATTGCCTTGAATTTTTAGGATCAACACCTCCCCTGCTATATTTATCATATAACAATAATTTCCATTCTATCCTTCATATGGAACTATATGTGGCTTTGTATGGGGAGAGATGAATAACTCAAACATACTAGGATGAAGTTAGAGAGAGGAAGTTGATAGGTCTTGACCATTCTTAAGAAATGAAGGAGAAGTTTAAAATCATTTAGTGGGATATAAAAGTAGCACAATGTTTATAGAAGAGTTATATAGATAATCATCGATGATATTGAGACTTTAAAGTCGATAAAAAGGTATTATTTTGAATATCTCTATGGGAGTGAGTTGTGATATTATAGAAGAAATGGAATATGATCCATTGATACATCGGTCTCTTCAATATCCTTGATTATATTGGGGTTATAGACTATCAATTAACTCTCCCTCCACACTTATCTTATATACACAATGTATCCCATGTATCACTTTTGATAAAGTATATACCAGACCCTTCACATGTACTAAACTTTGAATCCGTTCAATGGGATCATGATCGGTCATATGATGAAAACCCAATAGAAATTCAGAATCAAAGGGATAAGTTGTTGGGGAACAAGACAAACCATTTGGTCAAAGTTCTATAGATAAATCATAATCTTTAAAAATCTATGAGGGAACTTGAGGATGTAATGAGGAAAATCTACCCTCACTTTATTTCTTACATGTAATAAAATTTTGAGGATGAAATTCCTCTTGTAGGGGGTAGAATATAACAATCCATGTTTTTCCACCTTAAATAAAAAATATGGGTGATAGATTTCTCCACAAACTAAAAAAACACAAAAAACAAAAAAAATATTAAAATAAAATTTTCAATAAATTTAAAATAAAAATTATGATGGTAAACCATTAAAATTTGATACCTTTGGAAGGTAAATAATTATGTGAGTTAATTTTGAAAAGGTGATTTTCAGTAAAATTTATTTTCATTATATTATATAATATCATTTAAAAAGATAAATTTGAAAAAAAAAAATAGAATGTAAAAAATGATAAGATAAAAATAATTTTTTAATTTCTATTAAAAATATTTACTTAGTATGAATTTTTAATTTTTTTTGAAAAGATTGATTTTTATTCAAAAAAATAGTATTTTTTGAAAATAATAATTTTATGATTTATCATTATGTAAGTATATCCTAGAAGATAAAAAACCTTTTAAGTAATAAAATATATAAATAATAAATATCATTATTCAATTTAATATATTATTCCAGATTATAAATCCAAAGTTCAGTATTTTTAAAACTAAAAGAAAAATTTTGGTTAAATAAAAATTGTTTTTGGTATTTTATTTAAATAAAGTATTATAAAGGTGAAATTTAGTTTTTTATTTCCATGAAAGCCTCCTAAAATTAATTATATTTATAATAAATCAATTTATGTCAATAAAATCTTTAATAATGATAATTTTATATTAAATATATATATCTAAAAAAATTAATTTTCTGAAAACTATTTTTATACAATAAAGTGGGTTTATTTTAAAATTAACTTTTCATGCAATTAGAAATTTGATATGATAAAATTATTTTCAAATTTTAAATCATAAGTATCCAATTATCTTATAAGTTTTATTTTAATTTTTGTCATCAAAATTAATTACTATGGTTAAAAAATAGTTACCCCAGTAAAAAGTAAAAAATGGTAAAAATTATTTTACAAAGGGAAGGTCCAAAACATGTTAAAAATGTTTTAAAATGAGTTTTTTAGTTGAATTTTGTTCCACACAAACATTCCCCTCAATTTTTTCATTTTTGATCCATTGAACCTTGAATAGTGACATTGCATTATTGAAAAATAATGGGTGTTCCCAAAAGTGCCATTTACAACTCTTATAAAAGGGTACCACTTCCACCCATAAAATTATCATTAACCATAATAATTCATCATTAAAAATCTTCTATTTTTCTTCCAGTATAGACCAGTCAAAATTTATAAATCCCATATTCACACTAATTTAGAATAATCCCTTCAATTCCAGGGAGTATTCTAAGGAAAGATGAAGTCTCCAATATAAGTATTATCTCATTTTATGATTTCATTTTTAATACTAATCTTCCAAATATGTTGTCATCATAAAAAAATTTGAATTATATATCATTAGGATATTGAAATGTTTTTATATTATTGATACAACCCTTACTTATTTATTTCCACCAACATGGAAAAATAACAGAATGTAAATCATTCATTTATGTGGACTACCACCTATATAAATAATAATTTTTTAGTTTTTAATTATTTATATAAAAATATTTAAACCTCATTCTGTCACACCCAGGATTTTTTTTTCACCCTTTGATCTAGTTCAATTTTGGATCTCGGTTTTCCTCTTGAGTTCTAGGTGTCACAGGTTTTAAATTTTGAGATAATTCTTTATCTATCTTTTGGTTACTTGTTAATTACTTAGTTACTCCAAGATTTTTTGGTGAAAATTTTTGTTTTTGGGCTTAACAGTAGGTGGTGCATGGTTGGAGCACGGTTAGAGGAAACTGTGCAGCTTGGCCTAGGAAATTATGTGGCTTTGGTTTGGTGTCTAGGGATTGGTTCATAGCTTGCACATAATTTTTAAAATTGTTTATCAAGTGTGAAGTAAGGCTCTATATTTAAAAGAACCATATCACATGGTTGGTGCACAGTCTTACAAACCGTGTATCCAAATAGTGTAAGTTGTTGAGGTGATAAAAATTTGGAAATTACATTTCTACCCACTTAAGGATTTAACCCCAAAATTCCCATTTTATCTTTCCCTTAGTTCATCTGACCCAAATGATTCTTATCCTTCCTTATCCAAGCTTTATCCTCTCTACCATGGTGTGGATCTAGGGTTTCTTCAATGTTTTGGGCTTGATCTTCAAGGTAATCCTCTCTTCTCTTCTTCCTCTTTATTCTTCTTCCATTAATCTTCTGATTTATTCTTCTCCCTTGGTCTTTTGGATCTAGGGTTTATATTTTTATTGGTTTATGTTGGATTTTTTTCTTGTTTAGGGTTTATATTGGTTTTTATTGTCTCTTCAAACCTTGGAAAGGTTGTTTCGGGAGTCCATTGTTGAAGCATCATATGTTTGAGGTAGGCTTCCCTTTTCACTTGTATTTAAGTTTAATAATCATTGGTTTAATTATATTCTCACCTTACTTATATGTTTAATATTGATGTGTGATCTTTGGAATAATTGTTTGATGTGAAATGTGTTGGTCCACAAGGTTGTTTTGAAGTATATGTCATTTTTTTATGTTATGCACACCAAGTGTTTGATAAATTTCCCAGTTTGATTTTTTGAGTGATCTTTGAAATCAAAATCATAGTTTTGATTTTTAAATATATTTATGATGTATAAAAGGTGGTTTTTAGTTTCTCAAATGGGTTTATAAATGGTTTTGAACTTTAAATTGGTGTGAGTTTGTTTCTTTAAAAATGGAATGGCATGTGATGATGATGTGTGGCCTGATTGGAACATTCATGAAAATGATTTTGGTTTTAACATGCGGTGAGAGTACTTAAATGGGATTTTCCTAAATGATTTTGAAATGGATAACTATGTGTTTTAACCTTTTTTTTAAGTTTATTGTGATTCTTTAATAAAGGATTCTTGAGGCCTGTTTGGCACTTTTGTGAATGTGGTGGAAACGTTTATCATGAAAACCCTCCTTCGATAATCTTCTTGAAATATTTCTATTTATTGTATGGGATGACCAAACTTTGAAATCCTTGTGATCCATTATTTTAATGGTTTAGAGGTCCTTGTTGTGGAATCCTCATGACCCATTTACTTTGAGTGGAATGGGAGATCGTCAGGGTGGAATCCTTTGAGATCTATTTTTTAATGGAAAAAGATTGATCCTTGGGGTGAATCAGTGTGATTATCATTGTGTAAATTAATTATATATGATATATTTGGTTGTGATTGGATTCTTGGTTGGCATCGATTGTCTCACTCCTTCATACTCTTGACATGGAGACTTGGCATATCACGAAAATTTTCTAAGAATGATTGTTTCACAAGTTAGGATTATGCTCTGAATAGTGGCCTATAGCAGGGGATATGATATGTTTGTTTATTATTTATATGGGATAGTAACCCTATGTTAGTCCATTTTGGGTGTTATTGAGCGTGTGGGAAAATATTATGTTATCAATTGAGGCATTATTTTTGGGATGAGTTAAGATGTATAATATATTCTCAATTATTTCACGAGCTCCTAGGTTTACCAACGTTTAATTCTACTTCCTTGCCTATAACAAATGATTGAGATATATTTTAAGTTGGTAATACTTGTGTACTTGTTTCTATTTCCCTTATTATGTAATTATTATTATGGATTACTTTCATATTGCACCTATTGGGTATAAGTTGTGTGTTGGATTTTAAAGGTTTATGGAAAATATTTTGGAAAACATTTTTCACACTTTCTATTCATTTTTAAAATGAAAAAATCTTCCTTTATCTTTTATATTCTAATAATTCCCACTTTGAGAAGAGTCTGATTTTAAATGGAAAAATGGAAATTGAATCTTTTTTAGTTTTAATGTGGAAATGTGTGAAAAATATTACTTTTATACATTTTAATTCAAACATTAAGTTTATGTTTTTTTATTTTATGGTAAGTTCATTGGGAATTGATTTGTTCGGGCATGTGTACTAAGTTTTAACACTCAAGCCTATAGTTCTCTCTTTTTTTTAGATTTTGGTGCAGGTCTCATCTTGGTTTCAATCACCATGTGTGATGGGTGGTTTTGGTATTGAAGAGTGAACCTCGTGTTCACATGGAGATATTGTGGTCATAAGGTTTCAGTTGAGTTTTTTTGTTTAGTTTTTTTGTATTTCTCTACTTTGTAAAATGATGATCAGTTTGGATATTTTTATATATTACATTACTTTATTTATTTATTTTTTGTTCAATTAATTTATTTATATTTGGTGAAATCATTCCCTTGGTTACTCTGGTAATACACGATGCTAGTTTTCAGCCCATGGGGATCGAGAATACCCTTCTGGCCTTACCACGAATCGACTTGGGTGACTGGTTCAGGGTTGACTCGAGTTAGTTTATGGAAAAATGGTATCATATCCAGGTTGGTTCATTAGAGGACCTAGCTCTCAGAGCACCCTTTTTTATTTGGTATTTCAAGGTAAGAGGAGTATGACTTTCAGAACTTGGAGTGAAGGTCTGGGGGAGTTTCTCACCAACACTTTTTGGATCAAACCTTGAGTTTCCATGGAGAGTTGGGTTTTTTTTTTATGTTCTTTGGTCCTTGTGACTATTTTTTGTGTGGGTTATGAAGTGGTAGTTTGGATACTGGTCTTGGTGAGATTATAGAGCCTATAAATACATGTTGATCTGGGGACATGGTCCAAGAATACTCACCCGGATGGTGGTGTTATTGGCATATAGATGAAAACCATATGGCTAAGTCACCTATCAACACTAGTTTCTCATTGTGAATTGTTTTTATTCTTCCTTGATTCTAAATTTTTTTTTAAAAAACCCTTTTTTTTGGAATTTTAAAAATTGGATTAAAGTGTTAATTTTTTAGAAGATAGAAAATGAGTTTTCAGGATCATTTTAAAGGAATATTTGCAAAATGGATTTTTATGAGATGGTTTTTAGAAAATGTGGGTTGTTTTTTACCAAGACTAAATTTTTATAATCCAAACTTATTTTAAATGAGGTTTCTTTAGCTACTGAAAAATTATTTGAATGGGAAGAATTTGAATTTTTCGATGGGATCCATGGGATTTTATTTTGAGAAAAGATTAAATGTATTAATGTGTAAAGATAAAAATGATTTATTACCTGGTGGTTAGTGATCTTTTGAAAATTTTATAAATTTTGAAATAGGAAGTGTATTGAAAGTGTGAAAGCATGGGTTTAATGTTTTTTTTAAAGAGGAAATGTTTTTTACCTTTGGTATTCCCATGGGTGCTCACATGCATGGTTTTGTGTGGGAAAGTGGATGGATGATCATTTGGGAAGATGAGTGCCCAGGTTGGCATGATTAGATGGTTTCCCAGGGAATCATGGGAATGTGCATGTGTTAGGATCCTTGGGATACCATTTTTTAGTGTAAAACCCACCAATTTTGTTTTCTTTTAAATGAGTTTTCAAGAGGAAAATTGTTATTTTTTATAGCTATTGGTTGTGTGGTTATTTTCCTATGTTTTTGAAGTTTTTCTTATACGGTTTTTGATCTTGAGGCCTTGTTAGTAATTTGATTTTGAAGTGGTCTTTAGGGGATTTATATAAAATATTTTTTGAGGTTTTAAGTTAGTTTCCCACTTTGTGATAGTGTTTTTTTGAGGTGGGTTTAGTTGATGATCTAGTTTTGATTGAGATTTCAGATTTATTATTGCCTAGTGTATATTCCACCCATAAATATTTGATGGATGTTCATGGTGTAGCTATGGTTTATTCCCCGTTAGTAGCCTTTCTAGTTGATTAACATAAGGATTTCTTTCTTGAGTTACAAAAGTTAAATACACCATTCTTGTATGGTCAAGAGGATCCTCTCGAAGCGGAAGAGTGGATGCAGAAAAAAAAAAGGATCTTTGATCTCCTTGAGTTTCCAGAGTTATTAAAGGTTAAGTATTATAACATTATTCTTGAAGTAATGGCATAACAGTGGTGGAAGTTGGTCTATCGAAACAATCCTTAGGAAGATCATACCTGGGAGTTCTTCATGGCTTCATTCATCTGGCATTATTTCTCTAAGGAAGTGAAGGTGAGGAAAGGGATGGAGATGTGCGGTTTTCAGAAGGGATATGGATCAGTGTTGAAGTTATTTCTCTACTTTTTTATATATTTCCTTACCTTTCATATTTGACTAGGGATGATTCCTTGAAGGATTAGTGTTTTGAGTATAGGCTTCATCCATATTTTCAATTAATGGTTTAGGAGATTGATCTAACCTCCTTTACTGATGTGGTGAGGAAAGTGGTTCATGATGAATCTGTGTTAACAAGAGTGTTTTAGGCGGACATCCTTTATCCAATATCTAGAAGTTTTGAAGAGAATTTCAGTAAGGATATGTAAATCTATCCTAATTTTTTGGTGATGGTCATGGAATTAAAAGGCCTCTGGATATTTTGTCATCTTCTTCTAAGCACATGATCATGGTGTGTCATCAGTGTGGCCAGCCATATCATAAGAATTTTTCATGCCCAATTACTCTGAATACCTTTCAATCCTATGGATTCCTAGGTCAATTTCAATGATTATGTTAGGGTTTTTTAGGAAGCAATGTAGAGCCAATTTTCATAATTATTGTTTCATTCTAGGATCAGTTTAAAGACCCTTTTTTATTCCTTATGGGTTATAATGGTTGTGTCTGGTGGAATTTTGTGGAATTATGTTCTCTTTAGGTTGTATATATGGATTTTGTGGATCTCCTAATAACTTATATTTCAATGGAAGTGTGTTTATCTTATGGATGTTTTGAATTCTTGACATTTTGAGTGGAGGTGTGCCTCATTGGGTGTCTTGTTTTTTTTGTTCCTCTTATAAAGTGAAAAAATGTTGTGGTATGTCAATCTTCTGAATCCTAATTTAGTGGAAATGAGTTTTGATCGAGGATTTTCAGTTCCTAACTATAATTAAGTAGATTCTTCAAACATTAGGTCTCCATCCATTAGCCCTGGAGTGAAGCTGACATGTAGTTAGGGATCAGGAGTGTGAGGGACCTTGGTCTAGCTTCTATCTTCAGTACAGAAATGGAGACAGTTTAAGCTTCCTTGTGTAGCTATTTTTTCTTTAAAGCTCCCATCTTGTAGAAATATGTATAGATACCTTGTTTCCTCATTAAAATCCTTGTGGATTTAAGAGATCCTCCAGGTTATAAGTAGGTATGGTGGTTTCATTTTCTTAGAATTCTAGTAGTGTTCCTTTTTTGATTTGTACCTTTGATTGGTTCCCCTTGTGTGGTTAGAATTCATGAGTTGGTTTTGGTTTTAGCACATTTCTTGGGTTGGTGTTTCCCTCATAAAGTTCTTTCCCCTTGTGGTGGAGGTTTTTTGTCCTATGTGGAGAGTTTTGGGTGGCTCATGATAGGTTTCTTGTATTGGTCGGTCCATAAATAGTGTGGAGACCCACCACGGATATCATTGAGGTTTATTTTAATTTTGATCGAAGATAGCTAGTTTTTAATGTTGGGGAGCCTATTTGGGCATCCCATGTTGATACATCAGTTTGGTTTCTAGTCTTGTTCTAGTAGGAGTTGTTTTCTTTTTAAAGTTTTTGAACTTCAAATTTCTCTTCTTATAGGGGAACGTTGGGATTTTGTAAAAATGTGGTTTGAGATTATGTCATGTTTTGGGAAGTGGTTTTGGATCATTGGATCATTGGATCATTATTTATGTGACTCGTAAATTCTATTTAGTGGTGGTTAAAGTGTTCTTAATTTGAGAGGTTTGATCATGTGTTTGTGGAAAACCCTATCCCTTGATCGATCAACTGGATAATGTTGTGGACTTTTAGGGATGGAAAATATTATGGTGGGGAGAATTTTTATTCCCGGATTTTTATTTCCACCCATTATTCCAATTCATTTTTTGATCTCAGTTTTCCTATCAGTTTCTGGGTGTGACGAGTTTTAAATTTTAAGATAATCATTTTTCTATCTTGGGGTTGTGTGTTTATTCCTTAGTTTTTTTGGGAGTTTTTTGTGAAAATATGAGTTCTGTGGCTTGAAGGTAGGTGGAACATGATTGGAATATGGTTATATGAAACCATGTTTCTTGGAACAATAAATCATGAAGCTTTGGGTTGGTATTTGAAACTTGGTTCATGGATTTAAGATGATTTTTCAAACCATTTGGGAAGCATGTAGGAAGTATCTGTCTCTTGGAAGAACCATATTGCACAGTTGGTGCATGGTTTTCCAAACTGTGCGGCCAAACCATGCGAGTTGCCCATATCATAAAATTTTTTAAATTCCATTTCTACCCTATTTGGGGATTGATCCCAAAATACCTATTTTCTTCTTCCCCTAGTTCATGTGACACAAAATAGGCTTCTCCTTCCTGCTTCAATATTTCTACTCCCTCCCAAGGTGTTGATCTAGGGTTTATTCAATGTTTTGGGCTAGATCTTCAAGGAAATCATCTCTTATCTTCTTCCTCTTCATTTTTATTCAATTTTTATCTTGAGTAATTTTTCTCCCTTGGCCTTGTGAATCTCGGTTTCATGTTTCCCTTGGTTTATGTTGGGGGTTTTTATTGTTTAAGGTTTCTCTTATATGTTCTTGGCTCTTAGAACCTTGGTGAGGTTGTCTCAGGTGTACATTTTTGAAGCACCATGAGTTTGAGTTAGGTCTCCCTTTTCACTTTACTTTAAATTTCAGAATCATTGGTTTTATTCTTTTCATAACTTTTTTATATGTTAAATATTGATTTTTTATCTTATAAATAATTGTATTGTGTGAAATGAGGTGGTATCCATGGTTTTAAAGTATATTCCATTTTTTATGTGATGCACACCAAGTGTTTGATAAAATTTTCTGTTTACTTTTGTGAGTAATAGTTGATATATAAAGCATGGTTTGGATTTGTAAACATATTTTTGATGTTTAGATAGTGTTTTAGAGTTTCTAAAATTGATTTATAAATGGTTTTGGACTTGAAAGTTGTCTGTGTTTGGTTCTTTAAAAATGGAATGGCATGTGATGATGATGTGTGGCCAGATTATAACTTTTATTAAAATGGTTATGGTTTGTACATGTGGTGTGAGTAATTAAATATAATTTTCCTAAATGATTGTAAATTTCTAAACTAGTTTTTTTCCCCATTTTGGAATTGTGATTGGGATTCTTTGAGAAATTATTTTTAAGGCTCATTTTTTACTTTTGTAAAAGTGGAGGAAATGTTTATCATGAAAACCCTCCTTGGATAATCTTCTTTCTTTTTTTATATTTAATGGATGGGATTTCCTACATATGAAATCCTCAAGATCCATTATGTGAATGGTTCATACTTCCTCATTGTGGATTCCTCATGACCCATTTACTTTGAGAAGAATGGGTGATCCTTAGGGTGGAATCCTTTGAGATCAATTTGTTTATGGTAAGAGGTTGATTCTTGGGGTGAATTGGGGTGATGATTATTATGTGAATTAATTATATACGATATATGTGATTTTGGTTAGAATCTTAGTTGGCATCGGTTGTCTCACCCCCTTTATACTCTTGACATTGAGACCTAGCATAGCTAATAAATTTTCTAAGAATGATTCATGCACTAGTTATGATAAGGCTCTGACTAGTGGCCCATAGTAGGGGATATGATATGTTTGTTTATTATTACTATCGTATAGTTCCCCTAAATCCATACATTTAGGGTGTGATTGATCATGTGGGTGAAATTTTAGGTCATCGATTGAAGAATGGTTTTTGGGATGAGTCAAGATGTATAATATGTTTTGGATTATTTCATGATCTCTTAGGTTCTCCCATGCCTATTGGCACTTAGTTCTCTATAGTGGATGATTGAGATATATAGTTAGTAGGTTATCCTTATGTACTTATTTCCATTTACCTTATTATGTTATTATTTCTATGTCTTTATTTCATGGCATAACTCCTGGGTACAAGTTGTGTGTTGGCTTTCAAAGGTTTATTGATTTTTTTTGGAAACTTTTTGGAACACTTTCTCTTCCTTTTTAAAATGAAAACATCTTCTTCACTGTTTTAAATTATAATGGTTACCACTTGTGGAAGATTGTTATTTTAAATTTAAAAAATAGAAATGGAACTTTATTTAGTTTTAAAGTGGAAATATATGTAAAAATGTTGCTTTTATACATTTTAATTCAAACCTAAAGTTGATGTTTCTTTTATTTTAAGGAAAGCGTATTGGGAATTGATTTTTTCTGGAAAACCTACTGAGTTTTCATAATCATTCCTACAGTTATTTGTTTTTTTAGCATGTGGTGAATATTGTACCTTTTGATCATGCTTAGCATTTATTTTCAATTTATTCATTAAAAGCATGCCTTTAATTTAAGTTTTTACATTTTTTGTTTTGGTGATTGTGATCATCAAAATAGGGGGAGATTGTTGTACCTCTCGTTCCCCTCGTAGTTTGATTTTCATGATCACAATCACCTTATTATTTGTCTAATATTGTTTGAAGTGTTTTTGAATGATAGGCACAAGGTTGCCAAGAAAATGGCCCAAGAAAGAATCAAGAAGTGGACTGAATTTCAGTCCACCGGCCAACCGGTGTGATAGCACCGGCCAGCCGGTGGCTCTGTCACCGGCCAGCCGGTGGCACCCAGATGAATAGTGTGAGCTACTGTCTGCCCACCGGCCAGCCGGTGGCTCTGGCACCGGTCAGCCGGTGGTGCCTGGAAAAGAAGAATCAGCTACTGCCAAGCCACCGGCCAACCGGTGGCCCATCCACCGGTCAGCCGGTGGAGCCAAGACTCGAAATCTCCCAATTTCCTCAAGCACCGGCTAGCCGGTGGGACTGTACCGGCCCGCCGGTGGAGCCAGTCAAACTAGCCGTTGCAGTTTGACCAGGCTGGCCCACTTGGCTCCCAACGGCTCTTTAAGCCTCTCCAACGGCTCCGAAGACTCCAAAAGGGTTCCATGCCTATAAATAAAGGCCAAGGAAGCCCCGGACACACACCGGAACTATACGGAAGCCCACGGACACCTTGTTGATCATTTGGCGTACCTCCGGCGCATTCCTCCAAGGGAACCCCAATAGCTCCAACTCAATTCCACATCCAAGGAGCTCCATCATAGAAGCTTGGGAGTGCACGTCTTCAACTCCAATCATCCTCCGGCGCCCAAGGCTTCTCCAATTACGGGTTTTATTGTTTTATTTATTGTGAGCTTTAAATTTGGGTTTGTGCCTACAAACCCCAAACTCTTTCTTCATCCCTCTTTCTTTTGGGTTTCACATCACCACTAAGGTGTGAAGAGGTTTCTTCAAGCCTTTCCTTTTAAAAGGCTTGTGTCATAGGTGAGCTAGCCTTCACCTGTAAGAAGGCTAGTGGGTTCTTGCTCAACCATTAAAAGCAAGTGGGTTCTTGCTAAACCAATCCAAAAGCAAGCTGTAATAGGTCCTAGTGCTACCTCAAAGCCTAGTGGGTTTCTTGCTAAAACCATTGAAAATCAAGCGGTAGGAATCTCTCAACGGTTGAGTTGGGAGCGGAGACGTAGGCCGGGTTTTTGGCCGAACTCCGTTATCAATTGCGTGTCTTGCCTCTTTTATTTCCGCTGCATTCTTCACTTTGATTTTAAATTGTTAATCATTTTTTAAAAAGTCAATTCACCCCCCCTCTTGCCATCACTCCCGTTTTTCTCCGCCCAACAATTGGTATCAGAGGGAGGTTTTTGAGTAATACCTTAAACGGTTTCAAATTCAAAGATCCATTGTGATGGCATCAACCTCTTTCACCCCCGAGGGCTACTCATTGGGTCGGGCTCCATTTTTTGATGGGACCGACTATAATTATTGGAAAACCCGCATGACCACTTTTTTAAGAATCATAGGATATCCTATTTACAAAATTGTCATGCAAGGTTATACTTTGTCTACCCCCGACGAATCCAAATGGACCCCCGCCGATATTAGAAACTTTGAGCTTGATGGCAAAGCCATGAACGCTCTACATTGCGGCCTTGACCGAAATGAGTTCAACCGAGTTTCCACTTGCACCTCATCTCATGAAATTTGGAAACTATTGGAAGTGACCCATGAGGGCACTAACAAAGTTAAGGATACTCGGTTAGACATGTATAGACAAGATTTTGAAAGCTTTTCCATGCATCCAAATGAGTCTATTTCTGAAATGTTTACACGCTTCAATGACGTTTGCAATGGTAGAAAATCTCTTGGTGATGATGTTTCAGCTGAAGCAACGGTCAAGAAGATTCTATGGGTCCTTCCGAGCTCATGGGCACCTAAGGTGACGGCTATCCAAGAAGTTAAGGATGTAAAGAACATGCCGGTCGAAGAGCTCATCGGATCCCTAATGACGTACGAGATCACGATGAGGAGGCAAGCTCAAAAGGAGGGCACACCAATCAAGACACCAAAGAACATCGCCCTCAAGGTACAAAAAGAAGTAAGCTCCTCCTCATCATCCTCATCTTCATCTTCTTCATCATCAAGCAGCGACTCGGAAATGGAGAATCTCGCCCGCCAAATGCACAAGTTTATGAAGAAGCACAAGAAGAAGAAATCCCGCAAGCACCGAAAGAAAGAATCCACCGAAAAATCCGAGCCCAAGGTAAAATGCTACGGGTGCGGCGAAAAGGGCCATTACAAGCCCGATTGCCCACTCAACAAAAAACGGGCCACGCAAAAGGAAAAAGGAAAGAAAAAGGTCCTTAAGGCGACATGGAGTGACACCTCATCATCCTCCTCCTCCTCCTCCTCAAGCGACCAAGGTACAAAATGCCTAATGGAAAAACATGAGGTATCATCATCCTCTTCCTCTTCTTCCTCCTCTAGTTCTTCTAATTCTTTTAATCATTTATCATATGAAGAACTCCAACATGTGCGAGACCAACTTGAAAATGGTTTTCATGAACTCTCTTAAAAATTTGTTGCTTTAAAAAAGAATTTCAAAAAGCTTTCCTCCGAAAAAGACCAACTTCTCAAAGAGAAGGAGGAACTCTCCCTAAAAATCCAAAATTTTCCCAATGTTGATTCTTTGGAATCAACCATTAAGGACCTTAGAGAATCCCTAGCTAAATTTACCCAAGGGGAACAAAATCTTTCAAAATTGCTTGGTTCCCAACGAATTTCAAGAACCACCCAAGGGATAGGATATACCAAAGTAGCTTCCTCCTCCCATGCACCCACTGTTTTTTAAGGGGGAGCTCTTGTTATAAATTTTGTAATTATTGCAAAAAATCTGGGCACCTCATTTATGAGTGTGATTGCAAAAATGCCCGGTACGGTCAACCCAAATCTATTTTTTATTCGGACGAGTTTTATAGGAGAAGACCCGCCATGAAACAAATTTGGATTGAAAAATCCCTTTTGGCGAGTCTCTCCAGGCCTAAGATAGTTTCGTTTCCCCGATGATCTTTTGTTTTATTTAGGGGGAGAAAATTTCACTTTCAAATTTTAAATTTCAAAATTTCAATCAAAACTTTCAATTCAATTTTTGGTTCAAAATTTTCATTTCAATTTTGATTCAAAACTTTCAATTCAAACTGTTATTCAATCTTTCAATTTCAAAAATTTCAATTGTTTTTCAAATCTCTTTTCCCTCAATTAAGTTTTATGCCCCATTCTATTTTGATAATCACAAAGGGGGAGAAATTTCTTGATTGATTGGGGGAGAAACCTTTTGATCATGCTTAGCATTTATTTTCAATTTATTCATTAAAAGCATGCCTTTAATTTAAGTTTTTACATTTTTTGTTTTGGTGATTGTGATCATCAAAATAGGGGGATATTGTTGTACCTTTTGATCATGCTTAGCATTTATTTTCAATTTATTCATTAAAAGAATGCCTTTAATTTAAGTTTTTACATTTTTTGTTTTGGTGATTGTGATCATCAAAATAGGGGGAGATTGTTGTACCTCTCGTTCCCCTCGTAGTTTGATTTTCATGATCACAATCACCTTATTATTTGTCTAATATTGTTTGAAGTGTTTTTGAATGATAGGCACAAGGTTGCCAAGAAAATGGCCCAAGAAAGAATCAAGAAGTGGACTGAATTTCAGTCCACCGGCCAACCGGTGTGATAGCACCGGCCAGCCGGTGGACCTGGAAGAGGCATTGCCCACTGCCAGGTTCCACCGGTCAGCCGGTGGCTCTGTCACCGGCCAGCCGGTGGCACCCAGATGAATAGTGTGAGCTACTGTCTGCCCACCGGCCAGCCGGTGGCTCTGGCACCGGTCAGCCGGTGGTGCCTGGAAAAGAAGAATCAGCTACTGCCAAGCCACCGGCCAACCGGTGGCCCATCCACCGGTCAGCCGGTGGAGCCAAGACTCGAAATCTCCCAATTTCCTCAAGCACCGGCCAGCCGGTGGGACTGTACCGGCCAGCCGGTGGAGCCAGTCAAACTAGCCGTTGCAGTTTGACCAGGCTGGCCCACTTGGCTCCCAACGGCTCTTTAAGCCTCTCCAACGGCTCCGAAGACTCCAAAAGGGTTCCATGCCTATAAATAAAGGCCAAGGAAGCCCCGGACACACACCGGAACTATACGGAAGCCCACGGACACCTTGTTGATCATTTGGCGTACCTCCGGCGCATTCCTCCAAGGGAACCCCAATAGCTCCAACTCAATTCCACATCCAAGGAGCTCCATCATAGAAGCTTGGGAGTGCACGTCTTCAACTCCAATCATCCTCCGGCGCCCAAGGCTTCTCCAATTACGGGTTTTATTGTTTTATTTATTGTGAGCTTTAAATTTGGGTTTGTGCCTACAAACCCCAAACTCTTTCTTCATCCCTCTTTCTTTTGGGTTTCACATCACCACTAAGGTGTGAAGAGGTTTCTTCAAGCCTTTCCTTTTAAAAGGCTTGTGTCATAGGTGAGCTAGCCTTCACCTGTAAGAAGGCTAGTGGGTTCTTACTCAACCATTAAAAGCAAGTGGGTTCTTGCTAAACCAATCCAAAAGCAAGCTGTAATAGGTCCTAGTGCTACCTCAAAGCCTAGTGGGTTTCTTGCTAAAACCATTGAAAAGCAAGCGGTAGGAATCTCTCAACGGTTGAGTTGGGAGTGGAGACGTAGGCCGGGTTTTTGGCCGAACTCCGTTATCAATTGCATGTCTTGCCTCTTTTATTTCCGCTACATTCTTCACTTTGATTTTAAATTGTTAATCATTTTTTAAAAAGGCAATTCACCCCCCCTCTTGCCATCACTCCCGTTTTTCTCCACCCAACAGTGAAGGCCCCAGATTTTTTTATCATTGTGGTCGATGGGTGGTTTTGGTATTGGAGAGTAACCCTTGTGGTAACATAGAGATATTGTGGTTGTCAGGTTTTAGTTGGGTTTTTTTGTTTATTTTTTTTGTATTTCTCATATTTGTAAAATTATGATCAGTTTTGAATATTTTTATATATTGGGATGATTTATTTTTTCTTTTGTTCAGTTTATTTATTTATATTGGGAAAAATCATTCCCTTGGTTACTCTGGTGATTCCCAGCACTAGTCCGCCTGTGGGGACTGGGCACACCCTTTGGGCCCTGCCATAGATCAACTCAAGTGACAGGTTCAGGGTTAACCTGGGTTGGTTCATGATAGGTTCACCATGATATAAAAAATTAAAAAATTAAAATTATGATTCATTTATAATGATATTATGTCATAAGAAACGTCTCTTTAACCATACTCACCCATCGAGTTAAAGCGTGTACAAGTTTTGGTTGGTTTAACCACCTACATGGATAATGATATAAAACTATATAATATTTTACTATGGGAACATAAATAAAATAATTATTATAATATATTAATAATATAATAATTTTTTATGGTTTTCGAATAATTATATTAATTATTTTACTTATTATTAAAGTAGAATTTTTTCAGTAAAATCACTGAAATAACACAACATTGATTCCATTTTCACATAACATAACTGAAACACTTTTGTAATGATATAAGAGATTTATAAATAAATTTAAGTTATATATTATAGAATATAAAATGATATATTAATTATGAACTTGGTTTCTGTGAATGGATAATGATATCAATATTATAAGCGTTGTGTAATTGGTTAATGTTATCAACACCTATTGGTTGAAATATGATATAACTAACCAATAATCACAAAATAAATTATAAATAAAGGATATAAATGGTAAAATATATTTATAAGGATATTAAATATATGATTACGGTGTATTTTTTGTTTTAAAATAGGATATAGTATCATCAACTAATCTAGAATACAAGGAAAGGGTTTTTCATCTCAAATTATCCTCATCAAGATAAGTTTTAATATTATGAACCAATTTCTTATTTATATAGTATATATACTTCCCAAGAATGTATTTTGGAATAATACATGATTTAATTCGTTGTATTTATAGAACCATATGATTTTCAATAATCCAGTGACTTTTGATTCCAAAGTTACCAAAGTCGTAAGGGACTTGGTAACTCAAACTCCTTTATTTTAGTTGTACACATTCTTATTTGAGCTTAGTTTTTCAAAGACAATATTTTAAATGATTTATGTTTTTATTTATATTTAAAATAGTTTTTTAACCAAATAAATTTTCATGAAATGTTTTCTTTTTATTTTTCTTAAAAAAAATGAGTTTTTTTGAAAAAATACTTATAACTATGAATTTTACAATAATGAATAGAAAATGTTTTCAAAAAACTCTTTTCATGATTTGGTTTTCATCATCATTAAATTATATGTCTCCAAAGAAATTAGGTTTACTGTTTCACCCCTAATTTTCAATAATTATAATATTATTTTTTGTGAAAATTTTTTATTTACAAAATGGTGTTTTTCATGGTGATATTTTATACCGTTATAAAACCCATTATATTTTGATGAATTATTTATAAAAATTGATTGATTTATGTTTTTTATCTATTGGAAAAAAGATTTATTTCCATGGGTTATTTATTATGTGAAGACTGAGTTATTTTTTTAAGGATAACACATATGAATGGATGAGTGATGGGTGGTTCTGTTATAAACCAAAGATGGTTTATTATGTTATAAACCAAGAACAGGTGGTTCCATTATAAACCAAGGGAAATTGGTTCTATTAAAAACCAAGGATGGGTGGTTATATTATAATACGTGGATGGTTAATTCCATTATATCCCTCTAATTAATTGGATAAAATTTTATATCTCAATAGAAAAGTACTTGTGAGTACATTTTAGTTGTTAATAAGCATAGATACTAATGATGTGGCTCGTGAAAGAAATGTTCCTTATAATAATATATATGACATATATGAAATATGATCTTCATTATTTTAGTATTCTATCTTGATTTGTCTTGTAAAATTAATGTTTTCCTATGTCAATTTTTATCCATTGTTAAAGGATATTGTTCTTTATGATCTTATGCACACTTGATTCAATTTTTATGTTAAGTTATTATATTCTGTATTATGTTTATTATGTTTCCATGTTAATCATTTTTGTAATTATGTTATTATTCCATGAAATTTTAAGTAAACTTATGGTTTTTGGTAATCAATAAAGATGTTATGATAATTATCTTATACTCATGTGTTTATTTATTCTTATGAACACAACCCTGATGAAATGTTTATTCACCCATTACTAAGAATTTGATATCAAAATTTTCTAATGTTTTCATTCCAAAGGTTAGGAGGATGAGTATTACTAATGATATTTCTAAAGGATGTTTTTTTATGGTTCCTTTATAGAAAATTGTTCTCAAGTATTTTAAAATAATATGATTATGCAGCTAGTCTCCAAAGACACTAAACCTATTGGTAATTGGTGTATTATTATGCATGAAATGTAATGTTTATATCATCTAAAAGATGTAAAACCATGGTGTGATTAACTTGGGTCACTATATGTATAGTATTAGGTACATTAATCATTCACTATAGTGATAATAGATTCAATTCTCAACTAGATTCTTTTAGGGTGATTTCCCCTAGGTGAAACTATGCCATTACGACATACACTTTCTAATATCTCGAATGGTATTTAATTCCTAATAGAACCACATAAACATTACTTTACCAAAACTTTTTGATGTTATCCTATACTTAAACTTTTTTCTTGTATATATATATATATATATATATTTCACTAAATTAATCTTATCCTATTCCCCAAACTAACTATATTAATCACCAAAAATAACTAAACACTACTCTAATACCAACTATAGAAACCCATTCTAATCATGTATTTATTTTAAAACATTTACATAAGTTAAATGTTACATATCATAAAAAAATCTCCTAATAACATAAATGGAATTTTTAGTTTCATTTAGGACTAGCTGTATAAACAACTTATTTTATAACCCTTCTGATCATTTTTCTATAATTAAGAAACACTAGACCCCTTTTATACTTATTATATGTTAAACATATCTTTATGACCTATGGAAATTGAAACATAAGAACAGAGTGAGCTCAAACATGTAATAAGATTGAACATAATAAATAATATTATAAGATCATAAGTGATGATATGATCAGTATATGGGTATAATCAAGATACATAAGAAACTTATACCCACAAAACATAGATCATAAATCATTGAATAACATAATAAATTAATGAAAATAATTTAGAAAAATGAGTTAATAAATATGATCCATGAGAGTATAACATAGTCAAGAGAATAATTATAAATTAGTAACATCTTTTAAATATGAAAAAAAATTATAATGAGAAACATTATATTTATGAGCTACACCATTATTGCCCATTCTTATAAGAAACTAAAATTTTCTCATTAATAATTATCTCATGAGATATAAATCATTAACTAATGCATTGGAGGGTAATATAGGACATAACCAATCATTCATCCATATTTACATGTGCCACTTAAAATAATTCATTCATCATAGCATAAAAACCCATAGAAAAAATGGGATCCATTCCTCACATCAGTAAAAACACATAAATAAGAAAATAGGTCACGTATTGTTTTAAAATTAATTTATATAATTAATTTATTCATAATTACATAAATAATAATAACATGATTAATCTATGGAAAATAAATGTGTATCCAAGGAATAAAGTAAACATTTAGGTAAATACCATTCAATCTAGATAATAAAGCATATAGTATTTACATTATATAGATAAAGGTTATGTGTTTAATACAATAGTTTCCCCAATAAATTGATGTATGGAATATAGGTGAACATCCCTCAATCAAAATATTCATAAATAGTTCATTCATAGAGGAATGGTATTGGAAAAAAATCATGATTATATACTAAAATTTATTAGGAAAGACAAAGGAAGTGATAGTTCATTTCTATAAAAGATATATACATTACATAATCCATCCAAATAAAGAAGTTTTATGGTGTATTTTTAAGAATATTCTTGAAAAAGAATAAGATATTTCATAAGAAAACTACATAGATGGAAAAAATACTTTTTTTTAGTTTTAGAAAATTTCAATTTGGAAATAAAGAAATGGCATTCATCACTTGAAATATTTTTCAAAGAAATATATCATAAAGTTAGGAATTAAATCATGCATTTTATAAACCTTGAAAAAATAGATGAAATTTTTCATATAAAATTAAAATTTTAGAAGAATTATTTTTTCACATGGAAGAAAAACATAAATTATATTTTATAATAAATTTATAATATTATCGTAAAAAAAAGTTATGGGTCTATAAAAATATTATTTTAAAAAGGTGAAGTTAAAACATTGAAAAACATTTTACTTTTATAAATAAACTTCAATATTATATTATTAAATAGAAAATGGTTTTCAAAATAAATATTAAGTGGAAGATAAAACATTTCATTTGAAAGGATGGAAAACATTCTTAAATAATTTGAAATACCCTAGTTAAAAAATGACACCATAAAAAGACTCAAAAAACATCATTTTTAAAATAGGAAAATGGAAATATATAGGATTCATAAATTTGGACATTTTTGGAAATTAAAATGTTGACATGTAGAGTAAACCATCATTAAAGTGGATGGAAATTATTCCCAAAAAAGATATAATTTTGGGAAATAAATTTTATTAATTTAAAATATTTTAAATAAAATTTAATTTCTAATAAAGAGGAATAGAAATTAAAGTTAAACATAATTTCATGGGGGAATACCCAAATCATAGAAGAAATAAGTTCTTGAAGAATCATTTTAACTCAATTGATGAAGTTGAGTTAATAGAATCACTTACAACATTGGTATCAATAGAATTGAATTCCATTTAAATATAGAACATAATATGGCTCATAAACCCCTATGAATAAAATGAATATGGTAAAATAATTTCATTAGGATGTAGAACACTATTCTAAAAAAACAAAGTTTATATTAGGAAATATGTCTCATGGGGTTAAAATTTGAGACACGAACCCTTACCTTAATCTTGTCTTCCAAGAATTCACTATATCCTCTTGTATAAGAAAAATAACTTTCCTAATAACATAGTTTATAACCTTATTAATACCTAAATCTATTTATAATTTTCATTTATAATTCTTATCTATATGTATATTAATTAGTTTTTACAAATTCTCCCATATCCGTTGATTATAATTTTAACTGTTTATACCAGTTGCATAGGAGAGGTGACAGTATTCATTATTATTAAAAATTTAATCATTAAAATAAAAATATTATAATTTTAGTGGATGAATTATAATCATTTTTGAATTTACATTTTCAATTTATGAGTTTTTTACCCTTTATCCTTGAATAAGAAATCAACAATAATTTCACTTCAGTGATTTTTTTAACCAACAAAAGGTTTATTGTTATTTATTAAGTTAAATAATTATTTATCCTTTCAATAAAAAAACAAAACATTATTAAAGTATTTAAATAATATTAAACCATTAATTATGTTGTTATATTCATCCATGATATAATCTCCTAGAATAATTTAAGTAGGTTGTCCATATGACCCAAAAATGAACATACCATGATTAATGAATGATTATTATGTGAATTAGTTAATATATAATTATAATACTAGAATAATTATGTCATTTAGTTAACATTATTTTGATATATCATAATTAAAAGTATATAAAATAATAAGTTATGGATATAAAACAACTATATAGTATGAATAAATTTTTTTCCTTCTTAGTTCACTTGTTTAAGATGGTTAACATTATAAATATTGTTTATCATTAATATCATTAATATGTTATTATATTTATTTTACCAGAAACCTTATTTATATAAAAATAGTTATAATTATCCTTTAAACTCATTTTTATAACTTTATATGAATGGGGGTAATGAAAAATAGAATAAATTAATCCATGGAAGCACTATTCCCCACATACGCTTGGCTAATGATTTTGTTTCCATAGAACGGGATAGAGTAATAATATGTTTTATCATTTTAGAATCATAAATAAGCCATAAATATCATAATTATAAATTAAATACCATTTTTAAATATCCATGTTAGTGGGTGAAGTAAAATGAACATTCTACTTCATGGAGGTGGAACTCCACACACACATGATTCACATTTTTGTTTTTCTTAAATGGAAAAGGGGGGATTGTTTAATCCTTGTAACATTATTATAATAACATATTTGTATACTATTTATAGTTATGTTATAATTTTGATATGTTTTAATTTAATATTTTTAAGAATAATTTCACAAAAAATAGAAAATAGGGGTGAGTGGTTAGAAAATTATAACTCACAACATGGATTATCTTATTGACGAACAGGGTTAAAACTTTAAGGGATGGTATTTTTAGAAGAAAATAACCTATTTAAGGTGTATAGGAGTGTTTATGAGAGTTTTTTTAGAGTTTTTTCTTAACTAAGTTGTTTTTATGGTTAGGGGAAGGGAAAACATGAGTGCACATTTTATAAATGAAAAGGGATGACATTTTTGTCAACAACTAAAACTTTTTAATAATAGTATGTTAGTCTAAAGGAAAGTAGATACAAGATTATGAAACAATGTATGGGGAAGTGATTATGTAGATTTTGTCCTCGAACACCCATCCCAATACATTTTTAAACGTTTTTGTGGTCCACACCTCTTGTTTAAACCCTTTTTACCCCTATTGATTTTTACTAAGGTAAATAATTTTTACAAAATTAATTTACCCTTAATGATTGAAAATAAAATTGTACTTATTTAATAATTTGGATTTAATGATTCTAAATTTTAAATCTATTTTATCATATTAATTTTCTAATAGTGATGAAAATAAATTTTAAATATAAATGTATAATGTATTGATTTTTTTAAAAAAAATATAGCTCAAGTTTAAAATATGGGTGTAAAAAATTAAAACCTTTTTAAAATTTTAAATTCATGTATAAAATACATATTTTATCTTAAAAATGGGTTTCAAGAAATTATTACTAATATTTATATACTAATAATTTCAAAAAAAAGTCATGTTATTTATAAAATTGGTAATTTCCACTATTTAACTAAAAATGATTTTAGAAAAAACTAAAAAATTCTTCCTAAGATAAAGAATATATTTTTATTAAAAATATAATTATGTATTTTTCAAATTAAAATTTATAAATTTATAAATTATATTTTAAATGAAAATAAAATATAAATAGAAAAACTACTCATATTAAAAAATGACATTTTTAAGATTCAATTATTTTTAATGTTCTTTCATATAGATTTCTGAACAATTCAATATTGATATATCAGTTTATAGTTATAAATATTTCTTATTATAATAAAATTTTAACTATGATCAATTTTATTTATTAAGGTAAAATACAATACCACATTTTTTAAGATGGTTCTTCAAAAGTAATCATTAATAAAATATTTATCTAATAAAATAATAATATAAAATTATTTTAATTGATTATTATCTTTTTATCTACTAATGATTATATTATTCATGTAATTTTAATAATTCATAGTTTGTTTTAGTTGGGTTTTTTGTTATATTAGTGTTGAATGTGACACAAGCTATTGAAGATAGTTTTAATTTAATGTGTCAAAAATATTATGTTGTTAAACTAGGTGTGTGATTACCTTATTATATCCTCACATATATTTTTTAAAACCATGACTATTCTATAAATATAAAACATTCCATCATAATCCAAGGTTTTTTCCACTATTGTATCCACACTATATATTTTTTCACTTCATCATGAAAAATTTTAAATATATTAGATGACACTCGATCACCCTATCTAGAAATTATGATGTGATACTAAAATCCTTATGTGTATCCCTCTGTTAATACTCCTTCATTTCATGATGAAAATCTATGAAGAGTATCATCAACTACCAGCCACAACTCACCACTCACACTACCTGGGTGAGAATCTTTCTACTTAGTTTGCCTACCATGGAATTATCCTCTATTAGGGTGTACAACATATCAATTTTAAAATATATTAAGTACTCAAATCATCCTATCTTCTCAAGGTTATAATCACTATAAAAAACTTGGATTTTATATCTATAATTTTCATTCTTGATAAAAAACAATTGTTTTGTTTACGAATATAGTATAGTTTAAAACACACGCACCACATAATAAAAACACAACAATACTTTATTTTATTAGATTATAAAATTACATTTAAATAATAAATACACACAATAAAACCAAAATTAGTACAGTGTGAAAATCAAAAAAACATGTTGAATATGAAAATTTTGATCATTTTGATCTCTTAAAAATATCCCACTCATGAATAAAATTTTAAAAAACAAAAAAAAGTAGTAATGTAATCAACATTTCAAAAATAAAGAATGTATAACCTTGTGTATAATTGAATTTAATGATGAAATAATGTAATCAAGATGTATTTATAAGAATCATAAATCCAATATGACCATTGGAATAACAAAACTGACTTTATGAATAGTAACATAACCACTGGGTATAGTAACATGTCCACTAGAATAATCACTTAAAAAAATTATAATATGAAATGTAAATAATATATACCAAGTGTAAATTAAGTAAATATAAATTTAATAATGGAAAAAAATAAATATTATAATTATAAACTATGTAAAAACTATTTATAATTTAACAAATTACAATAAAAACGGATAACACGGCATCTCCCATCAACACAAAACAAAAAAAAAACCAATTATAAACTCAAAGAAAGTATAACTACATTCATTGATAAAGTGTATTTCAAACTGGTTTTTTAAAAACAATAATTATTATGTTGACAAATAAATTTCACAATTTATAATTTCTTTTTGTAAAATAAATTTCATTTCTTTAACCATCACATTGAAAATTTTTAAAGGTAAATTTTGTACAATTTTGTAAAATATTTCAATTTTTTAGTGCATAGTAAAAGTGCATTTTTTATGTACATTTTATGTTTTAATTATATAACTCATGATTTAATAATGAACTCATCAATTCTATATTGGGTGGATCAATCCAAAATATATAAAAAACACATTTAAAAACAATAAATGTGAACTCCAAACCTAAAAACTAATTTCCAAAGTCTACAAATATTAATTATACTGTAAAAAAATTCTTATAATATATTTTTTATAAAAACAATTATATGTTAAATGGGTTACAAAGACATAAAAATATTTAATTTAAATAATATATTTTCTATAATGTAAAAAATGTCAATATTACATGGTTTACTTAGAAAATAATAATTTATTCAATATTTTAACCAAAATAACACCCTCACCTTAAGTAAAAATACCCCCTCCCCCTTCCCTTGTAAAATCACATCACATACACTTATCCAATCAGAATATATATATAATTCCCTTCTCATAATCTCCCTCCTGCCATTATGAAAGCTATCAAAAATGGTATTATACATCTCTATTGGAAGTTAGTGTTAGATGAATCATATACATGGAATAAATTTCATACATGAGATACATCATTACAAATAAATATTGTAAATACACTAATATAGATGATTCTATTTCAAAAAAAGTGGTTAATTATTCTAAACTAATCTAGTTAAATGTTTTTTTTTGATGAATTATTTTCTCTCTTTCAAAGAGATTCATGTAAAAGGCCTTACTTTTAACCATGTTTTTATTAAATAAATGATTCTTGTTCATGTGAGAAAGATATCATTTATAATATATATATATATATATATTTGTGTGTTTTTTGTGTTTTTATTATACAGTATTTGTGATCATGATGAAGCCAGAAGGGATCTATGTTAAGGGGACTCCTGAATCAAAATCTTATTTTGGATTTATCCTCTCTTCATTTATATTTTCATAAGGAATTTATTATAAAAATATTAAAATTATCTTTTCCTTTTATCCTATTGGTTATATTTATATTTCCACATAGTTGATAACATAATGATAGATTTGATTTCATTTTAAAAATTTATTATTTGTGCATATATGTTATGTGTGAACATGATGCTAGAATTTTTAACAATTTATCTATGGGATTTGAAAATAATGTTATGATATTTAATTATTGTGTATACACCACATCCTATGTATATTTAAAATTATAACCTCATGTTTATGATGTTGATCATTTTATTATGATATGATGATTATTATTATTCTCACCCATGTAATATTTTGATTTATGTCTCATGTTCCGTTAATATTATTCCTTCCTTTATCAAGATTTTAGCTCACACCTTTACTTATGTGTGTCCTTAGTTATTTCATGTAATAAAGATAAAATTAAAGATAATAGGAATACTTATCAAAAAGAACTAAAAAAATTAATGTTTTCTATATGATTATGTTGTATAAACCTAATTTTCTTAATATATTAAACCTTTATATTCTAGATTTCATTTTTTTTATTTTAAAAATGATGTAATAATCATTTATAAAGGATTAAATACATTTTATTTAGTATCAAATCAACTATTAGTTAGTTTTTCAATTAAGCTAGTAAAATATAACCTAGGATAATCATAGCAATCTCATCTGTGAAGTTTTTATAAAAGACTTACACATGGGAATAAGTTAGTTATCAATGTTTTATTAGATAATATATTTTATAAAATTGTTATATTAGAAAATGGTGGGAACCACGAGAAATAAGGCCACCAACACATGTGATGAATAATTCAATGATTATCTTGATAACATTCTTGATACAATGGGAAATAGAGTTCAAAGCCTCATGGAATCACATACCCAACTTTCTTTGGTTATGAATAATGACATAAAAATTGTGGAATATATTCCTTCACAAAGAAATATTAACTATAAATTGATTACTTTATGTGCTAATGACTATTATCATTTAGTATACTTTCTGATCTACCCATTAAATACTAATGGTTCAACTCTATGGAAATGATCTTTTCCATTCTCCATTTTTCTCATATGATGCAATTTATTCTCATCACCTACTATTTCTAAGGATAATATGATAAATAGTACACATTGTTCAAAACAATATATAGGTAAAGGATATAGTGTAAGAAATGGAGTGGGAAGAAATTACTATGAAATCCTTTACACTAGAATCGAGATAGACTTTCTGGAGCTTAAGAATAAAGTGATTTATTATCATAACTTGTGAGGTAAATTTCATAAGGCATAAAATATACCCCTCATATTTTTTTACAAATAGTGATAGTAAAATATATAGACTCTTTAATGTCTTAAAACCACATCTCTAAAAAGTATAATTTATCTAAGACTTTTTAAGCTATAGATAAGTTTTTTGGTTTCAACTCAAAGTAAGAAATATAGTTCCTAGAATCTTCCCACGGATAAGGAGAAAATAAAAAAGGATTGTGTTTTAATATGGTGGTTCAAATGATAATAGAGGAAAGAATATCCAAACATATTTATGTAAATGATGTGGAAATAAAAAACAATGGTAATTTATTCAAATAAATGAGGAAATAATTCATGTGTGTAATAAAAGTGAGTCAATATCATGAATACTGATGTGACATGAAGAAACCGACCAATATAATGGAGGAAAACAAAGCATAACCCAATGCATCATGAATATTGCAATGTATAAATTATTAGGAACATGGTAAATATATAATAAATTGAACCAAACCAAGGTTCCTCAAGGTTAATTGAAATAATTAATCACCTAAGATAATGGGAAAATGTAAATCTCATTCCATCACGACCACTGAGGTGGAGCTTGAAAATGAATTTGTACAATATACACATACTATTCACTCAAGAATATAAAAATTTTTATTTGATTCTGGTTTTATACATTCCTTTATATCTTTAATGTTTTTTCATAAATATTAAATAATCTTATTGATACATTGAATTAGATATATTTTTGGAAATAAATAGTGGTGGAATCATTATAACAGAATTGTTGGACTCTTCCCCTATTAGAATATGTGGTAATATTATTATAGAAAACCTTTTAATCATTATTTTGGTAGAATTTTATTATATATTATGAATGGATTGTATCTCATTGTATAAATTTCACATCAAATTAAAATAAAATTAAATTCCATTACATATCCTAAATCATAGTATGCTCCAATAAAAATTCAAAGAAGATTATGAATCCCCTTTAATAAATCCCACAATAATATAGGTTTGATGCCCTATAAGGAAGTGTATCATTCTAAAATGATTTAAACAATGGTATGTATCAACATTGAGTACATGACCATTGTAAGGGAATATAATGATGTATTAATAGAGTAATTTTTTAGCCATCCCCTGGATAATGAGGATGAATTGTCAATAGAACCTATACCTAGAGAAAAACCTATATCCAATTTCCCCTATAGGATATCCCTGATAGAACTTGTGGTGTTAAGAATTAATTGCAAGAAAATTTATACAATTCATTAATACACACTAGTTCATAACCTTGGGATTCAACAATTCACATTGTCATGAATAAGGATGGGTTAATGTGGATTTTCATAGACTACTGATATCTCAGCAATGTCATCAGAAACAAAAAGTATCTAATGTCGAGTGTTAATGAAATTTTTGATTAACTTTGAGGATTTAAATACTTATCAAAGTTAGATCATCATTTTGGATATCCTCATATGTAGTTAAATAAGGGATAAATTAAAAACATAGCATTTTTTATAATATATGGACACTATGAGATCATATTGATGCCATTTGGATTTAGAAATTCCCCAAAAATATTCATCAACATGATTAATATTTTATTTAGTGACTATAATGATAAGTTGGAATAGAATATATTGACAATATTCACATGAATTCTATGAGTAAAGGGGAATATAAATATCATCTAAGGATTATTATAAAAGAATTTATGGAAAGAGAATTAGTATTCTATTTTCATCGTATCTAACTTTTGGATATTGAAAGACACATTCCTTAGGAATTTTATCATGAGTGAAATAATTTTTTTGAATCTTTTTAAGATAAAGGAGACTGAGTAATGTCCCAAAACCACAATTTTAACACCCCGCTAATTTATTTTTTATTTATTTCAATTAAATAATTAATTTTTTGTATAGATTCTTTATCCCAATACAGCAAACTAAAATAAACCACAATACATTTTATTGAGATAAAATATTACAATTCATGATAAACATTAATACATTATGAGAACCCTATAAAAGTACCACCAATAAAATTACAAGAGTAATAAATAAATAAATAAATAAATAATGAACATAAAATCTTTATCATCATGGATTTCCATGAATATAATCATTTTAATTTCAAATATATAAATAAGGAATAGAGTTAGAAATATTATATACTTGTTGAGAGAGGAATAAAGGGATTGAATGAATAATTTTAGAAAGTCAATATATGAGCATAAAATATAATAATTATATATATGGTCATTGGAAATATAACCACTAGATATATAGATATAGGAAATATGGTCATTGAGTATATCCAATGTGTAAGTTGTGTAATTGAAAATAATATAATTCATAAATAATATTAAAATAAAATAAAATAAAAATATTTCATTAATATATTATAAAATATAATCTTTACACATTACATATTATTATTATTATTATTAAATAATAATTTTTTTATATTTATAAAATTAAAATAAATATTCAATACAAATGAATTGATAAAATTAAATAATTATAAGATGAATAATTAAATTTATTAGGATTATCAAATGTGAAAAATTAATTTTTTTCAAAAAACTATTTATATTAAGTGGTATGTATATTTATGTAAATAAAATAAATTAATAACTTTTAAATTATGAGTCTAATTTTATGTTTATAAAAAAATAACATTTACTTAATTATTTTTTTATAGGAAATAATAATAATAACACTTAATGATTTTAAATTCATTTTCTATAAAAGGTATTTTTCTATATATTTTATTTTTTCATTTAAAAGTTAAATATTTCATATTTAGAAATATATTTAGATTAAATATAGTCCTACTATAGATTTGTCTAATAAAAACCGGGTCATGGGATCATCTAAAATTTTTATTAAAAAAAATATTTTGTATGGTAAAAAAATTATATATGGTAAAAGGGGGTATAAGGGGTAAATTATTATGGCTATAATTTTGTTTAATTAATATGATATTTATGTATAATAAAAGTTTTTTTTAAGTTTTGGAGTCATACTAAATTTTATAACCAATGTTTCTAACATAAATCACCTAAAACACATGAGATTCTGTATTTACCTTTCACCTAACTTAATTTTAATGGAAAGATCTATCATTTATACCTTTAAAAGGATCTCTCTTTTATCCCTTGAAAACCAAAATATTGATTTAAAAATGAATTTTAATATATTACTATTTTTAAAATCTTAAATAGTTCATATAGGTTGGGTAGCTTCTAGTTATAAGAGGAAAATTTAAATACATCATTCCAAAGGAACCCATGTTAACAAGGAGTGAATTCATTAATTATTTATATATGTTCTTACCTTAATTTGTCAATGATCTTAAAATATCATTTCTTTCTAAACCTAATAATTCACTATAATGATGTTACAATAACAGTATTATGATTTTTATAAAATGATACTACTATAATTTAACTATTTACACTTACTCATTTTCTATCATAACATGCTCTTGTTTGTGTCTATTAAACCACTTATATGAATTATGTTATACCAACATAACCATTTTCAATAAGAATAAATATTAAGAAATTAATATTTTGAATATATATAATGCCCTATAACTTAAAAACCCATAATTACAAGGTTTATAATAAGGTTTTCACTTTTTTAAATTTCAAGGTCCTTTTTGGTTTAGAGTTTAATAGAATTCGTAAAAATATTACATACAAAATAGACACTTTAATATAGTATAATTTTCTTCAACAATAATAGGGAATTATGTTTATATCATTGTTTAATTAAAGACACTTTTTATTCATTTAATATGTTTCATTATGGTATAGAACATAACATTTCTAATATTTCTACTCATCCTTATATCTTGTGAAAACATTTAAAACATGGGATGGAAAAAACAAACCTTAGTAGGGGATAAAAATAAATGAATCATATTATTCCAGTGAAAAAAATGAAAACCTGTGATTAAATTTACCTTTTTCACAATAAAACATTGATGATATAAATATAAAATATCCATATGGTAATATATAAATTTACATAGAGAAAACAATTTAAAACCATTATAAAACAAAGGAAAACAATTAAGGCATCCTGAGGCTCATTGGAACTCATGAAAACATTCCATTGAAAAACAAAACATTCATATTTAAACTTTCCTTTCCTTATGAAATCAAAATATTTCACTAAAAACCCTTTTTAAATCATAATATGGATATCTTAGATGATCATATTAAAAACTCATGTTCACTAGTATAAACCCATGTTAGAATAACTAAATCATGTTCTATTATATAAGAGTAACCAACCCAGTTATCTCTCTCATTTTTCACCATCAAATATTATTCATTACCCCAAGCATTAGATAGTTATATTGGGATCACTCAGCATCATGATCTATATCAGACTCACCCATCATTATATACAATTCTCATATACCATACCATGAACAACACATTTTCAATATTTTACTTTTTCATCTAAAAACATCATTTGAACCCATAAGGAAAATAATTTTTATTTTCACACAATCATTAGGAGAAATATTCTTTTTCTTTGAGAACTTGTCAAAATAAATAATTACAAAAATAGAAGGAATGTGATATTTTTAGAAAAACCATTTTATCATGTATAGTATGATTGATAACAAATATCAGTTATTAAGGTGGAAACAAATTTCCAACTCTTATACTTTATAAAACTTTATTTTATACTTTTTAAAAAGTAAAAATGATTCGTATGATAAATGCTTAACATATGGATTCTTAAACAATAAAAATATAACGTCAAAAATTAGTTGAAATGACTTTTAGTAGTCTCTTATATATAAATAATAACATTCTAGAAACATTTTGAAGAATCTGGATATGGTGGAGAAAGTATTTAAAACATTTAAAATGAATTTTTAATAGAAAATGCATTGTGATAAGTTTTTTCTAGCTTTTCACATTATCAAATATTGATTAATAAAATTAAATTAGTTTTCTACTAAATATAATTATTCATGTTAATTTAATTATTATTATAATTCATTTTATTTTATTTATTGTCATGTTTTATTTAGTTACTAAAATTTTTAAATTTATGTTGTATGTTTCGCAGTTATTTTTTTGTAACCTCAAATAACATCAGTGAGTTGACTATAATGAAAGGGGTTATGGTTACATTACCTATATAATTTTAAACATGATAAAAATTATAATATTTATTTATTAAATACACTTTTAAATTTAAAAATTTAATGAGTTTAGTAAAAATGATCCATGTCGTTTCATGGAGATGGTAGTCTATATGTATGCATGAATGATATTTTCATTTCTATAACGAGTGGAAAAGAAATAAATTAGATAATATTTTACTATTATAAAATCATAAATATTTTATTAATGTTATATTTATTCATTAATTTAATATTTATGACTAACCTAGTAAGGTGGATATGAAAAATGAATCGCATCACTTTGTGGAGGTACCAGTGCACACATAAACACGATCGGTGTTACCATTTTCCATAAAATAGTAGGAAATAATATCAGTTATATATTATCTTTAAAAACTAATTATTATTGCATAAATATCATATTTTTTTTTATTTTTTTCATTGTTTTAACTATACATATGATTCAGTGTTGAAAAAATTAAATACAACACTTTGTGAAGGGGTAGTCCACACAAACACACGAGCGATGTTTTCATTTCACATGGGATGGAAAATGAGATAAAAATGGTTTGTACCATAATTATAAAAAAATTAAATATATTTAAGATATTTATGTTATTATTTAAACATAATTAATGAATATTTAAAATATTTAAAATAATAAATAAACATGAAAATACTATGTTTAGAGTTATACCTCTTCTTTGGGAAACCACATTTGGCTTAAGCCATTAGCCTTCAATGTCTAATATTTTGTTATGACCAGGACCTATAGGATGTGGGTAGAAATTTTGGAGATATATTTTTATATGTCTTGGATGAACTATAGTTCTCAAAATGTTCATAGAGGAGAGGATAAGAGATTCTCATTTATAACTAAGTAGAGCGGCACACTTTTAATTTTTTGAAAACTCTTATATATTATAAATGTTTTGCTAATGGTAAAGTGGATCAATAACTATCCAAATTTAGATATAAATTGATGATAATATAAATAAAATCGTCTAAAAATAATGAAGATAATATTCTATGTCCTATCACTTATTTTTCACCTTAATTAACTTGATTTACCCTATTACTATGGTGACATATTTTTAGCATGGTTAATATTCATAACGAACTAAAATGAAATTCACCACATTATTAAATTTCAAAATCCGTATTATAAATATGGGTTCCATTTTTCATTATTTAATTTATATAATTTTTAGAAATTACTTTTAATATAAATGTGAAAAATGTAAATAAAAACAAATTTTAGAAAATTGTGTTTTTAATTATAAAAATAAATTAAAACCAAAAAAATATAATATTGATTCCTATAGAATTATTTATATTATTTTTTATAAAATGAATCTTTTTTTACATTAAAATTAAATTTAAAATATAATTTCACTTTTAAATAAATTAAATGACATGTTTTCAAAAAAAACTATAGTATATACTTTTTAACCAAAAATCAATCTTATAAATAAAACCAAAAATTTCACCCTAATATATATTTTATATTTTAATACCTAAAATTAATTCATTTTTAAAAAATTAAATTTAAAAAATTAATGAATTTAACTTTTAAATAAAATTATGTAATACATGAAAAATAATTTATTTGAAATTAAACTATTCTATTTTTATTTAATATTTACATAAAGTCATTTTTGAATATTCATCCATAAAATGAATCTTTATAAATCATAAGGTTGATTTATTTCAAGGATTTATTATATTTTCACATTATTTTACCCTTATAAATTTATTCTTATTAATTTTATTCATTACTTAAGACACATGAGGTATTTTCCCCTCATAGTATTTTCCAATTCCCATTTTTCTTACTTAATCATGTGATTATTACATAAAAACATTACCTAGTGAATTAAATTATTTCACCATTACTACTCTATATAATCCAAAAAAATAAATGATTTACTTTATAAAAGATATTATCCTTTAACTTTTCCACCTTGTTCTCAAAATAGGGGATGCACTAGGTACACACTTTCCTAGAAAAGAAACATGAAACACATATTTTACATGAAATAAAATCAGATTTAAAGTTAAATTTTAAGTAACAGATCCAAAACAATTTATAATTTTTAATAAACTAATAAAATTAAGTTATAACTTTATCTCTTTTTCAAATATTATAACACTTTTCCATGGAAATCCTTTAATAAAAACATGATCTCTTACCTCAAATGAGAGATCTTTCCTCTTATGATCATAATTACTCTTATACCTACTCTAAGATTTCCTTATGTATTGTTGAATCATATTTACTTTCTCTACCGTTTCATTAACCAATTTCAGACTCAAAACATTCTTTCACTAACTTCATCCCAATATTATAGAATATTACATCACTTTCCATATAATGCCTTAAAATTTTCTATATGTACACTAGAATAAAAATTATTAAAATATAATTAAACTAATTTAATATGTTGATCCCAACTCCTTGATAATCCAAAATCAAGATCAAATCATATCTGCAAAATTTTGAATCATTTTCTCTAACTATAAATTATATTGAGGAAGAAAGTTTGTGATGAAATTCAATTAAATGCCAAAAAAAATTTATGTGTGTTAAAAAAATGTAAGGTAAATATAGAATCAGTATTAGAACCAATAGGGAGAGGGAATCCATGTAATTTTACTATCTCCTTAAGATAAATTCTAGCAGGATGACCTAAGTACAATGTATCTCAAATAGGAATAAAATTTGATGATTTTTTCAATCAATCAAAAATAACCCAAATCACATTATTACATCAAGATGCCTTTTTTAATACCACCACGAAATCCATGGATATATTCTCTCATTTAAATTAAATTAATGTAAAAGAGTGTCACATCACCTTTGGTAGTTATCTCCCAATTCTAACCAGTTGAAAAGTCAGACATTTCATAGTTAATTCAATAATATCTTTCATTAATCCTTCCAACCAATAATATTCTTAAAGGTCTCTATAAAAATTATTACTACCATGATGAACAAAAAATAGAGATCTATGAGATTAAGTTAATAATTAATTCATCAACTAGAAATTACTTGGAAAATCCAACAACTTTACATACCTGATAACACCTTCTTTATCAACATTGAACTTTGGAAACTTACCCTTCTTGGCTTATTCTACTCTTTTTCGAAATCCATGATCTTTCTTTTGGGCCTTATTAATTATTCTACTAAGGATTACTACCTTGATACCAAATCCAAAATAGAATAGGTTTTTGTATACACAATTTCTAGGAAAATGTTTATTAAATCATTTAAAAAAGTTTCATGTTCCAAACATTTAATGGTTAATGATACATTATCTTTTCAACTCAAGGAATTAGATACATTGTTTTATTTTCCTAGATGATAGTGAATTATGTAATCATAATCCTTTATCAGTTCCAACCATATTCTATACCTCATGTTCAACTATTTTTGAGTAAATATATACTATAAATTTTTATAGTCGATATATATTTCAGAATTTACCATATATAAAATATTCCTCCATATTTTTTAAGAAAAATCCACCACTATAAGATAAATGTAATGTATCTCCACCTATAACCACTAAATAGTGCCCAGAATGATAGTTTCCACAGTACCTCATGCACCCCTCCCCATACACCAAAGGTTGTTTACTAGTAGCAGAGGTCTAAAGTGGTACTATGGGGAGACTATACACCCTATATAAAAGTTTTCTATAATAATAAAAAAACTAATTATCATACATCAAAGATAAACATCCCTTAGAGTATATAAAATAATATAAATAAACATCTAATAATATTATATAAAATTCAATAAGGGCATGAACAGCCATGTCATACATATAACTGACTTCCCAATGAGATAGTTAAATATATAGACCATAAAAAAGGATTATGTGTCTAAAAAATCCCATATCCATGATATATATCAAGCTCCTTGAACTCCTCTAACCAATCCCACTTGACCATGCTATCATGGGCCTCTTCCCAAACTTCTTCCTTCAACCAAGTAAACATCTGCTCACGTACCCATGTATTGTGGAGGCCTAGATAGGGTGTGAGTAAAAAATCAAGAGGGAACCACAAAAATGGTCTCATACTAACTAGAATATGTTTTGATATGTTCATGTGACATGCATAGCCAAAATGAAAAAAAAAAAAACCAACATACAAACTACTTCAGCTAGTATTGAGGTGTCACTAATCATTTAATGATGACCATGCTAACCATAACCACTTTGGGGTATCAAGTCCTACCCTATAAACAATAGCTAACAATAGCTAACAATATATAACAATAGCTAATTTAAATCCTTAGTCTTATGAGCTCAATTGACCATACCTTCTTCATCTTAATGTCCCTCTTTCTCTAAGAATGTCATGTTGACCATACCAACTCATAATAAACAAATACAAATTAAGTGTGTTGTTCCATAATATTATCACATACCTACCCTTATGGGAGTTTTATAATCCAAGTAACAAGACCATAAGTATCACTAACCTATAATAAATCACACCAGGGTATACCAAACTATCCATGCCTTGATGGATTTCAATGCCTTAGAAAATTACAGGCTCCAAGCCCCCACCATAAGGCACCCACTAGGATAGAATGTGACAGTCTGCCTCAAAATATACTAATTCTAAATATATGGTATCCCAACCATATTTAATCTCTAACTACACAAAAGATCCATCCATATATGAATCCAAATCATGGATTCCCAATCAGTATCACATACCCCCTTATAAGATTTTTCCATTTAGGGCATACACCTAATATGAATTTCATCCCTTCCCTATGGGATTTTTTCATCGATTCATCAAAAAAACCTTATGTAATATATCATATCAATCATCAGTATTGAAATCATAACTATGGGTAGCCATATTCCCAACCCACCAGGAAACCCATGGTCGGACTCCCCAGAGCATGAAAAAACTCTTCACAACCTAAATAATATTGAATCATAGATATAGGTTTTGTGCTAGAACCTATGATTGTTTTTACCTATTTCCAGGTCCAACATCTCACTAGGGTCCATTTGGTCACATCATATAAAGGAACTCCTCTTGGACACTAAAATATCAAGCAGGGTCTCAGGTCAACACATGATCCTCTAAGGACACCATGTCATTTGAAATCATCATCAAGGTAGCATAGCCTTAATAGTTACATGAGGTCTCACCATATAGGATACAGTCAATAGATGACCCATGAACAATATTGGTTCACAAGGTCACTCTAGATTAGTCCACTCACCCAACCAGATCTCAGTCTGCCCAAGGTTTGTCCACCTGGTCTTGGTCACATTAGAAGGGAGAGGAGCACTCTCCCCCTTAAACCATAGGGGGGATAAGTAATATTTTCAATATTTAATTCCTCCACTTTATTTTATTTATAGGCCATTAGCTAGATGGTGGTTACAGTTTCCCACTAGGTTGTTGTCTGTAGGTACTAGAAAACTGGTGGCTTACTATAGACTAAGATACAACAGCCACCTCATCTGCTCCTAGGGCCCTCCTGGTTACCCAAGAAATCCAATGGACTCTATTTCATGCCCTAAAACATAATTGTTTTTCCTAAACTCTACAGACTTGATTTTGATGCCTGGTTGAAAATCTAACACCTAGAGTATTTGGAAATTTCAAATTTCCCCTGAAATTCAACCCTTATATAGACTTGGGTTTTTACAATAAAGACCATGTGTAAGATAATTCTTCTTATGAAGTTTCAATTTGTGTGAATAATATGTAATTACCTGATCAACATTAATTATGACACAACCATATACTTTTAAAAAATCAACACTATAAATAAAAAATTCACCATTTTTTGTTGTCAAGGTCAACACTGGAGTATTAACTAATATTCTATTCAATTTTATAAATTATTCATCACATTCCAATTTACAGATAAAATTAAAAATATTTTGAGTTAACTTAGTTAGTAGGCTAGATAACCAAGAAAAGTTCTCAACAAACCATCAGTAGTAACCCATAAATCAAAGAAAAATCTGAATCTCAATGAAATTTGTGGGTCTTGGACATTCTTTCACTATTTTGGTTTTATCTGGATCAATATTTAATCTATATATATAAATAATATTCCCAAGAAAGAAAATATCTCACATCCAAAATTTAAATTTTCAAAAAAAATCATATAGTTTCTTTTACTTTAAGGTTTTAAAAATAATAAATTGATGTTTTTTATGTTCCTCATATCTCTTAGAATAAACCAAAATGTAATCAATCAAAACCACCAAAAATTTATCCAAATACTCATGGAAAACTATATTAATAAAATTCATAAATACAAAGACTATATCTTTTAACCCAGATAAAATAGCCACAAAATTTTAATCAACACACCTAGTATGGAAAGAAATATTTGGAATTCATTACTCCTTTTCCTTTAGTTATTAATAACTAAACCTGAGATCAACCTTAGAAAATAGTGAGCTCTCTGGAGTTGATCAAATAAATCATCAATTTGAGGCAATGAATACTTTTTCTTAATAGTGATGTTATCGAGAGATCTATAATAAATCAAAGTTTTATTGAACCACCATTCTTTTTAACAATTTGAACAAGATCACACCAAGGAGAAGTTATACAGTGGATGAACCCCTTATCAAGAAACTCTTGTAACTTATTTTTTAGCTCTAACAACACAATAAAAGCCATTCAATATGGAGGTTTTGAAATTATATTAGCATCAAGAACTAATTCAACAGAAAACTCAACCTCTTTTTTAGAAATAAAACAAGTAAAATTATCAGAAAATATATACATATATTTATTTACTACTAGAATATCACTAATTTTAATAGATTTTTAACTTTCAATCATATTTAAAAGATAAATTTCAATATCATGTTCAATCAGTGTGTCCGATTCTTGATATGTTATCAAAGGTATAAACTCATTCTTATATTTGAATTAAACCTCACTATAATAATTAAACATGAATAATTTATTATTGTAATCTATTAGAGCATGATAAACTGAAATTCATTCATACCCAGAATAATATCAAACTCTATAGTGGGAATAAAAACAAAGGTTTTAGGAAAACCCATGTAACATATGATAATAGGAATTTATCTATAAATTATTTTTCCTTTATACTACCTATATGATTTTTTACCAAAAGTTATGAATTATTGTCATGATATTTTATTTACATTTTACATAAAAATTTATAATATGTAAAAGAATGTGTGGATCCTAAATCAAAGAAGATGATAGCATAATAAAAATAAACAAGTAATATACCAAACACCACTTAGTTTGATGGTCTAGCATTTTTTATAATAGTATAAAAAGACATCACCACACATTAATTTAGTTATTTATGATTCCAATGTTGAGTCACTAACTTTGTACATTCATTTCCATAATTTCCCAACTCATCACAACTAAAAACCCTTATTTCTATCATACTAACTATTTTCCCATTATTGGTCTCATCAGAACTAATTTCCTTATAGTCATGGTCTAAATTATCATTCTTACCATATCAATAAAACTTTTATGATCCTACCAAAAATTATTTAAAATTCCCTTTACCACATTTAGATCATTTAGTGAGCTTACCTCCATTTTTCTTGGTTCACTGCTTATCCATATCTTTCCGTATTGGCTGTTTATTACTTTTGTCATCACAAAGTGCATAAGTGTAAAAAATCAATCTAAACTTTTTTATCATAATTAAAAACATACAAATAAATTTTAAAATCATAATAGTCCAATTCTCTTTATAAACTTGGTTTTAAACCTAAATAAAATCAATAAATTTTACTCTTATAGTCCAGAACAAAATTTAATTCATACCTTTCCATTATGGAAAAAATTTCCTAATAAGATTATATTGAGTCTTATTCCTTTTTCTTCAACTCTAGAGATTTTATTTTTTTATAAAATTAAGAATATTTGTAAAATACTTCCCAATAAAAATATCTTTAAACAATACACACTCCACATAATCAATCTAATCCTTTTCCTTATTATTCTTAATCTTATGCCACCATAAATTGGCTTCAACTTCAGAATAATAAATATAAATTTTTAAAATTTGATGTTCCAAACATCCCAAAACTTCAATTATCTTTTCATAATCATTTATCCATACTTTATATTTCACTGGGTTTGAATATTCACAAAATTTCAAAGCGTATTGTTTCATGAAATTTTCCATTATAGACATGTTCCTCTATAAAAAATTTCATTTCTCTTTTATGGGTTCCACCATTCATATCCTACATATAATAAATTAAAACTACTAGAAATTAATCTATTACAACCATTATGTTTTGATTTGGAATGCTATTATCCAATTGATGTTTCACTACAACAACTTACATGTTTCCTCTATGGAGAACCATTCGAAATTGATATGGATTAGATAAAGAAATATAGATATATTTAAAATCTATCTCATGATTATATATCTATAAATTATATAATCTTTAAAGTATCTTTTAATATTCTCCTAAACTATTTAGGTATATATACCTTTCCTATGATTCCAACTAGATCACGTTGTAACATAAAAAATCCATAATTACACAGTTTATTAAAAGAGTTGAAATTGAATACATTTCTAAGATATTTTTTATTTAGAATTTTAGATTATTGGGTAAAAAAATTAGATAAAAAATTCAACACATTCACACAATATGAATTTTTCCCCAAAATATAGCTTTATGTTTACATCCTCAGTTCATTAAAGACATATTTTCTTCATTTAAGATGATTCGCCATAGAGGAAATCATGACATTGCTAAAAAATTTACTCATCCTTAAAACTTTTGGATAAAATATGAAAAATGGTATGAGAAAAAAAATACCACTAAGTGATAAAAATAAAGTAATTCTACCAGTCTAGTAAAAAACATTATAACCCATGATGACATTTACCTATTTTACAATAAAATTTTGTGCTCATAAATATAACATATATGTATTAAAAATAAACCATTACTCAAATAAAACCATTTAAACCTATATAAAAGTATAAGGAAAACAAATAATGCATCCCAAGGCATGTGGGAACTCTTTAATACATTACTCTGAAAAACAAACCTTTCACTTTTAAAATTTACATACCACATGAAATCAAATGATTTACCAAAAAAGAATTCTCAAGCATAATATAGTAATCTTGGAGTATAATATTCCTAAATCATTTTCACTCATTTTTAACTTGTGTTAGAATAATTAAATCCAATTTAATTCCATAGTATTTACCAACCTGGTTATATCCCTTATTTTTCACCTTCGAAGACTATTCATTACCCAGTGCCTTAGAGAGCTATATCAGGATCACCCATAATCATAAGATATATCAGGCTCACATGTTGTCATATATAATTCTCAATTAACATGTCTTGTACAAAAACGTTTTTAATATTTCACCTTTTCATCAAAAAACCTCATTTTCACCCATAAGAAAAGCACTTTCCACTTTCGCACAACCCTATGTAGAAATATATTTTTTTCTTTTAAAACACATAAAAATTAAAAATTCATAAAAGAGTGGTAATATGGTATTATTTAAAACCCATTTTAACTTATATATTAACCTTGATAATGAATAATTTATGTGATGGAATGAAAATGTAGAAAATATTTATATATTAAAAAATATTTTTTACAGTTTGGTAAAAATCAAAATTACCCATATGATAAATGTTTAAAATATTCTTATCTAAACCATAAAAAATGATAATCAAAAGTATTTTAAAATGAATTTTATTCATATTTAATTTTTAATTAATAAAAGTATTTAAAAAAAATTAAATATCATGTATACAGAGGGGAAAGAGATTAAAACATTTAAAACAATGTTTTAAAGGAAAATATCATACCTTTAGTCTTGTCTAGATTCGTATGTTCTCTAAATATTGAATAATAAAATTATATTAGTTTCATAATTTCAAAATAATTATTTTCATGTTAATTTAATTATTAGTATTCCTTTTATTTAATTATTTACCATGTTTTATCTAGTTACTAAAATGGTCAAGTTCGCATTGGACGTTTTGTTGTCGTTGGGTTTATAACCTCAAACAAAATTAGTTTATTGGCCATGGTGAAAGGTTTAATGGTTATATTACCTACTTTTTAAAAAAATGTTATAATTAGCATATTTATTCCTTAAATACACTTTTAAAACTATCCATTTAAGGGATTCATTGACAATGATCCACATCGTTTCATTGAGACAGCAGTCAATATGTACGTATAATAGACATTTTCATTTTTATAACAGGTGGAAAATAATTTAATTACATAATATTTTAATTTAATATATACATTAATACTTTATAAATTTCATATATATTCATCAATTCCATCCTTATTACCATCCTTGTAAGTTAGTGTTTAAAAAAGAATCATATCGCTTCGTAGAGGTGGTAGTACACATGTTCGCACAAGTGATGTTATCTTTTTCTAATGGATGGTAGGGTAAGAAGTTAAGTAATATATTATATTAATAGAATCCTAATTATCTAATAAATATTATATTTATTAATTTTTTCCATAATTTTAACCATCTATGTGATTTGATGATGAAAAACAAAACACATAACTTCACGGAGGTGGTAGTTGATAGATATACATGAGTGACATTTTCATTTCCTATAGGATGGAAAATGAGATAAAAATGGTTATAAAATAAGAATAAAAATATTTAATTACATTTAATATACTTATTCTATTATTAAATCATTGTTAAAGAATATTTTATAGAGGTAGATGAAGAAATAATCATGGATACTCTCAGTTAAGAGTTATAACTCTTCTTTTAGAAACCTCCTTTGTCTTACACCTTAATCCAACTAGGTTTGCAATTTTTGTGAGAAAAATTCCAATAAGAAATTTGAAATCATATTTTATATATATTTGGGTATTTATCATAAGTAATATAGTGCTAAATATACAGTATGAATGGAGAAGGGGAGGATCTCTTTTATAAGTGAGGGGAGTGGGAAACTTATAATTTATCTAAACTTTTAAATATTATAAATGTATTACTCAAGGCCATGTGGTTAAATAACTATATACATTAGTATATAAAGTGATAAGGATCCAAATATCTTCATCTAATAATAATTAAGATAATATTGTGTCACACTATCACTTAGTTTTTACCTTAATTAAATTGGTTTACCCTTTTACTATGGTGACATATTTTTACCATGGCTACAATTTATAATGACCAAAAATGAAATTAAAATCATTAAAAATTTTATAAAACTTGACTCAAAATATGGAATCCATTCTTAAATATTCATTTTTTTATAAATATAATATATTAATTTTAATATAAGTGTGAAAAATGAAATGAAAAACAATTTTTAGAGAATTTCCGTTTAAGCATAAAAATAAACTTATACCAAAATAAAATATAATATTGAATCCTATTTAATTTTATATATTATGTTTAATAAAATCAATATAATTTTAATTTAAAATTAAATTTAAAAGATAATATATCTTATAAAATATATGTTTTTAAGAAAAGAAATCCCACTTTTTCAAAAATCTATATTTTTCACCATTTACTTAAAAATCAATCTTTTCATAAAAATACCAAAAAAAATATACTTAAGTTATATTTAATATATTGATTAAAAAAATTATGTCTTATTTATACAATTCAATTTTCATAGTCAATAAATTAAACATTATATAAAACCATTTAATATATGAAATAAATTATTAAATAAAACTATTCCTTTTTCATTTGAAAATTTATATAAAGACATTTAAAAATATGAATCAGTAGAATTAATTATTATAGGATATAAGATTTATTTATTTTTTGGATTACCCAGGATTTTTAAAATATATTATATTAATTAGTAATGTATTTCATGAATATGGTTTTGTAAGGAAGATATAAAAATGAATTACCAATATAAATTAACTTGTTGAAATTGATAAATTACTAAAAACATGCTTGTTATGGATTCCATTATCACTAAACATGAAAAATATTTTCATCAAATAAATATGGTACATAATTTTTCAGTGTAAAAAAATGATTTCACTATGTTAAATAATATGGTAATTATTAAATTTTTATAAAATAATATGGACTAACACCACCATTACAAAACTTGTATGAAACAATCAAAATTAATAACATATAATGATGAAAATAAACATTAAATAACTTAAAATTTTGTAATGAATGTTTATAATTTAAGAGTGTAATTTTTTTTACATTTTAATAATTTTCTAAAATAATTATTTAAGATGGTAATTTTTAATATACAAAAGGATAAATCTCTTTCATGGAAGTTGGGAGTAAAGTAAAGGGTTTTTCATATCATTTTTTATTTCATTAAGATATTTTCCACATTCACCATATATATTATTTTTAGTGGTATATATAATATAAAATTGATTAAATTATACATATATTTCGTGAAATTAAAGTATTTTAAAAATAAATTATAGTTTTTCTATTTCATGGGCTTTGGATTCAAAGGTTACAGTAGTCATGTAGTTTTTATTTCTAATATCACTTTAAATTCGAGATTGTTATGAATAAATTTATATCTAGGAAAATTTTATTATATTTCAGTCTAAAACCTTTTTTATTTTCTATATTGTAGTTTTTTATTATTTTTAACTATCCTATTACCATTTCATCTCACCTATAGTTAATAATTTATCCAAATTAATTCTTGTAAGAGAAACCGACCTTACATCTTCTTTTCAGTTAGGAACATTTCACTTCTATGTATATATTATTTATTTTTTTATGAAAGTCCTTATATATACATATAATATTACTTAATATCTTTTTAAATTTACTTATATTTATTTATAGAAGGAATATTATTTTAACATTTTTGATACAATTGTTTTCTTATAACTTTTACCTTCTTTACAAAGTGTGAAAGGATCCTTTTTTAGGTTTTTAAATATGAGTTCATTTTACTATTGTTTACATTAGTTTTTTTTAATAAACTTCCTCTTTATGTTTTTATGGTTTTAAAATGTTAAATATATTCCCTTTATTTTATAAAAAATATTATTTTAAAATAAAAGGTATCAAAAATGTAAAGGGTAATTCTTCTTCTTTCTATAAACAAATTTTAATTATATTATAAAATCATTTATCATTTATTCCAATATCCTTAAATGATTCATATTATTCACTAATAATATGATAAAATGACACATTCATCCATCCTTATTTGTAATTATTATGATAATTTCTTATATAATTTCTCATTAAAACAATGTCTTTCCCACATGTTAATTAAGATGTGATAGAATTGAGAATTTTTTCATGCTCGTGTGGCTTGAAAATATATTGTTTTTATTATGTGAAATTTTTTCCTATAATTATATATCTCTATAATGAATTGGATAAATAATTTACTCATAAGGTGACTGGTAATTTAGTGTGAACCCAAACCCTTAAGGAACTCTTTCCATAAATTAATGTGTGTTCCCAAAATTATACATCCCTATAATATATTGGAAAAAAACATATATCTCATGACCTGACATGTTAGGTATTTGGGAGAAAACTCAATCCAATATGATACTTTTTCAATATGTGATGATGGTCATAGTAGTGATTTTTTACATAAAGAATGATTTTATATGATTGTTTATATGATATATTTTTATTCATATTTGTTTTTTTTATGTCTCGGGATTAACGATTCATGTTTCCCCACTCTTATTACTCATGTATTATGTTATAAAAAATACTTATTCTTTGACCTATGATTTATGATCTAATCCATAATTGGTGTGATCCTCTTAATTTTTGTTAATGAACATTGATTATGTTATCATACCAAAATTCCCCTTCTTATTCTCTCTTGTAATCATTGAATGTTATCACTTATGTTTATCCTTACTCAATATTTGAGCTCACTAATTTCTTAGGTTTCTAGTCCCTATGTTATGAATATAAATATTATCTATGATATATAAAAAAGGGTATCGTGTGAGAAGACACTTTGTGGGATCTTTTGATGATGTTATAAAATAATTAGATTATGTATCTAGTCTCTAAACACACTAAACCTAATGTTTCTAGGGAGTTATTTACAATGATATGTAGTGAATACTCATATAAAATGATGTGATATATATATATATGTATTAGGTATCCTAAGTTTGTATCAGATTGATTTTAGTTATTTCTATGGAATATAATAAAAATGTAGAACCTAAAGCATCCTATGATGAACCAAAATTTATATAGTATGAACCTAAAATTACAAATATTGAAATAAAGTTTTTATAATTTATGTATTATTTGGATTTATTTTCTTAATCATATAATTTTTTAATCTATTTTTTTATACTCTCACACACACTTTTGGATTTAGTCAATGTTTGGAACCAGTATGAATAAATTAATCAATGAGGTTGATGGACAATACAATGATTTTTTCAATGAGAAACCAAATAGGATGGGATCTAGAGTGAAAAAATTTCATGATCATGCTCACCGAACTCTCTCAAGCTATGAACAATGACATGAATCACATTGAACTCCCTAACATTCCAAGTAAGGAGAAACTATGCATTGAGTCCTTTAGGAAGAAACATCTATCATCCTTTAGTGGGTACTCCTACCCACATATTGTAGAGTAATGAATCATTTCTATTCTCCAGTTCCCAATGAATGAAAATTTTGTTATAGTGGTTTATCATTTGGAAGGTGAATCTAACCAATTATAGACCCTCGTTAAGAAAATAAGGCAATAAGATGAAGTTGAAACCATGTAATGGGAGGAGTATAAGAATATATTCTTTAATAAATATTTTACTTGGATTATTCTCACTAAAATAGATGGGGAATTCTTGGATCTGAAATAAAATGAGGATGAATTCATTAGTAACTATGAGGAAAACAACACAAGACGTGGAAGGTATAATTTTAATTCTATCATTGACCCTGAATGTAAAATTGAATATTTTATTAGTGGATTATAACCATGTATCTGAAAGTAATTTTTGTACTCTCAAGTTGGAAATGGAAATAGGAGACTCCTATTATTCTCATTATTTTGAATACAAGTAGATAAAAATAGAGTTTTGAGGAAACTAAAATGATAAAACCCATGGAGAAAGGAAAATTAATCTAAATATATGCCAAAAAAGTGGGAAGAAACATGTGACTAATTTTCTTAATGGAATGGGGAAATTCTTTAAGTGTGTAAGATAAGTCCATCAATATAATTAATTCCAAATATATATGAAGAGTCTAACCAATAAAATGGATGAAATGAAATATCAACCTAATTCACCACCAACACTCCAATGTTTTTATTATATAGATATGGGAATTATGTTATCCAGTGAACTATATAAGATTTAACGGTGACAATAAATGTTAGAAAACTCCAAATACAAGGGAGAAAGTAATGCCTATAAAATCACAACTTTTTAATTGGGTCGTGAAAATGAAGTGTTGAAAGTTACTCTTTTCATAAACTCTAGAACTAAAAATGACTTATTTGATTCTGGATCTACCCACCCCTTTATATCTGGGAATTTTTCTAAAGGAATCAAATCATAAACTCAATCATGAGATATTGAGTTTTTAGTGAAAACTCTTAGTTTTATAATGATTGAATTCCAATTTTATAACTATAATGTAATAGAATTATATGGGAATGTGATTCCTACTTATATTATCATTCTTCCTTTGGTCAAATTCGATGTGATTTTGGTCATGGATTGGCACTATATTCATAAATCCAATGCTAATCATTGGGATAATGAATCCACATCTCATATCCCAAATCAACCTATGATAATATATATGTTCAAAGATATCCAGGAACTATATATGGAAATTATATCCACTCTATGGGTCTTAATATCCAATCATGGTGGATTTTAGCTCATATGGATAGGGTAAAACATGATATTGATTATATTCCTTTTTTAAGAATATATCAATATATTTATAGAAGAGTTGTCTAATCTTCCCATAGAATTTGAGTTTGAGTATTAAATATAACTCATACTTTGTCCTATACATATCTCAAAGACTCCTTATAAAATGGACCAGATAGAATTAAAGGAATTGAAGAATAAACATTAAGAGAATTTGGATAAGGGTTTTATATACCCAAGTGCTTAACCATGAGGTTCTCTAGTTCTATTTGTTATGAAGAAACATGGATTGATACATCTTTGAATTGATTATCATGAACATAAAAAAATTAGGATCGATAAAAATATATTATACCCTATATTGATGAATTGTTAGATTAAATATATGGGGATAAATACTTCTCAAATATTTATCTTCATCATAGTTATCATCAATTACGGTTTAAATAAGAATATATACCCAAGATAGTCATATGTACAAGAAATGTGCATTATCAATCCATAGTGATGTCATTGAATCTCACAAATACCCGATCTATTTAAAAGGATCTAATGAATAAATTATTTAGATATTACCTTGGTCAAATTATGGTAGTCTTTATAGATTATCTTCTTATAAATCCCAGTAGAAAAGAAAAATAATATAATTTGAGTAAGGTTTTTGAGACTTTAATAAAAAATAATATGTATAAAAAATTTATCATGTGTGAATTATAGACACATAAAGTATAAATCTTGGGTTAGGTAATCACAAGTGAAGGTATATTTATAGATACTTAAATGAAATAGGTTAATAAATAATGGACCAAAACAACCACTATAATAGATATCTATATTTTTCATGAATTTAATGGATACTATCAATGATTTTTGAGAAATTTCAAATGATAATCAAATACATTAACCAAGTTAACATGAAAGCGATTCATGATCCTAAAGATAGTTGAATGTGAATAATGTTTCAAGGAGATCAAGAATAGGTGGGTCACTTCACCTATACTCACATTACCCTACAATGGAGAAGGGTTTTTAATATGAACTAATGAAATAAATAAATGGGTTGGGATGTTTCTTTATTTATAATGACATGGTGGTAGATTATACCTCACATTAATTGAAGATTCATGAGAAAAATTACCCTATACATGATTTGAAGATATCATCAGTGGTATTTTAATTGAATATATGGTGGAATCATCTTTATGGGGAAAAGTGTAAAATATATAATGATCGTAAGTTCTTAAAGTTTATATTATGATATAAGGATTTAACCATGAACCTAAGGAGATGGTTGTAATTGAACAAATACTATGACTACATAATACATTACCACCCTAAGAATGAAAAAAAATGGTTAATGCTCTATGTAAGAAGGATTATACTAACTTATCTATGATGATGATTGAAATAGACCCAATACTCAATAATTTTCAAAGGATGGATCATGAAATCTTAAGGTAAAGGGATACAACCTATCTTTCCTTAATGATTACTCAACCATATATCCATGTAAATATCAAGTACCCATAAAAGGTGAATATGGAGAAATAGAATAATGTAGGAAATATTCTAGAGTAAAACATTGAAAATAGTGTAATTATATGATTTATAAAACAAATATGTGATCCATAAATCAATATTAAAAAAATAGGTTTTTAAATTATTTTTTTATGTTTATAAAATTAGTTTTGCAGGAGGAATCATTCCAAGAAATATAGTATATATATTTTTAACATAGATTATTAAAAAATGTTAAAAATAATTATAATGGTGGTTATTATTATAAGTTAATTTTTTTTGTAATTTTTCAAATTGGTTCAATAAAAACTGACATAAAAATGATAATTAATAAATATTATTTAAATAAACAATGAGAAAAATTATTTGTCACATTGTTTTTAAAATAATCAATCAGAAATGTAATTTTCACAACAATTTCTATATAACTATAATGTAAAATAATAGATTTTAAAAAAATATGAGAATGAAAAACCTTACATATTTTTTTGGAGAACCAAAAATAATATTCAGTGTTTCATATGATATAATAATTATTTTGTAATTATAAAACTAAAAAAATTAACAATCACTCCATAATATAATGATAATAATATATAAATATGAATAATTATGTTATAGAGAATAAAAATTGAATAAAAGAAATCACTATAAGGATTTTACTTCTATAGAAGGATATTTGTTAAATAAAAAGGTTTGAAAAAAATTATGATCATCCTAGAAATAATTTCCACTATTTATATTATTGAGTCCACTGTCTCCATCTTCTGATTGGATTTTCAATCATGATTAGGAATCTATGAATGATCAATTGAGTTATAAATTTTTTTTCTTGGATAAAATCATGTGGTGTGATAGATTTAAATATGTTTTTATAAATGAATTTCTACAATGTAAATAGATAAAATATTGTATAATTTGATATTTTTTAGGTTAGGATGAAACATATGCAAGTGATGTGAAAAAAATGAAATTTATATGTTTGATGGGACAATTTTTTAAGCAAAAAAGTTAAAATGTGTGGGTCCAAAGTGAAAAAAATAGAATTTTCATATTAAGGATTTATTTTTAACATCATTTATTTTAATAACTAATGTTAAAAATATTTTATTGAATGTTTTTATCATTGGTTTTTCAAATAAATAATGTTAAAAATATTCTAAAAAATTAAACATCAATCATTAAACTAATTGATGTTGAAAACACTGATGTAGTATATTTTATGTTTATTATTAAATAATTGATGTATAAAATATTTTTAATATCAATTATTGAATAACTATAATTATTAAATAAATGTTGTAAATAATTTTTCTACTAGTAAATATAAGAGTTTAAGAAAGTGGTGTTAGATAATGCACATTAATAATCATTATCTATCCATCCTTGAAGCACAAATATATATATAGGTCTCAAGAATCATTTCTGATTGGATAGTATCAAGAGGGAGATTTTAGAGTATGTATTTGTATACTTGGTATTCTAACATGTTAATGCAGAACAATAAAATCCTAAAGATCTAATTAAATCATTACTCATATCTATATCGAATTGGGAGAACATCACCATGGATTTCATGGTAGGTCTTCCGAAGAATCCTAAATTGATAATTTCATTTTTATTATAGTTGATCAACTTATAAATTCATCATATTTCATTTTAATTCTAGAAAAATTCTTACTCAAGGAAATTTAGAGGATATATATAAAGGTGTTCATAAGGATTAATGGAGTACCACTCCCAATTATATCTGATTGAGATCTAAGGTTTTCCTTAAAGTTCTAAATAATTCTTCCAATATAATTTAATTCTAAGTTATGTTTTAGTATTTCTTATCTTTATCGAACTAATGAACAGTGTTATGATACCATTAAAACTCTAGAATAAATGTTGAGATCCTATTAAATAGGATTTCAAAGAAGGTTGGGATCAACACCCTCCCTTGGAAGAGTTCTTATATAATTAAAATTTACATTATGGAATTCAAAAAAACCATATTAATCTATGTATCTAAATAGATATGGAAGTATAACATGATATGATGAAGTTTAGAGTGTAAACAAATGGGAGTAGATATTTCTTAAGACATGGAATATAATATTCAAACCATTTAGTTTCATATTATAACTATAAAATGTTGAAAAAATAGATATACTGATAATCATTAATGAGATCTGAACTTTGATGTTAAAAAAAGTTATTCCTATGAATATATCCATAGAAGAGGGTGATTATATTTGGTAAGAAAGGTAAGTTAATATCAAGATACATTATCCCCTTTAAAATATTTAATCAAGTGGGGAAAATAGATTTTCATCTTTCAATTTCAATGAACATATCCCAAGTGCATGATATGTACCATGTATATCTTCTTGATGAAGTATATACTAAACCATTAAAATGAACTAAACTCAGAAATAGTACAATGGGAACATTATCTCTCTTACATATATCAACAAGAATAAATCTTGGATATTAAAGAAAAATTACTATTAAATATGGCCACTCGCCTAGTTAAAGTTTTATAAAGGAATAATTTAACATATTTACCTTTTATATTGGTGTCTTGAGCTCTTTTCTAGGTATAATTTTTCTTTTTTTTAGTACTTTTTGATTTGGTATTACCTTAGGGTGTTTTAGGGTGAAATTGGAAAATTTTGGAAGGAAGAGGACCAGTGTATGGTTGGCGTACAGTTTTCCCAAAACGTGCACCCATCCAAAAAAACACATGAACCCAAACAAAGGGGATTAATATTGTTTGTACATGGTTTTTCAAACCATTATCTATTTTAGTAGTAACCATTCACCCCCCCCCCAAAAAAAATAGGTGAACAGTTAAGGTCCACAGTTTGGAAAATTGTGCGCCCCTTCCAAAGAAATTGTGCACATGATTTTATTTAACTTGAGAATTAAATTTTAAAACCTTGAACCCTTTAGACTTCACCCCAATTCAAACTAACTCAGACCTAACCTATTCCTACCATTTTTTGAGGTTCTCTAATTAATTACTAAGGATACTAACCTCCGTACTTGGAAATTTGAATCTCAGATTGAAGATTTTCACCTCTACCAGTAATATATTTACATCTTGTGTAGTTTCCTCCCACTCTCCTATATTTATATCATCCTTTAAAGAGACATTTTCCTCTATTTATATTGTATCTATATCTAGGTTTTTGGTATCTTTATTCATTTCATCTTGGATCTATGTTTTCATCTTTATTATGTTCTTCGTTGTGATTTTGGTTATTCTAGTTTAAATTGGGTATATTCATTGGCGAACATTCATCATCAAACATGAGGTAAGTGGTCTAAATTCCAATCTCATAGTCTTGATTTAATTACATGTATGTAATTGTGGGGATTTAAATTTCCATGATTGGTAAATTTCATTGATAGTTGAATTGAATTATTTTAATTACTATGTGTTAACAATTTAGGTTAATTGGGGAAATTAAATAGTGTAATTGAATTAATTAATTGTTTAATTAATTAAAGGGATATTAGGATTGTGAAATTGGATTAATTAATTTGTGAATTAATTAATGTAAATTGTAGTGATTATGTAATTGTTAAATTGTATTAATTAATTATTTAATTAATTAATGGGTTATTTTTAACGAAGAATTAGATTAATTAATTATTGAATTAATTAATGGATTTTTGTGAATGTGGAATTAGATTAATTAACTATTGAATTAATTAATGTATTTTTTTGAATGTGTAATGGAATTAATTAATTTTTGTATTAATTAATGTATTGTTGTGATTGTGGAGTAGAAATAATTAATTGTTGAATTAATTAATGGATTGTTGTGATTGTGGAATATAATTAATTAATTGGTTAATTAATTAATTAATTTTGTGATTGGTCAATTAATTTTTTAAAGAATTAATTAATAATTGAAATTATGATATGGTTGGTTAAACCTATATGCTTATGAAATTTTGATAAGAGTGTTAAAATTTATTACCCTTGATTGATATGATATATGTGATATTGGTATATATGTGATATTCATGTTTCGAACATGGTCTACTTCATCAAAATATCCTAGTGATGAATTTATTGCTAAGCATGTTTGGGATATGGTCTTCTACATCAAAAACCCATAGGGATAAATTTATTTATAAAGGTCTGTGGGACATGGTATGCTGCATCAAAATAACATAGTGATATATGTTTGTGGGATAGGGATAGAGGATCCTAATATCCATGTGTTCTTAATGTGTGTGGGATAGGGACTGAGGCTCCAAATACCCAAATGTGATATGAGTATGGGATAGGGACTGAGGATCCAAATCCTCATGTGACATTGAGGTGTGGGACAGGGACTTAGGCTTCAAATATCCACAGGGTGTTGGACCTAATGTTCTACACTCAGGAGTTTGCATTGAACTATGGTTACAATTGGACATGACATGAATTGATATGAAATTATAAATGATAACTATGATATTGTGAAATGGTTCAGACTTCGACATGGGATGAAGCATGTATTGAGGGTTCCAGTGTCCTTAAGAACCTATGGGTTTATGTGGTTAAATAAAAGAGTAATTGAATAAATGTAAACTTTTTACTATATTGTTTTTACTTTACTATTTATACAACTATATAAATTGTTATTTAATGGATATTATTTTAGAATCCATTGGTGGTGGCCTAATGATTTGTACTCCCACCCTACTCAGGATACCTAATCGGTACACAAATAGATTTCCTGGTTTTAGGATAAGTTAAGGGAAAAATCCATATATTATATGGCTATGTCGGGATAGATCATGGATTAGGAAACCAAGAAAGGTATCAGGACCCACTTGGGAGTTGTCAATATCTTTATTTATTTTTGGTTTTTTATATTGACACTTGGCATGTACTTGGCATGAAATACTTACTGTTTAGTTTGGATATTGTATTTTTGTTTTGTCCATCATGTGATACTGGTTGGTTTGGTTATTTGGTTATATATTGTGGTTATTATTTATTTATTTCCACTATTGTGCTACTTTGATAAAGAGGGTATACTCTCCCTGTGATCAATATTATACCCACGCTGCTATTTGGAAGCCTTTAGAATATGGGGTGGTGTTCCTAAGGTCATGTGACCAACTGGTTCAGGGAACTGGAGTGTGTAATCTAGGTCAGGATGTTACAAAGTGGTATCAAATGAGTTTTCTTATATTTTACTTTTGTAGTACTATTTTGTAAAGGTGTATAGGAGAATAGGAGGAATTAGACCTTAGTTAAGAGCTCATGCATGGGAGTAGCTAACCCATGTATGAGGGTAAAATCCAAGTACCCAAGGTGGTATTATTATTTTTGATATGTGTTGTTACAGTTGATAATATTTCACCTCAAGTGATGAACTTGTTGTTTGAGGTGATAATTGTTTTTATATTTTATGTGATTTTACTTGTGGCCTGAAATTTCATGAGATTTGATTATGTATGAATCATTCTAGTCACTCAGGATTATTTTTTGACATGGATCATTTCAACAATACATTGGAAAAGAAGGTTTGGGGTAAGTTGTTAAAATGAAATTTATTTTCTTTTCTTGTGTGATTGAAATGAAAAGGTTCCTAATTTGAACTTAAAAATTGAAAAATGATGCAAAAATGTGAATGAATGGGTATTTAATTAGAAACATTAATTTTATAAAAATTTTACCCTTGTTAACCATGACTTAGATGTAAGTTGGTTAAGGGTAGTGATAGCGCCTTGGTTTTGACCGTGTGGAAGGGTTTGGAAGAAATAACTTATTAATAGATTATTTTGAATCACTTTTATGATAATTATGGTAAAGTGGTGATATGTGTACCAACATATGTGTTTGTAATTGTAGATATATTCTTCCATAAAGACTCTTGTTGAGAAGATTACAAGAGGATATGGATGGAAATGATCTACCAGCAGTGGAACCTAAGGCACCGATGGTACCAGGTGATGAAGTCAAAGAGAGGTTTTGAGAAAAAAAATTACTTCATGTAGTTTATGGTGAGATACCGAAAGAAGGTTGTGAGGAATATGTCTGACTTGATGTGGGAGTTTCAATTATAGCAGCCTCCAAATTTCAACAAAGAGGGTGGACCTGAGGCAGCTCAGTTCTAGATTGAGTCCATCCAGACTATACTTGATCATTTATAGACACCGACTAAGAATAAGGTCAAGTTGGTTTCTTATATGTTATGAGTATTAGTGATGTGCTAGTGAGATGTTTAGACTCGTGTCAGATAGGATGATTGTAACATCCCAGGTAAATAAAGAATAATACATTTTCATATTTATTAATATTTGTGAATTAAATATTAATTTTAGTTTAAGGGGGTTTCTATGTTCGATGGTGTAGCCGATACGCAACAATAGATTTTTTTGAAATCTTACATTGCATAATAATAATATAATAATATTATTTTAAATAGTAGTTTACACATAGTAATTGTATTGGAGGGAATGAATAAAAATAACTAAAATATGATTATATATGTTTGTTAAATGTTTTTACATTTATCCAAAAAAATTTAGAGGCTTAAAATGCGAATGAATCCAATTTTAAGCATGAATACTCTAATATTCACTAAAAGGTCGATTTATCGCCTTTTGATGGAAAACTCTCTTTAAATATAGTTTTTTTTCACTCTTATATGTTCTATTGGACCAAATAAAATTCTTCTTTAGAATCAAGACATCAAAATTTACTTTGTGTATGTTTTTGTTATTTTTCTGATAAAGTTCATTTTTTAATGAATAGTGAAAAATGTTGTATTTTAATTCAAAATCACATTTTAATATAATTTATGTAAATGGTTATATTATATTTTTAATTGGTTTTAAAGTTCAATTAGAATATATTTTTACCATTTAATCCAATGGTGGACATTGGAATTAATTTCACTTTGAAATTCGACTTAAACAAGTGTCAATCTCTGGATATATATTGTTTCTTAAAAACATGCTATTTGATTTGACAACGGGAATTAATTATAAAATTCATTAATGAAAATTTTATGTTTTGAATTTTGTAAAATAGAAATCATTTTTTAATTCAGAATATCAAATATATCTTAAGGTGAATTTTTGGTATTTTTCTGAAAAACATCAACTTTTGGTGAATAGTGAAACCACTATGTGTTAGTTAAAAAAAAACTGATTTTTCATTTAAATGAAATTTTACCACTTTTTTTAATTTAATTTCAAAAATCCGACATATATGGTTATCATTATTAAGTAAAATGTGGTTCAATGGGATGAAAATAATTTTTGGTGAATAGTAACTTTTAAGTTTTATTAACTGCGATTAAAGGTAATTAGTGTAATTAAAGGTAAAAATAATGTTACAATAATATGAAATTACCTTTACACATGTCCTACCTTTATTGGATGAGTCGTGTACGACCAAGACATTCCATGGGTCAATTTTGGGGACCCCATGAAGCCACTTGCATAAGATAATGACATTAATACCTTTTATTTAAAGTAAAAATAAAAATGTCACAAACTTGTATTGTTTTACTAAAACAATTTTTACATGGGGTTATATAAGTTATCTTTTTGACTATAAATATTAATTAGAAATATAAAAATATTTCCTAAATCATGATATTTTTTTATAATTTTTAGATAGCGAATAAATAAAATTATTTATGACACAATGATGATGTAGTGTTTACGTCATTATTGAATAATTTAAATAAATAAGAAGATAAAGTTTAAAACAATATCCAAAACTTCTCCAATTTTTATTGGATGATTTTATTTCAAACATGGGACACCTTATATTTTACTTTAATTATTTTTGGAGCTTTAGAAACCGAAAATAATTATATAATAAAATAATATTTTCAAGCATTTTAAAAGAGCCCCTCCTCTCCCTTATAAAAAGATCCCACTTCCTACCCATTTCTCACACTTCTCATGCCCTTTGGATCGTCCAACATCTACTCACATAATCTCCCAAGATCTCTCTCCTCATCTTAGAAGCCTTACCTTATGAATAAATCTCTTCAAGAAACCCTTTTGGTTCAAACCAAGGGGAGTTACCTGATTTAAAGGTAATGTCTTCTCTTATGTTCTTTTGTTTTATTTTGCTTCTCCAAGCCACTAAACTCTTTTTATTCTTTTCTTTTGTAAAAAAAACCAGTATATTAAATATAATAGGATGTTTTTATGAGAATTATTTTATCTACACTTACACACACCTCCATCTAATGGGTGAATAACATACTGTTTCTATGGACGGCGAACTACTACCTCACGAAACGATGATTGTTCAAATATCTCCTACCGCCACTCATGGTGTACATTAAGATGTCACTATATTTATATATGATATATATTATGTTTATTTTTTCCTTATTATTATGTATTTTTCATTTATAGAATACCTTTATGGTTTCCATAATGGATAAACGCGATAATTTCATTTTAGGAAGTGCAGTCTACAGCCCCCTCAAAGTGATTTGAATCATTAATGCCATATGTGGGACGTATAAAAAATGGAGTTAATAATATTATATATCATATTATACTAGAATTATAATATACCTATATATCATAATTTTTTCATTCCATTAAATGCGAAATAGAAATGAAAGTAGTGTTCATGCGTACGTACGGCTTACCGTCTCCATGAACGGTGCATTTAATTTCTTACCTCTAAATGGTATATAATATTATAAATTCATGTATATACTGGATATATATTATATATATGATATCTAAATCATGAATATAATTCTAGAGAAATTGGATATTTTACCACATGAACAACTTGTAATTATAAGAAGTTTATTTTTGACTCAAGTACCAAATATCGACAAAACGACCGTTATTAATTTAAATGATTACATAATGTTCATAACATGGTAATAAGTGATATAAAAGGAATAATGAACTTGAAAAAGGTTCTTAATCATGTATAAATTAACTCTAGTTTATTATTCAGGAGATTAAAGAATGATCGAGTCAAGTCGGACACGAGGTAAGGGACTTCGTCTCAATCTCCTTTCATTGAGGCATATTTTGTTTTAATACAAGAAATTATTTTATACTCTGTATAAAAACCTTTGACTTTTAATTTCATTCAAAGGGACTCTTTTTCTATGAATCATTTTACTAAATGACAAAAAGTAATGTTTCTTCTAATGTACGCGGTGACAATGACCTTTCCGCCTCAGCGAGTATTACTTGATCTTTGGCTTCCATAACAAGCCGTAATGTTTTTAAAAGGAAAAATAAATACCATATAATCTATTATGTATTTTGGTATTGAAAATGGTTTTGATAATGGATTTGTTATGTCAATATATTTAAGTGATATATTTTGATTGAAATGTGGAAATGTTTTCTTTCCTTTATATTTGTTGTATCTGTTATGATTTTATAACGGTAATTGGACATTTGACGGGTGGTTACATGATAAATCAAATGATGGGTGGTGCTGTGATAAAATAGGATGGTTTGTTATGTTATAACCTCCAATTCATTGGGTATGTAAGTCGGCCATATGGCTATTCCATTTAGTGACATGTGTGGAAGTCGACCATATGGTTATTTCATTTAAGTATGTTTATGTTCTAAGTTACCTTTATATGTTATGTGTTATTTATATGGGTTTTATGGTAATATTTTGGATAAAAAATGGTAAGAAATGATATTTTATTCATTGAAGAGTATTTACTACTTCATATAGGTGAAAATTATTACTTATGTTTAGGTATTCATTGTTTACTTGTTGTTTTCAAAAAACTAACAGTTTCCTTCTTTGTGTATTACTTACTGAGCTTTTTATGCTCATCCCATGTTTTTGAAATGTTTTTCATAGGAAATAAAGTGGAATAGGGTCAAGGATGGGATCAAGGAATTTCATGTTGTCTATAACATGGAACTGGACATGACTCTTTTTTTCAAGAGTTTGAAAAAAATGGAAACTGAGTAGAAGTGTCTACTTTGTAACTTTTGAGATGTAATAGTTATAGCCTAATTATCTAAAGATATAAAACTGAAAAGATACTCAATGTGAATTATTCATTTAATTCAAGATTATGTAATGTTTTAAGGTCATGTCCTTATACTTATGGTATGGCATGGAATAAATTTTTGGAGAAGTTCACGAAGAACTTTTATCTAGAAACACTGTGACAGGAGAGATAAACTGAGTTCATGTGGTTGAATTAGGGAAGTATATATGTGACGGACTATGTTAGTATCTTTATAGACTTGTAGTGATTTTCTTAAATGTTGGAAAGATATAAGATAGGTATGGTAATGTGGTTCCAAGATGAACTTAAATGTGAGATTAAGTCTTTACTTAACATCTTCTAGTTGAAGAAGTTTGTGAATGTGGTGGATTAGGTTCTCATAGATGAGGGGAACTTTAAGGAGGCTTCCAATGGAGGATAGGTGTTTTCTACCGGTTGATCAGGAGGTTTGTCTTCTAAGGTTAGGAATCATTGTTTTGATAATGTTGACTAGAGATTTAGAAAGAAGAGTGGTTATGTGGAAGGATCGGTTACATAGGATCTTACCTGAGTACTTTTCCACCGGTGTAGTAGGTTGGTCCACTATCATAGACACTATCCTCGACTTCTGGTAGAGTTACAATATTTTGGTATGATGTGACATATACATAGGTTTTGTAGGAACCCACTACATATGGGTAGTGATATAGAAGCTAGGAATAACCAAAGTGTGGGAAGGGTATCTTCTACGATGTATCAGTCTAGCAGTTGGATTTCTAATGGACATGTCGGTGGAGGAAATGGATGAGGTTCTTTGGGAAATGAATTCTCATATCGTTATAGTGTTACAACTCAGAGGACTTATATTGTGTCAAAGGGAATAGGTGAAAGACAGTTTCAAATAGTTCTGTATACACTTGTGGATAGTGATGCTGGAACTTCGATAATTAGAGGTACTATTCTTGTAGCATCTATGCTTTCTAGTGACTTATTTGACACTGGTGCCTCACATTTATTTATATTTTCACACCTTGTGAGTGGTTTAATTCTGACAGTGGGTTTCATGAGTGGGGTGATGATGATCGATACACCTTTTGGAGTATGGTTGAGAGACATCTGTTTTTGAAAAGGGAGTTCTCTCGAGGTTGGGGAGTCTCATTTCAGTTGGGATCCTTACATCCTTGAAATGTCACGTTTTCATGTAATTTTGGGTATGGAGTAGTTAGTAGAATACCAATCCCACATTGTTTGTTACCATAGAGGAGTGACTTTTACATCTCTTGAGTGTGAAAAATATATTCACCATGGATAGTGGGATATATAGGTGGGCCATATAGGGATAGTTCCTCAGCAATTGGGGGAGCTCACTGCCTAGGTTTCTAGTATATTTTAGGATGATGTAAGTGTCAATCAGGATGTATTTCCACCTATATTGGATAGATTTTAGGATTTTTTTCTTAAATACTTCAAAGAGATATGAAATTTACAATTGATCTCATTCTGGGGGTTGAGCCAATTTCTATTCCACCATATATAAGGGAACTAACAGTGCTTCAATATCTCAAGACTCAATAGGAATATTTTATAAATAAGGGTTTTATCTATCTGATTATGTCACCTTGAGGTTCTCTAGTCTTGTTTGAAAAGAAGTCTTATAGGGCTCTTCCATTGTGTGTTGATTACTGTAAGTTGAATTGGATGGCTATGAAGAATTGGTATCCTCTTCCATGTATGATGATCTTTTTGACTAGTTTAGAGGAGCTTATGTCTTCTCTAAGATCAAATTGAGATCAAGGTATCATCAATTGATAGTTCGACCTTCTGATATACCAAGGATTGCTTTCAGGTGTAGGTATGGCCTTTATGAGTTTTTTATGATGTCTTCGAAATGAATAATGCACCAGAAGTGTTTCTGGCCTTGATGAATAGAATCTTACATCCATACCTAGATCATTTTGTTGTTATATTGCTGGATGAAATCTTTATGTACTCAAAGACTCGTGATGATCATGACCATCATCTTGACATCATCCTAAGTACACTAAGAGAGAATAATCTATATGCCAGTCTATCTAATTTTCACTTTTGTATCAATAAGGTACACTTATTGGGTCACATTATCTCATAGGAATGAGTGTTAGTGGACCCTGATAAAGTTCAGGCAGTTATTTCTTAGGATCAGCCCCAGGATGTTTTTGATATCCTTATCTTTCTAGGGTTAGCATGATATTAATAGAGATTTATCCAGAACTTTTCCCAATTATAATAAACTCTTTCAATCTTGAAAAATAAGGGGATAAATTTCAATGGTTGGAAGCATGTGGCAATTCCTTCCATGAGTTGAAGAAGTGTTTGACATCGGCACCAATTTTGACCTTACCTGAGCAAGGTGAAGAGTATACAGTGTTTTATTATGCTTATTGGATTGGTCTTGGAGTAGTGTTAATGTAAGGAGATTGAGTTGTGTCATATGAACCTTGGTATTTGAGGCCACATGAATAAAATTTCTCAACTCATGACCTTGAATTAGTTGTAGTGGTTTATGATTCGAAGTGTTGGTGACATTATCTATTGGGTGAAAATTTTAGGGTGTATACTGATTCAAAGAGAATAAATTATATCTTTTCATAATAATATTTTAATCTCTAATAGTGTATATGGGTTTATTATATTAATTCATTCGATTTTGAGCTAGAATATATGCTCAGGAAAAGAAACAGTATTGTTAACGCTTTAAGAAAGAAAACTCAGAGTCAGAAAGTTCAGGAGTCTAGTACTGAGTAAAAGATGGTGACTAACCTAGTTGAGAAGTATGTTGTGGTTCATTAGATCCATGAGTAGAGGAATCTTGTATCAGTTTTAGTAGATTCTACACTTTTGAGATGGATTAGAGACAGATAGTATGAGGATCTGGAATTTTTGGCCTTGAGGAAATGCCTTGAATGTTTGGAGTCACATTCAGATTGGACCATAGATAAGGATGAGATCATTCATGTCAGGAATCGGTTTATTATTCCTATGAGTGTGTGGGAGGAGCTGATGCATGTATTTTATGCCTCAAAGTGGGTGGTGCATCCAAGTGTGACCAAAATTTATAGTGGAATAGGATGATAGTTTTGGTTCTTGGGTATAAAAAAGGAGATAACAGGGTTTGTGACATAATTATACACATATCAATAGGTAAAGGTCATGTATAAATGACATGGTGATTTACTATAGTCATTTATCAATCTAGAATAGAAGTGGGATGAGGTTACCATAGAATTTGTAGTGGTTCTCTCGGGGATGCCTTAGAAGAATGACTCTATTTGGGTGATTTTGGACTGGTTTGCTAAATTAGCACTTCTCTTTCCTATATAGAAGACTTTCTTAGTGGATCAATTGGGATATTTTTATGTTTGGGAGATAGAACATCTAAATGGGGTGCCAGAGAGTATTTTTTCAAGACCATGACTCTCATTTTACTTCACGCTTCTAGTAAGGGTTTTAGAAGGTGCTTGGTTTATAGGTTTCACTGAGTATAGAATTACACCCATAGACAGATGGGAATTCAGAATGTACTACATAGGTGTTTGATGATATGATTTAAGTGTGTTTCCTAGAATTAGGTGGTTCTTGGGAAAAGCACTTATCTTTGGTAGAGTTCACCTATAACAACAGTTATCAGGAAATTATTCATATATCCCCATATGAGGCTCTTTATGGTAGGCCATATAGATCACCTCTATGTTGGATAGAAGCATGTGAGTTAGAGTCATTGGGACTGAGTCTTATGAAGGAGGCATCAGAGAAGGTTATGTTGATTCCAAAACATATGGATATAGCTCAAAGTTGGTAGAATTCATATGATGATAGATTATGATGGCCCCTAGAGTTTTCAGAGGGTGATCGTGTATTCCTTCAGGTGTCTCCTATATTGGGGAACCACATGATACAAAGATAGAGCAAGTTTCCTTCCAGGTTTTTTGGACTGTTTCAGGTTGTAGAGAGAATCAAGCTAGTGGCATACCAATTGGATCTTCCAAATAGGTACAGTGTTATGCATGACATTTTTCATGTGTCGTATCTTTGGTGATATCACCCCAACCTTTCTCATGTGATCATTGTAGATAATTTTGAACCTGAGATAGATGTGTCATTTGAGGAGCATTTGATACATGTATTAGATCATAGTAGGAAAGTATTGTCAGGTAATACTGTGTTGATAATTCATATATTTTGGAAACATGGCCATGTTTAGGATGAAATGTGGGAGAGAGAAGGAGATATGTGGGATAAGTGGCCTGGTCTTTTTGGCTCAAAATCTTATATATTATTGGGAGTACATCTTCCAGACGATTTGTTATAAAGTGATAAGATTTTAAAATCCTGACCTTTCATGGAGGTCTCTCAAACTCTTTTTCAAGTATTATTTTTCCTTGTTTTGAGTACTTTTTTTTGTTACCTTGGGGTTTTTTTGGTGAAATTGAAAAAATTTGGAAGGAAGAGGGCCAGTGCATGGTTGGCACACAGTTTTCTCAAAACATGTGCCCAACCCAGAAAACCATGAAAACCCAAATAGAAAGGGATTACAAGGCAAGAACATAATTTTTTAAACCATTCCCCCTTTTAGGGGGAACTGTGCCCCCCCCCCAGAAGAGGCATACAGTTAAGGAACATGGTTTGGAAAACCATGAGCCCCTACCTAGAAAATCATGTGTGTAGTTTTAATTAACCCAAAAAATATATTTTAAAACCCCGAACCCCCAAAAACCCACCCCAATTAGACCCAGCTCGGCCCTGCCTATTTATATAATTTTTTGAGGTTCCCATATGAATTCCTAAAGATTCTAACCTCCTTTATTGAATATTTGAAGCCCAGATTTAAGATCTTCACCTCTCCTAGTAAGGTATTCTCATATTATGTAGTTTATTACCACTCTCTCATATTTATTTCATCCTTTAATGGGACATTTTCCTCTATTTATATTGGTTCTAGATATAGGTTTGTGGGATATTTATATTTTTGATCTTGGATCTAGGTTTTTATCTAGATCGTGTACTTCATCTTGATTTCAGCTATTCTGCTTCAAATTGGGTGTATCTGTTGGTGATTGTTCATCATCAAACATGAGGTGGGTGGTCTAAATTCCAATCCCATAGTCTTGATTTAATTAAATGTATGTAATTGTGATAATTTCAATTTCAATTATTGGGAAATTTAATGGATTATTGAATTGATTTATTTTAATTTCCATGTGTTAAAAATTTAGGTTAGTTGAGGATATTTAATAGTATAATTGAATTTATTAATTGTTGAATCAATTAATGGTATATTGAGATTGTGAAATTGGATTAAATTGGATTAATTAATTTTTAAATTAATTAATAAAAAATTTTGTGATTATGAATTTGTTAAATTTGATTAATTAATTATTTAATTAATTAATGGATTGTTGTGAATGTGGAATTAGATTGATTAATTATTGAATTAATTAACGGATTGTTGTGATTGTGGAATTAGATTAATTAATTGTTGAATTAATTAATGGATTTTTGTGAATGTATAATGGAATTAATTAATTGTTGAATTAATTAATAGATTGTTTTGAATGTGGAGTCGAATTAATTAATGGATTTTGTGATTGTGGAATTGAATTAATTAATTTCATAATTAATTGATTAATTTTTTGATTGGTCAATTAATGTGTTTAAGAATTTATTGATAATTGAAATTATGAGATGGTTGGTTAAACCTTGATGTTTGTGAAATTGGGATATGAGGGTTAGTGTTGATTAATCTTGATTAATGTGATATATGTGATATTGGTATATATGTGACATAAGTGTGTGGGACATATTCCACTACATCAAAATCACATAGTGAAAAATCGATTGATAAACATGTGTGGGACATGGCCTATTGTATCAAAATCCCATTGTGATAAACTGATTGATAAATGTGTGTCGGATATGGTCTGCTGCATCAAAACCTCAAAGTGATATATGTGTGTTGGATGGCGACCAAGGCCCCAGATACCCATGTGGTCTGAATGTGTGTCAGATGAGGAGTGAGGCTCCAAATACCCATATGATATATGAGTATGGGGTAGGTATTGATTCTTCAAATACCCATGCGACGATGAGGTGTGGGATAGGGACTGAGGCTCCAAATACCCATGGGTGTTAGACAAGACATTATACACCCATGAGTTTGAATTAGACTATGGTTCCTATTGGCTATGACATGAATTTATATGAAATGATAAATTATAACTATGATATTGTGAAATGGTTAAGACTCTAGCATGGTCCAGGGAAAGTATTAAGGGTTTGGGAGTCCTCAGGAACCCATAGGTTTATGTGGTGAAATAAAATGTAATTGAATAAATGTAAACTACTTACTTTATTGATCATACATTATTATTTAGACAACTGCATACACTGTTATTGACTGAATATTTTTTAGACATCATTGATGTTGGCCTACTGAGTTGTACTCACACCCTACTTGGTTTACCTGATCAATGCCTAAATGGATTTCATGGTTGTGGGATAGGTTAAGGGAAAGATCCATAGGTTATATGACTGAGTCATGATGGGGTATGGATGAGGTAATCAGACTCAGTATTGGGACCCACTTGGGAGTTATCAGTGTCTTTATTTATTTTTGTTTTTCATATTGACACTTGACATGTACTTTCCCTGACATATCTACTATTTAGTTTGGATATTGTAATTCATGTTTTGGTCATCATAGGATACTTGTTGGTTTGGTTATTTGGTTATATCTTTTGGTTATTCTTTATTTATTTCTATTTTTTTGATACTTTGATAAAGAGGGTATAGTATCCCCGTGATTGATATTAGACCCTCTCTGCTTGTCGGGAGCCTCAAGCATACCAGGAGGCACACCTGAGGCCATGTGACCGACCAGCTCGGGACACCAGTGTGTGGCACCTGGGTCAGGATGTTACAAATCATAAGTTTTAGGAGGTAATGTGGGAACTTTAATACATAATGTGGTAGAATTATCATCAATTTTTTCACCCATGTAATGAAATATCAAGGGTGAAATTATTTTAAGGGGCTACAATGTAACACCACATGATTTTATTCTTTATTCATTCCCTTTGAATAAATACTATTTTGAATGACCTATTTCACACATAATAATGAACTAAAATGAACCATGATACAATTTATTGAGATAAATTATTTCAATGTAATATAAACATTAATATATTATGATAATTCTATATGAAACATAATTAGGAAAATTATATGAGGAATAAATTCACAAGTAAATAAAAATACCATGAACATAAAATATTTAGCATCAGGTTTTCCTATGAAGATCATCACCCTGACTGCAATTATGAAAATAAGGTAGAGAATTAGAAATATTATAAACATGATGAGAGAGAAATTAATGAATTGAATGAATTATTTTTGAAATTCTATATATAAGAATGAAATATGACTGTTATATATATGGTAATTGTAAATTTGGTCATTGGATATATGGTCATTTAATATATATTTATTATATATATGGTCATTTAGTATATACACTGGGAAAGTTATAGAATTGAAAATAGTATAATTCAGAAATAATTAGAGAATGAAATATATTAATAATATTTAATAAATATATTATAAAAAATATATTATTTATGCACTAAATATCGTCATTGTTGTTAGTATTATTATTAATTAATGATTAAATAAATTTAAAAAATTAAAATAATGATTTAATATTAATTTAATTATATAATTAAATGGTTATAAGATTAATAATAATATTTAATATGATTATTTAATGTTAAAAATGATATTTTCAAAAAAAATACTATTTTTTATAACTATTGTGTATTTTTATATAAATAAAATAAATTATATTATTTTAAATGATGACTATAGTTTAATATTTATAAAAATAATAAATTTACACATATAAAATTACTAATTTATAGGAAATAATAATATGGACACTTAATGTTTTAAAAGTCATTTTTTTATAAAAAGAATTTTTCCTATATGTTCTAGGTTTTCATTGAAATGTTAAATTTACCATATTTAGAAATTAAATTAGATTAAATGGAATCCAAATTTTTATTCCTCACATAAAAATTGGTTAATAGGTTTTGAAATATATTTTTAGTAAATAAATATTTTCCAGGGAAAAGATTAAATAAGGTAAATAGGGGATAAAGGGGGTTAAATCATATTAGTTCAAATTTTTTAATTAATATGATATTTATGAATTATATAATAATTTTATTATGTTTGGGATTGATATTTAAATTTATCACCAACATTTACTCACCTAACTCCCATACAATTCCATCTTTACACTTCACTTGACTTAATTTTCAATGGAAATGTCCCTCATTATCACCTATAAAAGGATCACTTTTCTACACCTTTCAAACCACTATATTCCATCAATACCATCTTAAATATATGAAAATTATTAATCTACTAAATAATTATAATATTTTGGGTAGCTTCAGGTTCCAAGAAGTAATCTTAAATCCTTTGATACAAAGGAACACGTGTTGAGAAGGAGTGAATTCATCAAGTATCTATGTTCTTCCCTAACTTTTTCAATTACATTATCTTATAAACACTTTCTAAAACCCGTCATCCACTACAATTATGTTATATTAACATCAATAATTAATTTTTTATAATATTTTTCATCAATATTTTTCTTGAAGGATAAAATAAAAATGAATGAAAAATATAGATTAACTTTTTATTTTCAGTAAATTACCTAAAACAAATCCTCGTGGATTCTATTTTAATAAAACATATCCATACATTACATAAAATTAACATGGGACTAAATTAATTATTGGAAAACAATTATTCCAATACCGTTACTAATCTAATAATTATGAAATTGATATCAAATAATGGGAACCAAAATATCTCTTATGAAAGATGTATGAAACAGTCAAAATTAAAAATATTGGATGACAAAATTAAATATTAACTAACTAATATGTGTGTAATTAAAGATTATAATTGAATAGTATGAAAGGTAATATATTATAATATGGTTTTTAAAAAATTTATTAAGGTAGATATGTCTATTATAAATTAGTTTAATGTTCTTTCATGGATGTCGAGAGTAGTGGTAAAGGTTTCTCGTCTCAATTTTCATTTTATGGAGATATATTCCATATTCATAACTTTTCTTCTTTTTGTGGTTTATATACTACACAATAGATGGATTTTATCATATATTTCATGAAGTTCAATGTAATTAAAAAAAACCATCATAGGTTTTCTCTTTAAAGGTATTTTTATTAAAATTTTACCAAATTTGTATGGGTTTTCTTTCCAATTACACTTTGAATTAAGGATTGTTATGACTAAATCTCCATGTAAGAAATTATATAATAATTATTTTTGGGAAAAAATACCTCAAGGTGTCCTATCAGTTTTTTTTGGTTGTGATTGTGTTTGTTGACAAATACAAATGACTATAAATGAGTATGGTTGGTGTTTTTCGAAGTAGGTGTTTAAGGTGGCGTAGTTTCCCAGTGTTTGCAAAATTTTTGGGAATTGAATCGGGAGTTTGTTTTTGGAAATAAAAGGATTTATGTATAAGGAGTGAATGAGATGTGGAATGGAAAAGTAAATTTGAAAATTTAAGGGAACAGTGTAGTACGGGACATGAACTGTGTACCAGGTACTGGGAACAGATCTCGGACTATGAAGCTCAATTCGCGGATTATAAAGGAGGTATGCAGAACGGATCATGGAAGGTGAAGAGTTCGTGGATACGGTATGCAGAAGGTATGCATTACATAGAAGGGTTATAGTATGGGGTGGATTTACATTCAAGGAAATGAGGTGGTGATTTTAGAGGCCTTGATGGGCGTCATTGGTTAAAATGTGATAGAGATTTAGGTCTTTGTGAAGGAGGAACGGTAGTACACGAACCGCATAGGGCAGAATGGTTCACAGGTGAAGCAGTACATGGGGAAGGCTATACCACATTGAAGATTTATTTAATCTCAAATTAAAAGTTTTTTTGGATCCATTTTCTTATATAAGGAGTGTTAATCACATTGTTTAGAATAGATATTTTCATAAGAAAACAACTTTTCTCTAGGAATTAGGCTAAGTTCGAAAGTGATCTCCGAGGGATATTTCTTCAAAGTGGTTTTTGCGGAATCAATTTTGTTGAAGGTTTTTGCGGGGAACTATATCCTTCAAAGGAAGTGTTATGTGTAGGAGGAATATTTGGTCCCTGGAGGATGAAAACATGGTATAAAAAGAAGATACAGTCTAAAAATGAAAAGGTATTCCACAGATGAGTGATAGTTTGCGGAAGCAGAGATAGTCTGCATAGTAGGGATGGTACACAGAGGAGAGACGGTTCATAGAAGAGAGCTAATCTACGAACCATAACCACTGCATAGTATACAGAGGAATAAAGTTAGTATGTTTATGAATCAAGGTGGTATGTGTAGGAAGCTAGTTGGTTCAAATAGGACTCAAGGAATCTTTCAAAACCACAAAAACTGTTTGTAAAAGCAATTTTTTCTAACCTAACAATACATAGAAAAGTGGAATTAATCTATGGGTGACAAATGAACTTCAATATAGCATATATCTATAGTTGATTATGAATTATTTTGTGAAAATTAAGAGACCTACAAGTCTATAAATTCTAAGTGGATCCATTCCAAGATTAGTGAGCAAAGGAAGAGGAAGACGTTGATCCTTCCAGAAGATATTGAGCCACAGGAAGAGACATAGGGAGTGAAAATTGGGAATTCAGTAAGCATACTCTAAACATTGTAAAGGAGGTGATCCTGGGAATAGAAGATCTACCTCAAACCCTATAACTGGTAGTGAGATTTAGTGGATTTGTTACATCGTCACATCACCATTTTATATTCCTTGGATGTAGCCTAGTGAGGGTGAACTATGTAAAATCATTGTGTCCTCTGCATGATTTAATTTCTATTCATACATTACTACGGGAGAAAAATATAATTGTGTTTAATTTAATTATAAAAACAAGATTTTAAGGGGTGGTAGTTTTAATCGGTCATACCCAAATTCACACCCTCCCCCTCTTGGGGTATTTGACCTAGTGGACCTAATAATTGGTATTAGAGAAAATGATAAAAGTCAGTGAATCTATCTCACCATAAGGAATGCAGGTGGACAATCACAAAGGGTTTTGGATCTTTAATGGAAATAATTTTCAATTATTGAAGAATTGGATTTAGCACTACTTCCAATATTTGGTAATGGATGTGTTTATAGTAGCAATTCATGGTATTTCGGCCAATATTGACAGTGATGATTTATCAGATGTTGAGCAGAGAGAATAGGATAATGACGCTAAATGCATAAATGCTTTAGGGTGATCCATATCTAATGAAATCAATACAAAGGTGATGTCATGTAAAACACCACATGCCATGTGGGAAAATCTGTTGAACATTTAGGATGGTGACTCAAATGTTAGAGAAACGAAGTTGTAGGTTCTATGAAACAAATATGAGGATCTTAGAATTCACCCTAATGAGTCTGTTGATACATTCTTTGATCGGGTAAACATTTTCTTTGAGTACATGCATGGCCTTGGGAAAATTATTGAAGATATAAATATTATAAAGTAAATCTTGATAAAATGTCCACCTTAGTTTAATCCAATGGTTTCTGTATTGGAGGAAAAATATCTGAATGAGTTGACACTGGATAAATTGCATATTACTCTCATTGAATATGAAATGAGAAATAATGATAATGATTCTGTGGAAAAGGGGAATTCTAAAGAAGTGTAATTAAAGGACATGGAGAATCTATTTGTTGAATATAGTCATGAGGAATAAAATTTAGATGATGTCATGTCATTTCTCTCCTCAAATATGTAAATAGGAAAAGGAAATTTCTAAGGTAAAATTCCATTTTCATGTATTTGATGTGGAAAGATTTGGAATTTTGCTATAAATTGTCCTAAGAAGTTTGAGGATGATGATTAAGACAATGATGAAATTCCCCAAAATAAGTATTCATCAAATGTGAAAGGTATGAGAAGTGCTAAGATAAATTTCTTCAAAAATAATAATCTACTTTTAAAAGAAGATGAATGTTCAGAAGAATCTAAGTTATAAGAGTTAGAGAACTGTAAGGATCATGAAGTAGATGATTTGGTGGCGGTTGTAATAAATTCCATAAAAAAAGAAGAAATTGACAATGAAGAAGGATAACTCAAAGGAAGATATGACCTTTAGGCTAAATTAGAAGCTTTTATTGAAGATATAGATGTTTGGAGAGCCAAAACAAAGAAATCTAACAAAGTGGTTCGTGATTATCAACTCTATATGTAACAGTAGGAAGAAGAGAGGTCTGAAATGGATGAAGAAATTAAAAAATTGGAGTCTTCAACACCATAAATCTCAGAAAATGAGGTTGAGTGCAAATTAAAAAATGAATAATAAAGAAGAGAGATCAATTGTTTGATTGAAACTAGAAAATATAAAATAAAACATATTGAATAACTTAAACAAGAATTTTTCAGTCTATGAAAAAGTGTTAAGGATTAAGAAAAATTATTGACTTACAGAACATCAACGGGAAAATAGATAACACATACAACATAATATATGAAAGTGGAGAATGGTTTTCTAGTAGAATAGAAGTAACAATAAAATTCAAATGATCAGGCTAGTATGGGGATTGATCGAAAATAGAAAGTAGTAACTGTTGAAGTTAGACCACAAGCACCCACTCCATGATTGAGGATTGATTTGGGTATGAAGAAAAATCAAAAGATTCAGAGAACCCATGGGATAACCAGTAGTGCATTATTTCCATGCAGGAATATACCCCGCATAAGATGCTATTGTTGCAGTAAGATAAGACACACAAAAAATTATAGTTCCATAGCAAAGTGATACCAAACCAAACAGGACCAACATAGGTAGTTATGGAGAGCTCAATTTTCCATGTCATCATTTAATGGTCACTATTTCATGTGTAGAGTATTTGGACACATGGAAAGATATTTCTCATCAATAATAAAGAGTAATGTGTTAAAGAAGGTTGAGTTTGGTTATAAGAAGAATAAAAATTTATCATCAAATGAGCTAAAGATGAAAATTTGATTTGAATATTTATAAGATGAAGCCAGCCCATAATATTCTAAGGAATTTCAAGAGTATCAATCCATACCATTTATGAAGTTAGATACATGGATAAAAAATAAAATATTTGAGCAGGAAGTTGTTGAAAAAATTACTTTTAAGGAATCAAATCACACTGGGATATGGATCATTGATAGTTTATGCACCTCCCATATGATAGGAATCAGGGATTTGGTGATTGGAATTAGGTATGATAAAGAAGGTGTCATTAGATTTGGAAATGATGAAGGATTGATAATTATTGGCTCTAGGAAAGAAAATTTTGGGGGGAAGACATGAAATGTGTAGATGTCTTGGTTATTTAAGGTCTTAGTCACAAATTATTAAGCGTAAGTCAATTTTGTGACCCAAGACATGCCATAATCTTTTCTAATAAAATATATGTTATAAAGGAAAAAATATAGTTTTTTTGTATTGCAATTAAATCATATGAAATAGAATCTCTACCTCATGAGTGGAGAACAAGATATGTACTTTATGTCTAAGAAAGAAGAAAATAAGTTGTGGCATAAATTTCTTGGCCACATGATCCAAACATCCTTAGAAGATCTGGTGAATTATAATGTTGCTTGAGATCTCCCTGTATTATCACATGATCATACACATACATGCGATGCCTTCCAAAAAGGGAATATTATTTGAAATACATATAAGGAAAAATAGAAAAGGTCAAAAAGATTTCTTGATTTGGTTCATATTGATCTGTGTGGAAAAATATCACCAATATATCTTAATGGGAGAATATACTATGTTCACTTCATTGATGATTAAAACAAAATGGCATCAGTATCAATCATTACCCACAAGTCTGAGGTGTATAGTTTCATTATTAGATATCGAAGGGAAGTTGAAAATATGCTAGGTCATAAAATCCAAAAGATCTGAATAGATAATGAAATAGAGTTCACAAATATCCATGTTGAGTATTATCATGAGAAACATGGGATAAGACATCAAGTTTTAGCGGTAATAACTCCACAAATGAATGAATTAATTGAGAGGAGAAATCAAATTGTCAATAAAATGGATAGAATAGTGCTCATTGAGAAATACCTTCTAGAGAAATTTTGTAATGAAATAGTGATGACAGTATTCTACACTTCAAATATAGAATTACTATATTTGAAATAAGAAAAGACTCCATATAAGATGTGGTATGAAAAGAATCCATCATTGAAGCACTATTGAATCTTTTTAAGTTATTGTTTCATTCCCAACAAGGAAAAACATAAGAAAATTGAATCACATGGAGATAAATGGATATTTCTTGACTACTCAAATAAAATAAAAGCATATAAATTCTTCATCAAGAGGCTAAGAAAGATTTTTGAAATCCATGACCTAAACATTGTGGAGAATGAGGAGAATCTTCATCAAATACATGATCAGTCTTAGGAGGATAGTGATGAAGAAATAATCAAATTAGTAGATGCTCTGGTTCTATAGGTTGATTTAGATGAATATTTAGATGATGAAAAGGATGAGAAAAATTTAGTATTTGTACAATGATAAAAGAAAAGAGATAAAATTGATAGACAGAACATAATTAGTGATCAGACAGATCTAGTGCCGAAAAGGAGGATGAAGTCTATACATCAAGCATCATACCTATCATTGGTTGAAACCTAAATGTTTGGATAAAGTAGCTAGTAATGAGAATTGGGTTCAAGATATGAATGAATAGACTAACCAAATTGAGAAAAAATAGACATGGGAAATTATTTCGATACCAACATACAAGAATGTCATCAGGATGAAATGGGTCTTCCGTAACAAGATGAATGAATATGGTATAGTGATTAGAAACAAAGCATGACTAGTGTGAAAGGGTACTCCTAGATAGAAGAAATTGATGTCAATTAAAATTTTTCACCTGTTTCAAGGATAGATACAATCATATTATTCTTGGAAATAATAGTTCAAAGAAAGTTCAAAGCATTCCATATGGATTTCAAGTAAACATTTCTAAATGGGGTTCTAGAATAATAAGTTTATATTGAGAAACCATATGGTTTTCTCATTCATGTAGATGAGAAAAAAAATTCAGTTAAAGAAGGATTTATATGGTCTGAATCGAGCACCAAGAGCTTGGTATTCAAGGCTAGATCAGTTTCTAAAAAAGCTCAGTTTTCAGTGTGGTGGATTTAATTAAAATCTATACCTAAATCATGACAGCAATCAAATATGATGGTTCTAGAATATGTCAATGACATAATATTTAGAGGATCATATGAAGTGCACTATAGACAATTTTCTAAATTCATGAAAATTTATTTTGAAATGTCAATGATTGGTGAACTGATTTTTTTCCTTAGTTTACAGGTAACATAAAAAAATAATTGAACATTCATTTCTCAATACAAATGTTCCAAGGAAGTTTTGAAAATATTTTGAATGGATAAATCCAAGGAGATAAAGACTTTGGTGGCTAATTGAATGAAACTGTCTCAGGATGATGAAGGTAAAGTGGTCAATGTCACAGAATATAGGTATATCATTAGAAGTCTTTTGTACATAACAGTGAAATGACTATATATTTTTTTCATGTGTCAAGAAGAACAATATCAAAGTAATTCCAAGTATTCCACTTGCTTATAGTAAAAAGAATAATTTTGTATATCAAAGGAACAATGGATTTTGGTTTAATGTACAACGAAAAATCTCAATAAGAGTTATTTGGATATACAGATAAATATTGGGTCAGATCATCAGATGATAGGAAATCTATGTCAGGAGGTTCTTTCTATCTTGGTGGATTGAGTATTTCTTGGCTAATTAAGAAACAATATTGAATTTCAATGAGCACTGTGGAAGTTGAGTATATTGTAAAAACTCAATCATGTACACAACTATTGTAGATGAATCAACATCTTGATGATATGAGATTTGAAGTAAAGTATATGATTGAAATCCATTATGATAATTCAATTACTATAAATCTTAGCAAAAATATAGTTCATCACTCAAGGAAAAAGCACATTAATATCAAATATCATTTTATTAAGGAGAAGGTTTATCAAGGGAAAGTGAAGTTGGAGTATTTTCCTAAAGAACAACAAGTTGGAGGCATTATGATAAAGGTCATACCCAAATAAGAGTTTGAGAGGCATCAACTAGCTCTAGGAGTTCATTAGACTCATTGTACTTGAAAATGTGTAGATGTGGGCCCCCTCTCCCCAAGGTATGGTGTGTTTTTACCTAATGTGTTGATATGTGTTCTTTATTATATTTCAAAAAACCATGAAGTACCTTTTAGGTTCATTGAAAAAGGGGTAGAAATTGGGGATATTCAAAGGGAGAAAATGTCTTAATCGAGACGTGAGGAGAAGCTATTAGGTGGAGCAATGAGATAGGGGAGTTGAAGTTGTGCTGAGCTAAATCTATTTAGAGGATAATTTACATAGGGGTTATTAAATCTAATGATTCTATATGTGATCGATCAAAGGATACATATCATAATATATTAGGATCGTGATGAAAGAAAAATAATGGTTTTTGAATGGAATAAAGTGATTCATTGATGAAATTTTCATTATACTCTTGTTTCTCATGCCGAGCATGGATCATGTGCGATTAGAGTATGTGTTCAGTAAATCCAAGATTCCTATCTTAATCATAGTAAGTGAATACTAAAAGAAGTTGGAAGAATCTTTAATGATATATCAAATTATGAAAGTGTTTTCAACAAACCCAAAGGGGGGGATTTTTTGGGGAAAATACCTCAAGGTGTCCTCTCGGTATGTTTTGGGTGTGATTATGTTTGTGGAAAATTCCATATGACCATAAATGAGTATGGTTGGTGTTTTTAGAAGTAGGTGTTTAAGGTGGTGTAGTTTCCTAGTGTTTACCCAGTTTTTGGGCCTCAAATCAGAAGTTTGTTTTTTGGAAATGGAAGGATTTATTCGTAAAGAGTGAATGAGATGTGGAATGGCGAAGGAAATTGATAAAGGAAAAGAACCACGTAGCTTGAGACATGAACCACATACCAGGTACCGGGAACAGCTTGTGAACCACGAATCCTAGTTCTCAAATTGCAAAGGAGGTATGCATAACTGATCACGGATGGCAAAGAGTTCGCGGATACGGTACATGGAAGGCATGTGGTATGTGGAAGGATTATGGTACAAGGGATGGATTTTCATTCAATGAAACGAGGTGGTGATTAGAGGAGCCTCTAAGGGTGTTTTTTGTAAAAAACATGATAGATATTTGGGCCACCATGAAGGAGGAACAGAAGTACACAGACTGTGTATGGAAAATTGGTTCACAGGTGAAGTAGTACATGGTGAAGGCAGTCCCAAATTGAATATTTAGTAAATATCAGATTATCGGTCATTCTAGATATATTTTACTATATAAGTAGTGATAATACCATCATTAAGAAGAGTTATTTTCATAAGAAAACATCTTTTCTCTGGGAATTCGGCTAAGTCTGAAAGTGATCTATGAGGGAGAATTATAGAAACTGGTTCACACAGAATCAATTCTACAGAAAGTTTTTGTGGGGAACTATAGCCCACAAAGAAATCAATATGCGGAGGAGGAAGATGTGGTATGAAGAGGAGGAAAACTCAGTATGTAGAGAAGAAATGGTTTGTAGAAGCAGAGGTAGTCCGCGGATGAGAGACAATTTATGAAAGAGGAGACAGTCCGTGTAGCAAGGATGATGCATGGAGGAGAGACGGTTCGCAGAGGAGAGGTGATCCACAAACCATACCCTCTGAATAGTATGTGGAGGAATCAAGGTGGTATACGAAGGAAGAAAAGTGGTATGAGGAGGAAGCTGGGTGGTTCTTAGAGGACTCAAGGGAGCTTGAAAAATCTCCAAAATAGTTTGCGAAATAAATTTCTACTAATCTAGTAGTACATGAAAAAGTGGAATTCATCTATGGGTGTAAAATAAACATCAACAGAGCATCTATCTATAGTTGAGGATACATTATTTTATGAAAATGAAGATACCTACAAGTCTATAAATTGTTAGTGGATCCCTTTCGAGATAAGTGAGAAAAAGAAGAGGTAGACGATGATCCTTCCCACCGATAGTGAGCCAGAGGAAGAGACATGGGGAGTGACCCTTGGGAATGCACTAGGTAGAACCTAAACATTTTAAAGGTAGTGAGCTTGGGTATAGAAGATTTATCCCAAACCTTGTATTTTCTAGTGAGCTTTAGTGGATTTGGTACATCTGTACATCACCATTGTATGCTCCTTGAACGTTGCCTAGTTAGGGTGTACTAAGTAAAAACATTGTGTCTTGTACATGAATTCATTTCTGTTTATACAATGCTACCGGAGGAAGAGAAAGTGTGTTTTTTTAATGACGAAACAAGATCTTAAGGGGAAATAGTTTTAATCCATCATACCCTGATTCACCCCCCCCCAGGTATTTGACCTAGTGGACCTAACAATTATCTATAAAACCACATATATTTTATTTCCATATAGTTTTTCATGACTTTTAAATTTTCACTTACCATTTCATATCACATATGGTTTATAATTTACCCAAATTAATGCATGTAAGAGAAACAGACCATACATCTTATTCTCAATTGAGAATCATTCTCTTACATTCCAATGTTATTTGTTTTGTTTTATCAATTTATTTGTCATTAATTATATGATTTCTTAAGTTAATTTTTAAATAGACAATAATTTCTTTTCAAAATAAATATTATTTTAATGTTTTTTATAAGAATTTTTTTCTAATCTTGACCTTATTTAGAAAGTTTGAAATAAAATCCCATTTAAAATGTTTTTTATATAAAAATTTTTGGCACCATATTAATTATATTTCTTTAAGAAAATTATATCCATATTTTTATGGTTTTACAAAAAAAATTATATTCCCTTTATTTTATAAAATATATTTTTTAAAACTAAAATGTATAAAAAATATAAAGTGTATTTATTATTCTTTATCAAAGTAAATTTTAATGAACTTATAAAACTATTTTTTTATCTATGTTGAAATCCTCTAATGTTTATTATTCTTCACTATAAAAATGGTCCAATAATACCATCAGCCTTATTTATTTGGATGTCTTGTGATATTTTCTTATGCAAGTTCTCATTAAACTCCTATATTTACCTTGTGTTAATTAAGTTTTTATGGAATTAAGAATGTTTTGGTTTTCGTGTGGAATAAATATGTATGGTTTTAGTTATGTGATGGGTGGTCCTAGATTTATATATCCCTATAATAAATTATGTAAATCATTATCTCATGATATTACTAGGAATGGGAAGTAAAACCAAACACATAAGAGAATCTATCCACTAAGTGATAGGTGAGTCTTGAATTATACAACCCTTAAATACAATGGGTAAATAATTATATCCCATGAGCTTAAATTTTATAGATTTGGGAGAAAAATCAATCCACTTTGGGACTTTGTCCACTATGTGATGATAGTCTTGGAAGTGAACAATTATAAAAGGAAATATTTTTTATGCTTATGTATATTCCACATTTTTATATTTATGTTATCTTTTCATCAAGCATCATTATTGACACGTATTTATCCACTCTTATTTCACATGTATTATGTCATGCCAAAATACATATTCCATGACCTATGATGTATAATCTATGATTTACTGATTGTGATCCTCTTCCATTTTGTTCATGTACCTTGATTATGTTATTATACCCACATGCACATTCTTATTCTCACATATGATATTTTAATTTTATCTCATATTTTTACCCTTACTGATCATCTAATCTAACCACTTTATTATGTTTTCATTCTCTAAGATATAAAGAAAAATGTTCTATATGATAATCCAAAAACTGTATCATGTGAGAATACTGTTTATAGGATATGTTATAGATGTTTTAATAGAATTTGATTATATATATATAGTCTCTAAAGACCATAAACCTATATGTAAGTGGTGTGATTTTTTAGGATATTTAATAAATATTCATAAAAATGATGTAATATATATGTATGTTGTGATTAGGTTTCCTTTAAAAGTGTCCAAGTGGTCCATATTTTTATTGGATAAGTTGGTTACTATTGATTCATTGTGAGAAATTTCTCATGATTATATAAGCCACTAAATAAGTTAACATAGAAAGGGGTATAGTATGTATAGATATAATAATTTAATGAAGGAATTAAGGAACTCAATGATAGGATAATCACTTCACATGTACTCACACTCTCCTAAAGTTAAGAAGGATTTATGATATACAATAATTATTTCAATAAATGTATGGTTTTAATACTCATGAAAAAAATATAAAGTGATAGATTATGTCACTTTCCAAATAATGGTTCATGAGAATAACTATCCAATGCATGATCTTAAATAACCAAATGTGATTTTCTCAATGAAAATTTAGAGGAAAAACATTTATAGAGATAATTGTGATGTATATATTGGTCACAAAATTTTAAAGTATATATTCCCTTGGAAGGAGATAAAAATATTTCAATGAATATAGTTAGATATAATGAAGGATAATTATTAATCAATTCACTTTTTCCTCAAAATGTGAATAAGGTAGGTGATTATATTTTAAGAAAGGAACTTTATACTCTCTAAGTGATGAGGATTGAGAAAGACCCTATATTAATGGATATATAAAGGATGAATTTGGAAATCATATAGATAAGGAAGATATCTTACCTTGCCCAAATTATTACCATACCATCTATCTAATAGAAGATCAAGGAGGTACAAATCAATGATTTAGATATCCAAATGAAGGTTAAGGCATCAAAGGAAGGTAATATTCATGAATTCAAGAGTGAAAAGGATAGATTAATTCATTAAGGAAAAGTATTATATATTTCATCATCAACAATGATAAAGAAATATATGGTGTATAATAACCATAGATCCTCATTCTCTATCCACCCTGTAAGTAAGAAGATATTCCAAGATCTTTGAGAGAACTTATGGTAAGAAAACATGAATAATGAGAATGGTGAATACATCTCAAAGTGATTTGTATGTTATCAATTAAAATTATATCATCAAAAATCTAAAGATATTATAAAACTATTACCCATACCAACATGGAAATAAGAGATCATCCCCATGGAATTTGTCATCGATTTTAGCAAGACATATGAAGGAAAAAATTCCATATGGTTTATAGTGGATAAACTCACTAAGACTCCTTACTTCATCCCTATTTTTTATTATTTTTAAAATGATTAACTTTCTAGGATATAGGTAAATGAATTGTTGAATCTCTATTGGGAACCGATTATGATCATATCTGATCAAGATCCAAGGTTCACCTCTAGGTTTTGGAGGACTCATCAACTACCCTCTATATTTAGTTGAACATTGGTAAGACATATCACTCCCATAATAATGGGAAATCCTAAAAACACATTAAAAACTCAAATAAATATTGACAACTTACTCAAAAGACATCTAAGGAGGCCAAAATCAATATATTTAATTTATTAAGTTCTCATACGATAACAGTTTTCTCTATAGTATTCATATTTCCCAATATTAATCTCTATATGAGAAGATATATATAATTACTATATTTTTAGTTGAAGTTTGAGAAAAAAAATTCTTAGACTCAAACCTATATAAAAGATAAAAGAGAATGTCTAATTCATTTAGTAAGACATTAAAACAACTCAATGTTGATAAAAGAGATGCACTAATAATCATCTATGGGACTTAGAGATTGGAGTTGGATATAAAGTATTCCTTCAAATATGACATTGTAAGAGATTCATGAAGTTTGAAAATAATATAAAGCTCGGACATAAGTACATTAGCCCCTTTAAAATCCTTGATTTCATATATTTTATGGCATATCAACTATAACTTCCACCAAACCTAGAAAAAGTTTATGATGTGTTCTACATATATCTCCTGAGAAAATACATTCACAATTCATCACATGTACTACATCTATAACTGTTATAACTAGAGAATAACCACTCCTATGAAGGAAAATTAATAAATATCATGGATTACATATACCATTTTCTATATAATAATAAAACCCACATTTTCAATGTACTTTTGAAAAAACATAAGTATAAAGAGGAAACAAGAGAGAATGAGGATGTAATAAAGTTTGAGTACCATAATCTATTATAAATGGAAGATATGAGTTGAAATTTCACGTATGAAATTTACAAATGGGGAAATAATGTAATGACCCAGACTTTTATATATGGAATCTTCATTTTTAATAAATAGTGTTCCATATTTAGAAGTATAGTATAGTATAAAACATATGAACCATATAATAAAAACCCAATAATAATTTATTTCATAAATTTAGAACATTAAATTTAAAGAATAAATATACCCAATAAAATTTAATGTCATATAATGGAAAAATAAACACAAAAATAACACTAATAGAAAAATTTTGATCTTTTTTATCTCATAAAAAAATCATACTCGTGACCAACATTATAAAAAGAGAAAAAACATTGGTAATTAAATTTATGTTTCAAAAATAAATAATATAAAATCAGAAGATTAATTGGTGATAATCATGAATGAATAGAAATATGAGGTATTTATATGAAGTATAAAACCAATTTAACTATTGAAATAGTAAAACTTGCTGATGGGAATAATAACTTAATCATTGAGAATAGTAGCCTGATAATTAGAATAGTAAGATAAATAAAAAATAATAAAATGGAATGTAAATAACATCTTCCATGTGTAAATTATGTAGTTATAAATATTATAATTCCATAAAATAAATATTAAAATTAGAAACTCAAATAGAGTATAAGTATATTTTTGGGATAAAGTATATTTTATTAATATTTTTTAAAAACCCATATTTTTATTTTAAGAATTAAAATTAACTATTTTATAAAAATACTATGATAAAATAAATTTCATTTTTGGAATCACCACAATGAAAATATATAAGCATGAAGTTAAAATAATTGTTTGAAAAACATCAATTTGACATGAATAGTAAAACCATAGTTTTTTATTTAAGGGGTATATTTTAATTACATCATTGAAGATATATTAAGGATGTAATAAATTTAATATTTGGTTTATATACTAAAAAAATATAAATAATTCATTTAAAAACAAGAAACTGGAATTATAAAAATAAAAAAGAAGTTTTTAAATTCTATAAATTTAAAGTATTCCAATAAAAAAAATTTCCTTTTTCCCTTTTATATAAACTAAAAAATTCAATGTTGAAGGGGTTACAAAACCATAAAAACATTTAATTTAAATTAAACATAATTCAAAATTTCAAAAATATAACTATTAAAATTTTTACTTTGGAAATAATAATTTATTCAATATTTTAATTCAAAAATACCTCTCTCCTAAAGTATAAAACACCATATCCCTTTCCATGGAAAACAACTTCCTGTAAACATATCCAAGCCTAATGTCTTACAAATTCCCCATTCTAAATATTTTTAGTACCCTTAGGGGTGTTCTATATTTATACAACTCTAAGACTTTGTGGTGAAAAGGTCTTAAAAAATGTGTGACTTCATAAACATGGTAACCTCATTTTCATTCATCTCACTTTTCACTCAATTTGTCTAGTCTTCCACTAAAATCTATATATACTCTTCAAAATTCAATTAATTTTTATATTAACTTGTTGTTAATGATATTATTTTTCTATAAAAATATTTTTTAATATATTTGTATAATATATGTATCTCTCCTCCTATTTTTACAATGTACCATTAATGGTCAGTTAACCACTTATGAGGATGTTTTTAACTCTTTATTTATCACCATCTTCGTGGATAGGTAGCACAAATTATATATATATATATACACATATTTTTGTTTCTGTGTAATTATATGTATTTTTTATATTCATTAACTAATTTTACTAATATATAAATCTCATTGAATTAATGTCAAAAAATATGATTATTTAATATAAAACAAGTCTTCATTCCATTCTCTTTTAAAAATAAATAATAAATAATAAAACTAAATATTTATAATTGATAAATAATAAAAAATGGATATAATATACTTCTTAATTATAGTTTTAATAATCATATGTTTATTATATAGGATGTTTAAACATCATGAAACAAAATAGTACCTAAGGAAAGGGGGATATCAAACCCAACTATAATTTTAGGTTTAAATTCTCTGCTTCTATCATTTCATAATGATTATCTGATGAATGACTTTAAAAATTATTTCAATTTTCATTACCTTTTTTCTTCTATGGGTATTCATGTTTGTACTTCACTGAAATCAATTTTCATTTTTCTTCATGATGTTTTATATAGATTTTTTTTTAAAATCTCACATTGATTCTTCTTATTCATATTTATATTATCTCAAAGAAATATTCTACCTTATTTGATAATTCTACCCTTTTATAACTAAAAATAAAATTTTATATTCAAAATTTGGGAATGTAAAACTTTATTATTTTATGTACTCTTTGTGGAACTATTATAGAACCCATTATTTTCCCATGTGTTCATATGATATTTAGGATTTATGTGCATTTTAGTTTCTATGAGGAATGCATGATCACATAAATTTTATTTTGTGAAGGGTTTATCTAGATTTATATATCCCACCAATTCATTAATTAATTTGAAATATCTCAATAGATTATGTGTGTTATACATGAACATAATTCTTTCTTTTTTAAAATTTTATAGAGTTATGATTTGTATATATATGTTATGCATGAACATGATGCTAGATTTTTTCACAATTTATGTGTGTAAATTGAACAAAATGTTATAATGTTTCATTATTATGAATATTTTTCATTCCATGTATCTTTAAAATGATCACATAATATTTATGATGATTATTATTTTTTTATGATATGATGATGATGATTATGCTAACTCATATACTATTTCGATTCATGTCTTGTGTTCCTTTCTTGTTATCCCCCCTACTAGGATTTTAGATCACAAATTCCTTGATGTGCCTCATTAGGTTGTAAAATATACTAAGGGGAATATGAATACTAATAAGATAACTATAATGATATGATTAATTAAATATTAATTTTTATTTATAATTATTTTGTATGAACCTAATTTTCCAAAGATATTAAAATTTTTGATTCTTGATAATATTATTCTTATGTTATTTATCAAAAAAATGATGTAATAATCATGTGTAAAATAGGTGTTTCACTATACTTAGATGTTGTTAGAATATGTACTTCAAAATGTTTTGTTTATTTTACACCATAACATTCTCCTAAAATAAGAGTGGAAATAATATTTTAGTTCATTAATGATCACTTTAGACTCAAATTAGTAGTTTAGTAGTTTTTCTGATGTGACCTCAGCTACTTTGACCAATAAGAGAATAATAAACCATTATTCATCAATAATTCTACATGATTAACTATAGGTACATCAATGTATAATTTCTATTTCATCCCAATTAGGTTAGTTCAATATTAACATGGTCATCAACCTACTCCTTGCATTTTGAGAAGCTCCCTACTAGGGATCAAAGAACTCAAGCCACACCCATTTCTTATCCTGGATGATATTAAATAATAATAGTTAGTAGAATTATCAAATGAATTTCTTATAGTATCTTTCTGATCCCAAAAATAGATAACTCATGAATACATCCTTGGGATACTCCCAAGAAATCACAGTATTGAATTTCATAGGGTATAGTAATATACAAATCTATAATATCATATTACCTAGGAAATGGACCTATTTGGTGTAAAAATGATAATTATATTGATTTTAATGAAGTCAATATTATCTCAATGAACTCAATATGATATCTAGATTTCAACCATGACCCTCCTATGTATGCTAGTGTATAAAAATTTAAATGATAGACGCAACCACCAAGGATTTGAGATGATGATAGAAAACCCTATTCATAGTGAAAAAAATAATAAAATGTTCATCAAACTAAAAAGAATCACAATGAACTTATATAGATCATATATACTTCTAAAATTAATCCATAGAACATCCTCTATCCTCACCTAATGTTTGTGTATCCTAACCTCAAATCAATATTAGATAACCACTTTTCTCCCCTCAGATGACCAAATAGGTATTTGATATAAATAATAGTATAATGGTCCTTAATATTCACTTGGTTTAATATATGGTAATCAATATGAATGGGTACACTCCCATCACCCTTTTTGGTAAAAAATAGAACACCCAAATATAATGTTCTTAGGTAAATAAACCTCTTAGCCTCCAGGTCCTCCTCCTAGAACATTATCTCTCTCAACTATATCAGTACCATCTTGTAAGGAATAATAAATATATGCTTTGTAATTTACATAAGGTGAATCATAAATTAAACTACCCTCTTATTTGGAACCCTTGAGATATCCTCAAAACATATTTCTTGATATTGGTCTATAATGTATGGAAAGAATAAATATCTTATCTCTATCTCTCCTACCTGAAATAATTTAATTTTAAATTGGAAGTGATCAAGATTAAATTACAATGTTCAAGTACTAAATTACATAATTTTAAATACCACTCCTTGATAAGGGTATAATAATTTCTTATTGGGTAATTAAAAGATACATTTCACTAGAAAAAATGAATGTGTGACATATAACGAATCAATAAATCTACTTTGAGGATCACATTAATTCTGTTAATATAAATCAAAAGAAAATATCATACATTATATTATTTGGTCACCACTATGTTACATATAAAAGTATTTAAATAGCTTCAAATCATTTATGAAATTCTTCATGAAGAGTTTATTATCCCAATAAAAAGTTTACAAGAAAATCTATATAAATAATTAGTCCTGAAAGAAGGAATGATTGTGAAACACCTAAATCAAATTATACTAATCCTAAGTTTGATGTTACTAATTCCATACCTAAGACTATTTATCTTCCATATCTATGGGAATATAGAGTTTTATCATTTATTAAAATATTCATTAAACATATACCCCAAACCCAATCCCCTAAAATATGCCTACCCTATGGGGTACCTCCTTGGTAGCATTGATTCCCCTGAGAACCACCTAAACTTTAATTCCCTAAATATCCTAAATAACACCAAATATGGATCTAAGGAAATACACTTATACTAGCTCACAATCAAAAATGGGAGCCTATATTAGAAATAATATTTATAGTCTATCACAGGCATATCACCATGAATAAGTTGCATAAAATCTTAATCCATCAATATATTTGTATTATTGTGGAAAAACTTCTTAAAAACATGGTCTGAAAGCTTTTCTAATATAGTCTATGCACCACCCTCACCCTAAAATAGGAGTGGATGCTATATTTTGGACTCCATTATATGATCATATAGATAAAAATGAAATTTTGGATCCCTATGATTCAACAATTGTATATTACTGAGAAATATTTCCCTAATATACTCATCCAAAGGATTTCCAAAAACCACAGGAGGTCTTGGAACCATAATAAGTGTGGAAAGATTGTCTAATCCCTCCTGTAACTCTATTAGACCATGTCAAGGTGTTGGGAAAAATCCCTCAAGGTATTCTCTCAGTATGTTTTGGGTGTGATTGTGTTTGTTGACAAAGCCAGATGACCATGAATAAGCATGGTTGAGGTTTTCTGAAGATAGGTTTTTAAGGTGGTGTAGTTTCCCAGGGTTTTCCAAATTTTGGGGCCTCAAAATTGGGAGTTTGATGTTCTCAAAGGAAATTTTTCCTCATATTAGTGAACGGTATGAATAAATTTAAATAAAATTGTCAAAATAAGGGAACTGCATGCCTTGAAACATGGACTGCATACAATGTTCAGGAACGGTTTTCGGTCATGTACTAGGTAGTGGGAAAGGTATGTAGGAGCGGTTTTTGGAACCAAAAATGGTTCGTGGAAACATTTTTCGGTGAAGTTAGTGCGGTATGTGGAAGGCATAATGATTCTCAGGATGGGGGAAGAGAATGGTGCTGCATAGAAGCAAAGGTAGTACGCGGACTGCGGTAGAAAAATGGTTCATGGAATGGGTGAATTTCATGATGAGAGAAGTGGTATGCGGAAAAGGGTTTATCAAATCAAGATTTGATAAATCTTGGATTAGTGTATTTTTTTGATATATTTTCCTATATAATTATCATTAATCCCACCAATTAGAGGGAGAGAAAATATCATTAGAGAACATCACTTTTCTCCGGGAATTCAGCTAAGCCTGAAAGTGGTTTGCGTGGAAGCAATTCCACTAAAGGTTTTTGTAGGAAACTATATCCTGCAAAGGAAGTGGTATGTAGAGGAATAAGGTATGGTATGTATGGGAGTCTTCTAAGGATAAGTGGTTTGTGGGAATAAATTATGCAAACGGTGAATTTGTTTGCATATGCAATTCTATGAACGGTTTTTGCAGGACTTTGTAGGCCATAAATGAAGAACATACATGGAAGAAGAACGTGGTACGTAGAGGGGGAGCTCTGGTATATGGAAGAAAAGGCATTTCATGAATAGAGAATAGTTCGCATATAGATGGTGATTCATGGAAGTATGTGGTCCGCAGAAGTGGTTTGCGGAGGAGGTGTGCATAGTTGGTACATGGAGGTGGTACGTGACAGTACAGGTGAAGGCAATCAATATGAGAGGTAGGCTGTGTAGGATAAGCGTTTCGTGGAAGCTGCAGTGATACACATAGGAGGCGTTCTGCATTGAAAACCCACTACACAGTATGTGGGAGGATCAAGTGGTTTGTGGAACACACTATGAGGCTATAAAAAGCTTCAAATCAGTTTAATAAAGTCATTTATGTTACCTAACAATATAAAAAATGGTAGATTTCATTTATGGTTAAAAAGGGGAATTCAATATAACATCTACCTATATTTGATGATGTAGGAATTCATTCTAATAAAAGGACCTAAATGTCCATAAACTATATTCAACCTACAAGTTTATAATCTATGGGTGGATTCCTTTCCAATATTAGTGAGCGAAGGAAGAGGAAGATGGTGACCCTTTCCACTGACAGAGATCCAAGGAAAGAGGCATAGAGAGTGACCCTTGGGAATGCAGGGAGAAGACCCCAAATCATGTAAAGGCAGTGAGCCTGGGCATAGAAGATATATCCCAAACCTTGTACACATTATTGGAAGTATGCCTTGGTGAATTTGGTACAATGGAACACCTCTATTGTATGCTCCTTGGATGTATCCTAGTGAGGGTGAACCAAGTAAAAATTGTTATTTCTTGTGCATGATTTAACTTATGTTCATACTTTAAAATGGGAATGAAAGAGAAGATAATTTTTTCAACGATGAAAAAAGATCTGAAGGGGAAGAAATTTTAATCTTTTATACCCTGATTCACCCACTCTCTTAAGGTATTTGACCTAGTGGACCTAAAAATTGGTATTAGAGTGAAAGGTTGAAAGTCAATGGTTATCTCTCAAAATAATAAATAGAGGTATTCAATAATAAAGTAATTCTGATCTTAGATGGAAATAATTTTCAACTTTGGAATAATCGGATGCAACACTACTTCTGATCATTAGGAATGGATGTCTTCACAACAAATATTCATGAAATATCAACTGATATTAATAGTGGTGATTTATAAAAAACTAGAAGAAGGTAATTGGATACTGATTCTAAAGGAATTAATGCTTTAGTGGAATCCCTATAAAATGAAATTTATACGAAGGTGATTTCTTTTAAAACATCACATGTTATGTGGAAAAAATTGTTGAACATTTATGACGGTGATAAAAAAGTTTGAGAAGAAAAGCTGCAGGTTCAATGGAACAAGTATGAGGATCTCAAAATGAACCCCAATGAGACTCTTGATTCATTATTTGACAGGGTAAATGTTATTATGGAAGACATGTGGTGTTTTAGAGAATTCATTAAAGATATAAATATTGTGAAACTTATCTTGAGGAAACTTTCACCATGGTTCAATACAAAATTTTCAGTATTAGAAGATAAAGACCCGAAAGAGCTGACATTAGATAAGCTAGAGAGTAACCTTGTAGTATATGAAATGAGAAACGATGATAAAAATGGAGTGGAAAAGTAGAAGTATAAAGAAGTGGTATTCAAGGCCATGAATAATATCTCTATTGAAGATAGTCCTGAGGAGGAAAATATGGATGATTTCATGTCATTTCTCTCCTAAAATCTATAAAGGGGAAAAGGGAAGTTCAAAGGTAAAATTCCATTTGCATGATTTCAATGTGGAAAGATTGATAATTTTTCAGTAACGTGTCCTATGAAGTTTGATAATGAAAATGAAGACAATGATGAAATTCTCTAAAAGAATTATTCATCAAATTTGAATGGTAGGAGAAGTACTTAGAGAAAGTTCTTCAAAAAGAAGAATCTTAATTAAAAATAAGATGAAAGTTCAGAAGAATATTGGGATGAAGAGTTGGAAGACTGAAAGGATCATAAAGTAGATGATTTTTTGGAATTTTTCATAAATTATTCAACAAGATAAGAAAGTGAAAATGAAGGATAAATTGAAGGAAGAGTTTATATGAAGGATGAATTAGAATATTCCCTTGAATATATAGATATTTTGAGTGCCAAAAAAAAGAAATATAACCAAAAAAATTGTGATTCCAAAATCTATATACAGCAATAGGAAGAAGATAATTGTGAGATGAATGTAAAAATTGAAAAGATGAGGTATTCAAGGCCAAAAATACCATAAAAGGGGGTTGAGAACAAACTAAAAATTGAAAAATGGAAAATAGAAATCGATAGTTTGATTGAAAAAAGAAAATATAAAATCAAATGTATCAAAGAAATAGAAGAGGAAGTAATTAGTCAGTGTAGAACGGTTAAAGATCAAGAGAAATTGTTACTCTCAGTTCGATGTCAGGAAAGATGATTATACAAGCAATAGAGAAGACGAAATTTGAGTAGAGTGGTCTAGTAGAACAGAAGCAGCAGTCAAGTCTGAATGGTAAGGCTGGTATGGGGCTTGATCTAAAATAAAAAAAAGTTATGGTTCAAGTCATATCACAAGCACCCACTCCAAGATTGAAGATTGATTTGGGTATGAAGTAGAATCATAAGATTAAGAAAGCCCAAGGTACAACTAATGGTGAATCATTTCCAAATAGGAATGTACCTCGCATTAGATGCTATTATTTTGGTAAGATGGGACACTCTCAAAATACATAGTCCATATAAAATAGGTACCAAAGGGAACAAGACTAATAGAAGTTTTTGTACATAGATCAATATTCCAGGTCATCATTTGGTGGTATTTGTTTTAGGTGTAAAGGACTCAGATATATGGAAAGATATTTCACATCAACAATGCAAAGGAATATGTTGAGGTAAACTAAAATTGTTCCTAAGAAGCTGCCAAATGTATCAACAAAAGGGATGAAAATTTAAAATCAATCTATAGATATACAAGTTGAATTTGTTCCATGATATACTAAGGAAGATCAATATTATCATTCTATGTCGGGTATGATGTCAAAGACTTGGGTCAGGAAGAAAAGGTATGAGTAGGTAGTGGTTGTAGAAATTCCGTTTAAGGCATTATATTGCACTGAAATATGGATCATTGATAGTGGATGACCTTACCATATGACCTGAAATAAGGATCTAGTGATTATAATCAGGTCTGATAAATAAGGTATCGTACGATTTGGTATTGATGAGGGCCTGAAAATTATTGGATTTGGAAAATCCAAGTTTAGAGTAAAAGACATGAGATGAGAAGATGTCCTGGTTATTGCAGGGCTTAGTCACAACTTTATTATTATTAGTCAATTGTGTGACTCAGGGTATGCCATAAGTTTTTTCAAGAAATTATGTATCATCAAGGAAAAGTATGGTGTTTTTTTGTTGCAAGGAAAGTGTACAAAAGGTAATCTCTACCTAGTGATTGGATAAGAAGATATTTTCTTTCTATCCAAGTATGAATAAAACAAGTTATGACATAAGAGTCTTGGCCACATAAGCCAAATGTCCTTGGAAGATCTAGTAAAATATGATGTTGTTTGAAATATCCCTATATTATCACTTGATTTTACTCAAATGTGTGATACCTGCCAACAACGGAATATCATTTGAAATATATATAATCCAAAGGAGAAAAATTAAACAAGGTTTATTTAGTTGGTGCCTTTTTATGTGTGTGGGATAATTTCACCAAGGTCTATTCATGGGATGATATATTATGTTCTCTTAATTGATGATTATAGAACAATGGCATGAGTTTCAATAATCACCCACAAATATTAAGTGTTCAATTTCATTATAAGATATTGATGGGAATGTGAAAAGATTCTCGGTAAAAAAATCTGGATGATTTGAATAGATAATGGAACAGAGTTCACAAATAACCCATTTGAGGATTATCTCAAGAAATATGGGATAAGGAATCAAGTTTTAGTGGTAAGAACTCCACAACATAATTAAGTAGTTGAGAAAAGAAATCATATTGTCAACAACATGGATAGAACAATGCTCATTGTAAAATATCTTCTAGGGAAATTTTGGAAAGAATTTGTGATGACAGCAGTCTACACTTAAAATAGATCTTTTCTTTGTCCAAAAGAGGATAAGACTCCATATGAGTTATGATATGGAAATAAGCCTTTATTAATTTACTTTTGATTATTGAGAAGTAAATGTTTCATTATAAATAAGAAAAAACATAGGAAGTTTGAATCATGTGGGGATGAAGGGATATTTCATGGCTACTCAAAGAAAATAAAAGCATATAAATGCTTTAATAAGTATCTAGGAAAGATGGTTGAAAGTCATGATGTGACTATAGTGGAGATTGAATAGTATCTTTAGCAAATACATGATCAGACTCAGGAGGATAGTGATGAAGAAATGAGTAGGTCAAGAGATTCTCTAGCACCAATAGTTTATTCAGAAGAAGACTCAGATGATGAGAATAAATCAGTGTTTTCCCATAGACTAGTGAGAAGAGCTAAAATTGACAGGTTGAAAATAATTGGTGATCTTACCACACCAGTGCAGACAAGGAGAATGAAGACTCTACAACAAGCATCATACTTATCACAGGTGAAACCTAAATGTTTTGATGAAGCAGCTGGAGATGAGAACTGGGTTTAAGATATGAATGAAGATCTTGACCAAATTGAAAAGAATCAAACATGGGAGATTGTTTTGAGACCAGAAGACAAAAATTTCATAAGGATGAAATGGGTCATTTACAATAAAATGAATGAATATGGTGTTGTGATTCGAAAAAAATCACAACTTGTGTGCAAAGTGAACTCCCATAAAGAAGGCATAGATGTTGATGAAACATTTTCACCTATTACGATGATAGAGACAATCAGATTATTCTTGGCCATAACAGTGAAAAGAAAGTTCAAGGTTTTTTATATGGATGTCAAGTCATCATTTTTGAATGGAGTAATGGAAGAAGAATTTTGCATTGAGTAGCTAGATTATTTTCTCATTCATGAACATGAGAATAGAGTTTATCGCTTTAAGAATGCTTTGTATGGTTTGAAGAAAGCATTAAGATCATGGTATTCAAGGCTTGGCTGGTTTTTGAAGATGTTCAGTTTCTAGCATGGTGGAGTTGATTACAATCTATATTTCAACAATGGAAGTAATCAAAGGATGATGGTGTTAGTTTATGTTGATTACATAATCTTCTTTGGATCAGATGAAGTACAATTTAGATAGTTTTTTAAATTTCTGAAAAGTGAGTTTGAAATGTCAATGATTGGTGAACTGATGTTTTTACTTGATTTTTAGGTAACACAAAGAAAGAGTGGCACATTCATTTCTCTATATAAATATTCCAAGGAATTTTTGAGAAGGTTTGGAATGGATAATTCTAAAAATATGAAGACTCCAGTTACTACCTGGTTGAAATTTTCACGGGATGATGAAGGCAAGGTAGTTAATATCACAAAATTCAATCAAATCATTGGAAGTCTATTGTACCTAATAGTGATAAGGCCTGATATTGTCTTTTCCACATGCCACACAGTAATATATCAAAGTAATCCCAAGGAGAGACACATGATTTAAGTGTAAATAATACTTCAATATATCATGGGCATAGTAGATTTGGGTTTAATGTATAATGAAAAATCTTAGCCAGAGTTATTGGGATATACAAATGTAGATTAGGCCTAATCACTAGATGATAGGAAATAAACATCCGTAGGTGATTTTTATCTTGTTGGATTGTTTATTTCTTACATAAGAATGAAACAAGATTGAATTTTATTAAGAATTGCATAATCTGAGTACATTGCTGCTACTCAAGCATGCACATAGTTACTTTGGATGAAGCAGAAGATTGGTGATATGGGAGTTGAAGTAAAATCTCTGATTAGAATCCATTGTGATATTTCAAGTGCTATAAATCTGGAAAAAAAATCAAGTTCACCACTCAAGGACAAAGCACATTGAAATCAAGTATCATTTTATCAAGGAGAAGGTAGAGAAAGGGACTGTGAAGTTGGATTATGTACCTACATAACCACAAGTTACAGATATTCTTACAAAGGCCTAACCCAAAGAAGCATTTGAAAGGCATCGACTGGATCTGGGAGTCCATTCGACTTCCCACACTTAAAAAAATGTAGATGTGGGACCCCCTCTCCCCAAGGTAATATTTTTTTCCCTAATGTATTGATATATGTTCTTTACCCTGTCGCAAACAACCTTGAAGTGCCCTTCAGGTTCTTTGACAAAGGGTGAGAAAGTGTGACTATTCAAGGGGAAAGAAAAGACATTGGGAGAAGCTGTTAGGTGGAGAAGTGAGATAAGGGGATTTGAAGCTGATCTGAAGCTATTTGGAGGAGTAGTGACATAGAAAGTATTAAATCTGATGATTTTAAATGTGATCGATCAAATATTACATATCACAAAAGCTGCTCATGGTGAAAGTAATTGATTGGTTTTAAGAGTTGGTGTTAGGAATGAAGTGATTCATTAATAAACTTTTCATTATACTCCTGTTTCTCATAAAGATCATGGATCATGTGGGCTTAGAGTATGTTTTGATTAAATTTGTGATCGTTATCTTAATCTCATGAAGAAAATGTAGATTGAAGAAGGACCAAGCCTTAATGAGGTATCAAAATGTGAAGAATTGTTATGAGAAGAGTTTTCAACAAAACCAAGTGGAGATATTGTTGGGAAAAAATACCTCAAGGTGTCCTATTGATATTTTTTGGGTGTGATTGTGTTTTTTGACAAATTTAGATAACCATGAATGAGAATGGATGAGGTTTGTCAAAGATAGGTTTTTAAGGTAGCACAGTTTCCCAGTGTTTTCCCAATTTTTGAGCCTCAAAATTGGGAGTTTGATGTTAGAAAAGAAAGTTATTCCTAATATGACTTAATGGTATGAATAACTAAAAATAAAATCAGGAATATAAGGGAACTGTATACCTCAAAACATGGACTGTATACCATGGTCTAAAATGGTTCGGGGCCACATACTAGGTAGCAGGAACGGTATGCAGGAGCAGTTTGCAGAGCTAAAAATGGTTTGCGGTGACATTTTTAGTGAAGGTAATGTGGTATGCGGAAGGCATGATGGTTCACTATATGGAAAAAGAGAATGTTTCTATGTAGGAACAAAGGTAGTACAAAAAACGTGGTGGGAAATGGTTCATAGAATGGGTGTGATTCGTGGTGAGAGAAGTGGTTTGCGGAGAAGGGTGTACCGAATCAAAATTTGGTAAATCTTGGATTAGAAAATTTTTTATATATCATTTACTATATAAGTACCACTAATCCCATTGATTAGAGGGAGAGAATATATCATTAGAGAACATCTCTTTTCTCTGGGAATTCATCCCAAAAGTGGTTCGCATGGAAGAAATTCCACTGAAGATTTTTACGGGAAACTATATCCCATAGAGGATGTGTTATGTAGAGGAAGAAGGTGAGGTACATAGGAGAGTCTTTGAATGATAAGTATTTTGTGAGAACCAATTCCACGAAGGGTGAAGTTGTTTGCAGAAGCGATTCTACAAAAAAAATTCTAGGGCATTTTAGGCTGTAAAGGAAGAATGTTCATGGAAGAAGAATGTGGTATGTGGAGGGGGATCTCTAGTATGTGGAAGTGAAGGAAGTCTGTGAACAAAGAAAAATTAATGGACATAGGGTGATTCTTGGAAGCAGGTGGTTCGCAGAAGTGGTTCGCATTGGAGTTTCACAGAGTCAGTATATGGAGATGATACATGAGAGCATAGGCAAAGGTAGTCTGTGGGAGAGGCAGGCCACGGAGGAGAAGCGGTTCACAGAAATGGTAACATACGTGGAGGAGGTGTTCCGCATAGAAAACCTACTGCACAATATACAGGAGGAGAAAGTGGTTCAAGGAACACACTAGAAGACTTGTAAAATCTTCAAATCAGTTTTTTAAATTCATTTCTATTACCTGAAAATATGAAAAAAGGTTGATTTAAACTATGGGTGAAAAAGGGAATTCAATAGAGCATCTTCCAATAGTTGAGGATGCAGGACTGAAAATTATTTTTTTATTAAGAAAGAAACTTTTGATGTAAAAGTGAGAAACCATAAGTTTCAACAAACACCAAACAGCACCAAGCATAAAACCAGAAACAACCTCTTCCAAGAAAAAGCAGCAACCGCTAACTCCAAAGAAGGACCACTCAGCAATCCCATGCAAGCATGGTCCCTACCGATGGCAAGCCATCCCTCTGAATCAGCCACATCCCAAATGACCTGCAGAGGAAGAAGTAGCATGTTCTAGCCCATCTGAGCCGATCTGACCCTCCAACCTTTCCACACACAGCAAGGGAGGAAACTCAACAAAGCATTAGTTAGGAAATGAGTAAACAGAGTCATTGAAAACCAGTTGAATTCTACGAGATTCCGTGTTCCTAAACAGCTTCCATGATAAATTAGAGACCTGTGAAAGTGGATCCCCCCTTATCAGGTCTTCAAAAGAAGAAGTCAGTTTATTCCAGACATGCATGTACTCTTTGAGTCTTATCAACCCCTTATTGAAGCCACCAACCAGGATCATGTCCTGTTTGTCAACCCAAGTATACTGCTCTTCATTAAGATCCACTTCAAGATTCTGACCCATCATCTTGGCTGCATCCTCTTACAAGGTGTTGAGAAATATCACCTGCTCTATCACCACATTATCCGAACTTAAAACCAAATCCGAGGAGGGTTCATGCTGTCCAGGTGAAGGTACCTAAATTTCCATAAACTATGTTCGTCCTACAATTCCGTAAACTATGATTAGATTTCTTTCCAAGAGCGGTGAGTGAGGGAAAAGGAAGACGGTGACCCTTTCTACTGGAAGTGGTCCATAGAAAGAGAAATAAAGAGTGACCATTGGGAATGCAATGAGTGGATCCTAAACCTTGTAAAGGAAGTGATCCTAGGTATATAAGATATTGCATAAACCTTGTACTCATCATTGGTAGTGAACCTTTGTGAATTTAGTACATCATCACACCATCATTGTATTCTCCTTGGACATAGACCAATGAGGGTGAACCAAGTAAAATTATTTGTGTCTCGTGCAAGATTTAAATTCTATTAATACTTTTCAATGGGAATAAGAGAGAAGATAATTTTTTATAACAATTAAAAAAGATCTTAAGGGGAAGAAATTTTAATCTTTCATACCCTGATACCCCCCCCCCCCCCTCAGGGTATTCGACCTAGTGGACCTAACACAAGGTGTCACATGGCACAATATATTTCTATCAAATTTCACAGTATCATGTTTTTTGGAAAAATAGTATCCATTAACACATCCAGCAACCCTATTGATAGCTTATCACAAAAGGTTTTGACAATACATGAGAATCCCATTGCTTAGACTAACCAATTTTATAGTTAGGTATAGAAAACACATAATATTTATAAAGTCACTCAATAGATAATTGTAATAGAAGGAAATAATAATTATATGTATAATCAAGTAAAACCCACCCAATAACTTAAGATGTAAAATGTTGTATCACTTAATCTTAATACGATAAATAACCAAAAAATCTTTCATAACTATGTTACCAATCATACACAATTATAAAAATGTCAATGTGATGCACGAAAGCATTCTTCCTTTCTACACCAGGCTAAGAGTAAAATAATAAATAGTAAATTTCACACTATATTCTTTAAAATATAAAAAATCCTAACATCCAAATATTAGAAAACCAATATCATACCCCAGAAAATTTTTCTTTCCCTATATAGATATTAATAAAAAAAAGCATAAGGGGAATCCCATGTTCCAACCACTCCTATCTATTTTACCACTCTATCTCTCTTGATATTTTCAAGATGTCCAAAAATAAATTGGGTTTGTAACATTTTCATTTGAGTAAATTTTAGTCTCACATTTTGGTCATTTAGTCATTCCATTGTTAGACTAAATGAAGATATTAAATTTTATTCAAACGTAACATAATGATCTTGTTAATGTCTTGGACCCATCATTTATCATGTTTTGACACCACAGAGTGAAGTGAGAAGGTCATATTAAGGTAATGGTGGGGATCTTAAGAGGCCTTACTTTAATGTGAAATGTTGCAGGTTGTACTAGTTATCCAGTTCTATATAGATAGAATTGTAGTTGTACAATAAGTCCACCAGTTAGTTGGTAACCAATCCATAACCTCTCATGTCTTCTAGAAGTCCATTTGATAGGTTTTAACTAGTGGTGGTTGGACAATGGAGTTTTTCTAGATTAATTATACAAGAGGTGTCCCATCAACCATCCAGTAAGGTGTAATAAGTATCCAGTGGCATTGCGACTAATCATCTATGGGTGCATTTATTATTGTGAAAATTACATTGATTTCAGATTTTTCAGCTTCAATTATCTCCACAAAAATTCTAGAAGGTTACTTGGAATGTTGGAATATATAAATATATCCCCTTGGTGGCTTAGAATATCTACACTAGTTACCATCAATGCTTCATTTTTTGAATTTGATCCTTGATTAAAGTTTGGATAACCTAAAGGAAAAGATCTAGTGGATTCTCTCAAAGTTATCTTAATTATCATCTCTAATTGTTCATAAAGATAAAACTCTCTTTTATTCCATCATCTCTATATCTCTCATCTCCATTGTAAAAATCCTTTTGATAGATAAGGGATAATCTTTGAAATAGGTTTTCCTAAGTAAAACCTATCTTCTTATCATATCCTTATACAATGGGTTATCACTACTGTATAAGTGATGGTTGAGTTCCTTTGATACTAATAAAGTTCAAGAGGGTAATGAAAATAATGATGGTGAGGGATGGGTTACTTGATCACTATAAAGATCAAGGGAGTAATAACAAAAACTTATCAACCTTATGGGAGGAGATGTTAAGGATCACATCAATCTATTATAGAACTCCTTTATCAAAATATGTTTTCTCTCTCATTTAATTTATGTTTTTTATTATTCGAACTTGATACACATAATTACAAAAATTTGATGCATCCATTTCTGTTATGTATATTTACTTTGTTAATATTGATATTACCTTTTAAATATGTATTGAATTTATCAAGTTTTTTATATGTAGAATTTATCACTATATTGATTTATCATATATATATCATTTAGATTTTATGTTACCATTACCTTTTACTTTAATTTTTAAAAGGTCAATTCACCCTCCCTCCCTTGTCGTCTTCTCTGATAAATAATTGGTATCAAAGGGTTTCTTTTTGTTTTAATAATGTTTTTTTTTAATTTTGTTTTGATATTTTATCAAAAATATTATTGTTAATATTAATTGATTTCAAATTTTGATAATTTTATAATGCATCCAAATATTTTTCGCATGCTCCTATTTTTGATGACATAGATTATTCATATTGGAGAAATCACATGTCAAATTTTCTTAGTATGTTATATTACCCAGTTAGGATAATTATTATGTATAAATATACTCTTAATAAATAACTAAAATATAAGTCGATACTGGATGATATTAAGTCCTTTGAGATTAATGGAAAATCCATTAATACTCTCCATTTTGGTCTTGATCGAAATGAATTTAATCATGTTTCTACATATAAAACTACTCATGAAATATCAAAATTGATAAAAGAATATCATAAAGGAAATAACATTGTTAAAGGCACTAGATTATATATATACAGAAAATATTTTGGAATATTTTATATGCATCCAAATGAATCCATTACTAGTGTTTTTTCATGAGTTATTGACATTTTAAATAGTTGAAAGTCTCTTGGTGATGATTGTTCTATCAAAATATTTCTTAAAAATATAATATGTGTCTGAACAAGAAATTTGGAACCTAATTTGACAAATATATAAGAAGTGGAGGATGTAAAGAAAATTTAAGTTGAATAATCTATCTGATCCCAAATGATGTATGACATATTTTGAAGCAAAAAACTAAGAAAGATGCCAAAAAATTCAAAGATGTAAAAAAATAAATCGCCTTCAAAACTACCAATGATGACTCGTCTAGAAGTGAAGTTCATGATTTTTATTAACATTCCAATAATATGAAAAAAGAAATCAAGAAAAAAGAAATCTTCTAATCAAACCAAGAAAGCAAATCAAATAGTGGAATCGCAAGTGACATGTAATGAATGTTAGAAAAAGGGACACATCAAGCTAGAATAACCCATCTACAAAATGAAGGTTAAAGAAAGGAAATAAGGTGATAAGGATGACAAAGTAATATTTTTCAGTCTTATTTTAATATTAAATACATCTTTTTTACACTTTAATTGATTCATATTTCTATTATTTAACTGTTATTTTAATTTGTGGAAGGATATAATGAATATTTTAAAACTAGATAAATGATGAATAATTCATGATACAATTGATGTTTCATGACATATAAAAAGTAATAGACCATTTCTAAATCTCATAACTGCATAACCAAGCTAAAATAGAGGTAAAATTAGTAGAAAACGCCCATTAATTTCTTAAATATGCTATTCACAACATGAAACATGAAAGTAATCATGATGTGAACCTCAGTTTGTAAAAAAATATCATCAAGAGTGTCAAAACCCAACCCAATATTGCCTACCTAGTAGGTGAAAGGACAAGTCGTGAAAACCCCAAGCCCACTTCTAATAGTCTAGGGACTATTGATAAGCATTGAGAAGGAATAATATAAAGTGGGAGGATTTTTCATAATGTACATGTACACTCATGCCCATTCGTCTTCATGAAACATTGAAGAGGAGAAATAAAAAAATAGTAGCATCTAGAGTAACCCATGCATGAAATAACTGAAAGGAAATACATCAGAGTAAAATAGAATAAAACCAAATTGTAAAGGGTTAAAATAAATTCCCAACCAAAGATGAATTCCCAACCTAAAAAACTGGAAATAAAGAAAGTTGAGAGAGTCCAGCTCCTGGTCTCCAATCTCGACCATCAAATGTTGTCAAAGCACTCAGGTGTCATTATTCTCCACTAAATTCACCATATATATGTCTGTCATATTCATAAGAGAAGATAAGTGTGGGCATAACCCATGCATGGGTGAGTATATACATACCCAAAAGGACACCCCGAAAACCAAAAGGGAGTGATAGAAAGATACAATAATAGTATTCATCTAAATCAAAACCATCAAGGAAATGAAACCCAATTCATGTGTTTGTGTGTGATCATAAAAAAACTTAGATAAAAGAGAAAGGGGATCTCCATCTCACAACCCATATAAAGTTATTGAGTTATGTTATAGATCCAATATTCTAGCATTGATGCATAGTATCAAATGAATCCTTTCTAGAATATGTGTAGTGAGGCTCACCCCCTGTTACATCACTCTATAGTCGAAGAAGCCATAACACCCATGGAGGAACCACACATCACCGAAGATTAAATATGGGAGATTACCACTCTATAAACATAGGAATTTTACCCAGTATTTGGGAACACCATATCTATCTCTATAAATAATATGGGGAACCCATACCCTAGTGTGATAGGGGAGTACTGGTCGATCACAAGGAGGCTGCTCACAATGCACTACTTTTCTATTGTCACTATTATAAACTACTAATATAAAACTAATATGGATTGGGGGGAATTCAAATGGGTAAAATAAAGTTAATTTATCAAAATGGAATGGTAAATCTATATTAGCAATTAGAATACAGAAACAAACCGAAATGAGAAAATAAACTAAAGAAGGAAGTAGTAGACAATCTTTGATCTTCAGACATTCCCTTTATCATTGTCAAAAAATTTCTTATAATTAAATTATCCAATGTATAACTTAAGACCTCAATTTATACACCTATATTGACCAGAAAACATATTGAGACCTCAAATATGGTTTTTTATCCTCTCATGAATGTGATCCAATAGCCCAAAGACCTCGGAGAAATCGAAACTATTTGAACATGTTTTGCTCAATGGGGAGGCCTCACCTAAAGATGTTTAAACAACAAGACAACTATTTTACAGTCATAAGTTGATAAACATTCATAGAAAAAAATGGAATAAAATTAAAACAATATAGAATATACCTCATTAAATCATGAAAACAAATTCATGGATTATTTAAATGAAAAGAGTTTACAATAAAAACCACAAACTCAAAAGGGGTAAATGTCCTCGAACCGCTGCCGCCCACCACCGCTTAGAGTTTATCCCATCATGGATTGACTACAAGTGGAACTAATCTTCTCTATAATGTAATCTATAACTCATCTCACTCTGGTATATGTGTCCCCAGAATCTTTTTGGGAAGGAATGGAATGAATTTAGAAAGATGAGATCCCCTCCTTTTGTAGGCCAGATTTCTTTTCCCTAAAAGTGAATGCATTTTTTGCCCATTAAATGGACACTTCAAACATTTTTTCATTCATAAAGTTTATTGATAACAATATTTTGCATTAAAACAAAAAATTTAAACTTCATTGGACACGCCTAGATGGAGTAATGGGTTTTTTATTGTCTATGACATTTTCTGAATGAAGGTTCCATATAGCTTCCTTCAATTTGTTTCGTTCAATGGATACCATAATGGATTCCAAACTACATGAAATTTAATCTGTGAATGTTCCTTTGAGTCATATGCCATTAAAAATTATAATCACCTAATTTTGAGTTGTTTAGAGTGAATTGGTTTTCCGTTATTGACGTGGGTTTCACACTATCCTCCCGAAAAAATATTAAACTTCATTGAATTTTTTAGGCCTCTAGATGCTCGAATTAGACCCTAATACAGAAGACAAAGTTGAAGGAAATAAAATAAGGTTTATAAAAAAATTCTAATCATAAAATTGGGAAATATATTTTAAGATAAATGAAAAAAATAACCCTATAAAAAAAATCTGTTAAAATTGTAGAATTAGGCCATTTGCATTTAGGCTCAAAATAACACAAAAACCTAAATATGTAACAATTTCCCATTAAATAACACTATAGTGGGTTAATAAACATTTAATTACAGTATAAAATATTTTAAAATATTAGTTTTATTAATACTCACACTTAATCATTGCACTACTGAGCAATTATTATATATTCTAATCAAAATTCGCACAATAATTAAAATTGAGGAAACATCAATGATCTTTTCCAAAATGAAATTTCATTATGTCTCATATATGAAAAAAAGTTCCCCATAATTTTTATTCCTAGAATTTAAATTTTTTTCAACCGCATAAGTCCATCCATGGCCTGACCACAACCTACCTCACACTGAATTTTATGTCACTCTTCACTTAAGAGAAATTAATTCAGGAGTTATGTCCATACTTAGAGATTGCATGTATCACTATAGGCTTGTGATAATTCTCATTTCTCTAGAGTGTGAAACATGAAAATGAATTAAATCGTGAAGGCTTTAATTAAAGTTTCAAATGTCTCTATGGCTTTTGGTTGGTGGTAAAATGATAAAAATTCAAGGCTAGAAAGGGGAGTTTTGACTCTTAAGTACAATGCATGAATAATCAAGTGAAAACACAAGCTGAACCTCACTCAAATCCCCCTGGGAATGTGAAACACAAAACCACCATTTTTTTGACATGGTACATGATCCAATAAGTGATTAAAAAGAATGATATCATCGAAGTTCTCCACATTTTTTTCTTTTTTAAATTTTTTTGTAAATCTCTAGAAAGTCATAGCTTTATTTTCTCTTTTTTTCTTTTTTTCATGGGGGATGAGCTGACAAATAAATATAATGAATGGATTAAAAATCATGACCATGACTTTTTAGAGGGACATGAGTCATAAAATAATGTATGTTGATAAATTCAATCTCATCTCCATTTTTTTCAAAAACAATTTGAAGGATAAATGGATGAAACAAATAAAGCGTAATGAAATGATGACTCAAGCCCAATTATCAAATAATACCCAACCAATAATGATGACACACACCTAAAACCACCCAAAAATGAAACACAACCCATAGAACACATACAAAAGGCCCTTCCCCCACACTCAAACTTGAAATATCAATACAAAAATACCAAGAATATGGGTAGGTAAGGATAAATCAACATGTAATGTGGATTAAACCTATATGAAAATTCATGGAATCTATAGGCTAACGAAGGATAGATGTAAAGGTAGGTCTTAGGATAATATGTGGATAGCTAAAGTAGTTACTCAATCATATTAAAAACATTCCATGAAATCCAAATCTTCTAAAGAGAAAAATCACAAATTATGGTTCTCACACAAAGTCCACGTTTCCCTCATGATAGTGTGGGTATTATAAAGAATATTTCAAAATGGTTCAAAATAACTCACAGGACTGGAAAAATATTTTGATTTAGTGTTTCATGGACATGGATTTCAAAAATCAGTTAAACTCATAAAAATTCTTGAAAATAAAATTCAAGGAAAATATTTTCACATCAACAATAATTTAAAATCCATTTTTTCAAAAATCATTTCAATTTTCTCAAAATCAATTAAGGTGTGAAAAGTGATGAGAATATTCATTAAAGATCAAGGTTCCTAAAAAATGAAAACAAAAAATAATGAAAGCACACAAAAACAACTAAGTAGGTCAACACTCTCCCACACTTAAATTTCACTACGCTTCATTTCATCTTGACAAAATATAAATAAGGGCAGAAAAAACTAAAGAGAAGGAGAGACACAACCTAAATTTATTTTTTAGAAGCATCATTGAGTTAAGATCCTAGTTGCTACCACTTATTTCTACAAAGAAATAAATAAATAAATGCATTATAAAAATAAATAGAAACAAATAGAAAGTGGAAATGAGAGGGATAATGCTTGGTTTGACCCCCAAGTGGGTACTAGGTTTTTATAGCCCTAAGTAAGCCAGTTGCAGCAGGTTAACCCTAATCTGAATGTGGATGAGGTTTCTTTCTCAGAAACCACCACATGTTATTTCTTCTAACATCTATCAGTGGATTCCAGAATTGATAACCTCAAAAGAATATAAGAATGTCCCCAACCCCTAGAAGAGATGAAGTAAAGAATTTGAGTTGTAGAGGGGGAGGGAAAATGATAAAAGGGTGCTCCATAGTTTGTTCATGAGGAGGAGTGGTGTCCACCAGTGGTTCAAGTAGTAAAATAGGAATTGTATTTTCATCTGTTTTTAGTTAATAAAATGATTCATCTTTTATTTCTTGCTTTGTACCATCATTCTCATTTACACCAGTATATAGCTCAACAGGCTCCTCTATTATCTCCTCAATAGAAGCACATTATTCTCCTTCATTAAGATCCTACAGTAGTGGTGATGATTCAACAATGTTAGTAGAAGGTAGATTAGTTTTTAATTACAAATAAATTAAATTTGAATAAAATTAATTCTTGGAAATTAAATCTCCCTCAAAATTTTCAGCTTCAGACTCCTTTTCCTCAAGCAAGGTAGTTGGGAACTCATTTGTTGGAGAGGTAATTAGATCTTCAAGTTTGGATTCAACCTCACCAAGGTCTTCTTGAGATTTAGTAGGAAAAATAATTTCACTCGCTTAAGATTATATTTATTGACGTTCCATCCATAGGACTTTAACTAATTCAACTAGGGTAGTTAGCAATGTCATCATTTTTCTTGATTTTTCTAGCATTCTGTAATTCTCTTAAATTATCAAGGCATTTTATTCCAATTGATGTGCATTTTAAATAATTTGAATCTTTAATATATCTTCCCTACTTCTCTCACCATAAAATTTATCCACAGGCTAATAATTATAATAATTTCTATAAAAATCCATATTGGATGACAAAATGAAAGATATGCAATAAAGCTCTATTTTTATATTTTTTTTGATTTTTTTAATGAAAAATAGTGTGTGTAAGCACTTGGAATCCCTGAAATTGGAAAAAATTAAAGTTAATGGTTTTTCATGAACCTCTATTCAATTAAATTCTTATTTTTTCTAAAAATGTACCATAGTGTCACACCCTAGGGTCAATCACAAGGAGGCCACTCACAACTCACTACTTTTCCATTGTCACTATTATAAACTACTAATATAAAACTAATATGGATTGGGGGTAATTGAAATGGGTCAAATGAAGTTAATTTATCAAAATTAAATGGTAAATCTACATTAGTAATTAGAATCTAGAAACAAAACGAATTGAGAAAACAAACTAAAGAAGGTAGCGGTGGACAAGCTTTAATCTTCATACATTCCCTTTATCATTATAGATAATTTTATTCTAATTAAATTATCCAATGTATAACTCAATACCAAAATTTATACACCTATATTGAGCATAAATCATATCGAGACCTCAAATATCGGTGTTTATCTGCTCATGAATGTGATCCAATTTCCCAAAGACCTCCAAGCAATCAAAACTTGTTGAACATGTTGTGCTCAATTGGGAGACCACACCCAAAGAAGTTTAAACAACAAGACAAACATTTTACAATAATATGTTGACAAAAATTTATAAAACAAAAAGAATAAAATCAAAACAATAAAGAAGAGACCTTGTTCAATCATTAAAACAAATTCATGGATTATTTAAATGAAAAGAGTTTACAATAAAAACCAAAATTCAAAAGGGGTAAATGTTCTCTGACCGTCGCCACCCACCACTGCTTGGATTTTAGCTCATCATATATTGATTACTGGTGTAAATCCTCTTCTCTAGAATTGAATATATAACTCAACTCCCTTTTCTCCAGGCATCCCCAAAATGGTGTTAGGAAGTAATGGAATGAGTTGAGAGGGAGGATCTCCCCTCCTTTTATAGTCCAGATTTCTTCTCCCCAAAAGTGAGCGCATTTTTGGCCAATTAAATGGATGATTCAAATGTTTTTTCCTTCATAAAGTTTTTTCATAATGATCTTGTTCATTCACCCTAAAAATTTAAACTTCATTGGACGCGCCTAGATGATGTTATGGATTTTTTATTATCTATGACTTTTTATAGATGAAGGTTCAATGTAGATTCCTTCAATTTGATTCGTTCAATGGATACCATAATTGACTCCAAACACTATGCAATTTAATTTTTAAACTAACCTTTTAGTCCTATTTCATTCCCAAGTAAAATCACCTCATTTGGAGGTGTTTAGGGCGAATTGTGCTTCCATTATGTAGGTGGGGTCCATGCTGTCCGCTCGGAAAAAATCTTCAACTTCATTGATATTTTTAGGTCTCTAGATGCTTGAATCAGACTCTGGTACAGAAGAAAAAGTTTAAGGAAATAAAATAAGGGTTCTAAAAAATTATAATCAGAAAATTTGAAAATATATTTTAAGATAAATGACATAAATACCCATGTGATAAAAATCTGTTAAAATTGAATAATTGGGTCATTTTTGCATTTAGGCTCAAAATAACACAAAAAACCAAAATATGTAACAATTTATCATTAAATAACACTATAGTGGGTTCATAAACATTTAATTATAGTATAAAATATGTGAAAATATTAGCTTTATTATAGTACTTACCCCAACATCTCTCTGATAATCCTACATTGATCACTCTTATCATCGAGTATCGCTTAAAGAATCTCCATGCTTGGAAAATATCATATCATATCTTTTATTACAGAATGAATATCTTCAATAGGTTTTACATAAAAAACTGCATAGGATAGGATACTCATGGTCCAAAATCTAAGTCCAAATAAAGGAGTTGTGAGAGGAAGAAATTATAAAGGGAAGTACATTATGTGTAATAGGTTTACATGACTTGTGGACATGTCTCATTTCCTGGTCATTTTATCCTCTAAACATAGTTTTTAATCCATTTCATTATACATGGAAAGTACATGTGGTACACAGTGTGCCTCAGCTGCTCGAGTCCCGCCTATGTGGTCCAGGACACGCACGTGTACTTTGGATCATTCCCGTGTACCTGGTAATGCTCGAGTTCCAACATGTTTCAGTGTACTCCTGGAGTAAATGGTGTATCTGACCACATGGTTTCATGGGTGCGTGCTAGTTTTAACACAACTTAGCCACCCGGGAAGGTCACAATGTGTGTGGGTCTGACCACACGGTGTGTGATCCTTAACTTTTTTTCTGAAACCCTAGCTTTATAGCTAGGGGATACATATTTCGTGATCTTCTAGGATACATGAGATATAGTTGGGTTTCATATAAAAATAATTGATTACACATGTGGTTTGTATATACAACCTCTCCATCATGGTTATCACCTTTTGATGACAAAAAATAGAAGGAATAATATTATTTCCATCATTTCCTGGCCTCTGGTGACTAGAAAATGGAATCTATTGATCTGCTCGAAGCCATCATGCATCCTGTGTATATCCCATTTCCCTTCACCATTCGTGTATCCCAGATCCACAAACCATCACTCACAATCCATCCCTATCCCTCTACAAAATGTAACATCCCAGTTACAAAAGCCACCCATAGGCGTCCTGTACCCGGTTGGTCACATGGCCTCAAGCGCATTTCCCCGAACACTAGAGGATACCAACTAGTAGCGAGGTCCTTGGGTGTGATAGTGGGGAAACTATTCCCTCATTGGTAGAGTACACAGTGGAAGTAAACCAATACATACAAGAGCAGAAGTAGTAATAATCTCATACAAAAATAAATAGCATAAGACTGATAGAATAAACTAGAGCACATATATAAAATGATGCATGATACATATTTCTAAGAAAGAAACGAAACAAATAATAATGTTGAAATACAGTACTAAACCAAGTACAATGGAAATAAGATAAACTTCTCAGCATCGCAAGCCACAGCTTGGTCCCATTCTCTCCAGCTCCACAAGAAATCAAGTACCTGAAGTCGAAGGGAGCTTGCCCTTGTCTATACTTGTAGCAATATAATATGTTTGGGCCCAAAGCATGACCCAAACAGGGTGTGATACTAAATCCCAGTAGGCAACCACATGAATATTTGTTCCTAACAGTCGGTGAGTATATGGCAGGGTAAAAGTATAGAAAGCAGTAAACAAGAAGTACTCATTAGAAAAATACAATCCACAGTTTCAATATCAAGTAGCAGCTAAGCAAGTAGCTAAACACAACAGGTAACCCTATGGGTAGTACTCACAGCCTAACCCCTCTGTTTCAACCCAACATGTACAAGAAACCCTCTGGGAAGCATACACAGTCTCACCCATCTGGTTTAGCTAAAGTATAGACTCTCTGGGGAAGCACTCACCGTCAATTCCCCCTATAGTCTCGTATCGTACTAAAGGTGCTCTGGGGAAGCACTCAACGTCAATTCCCCCTGTGGCCCGTGTCGAGGAACTACATACACTCTGGGGAAGCACTCAACATCAATTCTCCATGTGGTCTTGCATAGTACAATTATAAAGATACTCTAAAGAATCCCTCAACGTCAACTCTCCCTATGGTATATACACCAGGTTCTCACGGCCCTGTGTATGTCAAGTAAGTGTAGCAGCATGTAACGGCCAAGGTAAACCTCATGAACTACTTGGCTAGCATTCTACAGCACAACAGCATAATAGAACAACAGTCACACCATCCTACAATACTAGGCATGGGAAAGTAAATAGTATCCTAATAGTAAAACAAGACCCAAAGGTCAAACCAGGAAAAAAACATGCATGGAAATACATCCAGAGCACAACAATTCACCCTATTCACAATCAATAATCATCTACTCAAGCATACCGAGATAGTAGAGAAACAATAGGGCTATAATGCTAAATGCACAATACCCCATTCATGGGTATTGGGAAACTTTTCACATATAACTCAAAGACTTTCAACAGAAAGGAACAAACCACCTACCTCTCAGGTTTTGGAAAAATCAACCTCTTCGCACAAACGCACCCCAAACCAGGTGAACGCATCCTCGAAACCACCTAAAAAACTCTTCTCTAAAAACAACAAGGTCAACCTTTAACACAAAAAGGAAAAAAACCCTATATCTACATGTAACCCTTGTAGATCCAGGAAACTAAGAGAGAGAGAGAGATAACCCTACCAAAACATCAAATAACCAAAATAGGGACTTATCCAAGGAGAACCACCTTTGATCCACCAAGAAACCCCTTCGATTTTCCTCTAAAATGAGCCAAGGAGCTCCACAAACCTCTGAAAATCGCAACTCCTGCATGATCCACGAGTGGGAGGAAGAATGGTGGAGGAATGAGACATCCTGAGTGGCCCAGGACTTAAAAACCCAAACATTAAGTGGTCGCATGGTTACCCTGCAAGGTTTGACACACTGTGCACCAACAGTGCGGTTTCCACTATCTCACCTAGGGACTTCGCATGGCTTGCCTGCACGGTCTGACAAACTGTGCATATCCCATGAAGAGCCCACTGTCAAGGGTGCACGGTTTCCTGGGCTGGCCGCATGGTTTTTTCAGACCATGCGCCAACCGTGTGCCCCTGCACAACCTCCCAAAAAACCTCTTTTTCTCAAAAACAACTAGAAAAGGAAAACAGACCTAAAAAAAAGGTCCGGGTTCTTTCAAACTTCCCCTCTTAAAGAAATTCATCCCTGAATTTCCCTAGCGCGGCGTAGAAGAAGAAGCCCCGAACAGTTCTGGCCAATGTGCTCGTACATTGGCCTCCCTCTCCCAAGTCTCATCCTACACCCACCCATGCTGCCATAGCACTCATACTGAGGGAACAGACCAGCCACGAAGAACCTTTGTACTGTAATCCATAATCCGGATAGGATTCTCCTCAAACAACGCATCCACTTTGAGTTCAACCTCCTCGGGTTGAAAGACATGAGACGGGTCTGAAAAGTAACGTCGAAGCTGTGAAACGTGGAAGACATCGTGCATATCCTGGTGCCTCTGAGGTAACTGCAACTGATAGGAAACCAGCCCAACTCTCTCCAACACCTCAAATGGCCCGACGTACCTTGGATAAAGCTTACCCTATCTCCTAATCATCTTGTGCCCCAACCTCGGTGCGACACGCAGAAAAACCTAATCCCCTACCTTAAACTCCAGAGGTCGTCTCTGCTGATCAGCATAAGACTTCTGTTGAGACTATGCAGTAGTCATCCTCTTCTAAATCAACTATATCTACTCTGTGGTCTCCTGAACAAGACGAGGTCCCAGCAAATCTGTCTCTTATACCTCCAGCCAACATAAGGGTGATCAGCATGGCCTACCATACAATGCCTCATAAGTTTTCATCTATATAGTTGCTTGAAAACTATTTTTGTCGGAAAATTCCACAAGAGGTATATGCTTCTCCCAAGAACCTCCAAAATCCAGGATGCATGCTCAGATCATGTCCTCATGCACCTGAATTGTATGCTCGGACTGGCCAAATGTCTGGGGATGGTAAGCTATACTCAAAATTACCGTTGTACCCAATGCCTTCTGAAGCCTCTACCAAACTCGAGAAGTAAAACGTGCATCCTTGTCTGAAACTATGGAGTGTGGAACTCCATGAAGACGTAAAATCACTCAGATGTACAACTGTCCCAGCTCATCAACGCTGAAGGTATCCTTGATCGGAAAGAAGTGAGAAACCTTCATAAGCCTATCAATGACAACCCATACTACATCATTCCCTTGGGGCGACCTCAGAAAATCAGTCACGAAGTCCATCGCGACGTCATTCCACTTCCACTCAGGAATGGGTAACTACTATAAAATCCCTATTGGTCATTAATGCTCCGCCTTCACCTTCTGAAAAGTGGAACACCTCATGACGAAACCTACAACGTCCCTCTTCATACCTGGACACCAATACTGACGGTGTAAATCACAATACATCTTGGTGACACCAGGATGAACTGACCAAACTGAGGAATGAAATCCCACATCAGCTTCCCATGTAAGTCTGTTTGCACCCATACGTGCCCCTGGAAATGCAAGATCTCATCCTCACCTATGGTCTATCTAGGAATATGGTCCTCTCCTGACATGATTTCTTGTAGAACTAGGCCTTCAGAATCTAATAGATGCCTCATTCGTACTCGATCTAGAAGGGTAGAGGTAACAGCTACAGAATATAACAAAGTCTGCCCCTGTCTATCGTGCACCACCAAATACATCTTAGAGAACAGAGCCATAAGCTGCCACTCACTGCTAGCCTCATGAACTGCCTATATTTGAGTCCTCCTACTCAAAGCATCAGCCACCGCGTCACCCTTCCCAGGCGTATAGGCAAGCTCAAAGTCAAAGGATTGTAGGTACTCGACCCACCTCCGCTATCTCAAATTCAGATCACGCTGAGTGAAGATGTACTTGAGAATATTGTGGTCAGTGACAACCACAAAGTGCTCTCCCAGAATATAATGCCTCTAGCTGTATAGGGAATGAACAACAGCTACCAACTCCAGATCGTGCATCTGGTAATTCCTCTCATGTGGCCTCAACTACTAAGACCCGTACACAAGGACTCCATCTCCCTGCATAATCACAACTCCTAGCCCGATACCTGAATCATCACAAAAAATAGTATATCTCTTTCCTGGATCTAGCATGACTAGTATTGGGGCTGAATTAAACCTCCCTTTCAGCTTCTGAAAGGATGACTCACAAGAATCAGACCATAAGAACTCTGCACCCTTCTTAGTCAAACTCATTAGTGGTGCTGCTAAGTGTGAATGGAACACTCAGTTAATCCGTTCCATGAAAACTGCAAGTGTGTTCATGGGACTGAATGGCATAACCAAGTACTCGTATAGACCATACCTACTTAGGAAGGATGTAAGAGGTATATCAGATGGTCTAACGCGCAACTGATGGTAACCATACCTCAAGTCAATCTTCAATAACACACTGGCTCCTCGAAGCTGATCAAAGAGATCATCAATCCTAGGAAAGGGATATCGGTTCTTGAACGTTAACTGGTTCAACTTCCAATAGTCTACACAAATCCTGAGGGTAACATCTTCCTTCTTCACAAACAGTACCAGAGAACCCCAAGGAGAAGTACTGGGTCAGATGAAACCCTTTCCCTGCAACTCCTTCAGCTGCTTCTTGAGCTCCTGCAACTCAGGTGTAGCCATCCTATAAGGAGGAATGGACACTAGTGCCACTCCTAGAACAAGATCAATTAAGAAGTCCACCTCATGCTCCAGAGGCAAACCTGAAAAGTCCTCTGGAAAGACATCTCTGAAATGATCCACCACTGGAGGAAAGTCTAACTGTGAATTCCCTTGGTCATCCAGATAAAGACTTGCAATCTTTATTGTAACTGCTCCCAACCCATGATTCTCTGGACCCACTCTACTCACCTTGACATCCCACTAGTCCTTATGAAGAAAAGATCCACCCTATGGTGATATAAAATTCACCCTATGGCGATAACAGTCGAAGACTACCTGGAAGGGAACTATCCGGTCCATTCCGAGAATGACATCATAGCCTGTCATCTCTAGAACATAAATATCCCAAAGAAAGTGACATCCACCAACCTCAACAGGGCACTCCTTGCACTAACGTACACTAGATGTTCTTGTCCCCAACGGAGTTTCTAGTGTCAAAACATCAGCAAAAGAAAAGATACAGAGCCCAAGGATCTCCACAATAGTGACATATATAAAGCTATGTGTAGCACTAGTATCAAAAAGAGCTGAAGATAAAACCAAGGAAACAGGGATCGTACCTCGAACTATAGAGGGGTCAGGATCCTGCTCCTAATGGGTCTTCTCCACTGCAAAAGTCTTGCCAACTCTGCATCCCTGTGACCCTGCCTGACTACTCTTAGATGATCCACCCTGCTGTCACTGGTAGCCTATTGAATGACCACCGCAGCTGTGACCTCCACCTCAGCCTGAACGATCCGAAGAACTGCAGTTCCCAAAATAGTGAGAAACTGGTGGAGCTACTCCTGTATGAGGGGTCATAGATGAACCTCGGTCATCGGCTGCTGGTGAGAAGACCGGATATAAACACTGAAGGTGTCCCAACTTGCCACAAGATCAACACTGCACCGGGTCTCTCTGGAACTATGGCCTAGTATGTTCGCTTCTCCCGCACTGGTATCACACCACCTGGCTATCAGAAGATGCATCCTGCCTACTCAGATCTCCCCATGTAGTCTCCTTACAGTGCTTCTGGCTATCAGCTGGCGAAGCACTAACTCTAGATATCAAGCCGCCCTATCTCAAAACTCTGGATTCCCTCAAATTCTACTTCGTAATCAGTGTCTTGTTGATGATGGAAGTGATGGAAGTCAACATGAAGATATTCACCTGAGAGTGGATGTCCTGTCTGAGGCCATCCTTGAACTTCCTTGCCAGAAATAACTCATATCCTCCCAGGAAGGGTGTGAAATGGTGAAGCTCGGTGAAATGAGAGGAATACTCCATAACCAATTGGGTACCCTACTCAAGTCTCATAAACTCCTAGGCTCGGTAGTCCCTCAGGGTCTCCGGATAGAAGTAGTCATAGAAGACGCGCTGGAACTCCTCCCAAGCCATAGCCTGCTGATGACCTGCCTATGAGATCACATCCCACCATCTCTTGTCGTAATCTCATAGAAATATAGGTAGTGAGATTGAATATCCTCTCTAAAGGAATCTCTAGATGCTCAAAGATCATCAGCATGGCTTCTATCCATGACTCTACAGCCTGAGGTCCTCCTTACCCTGAGAATGTGGGAGGATGCTGCTACTGGAAGACCCGCATCAAATCTTCCATCGACAGGGAAGGAGGTGGTGCTCCCTAAAAGGTCTACATCATCCTCATAAAGACTTCCCTGAACTGTGCATCAGCACCTGGGTCAGGTATAACTGTTAGTGCCAAGACTGGCACAGCAGGAGGATCTGCAGAAAGCCCCTGATCAGCCATATCCGGTGCATGATCACCACCTTGTGGCTGGCGTAAAATCGGAGGATGTCTCGGTGGCATGACTCTGAAAGGTCAAACACACACCTCAGATCAAGATTATAGGGGACTAAAACATAATAGTACATGGAGTGTACAGAGATTAAAAGTCGTGTACTTAAGAAAGATTGTTTCTTCCTGAACAGAAGAACACATGTCGTGTAGTCAAAACTACACGGTGTGCATTCTAGCTTTTTCCGAACAGTAAGCCTCAGAAACTACTCTGGAACCTAGAGAAACACTGAAACAAACATTGAAAGTGCCAAATTTCGATATGTGGGGGCCCATACTCCCCATTAATCAAATCTTGGCATCTTACACATGTTATAAATAAGCAAGGACAAGGAAATAATCCACAAAGTTCTAGTCCATGAGGGCCCATAACACCTTAGGAACAAAAATTTGGCATTCATCCTAAGAAAAACCTTACTCAAACAATAACCTATCAAATAAAAAATATTTTTATCAAAGAATCTACCAAAACAGCAAGAATATTCTACACAAAAACTATAACAACAACATAAAATTTCTAATGCATCCTAGATGGTATGTAAAGAATGCATGACATGTGATTTCTATCAAGTGCTTATATGATGCATGGGATAGAATACCCTCATCTCATTGGGTTGAGACAGAAATAGAACCTTAATAACATCTATGGTAACCGCACAAAACATGTAAATCACCCAACGGTGAAATCAAATCAATGGTAAAATTGAAAACCAGAAAAAAAAAATTACAATAACGAGGTAGATTGTCTTTTCCCTGTACATGGGTTAGCTACTCCCGGTCACAGCTTATTACCATGTACCTATTCCTTCCTATACCTGGCTTAAGGCTCCAAAAAATAAGTCAATAGAAAAGAAACCCTATGATACCACTTTGTAACGTCCTGGTTCTGGAATCCACCCAGAGGTGTCCCGTGCCCAGTTGGTCACATGGCCTCAAGCGCATTTCTCTGAAAGCCAGAGGCTACTGACTAGCAGTGAGGGCCTTGGGTGTGATAGTGGGGAAACTATTCCTTCATTGGAAGAGTACACAGTGGAAGTAAACCAATACATACAAGAGAAAAAGCAGTAATAATCTCATTGAAAAATATATAATGTAAGACTAATAGAATAAACTGGAGCACATATATAAAATGATGCATGATACATATGTCTAGGAAAGTAGCGAAACAAAGCACAATGCTGAAATACAGTACTAAACTAAGTAAAAAAGAAAGCATATAAACTCCTCAGCATCGCAAGTCATAGCTTGGTCCCATGCTCTTCAGCTCTACTGCAAATCAAGTACCTGAAGTCGAAGGGCGCTTGCCCTTGTCTATACCTGCAGCAATATAATCTGTTTGGGCCCAAAGCATGACCCAAACAGGGTGTGAGACTAAATCTCAGTAGGCAACCACCCTAAGATCTATTCCTAACAGTCATTGAGTATATGATAGGGTAAAAGTATAGAAAGCAGTAAACAGGAAGTACTCAGCAGAAAAATACAATCCACAGTTTCAATATCAAGCAGAAGCTAAGAAAGTAGCTAAACACAATAGGTAACCCTATGGGAAGTACTCACAACCTAACCCCTCTGGTTCAACCCAATAAGTACAAGCAACCCTCTGGGAATCACACATAGTCTCACCCATCTGGTTTATATAAAGTATAGACTCTTTGGGAAAGCACTCACCATCAATTCCCCCTATAGTCTCATATCGTACTAAAGGCACTCTGGGCAAGCACTCAACGTCAATTCCCCCTGTGGCCCACATCTAGGAACTACAGACACTCTGGGGAAGAACTCAACGTCAATTACCCTTGCGGTCTCGCATCATATAATTATAAATACACTCTAGAGAAGCCCTCAACATCAATTCTCCCTATGGTCTATACACCAGGTTCTCACAGCCCTATGTAATTCAAGCAAGTGTAGCAGTGCGTGACAGCCAAGGTAAACCTCATGAACTACTTGGATAGCATTCTAAAGCACAACAGCATAACAGAAAAATAGTCATACCATCCTAAAATACTAGTCATGGGAAAGAAAACAGTATCCTAATAGGCAAACAAGACCCAAAAGTCAAAACAGGAAAAAAACATGCATGGAAATACATCCAGAGCACAACAATTCACCCTATTCACAATCAATAATCATCTACTCAGGCATACCACCAAAGAAGAGAAGCAATAGGGCTAGAACGGTAAACGTGAAATACCCCATTCATGGGTATTGGGAAAAATTTCACATAAAACTCAAAGACTTTCAACAGAAAGGCACAAACCACCTACCTCTTAGGGTTTGGTGAAATCAACCTCTTCGCCCAAACGCACACCAAACCGGGTGAATGCCTCCTCGAAACCACCTCAAAAAATCTTCCCTAAAAACAAAAAGTTCAACCTTTAATACACAAAGGAAACATAACCCTAGATCGACATGAAACCCTTGTATATCTAGGAAACTAAGAGAGAGAGAGAGAGAGCTAACCCTACCAAAACCTCAAATAACCAAAAGATGGACTTACCTGAGGAGAACCATCTTCGATCCACCAAGAAACCCCTTCGATTTGCCTCCAAAATGATCCAAGGAGCTCCCCCAACCTCTAAAAATTCCAACTCCTGCGTGAGCCATGAGTGGGAGGAAGAATGGTGGAGGAATGGGAAATATCGAGTGGCTCGGGACTTAAAAACCCTAACTTTAAGTGGCCGCATGGTTACCCCACACGGTTTGACAAATCGTGCGCCAACCATGCAGTTGCCACTATCTCACCCAGGGACTTCGCACGACTTTTCTGCATGGTCTTACAAACCGTATGGAGCCCACTGTCAAGGGTGCATAGTTTCCTGGGCTGGCCGCACGGTTTGTTCAGACCGTGTTTCCACCGTGCACCCCTGCACAACCTCCCAAAAAACCTCTTTTTCTCAAAAATGACCAGAAAAGGAAAACATACCTGCAAAGAAGGTCTGGGTTCTTACACAAAACACCACTCTATTCATCATTCACCAAACTTCCATGAATCTGGTGGATCCAATCATGCTTGAACCCACCCCGGAAATCTCAAACTGTGACCCCATGGGCCAATAGTGAATAATGTGAAGAACGGGTGGGAGGGAAATCATAATAATGAATTTGAAATCATAATTGAACAATATTTCACAACCAATGATCATAAATCAGGGGGAAATTGGGTGAATGGCATGGAAAATCAGGAATAACAGATATAAACAAATTAAATGGGCTCATGCAAAGAATATGTAACCATAGAATCAAATGAAGATAAATAATCCATGTTCAATATTTTAATCCAATGGGATAAATAAGAAATTTTTTATTCTTACATCAGTTTGGGATCAATATTTGGTGAATAAAACATTCTCCAATGAAGGGGATGTCCTACTACAATTTCTCCCTCTTGATCTACCTTGATCTGATCAACTGTCATCCTCTGATATCGATCCTCCAATTAAAACCATAAGGGGCTCCTCCCTAATCTCCTAGGATCATATGGCTAACCATGGAGAGTTTCCATAACATGCTATTTAAATAGGAAATTAGGTATTTGGGTGTTAAATGAATTAATTAATTAATTAATTAATTAATCCACTTAATGTACCCACCAACGGCTGCCTCATCTGAATGTATAGCATTGAACAACATTATGTCACACCTAGGGAAAACCCCATGTTTCGGAATGAACTTTGGTATGTGATTTCTGGTCTAAGTCTTTATTTAGAATATATTCCATTATTTCTGAAAAACTATACATGTGTGATATTAATATATTTAATATTTTTATAATATCAATTTTGGGATCACCGGGCCTTGGAATCTCACACCTATCACTGGATGGCTCTGAATATATTCCTTAATATATTTCAAAGTATTACAAGACAATAATAGGATCACTACATTCTTTCCTCCTTCCAGGATTTTTTCCCCAAAAAGAACAATATAATAGAAAATGTGGGGATACTAAGCCCGTATCTAGCTCTCCTACTCCCAGGATCTCTCCTATATGCTCTCATGCTTCAATAAAACATGAACCAAGGGAATGGTTTGTCCTCATAGGATCCCATCCTATTGTTCCATGATTACCACCGAGTACTTTGAGAAGGTGTTTCCATCATTGATGTCCATATTTCCCCATTAAATAACATGTGTCGGATCATGCATGAATCTCCTTAGTTGTGACACATAGAATACATCATGCAACCACTCCAACTATGGGGGTAAGGCTGGGTAGTGAGAAACCTCACTAACCCTTCGCAAGATCTCAAATGGCCTGATGAAACTTGGGGATATCCTACCTCCCTAGACAAATATCTAAAAAACTCATCATGGGGAGAATATCTAGAAAACATGGTCTCCCTGCTCAAACTCTAAGGGACTATGATGTCAATCTGTGTAAGATTTTGTTCAACTTTGGGTTATCCTCATACGATTGTGGATCATCTAAACATTTTCCATTATTTCCTACAATATTTTTGGCCCAACAAGAGATATATCACCAATATAATTCTAGTATAAGGGTGACCTTTAGGGTTTCCTGTACAGTTCCTTGAAATTTTTCATACTAATATTAGAGTGATATGTGTTATTATAAGAAAACTCCACCAATGGAAAGTGATCCTTCTAGCTCCGGTTGAATTCCAACACACATTCTCTCAGCCTATCCTCTAACACCTGGATATTGTACTCAATGTGACCATATTTTTTGTGGTGAAACACTGCGCTCATCCTCGAATAGGTCCTAAATGCCTCCTATAGACCTCTCTAAAACCATGATGTAAACCACACATTATGGTTGAATAAAATCTTGAGCATACCCCATGTATTTAAACATTATCCTACATTTATAACTGCCTAGAAATCTCCACTAAAATATACTCCTTGATAACAAGTAAGTACGCCAACTTATTAAGTCAATAAAATATCACCCAGATGGAATCATGGCCTCAAAATATTCGTGGAATACATTTTACAAAGTCCATGGATATTTCATCTCATTTCTACTCCAGGACCTCAAGAAGAAGAATCAAACCTATTGAAACATGGAACTCAGCCTTCTCTTACTAACATGTGAGGTACTGAGAGATGAACTCGTCTACGCTCCACATCATACAAGAACACCAAAACTACTACTAAAGTTCCTTATACATATTTTTCATACTAGGATGTATAACCAAAGGATAAGTATGAAAATCCCTCATCCCCTCCTCTCACATCACAATTAGAACCACTGTTTGTCCCTGTAAAAGGATGGCATGCTCTCCACCTTAAAATAATCCATTGGTGAATCCCTTGAGGATATCTTATCACAAAAAACCATACAATTGATATCTCCAAACTAATCCTCCCTCGCATGATGGATAAGTAGAGGATTCAACGCCATTGATTGAATAAAATCTCCTCCGCTCTTCTCTACTAGGGTTAGCTACAAAGAATCGAACTGATCAAATGCCTCCACCACCAAGAATGAATAGGACTTCCGAAAAGTGTAATTTTCTACCACATTACCCTTCCTAGGAGTATAGACTATATTAAATTAATAGTATTTCAAGAACTCTAACAAACACCTTTGTATTAGGTTATGATCTCTTTGAGTTAAGATATACCTGAGACTCTAATGGTCTGAGTAAACAATAAAGTGCTCTCCCAAAAGATAGTTCCTCTACATCTTCAAAGTGAAGACTACTACTTTCGACTCCATGTCATGAGTATCTTAGTTTTTCTCATGGGTTCTCAACTTCCTTGACCCATATTTGATCACTTACTACCTCTATGTCAATATGTAACGAAGCCCATCTCTAGAGGCATCACAAAACACTATATGCTCCATACCCTCCTTTGGTATTCTTAACACAAGAGAACTGGTCAACCTCAAACCTCAACTGCTCGAAGGCTCTCTACACTACTTAGTCTAGGTAAACAAATCCAATTTCCATGTCAGGTTAGTCAAAGGGGCCGCTAATTTGGAAATTTTAGGAATGAACCTCCAGTAGTGCCCCACCAAGACAAAAAACATCCACACATCTATCATGCTCTTGGGTGGATCCTAAGAAATTACTATATAAAACTTTATTAGATCCGTAGCTAATCCTTTCTCAAAAATGACATGCCTCAAAAAGTGGACCCCACATATCTATAAATGGCACTTTGAGAGCATAATATAAATTTAGTGCTCATAAAATAAGTATAGGACCATTATTAGATTCTCTAAATTCTCCTCCTCTTATGAAGAGTAAATGAGTATGTCATCAATGAAGACAACCACAAATTGGTCCAAGTATGGATGTAATATCTAGTTCATCAAAACTGTAAACACAGAAAGGGAATTCATTGCAACAAAAGGCATCAACAGGAACTCATAATGTCTGTAGAGACATCAGAATGTTGTCTTCAGAAGATCATCCTTGAAAACCCTCAACTAGTGGTAGCCAAACCGGGTATTGATCTTCAATAACTAACTCGCACCTCGCAATTGGTCAAATAGGATGTCAAACCTCGATAGGGGTACTTGTTCTTTATCATTACCTGGTTTAGGCAATGATAATAAATACAAATTCTCAAGGTCTCATCTGCCTTTTCCATTAACAAACCTAAAGTTTTCTGTGGGGCACACTGGGTCTGATAAATTCCTTCTTGTTGGAGTTGGTGTCCTAGGACCAACTATTTCTACTTTGATTGCATGTATATTCTAGGTATTGAATATTAATAAAACTTCTTATTACATATTGTTTTTTTTTCTACATGACTATAATTTAATAATTCCCTAGAGTATACATTATGTTGAAAAGGTCATAGAAGTTCCTTTCTATAATGATAACTTTGATGTGTTATGATGATATTTTCAAATAATGTTCTATAATTGGATAGCGTACTATGATGGGATGCATAGTATATAGACTGGAGGGTGTGAGTACTCATAATCAGATGAGTCTTCTTCTCATCAAGTTCACACTTCATAATCTCCAGGATGGGAGATTATGAGAATAGACTCGCCAGTAGAAATTCCACATGTTTTTATATCATAGGATATTCCTATCTATGAGCATATGTGATGGTCCTTAGACATTAATATTATTATTAATGCATGTTACAACTCACATATTTAGATGTATTTCGTAAACCATGATTATAACAGTTCATGGAGAAGTTAGTGTCACGACCTCCTTCCATAAAAGATGCCCCTCCTGAGTTGGAAATGGTGAAAGATAGATAATGACCCCCAAGTCCCACCTCCAGTAGGCCCCGGGGTGGCAACTAGCACCAAGGGTATGAGTTTTTACAAATATGGGAGGGATTACCCTTTTAATTATTTAAGATCGGGAAATAGGACAAGTCAACCACCAAAAAGGAAAAGAACAAGAGTATAGAAATAAACCCAAACCAATCCCACATGCATGTTTAAACAATTCTGAAACAAAGTACAAGTACAAGAAAGCTCAAAATTACAATACCAAAAGAAACAAGAGTATAGAAAACTGCAACAACTCAAACTATATCGACTAGTAGGGTCTTGCACGGCCCTGGTAGTCCTCCTGGAAACCTGAAAGTAAACGTAGGGTGAGCATACAAGTATACTCAATAGGGAAACCTAAAGATCTCATGCACAAGTGGGGAGACATCCTAATTCCCCATGACAAAATAGAAGAACCAAAACCTAGCAAGGAATCTATCCACCCAGCCTCACCAGTCACACTCACTAAGTAACACAAGTCAATAGAGTATAGTAGTAATATTATCAAAGTATGGGTACTCCGCACCACCTTCCCACTGGATATTGCTCAAGCCCTCATGCCTAACTCTCTGATGCTTCCCCCTCTTCCTGAGCTAGTGTCGCAACTTGTCCATACGAAGCTCGAGCTAGTGCCGCAACCTGGCCATACGAAGCTCATAGTAACCCGCCGGCACACAATCCTCGGCCATCACCACATCTCATCCCGAAAACACCTGGGAACCACATCACATCTCATCCCGAAGATTCTTGGGAAACATCTGTCGTAACCTGCTCGAAGGATCTTGGGATATAAAACCTAGAAGAGGGAGCATAGGGAAGAACAGTAACCATCCATCCACAATTTCCTTTGGATGTTGGGAATAACCCCCCCCCCCCCTCGTCCCACGGGTGTTCAGCACGTAGTGCTCAACGCGGGTGGGGTGCGTAAAGAAACATAGAAAGATACATATTTATATAATTATATCAACCACTCAGACCATCCTAAGGCTTCTACACAAAATATCTGAGCACATGCCTTAGCACTTCTACCTCGAGAGTATGCACACAACAATCAATCCCCAAACCCCATTTATGTTTTCATGTTAAACAGCTTTAATTGTCAATTATTTTAACTATTGGGAAACTATCAACAACCAAACCAAATAGAGTGTTCATAAAACATATCCCTACCAACCACAACAAAAGTTAGGTAAAACACAAGTAATCACATACCTACACATTAACAATTTGATTATCATATCCATCTTTAATTCACTTCCATCACAAAACCCCACCGTTCATTTATTCCCAAGTTCCACATATAAATTCATTTTCCACATTCTACATTTCCATTACTATCCCCCTGTATATAGTCCACTACTAACCAAATTAATAATATTCACCACCCATCATTGTAGCCCCGTTGCCAAACATCATATCACACAACAACCCAGAAATTACCACTTCACACATCCCATAACAAAACCAACCCAACACCAACATGTTCATTATTCCATTTTGTTGAACCGGGGTTATCACACAAGGTTTCCGAGTTTTCATTTAATCAACCAGATTTACGTGGCTAACCAATTCCATATTATGGAAAAAATTTCACCCACAATAAAATCCAGAAGGTGAGGGAAACATTTAATTGCACAAGCAAAGGCCCCCAACGACCATGATTTTTAGTAGATAGAAGCCTATTAAATTTAAAATATAATCACATAATAAAAAAAGATAGAATAACAACACACACAAACTTCCCCATCCCCGTTATTTAACCAGTTATTATCTTTATTTACTGGTTAAACTATATCCCTTGAAAACAAGAGGACACCCACCCCGCATGATGCACAATTTAGAGAGATGAAGGTGAGATCCCTACCTCAACAGGTTCTGATGTCCTTCTACGAACATGACCACCACGATCACAAGGCTTCTCCCAGAATGATTGCACCCACCAAGGACGTCACGGCACCACTGAATCAACAACACAAGAAACTCCCTCAACACGGAGATCACACTCTGTAGCATGGAATGAAAATGGGAGAAGTAGGATCGGAAAGAGAATACAAGAATAGAGGTTTAACATACCTTTTTAGAGTCGTTCATCAAAGACCGTCGTTCCCATCAATTATTAGCAGTCACCTCGGTTGGAAACTGTGGAGGGGAAGTCTAAGAAGAGGGAACGGAATAGGGTGTATGATGTTCTCCTTACTGAAACGATCCCGCAGCCACTGGCGGATCGACGATCGGATTCCGGAAGAAGAAGTAAGAGGAGGAAGACTTCTCGATCATCCAAGAGTGTCGTCATGCGAAGAAGAAGAGATCGGTCTAGAAATAATCTGTGACCCTTTCTTATATAGTCAACGAATAGGTAAAACGGTATGCAACGTGTATTAATGAATACACAGTGTGACCGTACACCCATTACTTGTTTTGACTGGTCAACACACGACACGTCACACGGTTTCCACGCATTTTAATAATAATGATAATTATATTAATATTTGGTGTTTCATTAACCTGGGTCCTGAGTCATGAAAAGGTATTCATCATTGGTCTTAAAATGACCGTCTTAATTTCAGGATTACACTACCGCTGATGGTTCATCATTCTGACACCATATGAAGAAGTTACGGTCGAATTAAGATTATATAACCCAAAATAATAATAAAATTTTATATTATTATTATTTATTTGTTTTCCTTGAAGCTTTATACGCTCAAAAGTTACCTCCCTCTTGCTTTCATGCCCAAATCTCACCACCACCCATCAATCACCCTTATTTTCATTCTATTACGATAATAATATTATTATATGAATATTATTCATTAAAGGGAAGAAAAGATCCCCCTTATGCCTCCTTTACACACACATCATGCCCCCCCCCCTTATTTTTTTCCATTTATTTATTTTCATTTATTATCTCATTTAATCTTATTTATCTTATTCTTTTTTATTCTTTCTCTCTCCAATCTCCTTTCTTCTCAAAATTTCATCACGCACCAAACAAAGGTGGCGCCTCATTATTATTTTTCATTTATTATTATTTATTAAACTATTAAAATAATAATATATATAATGTATAATTATAAAAGGAGAAAGGGGAATTAACGCCTCCCATCCCCATGCATTTCATTAGAATTCATTTTATTTCTTTTCATTTATCATTATTATAATATATTAATTATTACATAAAATATGTAAAGATACATGGGGTAATGCGCCTCCTCCTTATGCCCATAACATATCATTTATTATAGATATTTTATTAAACATTATATAAAACATATAATTAATATCACCACAATATAGTGGTGGAAAGAGATTTTTATGGTAACTCAATCACGCTGCAAGATTTGTGTGCCCCCATTTAATTCCAATTAATTTAAAAACGGTTTCCTTTATTAAATTAAAACCATTTAATTTAATTATCCTGATATATATACATATATATATATATATTTACGTCGTCGTTATTATTATTATCTTACATAATAATAACTCACATTTAATATTATTAATGCACCACCTCGGTTCCTCTGCGCATCTTTATTTATTTGTTTGTAATAAATACCATGACTCATTTCATTAATTTCTCATTATTATTAATATTGTGAATAATATTAATAACACAAAACCCATTTTTATTATTCAAATTTAATTTCACCAATTACTCAATTAATAATAAACCGCATGTTTCATTTATCAATGTCTAATGGGTCACACACCTTCCCACTTCACATCATTAATAATAATAACATCCATTAAATCATCTTATCATGATTATTCTCTTTTTAGTTTAATTAATCACACAATTTATGTCATCATCATTATTATTTAACATAGTTTTATGTTATCACCAGTATTAAAAATTATCATTATAACGTGCATCGTGTTGACCACATCGATTTCGAAAAAGGAATAGACCAGAGGGGTCCGGGCCATTACATCAGATACCTCTCAAAACATTCTCATCCTCTAGAATTAAAAAAACCAACTCAGAAGAAAGAATGGATCCAAACAACCACCCCGCAAGATACCTATCAGGGCTCTCGTCATAACAGGAAACCAACCAACAACCCTAATCATATGAGTTAGTAATTCCTTCTCCTATGTCAAGATATTATCCGCTTTAGGCGGCACTGACTCACCTGCATGGGTTTAATCTCATCCACATTAATGTGTCCTGATTAAGAATTAGGTCTTCCCACTTCCATATATTAGGATTTTTCAAACTTACACTGCCCCCAACACCGCATAAATGAAAAAAAACATGTCGCCCGAACACATGGCTTGGGGAATTCTTCCTCCCATGTCGAGATATTATCCTTTTTAGGCAGCACTGACTCACTTGCACGGGTTTAATCGCATCCACATTAATGCGTATTGATTAGGGATTAGGTCTTCCCCTCCCCACATGATAGGGATCTTCACGTACATTTAAAGAAAAGTGGGAAACAATAAAGCATTAAAAACTCACAAAAACAAGGTCCAGTCCCAAAAAATGAGAAAAAAAAGTTCCAACAATGGAGTGTAATGCTCCCAAACAAAACATAAATGAGAGCATTCAAGAAAACCCAAACACATCTCTATCGATCCCTGGTCCTTCTAGAGATGTCGCCTCTACTGCATGCAACTATCCTCACCCAGATCCTCTGCCCATCTTTTGACGTCCACTTCCTAGACCACGTCCCGGTTGGGATCCTTGAGGAACTCCTTGTGGCTGGCCACCACCTGCTCCATCTACCCTCAGAGGGACTGGAGCCTGTTGCTGCTGGAAGTTTCAGGCTGAGAACTGCTGCTGGGGCTGGGGATGAACCTGGTCAGTCCCACCGTACCGACTATAGAATGGTAAATCTCTGATAAGATGCCCACGATCCCCACATGAAAAGCACATTGGTCCCTGGACCATGGAAAACGGGCGGAAATTGTGAGATTGGTATGGGACCTGCTGAAGTCTTCTCCCTTCCAGTCGAAACTTGGAAGGTCCTGTTTCTGTGGATCTACTGATGACCGCCTCCTTCTTGGATGAACTTGGGTGAATCCTCTCTCACAGTGGACCTACTTGAGATTGCATCCTCTCGATTATCTCCGCCTTCTTCTGTACTTCCAAGTACGTTGGTAAGGTGAAATGGGTCTCCGCGCACCGAATAGAGGGGTTAAGTGCCTCCTCTAAATGTCTGGCTCAGGAATCCTCATCCGAAAAGAGATTCGGGAAAAAATGGAGGAGATCCTTGAACTTGACCCCTAGCTCTCGCATTGTCATGCTTCCTTGTTCGAGGGTCAGTAACTCCTGCATCTTCTCGGCCTTCCTCGTCGAGGAAAGAAATTTCTCTTGCAATTCCTTCTCGAAGTTGGCCCATAGAACTTGTGTCTCCTTCCTTTCCCCAAGTTAAAGCATCCACCACTTACACGCTGCTACTCATAGATGGATTACTGCCAGAGGAACCCAGTACTCTGGTGGAGCCCTGATCAGCCCGAAGGTGATATCAAGTTCCTCCAACCAACTCTCTGATTCCGTATCTGAAGTTATGACTTCATACTTCTTCAAGATCTGTCGTTGGAAAGCACTAAATGTGCGCTGCAACAAGTCATATTACTCCTCTCAGTCAATCCTTTGTTGATCGACCTCCTGAATCTACTGGGCCTCGACTGCTCGAGTCACCTGGGGATGACGTCCAGGTGCCATAACTATACGTAGAACAAGGAACTCCTAAGCCCAAGTAGCAAGGAAATTATTTTTAAGGTCCATTTTATCATTTTCAATTTCTTTCCCATAACACCCAAATCAAGTAAAAACACAAGTCATGATGATGCATGTACCTTTCCTAGGGTCTCTACCATGCAATCAATGTAGTCTTTCTTGGTCGTTCGGTATGCTCAGAGTCCTTGCATCGGATCACGGGGGCCCTAAAATCTTGTGTCCAAGCCGGTCTTCCCTGGCCTATGTCACGCACCAATATCAGTCAACAAGGTTTCCTTACCATCCCATGCAATCCTCAATGTGCCTAACTCTAGAATTCATCCTATCTCTCAACCATCACCTCTGATACCATTCTGTCATGACCCCCTTCCATCAAAGATGCCCCTCCTGAGCTGGAAATGGTGAAAGAAAGATAATAACCCCCGAGTCCTGCCTCCAGTAGGCCTAGGGGTGGCGACTATCACCAAGGTTATAAGTTTTTACAAATATGGGACGCATTACCCTTTTTATTATTTAAGATCAGGAAATAGTAAAAGTTAACCACTAAAAAAGAAAAGAACAAGAGTATAGAAATAAACCCAAACCAATCCCACATGCATGTTTAAACAATTCTGAAACAAAGTACAAGTACAAGAAAGCTCAAAAGTACAATACCAAAAGAAACAAGAGTATAGCAAACTGCAACAACTCCAACTGTCCCGACTAGTAGGGTCCCGCACAGCCCTGGTAGTCCTCCTGGAAACCTGAAAGTAAACGTAGGGTGAGCATACAAGTATACTCAGTAGGGAAACCTAAATATCTCATGCACAAGTGGGGTCACATCCTAATTCCCCATGAGAAAATAGAAGAACCAAAACCTAGAAAGGAATCTATCCACCCAGCCTCACCAATCACACTCACCAAGTAACACAAGTCAATAGAGTGTAGTAGTAATATTATCAAAGTATGGGTACCCCGCACCACCTTCCCAATGGATACTGCTCAATCCCTCATGCCTAACGCTCTGATGCTTCCCCCTCTTCTTGAGCTAGTGCCGCAACTTGGCCATATGAAGCTCGAGCTAGTGCTGCAACCTGGCCATACGAAGCTCATAGTAACCTGCTGGCACACAATCCTTGGCAATCACCACATCTCATCCCAAAAACACCTGGGAACCACATCACATCTCATCCCGAAGATTCTTGGGAAACATCTGTCATAAACTGCCCGAAGGATCTTGGGCTATAGAACCTTGAAGAGGGAGAATAGGTAAGAATAGTAACCAGCCATCCACAATGTCCTTTGGATGTTGGGAATAACACCCCCCGTCCCACGGGTGTTCGGCACGTAGTGCTCAACGCGGGTGGGGTGCATAAAGCAACATAGAAAGATACAGATTTATATAATTATATCAACCACTCAGACCATCCTAAGGATTATACATAAAATATCTGAGCACATGCCTTAGCACTAATACCTCGAGAGTTTGCACACAACAAGCAATCCCTAAGACCCATTTATGTTTTCATGTTAAACAGCTTTAGTTGTCAATTCTTTTAACTATTGGGAAACTATCAACAACCAAACCAAATCGAGTGTTCATAAAACATATCCCTTCCAACCACAACAAAAGTTAGGGAAAACAAAAGAAATCACATACCAACTCTTTAACAATTTGATTATCATATCCATCTTTAATTCACTTCCATCACAAAACCCCACCATTCATTTATTCCTAAGTTCCACATATAAATTCATTTTCCACAATCCACATTTCCATTACTTTTCCCCCGTATATAGTCCACTACTAACCACATTAATAATATTCACCACCCATCATTGCAGCCCCGCTTCCAAACATCATATCACACAACAACCCAGAAATTACCACTTCACACATCCCATAACAAAACCTACCAAACACCATCATGTTCATTATTCCATTTTGTTGAACCGGGGTGATCACACAAGGTTTCTGAGTTTTCATTTAATCAACCAGCTTTACGTGGCTAACCAATTCCATATTATGGAGAAAATTCCACCCCCAATAAAATCTATAAGGAGAGGGAAATATTTAATTGAGCATGCAAAGGACCCCAATGACCATGATTTTCAGTAGATAGAAGCCTATTCAATTTACAACATAATCACATAATAAAAAAATATGGAATAACAACACACACAAACTTCCCCATCCCCGTTCTTTAACCAGTTATTATCTTTATTTACTGGTTAAACTATATCCCTTGAAAACAAGAGGACACCCACCCCGCATGATGCTCAATTTAGAGAGACAAAGGTGAGATCCCTACCTCAACAGGTTCTGATGTCCTTCTATGAACACGACCACCATGATCACAAGGCTTCTCCCAGAACGACTGCACCCACCAAGGACGTCGCGGCACCACCAAATCAACAACACAGGAAACTCCCTCAATACGGAGATCACACGCTGTATCATGGAAAGAAAATGGGAGAAGTAGGATCAGAAAGAGAATACAAGAACAGAGGTTTAACATACCTTTTTAGAGTCGTTCGTCAAAGACCGTCATTCCCGTCAATTATCAGCAGTCTCCTCAGTTGGAAAATGTGGAGGGGAAGTCGAATAAGAGGGAACGAAATAGGTTGTACAATGTTCTCCTCACTGATATGATCCCGCAGCCACTGACAGATCGACGATCGGAGTCTGGATGAAGAAGTTAGAGGAGGAAGACTTCTCAATCATCCAAGAGCGTCGTCGTGCGAAGAAGAAGTGATTAGTCTGGAAATAATCCACGACCCTTTCTTATATAGGAAATGAATAGGTAAAACTGTATGCAGCGTTTATTAATGAATACACAGTGTGACCATACACCCGTTACGCGTTTTGACTGGTCAACACACGACATGTCATGCGGTTTCCACGCGTTTTAATAATAATGATAATTCTATTAATATTTGGTGTTTCGTTGACCCGAGTCTTGAGTCATGAAAAGGTATTCATCATTGGTCTTAAAATGACCGTCTTAATTTCAGTATTACACTCCCGTTGATGGTTCGTCATTCTGACACCATATGAAGAAGTTATGGTCGAATTAAGATTATATAACCCAAAATAATAATAAAATTTTATATTATTATTATTTATTTGTTTTCCTTGAAGCTTTGTATGCTCAAAATTTTCCTCCCTCTTGCTTTAACGCCCAAATCTCACCACCACCCATCAATCACCCTTATTTTCATTCTATTATGATAATAATATTATTATATGAATATTATTCATTAAAGGGAAGAAAAGAACCCCCTTATGCCTCCTTTATACACACATCATGCCCCCCTTTATTTTTTTCCATTTATTTATTTTCATTTATTACCTCATTTAATCTTATTTATATTATTCTTTTTTTTCTTTCTCTCTCCAATCTCCTTTCTTCTCCAAATTTCATCACGCACCAAACAAAGGTGGTGCCTGCTTATTATTTTTCATTTATTATTATTTATTAAACTATTAAAATAATAATATATAAAATGTATAATTATAAAAGGGTAAGGGGGAATTAACGCCTCCCATCCCCATGAATTTCATTAGAATTCATTTTATTTCTTTTCATTTATCATTATTATAATATATTAACTATTATATAAATTATGTAAAGATACATGGGGCCATGAACCTCATCCTTATTCCCATAACATATCATTTATTATAGAAATTTTATTAAACATTATATAAAACATATAATTAATATCACCACAATATAGTGGTGGAAAGATATTTTTATGGTAACTCAATCACGCTGCAAGATTTGTGTGCCCCCATTTAATTCCAATTAATTTAAAAACGGTTTCCTTTATTAAATTAAAACCATTTAATTTAATTATCCCGATATATATAAATATATATATACATATTTACGTCATCATTATTATTATTATCTTACATAATAATAACTCAAATTTAATATTATTAATGCACCACCTCGGTTCCTCTGCAGATCTTCATTTATTTGTTTGCAATAAATACCATGAGTCATTTAATTAATTTCTTATTATTAATAATATTGTGAATAATATTAATAACACGACACCCATTTTTATTATTCAAATTTAATTTCAACAATTACTCAATTAATAATAAACCGCATATTTCATTTATCAATGTCTAATGGGTCACACACCTTCCTGCTTCACATCATTAATAATAATAACATCTATTAAATCATTTTATCATGATTATTCTCTTTTTAGTTTAATTAATCACACAATTTATGCCATCATAATTATTATTTAACATATTTTTATGTTATCACTAGTATTAAAAATTATCATTATAATGCGAGTCGTGTTGACCATATCGATTTCAACAAAGGAATGGACCAGAGGGGTTTGGGCCATTACAGTTAGATACATTGGGTGAATCATGAGTGACATGTCATTAATGGATAATCCAATGAAGTATTTTTACCTTCCATATTTATGAAAGCTAATATATCAGCACTTTGATTGTAATATAACTATCACATTAAATTCTATGGACATGTTATAACAACGTGTTTATATTAGATAGTCAAAGAAATACATATCGAGCATATAGGTTGGTGACACGGTTGTGCAACCTGCTTGATGAGATATTGTGAAAGGGCATTATACTACACAGTGAGCATTCATATGTGGTTGTCAATGTTACAACATTAATTTCATTCTCTTCAGTTTCTTGACCAATTTCTAGATAGTAATCTTAGATATTAGGCAATCCCACCTAATGTCAATGAGAAAGAATCCTATAGGGTCACACACTAAGTATTTCTGTTGATCTCAAATAAATTATATTTGAGTTTAATTAATGGAATAAATATTATTCTCATGTCTGAGGAATAATTTTACTCATGTTATATTGATCGTATAGATTAAATAAATATTTATTCACTGACTTGTGAATAAAATATTTTTTTTATTTATTGAATATTTTAATAAATATTTATTCTCTATATTGTGAATATAATATTTATTTGTCAATAAAATATTTATTTAGTTACTCAATAAATTCTAGAGGAGTTCAAATGGATCAAGACCAAGTATGGTGAAAATATTAATTAACAAGACCATTACATAATATTTTTTATTGGGAAAGATGGAAAACACTACAAAATAATAATAATTTAATTATTATTATGTGGAATGGATTTTATTAAAGGTAATAAATGTTATTTAATGGATGGTATGCAATTAAATAATATTTTAACTTAAATCCTAACTCTATAAATATATGTCTATGGCTATTGTGTAGAGCATCCAAAAATTGAGAATAACAAATTGTTGCACCCAACGGATTCTCTCTCAACTCCTCCCTCTATCTCCCTGTCAAGAATGAGAAGTGTAAGGGAGATTTATTCAATACCAAAAATGAGAGATCAATAATGGTCAATGAAAGGCATTTGATTCACCATGCTAGTGCCTGGAGATCGAGTGGTGTTGCTCATAGATCATAGGAGAATGTGTGGAACACCGCTAAAGGGATTCTATCCTTGGATCCTCACAGTGCAATAAAGGTAGTACAGAAGGGTATTTTTGGATGATCAACATTCAGCAAAAAATAAAGTTATTAAGAAAAAGTATTTATTTATTCAAATATTGAATAAATTAACTAAAAATTTGACAAGAAATATCTAATCTCTTTGTGTAACGCCCCGACCCCAGTTACCCAGAGTCGGTGCAATATTACATAACATTGGCATGATTACAAGGAACCATGTCCCGAAGAACCGATCAGTTTAGCAGTCTTGGAAAATATATTACATACATGAATGTTACATTACACTTCATAACATACAAAACAACATAAATAATCCTTTATGAATGCCATTATTCCCTTTTCTAAACCCTATATATCAATCACATTACACTTCTTGGAATCCTGGAAAAAAATAAAACATAGAAAGGGGTGAGCTCAAATGCTCAGTAAGGGTAATCAATACAACAGAAACATTCAAAAATAAGCATAAACATTTAAGGAAATGTATAAAACTAAAACAAAATCCTTTTAAACTTGAACTTCAGCATAGTATGGCAGAAATAAAATGAAATAATGTCATTTACTTATTCACATTGATATTATACTAATTGAATAATCACATGCAATATCACTAACCACTTTCATAATGATGGAATGCATAATGTTGAACTTTAATTTCTTTATCAAGGCCTCGTTCCAAGGCCTAGGGGCTAACTATAACCAAAACCCAACCTGGAGTGCATCTAATAACCGGACACCAACCCGGAGTGCCTCTAATAACCGGACACCAACCCGGAGTGCCTCTAATAACCGGACACCAACTCGGACAGTCTGCTGTAACCGGACCCCAACCCGGAGGGCTTACTTTTACCGGTCCGCAACCCGGAACATACTAGTCCAACACATTCATCTTAAGAAGAGGATGAAATATAACATAAACATTCGTATTAAAACTAACATACAAAATGTCAAAACTTTAATCATAAACCATTAATGGAATAAAAATAACTCATCCATAGTCAAAAATATCACAAAACCTTAAATACAATATGGATTATTTGTATCATAATAAATCAACTTGAAACAAGTGTAAAATTTATCAAAGGATGTTGACATAGATGAAATCAATACTATTTGAGAGAAAAATCTCTTTTTTTTGAAATCATTTAAAATTCGCATAATTATAGAGAAAACCTTTATTTTGAAAATATTTTTATAAGCTTGTGAAGGAAGCTTCAAAGTTTTAATAATGACGGATAATAACCGCACCTTCCGTATAAGTTAAAAAAAGACATTCTTACCTTAATTTTGACAAAAAGGTTAAAAATTAACTTGTTTCGAAAACATTGGAAAGATTCCTTTAAAAACATATAAAGTCAAATAAGGGTATAAATGACTTTAACCCATTGTCTATTAAATAGTAAAAATGTTTTGAAAGATATTTTTAAGAAACATGTATGTGGATGATAAAAGGGTCCCAGAAGATAGTTATGTATAAACAACCTCGGATAATGAAGAGATTGTGAAATAAACCCTTACCAATATGGTAACATACGAAACATACACCCCATGAAAGAGGTATCATCCAATGAATATGTAAATATACATAAATTAAAGTGGATTACACTAAGAATACAATTATAGGCAGTACATACACCACAAAAAAGGTAATAGTGGCAATATGGCATGAATCTCATGGGAATAAGGAGTGAGATGAAAACCCCTTACCTTGCACTTTCCTTTAGTCAAGGGTACGTTTAACCTCTTCTTCTTTAGGTTCTTCCTTTTGATTTCATAAAAAGGGATCCTTAAGTTGGCTTTATGACTAAAGGAAGGCCTCTAGGATAAAGTGAGGGAATTTGAGAGAGTATTTGGACAGAGTTTGGCTGAACCAAAAGGCTTTGAAAGTGTGAGTTAATGAGAAGGGAGAGTGCCCTTTTATAAGAGGGGTGAGGGGCGCCTTTGGAAATGCTAGAAATATTATTTTATAATAAATTCATATTCAGTTTCTAATGCCTCCAAAGTGGATTATTTAAATGTTAAGGTGGGTATGGGTCGAAAACCACTCAACCAATATAATTTAGACAGGATTGGGTTATTATATTAACCTTATCTTTAAGTATTAACTCTTAGTTAATTAGTTTCACTTTTACAATGTCTCTTTGTATTTTTATATTATATGGTTAATAAACTTACTATATAAATCCAAGCGACCCCCAAGTGGTCCATTAATGATACACCTATCATGATATAAGTCTCTTGGCTGAACCTTAGATTTTTAGGAATTTAATATCAATTAATAATATAATATTTGTTTTAAAAACTCTTTTATGTCAATTTTGAAACTATTCAATAATTGATTTTTGTAAAACTCATAACAGAATTATTACTTAGAAAAATGTTAATTAATTCAATCCTAACATTTCATATTATCCTATAAAATTATTGGTATTTATAAAAAGTCTCAAATTACATTTATTTGGGTATTTATAATATCAATTATTCCAATTTTTCATTAATTAGGTAATTACTGCATCATCATTGTGTCATAAATAAATTATATTTTTTAATGTCTAAAAATTATAAATAAAATCTCATTATGTATTAAATCTTTTTAGAGTTCTAATGAATATTTACAATCGAATTTATCTTATGTATAACCCTATATTAAAAATGTTTTAGTAAATAAACTTTGATTTTAACTCTTTTAACTCTTCTTTGAATTAAATAATAATAAATGTCCTAATCTAATCCAAGTGGACCTAAATGATAATATTTTATTCCTAAGGTTGTTTTAGGTCGAGATAAACTTGTCCAATAGAATTAGGACATGTGTTAGGGTAATATTAATATCATTTTTACCCTTAATTACCCTATTTACTTTTAACCGTGGTAAATAAAAGTAAAAAGTTACTATTCACAAAAAAATTATTTTCGTCTCATTGAACCACATTTTACTCCTTGATATTAACCGTGTCTCTCGGATTTTCGAAATTCCAATCACAGAAGTGGTAAAATTAAGTTTTATGAAAAATTCAGTTTTTTAACTACCACTTAGTAGTTTCACTATTCATCAAAAATTGAATTTTTTCAGAACAATGCCAAAATTTCACCCTAAGCTATAATTGATATTCTGAATTCAAAAATTATGTCTATTTTAAAAAATTCCAAACATATAAGTTGCATTAATTAATTTTATAATTAATTCTCGTTGTCACAAAAAATAGCGTGTTTTTAAGAAACAATATATATCAAAAGATTGACAATTGTTTATGTCCAATTTCAAAGTGAAATTAATTCTAATGAACACCATTGGATAAAATGGTAAAATTATATTCTATTTATACTTTAAAACCACTCAAATTCATAATTTATCACTATTAATTATTTTGATTAAAAAAGTTGTTTTTAATTAAAATTTACTAATTTTCACTATTCATCAAAATATTAAAGTTATCCGAAAAGTACCAAAATATAACCTTAGGTTAAATTCAATACTCTGAATCCAAAAATGAAGTCCATTTTGAGATATAAAATTTCTAAAATTTTAAAAAGTTGGTATTACTATTCATAACGGCTACTTTGATTGGTCGTGGTGTGTGTTAGAACTCGAAGTTGCGTACAACACACACTACTGTATTATTCAAAGAGAAGCATACCGTGGAATCTCGGGGTGTTACATTCTCCCCTCCTTCAATAAATTGCGTCCTCGCAATTTGATATTGTTCTTGGAAAATAAAGGTTGGAAATAGAAAATATCTTTGTGGAAAAACCCACATCGGAAATTTGGTTAATAAAATTTAGTCTTAACAAGATGAAAAGAGAAATGAAAGGGTCACCAAAAAATTATGATCTCTATTAGGAGGACATTGGTGGAAATTATAGACATATAATTGGAGGAAAAACATAAATATTTATAGGTAGTGATTGAGGTCATCAATCACAAACAAGTGTAAATTGAGGGCCTTAAATTCATCACTCTATGATGATTTAAAATACCATCGGTTCAACAAAACATATGGTATTAGGATAACACATTTTTTGTTTTAAGATCCCTTCACTAAAGTATAAGAATTAATTTATTCATTGAATAAGAGAATAAGAAAAATATATACTTGACAAGTAGAGTCTCATCCTTTAACTATGTTCTACCATAAACTCATCTTTCACTCTAAAAGATAATAGAACTCAAAAATAATATTCTATTTATCCTATTCATATATGGTTCAAAAAATGAATTTATAATTCATCTAGCATAACCATTAAAAAACGACATTATTCAAACTAGGGAATCACGTGGGTCAGTGGTAGGTGATACACCCTTGTCGCCCTTCGGTTGTGGGTTCAAGTCTCACGGCCTTGTCGGACGCGACGGGTTGCCGCCTGACCTCCGGGTTGTCCTTTTATGGAAAATCAAAATAATCCAAACTAGAACTATCCAAAGTACTTCAGTCCAAAATTTATAAGGAAGGTAAACACAATGAAGATCCTTTTTTGCTGCGTAATAACATTTGATCACCTTCATCATGTATTCTTTTAAAACACTGCAACATTCTGAATTACCATAAAACCTTATTGATTACATTCATGATCCTTTATTCCTTAAAGAATAATAAATATAATCCTTCAATCCAAAAATATTGTAAACCCCAACAATGATTGAATATACAAATCATTAATCAGTTTCAAGGTAGTCAAGAATATCCAATATAATTTATCCAAATCAATCATGTATTATTCTAAAATCACTACCTCGGTATCAAAACCGTATTATGGTTTATCTTTCTCTCATACATATATTTTCCAAAAATTTAACCTACTATTGAGTCACTTTTCTATGTTCCACACAATCTCAAGTCCTTAATGAAATAGTACTGCATTACAATCCTTATATACTCCATAATTATTATAACAAGTACATTGTTGATACAACACTCAAATGACATAATCAACATAAGAACTCTAATCATTCCTCTTCATCTGTGGTAGTATCATAACTTGATTATTATCCAATAGCATCATTAACGGCATAGTCTGATGACTGGGACATAGGTTCGCATAGTGTCCAAACTCTTTGCAAATGAAGCATTGTACATTTGAAACCATTTTCTTACCCTTGCAGTCACGTACCTTGTGCCCTTTTTCCTCCACACTTATAACAAACTCCCATTCCTTTCAGGAAAGTTCCAGGGTGTTTCTTCCCACAGTTATCACATATGGGGAAATTCTTATTTTCCCCCTTGCCTTTATCCATCTTTCTCTCTTCCATCCTTTTCTTCTCTTGCTTCCCTTCAAAGCCATAGGACTCAGTAAACTCTTTAGTTATCTTATCCACACATGATACTATTTCTTCATATGATGATAATACATGGGAGAATATTTCCCTTCTAAATGATGTCTTAATACCATGAAAGATATGATCCTTCTTACTCTTTGGATCATACGTATTACTAGAGTTCACATTCCTTCTATTGGGCGCCATTTCTATACAATAGCATAAACTAGGTCAGTTTATGAATTGCAATAAATAATTCCTAATGAAAATTGAACAGTTTATGGATATAATCCATAATCATAAAAAAATGTTTTCTTTGAGTAAGTATATAATCATGAGCCCGTCATAATGGTTTGTAAATAAAATGAGAATTATCCTAAGCATATCCCCCGGGAGTGTCGTAATCAAGAGTGCAGAAAGGCCCATTGTCGTGCACCAGTTCCCATTTGCGTCTAGCTCAAAGCAGTGTTTTAGGATGTTACCCCTAGGTACATCTGTGCCAGATCCACCTCTACCAGCTCGTTTCCAGATAGGGATGTATTTCCCGGAAAACTCACAAAATCTCTACAATACCAAAATTCTAGAAAGTTCTTCTATACTAATCCTCAAAGTCTATCGTATGGCTATGTTCTCTAATCAGAGTTTATCTAAATCTAGTTTCAAAGGTTATTTCTAAACTTCCTCTGATACCAACTGTAACGTCCCAACCCCAGTTACCCAGATTCGGTGCAATATTACATAACATTGGCATGATTACAAGGAACCAAGTCCTGAAAAACCGATCAGTTTAGAAGTCTTGGAAAATAGATTACATACATGAATGTTACATTACACTTCATAACATACAAAACAACATAAATAATCCTTTATGAATGCCATTATTCCCTTGTCTTAACCCTGCATATCAATCACATTACACTTCTTGGAATCCTGGAAAAAAAATAAAACATAGAAAGGGGTGAGATCAAATGCTCAGTAAGGGTAATCAATACAACAGAAACTTTCAAAAATAAGCATAAACATTTAAGGCAATGTATAAAACTAAAACAAAATCCTTTTAAACTTGAACTTCAGCATAATATGGCAGAAATAAAATGAAATAATGCCATTTACTTATTCACATGGATATTCTACTAATAGAATAATCACATGCAATATCACTAACCACTTTCATAATGATGTAATGCATAATGATGAACTTTAATTTCTTTATCAAGGCCTCATTCCAAGGCCTAGGGGCTAACTATAACTGGAACCCAACCCGGAGTGCATCTAATAACCGGACACCAACCCAGAGTGCCTCTAATAACCGGACACCAACCCGGAGTGCCTCTAATAACCGGACACCAACCTGGAGTGCCTCTAATAACCGGACACCAACCCGGAGTGCCTCTAATAACCGGACACCAACCCGGAGGGTCTGCTGTAACCGGACCCCAACCCGGAGGGCTTACTTTTACCGGTCTTCAACCCGGAACATACTAGTCCAACACATTCATCTTAAGAAGAGGATGAAATATAACATAAACATTCGTATTAAAACTAACATACAAAATGTCAAAACTTTAATCAAAAACCATTAATGGCATAAAAATAACTCATCCAGAGTCAAAAATATCACAAAACCTTAAATAAAATATGGATGATTTGTATCATAATAACTCAACTTGAAACAAGTGTAAAATTTATCAAAGGATGTTGACATAGATGAAATCAATATTATTTGAGAGAAAAATCTCTTTTTTTGAAATCATTTAAAATTCGCATAATTATAGAGAAAACCTTTATTTTGAAAATATTTTTATAACCTTGTGAAGGAAGATTCAAAGGTTTAATAACGGTGGAGAATAACCGCACCCACCGTATAAGTTAAAAAAAGACATTTTTACCTTAATTTTGAAAAAAAGGTTAAAAAGTAACTTGTTTCGAAAACGTTGGAAATATTCCTTTAAAAACATATAAAGTCAAATAAGGGTATAAATGACTTTAACCCATTGTCTATTAAATAGTAAAAATGTTTTGAAAGACATTTTTAAGAAACATGGATGTGGATGATAAAGGGGTCCCAGAATATAATTACATATAAACAACCCCGGATAATGAAGATATTGTGAAATAAACCCTTACCAATTTGGTAACATACGAAACATACACCCCATGAAAGAGGTATCATACAATGAATATGTAAATACACATAAATTAAAGTGTATTAAACTAAGAATACAATTATAGGCAGTACATACACCTCACAAAAGGTAATAGTGGCAATATGGCATGAATCTCATGGGAATAAGGAGTGAGATGAAAACCCCTTACCTTGCACTTTCCTTTAGTCGAGGGTACGTTTAACCTCCTCTTCTTCAGGTTCTTCCTTTTGATTTGATAAAAAGGGCTCCTTAATTTGGCTTTATGACTGAAGGACGACCTCTAGGATGAAGTGAGGAAGTTGAGAGAGTATTTGGGCAGAGGTTTGCCGAACCAAAATGCTTTTAAAATGTGATTTAATGAGAAGGGAGAGTTCCCTTTTATAAGAGGGGTGAGGGGCACCTTTGGAAAATCTAGAAATATTATTTTATAATAAATTCATATTCGGTTTCTAATGGCTCCAAAGTGTATTATTTAAATTTTAAGGTGGGGATGGGTCGAAAACCACTCAACCAATAGAATTTATACAGGTTTGGTTTATTATATTAACCTTATCTTTAAGTATTAACTCTTAGTTAATTAGTTTCACTTTTACAATGTCTCTTTGTATTTTTATATTATATGGTTCATAAACTTACTATATACATCCAAGCAACCCCCAAGTGGTCCATTAATGATAAACCTATCATGATATAAGTCTCTTGGCCGACCCTTAGATTTTTAGGAATTTAATATCAATTAATAATATAATATTTGTTTTAAAAACTCTTTTATGTCAATTTTGACACTATTCAATAATTGATTTTTGTAAAACTCATAACAGAATTATTACTTCTAACAATGTTAATTAAATCAATCCTAACATGTCATATTATCCTATAAAATTATTGGTATTTATAAAAAGTCTCAAATTACATTTATTTGGGTATTTATAATATCAATTATTCCAATTTTTCATTAATTAGGTAATTACTGCATCATCATTGTGTCATAAATAAATTATATTTTTTAATTTCTAAAAATTATAAATAAAATATCATTATGTAGGAAATCTTTTTATCTTTCTAATTAATATTTACAATCTAATTTATCTTATGTATAACCCTATATTAAAAATGTTTTTGTAAATAAATGTTGATTTTAACTCTTTTAACTCTTCTTTGAATTAAATAATAATAAATGTCCCAATCTAATCAAAGTGGACCTAAATGATAATATTTTATTCCTAAGGTTGTTTTTGGTCGAGATAAACTTGTCCAATAGAATTAATACATGTGTTAGGGTAATATTAATATCATTTTTACCCTTAATTACCCTATTTACTTTTAACCGTGGTAAATAAAAGTAAAAAGTTACTATTCACCAAAAAATATTTTCATCTCATTAAACCAAATTTTACTCCTTGATATTAACCATGTCTCTCGGATTTTCGAAATTCCAATCACAGAAGTGGTAAAATTAAGTTTTATGAAAAATTCAGTTTTTTAACTACCACTTAGTAGTTTCACTATTCATCAAAAATTGAAGTTTTTCAGAACAATGCCAAAATTTCACCCTAAGCTATAATTGATATTCTGAATTCAAAAATGATGTCTATTTTACAAAATTCCAAACATATAATTTGCATTAATTAATTTTATAATTAATTCTCGTTGTCACAACAAATAGCGTGTTTTTAAGAAACAATATATATCAAAAGATTGACAATTCTTTATGTCCAATTTCAAAGTGAAATTAATTCTAATGAACACCATTGGATAAAATGGTAAAATTATATTCTAATTATACTTTAAAACCACTCAAATTCATAATTTATCACTATTAATTATTTTGATTAAAAAAGTTTTTTTAAATTAAAATTTACTAATTTTCACTATTCATCAAAATATTAAAGTTATCCGAAAAGTACCAAAATTTCACCTTAGGCTAAATTCGATACTCCGAATCCAAAAATGAAGTCCATTTTGAGAGATAAAATTTCTAAAATTTTAAAAAGTTGGTATTACTATTCATAATGGCTACTTTGATTGGTCGTGGTGTGTGTTAGAACTCGAAGTTGCGTACAACACACGCTGCTATATTATTCAAAGAGAAGCATACCATGGAAGCTCGGGGTGTTACACTTGGTTTCAGGAAATGATTATTAAAATAAATTTTAATATATCATTCACCTATTGTGCCCAGAACCGTCACTTCTCTTGAAGGTATTACAACTACACCCTCATCTCTTGGAGCTCGATAGGGGCCATCCAATATCCCACTGAAGGTATTGGCATGGTCCCAAGGTGTAATTTGATTCATAAGTTTATCTCCAACCATGGAGGTAGTCCCAAGATATCATTAGGGAAGATGTCCATAAATTCCTCCACTACATAAGGAATCCAGATTCTTGAAGAGTCTGATGCTCCAAGGGATAAACTCTCCAACTAATGGTGATGGGATTTAGCCACCTACTTGTAAGGCCCACTTTCTCAACCATGAGATCTCTCTCTCCTAAAAAGTAGAATCTCATCTCATCCATCTACAGGCATTTAATCTATCTACAATGACAGTCTATATGGGATTGAACCATGGGAAACTATTCCATACCCCAGATGAAATCATAAGGTTTCATCGTGATATCCAAGAGGTATCATGAGAAACTGTCTCCACATAGAGACTTCCCGTAATGTCAGTGGAAAATATATATTGAATAATTTCTCCTAATATGAACCTCTAGCTATAGATACTAGGCTAAAGTCTAAATTGGAATCTCCATCTCTCACATCAGGAATTAGGAGATCAAGGAATGAATCAAAATTGTGTATAATAGTACTGTGGAAAGAGTATAATAAATACAGATCATACCTTAGATCATCTCATGTGCATTCTATTCATATCCCTATATGTAATGCACTACCCATGAACACAACATCCAGCTCCCTGAGCCTGATATGGGGAATCGGGTGGTGGTGGTGGTAAGAGCTCATATCGTATTCCTCCACCAACTACTCCTCCCTTCAGAGATTATCCTACGCCTATACTAGCACCGCCTCCCTGTGTGTTTCCCTAGCCACATCAAGGAGATCCATGATCATGACACTGCCTTTGTTGTGGGGGTTCATCCACTATTTTTATTCCCTCCTCAGCATGATAGGTCAAGCAATAATGAGCCAAGTGACATTGCCTATCGCAAGCCTAACATCTCTCCTCTCCAAGATGATTGGATCCTATCAGTGATTCATGTTCCACATAACCTCATGGCTGAGTCTGAGAATTATTATTCCTCCTCTATTGAGACCTCAATTCTTGATGTCTTATAGATGTTGCAGATGACTCAGCCCTATGACACCCACTGCTGGTAATAGTAATTAGATGACTCTATTCCAATAATATCTTCACAACTTGATCTCACTTCAGTACTCAGGCATAGGTAGGTATAAAAAATGAAACAAAGATGGTTGGAATGTATCTATAGAACCCCTTATCAAACTCTCTCTCCCAAAAGAATCCATCTCACACCATATTGAGGGAGTATCACGTAAGGTCATTGAACTTCATGGCATACCCATCTACTGTCATATCAACTTACTATAGCTCAAGAAGCTCTTGGATACAAACTAAGTGCAAGAAAACTGGGTAATACTCCTCAAGAAATTTATGATGGAAGTTAGACCATTATATCATCATCTTATCAGACATTTTTGTAACCAAAATCTACCACCACCAAGTTGCTCTATGTAATAGACTATCTTATAGTGACACCATCGAATATGTCAGGGTCCAATCCAACTTGAAGACTCAAACCACTAACTCAATCCAATCCTCCACTACCAAGGGATCTCTATCTCCACGGAACCTTAGTTGTCTCTAATGTTGGAACTCATATAGCTTGCTCAGCCTGCGCACATCCTAATCCTACCTTGCTAGAACTATCTACTGTTTAACAGGAGGGGTGTAGCTACTTTCCCACCTAGAGGAAACGCCTCATGATATGGACCCTTAACTAAGGCCCCGTCGCTCATTAGATCATCATCACTATCCTAAATTGGTAATCTGGATGGATTTCTTCACAGAGGCATCCTGAAAGTGATCAATACATACCACTGTAAGATGATCATATATATATGGGAAGTTGACTAAAAAAGTATAGTCAAAAGACTCAATACTATATGATTCATGTACCATTTTTCCCTACAACAAATGTCTCAGTACACTAATTTGAAAAGTAGGTATTCATAATCATGGTGTGTGGATATGTCCGTTGTCGCACCAACTTTGGGTTAACTATCCTAAAATCCAAACTTGAGAGACTCTGACACTATTTACCTAGGTCCCAACCAATTATTTATATGGGAAAAAATTCAAACACCATACTAATGAATGAAATCTTTTGATACCACTTGGTCATGACTCGACCCACAAAGGCCCGCCTAGTTAGCATAAGGTTGACTCATGACAACCCCAAGCATACCTCCAATAGGCTAGGAGCTGGCGATAAGCACCAAGAAGGAATAATATAAAGTTGGAGGACTGTTTCTAATGTACCAATACACAATCACCCATCCATCACTATGAAACAGTGTAGAGTAATAATAAAAATATAGTAACATATAGATTAAACCATACATGCAATAAAGTCTAGGAAATATATCAAAGTGTGATATAATAAGACCAAAGTGTAAAGGGGAAAAATACACACATAGCTAGAGATGAATTCCTCACATAACAAAAACTAGAAATAAATAAATATGAGAGATCCTGACTCCTTCTCTCCAAGTGCAACCACCAAACATTGTCAATGCACCCAGGTATCACTATGCTCTACCAAATTCATCATCAATGTGTATTCTATCTTCAAAATGCACAACACATAAAATCACTTCCCATGAAGATGTGAGTATATACAATCCAAGTAGGATGTTTTAAAAACCAAAAGGGAGTGATATAAAGATACAAAAATAGTAGCCAGTTCATCCCAAATCATGAGGGAAATAAAACTCAATACACACACACACACATATATATATATACTCATAAAGAAATCCATCTGAGAGAGAAAGGGGATATCCATCTCATAGCCCATCAAAACTAGATGAGTCGACCTATAGATCTAATAGGCTACCACAAATGCCAATTATTAAACACAACCTCTCCATAATATGTGTATTAGAGCCTGCCCCTAGCTACTGCTCTCCACTATTGAGGGATCCACAATACCCATAGAGGACTAGCATGCCTTCAGATCCTGAAGACAGAGGAGTGCCACTCTGTAGATAGAGGACTCGCACCCAATGTAGGGGAGTATCATCTCTATCTATATAAAGAATATGGGGATCCTAGTTCCTGGTAAAACAGGGGAGTATTAACCCTATAATTTCTTTAATAGTACAGGGAACCTTCACCCTAGTGAAATAGGAGAGTACTAACCTAGGAATATCTCTGATGATCCTTTCTTGATCACTGCCATAATCAAAAATCACCTAAAGAAACATCATGATTGGAACATCTCTCATTGTATCTTTTATTCCACAATTATAGCCTCCATCACATTATGCACGAAAAATACTCAAGATAGGCTTCTTACGGGCCAAAATCCAAGTCTAAATGAGGGAGATACGAGAGTAAGAAGTTATGTAGGGAGGTATACAACATATAATGGTTCCACATGGTGTGTGGACTCATATAATATCTATTTCATGTTCTCTTATAGAAATGGTTTAGAATAAATTACATAATACATGGCATGTACATGTAGTACACAACATGCCTCAGCATCTTGGGGTCTATCTATTTACTCCATGCCATGCCTATGTACTTTTGGTTGTTTCTGTGTACCGAGTTGTGACCAGGTTTTAGTATGTGCCTGTGTACTCCCAAAGTACATTGTGTGTTTGACCACACAAGATCCTAGGAATGTGCTAGTGGAACATGTCTTTTCCACTTGAGAAGTTCACATAATGTGTGGGTCTAAAAAAATAGTGTGTGATCCTTAAATTTTTTCCAAAACCCTAGCACTATAGACTGGGGGGCTACATTCCATATGTTATTCCAAGATAGATGATGTGTAGTTGGGTTTCTCGTAGAAACCACTGATTCCTCATGCATTTTCCAGATCTGGTATTCCATCATGGATCTCACCTCTTGACCATCATAAATCAAAGGAACAAGCCTTTGACTATCATTTCTCGGCCTCTGGTGGTTGGAAAATAGGATTATGTGATCCATTTGAATCCACTGCACATCTCGTGCACATCCTGTCTCCCATAACTATTAATGGATCCTAAATCCATGAAGCATCACAAAAAAATTATCTTGATCCATCCACAAAACATTGATTTATTCTTCATTCACCAAACCCCTATGTATCTGGGGGTCTAATCACACTTGAACCCGCCTCGGCAATGTTGGACCTTGACTATGTGGGTCAACAGTGATGAACACGAAGAACAGGTGGGGAGGAAAGCACAAGAACGTAGGTGAAATCATCTTTGTCTAAGCATTCTTGACCAATGATCATAAATCGGGGAAACTGGGGTGAATGGAATGAAAAATCAAGAATAACTAACATAAACAAATTAAGCAAGATCATGTGAATAAAATGTGATAGAAGAATAAAAAAAAGATAGATAATCTATGATCAATAATTTAATCAAAAGGTTTAAATCTTAAATTGATGAGTCTTACCTCAATTTTGAATTGATAATTGGTAAAGAAATCATTCTTTAATGAAGGAGAAGTACCACTATGTTCGCTACCTCTCGGTCCACCTTGATCTGATCAACCATCATCCTCTGATCTCGATCTACCAACAAAGAACATCATAGGATCCTCTCTAATAACTCAGGTTTATGCGTATAACCCTATAAAATTTCAATAATAGGATATTTAAAGAGGTAATTTGTATTTTGGGAATTAAATGAATTAATTAAATTAATTAATTAATTAATCCATTTAACGTACCTGCCAAAGGCTACCTCATCCGAACGTCTAGTGACGACCAACTTTGGATCACGCCTAGTGTAAAACCAATATTATAGAATCAATTGTGGTATTATATTTCAATCCAAGGCTCCATTCAAAATATATTACATTATTTCTAAAAAAATTACATACATGTGATGTTAATATATTTAAGATTTTTATAATATAAATTTTGGTCTCACCAGGTCTTGGAATCTCATGTAGTCTGGAAACATGGATCTGAAAATATTCCCTAATATATTTCAATGTATTACAAGGAAAAAACATTATCACTATAGGGAGGTACATCACAAAAATTGATGGTGTGATATATATGTCATGTTGTGAATCATGCTGGCTAGACCCAAATTCATCCATTTTTGATGTAATAAATGACGCAATGCCTATCTTTTTTCATGAAACCCTAGTGAAGCCCAATATTGACCTATAAAAAAATATTTTTTGTATTTATGAGGATTAAATACTTCCTAATCAAAACCAAGTTCTTTAAATACAAGGAATTGGGATGATTCAAAGATATTTTTTGGCGAGGGGAAGATCTGGATGTGGACCCGCTACTACATTTTCTTTCTATTTTCTTTTATTTTAGTTAGTTTTAATTATATCAATGCCTTCTTACTCACAAATATTATCTTTTAACCTTTACATGGAGGGGTAAAATCTTTGAGTGATCAGAAAAGGGGAGGCTGGACTGATTTTTTATTCTTGACTTTTTATACCTAATTTTATAAAACCCTTTCTTTCATCTGTATTTTGGTTTCAATTATTTATTTGAATTTTTTAATATTTAATGAGATCATATTAGGTTTAGATTGTGTTAATAATTATTACCCTGGATAATGATCCATATCTCCCACCACCTAAATCTGGTATGTATATGATGAAATAGGCTAGGCTTATGTGGTGAGAGATCATCGATCATCAACACATGTATGGAGTTGTGGTTGGCACTATTAGTTCTTAAGAAATTACAATACTTGATTAGGGATTTATCTAATTAATTAAGAGATCCCACTATAACACTTTCACACATATGAATTAAAGTAGACCAATATGATATTTTAGTTAAGGATATTATTACCATAACCATTTGGCTAAGGGAGAGACTTGAAGTGGTCATGGAATCACTCTCATACCAGTTTAGTAGAAAAATATTTGGTAAAAATTGGAAACCATGTTAGCATTGTGATAGGTCTAGACAAGCCTGACCTAGTCACTATTTTCATCAACTATTTTAAAATCACCCAATTCAATTTCTTTTTGAATTATAAATTCTTAAAAAAAATAAAAATTAGTCTTATTTAAATAAATAAAAAATGATAATAAGTTTTGTGTGAACTCCTCTTTAAGAGACTACCTAGGTTGACCACTATACTATACCTATGACATAATTTTTTTTCATGCACTGTGATATGGCGTGTATAAAATGATATCAAATATAAAACCTAGAGTGAAAGAAATGAATCCATGAACTCAACTTCCTCAACCTATTAAATTGAATAAAGTCTTAAGTTCATTATGGTACATATTGATGAAGGCATCAAGGTTAGTTCCACTCTTCCAATTTCCTCATCTTCCACTTATTTTACTAATTTTTTCCCACTTATTATTCTTCTTGATCCTCAAGTCACCTTAATTATGATGTTCTAAAATATTCTTGTTATGAACTTGAAAAATTTTTTCATGAAAATTCATCATTTTTAAAATAAATTGTAAAGAAATATAAGAAATTTCATAATAAAATGGAATATATTTTAAAATAAAAGGAACAAATCTTCAAGTAAAAAAGAAGAATTTTCCATGAAAATTAAGAATCAACCAGGTGTTAATAATATTGAGTCTAGAATTAAATACCTCAATAACTCTCTCTACAAATTCAATCAAGGTGAAAATAATATAAATAAAATTTTGGGTCTTTAATTAAATGGAAAATAATGTGTTGATCTTGGTTTCTCAAATCATGAAAGCACTTTAAAAAATCCATTGGAAACCAATTTTATTTAAGTATTATTTCAAGATAAGTTTTGAAATTATTATAAAATAATTTTAAATTTAATTTATGAATGTGATTGAAATAATGCATGATATGGGATACCAAAATAAATTCATCTTTCATCGAGTATTTTAAAAAAAATATCATACTAAACAAATATGGATACCTGATCATTATTATATAACATTAGTGGACCCAAATATATTTGGGTACTATAACATTTAGTCATTTTATTTTTTAGGAAAAGTTTCTTTAGATAAAAGAATAAGAAGAACTATGGCACCTAGATAGTGGTCACTCAATATACATTTGTGGAGACCTTTCCAAATTCAATAAAATCATTAAACTAGATAGAGTTTTCATTTGGTTCTTGTAATGGGTTTCTCCTTTTCCCAATCCTCAAAAGGAGATGTTTCTTTTTGTGTTCAATCAAATGGGTTTTCCCAGAACCTTGACTAAAAAAATTAAACTAGATAAAGGTCATGTCACCTTTAGTGATAAATTGAAAGGTAAGATGATCGGTGAAGGTAGCATCATTTTTTATAAATCGTATTTTATTAAAAATGTTTTATTTTTCAAAGGTGTGAAAAAAATACTAAGTATTAATTAATTGAGTGATATTGTTTAGAAAATTTCATTTGAAAATAACATATGAAAAGTTTTTAACTCAAAAGGAAATATTTTATTTACCGCATCATGTTTTTAAAATTTTTATACAATTAATTAAAAATATATCACTATCAAAAATGTCAAATGATTGAGTGAAAAGGATATTGATTTATGAATTTGGAATAGAAACCTTTGTTACTATATCACACACTCACTTATCTAACTCAACCATTATTAATTAGTATGATATTTACCAAAATTTCATTTCAAAGATGTCATATTTTGTGAATCATGGAAATATGGTAAGAAAAAAATCTTTTTTTAAATATAAAAAAAGAATTTATTCTTATAAATATCTCAAATTAATTCATCTTTATCTATTAAAACCTTCTAAAATTTAGATTCTTGGAGGTAAATCATGTACTTTTTATATTGTTGATGACTTTACAAGACTCACTTTGGCATACTTTTTATCTCATAAAAGTGTATCTTGCAATTAGTTTATCATGTTTTCTAAAATGGTTGAAAATAAAAATGGTTATCAAATTGTTTATATTTTAATTGATCATTGTGGATAATTTGACAAAACAAAATTTAATGTTTTATCTTTTTCTCAAGGGTATAATCATTATTTTTCTTCTCCTTGAACACATCAACAAACTGAGGTAGTAGAGAGGTGAAATAAAAATATTCAAGAAATCATTATAACTCTTTTAAATGAATTTAAATTACATAAATATTATTATTCTGAGGCCATAAATACTACTTATTTTATTATTTATCACATTCTCATATGACCTTTTCTTAGAAAGACCCCCCATAAACTTTGGAAAAATAGAAAACCTAAAGTTTTAATTAGTAAATTTTTTTGGTTTAAATTGTTTTATTCTCAAAAAAAAGAAAATATTAGAAATTTTCAATCAAAATCCAATGAAAGTGTATTTCTTGGGACCCCAACTAAATTAAGGCATATAGAGTCTTTAAAAAAGGACTAAAACATCCGAATAATCAATTCATGTTATCTTCGATGATAATTTACTAAACTCCCTTTATCAAAATGATTTTGAAAATAATGTTTTAATATCAAATGAACTTTTCTAATCTAAATAAGTTGAAGTTAAAAATGATTATACTTCAAGTTATTTACCAAGATATTTTTAAAAATATAAATACCATCCCCTTAAAATTTTCATTTAAGTTTGAAATCGGTAACTCATAAGAGAATATTATTCCTAAATGAGGTTGAACGTTATGAATTTTTCTCTCACTTGGAACCCAATTATGTTATTTATTCCCTTAAATATGAAAATTGGGTTCTTTTCATGCATGAGTAACTAAATTAATTCACTCATAATAGTGTATGGACTCTCAGGAAAATACTTATTAATCATCCCACCATATGATATAAATTCATTTTTAAGAATAAGTTATATAATCTTGGTAATATCACTAAAAATAAATCTCATCTCATAGATAAAGGTCATAACCAATAAAATGGAATCAATTATAGTGAAACCTTTTCACTCATCACTCAATTATAATCTATTATATTGTTATTGGAATTATCTTATCACATTACTTTCAAATATTTCTAATTGATGTTAAAATCACCATTTAAAATGATTTTATTAATGAAAATGTTTTTGTAGAACAATCACCTGGTTTTGAAGATTCTAATTTTATAAACCATTTTTTAAAATTTGAAAAATATGTTTATGGATTAAAATAATCCCATAAAACTTGGTATAGAAACTTATCTAATTTTATTTAATCAAATGGTTTTAAAATGGAAAAATACAACTCAAGAATTTTTTTAAAACACATCTCAAATGATTTATTAGTTTTCCAAAAAAAATCCAATCTTCTAAATCTATTTTTTTCTCCCTTAAATTTTTATTTTAAAATTTATTCTCTCTCTTTCTCTATGTATTTCACCAATTTGAAAGATAAGGTATGTTTTCAATCTTTTTTTATTTTTACTTTTTTTTCAAAATCTATTTTTTCTTGAATGTTTTTTTTCAAAATATCTATCTAATTTTTCATCATATATTTCATTTTATATCTCTATTTCCTCTCCATGTTATCCTTTTTGATAATCACAAAAGTGGAGAAATTTATTTAAGTGGGAGAAATATTTTTATTGAAACGGGATAAATTTATTGGAATTCAATGGGGGGGATTTATTTTTCATTTATCATCAAATAGGGATAATTTTTTTACATTGATCTTCAAAAGGGGATAAATTTATTGAAATTAATTATTTTGTGTTATCTCTTAATTGTTTCATAAAGGGTGAGTTAAATTTTTTACTCTAGTTTTAAATATAGCATGTTAAATTATATTAAAGAGGGTGTTCGCAACCATAATTGTGAGGGAAAGGTTTTTTTTCACTGCTAAGATTAGAGGAGTAATAATACAAACCTCTCAAACCAAGGATCAGGGTCATAGGGGATCACATTGAGCTATTATTGAAATCAATTATCAAATAGTGTTTCCCTCTCTTTTAATTTATACTTTCCATGATTCAAACTTGATACTCATAACTAAATAAATTTGAGACATATATTTCTAATATGCATACACACTTTATTAATATTGAAATTAAATTTCTAATATGTATTAAAATTATCATGTTCTCACTTTATCGAATTTATTGATTTACCACTTTATCATATCAATATCATTTAGATTTAAATTTACCAGTACCTTTTGCTTTAATTTTTAAAAGGAAAATTCACCACACATACCCCTCTTTCCATCTTCTCCAAAAATACTATCTATGTTTACCATGTCCCAAATAGTAAAAAATACGAAAATGATGCTATGATACCACTTTATTGTATCCCTGGTTTGGAATTAAACAAAAGTATTGATCCAAAGATCCATGGGACCTACAATTTTCCTCCATATATTCCTAAGACTAACTACTAATAGTGATGTTTTATCTATACCATTGGGATATTATTCCCCATATTAGAAAACTATAAATAATAGCATAAATAGTGATGAACTTTTATCTATGATATAATAAAATAATAATGAAATTATATTTGATATCTAACCAAAACGAAACATCACATGTTATAACAAAATGTGATCCAACTATAACATCATACACATTATATATTAGCAGTAAGATCCCAAGATGGTTTACTTGTGTATAAAACATCATCCAAAATATAGAAAATAATATATATTTAGAACAAAAATTAGGTCTTAGTCACTTCCTAGTCTAGTCTCCCAATACAAGTATCCACCATTTTCCCAGTTATTGATCACATGGAAGTTTCCCTTACATACAAACTTGACCATGAATTTTGTATACCCACCAAGGAGTGTGTGCTTGGTGTAAAAAATATACTCATTTGGTCATCCCTAATGGTGTCCCTTTTTAAAATAATATTTATGGTTACATAAAAATTATTAAATGATAAAAAATAAACATAAATATAACTATTGTTTAATCATTGAGTAAAAATGATCCACCTAGATAGGTGACTATACTGGATTTAACCAGTGTGGGAATGAGATGGGTACTCCCCTAGTTTGAAAAGAATAAGAGGATGAACAAATTATCATCTATTTCAATAAATTCTTGGGTAAATAGAGTATCATCTTAAATAATGAGTTTGGATGAAGGGTTCCACAAATAATAACAGTAAAAATATTATCACTATAATCATAAAAAAAAGGTGAATGGGTAATCATTATAATTATAAAAAATAGTGGTGAACATATCATCACCATAATCATAAAAAATAAAGGTGAATGATCCATAATTTTAATCATAAATAGTATCAGTGAATGATTTATCACTATAATCATAATTAATAAGGATAATAGGTTATCTCCAAAAATAGAAGGAGTATAAGTTAATAGGTTATAACCACTCTAAAAATAATGATAGTGAACTAGTTGTCATAATAATATAAACATATGTGTGGGTGAATGGACTATCACCAATAAATATAACATGACAAGTATGATTGGTTTATCATTGATAACTTAGTAAAAAACTAGCATGAAAAAATTATCACTGATAACATAATCATAAACAAGGGTGAACAGATTATCTACAATACCATAATCATTAAAAATTGTGAATTTGTAATAATTAATAGCATACTCATAAAAAAAGAGTTAATGGGTAATCCCAAATAAAATAATCATAATCAAAGGTGAAATAATAATCAATATACACATAAGTATTGTCATAACTATGGTGAACAACTTATCACCCTAGTCATTTTTTCAACTGGACCAATTTACTTACTAGACTACCCATATCCATGATCTTAAACACCTAAAACACATATGTAAATGTAAAAATCACTTTTCCATGGATTAGGATTAAAAAAATACATCTCAAAAGGTTTAATCTATAGTAGGAACTAACATTACCGATCTCTTATAGTAATGTTAATTCACTACTAGTCTAAATCATATATAATCTTCCCATTATCAAGTAATTCTCATGGATAACTCACAATTTCCTCTAATTTATATATACTATTTTATAAAAAAATTGATGATAGTGTATGATTTTATCATAAATCCTAGATGATCCAAATAATCAGGCCATTCAATAAACATAAATAGATTAGTAAACATTTGGATTAAAATATTTGATTCAACTGTTGTAATGCCCTGACCCCAATTACCCAGAGTCGGTGCATTATTTTAATACATTGGAATGATTACAAGGAATGAAGTCCTGAAGGACCGATCAGTTTAGCAGTCTTGGAAAATAGATTACATACATGAATGTTACATTACACTTTATAAAATACAACACAACATAAATAATCCTTTATAAACTCCATTATTCCCTTAGCTTAACCCTGCATATCAATCACAATAAACTTCTTGGAATCCTGGAAAAATAAAACATAGAAAGGGGTGAGCTCAAATGCTCAGTAAGGGTAAGAAATACAGTGGAAAATAATATAAATATTAAGCATGGTGAATAATTGAAACTGCATGTCTTTACCAATAATAAACATGAATACTTTTATGGAAAGAATATGAGATGAGTAAATAATGCCATAATAAAACATAATCATGGGTATTCTACTAGTTTAATGACCACATGAACCATCAATATTATTTCCATAATAAGGGAATGTATAATTCCAGACATTCTAAAACATTTTTTCAAGGCCTCGTCCAAGACTTCTAAAAATGATTAAGGCCTTGGCCAAAACCATAAATGAAATTGGGAAAAGGCCTCGGCCAATTCCACATCTAGTTTTCTCACGAGACCTACCGTTTCATCAAGGAGCTATAGAGGGCTCCACCCGTCACTTACTAGTTCCAATACATTCCTCATATGAAAAGTTTTAAACATATCACAAACATTCATATTAAAACTAGCATACGAAATGTCAATACTTAAATCATAAATCATGAATGGTATAAAAATAGCACATCCACATTCAAACATATCACAAAACCTTCAATACAATATGGAAGTTTTGTATCATAATAAATCAACTCCAAATAAACTTAAATCCATCAAAGGATGATGACATAGATGAAATCAAAACCCTTTTTAAAGAAATATCTATTTTTATTTTTAAATCATTTTAGAGTCACATAATTATAAAATAAAATATTTACATTGAAAATATTCTTATAATATTTTAAGTGAAGCTTCGATGAGTTTATAATGGTAGAAAATATCCACACCCACCGTATAAGTTAAAAAAAGACATTATTACCTTAATTTTTTCGAAAATGTTAAAAAGTATTTGGAAAATGAAAGAAAGATTCCTTTATAAACATCTTATAAATAGTAAAAAAGGGTATAAATGACTTTAACCCATAGTCTATAAAATAGTAAGAATGTTTTGAAATACATTTTTAAGAAACATGGATGTGGATGATAAAGAGGTCCTAGTAGATAATTACGTATAAAAAACCTTGGATAATGAAGAGATTGTGAAATAAACCCTAACCTTGTACTTTTCCTTTGTAAAGGATATGTTAACCTCATTTATAATGCTGAAATTATTATTATTAAATTATGAAAGAATCATATACATTAATATGATATCATATATGATCTTTTAACATTGCTTTGTTAATAATATCTTAGTATTATCGTCGTTCCGGGTGTTAATGGATTCGTTTTTCTTTGTATTATTTGTTATGTGAGTCATAATAATTATGGATGGGATGTATCTTATTAATATCCAGAATTATATAAATTCTTTAAACATTATTTTTAATCATTAAATGAAAATTAGTCTTGAATGGATACGATGGGGAATGATTGTCATCGCGTTTGTGGAGACGGTAGTATGTACGTACGCACGAGCGACAATATCATTATTTTGATATTAAAATAATATATAATTAGATGATGTATCATATATACAGAATAATTATCATGTTATATTTGTTATTTACATGAATTACATATCATTATTATACTCATCCAAATAATAATGTATTGAATAACAATTACACCACGACTTGGAGACGGTAAGTCGTACGTACGCATGTATGGTGACATGTCATTCAAGGGATGGATAGAATAATGAATTTGATTGTACCATATTTATAATAACGTCACAGTAAATATAAGATACTGGATTTATTATCTTAGAATGGAAACAACAAAGAAAAAGGAAGTGGAAGAAGAAAGGAACTTGAAAGAGGGTGGTGAAAACATTGTCTCTTCTTCGGGTTCTTCCTTTTGATTGGATCAAAAGGGCTCCTTAGGTTGGATTTCTGATCAAACTAAAGCCTCTAGTTTTAATTTATTGAATTTGAGAGGATATTTGGGCTGGTTTTGGCCGAACCAAAAGTATTTGAAGGTATGAATTTGAAATAAAGGGGAGTGCCCTTTTATAAGAGGGGTGAGGGGCACCTTAGGAAAAACTTAAAATATTATTTTATAATAAATTCATATTCGGTTTATAATGGCTCCAAAGTGAATTATTTCAAGGATAAAGTGTGTATGGGTCGAAATAATTTCAACCAATAGATTTTAGATAGGTTTGTGTCACTATATTAACCTTATATTTTATTTTTAACTCTTAGTTAATTAGTTTGACATTTACCATGTCACTTTGTATTTTTATATTATATGGTTAATAAACTTACTATATAATTCCAAGAGACCCCCAAGTGGTCCATTAATGATACACCTATCATTATATAAGTCCTTTGGCCAAAACATAGATTTTTATAAATATAATATCAATTAATAATATAATATTTTTTAAAAAAACTCATTTATGTCAATTTTGACACTATTCACTAATTGATTTTTGTTAAAGTCATAAAAAATTTATTAATTAGAACAAAATTCATTTAAGTAATAATATCATGTCATATTAACCAATAAAATTCGTTTATTACATCAAAACTTTCAAACTATATTCATTTTAACATTTATAATACCAATTATTTTATTCTTTCATTAATAAAGAAAATACTGCATCATTATTGTGTCATAAATAAATTTAATTATTCAATGTCTAAAAATTATAAATAAAATAACATTATGTAGGAAATATTTTTATATTTCTAATGAATATTTATAGTCAAAAATAAAACATATATAACCCTATGTAAAAATTATTTTTCTAAAAGATATATGCTTATGTCATTTTTGTATTTACTTTAACTTAATTAATATAAAGTGTCATTATCACTTACAAGTGGCTCCATGGGGTCCCAAAATAGACCCAAAGATGTCCATGATCAGACATGTATCAACCAATAGGGTTATGACACCTTTTAGGGTAATTTAATATTATTATAATATTATTTGTTTACCCTTATTTACCGGATTTACCCTTTAACCATGGTAAATAAAATATTTACCGAAATAATTATTCAAAATGTCTAAAAATAAGATTTACCTATATACACAATTTGGGAATCCTGATTCCAAATATGGAATCCATTTTTCCAAATTTAAAATACAGAAGTGGCAGAAATTAATTTAAAATTAATTCCCGATGTCAAAACAAAAAGCGTGTTTTTAAGAAACAATAATTATCAAAAGATTGACACTTGTTTATGTCTAGTTTAAATGTGAAATTTTGTTCAATGACCAACATTGGATTAAATGGTAAAAATATATTATAAATATACTTTAAAACCACTCAAATTCATAATTTATCACTATTAATTATTTCGATTAAAAAAAGTTGTTTTTAATTAAAATTTAGTAATTTTCACTATTCATCAAAATATGAAAGTTATCAGAAAAGTACAAAAAATTCACCCTAATCTAATTTTGATATTATGAATCCAAAAATGAAGTCCATTTTGAAATATAAAATGTATAAAATTTCAAAAAGTGGGTATTACTATTCATAACGGCTAGTTTGATTGGTTGTGGTGTGTGTTAGAACTCGAAATTGCGTACAACACACGCTACTATATTATTCAAAGAGAAGAGTACCATGGAATCTTGGGGTGTTACATTCTCCCCTCCTTCAATAAATTGCGTCCTCACAATTTATGCTCGGTATTGGAAACTTGGGGTTGACATTTTAAAATATCTTAGTTGAAATCCCACATCGAAAAATGGATTAATGAGGCCTCTATTTAAAATAAAGAGTGGTAAGTATGAAGGTTACCAAAAATAACATATACTAGGGTTACATGTATGAAAACATGGATATGGAATAGAAATATAACCATCAATATCTGATGGAGAGTGGTATAGAACATGGCTATGAAAAGGCCAATAATCACAAAGCCATAAATTTGTGATGATCTAAGATGCCATCTAGGACAACGTTTTTGTTCTAAGTTTCTTTTCTTAATGTTGAGGAATTTATTTATGAGATTGGATAAGATCATAATGATATATAATTAATTTATAATTAGAGTTTTATCCATTAATAAATTTCTACCACAAACTCATCTTTCACCCCAATACATAATACAACTCAAAAATACTCTATTTATCCTAATCGTATAGGGTTCCAAATATAATGAATTTATAATTCACATATCATACCCCTTAAAAAAGAAACTACATTATACCATCCAGGAACTTCACTTATTCCAGTGGTAGGTGATAAATCCCGATCTCACTGTGGTTGTGGGTTTGATTCTCGCAGCTTTGTCCGACGCGACGGGTTGTCACACGTTCTGCATGTTGTCCTTTTATAAAAATCCAAAAATAAACTTTCAAGATTAATCCATTTCAACCTTTAGACTTATCCAAAATAATTCTATCCAAACTCACAGTCCAAAATATATAAGGATGTTAAACACAATGAAGATCTTTTTTTCATGTAATAACATGTGAACACTTTCATCATGTATTATTTTAAAACATGGTAACATCCTGAATTACCATAAAACCTTATTGATTACATTCATTATACCTTATTCTTTATAGAATAATAGATATAATCCTTATATCCAAAAATGTTGTGAACTCCCACAATGACAAATCATTAATCAGTTTCAATTTAGTCAAGAATATCTAATATAATTTATTCAAATCAACCATCTCTTATTCCAAAATCACTACCACATTATCATGACCATATTAAGGATTATCTTTCCTTGAAACATGTATTTTACCAAAAGTGTATCTCACTATTAAGTCACTTTTCTTAGAACCATATAATCTCAAATCCTCAATAAAATAGTACTGCAGCACAATCCTTATTTATCTCCATAATTCATATAACCATTATATTGTTGATACAACACTCAAATAAAATAATCTTATACTAACAGCATAAGGAAACTAGTCATTCTTATTTATATAAGGTAGTATCATAACTTGATTATTATCCAATAGCATCATTAAGGCATACTCTGATGATTTGGACATTGGTTCGCGTAGTGTCCCAACTCTTTACAGACGAAGCATTGTACATTTGAAAACTTTTTCTTACCCTTGCAGTCACGTACTTGGTGTCCTTTTTCTCCACACTTATATAAAACTCTCATTTCCTCTAAGCATTTACCAAGGTGATTATTTACACATTTATCACATATGGGAAAATCCTTCTTTCCCCTATTCCCTTTATCCATCTTTCTCTCTACCATCCTTTTCTTATATTTCTTCCCTTCAAAGCCATAGGACTCGGAGAATTCTTTACTAATCTTACTAACACATGATATTATTTCTTCATATGTTGAGAATACATGTGAGACTATTTCCCTTCTAAATGTTTTGTTAATACCATGAATGATATGACTCTTCTTACTCTATGGATCATACTTATTGCTGGAGTTCTCATTCCTTCTACTGGGCACCATTTCTAAACAATGGCATACACTAGGTCAGTTTATGAATCGCAATTCATAATTCCAAACATGTAAAATACCTAACGTAAATAGAACAGTTTATGGATATAATCCATAATCTTAAAAATGTTTTCTTTGAGAATATATATACTCATAAACCCTTTATAGTAGTTTGTAAATAAAATGAGAATTATCCTAAGTGTATCCCCTGGGAGTGTCGTAACCAAGAGTGCAGCAAGGCCCATTGTCGTGCACTAGTTTCCGTTCGAGTCTAGCTCAAAGCGGTGTTTTTGGGTTTTACCCCTACGTACATCTGTGCCAGATCCGCCTCTACCTGCTCATATCCAGACAGGGATGTATTTCTTGGAAAACTCAAAAAATCTCTACAATACCAAAATTCTTGGAAGTTCTTATATACTAATCCTCAAAGTCTATCTTAGGGCTATGTTCTCTAATTAGAGTTTATCTAAATCTAGTTTCCAAGGTTATTGATAAACTTCCTCTAATACCAACTGTAACGCCCCGACCCCAGTTACCTAGAGTCAGTGCATTATTTTAATACATTGGCATGATTACAAGGAATCAAGTCCCGAAGGACCGATCGGTTTAGCAGTCTTGGAAAATAGATTGCATACATGAATGTTACATTATACTTTATAACATACAACACAACATAAATAATCCTTTATTAATGCCATTATTTCCTTAGCTTAACCCTGAATATCAATCACAATACACTTCTTGGAATCCTGGAAAAACAAAACATAGAAAGAGGTGAGCTCAAATGCTCAGTAAGGGTAAGCAATACATCGGAAAATAATATAAATATTAAGCATGGTGAATAATTGAAACCGCATGCCTTTACCAATAATAAATATGAATACTTTTATGGAAAGAATATGAACTGATTAAATAATTCCATAATAAAACATAATCATGGGTATTCTATTAGTCTAATGACCACATGAACCATCAATATTATTTCCATAATGAGGGAATGTATAATGCCAGACATTCTTAAACATTTTGTCAAGGCCTTGGCCAAGACGTCTAAAAATGATTAAGGCCTCGACCAAAACCACAAATCAAATTGGGAAAAGGCCTCATCCAATTACACGTCTAGTTATCTCATGACAGATACCAATGAATTGAGGAGATATAATGGGCTCCACCCATCACTTACTAAGTCCAATACATTCCTTATATGAAAAGGTTTAAACATATCATAAACATTCTTATTAAAACTAGTGTAAAATATGTCAATACTTTAACCATAAATATTGAATGGTATAAAAATAACACATCCACAGTCAAACATATCACAAAACCTTCAATACAATATGGAAGTTTTGTATCATAATAAATCAACTCTAAATAAACTTAAAATCCATCAAAGGATGTTGACATAGATGAAATCAAAACCCTTTTTAGAGAAATATCTCTTTCTATTTTGAAATCATTTAAGAGTAACATAATTATAAAATAAAGCATTTACTTTGAAAATATTCTTATAATCTTGTAAGGGAAGCTTCGACGAGTTTATAACGGTGGAAAATATCCACACCCACCGTATAAGTTAAAAAAAGACATTCCTACCTTAATGAAGAGATTGTGAAATAAACACTTACCTTGTACTTTTCCTTTGTCAAGGGTAGGTTAACCTACTGTATAATGGTTAAATTATTGTTATTAAATTATATAAGAATCATATACATTAATATGATATCATATATGATCTTTTAACATTGCTTTTTTAATAATATCTTAGTATTATCGTCATTCCGGGTGTTAACGGATTCGTTTTTCTTTGTATTATTTGTTATGTGATTCATAATAATTATGCATGGGATGTATATTATTCATATACATAATTATATCAAGTCTTTAAACATTATTTTTAATCATCAAATTAAAATTAGTCTTGAATGGATACTATGGGGAATGATTGTCATCGCGTTCGTGGAGACGGTAGTCCGTACGTACGCCCGAGCGACAATATCATTATTTTGATATTAAAATAATATATAATTGGATGTTGTATCATATATACAGAATAATTGTCATGTTATATTTATTATTTACATTAATTACACATCATTATTATACTCATCCAAATAATAATGTATTGAATAACAATTACACCACGACGTGGAGACGGTAAGTCGCACGTACGCATGTATGGTGAAATGTCATTCAAGGGATGGATATAATAATGAATTTAGTTGTAAAATATTTATAATAACATCACAGTATATAGAACATACTAGATTTATTATCTTATAATGGAAACAACAAAGAAAAATGAAGTGGAAGAAGAAAGGAACTTGAAAGATGGTGGTGAAAACATTACCTCTTCTTCGGGTTCTTCCTTTTGATTTGATCAAAAGGGATCCTTAAGTTGGATTTCTGATCAAACTAAGGCCTCTAGGTTTAAGTGAGGTAAGTTGAGAGGATATTTGGGTAGGGTTTTTCCGAACCAAAAGGCTTTTAAGGTATGAATTTGAGATAAGGGGGAGTGCCCTTTTATAAGAGGGGTGAGGGGCACCTTAGGAAATACTTAAAATATTATTTTATAATAAATTCATATTCCATTTATAATGGATCCAAAGTGAATTATTTTGAGGATAAGGTGCGGATGGCTCTAAATCCTTTCAACCAATATATTTTATACAGGTTTGGGTCACTATATTAACCTTATCTTTTAGTTTTAACTCTTAGTTAATTAGTTTGACATTTACCATGTCACTTTGTATTTTTATATTATATGGTTAATAAACATACAATATACATTCAAGAGACCCCCAAGTGGTCCATTAATGACACAAATATCATTATATAAGTCCTTTGGTCGAACCTTAGATTTTTAAGAATAGAATATCAATTAATAATATAATATTTGTTTTAAAAAATCATTTATGTCAATTTTGACACTATTCACTAATTGATTTTTGTTAAAGTAATAACAACTTTATTAATTCGAAAAAAATTCATTTAAGAAATCCTAGAATGTCATATTAACCAATAAAATTCTTTTATGGCATCAAAACTTTCAAATTGTATTTATTTTAACATTTATAATACCAATTATTTAATTCTTTCATTAATAAGGAAAATGATGCATCATTATTGTGTCATAAATAAATTTAATTATTCAATTTCTAAAAATTATAAATAAAATACCATTATGTAGGAAATTTGTTTATATTTATAATTAATATTTATAGTCGAAAATATAACATATATAACCCTATGTAGAAATTATTTTTCTAAAAGATATGTGCTTATGTCATTTTTGTATTTACTTTAACTTAATTAATATAAAGTGTCATTATCACTTACAAGTGGCTTCATGGGGTCCCAAAATCAACCCAAAGATGCCCATGATCGTACATGTATCAACCAATATTGTTAGGAAAAATTTTAGGGTGATTTAATATTATTATAATATTATTTTTTTACCCCTATTTACCGGATTTACCCTTTAACCATGGTAAATAAAATATTTACCAAAGTAATTATTCAAAATGTCTAAAAATAAGAGTTACCTATTTACACAATTTGGGCATCCTGATTCCTAATATGGAATCCATTTTTCCAAATTCAAAATACAGAAGTGGCAGAAATTAATTTAAAAGTAATTCCCACTGTCAAAACAAAAAGCGTGCTTTTAAGAAACAATAATTATCAAAAGATTGACACTTGTTTATGTTTGGTTTAAATGTGAAATTTTGTCCAATGAACAAAATTGTATTAAATTGTAAAAATATATTCTAAATATACTTTAAAACCACTAAAATTCATAATTTATCACTATTAATTATTTCGATTAAAAAAGTTGTTTTTAATTAAAATTTAGTAAATTTCACTATTCATCAAAATATAAAAGTTATCAGAAAAGTACCAAAAATTATCCATAATATAATTTTGATATTCCAGATCCAAAAATAAAGTCCATTTTGAAAGATAAAATGTATAAAATTTCAAAAAGTGGGTATTACTATTCATAATGGCTAGTTTGATTGGTTGTGGTGTGTGTTAGAACTCGAAGTTGCATACAACACACGCTACTGTATTATTCAAAGAGAAGAGTACTGTGTAATCTTGGGGTGTTACAACTGTGCATATGTTCATATGATATAAAAAATTATAACCTCAACATATTCTTTTGAATAAATATTGTTTTCTATTATAAATTACTGGTATATATGAAGTTATTTAATGGATCCTTCATTAATGGTCTCTATATGATACTCATTTTAAAGAATATCTTTAAATATTAATAGGTTTCATCAAGGAATAATATAAAACAAAGAATTATTTATTAAAAAAAATTCACCACCACGTACACGTATATTCATTCTTCTAGAACATTCGATAAATTTTCACTACTATTTAAGGTACTTATATGATCATTTACTAACTCTTCGGGAGATTTAAAAAATGATAAACATATATTAGTTCTTTGGAAGTATTTAATTAATATTATTTTTCTTCATATATATATATTGTAATTATTTTTATGTAATAAATAAATTTTTATTTTTTATTTATTCAAATTCATAAAAATAATTTTAATTATTTAATAATTAGATATTTGTAATTAGTATTTACTCATTAATAGTTATATATTAATATTAATAAAAAGATTTTTAATTAATAATTTATAATAACAAATAAAAAAATAGTGTTTAATAATTCATAATAATATATAGATTATATAAATATATTTATAAATACATTATATAAATAATAAATGTATTAATAATTAAAATATATGTATATATAATTTAGCAACATATTCAATGAAATTATCACCAAATATTAAATATGATATTTTTAAATTATAAAAAATAGAATGAGGTTTAACTATCTCTAATTTCTTATTTTAGAATAGGTATAAAACCCCCTCAAAAATATGTTTTCTTATAATAATAAAAATAATAGTGATAATGATAACATTATAGGTAATTATTGAGGGGTTACAAATAATAATAATAATCTTGGTAGTTATTCAGGAAAAAAATTATTCACTCCTTTCTGGGAAACAATTTCTTTATTTATTTCCATTGATGGTGAATATTGATATTATATAATATGTATAACCACACTTCTAGAGTGTATAATTAATATATAATGTTATTGATTTTAAACGTTTTACGTGTGAATTATTCATATAAATATTGAGATAATATTATAAATGATTATGTTGGATTATTTTATGTAAAGAATGTGATACTCAATATTTACCTAAATCACCATGAAAAACATGTGATATATATTTAGGATCAAATAATAATAAATGATTCAAATTTATAGATGTATCATTCTTAAAACATTTAAAATTTTCAAATACTAGGTGGGTGAAACTATATATACTTCATAATCGATACTTCATTTAAATTTTGTAAATTTACATTCAATATAGTCAGTAATTATTTAAATAATTTACCTTAATAATAGGTATCCCATGATAAATTATCATATAGGGGGAATTTAAAATAACTGTAAAATAATGATAAATTCTCCCATATGTGGAAATTTAGAAGATATACATCCATTAAATAAATTTATGATTCCCTATGATAGATTCATACTATTTTATCAATAAATTGAATCTAACATATTCTTTTATCATAATTTTCATCATAATTAATCCCAGATGACCCAAATGATCATGTCATATAATAAATTTACTAAGATTAGTAAAATTATATATCACCATTTCTATTCAACTATACATATATTATTAATATATAAATAAAATTAAAGCATAAAATATTTTTTAAAATCATTTTTGTTTTATATTATAAATTCTTTTTATATTAGAGCTATTATACAACCCCATTATCCAAGGTCTCTGTATGATATTTATTTTTAATAATATCTTTATTTATTAATATATTTCCTCAAGAATTAATTTAAAACAAATAATTACTTATTATAAATTATAAACCACCACGTAGACATTTATTCACTCTTTCGAATCTTTTGATTAATTTTTCACTACCTGTTAAGGTATTTGTATAATCATGCATAAAATATTCGAGATCATTGATTAGTAATATACATCTATGACTTCTTGATAAGAATTTAATTATTATTTCGTATTTTATGTAATAAATTACATTTTATATTTTATTTATCCAAATATATAACAATAATTATAATTAATCAATAATTAATAATTAATAGTTAATAGTTAATAGTTACTCATTATTAGTTAATTAATATTTAAAACAAGAATTTTAATTAATTTTTTATAATTGATACAATATATAAATGTTATGTGTGTGTGTGTATATATATGTAATAACGATTAATATATACATATATAATTTTATGGAAGATTCTATGAAACCATCGCCAAATATTAAATATGAATTTTTAAAATTAATAAAAAAATGGAGTTTTAATAGTCATTAATTACTTATTTTAGAAGTGGTTTAAAACCTCTAAAAATATAAATTTTATTTAAAAACATATTTAAAAATAATAAATATAATAATCAAGGTAGTTTTTGAGGAGTTAGTTAGTAATAAATCAACACACTCACCCAACGTGCCAAGTTACATCAGACCACACACCACCCAAGGATTGGACCACCCCTAATGGAACCATATAAAATTATTAAATGGATCAAAGGCCACACATTGAATTACTAATTAATTATCCCATATCCATGACTTGCATCATAACCACATCATCATTTTTGTTTCTCTATTTTTTGACCAAATCATTGCCCAGTGTGTTAGAACCATCTAACCCATGAATATCTTCCTTCTCACTCTCCCATTAATTGATAGTTCTTTCATTTATTTATTTTATATGTATCCTTAGATATGGTAATAACAACAAAAATGCACACACTTAATGGGAAATGTTAGGTAAAACCACCACCCCCCTTAGGGATTAGTCCACCCCTAACTAGACCGCACCAATTAATTAAATAAAAGGAAGTCCCACACATTTAATAGAAAATTAATTGGATAATAATCATGCCTTGCATCAGGACTACATAATCACTTCATTTTCATAGATTTTTTATTTTTCCTTTCCCAGACCATTGTCATCATCCACACAATCAACATATTCTTTCTAACCCTCTCATAAATGGATGAAATTATATTTCTTTCATTTCACTTTTTTATCCACGTAATTTGATAGACCATTGGAACTATCTACCATTTTGGTGTTTCCTTCTCACACACCTATTAATGGATGGAATTTCAAGGATCGTATAAAAAATAGACACATGTTAACCCACCACATCACCCAATATATCTTGCCATAAGAACTGAAGCACGTTTTAGATCACCATAGGCATATCGAAACAAATCAAGTGGTAATGATTTCACCTTGCAAATCCAATAAAACACAACAAGGATTCTGCTCAGAAATCTATCATGATTTATCCATACCTTGAATATCCATGAACATAAATAAGTTGTACCAAATAAAAGAAACTACCAAATATACTATATCAGATAAAAAATAATATCTAAATATTAGCATCAATTTATAATCTAAAAGTAAAATTAGTATAACATCCCATATAAATGATAAACAAAATAAATGTATGGTTAGTGTTGTTGATACATAAACTCCTCAAAAACACCAACATTGGAGGTTCCCTAAAACACTAAACATGATCCAACTCCATAAAACCCATGGTCACCACCAACTGTAAAACTAATAAGGGTAATGAAGACATCAAGAACCACCACCATAAAATGTGGATCTTTTACCTTTACTTATATCGAATATAACCAATTATTTATACACCCAATGGATATATATAGGGTGTGAGGCAAAGTCCTTATAGGATACCACCAACAAAATATATAATAAAATTATCACAACCTGTCCTAGAGGGGCCCATTCAGTGAATAACCCAAGCCCTCCTTTGATAGGTTAGGGGCTGGTGACCAGTACCGAGTAGGCATATCCCACAAATGGGAGGCATTTTCCTAAGTATCTATACACATGAACATAAGCCCAAATGCTGAAATATAAAAACACTAAGTAGACAAAGCATGCATACACTAAGATACCAACCATAGAGTACGACAATAGGAAAAGTGGAAAGTAAACAGGGCCAGAATACATCCCACTAAAAGAAAGAGTATGAAAAATTGAATGAAAAATTTCTTGAATCTCATCCACAAAAAACCCTAATAGAAGGATAGGTGTAGGATGGTTGTCTGAAGTCATAGGAGCACACCTCATCTGTCTGATCACTCTAAGAACCACTTGGTCCTGGTCTACCTAGGACTCTATCAAAGATTCGATCATTTGCACAAGACATGACACGTGTGGGAAAAGTCCTTATAGGGGTGAGTAAAACAATACTCAATAGGATACCCTGAACCATAAAGTAACACCACTAAGAAATAAATTAAGTATAACACAAAGGAAACACACGAAGTACAGTCATCTCACACGGTTATAAGTCTACAGTATGCAAAATAGGGTTATTAGACGTAGTCCACATAACACCAAGTATCTATAACACACATAGTGTCGATAACACACATAGTTTATATAACACATAGAGTGTGCATAAAAAATGGAGTGTCCATAACACACGGAGTGTGGATAACACATGGAGTGTCGATAACAGACATAGTTTTGATAACACACAAAGTGTTGATAACACCCAGAGTGTCGATAACACATAGAGTGTCGATAACACACAGAGTGTCGATAACACACAGAGTGTCGATAACACACAGAGTGTCGATAACACACAGAGTGTCGATAATACACAGAGTATTGATAAAAAATGTAGTGTTGATAATCCATGAAACCCCCAAATCGTGTAGTCACTAAGTCACATAGTCTCAAGATCACAGCCAGCTGTAAGATTCTGCTCGTAGCGCACTTTTTCTGAGAGAACCTACTCTTCAAAACAAAAGGTACTGTGGAAAATTCTATAAAAACTCAGTTAGAGTATCTCAAAAGTACCTTATCATCGCAAGGGTCTCAATTATGCAAACGTCTCATAAAACTGACACATGGTTTGAAAGTTACAACCATTTTAGTAAAAACTTCTGACCCGGCCTAACCCGCCGACCCGACCTGGTCTGGTCCGGCCGACCCAACCCGGCCCAACCCATTGGTCCCGAGCCATTGGGCCTGGCTATATGGGCTTCTATACCACTGGATCTAGCCTTCTAGGCTATTAGAGCGGCCCGATATGCCCAACTGGCCTGCTATATGCGGGCCGACACCTTCTACCGCACGCAGCCAACCTAGCCGCATGTGCTCGGTCAACACAGTGCTATCGTGGTCAACACGGATGTCCACCATGTCCCCGGCCTCCCCTATAGCCTCCGCTACCACGGGATCCATGTGGCCCCTCGCCGCCGCATCCCTGGTCACTTCCCACGGCCTCCACCGCTGCAGGCTCCCACCCAGTCCCACCTGAACCGCATTCTGCCTCTGCCGATGGTGACTCGCCTGCCTCACACTCCACCTGAACCGGGACCCCCACTAGGCCAAACCTAGTTCCTCTATCATCCTCCCTTCCAATGGCCCACTTTTCATCATGATCCCTGCCTGAAATGGCCATATCCGCTGCTCTGGTCGTTGTTGTGCACCACCGACTTGCGTCATTGCACCTCTGTGGTGTCGTTGTGGTGTCAAATCCTCAATCTCATATCATTGCGCCACAGATCGATGACACAAAAATCCTATGATCATGTTTCATTAAGAATGAGAAATGAAGAAGGATTGGAGGAAAGAGATAAATTCACAAGAATTCCCAAAGAATAGATCTTGTCCTTTTTTCTATTGTCCTCGATCTGTTCATGTTAGAATGAAGAACTGAGTGGGAATAAATCAAATCTCTTTAACAAAATAAATCTTGACAATAAAACCACTTAAATTATCCACCCCACAAGGATGACCGAACCACGTATCAACTTGTTCATGGTTTGGTCTGCATTTTTCATTGAAAATTAAGAATGGTGGAAAGAATCACAGAGATACAACACCCTACCTCAAGGTTTGGATTGATTATTGATGAAGATATATTTCATTGTCATCGTCGACGAGTTCCTCCACTTCACTGGTGCAATGATTCACAATCTACTCAATCTGTTTTCATCGTTCTTCGAGAGGGTTTCCTTTCACATCTCAGAGGAATTTTAGGTCTATAATGATAACCCTGAATTCCCTAAAAAATGTTTGACTAAAAAGAATACCAATGTTGAATCAATAAAATATTTTTTATTAAAATATTTTAATGATGTTCACATCCAAAAACTAACTTTCACATTTGGCCCACACTAGTTGATGTTAGGACCCTCATAAGGTAAATTTGTTGTTATAAATGCAATGGTGCCCTTGAATTTCGGTTCTGGGCACCCATTTAGAATTTATTCCATTTCAAAGAAAAACTTCCCACGCACTTTATTAAAAACTGAATATTTTTCATCGATTTTTTTCAGGCACACCAAGCCTCAGAATCTCATACCGTTTCAATGACTGGTCTCTGAATTTTCCTAATTAATTTATAAAAAAAAAATTGAGAAAATTTGAGTCATTACAAAGATTCTCTATGGACATTATATCTAGTTTAAAACACCATTTTTGAAATATCAAATTTGTTTTATAAATCAATAAGTAAAAAAATAATTTTACAAATTCTTTCCTTTTATAATGTCAAGGAAAGTTCTAAAATAATAATTAATAAGGTATGTAAAGCATGTAAGCAAGGGAAACATGGAATACTCATCATCACAATATTCAAATAATAAAGTGAAATATAAAGTGATAACACATATCAACAATTAATGACATAAGAAACTTGGGATCTAATATTTGGGTAAAAAATTATAGTAAAGTGGAAACTAAGACTCACTCATGAAACACTGGACAACCTATGTAAACCTAACAAAAATCTAACTCGAAATTACCCACATGGAATCTCTTGGTGACACCCCCTAACTAGGGAATGGCATACACTTTTGGAATAATCACTGCACAATCTAGGCTAGTGTATCACCCATCAATGTATACTAAAAAATACCTAAGGTCTTCCTTATGCAACTGAACTACAAGTAATTTCTAAAACATAGTCAACATCATCAATTAAAAAATAAACAATTCCCCTTAATAATACAAGGCTTCAAAATAAATGGAATATCATTCAAAAACCAATTCTATTTTGAAAACCTCCATTAAAATTCAATTGAAATCAAAAATCTTTTTAACGAATTTTATTAAACACCTCATAAGAATAAATCTTTTTTTAAGGTAAAAACCAAGTAAAACCCCCACTTTTCCAACATGAGGTTAATAGAAAATGGAAAATCTTAATATACCAATTAAAATAAAATTTAAATCATGTACTAAAGTTATAAAATAGGAAAGATCCAATTATAGAGACACCTACATTAAATCTGATGTGAACTCATTTTCTTCATAAAACATCACAAGATAAGGGAAATGGGGTCCTCACAAACCTAAAAACTCAAGATATTAAAATTAAAAAAATTCCCTAGGCTTAGAATTTCCATCATGGCTAGCCATAGTACTATAAAAAATAAATAAGAAATTATAGGTAACTATAAAAGGAATAGTAGAGGATTCCATAAGAAATAAATAGTTTTACTTAAAGGAACTCACAAGAATCCACATGATATTGCCAAGGATAAAGTAGAAATATATCTCCACTATTAGGGAGTACTTAGGTCACACTAATATATAAAAAATAAGAATAATGGGGATAAAAATTTAATGGTGTATAAGAGGACTTCTGAAATATTCTTGTCTAGGTAGATAAGGTAATGATGTGACCTCCCTTAATCATTATATAATGAAAATCCCTATAAAACACTTCTATTGCATGGGTTGTATCATGGTTAAGATTCCCTTATTCATGGAGAAATGACCCCATGGGCAGGACCTCACATTGTGACCCTTAACTTTGGTATATCCCCTTTGTGGTGCGATATACACTCATCACAGTTTGAGGGTTCATATCTGACCTATTTTAGGGAAATCTAGGTTATGTAGTAACATCCATAATTCATGAAAAAAACTATTATAGTCTATAACTATATCTTACTCAAATATTGAAAAATTTCCAACAATAGTTATATAAATCAATAAATGATAAAAAATTAATAAATAGTGAATTTTGGACATGAAAATGTAACCATGTGTGTCATAATTCTCCCCACAAAATCTATTTTGTCCCCCAGAAATTTATTAGGGATCCAATTAAAAGAAAATAGGAGGAATTTTTTTCATTTCAGTGCATCACACTCATATTTATCTTGGTTATCACTGCCTCACTTTCATATCCCACATACCAAAAGAATTGATTTACCTTACATCACTATTTCCTGATGCCCTAGAATGTGGATAGGCTACTCAACCATGGTGGTTTCATGATTCAAATTTATACACTCCCACTCAACCATATGAGAAGGGTCTGAATGATACATATTCTATGGGTAAACATGGAATACATCATGAATTTATGTAAACTATGATGGTATGTCTAGATAGTATCATACTTTCCTAAGATGCTCCAAAATCCCAAATATCCCAGCATAACATAGCCTCAAATTTCCATTATTTACCATATAATAATGTCCCAGTTAAGGATAATCCTTGAGAAATAGATAATCACCAACAAAAAATATAATAGAAAATAATGCAGGTCAATATATGATTTTTGGTATTATTGAGTCATTGCAAATTTCTTCCAAATCAACCGATCAATACTCATTATCTCCTGAATAATGATTTTCCCCAGTAAAGAATACTCACCCATTTATGTCTAACAAATAGGGGACCAACATGAATATCCATAAAAATATTATAATGGATCCATATTTATCATGGAATTATAGTTGTTATTATATGAAAACTCAAAAAATGATAGATTTTTATCCCATGAGACAACAAAGTTAGAACTCATGCTCAGACCATATTATCTAGAATATATATACCTTGCTATATTTTTTCATTAAATTTAGAAACCATCACTAACTAAACACCCTTCCAAAACTGGGAAGTAAAGTATGAGTCTCAATATGGTACAATAGCCAAATGCATGTAGTGAAGATTTGAAATATCTTCAACATTCAGTTGTCAAATCTATTCCATGTTTACTGGTGCCTTAATAGGAAGAAAATGAGATTATTTCATCAATCTATTGATAATAACCCATATATATTTCTTCCCACTGGTAGTTTAAGGAAATATAATCACAAATCCCATGGAAATCACATCCCACTTCCATACATAAATGGGGAGAAGTTTCGATAATAATGTGGCCCTCTAGTGTTTGGATTTAATTTTATGTATGGTGAGGAACTAATATACAAAATTAGTAATCTCCCACTTCATCTTGGACTACCAATACCAGATCTTCAGATTATAAAACATCTTTGTAGCCTTGTGGTGTACTACCCAGCAATAATGGTTCCCACTTTCAATCATTTCCTACCTCAAAGGATTTTACTAAAGCCCTAGCACTTAAGGTAAGACATCTTCTCGATTCGAATTCACTCCTCAAATGATGAGTCAGCCTTTATCAAATCCAGACATAGCTACCCACCATCATCTTTCATTCCCAAGATCATCTTGACAAAAAAAATCATCAAATACCACTCTTCCATTAATTCCGTCATTGCCTATGTTGGTGATTTCCAACTTAGAGCATCAATGACCAAATTTTATTTTCCAAGATTAGAAGAAATATAAAAAAAATCTGGAGATACTCCACCCAACATATTTGTTGTAAGTTCAAATCTCCCTGTTTGAAAATATACCTCATACTTTTATGATCAAAATATATCGTAAATCATTCCACAAAGAGTAGTGACACCATGTTTTGAGTGCATGCATAACTACTTCCAACTCAAGATCATGGGTAGGGTAGTCTTCTCATGAGATCGTAACTATCAAGATCCATAGGCTACCACCTATCTCCCCTACATCAATACACACCTGAAACCCATACCAGAAGCATCACAAAAAACCTCATAACCCAAACCCAATTCTAGAAGAATCAAAATTGGTTCGGAATAAAAACCCACCTTCAACTCCTCAAAATACCTCTAAAATTTTCCATTCCACTCAATCTTTACACCTTAAAGTTTTCATTAGATATGCAATCTTGGAGAAGTCCCAAACAAACCTCCTATAATAACCTTCTAACCCCAAAAATCTTCTGATCTCAAACAAATTTTTGGGCCTCTCCTAGGACATAACTGCCAATACCTTTTTAGGATCCACTAAGACACCCCCCTCAGATATAACATGCCCCAAGAAATTTACTTATTGAATCCAAAAATCACATTTGGAAATCTTACCATATAGAAAATGTTCCCTCAAAGATCAATAAATGATATCCAAATGGTACACTTGCTCCTTGTCTGACTTAGAGTAAACCAAAATATCATACATGAACACCCCTACAAAAGAGTCCAAGAATCGATGGAAGATCCAATTCATCAATGCCATAGACACCATAGGAGAATTAGTTAGTTCGAATGGCATCACCATAAACTCAAAATTCCCATATCAGCTCCTAAATACTATCTTAGTTATATCCTCTTCTCAGACACTCAATTGGTGGTACCCTGACCATAGCTCAATCTTGGAAAACCAACAAGCCCCTCTAAGATGAAAAAATAGATCATAAATCTTGGTTAAGGGATATTTTTCCTTGATGGTCACTTGATTTAACTTCTGATAGTCAATGCAGTGTCTGAGGCTCTTGTATTCCTTGTTATAAAAGAGGACAGTCGAAGCCCATAGTGACATGCTAAGATGAATAAATCCCTTAGCCTTGAGATCCGCAATCTAGAATTTAAGTTCTACCAACTCATCAGGTGCCATATGGTAAGATGGAATAAAAATGGGCATCGTTCCAAGGAATGGGTCAATAGTAAACTCAACCTCTCTCTATGGTGGTAAACTAGAAAAATCATCTAGAAATACCTTGGGGTACACACACCACCACAAGAAGTGGACTACCCAAACAAGGGTTGACAATATCAAGAGACATCTCTGAAAATTAGTATGAGATTACCCCAGTATAAGGAACAACATGTCCCTCCCTTCCTGATCTAGAGTCCCACTCACCCTGGAAAACTTGAGTAACCCCGTCGAAAGATAAAAAATGAACTTGAAAACAATATCAGTCTATCTAGGCCTTAACATCGATGATCCAGTCCATGCCAATAATCAAGTATAATATGTCAAGATTGATCACTAAGAAGTCACACTCCACCTCAAAGTTGGCTATCATCACTCGACATGTGGGACACATAAATCTTTATTAGAACCTATTTCCCAAAGGTGTGGAAAGATCCAATAATAATTTCATAAGCTCCAAATTCAATCCCAACACATCATATAACTTTGAATATATAAAATAATGAGTAGAACTTGTATCAAACCAAGCAAGCACCATAGAAGACGAAATTAACAACGTACCTCTTACAGTAGTTAGCCCTGCTTTTGATTTCTCTAGTGCATACTCAGTTGCATAAAGTCATCTAGTCTTAGCCACATGAACATTCACTATAAAAAAAATGACCACTGTAGAAGGGGTTGTTTTTGACTTTAGAAGGGGTTATAACCCCTTCTAAAGACATTAGCGACAGTTATGAGGAACCGCCGCTAATGTGCTCGCCTACTGTTAGTAGAGGCGGTTATGAGTAAGCGCTGGTACATGCGTGATGAATTTAGTGGCGGTTACATTAGAGGGGGTTTAAACCCCTTCTAATGTTGTCCAAAATTTACCATTTTAGCAGCGCTTATAGCCTTAACTGTCCCTAATAGAAGGCATTAGGGTTGATTTTAACCACCCCTAATAGTTGATTGAATTAGGGGCGGTTTTACACAACCGCCCCTAATGCTTTTTTTTAACCTGCGCAATGTAATTGTCTCTGGTGCCACCCCCAGTGTCCCTGTGTCCCCCCGTGTCTGTTCGGTGTCCCTGTGTCTGTCCCCTCTGTGTCTGTCTGGTGTCCCCGTGTCTGTCCCCCCCCCCCCCGGGTTTGTCCCCGTGTCTGTCTGGTGTCTCCCGACGTGTCCCTGATCTGGTGCCCCGGTGTCTCCCAGGGCGTGTGTGTTGTGTCCCCCGGTCGCCCCGGTGTTCCCCCCATCGTGTCTGTCTGGTGTCTCCCGATGTGTCCCTGGTCTGGTGTCTCGGTGTCACCCCGGGCGTGTGTGTTGTGTCCCCCGGTCGCCCCAGTGTTCCCCCCATCGTGTCTGTCTGGTGTCTCCTGACGTGTCCCCGGTCTAGTGCCCCGATGTCTCCCCGGGCATGTGTTTTGTGTCCCCCAATCGCCCCGGTGTTCCCCCCATCGTGTCTATCGGGTGTCTCCTGACGTGTCACTGGTCTGGTGTCGCGGTGTCGCCCCCTTCATGTGTGTTGTTGTCCCCCGGTCGCCCCGTGCATGTGTGTTGTTATCCCCTAATCACCCCGTGTGTGTGTCCCCCGGTCCATCCACAGGTGTCGTCCACTTATTTTCCAAAATAAAGGAGTCGGCGGGATTCGAACCAGTTATCTCCTACACAGGCCGCCTCCTCTCAAACCACTACACTGGTTCCCGTTCTTTGATATGTTATATATATTGTTCTATTTATATATATTTATAAGTTTATTAAAATATAAATTATTTGCATAATATATTTAAATACATATAATATGTTTATTAAAATATGCATATATATTAATAAACATATATATATTAACAAATTTACTTATAATTTATATATTATTGTATTTATATATATTAATAAGTTTATTAAAATAAAAATTATTTAAATAATATATTTAAATGCATATAATAAGTTTATTAAAATATGCATATATATTAATAAACATATATATATTAACAAATTTACTCATAATTTATATATTATTGTATTTATATATATTAATAAGTTTATTAAGATAAACATTATTTGCATAAATTATTTAAATAAATAACATGTATCTATATTTATATGAATATAAATATATATGTATATATATATTTTCTGCACACCTCTATAAATTATATATTTACATATATTTAAATAAAATTATGTATGCATGTATTTATAAATACATTTATATCAAACACACACAAACACAAATATGTATTTATATATTTATTTTTAATTGTTTATATTTATTTGAATACACGTATATATATATATATATATTACCCAAATATATTATGAATTTATATATATACATATTATATTTATACGTACAAAATTAATATATATATATATATATATTACATATTTATGTGAATATAATATATTATACATTTTATAAATACATTCATATATGTATACAATATATACTATATATATATATTGATTTTTTTTAAGAAAATAGTAGGGGTTCACAACCCCTCTGATCTTAAATTAGAGGGGGTTGTGAACCTCCTCTAATGTAAGACATTAGTGGGGGTTTAAGAGGGGGTTTTGAACCCCCACTAATGTCTTACATTAAAGGGGGTTTTGAACCCCCACTAATATCTTACATTATAGGGGGTTGTGAACCCCCACTATTTTCTTAAAAAAAACAAATTCTATATAACACACACACACATAACACCTCTAAAATCCAACTGAATATATGTTTGTGTGTGTGTGTGTTTGTGTGTGTAGTGCCTCTAACCGAATATATAGTGCCCGCAACTAAATATATAGCGCTACTAATTATTAGAGTAGCGACAGTTTTAACATAACTGTCTCTAAAATCCAACAACATATTAAAAGAATGCTAAAAAATTTAGAGGGGGTTGTGAACCCCCTCTAAATTCGATGATTAGAGGGGGTTGTGCAGAACCCCCTCTGATGTTACAGAAAATGAATTTAGAGGGGGTTGTGCTTAACCCCCTCTAAATAACCCCCTCTAATGTACTGTTTTTTGTTTGTAGTGATTCCCCTTGGATTGAGAATTAGACCTTCCACCCTTGGAATAATCAGTACAAATCTTCAAACCCTTGGTGATAGTGGATCTCGCCTTAATTCCTTAGGATATCCTTTCACAAAAACATTTCAGATGGGCAGTTTTTTCACAACGATGATAAGTATTGGGACCTCCACATGTTCAGTTTGGTATGACCAGGCCTCCCACACTAATAGTAAACAATCGGTTATTGTCCAAACAAATCCCTTGAAACTGGTCCTAAAGAAAACTAGATACCATTGTGCTTCCTTTTCTAGATAGAAGATACACCCTAGAAAATGACTATACCAACTGAATCTCCTCTCAAACTTGTCTTTATAACTATTTCAGCCTCTACCAAAGCTATTTTGTTGACTACCTCCATGAAAGTCAGAAGGAAAATGAGAATCAACATTGTCCGAATATCATGCCTCAGTCCCAACTCAAACCTCTGAGCCTTTAGGTACTCATTAGTGATAATTTTTGGTTCCAAGTGCACCAACTTAGCAAAACATGTGGAATGATCCATAACTGTATGCTCTCCCTGCTCTAAGTTTAGAAATTCATGGGTCTTCTCCACATGTAATGTCTCATGATAAAACTGCTAATTGAATATTTTCTTGAAAGAAGCTCTAGCAAGATGCTCGTGCAACTTAGTTTGCACAACAGAGTTCCACCATCTCTTTCCCAATCCTTCAAGAATATATGTCGAAAACGCCACCTTATAGTCCTCATAAGTCTTTAAGAAGTTGAATATCCTCTCAATCATCTCACAAAACTCTTCATATTCCTATGGTCCTTTGTCACCACGGAAGGAATATGGATGCTTCTTTGTAAATTTTGAGTTGTGATCCACTACTCATCACGGGTTCCCAGCACCTACTTAACCCAAAGGTTGAATAGTTTGGATTAAAACTTCAACCAAAGAAGGGTCCATTTGAGGGTTTTCCTAAGGAACCTTTCATGCAGCTTCCTCTCTCAGATTTGGAAGAGCTCTTCGAGGAGGCATTTTCTAACAATCACAAAACAAAACCAATCAGCCATGAGAAGATTCCAAAATCATATGACCAAATTTTGTTATTGACTTCAAAGCTTTAAAACAAAAATAATTTAAAGAAATTATAAATTCTTCAAACAAGGAAGATTCCTTATGAAAAGAACAGGTCCATATAAATAAACTTCCCATATGGTTCATTCAAATGACCACAAACACCAAGTCTCAAACCTGGTAAAAATTTTCTGACCACCCATGCTAACTCTAGTTCAAGTACGAAAGTGAACTGGCCAGGCACCCTCCCACACTTACTACCTGAATCTCGGCGGTCCTAAATCCTATTTACCCAAGACACAAAACCACACTCAAGAAGTGATAACACACTTCATGCTAAGCATCCCTTTGATAAAAATTTGTAATGAACCAACTCAGGTCAACTAGAGAAGTCACCAAGGTGGTCCACCACATTATGAGGTAAATAAACATAATAGAAACATATCTTGAATATAACAAAAACAAAATATATAACCAAAGTACAATGCAAATGAAAAAGATACAACAAGATCCATACAACTCAAGACAAACAGGCTAAACCAAAAAATTATGAATCATACAATGCCAATGAGTCTCCATGTGACCATTAATCGCCTCCAAACTATGATACTACAAAGGAAACTGTCAACAACATAACCTGGCATGCTACATGATTCTATTACCTTTTCCTGAGTCCTACAAAACAAAGTCTACAACTGCTCAAAGGCAAAGGTAGGGTGTGAGCATAGAGCCTAGTAGGATACCACCAAAGAATCAGTACAAGTTCTAATATCAAGAATGCACAAGTTCTAGATTTAAAATAATAATCCAATTTATAAATCATTTTCATAAATAAAACCATTTGTAAATATTTCATTTTCTTTCTATAAATGCATACCATATACACCAAATCAATGAATATAACAGGTATAAAAGAAAAACTGGTAAATAAAACATGTGAGAAAATATCCATGAAATAAATCATCATGTGATAAACCAGGTATAAAATTCAAAAGCACGTCATTTGGGCTCTAGCCTATGGGAATAAGTACTAGACATAAAAGAAACATAAATCATACCAGTATCAAGTCCTGCCACAGTTTTTTGATATCAAAAAGCAACCCCTAGTGGTTCCACACAGACTAGGGACACCTACATCTATTTCCTAACACACCCGAGGTTCCCAATGTGCCATGTTTGTTCAAAAACCATTTCCAAATCCATGCACACATTTTATTTAAACCCTTTTTCACCAAAGATAATTTGTTTCATTAAGAACATATAAAAATCATGAATTAGAAACACTTTTATAGATCCACCTATTGGAGTTGGTTCCCTATAGCCAACTTCTTTTGTACTTTATGATAACTTATATTCATGGTTTTGAATATTAATAAATTCATTATCACATCATGATTTTTCTTCTGCATAACATTGTATATGATAATGTCCTAAGAGTAATTGTCGTACTAAAAGATCATAGAGGATCCCTTCTATGATGAGAACTTGAAAGTTCTATGACACTATTCTTGAATATATATTCTATAGCTGGATGATATCATTTGAGGGACACAAATGATACAGGTTATCAGGGATGTAGACTCATAGGACTTTGAGGCACCTTGTCATGGTGTACACCTTTGGTAATGTCCAAAAGGATATTATGAGAACAAGACTCGCCGGTAGGAAAACCACATTTCTATGTGTCATTGGATGTTTCTATCTGCGAACGTGTGTATTGGTCCTTAGACATTAAGATTATTATTAATGAGTATTATGAGTCACACACTTAGATGTATTGACAAAAACCATGATGACAGATGTTTGCGTTGAGGTAGGATATGTTGGGTGTGTCACGAGTAATATTTCATTAATGAATAACATGAGAAAGGATTTATCCCTTTTGTTCTTTAATGGAAGATGATATTTCAGACCCTTTAATGAAAATGATATATACTAAATAAATCCATGATCATGATGATCAATAGGCAAGTTTTATATCCGAAAATTCAAAGAGATATCGAGCATATGGGTTGATGGCACTGGCATGTAACCTGCTCGATTAGAGATGTTGTGATGTAGGGATTATATTACACGGTAAACATTTATATGAGGTGACATGTCATTGCTGCATTAACTTCTTTCTTTATGGGTGACTTGTCGTGTTGCTAGATGTTGACCTTAGACTTTAGACTGCTCCGCCTAATGCCACTGAAAAAGAGGCCTAAAAGGTCACACACTAAGTGAATCCAGAATCTCATTTAAATAATTTATTATTTAACAAGTTGAATAAATATTAGTCTCGATCATGGTTTAATAATTATTCATGTATTCCTGGTCGCATTTATTTCATCACTAGTTATTCGAGAGAATATCTTGTGAACGAAATGATTAATAAATATTTATTTAATATTTTGATGAATATAATATTTATTTATTTATCAGCAAATAATGCAGTGATATTTATTTATTAAATAAATAGTCATTATTCAAGATCCGATAAATATCGAGAAGGATTGGTGGACCGAGTTTAAGGGTCTATTGAGAAATAATAATATTATTATTATTTTATTAAATAATATTTAATTGTAACTTGTAGGTTAAACACATGTTAGGAAATAATAATATTGATGTTATTATTTGACGTGGGGTTTCACTAGGATTAAGGAAATAATTAAAGGCACTTGTGCAAATTATTTTATTATTACCCTAGTGAATTAAATACCTGGTTATATTATTCTCTCATTTAGCCGAAGACCTAGCCAAGAAACTGTTGTGCACAACATTTGGAGAAAAGCTCTCAAGCCTAGAGAGTTATTTATTCTCCAAGAATACTCTCAAGAACGAGAGTGATCCTCCTCCACTGGATCATGGAGAACGCTTTGGAAGCAGTTCTCAAGACGATCGAAGGTGGACGATACAAGCACAATGATCTTTCAAGCTAGCACCCAGAGAATCCTTCAGCGATGTCCAGAGATTCATAGAACACGTGCGGATCACCGCTAGAGGAATCCTACACTTGGATTCTACAACACAACGACGACGCACTGAAGATCTGTGGCCGAACGCATCAACGAAGAAAGAATAATCTTGGAGGTAATTCTTATTTAATTAAATTAATTGTAATCAACATGTGATGGTCTACTCTCTCTTGGTTCCGGGTTTTCTATCCTTTGCTTGTTCTTTGATTCAATTTTGTTGGTCACGACGTTCTTCGTCGGAATAGACCTCAAATTGATTATCATTAACGGAAAAAAAAACAAAGTTGGGCACCGTCCCTCTTGCGCTTCCCCTGCGCCCAGAACCTACTCAACCTACCTCGAGAATGATGGAACTCTATCTGCCTTCGACAACAGAGATTGGAAAACCATAGATCAGCCTTCGATAGTCAAGGCCCGATAAGAAACTATAAAGGATTGATAGAAAATATCAATTGATCACAAATTTGAACAATAACCGCAGCAAAAAAGCCACAATTGCAACCAAATGCAAAGAAGCAGAAAGATCTCTTACCCGGAGAAACGCACCTCAACCACAATGACGATCAATCACCGAACAAATGATTTGGAAGGAGTGGAGATCATTCAAAATTGCCTAAGAGTGTTCTGGGTCACGAGAAGGGAGTCTTCACATTGAATAAAACAAGTCGAGTCATGCGTTTAAAACCGTTGGACTCAAAGATTACACGTCTTGAATCCCTTTCACGACATGTAATTCCATTAATTAAAGACATTGAAAAACGCATTGCCTCAGATTAAAAATCTCAACCTAGACCATTACACAATGTGAAACTACTAAATGGCGTGTAAACCGCTCACGCCTTGAACCTATTCACGACATCTGCCCGACAACCAATACACAATAGGAACATGATTCACGGCGAGTAAAACTTTCACGCCTTGAACCAACTCACAGTGTATGCCTGGAAATCAATGCACAACGTGGACAATTTACACGGCATGTAAACCTTTCATGACGTGTAAACTTCTCACGACGCGAATTCACCTAGAAGACTACAAACATGTCAGATTCTGCTCAAAAGCCCCAAAAACACCTCTGGTGTTCTCTGAACTCAGAGAGAACCCTGTAAGCCCTTTGACACAATTATACTCGGACTCTATTAAATTAAAAAAAAAACACACACATCCCCAAACTTTAGGTCATTTTCCCTAGCAAAGGCTCTCCATTCTTCAACCCTCCTACAGTACTCCGATAAGGAAAAACAACCACCGTCGTCCCTACTATATCACCCTACTGAGACACGGTGCACAAGAGCACCTTGTCCTATCCATGAGAACCCATAGAGATAGTCTCAATGACAGATTGTGCTTGTTGGGTACTTATAGCAAGCTAATTAGATAGTTATGAACTGGAATTTCTAGGTAGAACCAATTGGAAACCCTCTTAATCCATAATCTTCTTTCCCTAAATCAAAGGAGATTTAGGGGGCTGCACCTATAAATGCACATCCCCTTGCACCTCGGCCTCCATCAACTGAGTAGACTCTAGTCAATCAGAGGTCTTCAATGAAATCTCACTAGCGCGGCTTCCCTTTCCCCTTGTTTAGAACCATGTAGCACCTATACAAAGCTTTGAACAAGAACCCTCCACTGAGGGGAGTCCCCCTTACCAGTTATATCATCTGGTGGAGTATCATTCCCTGGCGATTTTGACTGTTCCATGGGAGAGTCAGCAGGGGTGCAATTTATCTCAGGAATCTTAACGTGGAGGTGCACCTCAATTACAGCAGCCTATTCAGTCCTTGAATGAGAGAGGCCATTATAAACCAGCATGCCCTCATTGACATCATCGTGCACAAAAAGGCTCACCCCCTTCAAGACCCAGAATAGCCTTATCCGTATCTGTTGTAACATTAAGCCTCCTTCTACAACTCTTGGAGGCATGGCCTTTCATACTACATTCTCCACAGATGAATTTTCTATGAAAATGATTAATTTGTGACCAAGGTTATTGCAGCCTTTACAGAAATCCAGAATTTTCTCGATTCCAGATGAACATCGGAAATTAAGATGGAGAAACTGACTGAAGCTCCTCGATTCCACGCCATGAACGCCACTCCAAGGAATCCTAGGGTCTGAAGCGGCCGTTCCATGATTCAAATCCACCTTATCCCTAGATGCATCTGGAATCGAAGAAACAAGAGTACCCGCCATAGCAAGCGAGAAAAAGACAACAATACCATTCTTGATTTCATCAAAAACCCTAGGAACCGAAGACTTGATTTTCTTCTTGTTCGTATCATCTTGCATAGCGGGAGCGTCAAGCGAAGTCGCGCAGACAGCATTAGAGGTGCCACCCGCCAAAGAAAGCTTCGGATCTAAGCTTTGAGAAGCAATCGAACCCCCATTGCCCAGCAATAGAGGTGACAACCTAGCCATATCGCATCCTCCCATCCGCGACGCTGCTCCCTTTCGGCCTCCATCACAGCTCGCCTACGCGTTCCGCCCATCGTCCGATCACCACATCTCCCTACGCCGGCGCCGACAGCGTCCTGTGCTCAGCCCCCATCCGACGCCCCGCGATGTCGCCCTCGCCTCCTGCCTACGGCCTGTGCATTGTTCTGTTCTTCGTCGGACGACCGGCTCCACACCGCGCCCTCTCATCAGCGACGGGCTCCCTCTCGGCCGCCGTTCCAGCTCGAACCAGGGCTTCGCTGGCCATGGAGTTTTATATTCTGAATTTTGCATAACCACTCTTCCACGCCCTTTCAATTATCTCTTTTGTGTTATTAAATATTCATTTAATTTATTTTTATTTTTTAGTTAATTATTTAAAAAAAATTAATTTCAGTCAAAATTAAAACAAATTCATTTTGTTTTATTTTTTCATTTTGATAGATTTTTGTTGAACAATGCCTTTTTATTCAAATGGAGATTACATTTATTTATTTCAATAGTTTTTTTGGTCGTAAAATAATATTTGTTTGTATTATTTCTCATCAATTTCTTTTATGGTTTATATGGGTTGTTATAACTTGTACTTTCATTAAAAAATTGAATAAGTCATGGATTCAGAAGCCTCGTGACACTGTTTAGTATAGAAAACAATTAAATACATTTTTAGACTTTGCATTTTCTAAATGAAGCACTGGGGATGAGATAATTTTCCCTTGTATGAAATGTATGTTTAAAAAATATGATATCACGGATTTTTTTTATGATCATTTGATAGTTATTCCTTTTCCAATTGGTTATACTATTTGGCTTGGGCACAGGAGCGGCCCGGTAAATTCTGTTGCCCAAGACTGCATATGAAATTTTGCCCTAAAATGCATCAAGAGCTACAATGAAATGGTGAAATTTTTGCCCTTGCCTATGTATTTTTTTTCTTTGTTTGCATGTTGCCTTAGCATGGGGGCTCGTGGGGCTTGCCCTAGGGCCGACCCTGCTTGGGCATGATGCAACAAGTTATGTAAACACTGTAGTTGAAACACCTTTAACACAACATGAGACTGAATGTATAAATATTGATATCAACCCTATGTTCGCTATGGTTAATGATAAATTTGGCCATTGTCTTGATAATGAACAATGTGGGTATAAGAGGAAGTTGAGGTTATGCCAAAAAATGGTTAATGACTGAAGATTATTTGGACATACTAAAGGACGAACAACAAAGTTTTTGTGAAGGGTGTAAAAAATATTCAAAGTATTCTTTCTTAGTTAAATTGTATCATATAAATTGTTTGTGTGGCATAAGTGATAAGAGAATATCTATGATATGGAATTATTTTCATATGTTTTTGAGCATGTTAATATTCCATCTTCTTTTTATGAAGCCAAAAAAATCATTTCAAAAATCAAACTTAATTATAAAAAAATCCACGTGTGTCACAATGATTGTATGTTATATTTTGGAGATGATGCAAATAGAGAAACTTATAAGAAGTTTAGTATGTCTAGATGGAAACCAATGGGTAATGGAAAACATAAAAGAAAAAAAAGAAAGAAATTACTGATGTTATTAATATTTTCATGACTTATTATATTCCCCCTTTACTGATTTTATATGAAATGTGCATAATTTGTGTGAAATATTAATGTTTTAATATTAAGTATAATTTTTGAGCATTTTTAGAAGTAGTCCAATTGAGTCATTTTAATGTTTTAATAATAACTATCACTATACTGATCCAAATTGTGTGGTTCTTGTTTTTTAGGATTCTCCTTTCAATATACAACATTTCATTAGAAGGAACTATGATCCAATTCTACCATTTGAAGGGTCATATGGTCCTCACAAACAAGACCAAAGAATCTGTGAACAAACTGGACCAGCCTTGAAGATTGATTTACTGGGTTCAATACAGAAGTCCAAAAACATTGACTCTCCACCATAATTTGGGGGACACTACATGTCATCTTGGATAAAAATTTCAAGGCCCAAATCCAAGTACAAGGGGCCCAAATTAAGCTTTGAAGTCCAGCCCACCATTCTGGCCGAGAATTAAAATCAGTATAGTATGCATGACATCTCTCATGATGTAAGCATCAAATAGAGCTGAGATTTTTCAGTTTGAAAGAGGAGATATAGGCGGCCGACTTTGTTGAAGAAACCATTCGGATTTGAAGGCATCTTCATATTCAAAAACCCTTTCACATTATGGACTTCAAAAAGACTGGACTGAAATGGACAGTTTAATTTTTTTTAATCAACCGGACATAACTTTTGATCCTTAAGTCCAAATGACTCAAAATTTTGAGAGTAGTCGGAAAACATTATTTTCTACAACTTTGAAGAAGGAGATATTTGAAGATTAGGCTGTCTGAATAGACAAATTGGCGATACAAGTGGAGGGACAGATTGGGAATGCAAACAATCCACTCCTTGGGCTATAAATACTCCCCCCTTCTCTCCTTGAGAGGGGTTGACATTTCAGAAGAGAGGATATCATATTGGCACGACCAAAGCCTTTCCAAAGTCTTGGTAGGACCTGCCATACTCAAGTTTTCACTTGAGAGACCTTTCATCCTCTCTTTGTTTTCACTTACTTTTGTGTTCTTCGTTTTTGTAATTTTGTAAGTCCTTTCTTTGTAATTCTGTTTTAATGCAAGTTACTTCTTCAATATCTCTTATTCTCATCCACCTTCTATAGTTTAATATTTATGTTCTTAAAATAGTTTAAATTCAGTTGAATCCCCTTCCCTTCTTTTGCTTCCTCATTCAATCGAAAATCCGTTTTTAATTATCATCATCGTTCGTGTGTGTGTGTCAACGTACCACTCTTTTCTAATCCCTTTCTTTTTCTTCTATTCTTAATTTATCATCATAATTATTTTAAACAGAATATTAAACATCCAAATGGATGAGTAAATCTCTCATTGGGGTGATTTATAATTCGGGGATGTTAAGTGATTGAGAGTTTTGCTCGATGAGTATTCTTTAAATTAATATTGTGTATGTTAAACTTAATATGTCATGGATTAATGATATGTTTTGTTTAACGAGTGGTTTCCATGGATTATTGGAACCATAAATACACTACCATAAATAAGTTTTGATTGAGATTAGAACCCTAAGTTAAGTTAAGGCTTGTATTAAAGCCTTCACAATTAGGAATTCCAATCAACGTCAACTTATGACATGGGTGTTAATTTAATGCAATACAAAGTAAGGCTCAAGGATATGACATGCTTAACTCCCCAATGATGAACTCACCCCAATCTTTATCAATTTGGTAAATCAAACATCATCCATAAATTATTTCAATTAAGCTCTGCAAACAAACCCCCCTAATCAAAATACAATCAACTAAAAACAAACGACTATTACAAAGTATCATCGTCGAGGATTCGACCCGAGTGCTGCTATACACATTAGCAGAGCACCAGAATTTTGACCGGTCGATAGGCGACAATCGGTCGTGCACTTCAAATGGCGCCGTTTCCGGGGATTGTGCTTTAAGTAGTCATTCGTTTCTGGTTATTGTAAAAAAAAACAAAAAAAAAACAAAATTTAAAAAAAAATGAAAAAAAATCACAAAGAAAAACCCGTCTTCTCATAAAAATCATAAACTAAAAAAATAAAAAGAAAAACCCGTCTTCCTCTTTCTTCCAAAATCTCTCTAAATTCCCTGTAGCCTTCCAAACAATCCCTCGGATTTGTTTGACCCTGAAATTGAGCGAACACTTCGCCAACTTAGGAGGAACATAAGAGATACTCAAATAATTCAAGAACCAGTCCTCATCCAACCAGTTGAAATTGAAATGGCCAATCCTAGGGAACAAACCCTAAAAGAACTCGATGCCCCTGATATGAATTACCAACCTATTGGTATTTAATATCCAAACATTGAAGCTGACTTCGAACTCAAATCGGGTTTTATTCATCTTCTCCCTCATTTTCACGGGCTAGCCGGTGAGGATCCACATCTTCACCTTAAAGAGTTCCAAGTAGTATTCTCTACCATGAAGCCTCAAGGGGTTTCTGAAGAACAAATCAAACTCCGAGCATTCCCTTTCTCCCTAGATGACTCTTCCAAGTCATGGCTCTACTACCTCCCTCCTGGTTCCATAACTACATGGAATGACATGAAACGTCTCTTTCTAGAAAAATTCTTTCCTTCTTCTCGTACTGCTTCCATCCGAAAGGAAATAAGTGGTATCTGTCAATTCCCAAATGAATCATTCCATGAGTACTGGGAGAGGTTCAAAAATCTTGTGGCAACCTTCCCACATCATCAAATCCCTGACCAACTCTTGATCCAATACTTATATGAGGGGTTATTGGCTATGGAGAGAACTCTCATTGATGCCGCAAGTGGTGGTGCTCTGGTTGATAAAACTCCTGCAGCTGCAAGAGATCTCATAAGTAACATGGCTGCAAACACACAACAATTCCATACTCGAGCACATGCTCAAGTAAAACAAGCCCAAGATAATCAATCAATTGATCCGAACAAAATGATCGAGTGGATGAGTGAACTTACAGGTCTTGTGCGTCAACTAGCGGTGGCTACCAAATCCCCAACCTCGTCTTCCCCACAATCAATGTTTCCTGGGCCTGTCAAAAACTGTGGAATCTGCAACTCTCCATCTCATCCAACTGACACTTGTCCACAACTTCAAGAGGATCAATCCGATTCATCTGGACCAATGGAGCTTAATGCAGCATATGCTCAGCGGAACACCAATCCTCAACTATTAGGTCAGTTTGTTAGAAACTTCAACCAACCTCACTCTGAGCCTTTCTCTTCTTCCTATAACCAAGGACTTAGGTATGGTAATCACATATCTCACCCCACTCAATTCCCTCCTCAAAACACAAACCAGTTCCAATATGGTCAAGGTGGTGGTAACTTCCACCAACCTTATCCTTTTGCTCCTCAACCTCAAAGGAACAATCCTCCTCCTGGATTCCACTATCCGAATGAGCCTTCCCAATTCCCAAATCAATACAATCACTTTCCCAAGAACCAAAATCAAGGTAATCCCAATCCGGGACAAGCCTCTTCTTCCAAGCAACCATGGGAAAGTGCAGTGGAAGATCTTGCCTCCTTCACCCGTTCTAGCCTTAAAAACATTGAAACTCAAATAGGTCAACTTGCATCCCACGTGAGCCAGAAACAACAATAAAATTCTTTCCAACTCCCAGGTCAATCATTACCCAACCCCAAGGGTAATGTAAGTGTAATTGCACTTAGATCAGGAAAGCAACTTGCTATGCCTCAAGATAAATCCTCAAACCCTCCTTTGAATGTTGAACTAGAAAATGAAAAGAAAAAGAAAATTGAAAAGGAATCTGAATCCATTCCATAACCTCCTTCCATTCCACTTAGGAATCCAATTCCTTTTCCTCAAGCCGTTTCTAAACCAAGGAAGTCCTTTGAACCTGATCCTGAAATGCTCGACATGTTTAGACGTGTTGAAGTCAACATTCCCCTCTTAGATGCCATAAAACAAATTCCTAAGTATGCCAAGTTTCTCAAGGAGTTGTGTACCCATAAGAGGCAACTTAGGACCTTCGAAAATGTTTCCACCCAGCAGTCTATTCCCATAAAGTGGAAAGATCCAGGGACCTTTACGGTTCCATGCCAAATTGGAAGTTCCAACTTTTATGATGCACTCATAGACCTAGGAGCCTCAATTAATGTCATGCCCAAATCCATATTCTCCAAGCTTGGTCCAGGTCCCTTGCACCCAACTGGTGTTGTCATTCAGTTAGCCAATCGAAGCACAACCAGTCCCGAGGGAATAATTGAGGATGTCCTTGTCCGAGTCAAAGATCTTATCTTCCCTGCTGATTTCTATGTCCTTGACATGGAAGGTGAGATGAACTCTTCTCGATCTCCCCTAATTCTAGGAAGACCATTCCTCATGACTGCGAGAACCAAGATTGATGTCCATTCAGGCATCTTATCCATGGAATTCGGTGACCAACTGGTCAAGTTCAACATTTTCCAAGCCATGTGATACCCATCTGAGGATCACTCTGCATTCTCAATCCATGCTTTTGAGGACACTTCTAAGATTCAATCGAACCCCAATCCACCATGTTCTTCATGTTCTAATGATAAAGGATCATGTGAAATCTGCACCATGATTAACAAAGTCATAAATGGTGAAGTTGATGTGGACCTCTCATTCATAGACTCCATCAATCTAGAGGAACTTGAAAACTCTCTTGAATCCCACATCAACTCTGATCTCTACTGCTCCACCTTGGACAGCATTGAGAAAAATGAATATGAAGAAACTGAAGTCCCTTCCTCCATTTCTGAGTTGTCTAGCCCAAAAGTGAAATATGAGATTGATCTGAAACCTCTTTCTGCACACCTGAAATATGCATTCCTCTTCCATGATCACTCATATCCTGTCATTATCTCTGCCACCCTTACTGAAACCGAGGAGTCCAAACTTGTTCAGGTGTTAGAGGAAAACAAAAAGGCCTTAGGGTGGACCCTAGATGACATACCAGGAATCAACCCTGCCCTTTGCATGCATCACATCCATCTTGAGGAATCATCCAAACCAATTAGACAACCACAAAGAAGACTCAATCCACTCATCCTTGAGGTAGTTAGGGAAGAGATCACTAAGCTTCTTCAAGCTGGTATTATCTACCCAATTTCTGATAGTGAATGGGTTAGTCCAATTAAAGTTGTACCTAAGAAGGGTGGGATAACTGTTGTCACAAATGAACATGGGGAGGTAGCCACAACTTGAGTGAAGAACAAATGGCGTGTATGCATCGATTATCGAAAATTGAATGTTGAAACCCGAAAAGATCAATACCCTCTTCCATTCCTTGATCAAATGCTGGAAATATTAGCTGGAAAGTCACACTATTGATTTCTTGATGGATACACCGGCTATTTTCAAATCCCAATCTCACCTCAGGACCAAGAAAAGACTACTTTCACATGCCCCTTTGGAACATATGCATATAAGAGAATGCCTTTTGGACTTTATAATGCTCCTGCAACATTCCAGAGGTGTATGATGAGTATCTTTTCAGAATTCATATAACACTGCATGGAAGTCTTCATGGATGACTTTACCATTTATGGAGAGTCATTTGAGTCATGCTTGCATTCACTCTCTCTAGTCCTTCAAAAGTGTGTCAAGTGTAACCTTGTGTTAAATTTTGAAAAATGTCACTTCATGGTTGAAAATGGGATTGTTCTAGGGCACATAGTTTCAAAAGATGGTATTGAAGTCAATCCTGCCAAAATTGAAGTGATCCAATCACTTCCTGAACCCAAATTTGTTCGAGACATCCGTTCATTTCTCAGTCATGCCGGTTTCTATCGGAGATCCATCCATAACTTTAGTAGGATTTCCCTCCCACACACTCGGTTGCTCCAAAATCATGTCACCTTCCATTTTGATGAGGTTTGCAAGAGAGCCTTCATTGAACTCAAAACTGCTCTTACATCTGCCTTGATAATCCAACCCCCAGATTGGTCCTTACCCTTTGAGTTAATGTGTGATGCTTCTGATAGAGCTGTTGGGGATGTTCTTGGTCAAAGAATAGAAAAGATTCCCCATGTCATCTATTATGCCTCAAAAACATTGGATGAAACTCAATCTCACTACACTGTGACTGAAAAGGAACTTCTAGCAGTGGTTTTTGCATTAGATAAATTCCAGTCCTATCTCTTAGGTGCCAAAATCATCATCTTCACAGACCATTCTGCTATTAAGTTCTTACTCAAGAAAAGTGATTCCAAACCAAGGCTAATAAGATGGATCCTAATGCTCCAAGAGTTTGACCTTGAAATCAAAGATAGATCTGGAAAAGAAAACGTTGTGGCTGATCACTTGAGTAGAATTTCTAATTCTTCTCATTCAGAAATCATTGATCCTGAATTCCCTACTGAGCACCTTTCATCTATCACTCCAAAAACACCATGGTATGCCCCAATTTTAAATTACTTGGTTTCTGGTGTTTTTCCTGAAATTTTTTCAAAAGAAAAAAAAATGAAGTTGAAAAGTGATTCAAAATACTATTTTTGGGAAGAAAATAAACTTTGGAAAACTGGGGCAGACATGGTAATTAGGAGATGTGTTGATGAAGATGAATATTCTTCCATCTTAGAATTCTGTCACTCAATGCCTGGTGGTGGCCAATTTGGACCAAAAAGGACCTCCCGAAAGGTCCTAGACTCTGGATTCTTCTGGCCTTCCCTCTTCAAGGACTCACATGAGTTCTGTCAATCATGCCCCACATGCCAAAAGTTTGGCATAATCTCCAAAAGAAATTAAATGCCCCAAAAGCCCTTAATCTTTTGTGAAATATTCGATGTTTGGGGTATTGATTTCATGGGACCATTTCCCCCTTCCAATGGATTCTCATACATTCTTCTTGCGGTCGATTATGTTTCAAGGTGGGTTGAGTCCAAATCTACTAGGAAGGATGATGCTCATACTGTTAGTGAGTTCTTAAAGACCCACATCTTCCAAAGATTTGGCACACCATGTGCCTTGATCAGTGACTTAGGAACCCATTTTTGTAATAGAACCATGGAATCTCTTCTTAAAAAGAATGGGGTTGTACATAAAACTTCAACTGCATATCACCCCCAAACAAATGGAATGGATGAACTTTCTAATAGAGAAGTGAAAAGAGTGCTTGAGAGAATTGTAAAACCCACCAGAAAAGACTGGCCTGAAAGACTTGGTGAAGCACTTTGGGCTTATCGAACTGCCTATAAAACACCCATTGGGATGTCTCCTTTTTGGCTTGTTTTTGGTAAAGCATGTCACTTACCAGTTTAAATACAACATAAGTCATTTTGGGCAGTGAAAACATGTAATTTTGATCTTGAAAAATCTGTTAAAGAAAGATTGTTGCAATTAGATGAACTGGAGGAGCTTCGACTTGAATCCTATGAGAATTCCAATATGTTCAAAGAGAAGGCTAAGGTACTCCATGACAAACACATCCTGATAAAGTTATTTCATGAAGGTGAAAAGGTAATGCTCTTCAATTCTCGATTTCGGCTTCACCCAGGTAAGCTTAATTCTCATTGGGAAGGTCCTTTTGTTATTACTAACGTTTACCCATTTGGTGCAGTGCAAGTCCAAGACCCCTCCTCCAAAAGGAAATTTAAGGTAAATGGACATCGGTTGAAGCATCACTATGAGAGGACACACAATCCTGGATCATTATCTACTTCCATTAGATCCACAGTAGACCGACCACTGGATGGAGATGGAAACCCACAAAATCCAAACCAGGGGGCACCTCTTTCCCTTTAACTCTCTCTCTATCTCTTCCTCTCTCAACCTATTTCTTCTTCTTCCTCTCTCTTTCATTTTTTTACCACTATATTCATCAAACCCTTTCTTTTTCTCTTTCTTGTGTGGGTGTGTATTTTATAAAAACCTTAAAAACTAAAAAAACCAAAAAAACACAATTACTTAAAAAAATTACAAAAAAAAGAGTCATGCTTACTCACCATTGAGTTTTGAAATTTTGTCCAACCATTTTGGGGATTTAATAGACATGTTTTCATCTCAAAAATTTTGTATTTTCATTATGACTTTGGATAAAGAATTTTGTGTCAAAACCAACACATTTTGAATGCTAAATTTTTGATTTGGAAAATGATTTTCCCAAACCATGAGAACAAACAATTGCTTTCATGCCAAGGCCACCTATGTACATCTTTTCAAAATGTGTGTTTTCACCCCCATTTGTGAGTCTGGAGTTTTTGGACCTTCGAGCTGAATTTCCTACCTTAGTGTGCATTAATATGATAGAGGCATTTTCTGAACCACATGAGAATCACAATAGCCAAATAGCCTCTCATTACCCTTACATTAATCCTCCTTTTGAAAGCCCCTTCAAGCCTATGAAAACCTTTTCTTTGATAGAAACATTACAAGCCCAATACCTTATCCCACCTAATATCAACATGGATTTTCATTGCATAAGTTTTTGAAATTTAAGTGTGTGGGGGGGGAATGGATTTAATTTTTGGGTATCATTTCCTTACTTTCCGGTGTGTTATTATATGCTTGAGGGAAAGAATACATTTTAGTGTGGGGGGAGGTTTTCATTCAGTGAATTTATTGTACAAATGATATTGAAAAGTCTTCAAAAAAACAAAAAATGAAAAGTGTTCAAAAAAAAATTCAAAAAAAATTCAAGAAAAAAAATTCAAAAAAAAAATGAATATAAGAATGGGTTGTGTCTTGGATGGGTCAAAAATCACTCTTTATCAACCTTTGATCTTGTTATAACTATTACAATTAGTGTCATGAGGAGATCAAACATGGGTTGGGATATGAGTGTGAGATCTGTCTCAAGGTCAACATTCGAAAAAACAAAGAAAAAAAAAGGAAAAAAAAGAACACTTGCATTATATTCTTATATCATTGGGATAAGTTTGGTGGTTTGTAAATATTTCATCTTCTCATCCCCTTCATATTTTCTTCATTTATTGTGTCTTTATTCACACAATCATTCCCTTGTAAATATGTGTTTTCATTTCCTTCCATGTTTTATTTCAAAAAAATGTGCATTGTTTTTCTATGTTGGTATTTTAACCCTCTTACTCTCTCTCTTGGACATTATATTTCTACCGTCCCATAGCCACAGAAAAACCCCATTAAAAAGACCTCTTGATTCTTGTTCACTTTGGATATGGATTGTAAGATGAGAGCTCTTTTCAAACTCTAAGATTTTCACTTTTGGTTGGTGAAAGAGTGAACCTCCACAAATAAATTTTATCATCTTGAGAGGTGTGAGTTTTGAGTGTCCACATTCTCCATTTCTAAATTTGAGCATGGAAAAATGAATTAGTTTTGGAACATTTTTTCTGTAACAACTTTTGGTGGATTTCAAAATGGATGAGTGAAATAGTCTAAACCTCCCCTGATTGGAGAAAACAAAATTTTAATATTTGTTGGTGAGTGAAAATGATTTTGTCATGTTTTTATATTTGTTGCACATGAGGACATGCACAAAGCTAAGTGTGGGGGAGGATGTTATTAATATTTTCATGACTTATTATATTCCCCCTTTACTGATTTTATATGAAATGTGCATAATTTGTGTGAAATATTAATGTTTTAATATTAAGTATAATTTTTGAGCATTTTTAGAAATAGTCCAATTGAGTCATTTTAATGTTTTAATAATAACTATCACTATACTGATCCAAATTGTGTGGTTATTGTTTTTTAGGATTCTCCTTTCAATATAAAACATTTAATTAGAAGGAACCATGATCAAATTCTACCATTTGAAGGGTCATATGGTCCTCACAAACAAGACCAAAGAATCTGTGAACAAACTGGACCAGCCTTGAATATTGATTTACTGGGCTCAATACAGAAGTCCAAAAACATTGAATCTACACCATAATTCGGGGGACACTACATGTCATCTTGGATAAAAATTTCAAGGCCCAAATCCAAGTACAATGGGCCCAAATTAAGCTTTGAAGTCCAGCCCACCATTCTGGCCGAGAATTAAAATCAGTATAGTATGCATGACATCTCTCACGATGTAAGCATCAAATCGAGCTGAGATTTTTCAGTGTGAAATATGAGATATAGTCGGCCGACTTTGTTGAAGAAACTATTCGGATTTGAAGACATCTTTATATTAAAAAACCCTTTCACATTATGGACTTCAAAAAGACTGGATTGAAATGGACAATTTAATTTTGTTTAATCAACCGGCCATAAATTTTTATCCTTAAGTCCAAATGACTCAAAATTTTGAGAGTAGTCGGAAAAAATTATTGTCTACAACTTTTAAGAAGGAGATATTTGAATATTCGGCTTTCTGAATATCCAAATTGGCGATACAAGTGGAGGGACAGATTGGGAATGCAAACAGTCCACTCCTTGGGCTATAAATACTCTCCCCTTCTCTCCTTGAGAGGGGTTGGCATTTAAGAAGATAGGATATCATATTGGCACGAACAAAGCCTTGAAAAAGGATTGGGAGGACCTTCCATACTCAAGTTTTCACTTGAGAGACCTTTCCTCCTCTCTTTGTTTTCACTTACTTTTGTGTTTTTCGTTTTTGTAATTTTGTAAGTCCTTTCTTTGTAATTCTGTTTTAATGCAAGTTACTTCTTCAATATCTCTTATTCTCATCCACCTTCTGTAGTTTAATATTTATGTTCTTAAAATAGTTTAAATTCAGTTGAATACCCTTCCCTTCTTTTGCTTCCTCATTCAATCGAAAATCTGTTTTTAATTATCATCATCGTTCGTGTGTGTGTGTCAACGTACCACTCTTTTCTAATCCCTTTCTTTTTCTTCTATTCTTAATTTATCATCATAATTATTTTAACCAGAATATTAAACATCCAAATGGATGAGTAAATCTCTCATTGGGGTGAGTTATAATTCGGGGATGTTAAGTGATTGAGAGTTTTGCTCGATGAGTATTCTTTAAATTAATATTGTGTATGTTAAACTTAATATGTCATGGATTAATGATATGTTTTGTTTAACGAGTGGTTTCCATGGATTATTGGAACCATAAATACTCTACCATAAATAAGTTTTGATTGAGATTAGAACCCTAAGTTAAGTTAAGGCTTGGATTAAAGCCTTCACACTTAGGAATTCCAATCAACGTCAACTTATGACATGAGTGTTAATTTAATGCAACACAAAGGCTCAAGGATATCACATGCTTAACTCCCCAATGATGAACTCACCCCAATATTTATCAATTTGGTAAATCAAACATCATCCATAAATCATTTCAATTAATCTCTGAAAACAAACCCCCCTAATCAAAATACAATCAACTAAAAACAAACGACTATTACAAAGTATCATCGCCGAGGATTCGACCCGAGTGCTGCTATACACATTAGCAGAGCACCGGAATTATGACCGGTCGATAGGCGACAATCGTCCATGCAATTAAATTACCTACAAAAGTTTTGAGATATATTACTTTGAAGTCATTATTGCAAAGATTGTTTATGTCAACTAAAACAACCAAGCAGATGCAATGTCATGCATCAAAAGGGAATGATGAAGGTTTTCTTAGACATCCACGAGACTCTGAATCATGAAATAACTTTGATAAAATGGATCCTAAATTTTCTTTAGACCTTTTAAATGTATGTCTTGGGATATCTATTGATTTATATAATTCATTTTGTAGTTTAAGTATGAGTTATAGTATCTGGCCTGTTATAATCATTAACTATAATCTTCATAATTGGATGTGTATAAAACAAAGATAATTCATGATTTCAAGTATAATTTTGGTTAAATAAGCCTCAGGAAATGATCTTGATGTATATCTTCATCAATTAATAGAAGAATTGAAAGAGTTGCAAGATACATGTGTCAAAACATTTGATTCTTTTATTAATGAGGTGTTTAATATATGTGAATCTTTGTTATTGACTATCAGTTATTTTCCTAAGCATTGTACTTTATATATATTGAACACACATATTGGTTTGGCATGTCCATATTGAAATTTTGACTCAACACTCTTATGAATTCCTCGTAGAATAAAGCCATGTTTCATGGGTTATTTTTAATTTTTTGAATCTTGAACATAAATTTAGGAGAGCTTGAAAGTGATTTGATGGAACAATGGAAAGTAAAAATTCACTTATTTCATTAACAAGTTTAGAAATATTTAGCAAAGTTTAGAATGTTATTACTATATTTGTGAGATAACCAAACGTTAAAAAGAGGGGCCAAATGTCTACGGAGAGAGAATAATATTGAACATGAAAAACAATAGTGGTGAGAAAATGAGTATATTTTTTCAACTTCCATGAGGGGTAAACAATTTATTGGAACACAATTTGGTTGTCATGGGTATTTTAAAAAAAATATGAGATAATGTTACATTTAAATTGTTGGATGAATCTAGGAAGTCAAGCGATCACTTAAATGCTTGAAGGGACATTTAAGAAATGGACATTAGGCCTGATCTTTGGTCTGATGAATATAGCAGAAATATCCCTACCATGTTTACCTTAACAAATGAAAATAAGGATATTTTTTTCAAGGTATTACAAAATGTAATAGTTATAGATGGCTATTCAAGTAAAATCGCCATACACATTGATGTAAGTCAATTAAAGAATGGAGGACTAAAATGGAAGACCCACACATTTTGATGGAGGAACATTCACTATTAGCCATATGGAGGATACTGCCTAAGAAACTGTCTTCACATTTAATTGAATTATATTTATTATTTAGGAAAATATGAAATAATGTGATAAATGTAAATGAATTTGATCTTATTCATACTCAAGTTGTTCATTTTTATGTCATTTGGAAATTTTATTTCCACCTTCCTTTTTCACAGTGACAGTTCATTTAATCACACACTTGGTTGATGAAGTTAAATTAGGAAGGACCATTTAATATTGATGGATGTATCCCATGGATAGATAAATTAATATCTATATTTCTTCCATATGTTTTGTTTTCCTTTATTTATATATTTTTTAATTTGATTAATTGTTTTGTATTAGGTACTTTGGGAGACTAAAGTCTTATGTACATAATAGGCTCAACCAGAAGGCTCAATGGATGATTGTTACATGGCCTAAGAGGATTAAACATAATATCATTGTATTTTAGATGGAATTGAGAATGATTTCAATCATGTTGTACGTGTCAATAATCTACCCGATGGTAGTTCTTCTACTAAAATTTCATTTTCTCTAAATGGAAAACCCATTGGTTGTCTTAATAATTTTACTCTTCCTCCAAGGGAAATGTTATAAGGACAACTTCATGTATTTACAAATTTTGAAGTTATAGATCGATTCTTATAATAAGAAATGTGACTATTAGTATGTGACTTTATTACAAATTAGTACTACATAATCAATTTTTATACTTTACACATGGAACATATAGATTCCGCGTTGAGACAATTAAGAAGTCATACATGTTCTTTTAATGAGATAAACAATAGGGTCTGCATAAAATTTAATGAATGGTTTTCTAGATCTGTACGGATTTTTATGTCTTATAATAATTTTTCTATTTTTGAAATTATTAATTTTATAAAATTTTCCTTACAAATTGGAAATGAATGTGAAGACCTATCATTTAACCTAAAGTATATTGCTATGAGTCCCATTAATTATGTAAAATGACATACTACATATGATGTAAATGGATTTATGTTTTTCACTTCAGAACATGATCAGAGTCTTCAAAATAAAAATCATGGTGTGTGGTACATTTGGAACAAGGCGACATACAAGTAGAAGTGATGATCAAATGCAATTCAAAGACATTCTTTACTATGAAATTTTTTTATATATTATTGAGATAAGCTATCATGGACACATTGATGTGACCTTATTCAAATATATGGGGCAGAGATAAATAATCATTGAGGAATTTTAATCAATGGCATGTGATTTAAATTGGTAAATTTTGGATGGTTAATAGAAACTGGGGATGATGAAACATATGAGTCGTACATCTAGGATTTTGAGGATCAAATGGTATATTATGTTGAATATGAGTTGGATAAAAACTAGATCATCACTATGCATTTAAATCCACAAGAAATTTTTGAAATGGGTGAGGAAGATAAAGAGAATTATCATGAATATGAACCATATCAACAACAAAATGTGGAAAATTTATTTTCTATTAGGGAGGGTAAAATATTGTTAGCCAGGTCTTATATTGTAATGTCCCAGAATTTCCATGTAATTTTTTTAAAATTGTATAAAATTATTTCAAGACCACTCGCTTTGAAGGCACATGATTAAGAGACCCGGTGAGCCTGAAATGAAATTTTGAACTTTTTTTTGTTTGTTTAATTAAACGTGTGAGAAGGGTTTTCTAAATTTTGAACCGGTGCTCGGATTGAAAATCTATGGGCACCGTTGAACTCAGAATGTTGAGATTCGCCTAAAAATGAATTAACTTCATCCGACAAGGTTCAGACAGAAAAGTTTATTTTTGGACTTTTCTAAAAAATTATAAAATAACTTAAAAAGTTATTTTCTTTTCTTTTCTCACTATTTAGTGGAAGACAACGATGTTGTGGTGTGGAAACGAGGTGCTTTAAAGGAATCCCCTTAATGGTTTGTTAAGGTGTAGTGTAACAACGATTTAAGTGAAGCGTAACGACGCAACGTCGCAGTGTAACATAAACGTTGCGATGTGTTTTATTTTTATGGAATAATGCATTGGATAATTGAGGGTTAAATGGTGGAAAATTCTCTGAAGAACCACCAATGAGTTTTCTTTCCAACGAATAATGAAAAACGCTGACGGAACGTTAACAACTTCGATGCACCTCGAAGAACGGAGCCAGGAAGCAACAAACACCTTCGACTTCTTGAACCTTCACGGGCGGACTGCTTCAACATCGAAGTGCTTTGTGGTAGGGGTTTGTTTTAGTTTATGTTTTCCACATTCTTCATTCTAAATGATGAATGTAGATCAACACACGAACAGGTTGATCTGCAGATCGTCTGTTCTTGTGGGAATGTGATGTTTCTTGGGATTTATATCCGAGATTAATTTATTGTTGATAAAAGTGAAATCCCAATCCTCCCCTACTTTAAACTTCTAATGTAGAGGGCGCGGGCCGACACGAACAAGGCCTGAGCCCTTCTGCTTGTGTGTTCTTGGTCGACGAACATTCAAAATGGCGGCAAGGTAGTTTCAAGGCCATCTCAGGGAAGGCGGCGCCCCATGGAGGCTGGAGGCACAGGCGGTGTGAAGAATAGACCACCGGTGCAGAATTGGTGGTCTGTAGAAGAGCCCGCCAGTGCGCTGGAGGTGGCGCACTGGGAAGAGCCACTGGTTGGGCCGGTGGCCGACAACTGGCGACAGAGACGCGACCCCTCGGCTGCGCCGGTGGAGTAGCCTGCAACCGTATGCCATGGGTCTCGAAGGCATGCAGTCTTTGACTGCATGCGGGAATTCGGGCTGGCCGGATTGTCTAGACATGTCACAGTCAGGCTGCAGTCGCTTGACCGCGATAGAGAACTAGCCCTGTGGCGAACTGTGGGGTGAGCAGGGAGCCGGACGTGGCTTCCAGCCGCATCCCGGCCGGGCGAACTGATCTGCCTATGGCGGACTGGGCAGTCTAGCGGGCCGAACCCACCTCGTCAGGCCAGACCCACGAACCAACGGATTGGACCATGGCCGGGCTGGGTCCGGGTCGGGTCAGTCCGACTAGGTTGGACCGAACTCAGAACCAACCAGCCCCTTTTTGGAAAAACATCAATATCTTGCAAACCGGGCATCCTTTTGATGAGCCATTTGCAGCATTGGAACCCTCACGACGAAGAAGATCTTTTATAATACTATGTGGGGGATTTCATGGAAGTTGTAATTTGATGACTATCTTGGAGAACGATTCTCCAGAGATCAAGTGTGTTATGTATGGAAACCCTACAGTTGGTTGAGATCTAAAGACTGCTGATGAGTGACCCTATGTGGATTAGATACTATGGACCAGTGGAAAGCGTCTTCTATGTGACCCGATAGGCCCACAGTGGGGAGTGACTTCTTTGTGACCCGGCAGACTCACGGTACTCGACAGGAGGAGTAATTTAGTATGGTCATAGGTGGGAACCGGCTTCTATGTGACCTGATATGCCCATGGCGGGGAGCGACTTCTATGTAACCCAACAAACCCACGATACTTATCATGGATGAGTACCACAACAGTCCTATGGTTAGTGGGAATCAGCTTCTATATGACCCGGCAGGCCCACTGTACTCATTGAGGAGGAGTTCTCCAGCAGCCCATGGTGTTCGATGATGTGACTAATGGTTCTACTTTCCTACTCTAGAATATACCTAGTGTAAGTTGTCTTGCTTCGTGATCATGCTTGGTGATCATGATTTGTGGTTTGGTTGTGGATTTCTTTGTAGTCTTTCCTTTTTTGTTTTGGGGTCCCTACTGCGTATTTTGTTACCCACCCTTTCATGGTCTTTACCCGCACAGGTTGTGTCTGGTGCAGACGACCGCTGCCTTGAAGGAGGACTTGGTGTCCCAGGACCCAGTGATTCCTAGTGAGACCAAGAAGACGGGACATACTTCTACGACTTCTAGCATCTATTCTGTACCGACCCATCAGGTGGGGTTTTCAACGGATGGCTATCCAGAGTTCCTTTTGTACTTTCCTATTTTCCAGTTAGTCATTTGTTGGGTTTGTATTTTGGCCCATTTGACTTTTAGTTGTTCTTGTACTCAATGGTTACTTATAGTGGTGTTCTTGTTTACTTTTTTAACTTTGGGGTGTGGTTGTGTGTGTGTGCGTATATGCACTCAGGAAAATGCCTCCCACTTGTAGGTTGAAGCCTTAAGTCCTTGTCACCAACACCTGGCCTTTGGGAGGCGGTATTGGGGTATGTCACGGCACGAGCCCTGAGGGAGGGGTTGTAACATATATTCACATTGTATTTGTACATGCTTGTTTTATTTAATTTTTTGAGACTGTTTATTTATAAATTCTATCTTCATTTTTTAGGAACTATAATGATGAAACATTCTCTTCCCAATATGTATCGTAAATCTATATGGGTCTATTTTCCTATAATTCCACTTGAGGAAAACCTCCAATCCCCACATGAGTTCAACCTCCTAAAGGAAGATCATGAAAAAATAAACTTCATGTAGGCTCTAAAAAACCTATAGTGCCTGCTATAAAGAAGATATATATAGATGTTGAAGTTATTGTTAATGATGAAAATAAAAATAATAAATTATTTAGAACAAATTAGTATTTCTTTAGGAACTAATTTTTCTTTTACAGAAAATAATAACATGAAAATGAAATGATGAGTAGATTGTATGGAGTGGAATAATACATGAAATACTATTAGGGAAAGTGCTTATTTATTGAATAGTTTGTTAGGTTTCTTGGCTAGATATTTTGAACTATCCCCCATCTATTATGAGAGTTGGAGAAAAGTTAAAGCTACATATAAAGACGAGTTCTACAAAAAATATCATCTAGGTAAAAATATTGGTAAAGTTTTCATATATGTGTGATATTATTTCAATTATTTAATTTTTTGACCCTTCCAAGTTTCTTTTCAGGATAAGTTCATAGTTGAGAGAAATATTCACAAGGGTTGCATTTTGAAATCAATTTCTCAAAATTTAAAGAGTTTTGATATGATTTTTAGAATGCATGTAATGATAACACATGCACTAGGGTGGAGTTGATCAACATGGTCCCAAATGGGTGTAATCATGATTATTGGGCTATTTTATCAACCATCATCTTAGGCTAGTCCAAAGAGTTTGTGATACCATGTCTTTATGATTACTTTTTTCCAAATTAGAATTATTTTATTGTGAATTGTATATGATAAAGCTAAAAAAAATAATGTATAAATTTATATTTGATTCTACATACTAGTGGATCTAAAATCATTTCATGATGGAGGGAAGAAATGGTATGTATATATTATTAATAATAACATAAATATTTAATTATTTTTAGATCGATTATAATCTACTTTGAATTTTTGAGGAAGCACAGTGTCACTGAAAAGTTAGTAGAGGATATGTGTAGACCATTACTCATAAATATATTAATAACAACTATATTAATGATAAATATATAGACATCTATGTTATTGTTATAATTATTTTTTCCATTTAATTGTTTTCTAGTTATGATTTTTTAGAAATAAGAACTTTCTTTCTCATATTAATCAGTATATAAAAATATTAAATAATGTGAATCTATATCTATTTCAAATTATATTTCTAGTAATGATTCAATAAGATGATCTTTTGGTGGTGAAGAATGCATGGCACGTGTTTGAGGGATGGTCTTAGGTCCTTTATCATTATAATTTTCTATTTTACCCTATCGTGCATATAGTGAGATGAACTCATCAACCATATCAAAAAGGAATCTTGAAGTTGAATTTATTCAATTAAAGACACAAATGGATACGATGATGATGTTCTTAATACAGAATCACCAAGGAAAACTTCCCTCAAATTTTACCTGTTTCATATTGGTATTAGTATTGATGAATTAAATAATTTTAATATTTTATTATGATTTTTTTAATTTTTGATGCATGTTATTTTATTTGTATTTTATAGATAACTGATCAAGGAAGTATACAGATAGTGCCATCTGTTAATATGGATGAAAATACTACTCATTCAACTTAATCAGAATGATGATTTATGAATTTCATGTTTGTTTTTGCTTTATAAATGGGTATAAGTACATTTTTGGTGTTAGTATAAAATTTAGTCCCCATTTTTTTACAACCAATAGGTTTTCCGTGAGGGGGTTATGCTACTATGTGATGGACTTGGAAGACTTCAAATTGTAGCTTTTTAAATATTTTTAAATAACGTGTTATGTTTTTTACTAAAAAGTGTTCCATTGTACTTCCATGTGGGGAATCTTTGATTGAAAGTAGATTTATTAAAAATTAGAAAAAGTATGTAATTTTGTTTATTTTGGTAGGTGGATTCTATTTTTTTCAGTTTACTATAATTTTCACTTTCAATAAGAAAATAATTACAGGTTTTAAATAAAAATGATATACATTTAATAATTGAAGTAAAGGGTTAATAAATTGTAAAATGACATTTATTAAATTATTAAAGTATCATTTTAGTGATTTTTTTCATTAAAAATGTTTCAAAATATAGTTAATGTAATTACCAATAATTTCTAAAAATGTAGGGAAACATGGTGTGTCCAATTAGCCACATTTATAAACGTGACTAATCGATGATGTTTATAAATGTGTATAATTGGATACATTTATAAATGTGTCTAATTGGTGATGTTTGTAAAATTGGATAATTGGATACATTTGTAAATGTGGTTAATTAGGGACACCACATTTTCCTATGTTGTTAGAAAACATTGGTAATGTTATTATATATGTTTTAAAACATCGTTAATCCAATAATAAAACATGGATAAATTTCATATTTCATATAGGTTGTCCAACATAAAGTCAATAAAAACAATGGAAAAACATAATATAATAGTTAAAATCAAAATAAACTCAAGCAAAAAAGGCATTCTAATGGAAAGATCCAATATGTAGAGACACCTACCTCAAATAAGATGAAAAATTATATCATTTACTAAAAAATATAGGACTATGGGAATAGGGGTCCATAAAAGCCTAAAACCCTATATATTTAACTTATAAAACCATCCCTAGCCTAACTTGGCCATCAGGGCTAGTGAGGGAACCATGAAAAAAGAAATAAGAATGAATAAGGTACTAGGAGAAGAAGAGATAAGGAATCTATAAGAAATAGAGTTTACCTTGAATGAAATCACTATAATCCATATGAGATTAACAAGGAGCAAGTACGAAGAGATATCCATGGCTATAAATCACCTTGGTCTTGAAAATGGGGGAAAAGGAAGGAGAAGGGGGTTAAAACCAATAGAGTTATTAGATAAAATTCTAAATCTTTAAGTCTAGGTAGACCTGGTCATGACCCATCTCCCCTCATCATGGCATGACACACCTACCAAAAACTGACTCCACCAATAAGGTCATGTTGTGATATAACCTCCCGTATTCATGGTGCAATAACCCTAGGGAAAGACCCTTATGGAATGAACCTTTACTGAGCTATCTCCTCTTCCTAACATGAGTCACACCCATTGCAGAGTAAGGGTTTCAGTCTGAGCTATCCAAGAAGGAAAATTCAGGTTGTTGTTAAACCTTACTTATTAATGACATTAAATACTGTAGTCTATAACTACACCATACTCCAAATACAAAAAATTATTATAAAGCAAAAAATTAAGGAATAAATGACAAAAAAATAACAAAAAATAACAAATAGCAAATTTTATACTTAAAAATAAATGACATTGTGTGTGTCACAAATAAAATTTTCTTGAATTCATCCATGACTCACATTAAATACACTAACCACATTCTCAACTACCATTATACACAATATCATCAAGTTCCATCACTACCTTGCTCACATACACCTTCCCAACTGTAACCCATGGACAAAAATCACCTAGCGCAAATGTGGATATCGTGGGTTGAACCCAAAGACCATAGGATGTGAAGAAACAACCATAGACTAATCTTCCATTGTTTTTTTCACATTATTATTATGATTATTATTATGATGATGAAGTTGAATATGATGATTTATACTATAGATGGTGGGATTGGAACGATCCAAACAATGCACCCACCAGATATAGACCTTTAAAAGGCCATGGAACATCCCACCTCTCTAAATGTAACAAACAAGGTAATTATAGAATAAATAAATTTTATATTTATTAATATTCATTAATTATATAGTTATATTCATTATAAAAATATCAAGTAATTTTTAAATAAAAAAGGAAATAATTTTAATTAAACTCATCTCTTATAAAGTTTTATTTAAAAATTTAATTTTATAAAATAAATATCATTTTTAAGTATTAATATTAAAATTAAATTAGGGTGAAATTTTTGGATTTGCTGATTTTTTTTGATTTTTTAGTGAATAGTGAAAAATACCGTTTTTTGTAAAAATGTAGTTTTTTTCAATAAATTAAGTAATTTAAAAGTATCATTAAGTTTTGAATATGATTTAAATTAAAAATTATAGTTTAGTTATATTTAATCTATTTAATTACCTTTTAATCATCTTTATATTGGATTTTAGTATAAGTTTATTTTTGGGTTTAAAAACAGGTTTTTCTGAAAATTATTTTAATGTGCATAATGTTTCTCTATTTTAATTAATTAAAAAAACTCCTAATGAGGATTGATTTAAATTATATACATATATTATAAATAAATAAATATTAATTTAAATTAATGAATTGATTATTACTAGTCATATAGTTAATATAAAATCATCTTATCCTATAAAAATACATTTATTGAAAAACCATTTTTTTTGTCGCGTCAGTGGGTTTTAATTTTAAATTAAACTCTACTACTTTTGTGAATTAAATTTGGTAAAATATATTTCATTTTTTGAATAAGCATAATTTATATTATATAATAAGTTCATCTTAATTTTTGGTCTTAATGAATAGTGAAAATAGTAAAAATATTTTACCATGGTTAAGGTAAAAACAGATTTATTGTGCTGTTAAACTAAAAAGATAAGGTTTAAAATGACCTAAAAACTTATCTAAATTTTATTTTTTGGCCATATTTCAAAATTATATCATCTAAAATTATATATTTAGTGCTTTATAGATTTAGGAAAAACTCTTACATAAAAAATACCCATGTCTTCAAGTGAGTGTTCCTTCCACTAAACCCAGCTTTTTTTATTTCACATTAAGTAATCATCATCATCCATATGAAACCATTATATAAATAATTCATTTAAAACCATTCTTGATAACTTGGATAAATATAAACATAATAAGGGTGACCTCAAATGCTCAATAATGGCAAACATAAGCATTAATAACTGAATGTTATCAGTGAGAATAAGATGAGGATAAGGATATGATGACATAATCATAGTGAATGTGCATAATATAAGATAACACATACACATAAAACTTGTATAATTAAATATATGTAATGAAATAAATTTTTAACAATGGAAAGATTCATGATAATCAATAATCATGATTCATGTGATGTCAATATTGATCAAATAAAACATTTAAAACCCATAGAAAGCATAAAGAAAAAATATTGGTATGTTTGGAACATTATCTTCATAACCTATTTTAAAATCATGTTATAAATAATTGGATCCCAATTAAATCCATTGGAAAAACCCTCCAATAACTCCCTCATTATTTCCTATAAAGATAAGGAACACTACCCAATGCATTTGAGAGCTATCTGGGTGCACCCATTATATAAGCTATGTCGGGCTCACCCAGAGCTATCTGGATGCACCCATCATATAAGCTATACTGGTATCACTCAATGATATCTAGGAACAAATATCTTATAGGCTATATCGAGCACACTCCTGAGCTATAATGGGAATCAACCCTTCATATAAGCCTTATCAGGCTCACCCATTCCATATCAATAATGTCCAAGTATCATTCATGAATAAAAAATTTAAAGTCTTTAACTTTTAAATCATAACAATAATCAATGTTCTTTCATATATTTATTAAATCATGTAAAAAATTTGTTCCATGAAAATCTAACAATCCATACAAAAAAATAATAAGGATGGTATCAATTCAACATATCCCCAATGGAGTGTATATAATATCAAAGGTTTTTAAAGATGATGAATGAAAATACAATTAAAATATCATTTAAAAAATACTTTAGAAAAATAACCTTTTCACTTGATAAACATCAAAAAATTTCATCATAGATGGGAAATGATTTTGAAATATCTTTTGGAACATTTATTAAGGAAAATATCCTTTCCATTTTGAAAAAACTTATTTAAAATAAAAAACTTTCTCAAACATCAAAGAAAAACTTTTCTTTGAAAATAACCTTTGAATTATAAAATTGAAGATTTAAAACATTGGGTGGACATGATGGTGGAAAATTCAATTCATGCTGAGTATGTTAAAACAACGATTCCTTTCACATTTTAGTAGAAGTCAAAAACTATCTCATTCAAAAAACGACATGAAAATTCCTTTTATTTTTTTTAAAAAATAAAATTTTGGGTAAGAATGAATTTAAAAAATCATAGTAATATATTTTTGAAAACATTTTTAGAAAACATGGATTTAGAATAAAAATTATTTTCAATTGAAGAGAGAAATGAAGTCAGATTATATTAAAATTATTTTCTAAAATCATTTTTACTACCAAAGAGAAGAAAATGGTACTATTACTTGAAAAATTCATGAATAAATATAGGGTAATAAAATTAAATGTGTTTATTAAAAAATTTATAAATAGTTTCCTTCAATGATAATTCAATGATAAACAATCCTAATTAATAAGGAGATTGTAATATAAAGGCTTTTCCACTTTGATAACTTTTCAATCATAATCCCCATGAAATAATAACATCAAATGGAATGTTAAATATCATGAATATAATTATATTCATGATATTACATAAAAATTAGGTAGAATATACATCATATAAAATAAAATATTTTCATAACATTAAAATATGCCTTAATTAAGGGAAATTGAGATGAAGTGCCTACCTCAATTCCAGATTTTTCATGAAAGTCCTTTAAATCCTATATAATAAACTTGTATCAATTATTTGGTTTCTTAAGAATATTTTCCAGGTTTAATACCTTATACTTAAATCATTTATTTTATTTATTTTAATTACATATTGAAATAATTAATCAGTTAAGTCCACATCGTGTGTTTTGAGGATGTTAGGTTCAATGTTTCAAAATGACTTCGGTGTGTCGACCATGGTCAAAGAGGTCATTATTCCATCATCTCTAGAATAATCATAATGAAATAATTATCATTTTTATAAATCATTTATACTTTTAAAATCAATAATTAATGATGGTTATGAAAAATTAACTACGTTACAATCACAGAGATAGTAAGTAGTACATACACATGAGTAACGTTTCCATTTTTCAACAATTATTATGGAAAGAATGTAAGTATTATTTTATCTTTAAATAATGACCATAATATCATAAATTATGAATTATTTATTTAAATATACTAATATATATCATTCATGTGATTTGGTGATGAAAAAAGAACCTCATCGCTTTGTAGAGGTGGTAGTCCACATGTACGCACAATCGATGTTATCATTCTTAAATGAGTGGAAAGGTAAGAAATAAAATGATATATTATATTTTTAGAATGATAAAAATTAAATGTATATTATAATAATATCATATATATCACATATATTCATTAAAATTATCCTTATTACCTTTCTTTTATAGTGTTGGTGAAAAACGAATCGCATCACTTCGTGAGGCGGTAATCCGTCGTACACACGAGTGACATTATCTTATCACCCACAAAATTAAAAGTATGAATTTATATGTGATATAATAATTATATAAGTATAATTATTATAAATATATAATATATATAGTTTAAATACATTATTATAACCATCCATGATAGGTGGTGATGGAAAACGAATTACATTAGTTCGTGAGGTGGTAGTCCGTCGTACACACTATCGACGATTTTGTTTCCCATTTGATGGAAGAGGAGGTGAATATGGGTTATGTCATTAACATATAAACATATAATTATATGGTGTATACTGGTGTTATTATATTTTAATTATTAATACATTAATGAAGGTGGTAATAGAAGAAGTAAAAAAGAAAGATTTTAGTGAAGACAATTAGCATCGCTTAGAACAACACCCTTTTGATCTCTTATTAAGGAAACTATGGTTGGTATTTTGGGATGAAAAACAACTATATAACATGAATAAGGATTTCGGGGAGTGATTTTGGTAGAATTTGTCAAGAAAAATGTCTTAGGAGGTGTGAATATGTGAGGGGATATGATGAACTTTTATAATGGAGGAGTGACATTTTTATAAATACCCAAAACTATTCAATAATAGGAAGTCAATATCACCCCAAGTGTCTTAAAAATTGATAATTAAAGGAATTTAGGGATGATATGGTCAATACAAAACACCAATTCAAAACATATGTTTTAAACACGTTTTTCATTAACTTCTTTGTTTCCATACTTTTACCATTTTAGTTTTCACTTCGGTAACCAACCTTTTTATCCAGCTAATTTATCATTTAAGAATAGAAATAAAAATAAAACTTATTAAATATTTTATGAAAACTGGTTCTAAATATGAAATTCAATTTATAAAATAAAAGTCCTATATGTGTGAAAAATTAATTTTAACACAAGCACATGAAACGCGCAAAACCTCGTTTTACCCTTTACCATGGAAACAAAGTTTTTTACTATTTAGGGGTCAGTATAATTATTATAAAAGGACCATTGGTCCATGAATGAAAAATTATTAATATTTTTAAAATTTTACCAATGACTTGGAAGAGGATATATTTTTTAGAAATTTTAAATCATTTAATTAAATATTATTTATTATAAAATAACATTAATGTTAAATTTGTCACTATTCATTTAATTTGACTTTAAAAAACATTAAGGAAAAGGTAGAATTTGAATATATTATTTTAAAACCTATAAATAATATATTTTTCTATAAAATTTATAAATTTCAATAATTCATTCAATTTAATTTTTTTTAATATTTTTAGTATCATTTATTTTATTTTTCTTTTAATTAAATAATTACTGCATTGGCGTTGCTTAAGTATTTAGAGTAATTATAAAATTACTAAAAATTAAAAATAAATTACCCACATGAAATTTATTTAATTATTCTAAAAATTAAAATCAATATTCATTAATATATTACCTTTTTCTCTATGTGAATACATAATTGAAATTTAAAAGCAAGAGGGTGATATTTTTTCCTTTTCTTTACTTAAATTATTAAATTGGTCACATTCATGGAAAAGTGTACCATAGGAACATAAATATAGATTATAAGGTAAAAATGTTATAAATATGGTAATATAATAGTAATTGGATATGTTTTTATAGCATTTTATCTCTTATCTTTTTAGTTTAACCTATAATAAACCTATTTTAACATTAACTGCGGTAAAAGATCGTTATTATTTTAATTATTCAATATGATAAAAAATTAAGCTCACCTTATTAGATAATATAATTTTTTTTATTCTAAATATTTAATCCATTTTACCAAATTCAATCCACATAAGTAAAAAAATTTAATTTAAACTTAAGCCTGTAAATGTGATGAAAAAGTGATTTTCAAGCAAAAGATGATTTTATATTAACTATATGACTAGTAACCATCATTATATTAATTTAAATTAATATTTATAGATATATAATCTATACATTTAATTTAAAAATTTCCTCATTTGGGTCTGTTTTAATTAATTAAAATGGAAAAACATTATTCATTTTAAAATAGTTTTTAGAATTTTTTTAACCAAAAATAAAATTTTACAAAAAAAGAGTATAAATAAGATTCAAATGTAATTAATTGGATGAAATATAAATAAAAAATAATTATGTTACTTTAATTCAAATTTAAATCATAATTATACTTTTTAATCACTTAATTTATTAAAAGTAAATGATAATTTTACAAAAATAGGTATTTTTCACTATTCACTCAAAAAAATTATTTTTTGAAAAATCCAAAAACTTCACCCTATGTTAATTTTAATATTATGATTTTAAAAATTAATTTTATTTAATAAATTAAATTTTTTAAAAAAATTTAGATATTAATTATAACATTTTCTCACAAAAATCTATAAAAAACATTTTTGAAGAAAACATATTTTTATGAATAAAATGACTATTAAAAATTGAATGATTATTTACTAATAATTTATCAATAAATTTATATTGAATGGGATATTTATATATATATTTAATAAAGTAGTTAATCCTATTTATAGTCTCCAATTTAACTAATAGTTTATAATGATCATATTTAAATAATAATATTTCATGGTTTGTTTAGGGTCGGTGTTGCGTGACGCATATGACAACAAATATAGTTTTTTTTAAACTTGGGGTGTTACATTATACCCTATTTAATAAATTATATCCTCTCAATTTTAACTTGATCTCTATAATTAAAGGTTTTTCATTTGAAAATTCCTTTGTCGAAAACCCACATTGTAACAACGGTAAATAAAACTTTCTATAAAAAAGTAGGAAAGGGAATTAAAAAGGTTATCTAAAATGAAAAAAAACATATTTACACATAAGGAGAAAATTTATGGTAAGTGAAAACATGGATCTGTAAAGAATATCTATTTAGGAGGTAATGTTTTATTTTTTTTAAGAGAGAAGAGACCATCGATTTAATGAATTACATTTTTATCTCATGATCCTTTTACTAGAGTTGAATAACACCTCTACCATATTGATAAATAACATAAGTAAATATAATTGAAAATTATATTTTCACCTTTTAATAAATTTCCATCACAATCTATTCTTTTTCTCCAAATGATGAGTATTCAATATGAATTCTTCATGCATGAAGCACTAAAATCCACTTCTAATGGTTCACATAATTCAACAAAGGATAACATGATATTCCTCTTGTATTTAAACATTAAACAAAACCAAAATGGTTAGCTTAAGGTAAGTTAATTTCCAAAAATAATAAACTTTAATATGATGAAATAATACATTAATCTCTAAAGTTCAATAATAATACCCAAAGTTCAAAATAAATCATTCCATAAATATTAGACCATATATCCCAAATAACCTCAATAATCTCACCATTAAAGAGTGTTTTAACCTCAAATTTTATCTCATAAATTTCATCTTATATTCCCAAAACTATAGCACTCTTATTCTATAAAAATATTAATCTTACTCACCAAATAAATTTTCAATCCCATGACCATCTATACGATAAAACATATATTTCGAAAATTAAATCAATCATTATCCTTTATAAGTTTTAAGTTAAAAAATGATCTCATACTAACTATGGAATCACATAGACCAGTGGTGGGTGTTGTATCCTGCTCGGCCTTCGGTTGTGGGTTTAAGCCCTACATCCTTTCCAGATGTGATGGGTTATCACCCAACCTTCAGGTTTTCCTTTTTCCAAAAATTATATCCTTATAACATTCCAAAAAATATGATGAACATCCTTAAAAATAACATTAATCATAAAATATCATATAAAACCTGAATTTTATCAATACCTTTAAACTTTTGAAAATATAATTCCTCCTCAAATAACACATCATGTTGAACCTAGGGGTTACATATACCCCATACCAATAAAACGTCTCCCAAAATGTCATTAATCACTTTGATATATCATTTCTTAAAACCTAAAAGAGGTGTCTAATACTTTAAACTTATGATCAAACTTAATATTATAAACATATTATGGTATACATAACTCTTAATATAACTACACATAAAAACATCATAATATTCAAAGTTATCTAAACCCTTATCTGATACCAACTATAATATCCTCAAACCCGCACTCCCAAATCCAGTGCTAAAAATATAATCATTTAATTTAAATTTGTGATACCAAAAAATGTGACCCAATTTTTTTATATCCAAACCTTACAACATAAAAAGAAAATATTGGATCAATCACATACCCAAATATATTTTAGGTTTAGAGTTTTAGAGAATCAGAACAAAATATTACATAAAAAATACCAATGTATTCATGTGAGTATTCCTCCCACTAATTTTTTATTTTATTATTTCACATTAAGTCATCATCATCATCCATATGAAAACCTTCTATACATGTTCACTTAACATATTTCTTGATCACCTGGGGAAAAGGAAACATAACAAGGGTGAGATCAAATTCTCTATAAGATTAAACATAAACATTAATAATTGAATGTTATTAGTGAGAATAAGATAATAGTAAGGGTATGATAACAAAATCATAGTGAATGTGTATAATATAAGAGTACTAATACCCATAAAACTTGGATCATTAAACATATGGCATGACATAAATCTTTAACAAAGGCAAGAGTCATGGTAATCAATAATCATGAGCCATGTGATGTTAATATTGATCAATGAAAACATTTAAAAACCATATAAAGCATAAAGAAAATGTATTGGTATCGTTGGAACATTATCTTCATAACCCATTTTAAACCCATGTCAGAAATAATTAGAGTCTATATAAATCCATAGGATAAACACTCTGATAACTCCCTCCTTCTTGCCTCTAAAGACAATGAGCATTACCCAATGCATTAGATCACTATTTGGGCACACCCATCATATAAGCTATATCGGGATCACCCAACACTATATTGGACCACCCATTGTATATTATATCTCAGGATCACATGATTTTATATAGGTTCACCCATCATATAATCTATATTGGGATCACCTATGAGATATAATGAGGCTCAAACCTTTATATAAGCTGTATCGGGATCAACCATTCATCATCAATAATGTCAAAGTACTATTCATGAATAAAACATTTAGAGTCCTTCACTTTTTAATCATAACAATAATCAATATTATGATAACATTTATGAATAGAAAATCTCATAATTCATCCAAAGATAGAATAAGGATGGTATCAATATAACATATCTGTAGTGGAGTGTAAGTAACATCAAGGGTTGATAATATTTATGAATAGAAATACCATTAAAATATAATTAAAAAAATTCTTTAGGAAAATATCCCGTTCACTTTGAGTTACATAAAAGGATGTCATCTTATATGGAAAGTGATTTTGAAATATCACTTGAAATATTTCTTGAGAAAAACAACCTTTCCATTTTGAAAACACATATTTTAAATATAAAAATTTCTCAAACATCATAGAAAAAATTTTATTTAAAAATAACCATTGAAACTTAAAAATTAATCTTTAAAACATTAAGTGGTCATGATAGTGGAAAATTCTATTCATGACAATTATGTTAAAACAATGTTTCCTTTCATATTTTCAGTAAAAGTCAAAAGGTTCCTCATTCGAGAAATGATAGGAAAATTAATTTTAAAACATTTTGTAAAAATTAAATTATTGGTAAAAATTAATTTAAAAAACAATAGTAAAACATTTTTGAAACCATTTTTAGAAAATATGGATTTGGAAGAAAAAATATTTTTGATCGAAGAGAGAAATGAAGTCAGATTTTCTCAAAAGAATTTTATTAAATAATTTTAGAAACATAATAGAGGAAAATAGTACTGTTACATGAAAAATTAATGAATAAATAGAGGAGAATAAAATTAAATGGTTTTATTAGTCAATTATAAAATAATTTTTTACTGGAAGTTCAAGCATAAAAAATCACAATTAAAAAGTAGATTGTAACATAAAGCCTTTGCCACTTTGGTAACTCTTCAATCGTAATATCCATGAAATAATAACATCAAATGAAACTTTAAATATCATTAACATCAGTATATTCATGATATTACATTAAAATGGGATATAATATACACCATATAAAAAAATTAGAGGCATGGCATTAAAATACGACTCAATGAAGTGAAATTGAGACAAAGTCCCTTACATCGAGTCCAAACTTTCCATGTATGTCCTTTAAATCCTGTATAATAAAAATATATCAATTATTTTATTTCTTAATAAAATTTATAGGTTTAATAACTTATAATTAAATCATTTATTTTATTTATTTTAATAAAATGTTTAAATAATTAATCATTTTATTCCATGTCATGTGTTTTGAGGATGTTTGGTTCATTGTTTCAAAACGACTTCAGCGTGCTGACAAGGTAAAAGTAGTTGTTGTTATATAATATACAAAATAATAATCATGAAAAAATTATTAGTTTTATACACTATTTATTCTTCTAAAACCAATCATGAAATATGGTTATGAAAAATGAACTACGTTACAATCATGAAGATGATAGTCCATACGTACACATGAGTAATGTCTCCATTTTTTTATTATCATTATAGAAACAAGGTAAGTATTATTTTTTTACATTATGATAATAATATAATTAATAAAATATTATTTATTTAAATATAATTATATATATATCATCCATATTATGTGGTGATGAAAAAATAATCACATAGCTTCATGGAGGCTGTAGCCCACATGTACGCACGAATGACATTATTTTCAGTGAGTAGAAAGGTAAGAAAGAAAATGGTATATTATATTTTAATAATCATAATTTGTCATGAATATTATAATTATATCATATATATAATATATATTCATTATCATTATCCTTATTACCTTCCATGTAAAGTGTTAGTGAAAAACAAATTACATCACTTCGCTAGGCGGTAGTCCGCCGTACACACGAGCCACATTATCATAGCCCCCATAGAATGGAAAGTAAGAAGGTATATGTGATATAATAGTTAAAAAATTATTATTATGTTAAAAATATCATATATATACTTTAAATATGTTATTATAATTATCCATGAGAGATGGTGATGGAAAACGAATTACATCGGTTCACGAAGCGGTAGTCCATCTCACACATGATTGACAGTTTCATTTCCCATTTGATGGGAGATAAGGTAGATCTGAGTTATTCCATTAACATAATAGAATATGAGTATATGGTAGATAATTATGTTATTATATTGTAATTATTCATACATGAATGAATTTGGTAAGATAATAAGTAAAAAAGAAAGAGTTTTGTGAAGACAATTACCTTCTCTTAGAACAACACCCTTTGGATCTCTTATTAAGGACACTAGGGTTAGTATTTTGTGATTACAAGAAGATATATAACATGTATAAGTATTTTTGGGAGGTATTTTTGTAATTTTTAGTTGAGATAAATTTCTTAGGAGTTCTGAAGAGGTTAGGGGAGGAGGTGACCTTTTATAATGGAGGAGGAGTGATATTTTTAAAAAACCAAAAACTGATCATTAATGGGAATTCAATCTCACACCAAGTGAAAAAAATAATTATTATATAAAGAATTTAGGAATTATATGGTCTATCCAAACCTCTACCAAAAAAAATACACATGTTTTAAACAAGTTGTTCCTTAACTTCTAAGTTTCCTTACTTTTACCATTTTAGTTTTCACTACAATATCTAGCCTTTTTTATCTAGGTAATTTATCATTTAAGACTATAAATAAAATAATAATTCTATATAAATTTTACCCACTAGTTATAAATATAAAATAAAATTTATAAAATAAAACTATTATATGCGTTAAAAATTACTTTTAACACAAGATCATGAAACACACAAAACTCTGTTTTACTCTTTACCATGGTAACAAAGTTTTTTACTATTTAGGAGTCAATATAATAATTATAGAAGTACCATTGGTTCATTAATGGATAATTATTGATATTTTTAAACATATACCAATTAATTGGTAGATGATAATATTTTTAGGAATTTTAAATCAACCAGTAAAATATTATTTATTATAAAATAACATTAAAGTCAATATTGAAACTATTCATTTAATTTGAATTTAGAAAACATCAAGAAAAAGATGTAATTTGAATATATTATTTTAAAAAAATTCAATGATGTAATATTTATCTAAAAAATTCATTAAATATAATAATTCATTAAATTTATATTACTTTTAATATTTTAGTATCATTTATTTTATTTTTCTATTAATTTAATAATTATTTCATCGATGTTTCTTAATCATTTAAATAAATAATATAATTAATAAAAATTAAAAATAAATTACCCTCATGAAATAAATTTAATTATTCTCAAAATTACTATCAATATTCATTAAAATATTGTTTTTGTCTATTTGTGAACAGATAATCAAAATTTAAAATCTAGAGGGTGACATTTTTTATTTTTCTTTACTTAAATTATTTAATTGGTCACTTTTCTAGAAAAGTGTACCAAAAACACATAAATATCGATACTAAGGTAATAAGGGTCAAAATTTGGCCATAAAATTGGAACTATACAAGTGTTTAGGTCATTTTAACCCTTATATTTTTATTTTAACTTTAGGTAAACATGATTTAACCTTAACCAAAATCAAAGTTTTTTACTGTTTTGATTAGTCATTATGATAAAAAATTAAGTTTAACTTATTAGATAATATAAATAATTCTGATTCCAAATATGGAATTCATTTTTCCAAATTCAATTCATATAATTATAATAATTAAATTTAAAATTAATCCCGCAAATGCAATGAAAAAGTGGTTTCTCAAGAAACCTATTTTTTTAGCATAAGATGATTTTATATTAACTATATAACTAATAAAAATCATTATATAAATTTAAATTCATATTTATAGATATATAATATATAAATTTAATTTATAACATTCCTCATTAGGGTTTTTTAAATTAATTAAAATGGAGAAACATTATGCACTTTAAAATAGTTTTCAGAAAAATGTGTTTTTAAACACAAAAATAAACTTATACTAAAATTCAGTATAAAGATTATTCAAATATAACTAATTGGATTAAATATAAATTAATAATAATTATGTTTCTTTAAATTAAATTCAAAACATAATGAGACTTTTAAATCACTTAATTTATTGAAAAGAAATGACACTTAAAAAATTGATATTTTTCATTATTCACTGAAAAATCAATATTTTCTGAAAAATATCAAAATTTCACCCTATGTTAATTTTTTTATTATGATTTATAAAATTAATTTAATTTTATAGAATAAATTTTATAAACATTATATAAATAAATTATAATATTTTCCCACAAAAATCAATAAAATTCATTTTTGATGAATAAAAAGACTTTACTAAGAATTGAGTGATTGTTTACTAAAATTTATCAATTAATTTATATTAATTAGGATATATATATATATATTTCATAAATTAGTTAATTTTATTCATACTCTCCAATTTTATGTCTAGGTTATAATATTCATATTTAAATAATAATATTTTATGGTTCGTTTAGGCTCAGTGTTGCATGCTGCATACACTATCAAACATAGTTATCTTTTTTTTGAAAAACTTAGGGTGTTAAATTGGGTCCTTGTAACATGTGAAAAATGTGGGTACATATTTTTATTTTAAAAAATCATTAGTGTGACACTCACCTCAATTATAAAAGGCCACCTCCTCTCCTATCCTCTTCAAAACTTCAAAGCCTTTTGGTTTGGAAAAACCCTACCCAAATCCATTCCTTAATTCATTACCCTCATTTTATAGGATTAGGTTTTATCAAAAAACCAATCTGGAAAATATTTTGGTGTAAACCTTAAGATTTTTTCCAAATAATATGTATTGTTCTAAACTAGATGATTTTTATTTAATTTATTCTTCCACATCCTTCAAATATTCTTCAATTATGATGATATAAATACACCATTAGCTCCCATAAAATGAGATGTTATTTTTTTTAATTAAATAAACTAAATAAATCTCCTATTCCATCAAATGAGAAACAAAACCATCATTCATGTGTACGATGGACTACCACCTCACAAACCGGTGAAATTCAATTTTCATCATCACCTCCCACAGATTGTTATAATGACGGGTTTAAAGTATATGTATTATATTTGTAACATAATTATACTTATGTAATTATGATATCACATATTACTTATTTAATTCCATTTAATGGGGGATATGATAACATTTCTCATGTGTAAGGAAAACTACCGCCTCATGAAGCGATGTGATTCATTTTCACTAATGTATTACATGGAAGGTAATAAGGATAAAGTTAATAAATATATGTGATATATATAAAATAATTGGGATATTAATGAAATATTTATCATTCCTAAAATATAATATATCATTTTATTTCTTACATTGAAAAATGATGACGTCGTTCACACATATGTGTGAACTACCATCTTTATAAATAGATATGATTTATTTTTCATCACTAAATCACATGGATGATATATATAAGTATATTTAACGAATTAATATGGTAATTATGATATTATGATCATTATAGAAAGATAAAATAACACTTACCTTCTTTCTATAATGATCGTTTAAAAATGGAAATGTTACTCATGCGTAGGTATGGCCTACCATCTCCACGATTGAAACATAGTTCATTTTTTCAAACCATATTTCATGACTTGTTTTAGAAGTATAAATAATGTATATAAATGGAATTTTTCATGATTATTATTCTAAATATGATGTAATAATGAACTCTTTGACCATAGTCAACCTACCCAAGTCATTTTTTACATATACATAAAATATTTTTAAAACTTCTGAAGTGAACATAAATGATTAACTAATTGTGTATAATATGGTAAAAGATAAAATAAACGGAATAATGATCTTGAAAATTTTCTTAATAATTTAAATAATTAACATATGTTTATTGTTCCAAAAAAAAAACAAATAACATATGTGATGAGTCAGACTCAAGGTAAAAAACTTTCTTTAAAAAAAAATATTATTTTAAAGATTAAATTTTCAACCCTTTTTATTCTATGTTCATATTTTTAAAATTATTTTATTGATGTTTTATATGGAAAAAAATATTTGTAAAGGACATTTTATATCTCTTTTTAATTTATTTAAATGGTTTCTGAAATTATTTTTTTACATTTTTTATATAGAACATTTTGATAAAAAGAAAAAAAGGAATGTTCTATTTTAATGTAAACACCGATAAAGAGTTTTCTAACCACCGTAACCATTATTTGAAGCTTGGATTCCTTTATAAAATTTCATAATTAATTGAAAGAAAAAAATTCTTTCCCTTTTTTATATATTTTGGTATTAAGAATGAGTTTTTAAAAGAAATGAGTATTTTTATATCTAATAGATTTTTTTGATAAGGGATTAAAAGAGTTTTTAAAGGGTTTTATGATGAAAAGTTGTAAGACTAATTTTTTTAACTCATGATATGGTCATTGATTTTTTATGAATGGTTGAATCCCATTATAACTCACTAGAGATCCCAATATATCTTATACAATGGGTGCACCTAGATAATGCTCCAATGCATTGGGTAATGATTATGTTTTTAAAGAATTATATTGGAATTCATTCTTATGGTTATTCCAATTTGTAAGATTTCTTGTAAGAGTTTTATAATGTTTATTTACAAAGGAACATACATTACCTTTCTATGCTTATTAAAGGGTTTTCATGAAAATAATTTGTTATGAAAAAGTTAAAATAAATTATTTTTTTAAAAAATTAAATGATTCCCCTTCTGGGTAAAAAGGAATTTTTTTAAGATTTTTTTCCATAGGTTTTCATATTGTTTACTAAAATAATAGATTTATGTCCCTTACTAAGATTTTTGTACTCATCCAACATTTTTGAAATATTTTTCATATGGTTTAAGGATGGGTAATGGAAAAGAAAAAGTTAATATGAAATTCATGAAGATTTTTCTTGAAAAAAAAATCTAGTTTTATTTTATATGTTTTATATTGTGGTAAAATAGATACTGATTAAAAGTATATACTTTGTATATATATAGGTTTTTTAGGAAATTACTATGACCCGACTCTTTAAAACTCTAAACCTAAAATATCTTTGAGAATATAAGAAATTGAATTCTTATAAAAAGTCACTAGAATATGTAATGTATAAGTCCGGTTCCTTATAGTCAACATCAGAGAAAGGTTTATATAATTTTGGAGGCTAGAATAATGTTAATAGCATGACCTTGAAATATTTTACCTTACGGTTAAGTTAAAATGATATAGAATTTAATGATTACCATGTTGCTTTATCTAAAATATGTCTCTTCAGAATGGTTTTCTATAGAGGAAATAGGGAATCTATAGTGGAAAGGCACTGAGAGGATAATATCCTTCCAAATATATATCCTAGAATAGTGGGAATTGGAAATGAGTAGTTTTTTTTGCAGTGATGGCTTAGTTGAAAAAGACCATAAATAGTGGTGGTATCCATACTAGGGAGAAGCCTGATCTACTATAGAGGAACATGTATATAGTTGAGTATTTCATGAGACATCACCCTTCAAATTTTAGTGTAACATCATACTTAGTGGTATATGATGGATGGAGAAATTCTCATGAGAAGATATTTGAATTCACGGGGTGTTCAGAACATCAAAAGGTAACCCTTTCCATTTATCATTTTGAAGGTGAAGCTGGTCGATAATGGTCTTTAGTTAAGAATACCAAAGAGTGAGATGATCTTGATTCTATAGAATGTGACACATTTAAGACCATATTCCTTGAGAAATATTTCCCTATGGTTGTTTGACTCAATATGGAGAAATAAATCTTGGAATTGAGGGAAAAAGATGAAGATTCTATAGCTGTGTATGAAGAAAAAATTTAAATATTGGGAAGGTATGTACCATATTTTATTTGGGATCTTGATAATAAGATTAATAAGTTTTACTTAGGGTTGAAACAAATATATCAAAGTAAATTAGATTTCCATTAATTTAAAAGTTATGAGAAACTTGTTCTGTGTATCGAGAAGGTTGAAATAGAGTTCACTGATGATCATGTATTACATGAAAATAAGGAAAAAAAGTTCTGGATGGTGGGAAATGGGGAATAATTCATCAGTGAAATCTGTAGGTAAGAAAATTAAGTTATCATCTTGTGATAAGTGTGGTAAAAAATCATCCTGGGGAATGTCCGGTAAATTCTAAAAAGTGTTATTAGTGGGGTAAGTTTGGCTTTTGGGCTCATGAATGCAAAAAAGAGCCCTGAATAATAAAAGAATTCTGTAACAAATATCTATCCATCAGTGAGATGTTTTAGTTGAAATGATCTAGGTAATTATGATAACATATGTTTGAAGTAAGTTACCTAGGATGAAAATCATCAAGACTGAAAGTAGAAAGGTGTGGAAAAATATTTTTCTACCACTGCGATTGATTAAGGTCCATATAATAAAGTGGGAACAAGTATGTTATTGGTTTATTCAAATTATTATAATACCCTATTTGACTCTAGACCATTGCATTCCTTCATTTATGTGATATTTTAAATTATATTGGGAATACTACCTCATGAAAGTATGATATAAATTTCGGGGAAAACTCTGGGTGGAAATATTATAGAAACCAAGATTTATATGAATATTCTTATTATTATATGTGGAATAGTATTTCCTATAAATCTTGTTTAACTAATCATAGTGGAGTTTGATATCATTTTGAGCATGTATTTAAATTCATTTTATCATGATAAGACATATTGAAGAGCTAATAAAGTTTTATTAAATGATTTCATAACTTTGATAACTTCACTAGAATATGAGAAATTTATTAGAGATGGAAGTGAAAGTTATCTAGCTCATATTATTGAAAAGAAATAAACTGTTCATATTAGTGATGTCCTGATATTGAATTAATTTATTAACATACTTCCTGATGATTTTTTTAAAGTTATTCCTGACCGGGAGGTTAAATTTACTGTTGAATTAGTGTATGATTCTAAGTCTATTTAAAAACCCCCTTATCAAATAGCTCAAGTAAAAATTTTAGAATTAAAAAATAAATTAAAAGAGTTTCTAGATAAAATTTTCATTTGTCACAACACTTTACCATGGGGTGCTCCTATTATTTTTGTTAAAAAGAATTATATTTCAATGAGAGTTTTTATTGATTATAGAGACTTGAATAACATCACTAATAAGAACAAGTATCCCTTTCCTCATATCTATGATTTTTTTGATCAGCTCTAGGGAGCATAATATTTTTGAAGATTGGTATCAGGTAGGGGTACCATTATTTAAAAGTTGTAACATCTCGAACCGAGGTCCACTTAACCCATGTCTCGAGCTAGTGGGTCACATGGACTCAAGAGTGAATCCTAGTATACCAGAGGCTGCCAGCTAGAAGTGAGGGTATAAAGGTGGTACAATGGTGAGACTATACCCTCATGTCAGAGTAACACAAAAAATAAAATCAATAATAATCAACAACAAAATCATAATATAAATAGAAATAATAAATAAACTACAGAAAAATAAATAACAATTGAATAAATAAGTAGAATAAAAAATATATAACCAAACAACTGATAATATAACCAAATCCTCAAAGGCAGTGTCTGATATATGATGCATGAAATATTGTAATATAGAAATGAAATAGTAAGATACATGCATGCTATAAAAAAGTAAAAAAAATGATAAAAATATCTCTATAAGCATCCCAAGCCTAATCCCAATCCTCTTATTCTGATCTTAAATGAAGTAAGGATACCAACAACCTATAGTATGACCTTTGAATTTATCAATACCTACAGAAAGATAATATTCTCAGGCACCAAAGGAATCCTGAGTAGGGTGTGAGATAAAAATCTTAGTAGGCCACCACTAATAGTGTCTACTTGTAATACGAGTAGTGCTCGTAACTAAACAGCATGAAGGTATAATCAGAATAGTAAAACAATGCTGAAATAAATAACCAGATCACTCAGGTTCATATAGTTTACTTAGTGAGTCTACTTGCTTTGGTCCACATCTGGGAGGAGTATCTGATCATGTCACTATATGTATATCAATAGTAATAATATATATTTATTTTAGTTATATATTTTATCCACCTATATGAACCAAGTGTGTACAAACGCCTAATGACCATATACCAGTAATAATAGTGCTGGACTAGACTAGGGTGGAACTCAGACATCCATAACTAGTCTAATGAGCCTAATATCTCATGCAATAGGGTACATTCCCTATATCACATGAAGAGTGAGAAACGTCATGCAACAACACTCATGATGGTGAGTGAGCTTCCATGGAAACACTCTATCATGGAATGTGGCATGTAAATCCCAACACCCATATAGTATCACTAGTGCAAGATGCCATGCTCAACACCTGATCTAAGGGATTGTGATTTACCTCCTAGATCCACACCCCCTACCATCATACACAACCTCTATGAAGACATATTATAATTATAATTGGCATGGGGAATTACCTCTATCCATTTCTTTCATATATCTCATATACATAGAAGAGTAATAATCATTATAACATAATATATAAGGAAGGTGGTGCGTGGATGGATGGCCGGTGGTTCGACGGTCATCGGTGATGCTCACCGGCGGGTTTGTGGGATGTTGATTGGTTTGGCCAGTCCAGCGAGTCTCGCCGGTGGCGTGATTGGTGGCGTAGTGGTTTTCGCGGTTCGAGGTGGCGTGCGGCACGAGGCGTGATGATGGGTGACATGTGATGATGGGTTCACGACTCGAGGTGGGGAACGTGATGATGGGCGCAGCTCGGTAGAACTTGGTTGGTTTGAATTTTGAATCTTGATTTTCAATTAATTTTGTATGAGGATGGGATGTTTTGTACGGTTGCCGATTTTCCTTAAACCGGTTTGGGGTACCGGTTCCCTTAAACCGGATTCAGAAAATGAAAAAAAATGATTAGCAGGATAAATACATGATGAAAATACCTCTCATGCATATCGTTAGTAAATCCAAAGCCCATTAATGAATCAAATTTCCATTTAACTCATTTAATTCATAACGATCAAATAAATAAAGCATAAACAAAAGGAACAGTTTCACCATATTTTACATGTCATTCATTTAATTCATTTTAAATAGGTGAAAACAACATGAATTATCCATCCTATATAATCAATGAAATTTAACATAACCAACCGATTTAGTTCAATAAGGCATGAACATTCTATTTCAAAGGCTTAAGTGTCAAAGGGAAGGTTTCATGGGAAACATGGAATATGCCTAACTGGTCAATTCTAACTACAGGAGGACCAAACACCTAAGATATGCCTTGGGTTTCATTTCATACTCATATATCAAAGTAAATTTCATTTATAATCCAATACGGAAGCCAATTAGACATTCTGAACATTTAATCCAATTGTCCAAAATGGTTATTTTCACTTGGCACACCCTAGGGATGACCATATATGATGTATACAACCTATGAACTACAAAACAAGGATCAATAGGTTCATATTAGGATAAAATGGTCAATTTTATATGAAAAAATAAATATAAATGATATTCTTAGCAAAGGTTGACGTACGACACGACAACATGATTATGAAATGTCTAGAACTCAAAGGGAAAACAACATGAACACTTACCTCAAGGTTGTAGAAGATGCTTCGCTCAATATTGACATAATATTCAAAGCAGGTTGGAATAGATCTAAGAAATAGTCCAATGCCATAAAAATAGGGAAAATGATCATGCACCTAAATAGCACAAAAGGATGGAAAGATAAACTTTGATAGGAATTGAGAGACTAGGGGAGCTTACCGAGATAGATCCAATGCTTTAGACGGATTGAAGAATGTACACCTGATAAGTGTTCTATATCAAGGACTAACATGGGAGATTTTGAGCTCAAAATAGGAGGAAACTCTTGTTTCAGCCATTGGTAAACCAAAAAATAATGAGAAAACTACTTAAGGTTTATGTGGGGGAAAAATGGACATTTCACACAAAATTTGGGGGCACATGATTTAGGCGCACAGTTTGAAAACCATGTGATAATCCTTTGTCCAAAAATTATATAATTTTTCACGATCATGTTCCTTGGGTCACATAGTTGTAGAAAAGTTGTGTGACCTATAGGTGCCCCTGTCTACAGCCGCATGACTGTGTGCCCCAGGTCGCATGATTTTAGAAAAACCATGAAACCTAGTTACTTAGCCCATTTTTAGGAACTCTGGGCTCCAAACAATCCCTAGACTCTCCTGAGACCTTCCTTAGGTTATAGAAAACCTTTAACATGATTTAAAAAAGGATTAAAATTGAAAAAATAATAATCCATACCTTCGTTGAAAAGAAGGGTCATTACAACCTCCCCTCCTTAAAGAAACTCATCCTCGACCTGACCTTATAAGGGTAAAGAGGTATTTTAAGCAAAGAGTTACTGCCATTAAGAATGTATATCATCTTCCTACTCCTAGGTCACATCATATAATCGACCATGCTACCATAAAACCTATACCAAAGGAACTGACCTACCTTAGATTTTCTTCACGCTTCAATCAAAAATACGAACTGGATACTCCCCAAAGGAATCATCCATATCTAGCTCAACCTCATTAGGATGAAAGATGTGTGAGGGGTCTAGATTGTATTGGTGAATCTGATATATATGAAATAAACCATTCATATATTGACATCTATGAGGAAGCGCTAACTGGTAACCCACTGGTCCAATTCAATTCACAACCACAAATGGTCCAACAAACCTCGGTGAGAGTTTACCCTTCTTCAGAATACATCCATGTCCTAACCTGGGTGAGACTCGTAAGAAAACCCAGTCTCCGACCTTGAAATCAAGGGTTCACTAGTGTTTGTTGGTATACGACTGCTATATGGACTAATTTGTCAACATGCACTTTCTGATTAGCTAGATTTACTTTGTAGTCTCCTACATGATATGTGGTTTGACATAGATGATTCCCCTACCTCTAACCAGAGCATAGGTGAGCGAAAATGCCTACCATATATGGATTCATAGGGATCTATCTCAATGGCTTACTAAAATATATTGTTATAAGAAAACTCAACTAGTGTAATGTGTTTCTCCTAAGAACCCTCAAAGTCAAGGATGTATGCACATAACATGTCCTCTAAAACCTAAATTGTATGCTCTATAATTCCATCAGTCTATGGGTGAGAGGCCATTCTCATAAGTACCTGTGTACCTAAGGAATTATGTAACCCCTATCATAACCATGATGTGAAATGAGTGTCTCTTTCAGAAACAATAGAATGAGGATCTCCATGAAGATTCACAACCTCTCTAACAAAGAACCATCCTAGATTGTCTACCATAAAGGTCTCTCACATAGGTAAGAAGTGTGAAACCTTCGTCAAATGATCAACAAAAACCCACACCATATCATTGCCTTGAGGTGATTTGGGTAGACCAGTCATGAAATCCATTGAAACATCATCCCATTTCCATTCAAGAATAGATAACATCTGTAGAAGTGCTACCAATTTTTGGTGTGACATCATCACATCATAAAAGGTGGAACATTAATTGATGAATTTAGAAATATCATGTTTCATACCAGGCCACAAGTATGGGCATCACTAATAAAAATCTAGGCTATAGCCACGGTTTAAAACCGTGACTATAAGTCCAAAAACCATGGCTATAGGTTATAGCCACGATTTTATGAATCATGGATGGTATTAGCATGGATATAGTGAAAGACCTATAGATATGGTTTGAACTATGGATAAATACCTAAATCCATGGTTTGAAACCGTGGCAACATCTTAAGGCATAGAGGGATATAACCACGGTTTAAAACCATGGCTATAGGGTTTCCCATTTCATAAAAAAACACCCCACCCCCTACAAATTCCCCCCTTTGGGATAGACCCTAGACACCACCCTAGACCCTGGACACCCCTGGATTGACCTTGGAAACCCCCTAGATAGACCCCCAGGACAGGTCTAGACCGCCACTCCCCTAGAAAGCCCCTCCCCCTCTTGGACAGACCCTGAACACCCCACAAACCCTAGACACCCCCAGACAGACCATGGAAAGACCCCCCACCCCCAAAGATAGACCCTGGACACCCCTGGATAGACCCAGACAGACCCTGGATAGAACCCCCCACTAGGACAGACCCTGGACACCCATGGACATACCCAGGCAGACCCTGGACAGACCCACCCCAGGACAGACCTGGACAGACCTAGACAGACCCTGGACAGACCCCTAGGATAGACCCCCCAGGATAGACCTTGGACACCCCCCAAACCCTGGACACCCCCTGAACAACCCCCCCTCCTGGACACCTCTATCCTTCCTAGAAACCCCCTCCCTCCTGGACCCCCCAAAAAAATCCACCCCTACAAAGCCCCCCACCTGGACAGACCCCCACCCCCTGCAACACCCCTTATCCCATAAAAATACCCCCTCTACTCCCCCTAGACATACCCCCCAGACAGACCCCCCCCCCCAGTACCCCCTGGATAGAGCCCCCCACCCCAGACACCCCCCTGGAAAGACACCCCCTACAGACACCACCCCTTCACACACACCCCCTACAATGGTTCTCGTACATGCATTCACACAATGATATAATCCAATGCACTAATAAATGACCCACTTTCATATAAACCCCCTCCCCTGCCTTGCAGAACCCCTGCACCCTCCCCTTACCAGTTTCCCTCCCCACATTTCCCCCTTTCACCCCCTTCCCTGCCCCCTATCAGACCCCCACCCCACCCCTGCACCCCTCCCCCACCCCTCTACACCCTCCCCTACTAGTTTTCCCTCCCCACACTACCCCCTTGCACCCCCTTCCCCACCACCCTATCACACCCCTTCCCGACACCTGCCCCACCCCTACCCCATCCCTTTACCCCTACCCTACATACCCCCCCTTCAGACCCACTGCCCCCTCCCCCTCCCCCACCCTGCACCCCCTGTCTGTTTTACCTCCCCCACTACCCCCTTGAACCCCCTTCCCCACCCCCTAACACACCCCTACACCCCTGCCTTGCAGACCCCCCTCCCCCCACCCCTGCACCCCCATGCCAGTTTTCCCTGCCCCCACTGCCCCCTTACACTTCCTGCCCCACCCCCTCCACCTTGCACTAGATGTTAAAAAAATTAAAATATTGTTGGAACTATTATTATACCTTGTAGGATTTCTTTAACCAAACCCAACTTGAGGGATGTCTAAGCTTTTTCACCTAAACAACATGTAAATAAACTAAATTCCCATAAGTTTTGGGAAGAGTTTGCGGCACAAGAACTAGGTTGCGATGAAGCACATGCAACATGCAATCCCTCCTAGACACCCACTCCTAGAAAACCCCCTGGAAACCCCCTTCCTGGACACCCCTCCCCCTCCCTCCTAGATATCCCCCCCTCCTGGACACCCCCATCCCTCCTGGACACCCCACCTCCTGGACACCCCCTTAACACCCCCCTCCTGAACACCCCCTCCCTCCTGGACAACCCCCCTCTTGGAAATCCCCCCTCTTGGACCCCCTCTCTCCAGGACACCCCCCTCCTGGACACCCCCTACCCACCCCTTCCTCACTACACACCCCCTTACACACCCCCCACCCATCCCATCTCACCCCTCACTCTTCCCCTCACCCTCACCCTCCCCCCTCCCTTCTCTATTCACCCCTGCCCCTCCCCATACTAGTCCCCCCTACTACCCTACCCCTGCCCCTCCCTTCCCCATAAACCCCCTAACCCTCCTCATCCCAGTCCCCCCTTCCATCCCCACCACCCCCTGCTAGCCCCCCCCGCCACCCCACCCCCTGCCAGCCCCCCATAACTAGATCTGCACCAAATCAGTTGTAGTAGGGGTTTTCAACTTCAATATTTTAATCCATGGAATTATTCCATGTATAGAAATAGTTTGAACTATGGAAGTAGAAAATGTATATCCATGGGTTAACATTGTAAATTAGAGTATAATAACATGGTTAATCCCATGGAAATTATAGGATAAATCCATGATCTTAACAGTGTTAATTTTTAACTATACCCATGGTTAAACCATGGATCTTTCTCCCTAATAACACTTTCAAAACCATTGAAAATAGACCCTATAACCATAGTTAACAACCATATAAATTTATTCCTACTGAGATATACTTAATCACCAAATGCTTCCATAATAACTGCACCTTATAATAGTACTCACATACTCTAGCTACAAGAAAAAAAAACACCACCTTCCAAATAAAACTGAACTCAAGAATAATATAATATATATCATAATAATTAAAACTCTCTCCAATATAAAAAATATACAATTTCAATATCAATATCATCATAATAAAAAGAACTATTTGATAAAATTAAATGTATAAACCAAGAATAAAATTTACATCTGAAATGTACCTCAATATCAGCACCACCAAAACCATCATGACCCTCATTATCTCCTATAGAAACACCAACATCATTATCACCTCCTATCAGACCACCGCCACCACCACTATCATCATGATCATTGAAATATTCATTGTTTTATGCACCTAAATTATTGGAAGGAGAAAAGAATCCTGATAAACATAATACATACAAATGATAACACATTTAATTAATGAAAACATTCAATGTTTATATGGTGATTCATATAATATCATTATGTTACCAATAAAATACTCTGATAAACATAATGCATACAAATGAGAACACATATAATTAATGAAAACATTGAAATATTCTTGTGTATGATGATTCATGAACATAAAATTGAAGATAAATAAGAAGGATGTTTAGAATATAGAGCAATAGTAAAAGTATTATGGTCTAAATAGAACAAAATAAGAATGATAGAGTAATCAAGTTTGTTGATGGTTAAAATATTAAATCATATTTATTTAATGATGCTATTATTATATATGTTCATTCATGTATGGATTTCATGAAAGGGGAAAATTATTATAATTCATAAAAATAAATGAAAAATTAGTCCATATTGGGGGAACACTATATGTTATTGGGTGAACATCTAAAGGTTATTCCTGAACAAATTCATCATTAACCTATTCCCCATCCCCTTTCACACCTCCACCCCTCCCCCCTTGCACCCACCTGCAACCTCCCCACTACCCTATAGATCCCCCTTGCACCCCCCTTGCACCCTACCGACACCCTCCCCACTACCCTCCAGACCCCCTGCCCCCTCCCCCCTGCCATTTTCCCCTCCCCCACTGCCCCCTCACACCCCCTGCCCCATTGACTCACCCCCTTGCACCCTTGCCCTGTAGACCCCCTGTAGACCACCACCCTCTCCCCCTTTCACCCCATTGCAACCTCCCCCTTCACCTACCCCCTACCCCTGAAGGCCCCCTACCCCTGAAACCCCCTGCAACCTCCCCCCTTTCACCCCATCTGCACCCTCCCCCCTCCTCCCTGCCCCTACCCCTACCAACCCACATGCCCCTGCAGACCCCCAACATCCTCACCCCTTGAATCCAATAAATCTCGGTGTAAAATTTAATCTATAAGAATAAAAGTTCATGAAAATTCAATATATATTGAATGTAAGGTGGATGAAGAAAATATTAAAATTTTTAAGGATGTCTGTGAAGATAATTTAAACATTATTAAAGAATAGAAAAAAACATAAAATTTAACATTTCTTGAGTTAGAATTTAAATTAAAGAAATTTGAAACCACTAAATTTTAATACTAAACAATGAAAATACACTCTACATTTTGTTTCACAATTTGGGTAGAGTGGCTGCATGGTTTGGATAAAACCTATGCCAACTTTGTGCCTCCTCCTGTCTCTATAATATAGGGTGCCTGGTTTCCTGTGCCAAAATGAAAGGTTTTCTCTAACCATTTTCCAACCATGCACAACCAATTTAAAATAATATTCAAATACTTAAAGTGATGGACACAAAGTGGTTTGGTTGTCCGGATCACATAATGTTGTTTTTTGGTAGGATGTACTAATACATAAAACTTATGGAGGGTAATAATGATCACTAAGGTTCTCATATGGTCTAGAAATACTCCCACTTGGGTACTCATCCTAGTGTTTTATTCATTGAAGAATACTATCATCGAAGATCCAGTAGTGTACTATGGAGAATAGAATGCACTGTGACTTACCACTGAGGAGGAAGAACAACCTGTATAGGGTTTCAGTGCTGAAACAAAGAGAGATAGAAAAACTAGATCTCCTAGGATGAGTAACCATGTATGCTGAACCAACAAGGGAAAAAGTTGTTATTAATTCCCCTTGACACATGCTTCAGTCGTTAGCAGTACACCCTATCATAGTGCACCATGATACCATGCCAAAACAAATACCACATAGTGCACTCAGACACCCTAGATAAATAGATGGTTCAGATTAATCATATGATTCTAGGGATCAATAATGAGTAAAAGATCCATCTTATATTAGTGACCTAGAAGAGATATAGGAAAAATCCCAACCGAAGGCCAAGGACCTAAGGAGAGTCCCACATGGGAATTAAATGACCAAATAGAGATAATAATCCCAAAAGATCAAATTTTGAGAACATTAAATAAAAGTATAATTTTTTCATGCATGAAACTAATGCCAAATACAAATTTCATATTAATAATACGGAAAATTAAATATAAATATAAAATATCCAGTACAATAATTCACATAGAAGATTGTGTAAAAATACTTGACATTTAGAAGGAAGATGGGTTCGAATTATATTTTTTGAGAGATTTTTGATGTTCTTCAGATCATCAAGAACAATATAATTGTGTGCTTTTCTGAAAAAATTAATTTAGAATAAAAATTAGAATATATTTAAGAATATATATTTGTATAAAATAATAAAAAATTATTGAGTGTTATTGAGGAAACTTGTGTCCATGTGATTTATGTAGAATTCTGTTCATATGAAAATTTATTGATGTGCATGGAAGGAAGAACACTTAAAATAAAGTGAGGAACAATAAATTTATGTGAATTCAAAAAATAATTAAGATTATGTTGAGCTAGATGATCAAATTTAAATATTACCAAAGGAATTTTGTGATTATTTATATAATTTAAGGAAGATTTTGAAAGTTAGTTGAATCTTTATTTTGTGAATATTTGAGTTGACTCTAAGATTTTAAAATATTTATTGAGGTAATAAACAATTGATCCTTAAAGTTAGTATATTTCAAATCAACCTAAAAATCAGTAGGTTATCACTATAAAAAGAACCTATCTCATTAAAAGAAAGATGTTATTTATGAGAAGAAAAAACTTTATGACAACTACTTAAAATAACTGAACAAAAATTTAAATGAAGTCTACGACTAGATATTTTAGGGGAGATATATTTGAATTAATGCTTTCAAAAAGACTATAAAATCATGTTTCAAAAATAATTTTAAGACCAAAACATTTGGTTCTAAATAATAAATTGAGAGCTCCAAAATTAAGTTTATTGGAAGTAGAACAAGGTTGGTGTGCATGTACTCTAGTAGAAGATGATGTTACAGTTGAAGTGCTATTTATGTTTGGTGGAACATTGTAAGATAATGGGATTCAATATTTTTAGTGGCTATGAGAATTTATTTATGGGATGCTCACTGGGGTTAAAGATAATAACTTACCACACAACTCATAATTTATAATAACATTATTATTTGAAAATTATTGACTTGGCCAAAGTCGAAATAGTAAGGATTAGGATCTCCAATTGACATCAAACATCGTATAAATCAATATGTTATATTTAATTTATAATATCTGTAATGTATATAGGAAAATTTTCTAGGTATCATTCCTAATATCCATACATCCTAATCCCTTAAGGTGATAGTATGATCCCATAATACCATCAATTGGTATCAGGGAATAGGGTTCAACCGATTAGATCTAAAAATTTTATCAATTTTTTTCACTGAAGTGTATGTAGTATAGATTTATAGAATTAATAGAAATAATTATTTTGGGAGTTATGAAATACACCGAGATCCATTCATCAATATATTAGGAAGTTAGAAAATAATTAAAGTTCATTTATGATACTTCTGTTAATTGAAACATTGATATTTCACCCAGAAAATTGATGAACTAGAAGAACAAGGAAGATTTAAAGTTAATAATGTTAGGCACATGAAATCCTAGGATAGAGGATCCATGATAATCATAAATTAAGGTGATTATCATATGTTTTCAAAGATGAATCCAAAGATGAATTATTCCCTTGTTGTAGAGAGTATGAATGAATTGAAATTATTAAGTTTTTTTAATCTAAAATTAACAATTATCTTAAGTAAGTCTATATTGAGGCCTACATGAACATAATTATAATATTCAATGGATATCATAAATAATTTAAAGACCCGTAAAATTCAAGGGAATTTTTTTCTTAATTTTCTTTGGGATTTTAAAAGAATGCAGTTTCTGACGGCGCCTGATTCCGAGGCCCGGTGTGCCCGGAATCAATTTCCGAAGTTTAGCTCGAGTACGTTTAGTGAATGAACGAGCGGGTTTTTCTAACTATTGAACTGGTGCTCGGAATCGAAATCTGAGGGCACCGATGAAACCGTAGTGCCAGTATTTGCTTAGGAACACCTCTTTCAGAGTTGCGTTTGCTTGGGTGTTGATGTAAAAAAAATGGGGAATAAAAATATAATTGTTTTATATTTTTATTTCTTCACTAAGTGGTTTAAGTGAAAATTAATTTGTGTCTCAACTTAATTTCTCTCTTCTAAGTGGTTTAGCCCATGTGAGGGAGTTGGGGTGGGACCCACTGATGTTCTAACTTCCCTTGAGAGGATTTAAGATGGGCCCACACGAGCCCCCACCTTTTCATCTTCCCTTAACTCTCTTAAACCCCCTTCTTCAAAACCCCTTGTTAAATTTTGATAACTAACCTCATTTATGGGACCTCTTCACATTCTTCTCTTCTATTAATTCATGACACCACCTTAATTAATAATTGAATCCTCCAATTTAATGAGGGTGGTGTATGAATTTAAAATGGATGAGTTAATGAAAATATTAGTCAAGTCTAATATTTTATTAAGGGAGGAGCCTTTTAATGAGAGGGGGGTCCGTTGGAGAACTTCCTCTCCTTCCTCCATTGTTGCACCACCACCGAGGTTCCATCTTCTATGATGAGACACCGATGAATGAGGAGGGATCGGTGGCGTGGTGAGGACACAACGATCTATGTTGACTTCGACGTCTTCCCTGCATCGGATCCAACGAACGACGCTCGAGCCGGGATCAAAGGCAATTTACGGAAGCGAAGAACGCTAACGGTCATCGTCACCTTCATCTCTTTCCTTACGACGACGTCAATGAGCCGACGTCCGCCCTTTCGCGACACCATCATCCACGATGCTCGGCTACCGCAGATCTTTCTCAAGGTAGGGGTTTATTGCTTCTTATTCGTGAAACATCCTTTGTCGTTACTCATCTTATATTTTTGGGCCGCTTGTTATCATCTTAATGAGAGGAGGTCGGACCGCATGAACACGGCCGATCCTCCTCCCCCTTGTTGTTGTGTTGTTGCGCTTCGAAAGATGGCGGCATGGTGCGATGGCACCGCGCGGGAACCTAGAGGAATGAAGCAAGGATGCGCGGCGCCGTCGCGCCGCACCGCCGAGGCCGAACGAAAGGGTGGTCGTAATTAGGACCGCGAAGGCAAACGGAAGACTCCGCAGTTTGTTCTTTTTACGTGCGGAATGACGGGTATTGACGGAACGGGCCGCAGAGATGATTTGATGTTTTCGTAGTGAAGAATGGGACCCGGGATGAGCAACGGTGCATACGGAATTGAAAACGGACCACCGAAGCAACTCCGGTGGCCCGTGGACACCACCGGCGGCATCGGAGGCCGCCCGGAGGCGGCGGCGCCCCTACGCGCCGCCTAGAGAAACTGCCGCGGCTGAAGCCGCGACGACGAGCTGATGGATCCTGCGACCGCGCGAGATCCAGGGGGGACACGGCGCGTGCCGCGTCTGCGGAGCCTCGACTCGCTGGCCGACCCAGCGAGCCACCCGGCTGAGCCGGGCCGGCTTGGGTGGACTGGGCCAGGCCGGGTCGCGCCGTGCCGGGTCGGACCCGGACCCGGGTCGGATTGGCCCGGTTCGGGCCGACCCAGGGGGGGTTGGGCCGGGTCAGACCGGGCCCAGACCCCCCATTTTCGGATCACTTTTGGTCTTTTGCTCATATCTTGGGCTAAGAACCTCCGATCGACACACCGTCAGTTGCGTAGAGATCCTTGGATCGAGACGGTCGTTTCAGTATATTACACTCAAGGTTTCGGAGAACATTGGGTTCAGCCGGGTTGGTTCGGATACGAAACCAACCGGGCCCTCAGAGCGGAAACACTTATATCTTGAACTCCGGACGTCTGATTGACGTGCCGTCGACTTTGTTGGATTCCTCTTAATGAGACGGAACTTTTGGATTACTCCTCTCAAGGTTTGGATGCTGTCGGAGTGCGTTCGGGTTGGTTCGATCATGAAACCAACTGGGCCCCTGGAACGAAAAAGCCAATAACTCACAGACCGGGCGTCCGATTGACGCGCCATCTGTCTCGTTGATTTGCTCTTGATGAGAAAGAACTTTTGGAATACTTCGATTGAGTTTTGGAGGCATTTGGATAGTGGCCGGGTTGGATTTCACCCGAAATCCAACCGGGCCCCTGGAACGGAAAAGCTGATAACTTTCAGACTGGACGTCCGTTTGACGAACCGTCAGCGGCATTGGTGATCATGTAGAGAAACGGTCTCTATGAGTTTACCCTATGAGAGTTTGGGGTACAGTTGAGATACGGTCGGATTGGTTCGCACACGAAACCAACCGGACCCCGGGGACGAAAATGCTAGTAACACACAGACCGGTCGTCCGATTGACGCACCGTCTGTTGCGTTGAGACCCCTGTGATGAGGCGGTCCTTTGAGATACTTCTTCATGGAACTTTGTGATAATTGTATTATCGACTAGTAGATCGTGGAGCGGACCCTCACGGAGACGAACGTGTGGAGTACAGAGACTGTGTAGCCGGCTGAGACCTGATGACTGCTTGACCGATCGAATCGGTGTGTTTCGGATAGCCCAGTGGGGATCGCTTGGTTGTAGCGGAAGACCCACATAGGAGGAGCGCTTGGTTGTAGCGGCAGACCCATGGTACTCAATAGAAGGAGTACCTCTGGAGGCTATGAGGGGGAGCGCTTGGTTGTAGCGGCAGACGCACGGCGGAGGAGCGCTTGGTTGTAGCGGAAGACCCGTGGTACTCAAAAGAAGGAGTACCTCTGGAGGCTATGAGGGGGAGCGCTTGGTTGTAGTGGTAGACCCATGGTGGGAAGCACTTGGTTGAAGTAGCAGGCCCACAGTACTCGACAGGAGGAGTACCTCAGTAATATTAGGTTAGTGAGCAGTACCTCAGAGTCGTGACAGGACCACTGTACACTCCAGAGACGGGGCTCTTCAGTAGTTACGGTTTCGATAATGAAAATCCTGGTTTGAGCTGAGTCTATGACCTTTGTGTTTACCTCATGATTGAGATGGGTCACATGATAAATTAGGTATATTTTTGGGCATATACCTAGGTAGAGGTTATCCGTTGATTTCATAACCTTTGTATTCCCTCATGAATGAGATGGGTTACTTGATAACTTAGGTATAAGTATGGGCTTATACCTATGTAAGGGTTATCTGTTGAGTATCTTCTTTGTGGTTATCCTTGTTGGATTTAGATAGACCTTGAGGGTCTCGGGGTCCCTACTAAGTATCGTTATACTCACCCCTGCACGGGCTATGCCCGTACCTCGTTGTGTTGGTTGTAGACAACGGACAGTGCTGACGGAGATCGAGTGTACGAGGACTAGACGACACCTGGTGGTGGACCTCACGACAAGTCAGTACCCAGAGGTGGATCTCACGACGATTCGGTACCCGGAGGAGGTTGACGGACGAGGAAACTGAGGAGGATTTCTGTACCTACCCTTCAGGTAGGATCCTTGGTGGACTATCTAGGAGCTGCTTGTCACCTTTCGGCTATTTTATCTTTTTCCTTGTACTTTACAGTTGAGATTTTATTTCTGGCTCCTTTACTTTCAACACAGCTTGTTTCAGTTTTACTTAGTGTTTTAATTCCGCTTATAATCTTTGGTGTTTTGTTTACTTTTATAAAGGCAATGCCTTCCTAGTTATTGGGATTTACGCCTTTGGTGCTAGACGCTAGCCCCTGGCCTATGGAAGGCGGGCTTGGGGTAGTCACGACACGGGCCCCAAGGATGGGTCGTAACAAATTGGTATCAGTGGAGTCAGTTCTACAGCAGGACTTATAACTCTGATATTTTCTTTTCTGCGAAGCAATAGTGTTAAGGGTACCGAGTGTGGTCTTCAGTTCAGGGAGTCTAGTGTTGGTGCGGCGGCTGACGTATCCGTACAACAAGACCCTGACTTCAGATTTCCGACTTTGTGCATGAAAATACTGATTGCGTGTGTGTTTCCAAAAGTTTTAAAGTCAGCTCAAACGAGGTCAGCTCACCAGGTATAAAGAGTTGACCGTGTCTCATCTGTTCAGGATGTCTCCATGAAGTCAGTCAGTTGGAGTTCCGAGAGAGTACTCGATGACGGCCCACCGAGTGGCGAGGCTCCAGTGCAGGGCCCTTTTTTCTATGTTGGCACCCTCGGGTGGTGTACCAGCAGCACCACCACCTATTGGGAAGCAGATGCCACCAGCCTTACTAGAGAACTGTGCATGCCGGCAGAGCACATTGCACGAGTTCCAGCAGCAGCGACCTCCGAGGTTATGAGGCGAGGCAGATTATCAGACAGCAGAACACTGGCTAGGGAAAATTTCTAGAGTTTTCCATCTATCTGAGACATCAGTAGAGTGGATGGTGGACTTGGCTACTAGTGTTTTCCATTGAGTGACCATGAGGATGGTCCGCATAGTGATGAGGCTTCGGTACATGGTCTGATGCCTGAGATAGTTCCTTCGGGTAGTGTGTCAGCTACTACCTGTTGGTCGGTAGTTACAACCGGCTTGAGGAGGTGGCTGAGAGTTTTCTAGAGCTTATACAGCTTCGACAGGATGATGTTTAAGTAGCTGAGTAAACATCGAGGCGTACCGATCATTTTTGGTACTTGATGACTATGATATGATCAGTGATTTAGAGCTCGGACCTCAGAGCGAGGTGTGTTTAAGGGATATCTGAGTAAGCACTCTTTTCTCTACGCATTCCTACTTATGTTAGGGTTCTAGAATGAACCTTTGTGGTTGAATGTTCTTTGGCTGATCAATTTTAGCCAGTGAATGTTAACAATGGGAAGATGCGAACTGGCGTCAGTCTCAGAGACTTGGGCGTGCGAATGTTTAAAAAAAAAGGAAATGTCAAGGACAGATGAATCTGCAGAGTAGCAGACGTGGAGGCAGAGCTAGGAGAGCAGCATGAGGTGGTGTACATATAAACATATTACAACCACCCACCTTTGTTGTTCCCTCTAGTATCAGGGAGCTAGAGGGCAGGGAAAGAGAGTAGCTGCATGCGGTCAAGGAGAGTGACCCAATGGCTCTAAGAATGATTAGAGGGACAGTCTGTGTCCACTACAAGCTGTCGTAGTAACAGACATTGATACGAATCATTCCTTCCTTCCACGAATCTTGTCCCAGACCTAGAGTTTCTGGTTAAGCCGTTGACTTGACCCTCACATCTGGAGATACCTTGGGAGGAAAATAGATAATCACACTTACGCCGACAGTGTGATATGACCCACGAGGCGAGAGTTTCGGTTGGAATATCTTGGTGGCAGCGTCGAGGACTTACGACGTTGGTCTGAGTATGGATTGGATCCATAGTTCATACACATATTGACTGTATTAGGCAAAAAGGTTGTGTTTTATCTACAACGTTGCGATGGGGTTTTTCCTTGGTCGGCGAAAAGGAAAACCCAGGCAGCACAGGATGGAATCATGCATAAGAGGGTGCATTCGATCACTCAGGATATGGCCAAACTTACCTTTATTCTAGAATTCTCTAGAGTTGCGGCACCACTTCCAGCAGAGCTTTTAGGAGCTGGGTTGACCGGTGTGCCCAACCTGTGGGCGTTGGTTACATAGTTCACTGCGACACATTAGGGACCAGACTCGAGTGTGTCCTGATTTAGGAGTGGGTAGTGATCGCCTATGGATCAAGGTAGATGAGACTGCACAGAGCTGACAGTAAGCTTCTAGAGTTCAAGGATGACGACCACGTCCTTATACAGGTCTCACCTCGATGAGGTTTACGGAGATGTGGCCGAGGCGGCAAGTAATCTCTGAGGTTCATCGGACCTTTTCAGGTCCTCAGTAGAGTAAGCGAAGTGTCTTACCGATTGACCCATCCACCTCAGTTGCACCGAGTGCACGGCGACTTCCACATATGTCAACTGGGAAGATACGTGCTTGACCCGACGCATATCATTGGCCATGGGGAGATGGACTTTGGTGATGGGGTGACTTTGCGGGGTTCTAGTAGTGGTTGAGGATCGACAGGAGCGGTTCCTATGAGGACGGTCGATTCCTTGGGTGCGCTTTCACTGGTAGTACAGGAACCTCCAGGTGACCACATGGGAGAGGAATGCTCAGGTGCATGATCAGTACCACTTTTGTTTCCCTAGTTTGTATTAAAGATTTACGAGGACGTAAATCCCTGAGGTGGGAGTAATGTAAAGACCCGTAAAATTCAAGGTAAATTTTTTCTTAATTTTCTTTGGGATTTTACAAGAACGCAGTTTCTAACAGCACCTGATTCTGAGGCCCGGTGTGCCCGGAATCAATTTCCGAAGTTTAGCTCGGGTACGTTCAGTGAACGAACGAGCAGGTTTTTATAACTATTGAACCGGTGCTCGGAATCGAAATCCGAGGGCACCGATGAAACTGCAGTGCCGGTATTTTCTTAGGAACACCTATTTCGGAGTTGCGTTTTCTCGGGTGTTGATGTAAAAAAAAGGGGAATAAAAATATAATTGTTTTATATTTTTATTTCTTCACTAAGTGGTTTAAGTAAAAATTAAGTTGTGTCTAAACTTAATTTCTCTCTTATAAGTGGTTTAGACCATGTGAGGGAGTTGGGGTGGGACCCACTGATGTTCTAACTTCCCTTGAGAGGATTTAAGATGAGTTGGGGTCCACACGAGCCCCCACCTTTTCATCTTCCCTTAACTCTCTTAAACCCCCTTCTTCAAAACCCCTTGTTAAATTTTGATAACTCACCTCATTTATGGGAGCTCTTCACATTATTCTCTTCTATTAATTCATGACACCACCTTAATTAATAATTTAATCCTCCAATTTAATGAGGGTGGTGTATGAATTTTAAATGGATGAGTTAATGAAAATATTAGTCAAGTCTAATATTTTATTAAGGGAGGAGCCTTTTAATGAGAGGGGGGTCCATTGGAGAACTTCCTCTCCTTCCTCCATTGTTGCACCACCACCGAGGTTCCATCTTCTCCGACGAGACACCGATGAATGAGGAGAGATCGGTGGCGTGGTGCGGACACAACGATCTATGTTGACTTCGACGTCTTCCCTACGTCGGATCCAACGAACGACGCTCGAGCTGGGATCAAAGGAACTTTACGGAAGTGACGAACGCTAACGGCTGTCGTCACCTTCATCTCTTTCCTTACAACGATTTCAACGAGCCGACGACCGCCCTTTCGCAACACCGTCATCCACGATGCTCGGCTACCGTGGATCTTTCTCAAGGTAGGGGTTTATTGCTTCTTGTTCGTGAAACATCCTTTGTCGTTCCTAGTCTTATATTTTTGGGCCGCTTGTTATCATCTTAACGGGAGGAGGTCGGACCACACGAACACGACCGATCCTCCTCCCCCTTGTTGTTGTGTTGTTGCGGTTCGAAAGATGGCGGCATGGTGCGATGGCACCGCGCGGGAACCTGGAGGAATGTGGTAAGGATGCGCAGCACCGTTGCGCCATACCGTCGATGCTGAATGAAAGGGTGGTCGTAATTGGGACTGCGAAGGCAAACGGAAGACTCCGCAGTTTGTTCTTTTTACGTGTGGAATGATGGGTATTGACGGAACGGGCTGCAGAGAAGATTTGATGTTTCCACAGTGAAGAATGGGACCCAGGATGAGCAACTGCGCATACGGAATTAAAAATGGACCACCGAAGCAACTCTGGTGGCCCGTGGACACCACCGGCGGCCAGCCGCCCGGAGGCGGAAGCGCCCCGGTGCGCTGCTTGGAGAAACCGCCCCGGCTGAAGCCGCGACGGCGAGCTGATGGATCCCGTGGCCGCGCGGGATCTAGGGGGGGGGGGGGGGGACGCGGCGCGCGCCATGTCCGCGAAGCCTCGACTCGCTGGCCGAGCCAGCGAGCCACCCAGCCGAGCCGAGCCAGTTTGGGTGGACCGGGCCGGGTCGGGTCGCGCCTTTCCGGGTCGGACTCGGAACCGGGTTGGATTGACCCGGTTCGGGCCGACCCAGGGGGGGTTGGGTCGGGTCAGACCGGGCCCAGACCCCCCATTTTCGGATCACTTTCGGTCTTTTGCCCATATCTTGGGCTACGGACCTCCGATCGATGCACCGTTAGTTGCATAGCGATCCTTGGATCGAGATGGTCGTTTCGGTATATTACACACAAGGTTTCGGAGAACATTGAGTTCGGACGGGTTGGTTCGGATACGAAACCAACCGGGCCCTCAGAGCGGAAACACTTATATCTTGAAATCTGGACGTCAGATTGACGTGCCGTCGACTTTGTTGGATTCCTCTTAATGAGACGGAACTTTTGGATTACTCCGCTCGAGGTTTGGATGCTGTCGGAGTGCGGTCGGGTTGGTTCGCTCATGAAACCAACCAGACCCCTCGAACGAAAAAGCCAACAACTCACAGACCGGGCGTCCGATTGACGCGCCGTCTGTCTCGTTGATTTCCTCTTAATGAGACGGAACTTTTGGCATACTTCGCTTGAGTTTTGGACGTAGTTGGATAGTGGCCGGGTTGGATTGCACCCGAAATCCAACTGAGCCCTTGGAACGGAAAAGCTGATAACTTTCAGACTGGACGTCCGTTTGAAGAACCGTCAGCGGCATTGGTGATCACGTGGAGAAACGGTCCCTATGAGTTTACCCTATGAGAGTTTGGGGTACAGTTGAGATACGTCCAGATTGGTTTGCACATGAAACCAACTGGCCCCCGGGGACGAAAAGGCTAGTAACACACAGACCGGGCGTCCGATTGACGCGCCGTCTGTTGCGTTGATACCCCTGTGACGAGGCGGTCCTTTGAGATACTTATTAATGGAACTTTGTGATAATTTTAGTATCGACCAGTAGCTCGTGGAACGGACCCTCACGGAGACGAGCGTGCGGAGTATGGAGACCGTGTAGCCGGCTGAGACCTGACGACTGCCTGACCGATCAACTCGGTGTGTTTCGGATAGCCCAGTGGGGAGTTCTTGGTTGTAGCGGAAGACCCACGGCGGAGGAGCGCTTGGTTGTAGCGGCAGACCCACGACGGAGGAGTGCTTGGTTGTAGCGGCAGACCCGCGGTACTCAACAGAAGGAGTACCTATGGAGGATATGAGAGGGAGTGCTTGGTTGTAGCGGCAGACCCACGACGGAGGAGTGCTTGGTTGAAGCAGCAGGACCACAGTACTCGATAGGAGGAGTACCTCAGTAGTCTTAGGTTAGTGAGCAGTACCTCAGAGTCGTGATAGGACCACTGTACACTCCAGAGATGGGGATCTTCAGCAGTTATGGTTTCGATAATGAAAATCCTAGTTTGAGCTGAGTCTATGACCTTTGTGTTTACCTCATGATTGAGATGGGTCATGTGATAACTTAGGTATATGTATGGGCATATACCTGGGTAGAGGTTATCCGTTGATTTCATAACCTTTGTGTTCTCTCATGAATGATATGGGTTACTTGATAACTTAGGTATAAGTATGGGATTATACATTTTTAAGGGTTATCTGTTGAGTTTCTTCTTTGTGGTTATCCTTGTTGGATTTAGATAGACCTTGAGGGTGTCAGGGTCCCTACTGAGTATCGTTATACTCACCCCTGCACGGGCTATGCCCGCACCTCATTGTGTTGGTTTCAGATGATGGACAGCGCTGACGGAGATCGAGTGTACGAGGACTGGATGACACCTGGTGGTGGACCTCACGACGAGTCAGTACCCGGAGGTGGATCTCACGACGAGTCAGTACCCGGAGGAGGTTGACAGATGAGGACACTGAGGAGGATTTCTGTACCTGCCCTTCAGGTAGGATCCTTGGTGGATGATCCAGGAGCTGATTGTCACCTTTCAGATGTTTTATCTTTTTCCTTGTACTTTACAGTTGGACTTGTATTTCTGTCCCCTTTACTTTCAGCACAGCTTGTTTCAGTTTTAATTAGTGTTTTACTTCCGCTTATACTCTGTGGTGGTTTTTTTACTTTTATAAAGGCAATGCCTTCCTAGTTATCAGGATTTACGCCTTTGGTGCTAGACGCCAGCCCCTGGCCTATGGAAGGCGGGCTTGGGGTAGTCACGACACGGGCCCCAAGGATGGGTCGTGACAAATAAAAATCATATCTTGAGAAGGAAACAGAAGTAATGGAGGATGTGTTGATGATGAAAATAAGTGATCCTAAAACTCTTACTAAAATCAATGCAGTAAACGAAGAACTTATATTTCATCCATAAGGCCAAAAATAAAAATACTAGAATTGCACAAAAAAAAAATTCCAAACCACATAAATCCATAATTTAGTTAAAGGATGAGTTTTCTCATTAATTCATCATCAGTTTCACAAGTATTTTCACACAAATTCCAGGTTCACACACAAGCATTTATTAGTCTTATATAAGTAATTATCCTTTTATGAGTGTTGGTTTTAAACAAAAATGACAATGAGGACTCTAAATTAACCATAGGGTTTAACTATTTCACAACAGTTACAACATGCACATAATAAAACCTTAAAATTCATAGAAAGAATCATCACATAGAAATAATAATAAACTAGTAAAACATGTAAAAACACTACATCCCCTTAAATTTCATTTCAAGATATATAATTTCCTTTATTAGTTAATCCTTCCATCCACCTAAAGGAAAACTAAAATATTATAGTTTCACATATGAAAAAAATAATAGAGAATAAGAATCCCATACCTGGAAGTAAGCTTCAAATAAAACTTGTCACAAACCAGCCCGGGTACCCTGATAACCCAATAACCGAGCCAAACCTGACATAGCCTGAAGGGCATTCCCGATCCCCACGGGTTGGCGACTAGCACCTAGCATCGTACAACATACAAGTGGGAACGATTTTTCCACAAGAATGCCGAAGCAAGAGTAAATCAAACAGTATTCATAACAAAAGAAACTCCACTGGGAGTAATGTACTAGAATACAAAAAGTCACAAAAATCCAAAGTACTAAAACCCAATTACAAAAAGGGAAAATAGCCCCAAGGTCCCTAAGGACACAAGTCACCAAGACCAAAGATCAACAGTTGGATCCACCTCCAAGAGGTCCCTTCCCTTTGCTCGATCCTGGAAGAAGAAAGTCTACAAACACCCGAAGGAAAAAGTAGGGTGTGCGGCTAAGACGAGTAGGATATCACCAAAGATTCCATAACAGATGCCAAATTTAGATTATCCAAAGAAAATATTTCCATTTTCAAATAAACAGGTTTGACATTTCAAAAGCATATTTTAACAAAACATGCTATACATTTTCAAATGATGGAAAAACTAATTTAAACAAAGGTTTTACAAATGATGGAATAATTCTAAAACAATGGCTTAAGTAAAACATTTATATAAATTCAGCAGGCATGTAAATAGTTCAAAAGAATTGGAATACATTTATATGACAAATATAAATATTCAGGCGAGCAACATGGTCATCTGCCAAAAGATACGATAGTATTAACCAGTTATAGGATTCTGCACTCTCTATGTGAACTCAGCAAGATGTGTATACACATGTCCCTATGAAAATGGCCAAAGGAAACTCATCACCAACCCATCGGGGATGTGACCCGCTGCATGTATGTTTCAGAACGTTGTCATAGAGTAGAGTGTATCCAAATAACTTACTAACTACCTAAGGATTTCATGCGCTCTTACATGATGGGAAAACTATTTTAAAAATGCTTAAAATACGATCGTTACCATTATTCCATTTCAAAAGTGCCAATATCATTTCATTTAAAACCAAAACAGGTTTTATTCAAAACATGACTTTTTCACAAGATAAAACCAATGAGTTTCTATCAAATCTTTTTAATCCATTTTACCAGTTTGAAAATCCATTCAAAACCAATTCCATCATTTCACAAATTCATTTCCACAATTAAATTCAACAATTTAATTGAAATCATTTCCATCAAATCCACCAATTAAATTAAACAATTTAAATCGGCCAATTTCCATAAACACACCCAATTCAATGGAATTAGGGTTTTTCCAAATATTCATGCCAAAACCATTTCAAACATCTCGATTCAATGGAATCGAGTTTTGATCAATTTATTAGAAAGAAAATTGAGCAATTGAATTTAAATCAACCATTTAAATAAACAAAGAAATACAAGGATAATCAATTTGGAAAGATGGGATGGAACCACCTACCATGAAGGTTTTGACCAAGACCACAACAGTCGAGAACGCTCAAGAAAACCAGTTGATTCTCCAAAAGCCCATCCTAGATCCATTCTCCTAGAAACATCAAGACCAAAACTCATCATTTTGGAATCTACACACTTAGATCTACCCATAACGGGCATAGATCTAAGAAACCAATGGAAGAAAAGAAGTATATCTAAGTAAATCTAAGAAACTGATCAAGAAAGAGGAAGAACGATCACATACCGTGAGAATCCCGCTTCGATTCACCAAGAGGAGCCTTTGGATCGCCTCCGGAACAAAGATAGAACCTTCTCTGACCCTAGGGTAAGACAAATCCCAATTTAGGGCCACTTAGGGGAAAAAACGAAGCATTTAGAGGCAAAACGGCCGAGATCCACAATTTAAGGATCTAATTTTAAGTGACCGCATGGTTTGTCTGTACGGTTTGTCAAACCGTGCACACACCGTGCAGATCTCACTATCCAGGGTTGCTGGTCCGCACAGTTTAGCCACACGGTTTACCCAAACCATGTGCACACCGTGCACACCCCACTGTCCAGTGTTGCTAGGTTGGCACAGTTTGATCGCGCAGTTTATCAAACCGTGTGCTAACCATGCACAAGCCATTGCCTTTTTGTTTTACTTAAAATTTCACCCAAACGCACCCCCAAGTCACTAATCCAAAAATAGAGGTACTTAAAAACATCAAAAGGTACCTGAAAACGTAACGGGATGTTACAACATCCCCACCATAAGACCTTTCTGTCCCCAGAAAGCCTATGAAGAAACCTACACGCCAAAAAGACGAGGCCACTGATTTCTCATTAGTGCCTCCCTTTCCCAAGTCTCATGAGAATCAGAACCATGCTGCCAGAGTACACAGACTAGAGGTATCATTCTCCCACGAAGTACCTTGGTATCAGAATCAACAACTCTGACTGGTCGTTCAGTCACAGATAAATCTGGTTCAATCTCAAGATCACTCCACCTCACAACATGAGATGGATCAGAGAGATACTTTCACAGCTACGATACATGGAACACGTTATGTATTGACGTCATATTTGGTGGTAGATCTAGACGGTAAGCAAATTTTCCCACAAGACCAACAACCTTGAAAGGTCCCACAAAACGAGGAGCAAGCTTCCCTTGCCTCCCAAGCCGTCGATGACCCAAACAGGGTGAAAATTTCAAGAACACCTGGTCACCAAAAAAGAACTCTAAAGGTTTATGGCGATGATCAGCATAAGACTTGTACCGACTCTGAGCTGTCAACATTATTTGACGAATCAACTGGATCTTAGTTGTAGTCTCTTGGACCAAACTCGGTCCCACCAAGGAACTTTCACCAATCTCTATCCAACATAAGGTATACTTACAAGGACGACCATACAAAGCCTCAAAAGGAGCCATCTTGATCACAGATTGATAACTGTTGTTATAAGAAAACTCGACTAGCCCCAGATGATCATCCCAAGACCCACCAAAGTCAAGAACACAAGCGCGAAGAATATCCTCAAAGATCTGAATAGCTCTCTCTGTCTGGCCATATGATTGTGGATGGTAGGTCGTGATCAAAAAGACCTGAGACCCCAGTGCCTCCTGAAGGCCTCTCCAAAAGCGAGAAGTAAACCAAGGATCCCTATTAGAGACTATAGCAGACAGAAATCTGGGCAAAAGAACAACTTCTTTCACATAGATATTTCCCAACTCCTCAACTTTGGTTGTATCTCGAATAGGTATAAAGTGAACCGACTTGGTCAGTCTGTTGATCACAACCCATATCACATTCTTCTTCCTCTGGGTTTGAGGTCACCCAACCACAAAGTCCATAGAGATTTCATCCCACATCCATGTAGGGACTGGAAGTGGTTGCAGCAAACCTGAAGGTTTATGGTGCTCGGCTTTCACCTACTGGCATGTATAGCAACGAGATACGAACTCAGTAATGCCGCGTCTCATACCTGGCCACCAGAATTGTCGCTGCATATCATAGAACATCTTCGTGGTTCCCGGGTGTACCACCCACTGAGAGTTATGGAAAACCCCCAACACATCCTTCCTTGCCGATAACGGCACAACATAATAGTTCCAGTAACACAGAACACCCTCTTTGGAGAACGACCATAGGGTGTCGGTCTCCCCACCATAAATAGAGTCTCTAATTCTATGGAATTCATCATCCAGTTGTTTCTCCTGAAGAATCAATTCCAGGAGAGCAGAAGTCAACTGGACACTGGATAAAGAAACTTCATTCCCCTTCCACTGAATTCCAATATGCATCTGAGTAAAAATATCCATCAAACTCCACTCTTCAGAAGATTCTTTCACATCCTGAGTTGGAAGTTTCCTGCTTAACGCATCCGCAATGACATTCCCTTTCCCCGGGGTATAGGCAATTCCAAAGTCAAAAGATTACAGGTACTCCACCCAACGCCTTTGGCGGAGATTCAAATCTTTTTGAGAGAAGATATAACTCAAGCTATTGTGGTCTGAATACACATTAAACCTTTCTCCAAAAAGGTAATGTCGCCTACACTTGAGTGCATGCATTACAGATGCAAGTTCAAGGTCATGGGTAGGGTAGTTCTCCTCATGAGGCTTAAGCTAACGTGATCCATAAGCAACAACATGATTACCTTGCATAAGGACACATCCCAAACCTGAACCCGATCACAGAAGACCACATAACCTAACCCAGCCTCAGGAAGAGTTAACACCGACACAATAGTCAAAAGATTATTTATCTCAACAAAATAATTCTGACATTTATCATTCCAGGAAAGCTTCACTCCCTTTCGAGTCAGAGTAGTCATTGGAGAAGCTAACTTTGAGAATTCTTTAACAAACCAGCGATAATATCCCACTAAGCCCAAGAAGCTCCAAATCTCAAAAACATTTCATGGTTGTTCCCAAGTCATAACAACCTTCACCTTTTCAGGATCAACTGATATTCCTTGTTCTGACATGACATGTACCAAGAATTTTACTTCCCAAATCCAGAAATCACACTTTGAAATATTGGCATAAAGTCAGTGATTCCTTAAAAGACTCAAAACTATTCTCAGATGATGCAAAAATCCTCCTCAGACTTGGAGTAGACAAGAATTTCATCCAAAAAGACCACCACGAAAGTATCTAGATACTCACAGAAAACTGTGTTCATCAAAGCCATGAAAACTGTAGGAGCATTTTTTAGGCCGAAGGGCATAACAAGGTACTCATAATGGCCATACCTACTCTGAAAAGAGGTCTTAGGAATGTCTGATTCCTTTATCTTCAACTGATGGTAACTAGATCGAAGATCAATTTTTGAAAACTACTTTGCCCCTTTCAATTGATCAAACAAATCATCAATTCATGGTAACATATACTTGTTCTTTATCATAACTCGATTGATCTTTAGATAATCAACACATAAGCGAAGAGAACCATCAACCTTCTTGGTGAAGAGAACAGGTGCTGCCCAAGGTGACACACTCGAGCATATAAAACCTTTCTCAATAAGATCATCTAACCGAGTCTTCAGTTCTTTTAGTTCAGCTGGAGCCATTCGGTAAGAGGGTATAGAAATTGGTTGAGTACCAGGTATTAAGTCAATGGTAAAATCAACCTCTCTTACTGGTGGCAAACCAGAGAAGTCTGAAGGAAACACATCGGGAAACTTAGAGATGATTGGAGTGAGATCACCACACAACGAATCTCTATATAGATCAAAATCAAACATTGATATAAATTTCCCCAGCTCTGGATAAGAAGGTCTGGCTCTGCTTGACCTTGGGTCCCATTCTCCTTGAAAAACAAGAGACACAACATTGGGTGTATTAAGGTAGACCCGTCGAAGGTAACAATCGATCTGGGATTTATTGGTGATGAACCAATCCATCCCAAATATGATGTCAAAAGATTTCATGTCGAGAACCAAAAAGTCCCAAAAAAGGTCAAAATATGATATAAAGAAGACACAAGCAGGACTACAAAGACCCTTCTCTCTCACTGTACCAAGAGGTGTAGTAATATCCATTGCACAAGATAAAAGTTCCACATGTAGATTAAGAAGATTAACCAGATGGGTTGAAATAAAAGAGTGAGATGCACCAGTATCAAAAAGAGATGTCACTAAAGACAAAGCTATAGTAATGGTACATCTTACAGTTGCAGGACCTGTATCAGCTACCTCTGGCGACTCTTCCACGGCTTGAAGAAGCTTCGTTCTTGATGCCTGTGGCTGGAACCCTTTTGTACATGAATTATTTGATTTCCCCACAGTATTTGGAGGTGCTGATGATCCTGTTCCACTACGCGGAAAAGAGAAGTGATGGCAGAATATCTGTTGGTTCCCTAAACGTCTGTAGGAGCTACAGTTCTTGGGTGCCTTAGTGTAAACCCTCTTAGAATGCCCCGACTTTCCACACTAATATCAAGTCAAAGAAGCCCCTCCTGGTGCTACCGGTGGTCTGGAGTGACTTTGTTGTCGAGAACCACCATGAAAAACATCGCGCTTCCGTTTTCCTTTAAAGGAACCAACACTTCCACTAGAAGGAAAAGGAACTTCCTGCAACCCTGACTTTCCTACCAAATCTATCTCAACCATCATCACCCAATCCAGCACATCGGCATAAGTGGGTAGCTTCAGTAAGAAAACTTGAGCACAAATATCTGATCTAATCCCCAAATCAAATCGTCGAGCTTTCATCCTCTCATTAGATACAATTTTAGGAGAAAATTGTACCAACTCAGCAAAGCGATTTGAGTACTCAGTCACGATTTTGTTGGCCTGCTCAAGTTTGAAAAACTCCATAGACTTGGCCAACGCCATTTATTCTGGATAGAACTGATCAGTGAAAAGAACCCTAAAGTCTTTCCACTCCAAACCCCCATGTTTCCCATCCATCAACATCGTGTCCCACCATCTCCTACTTGGTCCCTCCAACACGAAGGTGGCACACTTCACCTTGATCGCATCCGGTGTCTCCAAAAACCCAATCATACATTCGATCTTACTCAAACATTCCTCAGCATTTTGAGGATCAGTGGAGCCTTTGAAGACGGGTGGCTTCTGGCGTAGGAACTCTTGAAAACGAATTTGGAGAATATCACTATGAGGATCTATAGCTGGAGCCTAAACAGGAACTGGAGGTGGTGCCTGTCCCATAGCTTGGATAGTGCGAACAATCACCTCTACCAGACTTGGATCCACAATAGGACTTTCTTGCTGAGATTCAGTAGCAACCTCTTTTTGGATTTGATTTCCACGTCTTCTTAGAGGCATGATGCTATGAAACATCATCAGACAGCAAAGAAGACATTAGATTAACACTCAACCTAAGTAATGAGGACAACTATTCTTAATAGAAGGGATAACAAGATTTGGATTCCACTCTATCCAAATCAAAACAGGGAAAATACTAGAACTAATCCACAAGTCGTATTTCCCTAACCAACCCTGGTGACTTAAGGTTCATTGTGGTGAGAGATGGCCAGGCACTCAATCACAAATACCTCCTAAGTCCCGATAAGAAAACTCAAATGCATACTGTCATCAAGGAAAGATGCTAAACCTTGCCTCTGATACCACTTTGTCACGAACCAGCCCGGGTACCCTGGTAACCCGATAACCGAGCCGGCCCTGACATAGCCCGAAGGGTGTTCCTGATCCCCATGGGTTGGAGACTAGCACCTGGCATCGTACAACATACAAGTGGGAACTATTTTTCCATAAGAATGTGGAAGCAAGAGTAAATAAAACAGTTTTCATAACAAAAGAAACTCCACTGGGAGTAATGTACCAGAATACAAAAAGGCACAAAAATACAAAGTACTACAACCCAAGTACAAAAAGGGAAAAAAACCCCAAGGTCCCTAATGACACAACTCACCAAGACCAAAGATCAACAACTGGATCCATGACCGCGTTGTCGAGCGCATCAAATTAGATGTTTATTTTTAACTAGAATTTCTGCAGTATAGCAGCAACCCTAAGTCGTCTCTTGATGGAGCCTTAGATCATTAATTTAAAAAGAGGGTTCTGATTATGAAAGTGGAAGGTGAATTAGGTTTTTTGAAACTTGGGGGTTTTATGATTAATGATGAAAATATAAAATTAAAGTGATAAAACAAAGTAGAAATGAACAAGATTGATTAAGCGTGATCAACCTAGGGAAGCCTCGTGATGCTAATCCTTCATCGCTTCAAGGGATGGGGTTATGATCTTTTAATCCCTGGTTTGTAACACCTAGAACCATAATTTTACTGAGTTTATACTAGGATACCTCCTAGGGTTCAGTCGAAAACACATAACGATTCACCGGACACCGCCGATGATTGGGTGATTTGTGTTCGACATCAGAACCGAAACTCACCAAGGAAACACATGAAGAATTCGATGTGATCTACAGGTTTGCATATTATTTCATTGTGATACCATGAAATAAATTTACATGGCCTTGACAGAGCTTGTGTGAGTTATATTGACCGATATGAATCACACAAGCACCGCAATTGAAAGGGGGAAAAGAAAGTGGTGAACGGTGTGTGAAACATCACATGAATGGGTACCCCCAAACATGATCATATGAGTTGAGCATGACATACCAGTACATAACTAAATAAAATAAGAATAGAGGATGAGTAAAAACAGCATACAACCTGGAATTAAAAATATCATTCAAATTAATACAACTTTGAAGCTCAGGATTACATCACATTCCTCCCCAGGTGATCACAAGGGGTTTAGAAACCCATGGGAGGGGAAGAAGAAGAAGATGTTGAAGTATCACCTCCCATAGCCTCCAGAACCTCTAGGGATGTTGATAAGACTCCTTGGGGACTCCAAAATGTCAGCACCTTGCCTCTTGGCCGAACTTTCAAATGGGAAGCCCAAGGTGCCATTTTATAGGAAAATTGGAAGGTGGTTTTAGGAACACAGATTTCTTCAATCCTATTGTACCATGAGTTTCGGAATTCATACAGTCTTATCTCGCTTTGGAGAAAATAGAAAAGTTGTATCCCTACCTCTTGAATATCTCCAACGAAAGTTTGGCACCCATTTGACAAATACAGATCAAGATATTGATAAACTACAGAACACCGCATTTGACTTGGTCCAAATTCGGTGTCTTGGATAGATCAGTTCGAATGGGCCCCATAGAAGCCGAATAAGCATTGCATTCCTTGATATGAAATGTATCATATTAAGTTTTGGACAGGCCCACAAAAGTTTATCCCATTTGGATTCACGGATTTCGTGTACTATGAAAAATAGTGGACATATGTCTATGGATCCATGCAATTTTGGCCCATTTTTCTTCCACTTCATGAAAGGCCCTCCAAATCACCTCCACCTAGATTGAAACAATAAAAAAAAGTAACATTTCACATTATAATATTGATTAACATTAATTGATTTATTCAAACATGAAGTGAAATTTATTATTATATTTTGAATATTCATTACAAAACTAGTTTAAAACTGTGGTGTAAGGGTGGAATAAAAAAGTGAATCGTGGTACGATCAATCCACCTCGAAGAGGTCCATTCCCTTTGCTCGATCCTGGAAGAAGGAAGTATAAAAACACCCGAAGACAAAAGTAGGGTGTGAGCCTAAGCCCAGTATGATATCACCAAAGATTCCATAACAGATGCCAAATTTAGATTATCCAAAGAAAATCTTTCCATTTTCAAATAAACAGGTTTGACATTTCAAAAGCATATTTTAACAAAACATGATATACATTTTAAAATGATGGAAAAACAAATTTAGACAAAGGTTTTACAAATTATGGAATAATTCTAAAATAATGGATTAAGTAAAACATTTATATAAAACAGTTTATATAAATTTAGTAGGCATGCAAAATAGTTCAAAAGCATTGGCATACATTTATATCACAAATATAAATATTCAGGTGAGCAACATGGTCATCTGCCAAAAGATACGATAGTATTAACCAGTTATAGGATTCCACACTCTCTATGTGAACTCAACAAGATGTGTATACACACATCCCTATGACAGTGGCCAAAGGAGACTCGTCACCTACCCGTCGGGGATGTGACCCACTACATGTATGTTTTAGAACATTGTCGTAGTGTAGAGTGTATCCAAATAACTCACTAACTACCTAAGGCTTTCATGCGCTCTTACATGATGGGTGAACTATTTTAAGAATGCTTAAAATACGATCATTAATATTCTTCCATTTAAAAAGTTCCAATATCATTTCATTTAAAACCAAAACAGGTTTTATTCAAAACATTCCTTTTTCACAAGATAAAACCAATGGGTTTATATCAAATCATTTTAAGCCATTTTACCAGTTTTAAAATCCATTCAAAACTAATTCCATCATTTCACAAATTCATTTCCAAAATTAAATTCAAAAATTTAATTGAAATCATTTCAATCAAATCCACCAATTAAATTAAACAATTTAAATCGGCCAATTTCCATAAACACACCCAATTCAATGGAATTGGGGTTTTTCCAAATATTCATGCCAAAACCATTTCAAACATCTCGATTCAATGGAATCGAGTTTTGATCAATTTATTAGAAAGAAACTTGAGCAATTGAATTTAAATCAACCATTGAAATAAACCAAGCAATACAAGGATAATCAATTTGGAAAGACGGGACGGAACCACCTACCTTGAAGGTTTTGACCACGACCACAACAGTTGAGAATGCTCAAGAAAACCAGTTTATTCTCCAAAAACCCATCATAGATCCCTTCTCCTAGAAACATCAAGACCAAAACTCATCATTTTGGTATCTAAACACTTAGATCTACCCATAATGGGCGTAGATATAAGAAACCAATAGAATAGAAGAAGTAGATCTAAGTAGATATAAGAAACCGAACAAGAAAGAGGAAGAATGATCACATACCATGAGAATCCCGCTTCGATTCACCAAGAGGAGCCTTTGTATTTCCTCCGGAACAAAGGGAGAACCTTCTATGACCCTAGGAGAAGAAAAATCCCGAGTTAGGGCCACTTAGGGGAAAAACTAAGCATTTAGAAGCAAAACGGACGAGATCCACAATTTAAGGATCTAATTTTAAGTGACCGCACAGTTTGTCCGCACGGTTTGTCAAACCGTGCGGATCTCACTGTCCAGGGTTTCTAGTCCGCACGGTTTAACCGCACAGTTTACCCAAACCATGCGCACACCGTGCGTACCCCACTATCCAGTTCTGCTAGGTTGGCACGGTTTGATTACACGATTTATCAAACCGTGCGCTAACCATGCACAAGCCATTGCCTTTTTGTTTTACTTAAAATTTCACCCAAACGCACCCCCCAAGTCACTAATCCAAAATAGAGGTACTTAGAAACATCAAAAAGTACCTAAAAACGTAATGGGATGTTACAAAACTAAATAAAAAATAGGGGGATATATAAACAATTGTCACTGCCACAAAATTCTATATAATGCTGCAAAAAATAAAGGAAGAATGGGGGATGTGAACATGCCTAGAATCATGATCAAGAAGTATTTTGGTGGAAGAAGGAGATATCAAATCTCAAGAATGAATTCCAATTAGATATTTTTGAGAGGTGAGATGTTACCATGAAGGTGAAGGGGTTACCTCGTTTGGTGTCAATGACAAGCAACGTCTTGAGGGGGATGAGGATGGGGAAGTGTCTCGAGTGCTGTACAATAATAGTCGGGGGATGAGGATCAGGGAGAGGAGAGGTTGTGAAGGCCATCAGGTAATAAGGGTCACCACCAAGAGGAGAGGTCTCCACTGAGATAGGAGAAGTCAGGAGGGTGGAGGTGGGTGGCCGAGAGGAGAAGTCACCACTGAGAAGATAGGGCCACTGAGAGAGAAGAGGTTGCAGGTAATGTGGGTAGTGAGGGGTCGGGGAGATGAGAGAGCCGCAGAGGGTTCAGAAACTATATAGCCATGAGTTTTAATTAAAACCATGGATATAAACTAACCTATATCTACAAATCAAAAAACTGTGGCTATAGATCCCTGACTATAGGTCATTTTTCTAGTAGTGCATGATAAATCTTTATACATTTTGGTGACACTAGGGTGAACCGCCCATACTGAGGTGTGGAATTCCCACATCAGCTTCTCACTGATGTCTACTGGGAACCATACACACCCATGGAACAATAAGGTATCATCCTCATCAATATTCCAACATGAAGATGTATCATTATATGAAACATGTTCCCTTAGGAAAAGGCCTTTGGGATCAGATAACTGGATCATTCTTCACCTTTCAGAAGAGTAGATGTGAGTGCTAAGCCTGAGGGAATAGTCTGACCATAATCATCCCGAACCTCAACATACATATCTAAGAATAAGTATATAAGATTCCATTCTCTAATAGATTCATGAATCATCTATTTCCGAGTCTTCCAGCTCAGAGAAACAACTACATAATTTTCTTTACCAGGAATGTAGGAAATCTTAAAATTGAATGACTATAGGTTCTCCACCCACCTTAATTTCCTGAGATTAAGATCCCATAGTATAAAGACATACTTGAGGATTTTTTGATATATGAATACAAAATAACTCTCTCAAATTAGATAGTGTCTCCAACAATGTAACACATGAAATACAAAAGCAAGCTCGAGATCATGGGCCAGGTAATTATGCTCATGAGGCCTCAGCTAACAAGACCCATACATGACTACTCGCTCATCCTGCATCAGAACAGATCCATGCCTGATACCTGATGTGTCATAGTATATTGTATAGCTCATGCCTAGCTCTGGAAGAACCAGAATCGACACTTAAGTCAAATAACCCTTAAACTCTTGAAAGGTTTCTTCACAAGCTTCTGAAAATTTGAATTTCACACCCTTCTTTTTCAAGTCTGGAAGTGGTGCTGTAAGGTGTGAGAAATCCTGGATGAAGCATCTGTAATATATTTTAGTCACCAATAAATTCTTAATGTCAAATATTTTCTCGGTATTATCTAAATAAACTAAATTTCTCACTTTCTCTGGGTCTACTAAAACCCCCAACTCCGATATAATGTGATCCAAGAAGTGGAATTTTTCAATCCAGAAGTGGAATTTACTGAGCTTAGCATAGAGCTTGTTCTCTCTCAATGTATTCAACATGATCTCAAGATGGGTTGCATGGTCATGTCTAGAGAATGAATACACCAAGATATCATTAATAATGACTACCACAAATAAATCCAGATACGGGTGAAAAAAACTAATTCATAAAATCCATAAAAACATAAGGTGCATTCATGAGTCCAAACGACATAACTTAGTACTCATAGAGACCATACTTTATCCTAAAGGGTGTGAGATTTATATCTGAAGTCCTAACATGCACTTGATGATAGATCAAACCCATATATATATCTTTCAAAATATATTCTCTCCTCAGAGCTAATCAAAGAGATCGTTTATTATAGGAAATGGATACCAATTCTTTATAGTGAGATGGTTCAAACAATGATAATCCACATAAAGACTAAGTGTACCATCTTCTTTATTGGTGAAAAGAACCAGTGAACCCCAAGGAGAAGTTTTGGGGTATATAAAACCTTTAGTCTCTAGATCCTCTGGTTTCTTCTTGAGCTATAGAATCCCATTAGGTTACATCCTATAAAAAGGAATGGTCATTAGTGTTGCTCCTGACACTAACTCAATGTCACACCGGAGGTAGAATAGAGAAGTCATTAAGAAATACATATATAAAATTCTCCACTATAGAAGTAAAGACAACAGGTTGTAAACCTTGGTTTTTGAGGAAAATAATGGCGATATAGGTTGTCACATTACCCAACCTCTACTGCTCGGGTCCTGATCATGAAGCTTGCACATCCAATTCACCCATATGCATATGAATACCACCCTCTAGTGATGTAAGCATCACCTTCAATGATAGAATTAAATATTGGATTGATAGGGAACTGACCAATCCATCCTAATGATTACAACAAACCCCATCATGGTGAGGATATATAGATTCCATATAAAAAGGTAACTGCCTATCTTAAGGGGGTAGTCCCTATAACAGTGAACACCCTATGAAAATATATCTAATGGGGTATATAGCATCATAATTCCATGATAGTGTTCAATATTAAGGCCCATAATTCCCATTATAGTCTCAAATATAAACGAGTGAGTCACGCCTGTATAAAATAAATTATACACTAAAGTGGAGGTTATTAGAATAGTACCTCAAACTACAGAAAGTATGAAACTATGCTCCTGTGGAATAGGCTGTACTACATGTAAATGGTATGTACCATGGCCTTGAGTCACTGCCTGAATACCCTAAGCAAGATCACTTTTTTGGAACTAAGAATCATAAGTCTGACTGCCTCTGACTTGACCACCACCTCAAACTAATCGGCCGACGGTATTCTAGCTACCTGCCTATCGTGATCCTGTTAAACCTTCCCCTAACTGAGGAGTAGGTGAATATCCCAAATCACTTGGAATTGGAGGTAAATTATTAAATAAGTGCTAAATATGCCCTATCTTTCCATGCATTTTCACTCGACAGGACACCGTGAAAATTGAGACATAATGTGTCCTAGCTTCTCACATGAGTTACAAATAAGAAAACTCTCTACAAGAGGATACTAAATACTACTATATCCATGAGAAAATTCAAAATGCATATTTTTCCTAGAAGAAGAACCCCTGATAGCTCTAGGTTTTGAACTTAACTAACTTGTACCTTCAACATCCCTCAAGTTTCTCTCTATAATAAGGTCTTGGTTGACGATTTCAAAAATAGTTGTCAACCTAAACATGTTAACCTATGATTGGATGGAATAAAACACCCCATTCTCGAATCTCCTAGTGGTCATAATATCATAATTAGATATATTATGAGGGAATCACTACAAATCCATGAAATGAGCAGAGTATACAATATGTCATACTCAATTGATGTAGATTCATGAACTCTCTAGCTCTGTCATCCCTCAGAGTATATGAAAATAAGTAGTCATATAATATGGTTTGAAAGTCATCCCAAACTATATCATGATGTCAATCTACCAGGGTGATAACATCCCACCCCTTTTAGATGAATCATGATGCATATAATCCACTTTATTGATGCTCCACTCTAGAGGTGTCTCCAAATGCTCAAATATATATTGGATTTCTTCGAGCCAAGACTCCACACCATGAGGTCCTCTATCCCCTAAAATGGTGGGAGGATGATGCAACTGAAACTCCTGAGTCAAATCTTCTATGCTTGGGGTAGGTTGAACTATACATTTCATTAACTAAATCATACATAGAAAAACCTATTGGAACTGGGCATCAGTTCCCATATCTAGAGCTGGAAGAGGAGACACAAGTGGCTCTATAAGAGGAATCTATGGAGGCTCACGATCCACCACCTCTGGAACATGTTCTTCACCACCTTCAGGGTGTGTGACCAAAGGAAATCATGTCAGCATGACACTACAATGCCAAACATACACCTTAGAAGAGATCTAAGCAATTTAGAAGATTTCATTTAGGAAACCAGGACAGGTGTAAAGCCTTCCTATAGATATGATCACACCAATCCAACTACTCAAAAAATAGATCTAGATGGTAGAATAGACCATAAGAACACAATATATACCCACTACTAAGGTCTATATTGGGTCTAAGTCTCTATTATGGATATAAAAGATAGTTGTTTTCATGTTATAGGTCATATTCATTTTGAAATTGCGCTTGTTTTGAACATATTTAAAAATATTTAAAAAAATGGTTGAATCAAATGGTTTTCCTTTTTCTTATCCATAAGAGACCGTACTCTTTATAAACCAAAATATAGCATCCAATTAACCCACACCATAACACGTTATAGCTCATGTGACTGATGGTCCATAGCTCAATGTACCATAATTTAATACTTAAGGTGTCTGCTTTAACCTGTTAAGGAAAACACTATTAGGTTAAGGAAGTAAATTTAAGTATTAATTATGTTTTCCAATACCTGCAAGAAGTTTCATCATAATTCAACATATTTATAAGGTACTATAGAGATGAAATAGGGAAATTCAAGCTGAAAATAGACGAGACATGGAAAAATGCATGGAATATTCATCCTATTGTGCCTAATAACGATGAATGTCTTAATTAATTTCCCTCATTTCATTGGGAGAGAGTAAATAAATCATAATTTCAATAAAATCAATATTAATAACACCAGAAACTAAGTTCATCACCCAATGGTGAAGTCATATCAACAATAAATGAAAAAAGTAGAACAATAATTATAATCTAGGAAACTCGACCTTTACCCTGAACATGGGTTCACGATCCCAAGAATGACTTATGACAAAGTCCTAAGTGTTCCTAGTCTCTAATATATTATCTCCAAATAGTAAAGTAAGAAGGGAATCCCCTTTTACACCATGTTGTAACATCTTGAACTGGGTTCCACTTAACCCGTTCCCCGAGGAAATGAGTCACATGGCCTTAGGTGAACCTCCCCGTACGCTATAGGCTACTGACTAGCATCGAGGGTGTGAAAGTGGTATGGTGGGGAGACTATACCCTCATGTCAAAGTATCACAACAGATACAACAATTAAAAATAAAAAGTGAAAGAATAATATAAACAAACATAATCAATAAACCACGAAATCATAAATAGATAACTAAATAGGTATGCTATGGAAGATATTGCTTGAAAAACTAATAATATAACCAAAATCCTAAAAGGTAGTGTTTTATACATGATTCATGAAATGATTTAATACATAAATGAAATAGGAATATACATTCATGCTATACAAAATTACAATAATACAAAAATGAAAAAACATCTCCATAAGAATACTGAGCCTAAGGTTGGTCCTGTGCTTCTAATATCCAACCAAGTAAGGATATCAACAATATATATCATGGCCTTTTCCCTTATCAATACATGTATAAAGATAGTCTTCTTAGGTACCAAAGGAAGCCCAAGTAGGGTGTGAGATAAAAATATAAGTAGTCCATCACCAATGATGTCTATGTTAATCTGAGTAGTGATCATAACTAAACATTATATAGGTATAATAAGAATAGTAAAATAATGATGAAATAAATAACCAGCTCCCTCAGGTTCCTATAGGAAACCTGGCGAGTTTAATTTCTTTGGTCGACATTCGGGATGATTTTTTGTTCATGTCACTATATATATATAAATAGTAATAATATATATAGTTTAGTTCTATATTGAATCCACCTATATGAACCAAGTGAGTACGAATGACTAATGGCCATATACATGGAATACTAGTGCTGGACTAGAATGGGGCACAAATCAGTCATCCATAACTAGTTAAATGAGCCTAAAAGCTCATGAAATAGGGTAAATTCCCAACATTACAAGAAGCATGAGAGACATTATGGAAAAAAACTTGGTATGGAGAGTGATCTTCCATGGAAACACTCTATCATGGAATGTGGTGCATAAATCCCATATCCCATATAATATCACTTGTGCGAGATGACATGCTCAACACCTGATGTAAGGGAGTGTGATTTATCTATTATATCAACACCCCTTACCATCATAAATAGACTATATAAAGGAATATTATAATCATAACTATAATGGGTCATTACATCTCATCCATTTCTTTCATATATCTCATTTACATAGAAGATGAATAATCATTATAACATAATACACAAGGAATAACCTCTTATGGATTTAAATTAAAAATTATAAAAGGAATGGTCATACATGTAATTCAATACATGAGTCAAATACCTCTCATGAAAATCATTAGTAAATCCAAATCCCATTAAGGAATCATATTTCTATTTAACTCATTCAATTCATTATGACCAAATAAATAAATCATAAATAAAATGCATGGTTTCACCATCATTTACATGTCATTCATTTAATCAATTTTAAATAGGTAAAACCATAATTAATTATCCATCCGATATCATCAATAATATTTAACATAACCAACCCATTGAGTTTAATAAGGCATGATGATTCCATTTCAAAGGATCAAGTGTCAAAGGGAAGGTGTCATGGGAAAAATGGCATATGCCTACTTGGGAAATTCACACTAAAAGAGGAAAAAACACCTAATAGGTGCTTTTGGTTTCATTTAATAATCATATATCAAAGGAAATTTCATTTAGAATCCAAGAAATAAGCCAATTATACATTCCAGGAATTTAATCCAATTGACCAAAATGGTTATTTTCACTTGGCACACCCAATGGGTGACCATATATGGTGTATAAAACCTATGAACTACAAAAAAGGATCAATAGGTTCATATTAGGATGAAAAGGTCAATTTTAAGTGAATAAATAAATAAAAAAGGAGATTCTTGAAAAAGGCCAACATATGACACGACAAAAAATAATTTCAAAATGTCCAAAACTCAAAGGGAAAATAAAGTGACCACCAACATCAAGTCCATAGAATAAAAATCACTTGATATTAGCCTCAAATTAAAATCCGGTTGGAAGAGATATGATAAATGGTCTAATGCCCTAAAAATAGGTCAAATGAGTCTACACCTAATTAACAAAAAGGACAGAAAGATAAACTTTTATAGGAGTTGAGATACTAGGGGATCTTAGCAAGACATATCAAATGCTTTTAATGGATAGAAGAACAGACACTAGACATGAGTTCTATCTTAATTCTTAGTTTGGGAGATTTTTGAGCTCAAAAGAGGAGAAAACCCACATTTCATCTGCTAGAAAACCAAAGAAGAAGGAGAAACACACTTAAGATTTAAGTGAAAAAAATAGACATTTCACAAAAAATTTGGGGCACACAATTTGAAAACCGTGCACTTACCATATGATAAGACACTATTTTAAAATCCTTCAATGTCAAATGGTCATGATCCTTAGTTAACACAATTTCATATAAACCATGCGACCTATAAATGTACCCATCTGTAGCTTCATGGTCATGCATCCTGGGTCCCATAGTTTTAGACAAACTATGTAACATAGTTACTTAGCCATTTCAAGAACTCTAGGATTTGAACAAGATCTGGACACCCCTGGAACCTTCCATAGGCCATAAAATACCTTTAACATGATGAAAAAAAGGATTAAAATTGAAAAAATAATGAGATATACCTTTATTTAAAATATGGTTTGTTACAAAACTGAAGGAGGTAGATATTATGAATACTTTATTTCAGACTAGATATGAGAATTATGAGTTTGTAGTTATCACCTTTGGGTTGTCTAATTCACCTTCTATATTTATAGACCTTATGAATAGATTATTAAATGAGTTCTTGGATAAGTTTATGACTATTTTTATTGATTATATTTTGATATATTCTAAAATTTAGGAGGAACATGAAAGACACCTAAGAATTTTTTTTAAAATATTTAAATAAAAGAAACTATATGGAAAATTTATTAATTGTGAATTTTGGTCATAAAAAAATTATTTACTTGGAAATATTATTTATAAAGATTGAATAATGGTTGAAACTACTAAAATTAAAGTTGTTTAAGAGTGTCCAAGAACTACCAATGTCACATAGATTCATATTTTTCTTGGTTTAGCTGGCTACTATCGACAGTTTGTTGAAATCATTCCTCGGTTATCTAGCCCAATAACTAAGTTAACTCAAAAGAGAGTTAAATTCACCTGGACAAAAGGATGTGATGAATATTATTAGGAACTAAAAAGAAGATTGGTGAATGATCTAGTTTTTTTCCTTTCCCTCTAGAAATGATAAATGCTTCATCTACAATGATTATTATTTAAAAGTAATTGGTTGCTTCATGATGCATAATGATCAATTTATTATTTATACTTTATGAAAAATTAAATCTCATGAGTTTAATTATCCTTCACAAGATTTTGAATCCACTATTGTGGTTTTTTATTTAAAAATTTAGAGGCATCATTTGTATGGAGTAAAGTTTTAAATATATATTTATCATAAAATTTTAAAGTATATATTCACTCAAAAAGAATTAAACATGAGACAAATAAGATGACTATAACTAATAAAGTATTATGATTTCATAATTCATTACCATCCCAAAATATATAAAAAAGGGTCCAATTAATTGATTTAAAAAAATTACATGACATTAACAATGTTAAATTTAGAACATGAACCTTTGGATAATGAGTTGATGAATTTTAGCCTAGAAGTTGTGGATGCAGGGACATCCTTAGTTTTTTTGTAGGTTTCAGTGCATTCGACTTTGTTAGAAATAATTAAGAAAGCTAAAAAGGTGGATCATGCTTTGTAATAAAAGGCAGAATTTGTTAAGAAGGGTAAGTTTCTTGACTTTAATATTGATAAAGAAGGTTTTATTAGATTTGGAAGAAGATTATGAGTTACTTGGGGTTCCCAGTTCAAGTGAGATTTGTTTAGTGATGATCATATTTCATCCTTTTTCCTTCATCCTAGCAGTACTAAGATGTATTGAGACATTGAGAAGTATTATTATTGGGATTATAGTAAAAGATATATTTCTGACTTTACCATGAAATGTTTGAATCGTCAGCATGTTAAAGCTAAATGAAATTTTTTGAAGGGGATGCTTCAAAATTTTCTTACATTGGAGTAGAAATGAGAAAATATATTAATGGATTTCATGGTGGTATCTCCAAAGACATCACAAGGTAACAATACGATTTGAGTTATTATTGATCAATTAAATAAATCTTAAAATTTTATTCCCACTTGAGATACAATGTCTTTATAAAAACATTATCGACTGTACATCAAGGAGATAGTTAGGTTACATGGAGTTCCTCTCTATATTGTATCTGATAGTGATAACTAGTTCACTTAAAGTTTTTGGAAAGGACCTCAGAAATATTTGGGTACTGAATTAAATTTCAGTATAACTTTTCATCCTCAAACTGATGGTCTATCCAGGTAGACGATTAATACCATGGAAGATATGATTTTTTATTATTCAATAGATTACTAGTGATTTTTGGATCAACATACTTTTTTCTTTGATATTTCTTATAACAATAGTTTTCATTAGAGTATTTAAATGACACCTTTTGAGGCATTATATAGAAAGTGATATCAGGTGACAACTTTTTGGGATGAAGTAGGAGAGAGGATGTTTATGGGACTAGATTTGGTAGATGAAATGACTAAGAAGGTATAATTGACTTAAAAACATATGAGGATGGCTCAAAGAAGGCATAAAAGTTATTTGGATAACCAAAAGAAAGATCTCTCTTTTGATATTGGTGATCATGTTTTTCTTAAAGTATCTCCATGGAAAACTGTTATGCATTTTGGAAAAAAGGTAAAGTTAAGTGCATGGTTCATTGGACCATATAAAATCCTAGAGAAAGTTGGATAATTTTCTTACTAAGTAGCCTTTCATCCATGTTTTTCCCAAGCACATAATGTTTTTAATGTTTCAAAGTTAAGGAAATATATGCCATATTCATCTCATGGTTTGAGCACTAAAGTAGTTTAGTTGGAATAGAATCTCTCTTATGAAGAAAAACCTATTCATATTATTAACCACATATAAAAAGAGTTGTTAAATAAGGTGATTAATTAGGTTTTGTTTTTATGAAAAAACCATATGGTTGAAGAAACAATATGAGAATCCGAAAATGCTAAGAGGGAAAGATATCCCCACCTGTTTAATAAGTGAATAAAATTACAAGGACACAATTTACAAGGGGAGGGGGTGTAACAACCCAATTAATGGTAGAATAATTTTTTTTAATGTTTATTAATATTTATTAAATATATATTTATATTTATTATTATAATGTTAAGTAATTTTTAAATAAAAAATAAATAGATTTAATTAAACTCTTTTCTTATAAGGATGTATTTAAAAGTTTAATTTATAAATTATAGAATTTAAATTTTTAAAAATTAATTTTGTATTTGAAGTCATCATATCAAAATTAACTTAGGGTGAAATTTTGGGATTTTCTTGAAAATATTGATTTTTTTGTGAATAGTAAAAAATATTGATTTTTGTAAAAATGTCATTTTTTAATAAATCAAGAAATTTAAAAGTATCCTTATTTTTTGAATATGATTTAAAGTGTAAAAATTATTATTTATTTATATTTATTCCACTTAATTACTTTTGAATCACATTTATTTTGGATTTTAGTATAAGTTTATTTTTGGGATTAAAAATGAGTTTTTTTCCTGAAAACTCTTTTAATGCGCAAAATGTTTCTCTATTTTAATGAATAAGAAAAACCATAATTAGGAATGATTTAAATTAAATATATTTATTATATATCAATAAATATTATTTAAAATTCATAAAATGATGATTACTGGTCATAGAGTTAATATAAAATCATCTAATGCTTGACAAATACATTTCATGAAAAACTACTTTTTCGTCATGTATTGGAGTTTTATTTTAAATTAAAATTTGAAAATTCTATAAATTTAACTTGATAAAATGGATTCCATATTTGGAATCAGAATAATTTATATTATATAATAGGTTTGAAGTGCCCGAATCAGTGTGAATCACTGAGAGGGGGAGGGGGTGAATTAGTGACCCCTTTAAACTTTTTAAAAATTGATTCTTTTCAATTAAACCTATTTGGATGGTTAAAGATGTGATCCAATATTATTGTGTCTCTTAGATTTACCTCAAATGATGTTGTAAATGTAAAGGCATTTAACACAAGGATTTACAAGGTTCAGTTCAAAGACCTACTCCTTGCTATGTTGGTTATTCTCCCCAACACAGATTCTCCACTATAATCTTATTATTAATTACAATGGTCAATACAGAGTCCCACTGTATCTATATTGATTCTCATAGGAGGTTATTTATACTGCTTCCCATAATTTTACCAGAGTCCCACTGGCCTGCTCTAGAGTCTCGCTGAAGTCTTCTTCTCCACCCTAAATCTCACCGGGTTCTTCTAGCTCCTGAGTCACACAAGAAGCTTCCTTCTATGTTCACTCTTGATTCACTATAGATTGACCTTATTCTCTTCCCACACAGGATTTCTAAATAAAACTTTACTATGTATCTCCTCAAGAATATTCAACAGCCTTTGGTAATGTCTTTTGACCTTGCTCAATAATTTTGATCACTTTTCTGATCAGTCCTCAGTATAACAATTCTTGGGAAATTCATTCTTCTTCTGATGAAGACCCAACCTTACTTAGATGTGTGAAAGTGGTTCACACAACTTCTTTAAGAATATTAATATTCAAGAGTGATTTTTCATAATATCAGCACTATCTATCTTCTTGGATTCTCAAAAAATGTTAACTCATATATAAGATCTTCTATAATTTTATTTGGCTTCAATCTCAATACATATTCACTTCATGCATGAATTTCATGGAATCCAAACTTCTTGTTTTGGATATCTCAATACTTTTCACACATTCATGTGTTTATGCATGATTTCATGTATTCATATTATCTTTCATGTAAACCCAAACACACACAATTAACTTAAATCAATATTTCAGGTTCAATGTGCGTGGGTCATGATTTTGCACATGTTCTTTCAATTCAATTACATATCCCTTATGTGTGCATGGAAATGCATGAATGTATGATCTATTCCATTTCGTCTTTCACACACACTATCCTCTTATTTTCTTCACTTAATATCACACACACTTTCTTTTCTTTGGTTCTTTGTACACACACACTTATTATTTAGTTTATGTTCAATATAAGTGTGTGTTTCTTTAAACCTAATTGGGTGTATTCATTTTTGTGTGTTATTTCTTCTTTCTTCCTTATCCTTCTTCACATTTTAACTCACTATTAGGGATTCTTTAAATCATTCATATGTATGAATATGTGTACGACCCTTCTTCTCTTCTTAAAAATCTTTCATGCATGAATGTGCATGCAAGAGTGCATACCTCTACACGCACTACCCTATTTACATGTGATATTTTACAAACCCGAATGGGTGTGTATCCTTATTTATTTTGCACACAAACAAAACCTCTTTTTTCTTCTTCTTCTATCTTGAGGTATCTTAAACAACCACACAAACCAGAGTGACTTCGTGCTTCTGTATGTGTTACTCAAACAAGGGAGGTGAAAATCACTATCCCTATTTGGTTTTCTCAAACTAGATTCTTCATTAGGAACGATGAGGGTTTGTTAAACCGATCTTATGTATGTGGGTTTCATTCACTCAGAGGGTTAAAAATATTTCATAAACTAAGGTGGTTCATGGTTTTCCTTCACACAAGGGATGCATGAGACCTCTTCTTCATGAGACACTTCGAGAGTGCATAGCACCTGTCGAAGGTCAGTGAGATCTATCTTCTCCTTCATGTAGCAAGGTTGCGCGGACACCTATACTCATCCATCACAAATAAAGAATGGAGATGCTCTATTTTTGAGAAACAAGGGCTCTCCAGTATGTGAATTACAACCTCTCTCAGTCTTGAGGCTTCTCTATTTATAGGTGAATATCATCTCTCTTTAACGCATTCAAACCCCTTGTGAAATTCAATGGGATTCAAACTTTTGAATGTCCTTGATCTTCGGATTTGAAATATTCAAAAGTAGATAAAAGATATGATGAAATATTATTTTTTATTTGTTCATTGTGGACTCCTCCTTTCATGAGAAAACATCACGTGCATGTGTTTAAGAATGCATTCAAGGCTTATCTTTGAGCACTTGAGATTCACGATGTGGCCTCACACCTTCGGTTGCTTCGACCACATATGATCTCATTATTTCAATTCATGCATGAAAGTGAAATTTCATGCATGTGTTTGTGTTGTCCATACGAATATGATGCATGGGATTTCATCATCAATGATGGTTGGAGTTCAATATCAAATGATGAGGCTTCATCTCTGGTGAGATACGGTGTCAGGATGATCCGAGGTTGAAGACGATGCGATTTGTGAACATAGGACGATCCAGGTTCAAACAGATGCGGTGAAAATGGATGGAAAACCCTGATTATATCATGGGATGCGAGATAAAGTGAGAAGATGTGTTCCCACATGAGATCAGATGGATGACATGGACTGATTCCGCAGGTTAAAAACTTGTCCCACATAGAAACAATCATGCATATTTCTCACGGTTTAAGTATCAATCTGCGTTAACTCAGCACCAGATTACTCCTCTCCCCCCTCCGGTGCCTCCCTACACCGGTTCTCAAGGGAGCACTATCTGCACCAACTATGCTTCTTACTGCTATGCTGCCCCGCATGGTGGAATGCAGTGATGGTTCTCCTATACACCCCAGTTGGATTATACACGGCCTGATTATGCCTCTTGCGGGCTGGACTTGAGGCTTCCCTTAGGCACGGTTGACCCTCGGGTCCTGTATGTGCCTGAGGTTGAGGACCTCGGCTAGCCTTACATGGTTGACCTATTTTTTAATGTAAGGCCATGATAAAATATACTTGGTTAAAAACCAAGTATCCAATACAAGAGTAGGGCATGGACACCTTCTTCATTCAAATCCCATGCATGAGAAATGCACATAGTAGATTCCAAATAAATATATTAACCCCATGCATGCTTTATTTCTCTATATTCATCTTCAAACATCATCCTTATTTTCTTTTTGGAATAATGAATCCAAGATATTCAATATTTCTCCTTTATCAAACCATGGATAATGTACGTCTTCTTCTTCATTCCTCATGAATTAACACAATGCATGGTATCATTGTAATGAACAATGTGTTCTCCTTTAACAAATGTATTCTTATTTGAAGATTAGCTCTATCAATCATCTTATTTTATTCACTAACTTTAGATCTATCAATCATTTTATTTTATTCAACGAGTTTATCTAATTAGAATCTATTGAATGGATATTATAAATTCATCATGCAATCAAGTATTGCATGGACTTCTTCAAATATTATAACAAAGTGTCATTCATTGACACAAGTATTGGAACATAGTACCAGTTCAAAAATCATCTGAATTGAGAAAATATGGAGAATTACCCAAGTGTGTCATCCAATGCTATGAATCCATAACAATTCTCCAGGCATCATTATATTTGTGAAAACTTCATCAGATTGATAGCAATGAGATATTCCCATCTCATCGATCACTATTTCCAAACAATAACTATTGATAGTACTTTTCAAATAATACAATTCATAATCAAAGTGCGATTTTCCCTGAGTCAATAATATCACCTTAAGAATCACCACTTCAATCGTCAACACAACTTCAATCATGAGATTTCCATACACATATTGACACCTTATTGACAAAAAATGCTACACTATTCTTTATAATCTACCCCTTTTTATATTTTATTCAATAACACCTAAGAAAACTTTTTATAGGTCAATATGTGTGCTAATATTTTATACCCCTTATTGGAAATCAAATGAAAAGGTTTAGTGGGGCCTGTTCAAAAAAAAAATCTCATGCCTTTAAAGAAAATCTTATTGAACATTTCTAAGAGAGAGATGATGTCACATGGTTCAATTATCAAAGAGCCTTCAGTTAATCAACTCTAAGTCTACTTGGGCTAACCCGGTGTAGAAAATAAAATAGATATGACCAAGGTTTTCAATGATATCCATAAACAACCATACATGTGAAATCATGCACAAAATGTATCAAATCTTAACTAAGGGTTTGGAGATAATATAATTTACCAATGAAATGATAAATCATACACATACTTCACAAAACATATTAAAAAGTTAAAGTGAAAAGATAAATCTCTATATTTCATCCCATATTGTCATCAATCAAGCACCCCATTAATAAACATGATAAATACAATTAAGAATGAGGGATGAAAGTATGATTATAATACCTCAAGTTTCAACTTCTTGAGATGATATTATTTCAAGATTCGTCATGACATAATCGTTGATATCATATCATTCATATTTTCTCCCCCTAAAGGGGTGTAATCACTTTAATTTACCCTTGGTGTAAAATATCATCAAATAATCTCCAAGATATTCACGTTGATAATCTTCCATTGTGGAACATTTCAAGTAATTATCAAATCATGAATAGTGATTTCAACTTTTTGTTCTCCACTTTTTTCATTCCATTATAATATTGAGAATGACCTTCACCATAAATTACCTGCAATGTAATAACACATATACAAAAAAATATAATTGAATAATATGGAACACATGTGAGATTATTAATAGGAGAAACAAGGATGAGAATTTCCTCTCAACCCAAGAACTCATTTCCTTGTAGCTCTAATGTGTCTGGTACTCTTCATGCTGGTGTCTCCTCTCCATTTATAATTTTGATCTTTCATTTTCAGCATGGACCCTTTACTTCCATTCACCTTCAACTTATTTGGATTTATTGTCCTTACTTCTTCCAATAGTGAAGTAGCTTCCACTGGTGCATGTTTTTCAATTTTCAACATCTCCATTTGACCTGGTAAAATAGTTATACATTTGTTTACATGATGTCCAGCCTACTTGAACCTTCAACATAGTAGTTGTGAGACACTTGGGTTGTCATGTGTTGAAAAAATCTCATGAAATTCTAATTTTCCTTCATGTGTAATGACATGTTCCCCTTTGAATTTTCTTTATCTAGGAGTTTATCTTCAGCTATTTGTAGTTCTATATCAATTTACAATTGATTAGGCCAGATAACTAAACACTCCTTCTTAACATTTTTTTATTTGGAGATTATAAATAGCTTTTTCATTGTCTTCAAGTTACCATTATTAGGAAACTTATTAAGATTATCTTTAGGAATGTCTTCAGTCAATCCTATCTTCTTCTGGATTGATTCTCCTTTTAGTTTTAGTTTGGTTCCATCCATTTCCATGGATTGTTTGTAGTAATCCATGGTATAAACTTTCTTTCCACATTAGAATCATCTTTTTTTGGTAGTACTCTTTGGATCCAGAACCCTTTAACTTATTGGATTTAGAATCCAAGGTCTTCTCACCTTTCCTCCTTGAAATCTTCTTAGGATCATTTTCTTTTGGACCATTCTTCTACCTACTTCCCAAGTATTCTTCTTCTTTCTTGGAAAAATTTTGCAATCTTCATTTCTTATCAACTATGGATACATGTTGAGATGGACATGTACCAACCTTGTTACCACTTCCATTGCACACATCACATATATTATCAAGCATTCCAAATCTGTTTGTAGTATACAGATGCTTCTGGATCTGTGGATGGTGCCTCTTCCTCTCTGGCCTGCTCCCCCTTGATATGGGATTCCTTTATGCTTTTTCATTTTGAGGATTTTACCAACAATATAATGTAAAATGCCCAAATTTATTGCATCACCAACATTGAACCAAAAACTTTGACTTCTTAATATATTTTTCATGATATTATTAGGTCTTCTTCTTGAAGTGTTGTGCTTTCTATAGGGAAACATCTTCCAACTTATTCTTCCTATCCACTATAGTCACGGTGGTAGGGTTCTCATCACCTTTCCTCATCTATACTACTTTATAATTGTTCTTCCAACCTGCACTTTTTGTGGAAACACATTTAGAAACATGAGTACAAGATAGTATGGATGGTACCTTTTTATTGGAGGATGTTTCCATTTGATTAAAGGATGAAATATTACTCCTTTTGGAATCATACTCATAAATGAAAGCTTGAGTGGCAAGATATATACTTCCAATTATTTGGGAAGTTCTATATTGGGGTGATTGTTGATTCTTCAATATCACCTCCATCTCTAAACACATCATGTTGAGGGAGTTTTTCTCATTATCAACTGATCTCAGATTACTTTCCCAATCCTCCTTCAGCTTTTTCATTTGTTCTTCATGTATATTTCTTAATTTTTGTAAATAGATGTTAATCTCCCTTACCTTTTTGGCTTTGTCTTCTAGTTGAGAAACTTTGAAAACCATATAGACTTTGTGAAACTTTTTAAATGCATGAAAGATTCTACAAACACAATCTCAAAGAATTATTTCTCGCAAATACTAACCTTGAATTCTTTGGTAACTTTAGAAAGTCTTTCTTTGCAAAGAGAAATTATTTCTTCCTTTTTCTTCACAATTTTTGTGAGAGTGTTGAATATGAAAAACCTTTTAACCAATGCCTCTTCCATGGAATCATCTTTTTCTTCCAACTGTAATTTTTCATCTCGAAGAACTTTGATACTTGTAGAAATATGTCTTTCCACTTATATAGGGAAATTATTCAGATGTTATTTGAGTACATACCGAGGATCAAAAATTGATCTATCATCACCATAACTTGAACATGATTCATTATAATAGTAATAATAAAAATAATTATCACATGTTGTACCTTTAAGATTACATTCAGTAGACGGTGTCTCCCCATTAGTAGTAATATTCTTCTTAATCTTCTTTTCCTTTTTCTTCTTTCTATTTTTCTGAGTCTTGGAAGATATCTCCATTTGAGTTTGCTCACTCATTTTCCGAAATCTGCACTTCATAAATACTCCCTTCGATCTTTTAGAGGTAACATTCCCTCTAATACCGATTGAAGTTCCTGGATCAGTGTGAATCACTGAGAGGGGGATGGGTGAATTAGTGATCCCTTTAAAATTTTTACAATTTGATTCTTTTCAATTAAACCTATATGGATGGTTAAATCATTGATCCACTCTTCTTGTGTCTCTCAACCTTACCTCGAATGATGCTATAAATGTAAAGGCACTAAACACAAGGATTTACAAGGTTTGGTTCAAAGACGTACTCCTTGCTCTGTTGGTTATTATCCCCAACACATATTCTCCACTATACTCTTATTATAAATTAAAATGGTTGATACATATTCCCACTGTATATCTCCTGAGTCCCATAGGAGGTTCTTTATACATCTTCCTACAGTGTTACCAGAGTCCCACTGGACTGCTCCAGAGCCTCACTAAAGTCTTCTTCTCATCCTTGAATCTCACAGGGTTCTTCTTGCTCTTGAGTCACATGAGCAGCTTCCTTCTTTATTCACTATTTATCCAATATAGATTGATCTTATGCTCTTCCCACATAGGATTTTTGAATCACACTCTCTTGTTCATCTCTTTAAGAATCTTGAACATCCTTTGGTAAGGTATGTTAGCCTTTCTCAATAATTATGATCACTTTTCTGATCATTCCTCAGTGCAACAATGATTGGGAAAATCTTTCTTCTTCTGATGAATACCCAACCTCACTTAGATATGTAAAAGTGGTGCACACAACTTATTTAAGAATATTAATATGATAGAGTTATCTTGCACAATATCAGCACTGTCTATCGTCTTGGATTCTCAAACACAGTGAACTCATATATAAGATCTTATTTAATTTTATCTGGCTTCAGTCCCAATACATATTCACTTCATGCATGAATTGTATGGCATCCAAACTTCTTGTTTTGGATATCTCAAAACTTTTCAAACATGCATGTGTTTATTCCTGATTGCATTCATGCATATTATCTTTCTTGTAAACCCAAACACACACAATTAACTTAAATCAATATTTTAGGTTCAATGTGTGTGGGTCATGATTTTACACATGTTTTTTCAATTCAATTCCTTCTCCCTTATGTGTGCATGGAAATTTATGAATGCATTCTCTCTTCCCTTGCTTCTTGGACACACACTATCCTCTTATTTTACTCACTTAATATTACACACACTTTCTTTTCTTCGGTTCTTTGCACACACACACACTTATTATCTAGTTTAGGTTCTATATAAGTGTGTGTTTCTTCAAACACAAATGGGTGCATTCATTTATGTGTGTTCTTTCTTCTTTCTTCCTTATCCTTATTCACATGTTCACTCACTATTAAGGCTTCTTCAAATCATGTATATGTATACATATGTGTATGAACCTTCTTCTCTTCTTAAAAATCTTTCATGCATGAATTTACAATCAAGAGGGAATCCCTCTACACGTACTACCCTCTTTATATGTTATCTTCTACAAACCCAAATGGGTGTGTATCCTTATTTCTTTTGCACACACACAAAACCTCAGTTTTCTTCTTATTCTGTCTCGAGGTATCTCAAACAACCAAACAAACCAGAGAGGCTTCGCGATTCTAAATTTGTTACTCAAATAAGGGAGGTGAAAAGCACTATCCATATTTGGTTTTCACAAACTAGATTCTTCACGAGGCATGATGAGGGTTTTTTAAACTGATCTTGTGTCTATGGTTTTCCTTCGCACAAAGAGTTCATAATATTTCGTGAACTAAGGTGGTTCGCAGTTTTCCTTTGTGAAGGGATGCACATGACCTCTTCTTCACGAGACACTTCAAGAGTGCATAACACTTAACGAAGGTCAGTGAGTTCTATCATCTCCTTAATGTAGCAAGGTTGCGCAGACACCTCTGCTTTTCCTTCACAAATCAAGAATATAGATGCTCTGTTTTTAAGAAATAAGGGCTCTCGGGTATGTGAATGAAAACCACTATTGGTCTTGAGGATTCTCTATTTATTTGTGAATATCAACTCTCTTTAACATGTTCAAAAACCTTATGAAATGTTGTGGTATTAAAACCTTTTAATGTCCTTGATATTCAGATTTGAAATATTCAAATGTAGATAAAAGATATGCTGAAATCTTAGGTTGTCTTTGTTCAACACGAACTCCTCCTTTAATGCAAAAACATTAGGTGTATGCATTTAAGAATGAATTCAAGGCTTCTATTAGAGAACTAGAGCTTCATGATGTGGCCTCGCACCTTCGATTACTTCATCCACGTGGGATCTCATTATTTCGATGCATGCATGAAACTAAAATTGCATGCATGTGTTTGTGTTGTCCATACGAATCTCATGCATGAGATTTCATCATCAACGATGGTCGGAGTTCAATATTAGAGGAGGAAACTTCATCTTTGGGGAGCTGTGGCATTAGGATGATCTGAGGTTGAAGATGATGTGATTTGTGATCATCTAACAATCCAGGTTCAAACAGACACGACACAGATGGATGGACGACCCTGATTATATCACGGGACGTAGGATGAAGCGAGTGGATGTGATCTTACGTGAGATCAGATGGTTGGAGGGGATCGCTGTCGTGGGTTAAAAAATTGTCCCACATTAAAACAATCATGTGGATTTCTCACGGTTTAAGTATCAAGCCACATCGATTCAGCACCAGATTACTCCTCTCCCCCCTCTAGTGCCACCCGACACCGGTTCTCGAGGGTGCACTCTCTGCGCCCACTATGCTTCCTACCGCCATTCCACCCTGCATTGTGGCACACTACATTGGTTATACCATGCACCCAGTAGGTTTATACATGGCCCACTTATACCTCTTGCGGGCTGGCCTTGAGGCTTCCCTCAGGCGCAGTTGACCCTCAGGTCCCGCATGTGCCTGAGGTTGAGGACCTCAGATGGCCTTGCATGGTTGACCTACTTTTTAATGTAAGTCCATGATATAATATACTTGGTTAAAAACCAAGTATCCAGTACAAGAGTAGTGCATGCCCACCTTCTTCATTCAAATCCCATGCATGGGAAATGCACTTAGTAGATTCCAAATAAACATACTAACCCCATGCATGCTTCCTTTCTGCTTCTTCATCTTCAAACATCATCCTTCTTTTCTTTTTGGAATAAAAAATAAAAGATCTTCAATATTACTCATTTATCCAACCATGGATAATGTATGGATTCTTATTCATTCCTCATGCATTAAAACTATGCATGGTATAATTTTAATGAACAATGTGTTCTCCTTTAACACATGTATTTTTATTTGAAAATCATCTCTATCAATCATTTGATTTTATTCACCAACTTTATCCAATTAGAAGATATTGAATGGATCTTCCAAATTCATCATTAAATAAAGTATTTAATGGCCTTCTTCAAATATTGTAAAAAAGTGTCATTCATTGACACAAGTCTTGGAACTTAGGACCAGTTCAACAATAATTTGAATTGAGACAATATGGAGAATTTCCCAAGCATGACATCCAATGCTATGAATCCATAAAAATTTTCCAGGAATCATTATCTTTGTAACAACTTCATCTGATTAATAGTAATGAGATATTCCCATATCATTGATCACCATTTCTAACCAACAACTATTGACATTACTTGTCAACTAATACAATTCATAATCAAAGTGGGATTTTCCCTGAGTCAATAACATGACCTTAAGCATAACCACTTCAATCATCATCACAACTTCAATGATGAAATTTATATAAAAATATTGAAACCTTATTGACAAAAAATGAAACAATATGATCTATAAAGTTCAACTTAATTTTTTTTCTTAATGAATAATGAATATAGTAACAATATTTTATCATGGTTAAAGTAAAAATGAATTTATCAGGGGTTAAACTAAAATGAAAAGGTTTAAAATGACCTAAAAAATTGTATAAATTATTTTTAATGGAAATATTTTGAACTCATATCATCTAAGGATAGATAATGTTCCATTTTGGATTATTGTACCATGTGAAAAATATGGGTACACCTTTTTCTTTCAAGAAATTAAAAGTGCACCACTCACCTCACCTATAAAATGAAACTCCCTATAATATTATGTTAAAACATTAAAAGACTTTTGTTTCAAAAAATACCTACCCAAATCCCATGATTAATTATCTTCCCAAATTATGGATTTATTTTTTTGATTAAAAATCCAATTCTGAAATATTTTGGTGTAAACCTTAAGAGGTTGTTCGAAGAAACGGCATTGTTCTTAACTGAGAGTTTTTATTTTATTTATTCTTCCACCTACTTAAAAACTTATTCAATTATGATGATATAATAAGAAAATAATGTAAAATATAGTAAGATGTTATTATGTTAATTTCATAACATAAATTCATCCACTCTTCCATCAAATGGGAAATTAAACTATCATTCACGTCTACGACAGACTACTACATCGTGAACCAATATAATTTGTTTTTCATCATCACCTCTCACAAATTGTTATAATAATGTATTTAAATTATAAAAAAGATATATGTAACATAATTATATATATATAATTATGATATCACATATACCTTCTTAATTTTCATTCCTTGTGGGATACGATAATATCTCTCATGTGCACGATAGACTACCGCCTCATAAAGCGATGTGATTCATTTTTCAGTAATGCTTTACATAGAAGATAATAAGGATAAATTTAATGAATATATTTTATATAAATAAAATAATTATGATACTAATTAAATATTTATCATTCTTAAAAGATAATATATAATTTTTTCTTTCTTATACTGAAAAATAATTTCGTTCATGCGTACATGTGGACTACCGCCTCCACGAAGCATTGCGATTATTTTTTCATAATAAAATCACATGGATGATATATATAAATATATTTAAATAAATATTATGGTATTTATTATATTATTATAATTATGAAAATATAAAATAATACTTAATTTCTTTCCATAATTATCATTGAAAATGGAAACGTTACTCATTCGTATGTACGACCTACCATCTCAATGATTGTAATGTAGTTAATTTTTCATAAAAATAATTCATAATAGGTTTTAAAATTATAAATTATATATAAAAAGTATAAATATTTAATTATTATTATTTTATAAATGATGTAATAATGAACTATTTAACCATAGTCAACCTACCCAAGTCATTGTTGACACATACACCGAATATAGTCAAAACTTCTGATGTGAACTTAAATGATTAAATAATTGTGTATAACATGGTAATAGATAAAATAAAAGGAATAATAAACATGAAAAAATTATTAATCATATAAATTATTAACAAAATATTATTGTTCTGGACGATAAAGAACATACAAGATGATTAAGACTCAAGGTCAGATATTTTATTTTAAAAAATATTTTTAAAGATTTATTTTTCCACTCTTTATTACATGTATTTATTTTTAATATTATTTTATTGAGATTTTATATGGAAATAAAAGATTTATAAATGAAATTTTATGTCTCTTTTTTACTTTATTTCAATGGTTTTTAAAATGAATATTTTTACATGTTTTATACAGAACTTTTTGACAATAATACAAAAAGAATGTTCTATTTTAACATATATGGATATGATAAATTTTCCTACTACCATAACTGTTATTTAAAGTTTATATTATTTTATAATATTATATGTTTTATTCAAATAGAAAAAATATTTTCCTTTTTTAGAGAATTTTGGTATTGAAAATTTGGTATTAAAATAAAGGGTATTTCAATATCAAAAATAATTTTGTATAGGTGTTTAATTTTTTTTTCAAGGGTTTTATGATGAAATATTGGAAACTTTAATTTTTTTACTCATGATATGGTACTTGAAATTCTTTATGAAGGTATGAACCCCATTATAGCTCATGGGTGAGCTCGATATAGATTATATAATGGGTGCACCTAGATAACACTCCAATTCACCGGGTAATGATTATTTTCTCCAAAAGAATTATATTAGAAGTTAGTTGTATGGTTATTCTAATTTGTAAGGGTTTTTATAAGGGTTATTTAAGGGTTATATTATGATGATGTCCTAATGAACCTACATGAATTTTTTATTCATTCTAATGAGTTTTCATGGAATTTTTTTTATTCTAAAAAAGGTAAGATAATTTATTTTTTTAAAAAATAAATATGATTCCCTTTCTAGGTAAAAAGGTATGTTTTTTTAAAAAAGGGTTTTCATGAGTTTTCATGTTTTTCACTAGACTAAATAATTTCTTCATTTTATATCCCTTATTTAGTTTCTTGTTCTCATCCCACGTTTTAATTTTTTTCACAATGTTTAAAGATGGATAAGGGAAAAGAATAAGTCAAGTTGAAAGTCATGAGGATTTATCAATAAAATAAATCATGTTTTATTTTAAAAGGTTTATGTTGTGGAAAAAATTGGTACTAATTATAAGTGTCCAATTTATATATATATGGGTTTGTTATGTAAGAGTTATGAAATAAATCTCTAAAACTGTAATCCTAAATGATCTTTGGGAATGTAAGAAAGAGAATTATAGTTAAAAGTCACTATAATATATAATGTTTAAGGTATTTTCCTTATAGTTAGAATAATATAAAGGATTAAGAAATTTTAGAGGTTAATAAAATGTTAATATCATACCCTTGAAATATTTTACCTTTTCTTTAAGTTTAAATGATATATTATTTGAATATTACCATATTTCTTTGTCCGAACTATGTCAATTATAATGGTTTTACACAGAGAAAATAGGGAAGATATTTTTTGAAGGCACTGAGAGGATAATATCCTTCCAAATCAGAATCCCAGAATGGTCGAACTTGGAGTTGAGTAGTTTTTTATATTGATGTATTAGTTGACATAGTTCATAAATGGTGGTAGTGTCCATGGAGAGAATCCAAATATACAAAAAATGAAAATGTCTATAGTTGAAAATTTCATGAGACATCAACCTCAAACTTTTAGTGGAACCTCAAACCTAGTGGTAACTAAAAGATGGATCAATTCCCTTGAGAATAGATTTGAATTCCTAGGGTGTTCAAAATATTATAAGGTAAGACTTTCCATTTATCATTTTGAAAGTGAAGCAAATCGATGGTGGTATTTTATGAAGAATACCAAAGAGGGATATGAGATTTATTATATTCAATGTGACACATTTAAGAATATATTTCTTGAGAAATATTTTCCTAAGGTTTTTCGACTCATGACAAATAATTTTTTTTTTAATTGATGAAAGAGGATGAAAATTTTGTACCTGCTTATGAAGAAAAATTTAGAATATTGACTAGGTATGTACCAAATTTTATCTAAGATCTTGATAATATGATTAATAAATTTTACTCAAGGTTGGAATCAAGATATCAAATGGAATTAGCTTACCATGAATTCAAAAGTTATAAGAAACTTGTTTGATCTAATGAGAAATTATAAATCATGTGGATATATGATTATGTATTTCGTGAAAATAAGAAAAAAATGGTTAGGATAGAAGGCCATGGGGAATCATTCGTCAAATAAATATAGAGGTAAGAGAGTTATGTTCTGATATTTTGATAAGTGTGGTAAAAAGAATCCTAGGAAATTTCTAGTAAATTCTAAAAAGTGTTACCAATGTGGTACGGTTGGTTACAGGGCTTGTGACTAAAATGAAAAGATTCCTAAAATAAAATTAAATAATGGGGTAATCGATAACCATCCATTAGTGATATTTTTTAGTTTAAATGAGTTGGGTAATTGTGCTAACATGTGTTTGAAGTTAGTTACCCAGTATTTAAATCATCAAGCCTAAAATCAGAAAGGTGCGGAAAAATATTTTACTACGATAATGGTTTATGAAAGGCCATCAAATGTAGTGGTAACATGTATGTTATTTGTTTATTCAAATTATTCCAATACCCTATTTGACTCTGGATCTTTACATTCCTTCATTTATCAGAAATTTTCAAGTATATTGGAAATATTAGCTCAGGAATATATGATAAAACATTTAGTAAAAACTCAAGGTAGAAATATTAAAGAAACCAATATTTATAGAAATATTCCTATTGTTATATATGGAATGGTATTTCTGATAAATATTTTTGAAATGATCACAGTGGAGTTCAGTATCAATTTGTACATGGATTAGATTTCATTTTATCATGAAAATATAGATAACAGAGCTAATAAATTTTTATTCAATGATTTCATACCTTTGATAACCTAATAATAAGCCAAGAAATTTGATATAGATGATAGTGAAAGTTACCTAGATCATATAATTTAAAAGAAATAAATTTTTTATATTAGAGATGTCCTAGTAGTGAATGAATTTATGGATGTATTTATTAGTGATTTGTTTGGTTTTATTCTTGATTGATAGGTTGAATTTAATTTTGAATTATTTCCCAATGCTAATCCTATTTCAAAACATTCTTATCGAATGGATCAATTATAACTTTTAGAATTGAAAAATAAATTAATTGATTTTCTAGATAAAGATTTTATTCATCCTAGAACTTTACCATGGGGTGCTTCTATTTTTTTTGTTAAAAAGAAAGATTGTTAAATGAGAATTTATATTGATTATAGATCCATGAATAAAATAAATATTAAGAACAAGTATACTTTACCACAAATCAATGATTTATTTGATCTGCTCTAGGGAGCGTAGTGTTTTTCAAAGGTTGATCTCAGATTAAGGTACCATCAGTTGAATGTGAATGAGGTAGATATTTTGAAGACTCCATTTCATACTTTATATGGGCATTATAATTTTTTAGTTATGATATTTGGTTTGTCTTATGCACCCACTATATTTATAGAACTTATGAATAGAGTTTTCCATGAGTTATTGGATAATTTTGTGGTTATTTTTATTGATGATATTTTGGTATATTATAAAAGTAAGGATAAACATGAGAGATACCAAATAATTGTTTTGATAACCTTGAAAGAAAATAAACCATATGGAAAATTTAGTAAGTGTGAGTTTTGGTTGTAATAGATTTCTTTCCTTGTACATATTGTTTCTAAAGATGGAATAACGCTTGACCTTGCTAAAAATAAAGTTGTTAAATATTGGAAACAACCCATCAATATAATAGAGTTTAATAGTTTTCTTGGTTTAGTAGGTTACTACCAGAGGATTTTTTACAAATTTTATGGGTTATCTAGACCATTGAATAAGTTAACTCCAAAGGGATTTAAATTGATATGGATAAAAGAATGCAATAATTATTTCCTGGAACTAATAAAATATTTATCAATGCTATAGTTCGGATGTTTCCCTATAGAAATGGTGAATTATCTATCTAGAATAATGCTTATTTAAAAGGACCTGGTTGTTTCAGGATGTATAATTATCAAGTAATTTCTTATGCTTCATGAAAACTGAAACCTCATTAGTTAAATTACAATACACATGATATAGAATTTGAAGATGTGGTTTTTTCATTACAAATTTATAAAAATCATTTTTATGGATTAAAGCATGAAATATATACTAATAAGAAATGTTTGAAATATATATTTACTCATAAATAATTGAATATGAGATAGATAATATGACTGGAACTAATCAAATATCATGACTTCACATTTCATTACCCTTTTGAAAAAATTAAACAAAGTGGTTGATGCTTTGATTCATAAAAATAATGTGACATTAACCATTTTATGTTTGAAACATGAACCTTTGGTTAACAATTTAATGAAAATTTCCTAGAAATTGAGGATGTTGTGACGTCCTATGTACTATTTCAGGTTTCAATACATTTAATATTTTTAGAAATAATTGAGCAAGATCAGAAGGAGGATCAGGCTTTGTAGAAAAGGTATAATCTTCTAAGAAGTGTAACTTTCTTGACATTAATGTTGATGAAGAAGGTGTTATTAGATTAGTAATAAGATTATGTGTGCCTTTTGATTCTAAATTGAAGAGATATTTTTTGGGTGAATATCATAGTTCACTATTTTCTATTTATCCTGGTAGAACTAAGATGTATCGAGACCTTCAGGAGTATTATTGGTGGGATGGTCTCAAAGGAGATATAACTAACATTGCCAAGAAATGTTTGAATTGTTAATTGGTTAAAGAAGAATAAAAATTATCAAAGGGTATTATTAAAACTTTTAATATTTTATAGTGGAAATGGGGAAATATATCAATGGATTTCATGGTGGTATTGCAAAAGTCATCTTGAGGTAATAATACAATTTGAGTTATTATTGATCAAATAACTAAATCTACGCATTTCCTTTCCATTAGACATACTATGTATTTAGATCAAATTTATCAACTATATATCTGGTATATTTTTAGGTTATATGGAGTTGTTATATCCATTTTATATGACCATGATCCCATGTTCACTTCAAATTTTTGAAATGGAATTCAGAAAACTTTGGGTAATGAATTAAATTTCAGTACAACTTTTCATCCTCAAACTAATGATCAGTTTGAGCGGATGACTCAGAAAATGAAGGACATGGTTAGTTATTATTAAATGGATTACCTAGGAATTTATAATTAACATCTTTCCTTGGTTTATTTTTCTTATAAAATCAATTTTCATTCCAGTATATAGATGACACCTTTTGAGACAATATAAAAAAGTAATGTCAGACCCTAGATTTTTTGGATGAAGTAGGAGAAAGGATTGTGATGATACTAGAGTTTTTTGAAGAAATGGATGAGAATTTGTAGTTTATTCAACAATATATGAGGAAAAATCATAGTATATATAAAAGTTATGCGGATAACTAGAGGGAAGATTTTTTTTGAGGTAGGTGATCATATTTTTCATAATTTTATCCACAAAAAAGTATTATGCATTATAGAAAAAAGGTAAATTCAAGTACAAGGTTAATTAGAACATATAAAATCCTGGATAATGTTTGATATTTTTCCTACTTAGTGTCATTTCCTTAAATATTTTTCCTAGTTACACAATATTTTTCATGTTTTGGTGTTATGGAAATATGTTTCATATTCATATCATGTTTTCATCCTTGAAGCAGTTCAATTAGAAGAGGATATTTCTTATAAGGAAAAACCAGTTAATATTCTTTATCATAAAGAGAAAGTTTTGAAAAATAAGGTGATTCACTAGGTTAAGGTTTTTTGAAAATACCATATGGTTTATGAAGCAACATGAGAATCTGAAAATTCTATGAGGGAAAGATATCCCCACTTGTTTAATAAGTGAATAAAATTACAAGGATGCAATTTACAAAAGGAGGGAAGAATGTAACAACCTAGATAATGATAGAATAAATAATTTTAATGTTTATTAATATTTATAAATTAGTTATTTAAATTTATTAGGAAAATATTAAGTAAATTTTAAATAAAGAAGGAAATAGTTTTAATTAAACTATTTTCTTAAATGATTTTATTTAAATGTTTAATTTATATATTATAGAATTTAGATTTTAAAAAAATAAATAAAATTTTAAATTCATTATATCAAAATTAACTTAGGGTGAATTTTTTTGATTTTTTTAGAAAATATTGATTTTTTATTGAATAGTGAAAATACGAATTTTTGTAAAAATGTCATTTTTCAATAAATTAAGTAATTTTAAAGTCCCATTATGTTTTGAATATTATTTAAAGTAAAAAAAATTATTATTTAGTTATATTTAATTCAATTAATTACTTTTGAATCATCTTCATATTGGATTTTAGTGTAAGATTATTTTTAGGTTTAAAAACATGTTTTTTCTTCTAAAAACTGTATTAATGTGCATAATGCTTCTATAATTTAATTAATTAAAAAACCCTAATGAGTAACTATTTAAATAAAATGTATATATTATATATCTATAAAAATTACTTTAAATTCATAAAATTATTATAAATATTCATATATTTAATATAAAATCATCTTATGATTGAACAATATATTTCTTGAAAAACACTTTTTTATTGCGTCTGTGGGTTTTAATTTTAAATTAAATTCTGCCTTTTATTTTAATTTAATTTGATAAAATGGATTAAATATTTTGGAATTAGAATAATTTATATTATATAATAATTTTAACTTAATTTTTTATCTTAATTAATATTGAAAATAATAAAAATCTTTTTCCACAGTTTAGGTAAAAATAGATTTACCAGAGAGTTAAACTAAAATTATAAGGGTTAAAATGACCTAAAAAACTATATAAATTATATTTAATAGAAATATTTAGACATTAAATCATATAATTTACAAGAATGGTCTATTTTGGATCCTTGTGTCTTGTAAAAAATGAGGGTACACCTTTTTCTTTTCAAAAATTGAAAGTGTGTCACTCACCTCACTTATACAAGGCCAACTATATAATTCCTCTTTATAACCTAATTATTATACTATATATGAGTTAATAATGAAATATTTGACCATAGTCAACATACCGAAATCAATTTTGACACATCCATCAAAAACCATCAAAACATCCGAAGTGAACTTAAATGATTAACTAATTGTGTATTGCATGCTAAGAGATAAAATAAAAGTAATAATAAAATTAATTTTTTTTATTAATAATGTAAATTATTAACATAATTTTATTATTCAGGATGATAAAGAACATATGCGATGAGTTGGACTCAAGGTAAGTGATTTTAGTTTTAAAAAATATTCTTTCAATGATTTATTTTTCAAATATTTTTCTTCCATATCCATATTTTAAAAATTATTTTATTTATTTTTTATATGGAAATAAAATATTTATGAAGGGAATTTTATGTTTTTTTACTTTATTTTAATGGTTTTTAAAATAATTTTTTTTACATGTTTTATATGGAATGTTTTGACAAAATGATAAAATGAATGTTATATTTTTATGTATATGGACGCAAAAATTTCTCCCACCACTATAACCATTATTTCTAGTTTATATTAATTTACAATATTTTATGTTTTATTAAAATAAAATCCTTTCCCCCTTTTTTGGTTATATTTTTATTGAATATTGGTTTAAGAAAATGTGTTTTTTGATATCCAAAAGAATTTTTCATATGGGATTAGAAGAGTTTTTCATGGGTTTTATAGTGAAAATTTGAAAGATTAAATTGTTTTATTCATGATATGATCCTTTGAAATTGTTTATTATGGGTTAATCCCCATTATATCTAATGGGAGAGCTCTATATAGCCTATACATTGGGTGCACCCAAATAACGCTCCAATGCATTGGGTAATGATTACTTTCCCTGGAGAATTATAATAGAAGTTGGTCAAATGGTTATTCTAATTTTTATAGGTTAATATAAGGGTTTTGTAAGGGTTATATGATCATGATTTCCCTAGAAACCTATATGAATTTTATATTATTTCTAATGAGTTTTCATGGAAATAATTTATTCTAAAAAATTTATGTTAAATTATTTTATTTAAAAAGAAAGATTATTCCCTTTTGGGGTAAAAAGGCATGTTCTTAGAAAAAATTCATGTTTTTTCATATTTTTCACTAAACTAACTGATTTATTATTTTTTATATCCCTTAATCAGATTTTTGTGCTTATCCCATGTTTTTAAATTTTTTTTACTTGGTTTAAGGATAGGTAAGGGAAAATAAGAATTTAAGATGAAAGTCATGAAGATTTTTCCTGAAAAGAAACCATATTTTATTTTAAAAGTTTTATACTTTGAAAAAATGGATACTAATTATGAGTTTCCACTTTCTATATATATGAGTTTTTTATATAGGAGTTCTTACACAACTGTCTAAAACTCTCAACCTAAAATATTTTTGGGAATGTTAGAAAGTGAAATCTATTTTAAAGTCACTATAATATGTATTGTTTATGGCCGAATACTTATAATAGAGGATTAAAATACAAACTAATAAATATTCTATATTATTTTATATCCCATATGTTAGATTTTAAACATCACAAATGGTTGGGTTATAGTTAATCCCACTAAAAATTTTCACCACTAAACCAACTATTTAGGGAATTAATTAGAATGGAATGAGATCAATTTTTTTATGACTATGTCAACGCAACTTTTTATGGTCTTTTATGTATTTTACCTGCAACAAACCACCATTGTTTGAAAATTATCCTCCCCATTTTGGGTTAACCATGGAATCTCCATGTACTTTTATGATATTGACATGTGTTTTTAAATTCAACATAGTCACCAAATTTAAATTTTTTAAATAATTTTCTTGTAATTTATTTAATCCTTGAATACCATTTAATTATATTTAATAGACTAGCGTTTTAGTTAGTTTATTCCCTTGAAATTTTCAAATCATCACCCTATTTTTTTAAATCAAGTTATTCATTGTCATTCATTTTCATCCTTATCTGTTTCTTGGTGCACATCCCCTTCCTATACAGTTATAGTTACTCAAGATTTATCCATACCTTCACCGATTTTATGTTTAGTTATCCCTTTCATGTTTTCTCTAGGTGTCCATAACACATCCATTATATTTGATTCATTTTCTACCTTTCGGTCTATAATTTCATTAAATTTATATATCTGTTCTTTACATTTTATAAGTCACCATCCACATACCTAATTTTTCTATTGGCTAAACATACAAGGTTTTTGATGACATTTTGTAGGTCTATCCAGCTATGATTTCATATTTTCTTCACATTTCACTAGTTATCTTCAATTTCTAGATGATTTCATGGAGGTTTTATGTTAGAATATTTTTATATTTTGTGTTTACTACAATTTTTATATCTTTGTTAATTAAATTTTTGTACTCTAATTTTCTATATATATTTACTTTTACTCTTTAAATAAACTATGAAATTTAACGTATTTAAATTTACTATAGAACAATAAAAACTGAATTTAAATTTCAAATTATTACATATTTTTATTAAATCATTTAACCATTATAAATTATAAATATTAGTGTGAAATAATTTTTTAAATGGGTAACTTTCTTTGTAAATGGATATTTTACATTGTAAATAGATAATGTAAAAAGTAAATATTTATATCGTGTTATATAAAATTTACTTCATAAATAGAGAATTTTCTACATAGTAATTTTATTTAAAATATATATCATTTTCTATGAGAATATGAAATGGAAGAATTAATAAAATTTTTTTATTTTACTATGTATTTTTTTCATATTTTTATAAAATCCTAGAATCAAAATATATATTTCCATAATTGTTTTATAGAAAATTATATTTGAAAAATTAAAATTCATTTATTCAATTTTGTTTTTAGTTAATTTAAACCTATAATTTATATTTATAAAATAAGAATTAGTAATGAAATTTTATTAAATAGAAATAAATTCTTTATCCTTTATCCTGGAAGTATTCTATTATGATTTATTTATCATATTTAAATATTTATTCTATAAATTTAGAAATGCATCTATATATTTACATAATTAATATTTCATGAAATTAATAAAAAAACATTCATACCTAATTCATGTATCATAATAGAATTTTAGGAATAATAATTATTTAAACAATGGTTCTATAAAATCTATTTTTATATATTCAGGATTGTTTTCGTAGATATAGTTTTATTTTATAATTAAATTAAACCTATTTATAGTTTCTTTTTATGGTAATTTTTATAATAATGAATCCATTATATTCAAAATTTTAATATAGTTTTGAACATGTTTTTGTAATGATATAACTGTAACATAAAACCATTTAAATTAATGTGATAATATCATGAGATATTTTATATGAATCATATGATAAAATAAATTTTTATATATTTTTTAAACTAAAATAAAATTTTATTAGAAATTTTTAATTTATAAAATAATTAACTTAATTATTATATAATTTTCTTCATATTCACCTAAAGTTTCCTTTTAAAATGGTAAGTGACACGTTTCACTGTAAAATAACACTATTAATTATCTATTATATTTATTTAAAAATGAAATTTATGATATATATATATATATATATTGTATTATTATCACCAAATATACATTATATTTTGATAAGTTAGTCATTAGAAAAGTAAAATGGATATTGGAAAAATATTGTAACCATAATATATAAAGTTCATCATATAGAAAGTGCCTTCAAAAATAGTTTCGTAAAAGAAAAAAAATTCTATCATGTATATGTTAAATTTTATTAAATATACATCACTTTTGGAATCATCATTTGAAAATTATCTTATATTGATTTTTTGGTATGTTTTTAAAAAGTTTATTTTTTTGGGAATAGTAAAGACTATAGATTTCACATATACCATATGTTTTATGAAAATTTCATGATATAAATATGTATCAAAAAAATATAATTTTTAATGAATTAAAATGTGTTTAATGAGTCAAATAATTCATTTAAAAATAATATAATTAATTTTCAAACATATAAATGAATTTTAAAAATCTATGTTGTATTTTATTTGAATAAAAATATTTCATTATTTACTTTGTATAAAATATTTCCAAGATCCCTTTCCATTATTGGTGTTTTATATTTTCAAATAAGCCTATATTTTTTAATCATCCACTAATAATAGTCATATGAATCAACACTTTTAATAATCTTGAGCCTAAATAATAGAATAATCAATACTTTATTCAAAGATACTATTCTATATTGCCTTTATAAACAACCCTTCTCTACCCATTCCTCTCCACTCCCAAACCCCCTTCCATTACCAAATGTATAACTAAATCATTCCCAAAAATATACTACACACATAATTGATCCCATTACAGAATCAAAAGTCATTTTACATAGTCTTTAGACTCAATCTAATAGAGGTGACACAAAGAGAAAGGTTTGGTTTCCCAAGCCTCTATTTCCTCTATTATTTGATATTCTTATTTCATAAATAAAAAACCTCAATTTATTTAGTTATCATGATAATGTTACCATTTTATTAATATCACTTTGATCCTTTATCGATGATAAATTACTCATTCCCTCTTATCAAACCCTTTTCATAGCTTGTTACTATACCAAAGTACATATTTCATAACCCATGTCTTCTCTTTTCAATTACCCCTTACTCATTTCAAAAAAATAAGTAATATTTAAAAGTATCCATAAAAATACTATATATATGCTATAATTATTTAATAAAATCTTAATATTTATTGGTTTTTCCATTTTTGAAACTCTTTTGAAAAACAACACTTACACGTGTTAGTTTAACACTGCCAATGTAAATGATACTATTTTATTTTTCAGTTGTCCCATTCATGGATATTTATATAAAATTAATTTAATTATTAAATATTTTAATAATAATAAAATAATACATATTTTTTTATTCTTTAATGATAAAATAAGAATGCGAATAATGATATAAAAAGAAAATAATTGTATTCAATTTAACCATCTAAAATAATCTAAAGATGAAATGCGTGTTGATTTTAAAATAAAATTTTAATATATTGAAATATTTAACTATTTTACATCTTGAATAATATCAACCATATATCTTCAAACTTATAGAAAATATGGAACCATTGGATACTGACCTTTATCCATTATTGTTACCTCGAATCCATCATAAAAATATGAACAAAAAAACCTCAAAAGAACAAAAAAAGTAAACTAAACCTAATAAATGAATAATAAATGGTAAAAAATGAATTAAAAAATAATAATAATTAAATAAACAACTAAAAAGTTATTAATAAAGAAAATTATTAATATAGATGTAACATCGCAAGTAAGTAATGAATAATAGATATTTTTATCTATGTCTATTAATGAATTATATAGTGTTTTAGAGGCTTAAAATGAAAATAAATCCAATCTTAAGCATGGAATACACTAATATTCTTAAAAGATTGTTTTACTGCCTTTTGATGGAAAACCCTTTTTAAATCAATATTTTGACAATTTTATAATCTATATTTGTCAAAATAAACATATTCATTATTATTGGGACATCAAAATTTACTTTGTGTGAATTTTTGGTATTTTTCTGACAATGTTCATTTTTTAATGAATAGTGAAAAATACTGCATTTTACATCAAAACTGCTTTTTAATCTAATTTATTTATATGATTAGATTACCTTTTGAATTGGTCTTAAAGTGTAATATGAATATATTTTTACCATTTAATCCAATGGTGGACACTGAAATTAATTTCAATTTGAAATCGGACTTAAACTAGTGTCAATCTTTTGATACTTATTGTTTCATAAAAACATGCTATTTGCTCTGACAGCGAGAATTGATTATTAAATTAATTAATGTGACTTATATGTTTTTAATTTTGTAAAATAGACTTCATTTTTGAATTCGGAATATCAAATATAGCTTAGGGTGAATTTTTGATAATTTTCTGAAAAACTTCAATTTTCGATGAATAGTGAAACCACTAAGTGGTACTTATAAAAACTGATTTTTCTGTTTAAATGAAATTTTGCCATCATTGTGTTTTGAATTTCAAAAATCCGACATACATGGTTGTCATTAAGAAGTAAAATGTGGTTCAATGGGATTAAAATAATTTTTTGGTGAATAGTAACTTATTAAGTTCTTAATCGCGATTAGTGGTAATTAGTGTAGTTTAAGGTAAAAATAATTTTTTAATAGTATGAGATGAGCTTGACACATGTCCTACCCTTATTGGATGTGTCATGGCCGACCAAGATAAGCCATGAGTCAACTTTGGGACCCCATGGTTCCACTTTGGTTGGGAAATGACATAAATAACTTTTTATTAAATGTTAAAGTAAAAATGACACAAACATGAGTTATGTTACTAAAACAATTTTTATATGGGGTTATACAAGTCAAATTTTTGACTATAAATATTCATTATAAATATAAAAAGATTTCCTACATCATAGTATTTGTTTTATAATTTTTATACATTAAATAAATTAAATTATTTATGACATCATGATGATGCAGTGATGACCTCATTATTTAACGATTTAAATAAAATGGAAAGATAATGTAAAATATAAGACCTACACATGTCCAAAACCAATTGGATGAGTGGATTTAGAACCCTTATCACCTTATCCTCGAATTATATCAATGTGGGACCTTTTGAATTCGAAACTCATTTTAAAATAAAGTAACTTATCTTTACTTTCCAAGAGTGCCCCTCCTCTCCTCTTATAAAAGGCCCCCACCTCTACCTCCTTACCCACACTCTCAAAGCCTTTGGCTCAGCCAACCCCTACCCAGTTTATCTCTCAAATTCCCTCTCTTGCTCCTTGAAGCCTCACTTTGGGCAGAAGTCTTCCCAAGGAAGCCTTTGAGCTCAAACCAAAGGGAGTTACCCGATTTTAAGGTAATGTCTTCTTTTGAGTCCTTTTGTTTTATTTTGCTTCTCCAACCCCATAAAATCTTTTTATTCTTTTATTTTTTAAAAACTCCAGTATCCTCAATATACTAGGATGTTGTTATAATAAGGATTCGAGCTAAAATTACACACACCTACATCTAATGGTTAACGAACATACTGTTTTCGTGGATGATGAATTTATGCCTCCCGAAACGATGATTGTTCAACATTCTTTTAACACCTTAAAAGGTGGCCATTAAGATGTCACTATATTTATATATGATATATAATACATTTATGTTTTCCTTAAGCTTCTGTTTTTTTCTTTTTGGTCATACCTTTATGGTTTCCATTATGGGTAAACACAATATCTTCATTTAAGGAAGTGCGGACTACCGCCCCCTCAAAGTGATTTGATTCGTTAAATACCATATGTGGGACGTATAAAGGATGGAACTATGATATTATACTGGAATTATAATATAACTTTATATCTTTATGATTCCATTCTATAAAATACGAAATAGAAATGAAAGTAGCGTTCATGCGTACGTACGGCTTACCGTCTCCATGAACGGTGCATTTCATTTCTTACCTCTAAATGATTATGTAATATTATAAATGCATGCATGTAATGGATATATATGACATATATGATATCTACATCATGAATACCATTCTGGATATAATGGATACATGAAAAACTTGTAATTATAAAGGGTTTATTTTTGACTCAAGTACCAATGATCGTTAAAACGACCGTTATTAACTTAAATAATTACATAGTGTTCATGACATGGTAATAAGTGATATAAAAGGAATAATGAACTTGAAAAAGGTTCTTAATCAAGTAGAAATTAACTCAAGTTTATTATTCAGGACATTAAAGAACGATCGAGTCAAGTCGGACCCGGGGTATGGGACTTCGTCTCAATCTCCTTTCATTGAGGCATATTTTGTTTTATACACAACCTTCTTTTATACGGTGTATAAACCCCTTTGACTTTTACATTTATTCAAAAAAAATCTTTTTTATACGAAGCGTTTACTAAACGACATAAGGGAATGTTTTTGTCGTACATATGCGGCGACAACGACTTCTCCGCCGCTGTGACCATTATTTGAGTTTCGGCTTCCTCTACAAGCCATAACTGTTTTTAAAAAGAAATATAAATACCATGTTTTACTTTTCTTTTATTTTGGTATTGAAAATTGTTTTCATAATGTTTTTATATCAATGTGTTGTATTGATATCTTGTGATTGAAAGGTGGAAATGTTATGTTTCCTTTATTCATGTTTTATGTGATAAGATTATGTTATGGTTCTTGGGAATTGTTATAAAGACGGGTGGTTCCATGATAAACTAAGGGCGGGTGAGCCCGATATAGCTCTCCAATGCATTGGGTAACGCGAAAGAGTGAAACGTTAAGGTTTCTCCGAAGAGATTTAGGGAATATACTGTGATGAGTATTCCAAACGTAACCAAGAGGGTTACTCCCTATGTAAGGATGTTATGAATGCCTCAAGTTACCTTTATGTCTTATGATTTCTATGATTTATTCATGATTTGATGAGGTATGTTAAAGTGCATATGTTTTATGGGTAAAGTATGATTTCATTCTTATGTATATATGTACCCATGTTTCCTTTCCATATTTTTATATCCCTTACTGATCTTTTTATGCTCATCCCAAGTTTTTTGAAATGTTTTTCACAGGTCAAGGGAAAGGTACATGATATGATGATAGTGTCAAGGAAGTGTCAAGAAAGAATCCATGTTTTATTTTAAATATGTTTCCATTGATGGGAAAGAAGAATACTATCTTTATGTAACCACTTTGTTTATATGTGGAATGTAATGCAAGTTTTATGATCTAATTCTCTAAAACTCTAAACCCGAAAAGATCCTCAATGTGTAATCTTGTAATAACTCAAGATTAAGTAAGGTTTAAGGTTGGTGCCTTATAGTTGGTATCAGAGGTTGGTTTAGATAACTTTAGGAGTTATAATTATATTAAATTATTATCCAAAAATATTTTTTTTGAAATGATATAGCATTTGAAGATTACCATGTTGCTTCATCTAAGACATGTTTGTTCAGAATGGTTTTCCGTAGAGGAAACAGGGAAGCAGTGCTAGGAAGGAATACAGAAGGAAATAACCTTCCGAATCAGCATCCTGAGATGGTCGGAATTGGAACTGAACAGTTTGTTGCAGTAATGGCGCAGTTGACTCAAGCGATAAATGGAGGTGGTATCCATACACGAGATCAGCCAGATCAACCGCAAAGGAACATGTCAGTGGTGGAACATTTCATGAGGCAACATCCCCCATCATTCAGAGGATCATATGACCCTGTGCTAGCTGAAGGGTGGATTAAAGCACTGGAGAATATTTTTGATGTCATGGGGTGTTCAGACAATCAAAAGGTTAGTCTTGCTATTTACCGTTTGGAGGGTGAGGCAGATCAGTGGTGGTCTATGGTTAAAAATATCAGGGATGCCGATGAGATTTATGCTCTTGACTGGGATGAATTCAAAGGTATGTTTCTTGAGAAGTATTTTCCTAAGGCTGTTCGACTTAGGATGGAAAAGAAATTCTTGGAATTGAGGCAAGAGGAAGACTCAGTGGCTACCTATGAAGAAAAGTTCACTCGATTGGCAAGGTATGCTCCAAATTTTATCCGAGACCTTGATAGTAAAATCAATCGTTTTTACTCAGGATTAAAGCCAAAATATCAAAGGGAATTAGCTTCTCGTGAGTTTAAAAGTTATGAAAAGCTTGTTCGATGTGCTGAGAAGGTGGAAATGGAGTTTGCCGATGATCAAGTGTTCTATAACAACCAACAGAAGAAGAGACCGAGGTGGAAGGAGAAAGGTAAGAATTCTTCAAAAAAGTCTGATGGTAAGAAAACTAAGTTTCCAGTTTGTGATAAATGTGGAAAAAGGCATGTTGGGTAATGTCTTCTGAATTCTGGAAAGTGCTACCGATGTTGTAAGATGGGACATAAGGCTCGTGATTGCACTAAAAAGGATCAAGGTGAAGGTAAGACCAAATTTGATTTATAGTTAGTGAAATGTTATAAGTGCAATGAGATGGGTCACTATGAAAACGAGTATCCGACAAAGAGATAGAGTGATGGGAAGCGGTTAGACTACAAGAAGAAAGGGGTGGTGGAATCCTTTGCAACTACTTCAACAGATGTCGGGCCATCAAATGAAATTGTATCAGGTACTTTGTTTGTTTTTTCAGATTATTCCAGTGTGTTGTTTGATTCGGGGTCTACGCATTCTTTCATCTCTGAAACATTTTCTAGTAAAATGGGAATACCATCTCAAGAAATGACTCCAGAACTTTTGGTAAAAACACCTGGGGGGAATGTTGAGGCAAAAAGAATTTATAAGAATCTTCTTATCCTTATCTGTGGAAAGAACCTACTTGAAAACCTTATTGTTCTACCTATAATATAGTTTGATGTTATACTGGGTATAGATTGGCTCTCTATTTACCATGTTAAGATTTACTGTAGAGCTAAAGAAGTTTCTTTTCAGAAAGACTTTCAGTTTGTGTACAAGAATGAACCCTTACTGTTGATAACTTATCAAGAGGCCGATAAACTTGTAAAAGATGGAAATGAATGTTACCTTGCACACATCGTTGAAAATAAAGGAACTGTTCAGATTAATGATGTGCCAGTGGTAAATGAGTATCCTTATGTTTTTCCTGATGAGTTGCCTGGAATAGTACCAGATCGGGAAGTTGAGTTTACGATTGACTTAGTTCCTGATGCTAAGACAATTTCAAAACCCCCTTGTCGAATGGCTCAAATTGAACTTTTAGAGTTGAAGGAGCAATTACAAGATTTATTAGAGAAAGGTTTCATTCGACCTAGCACATCACCATGGGGTGCTCCTGTCTTGTTTGTTAAAAAGAAAGATGGTTCAATGAGACTTTGCATTGATTATAGAGCCTTGAATAATATCACTGTTAAGAACAAATATCCTTTGCCTCATATCGATGATTTGTTTGATCAGCTCTAGGGAGCTCAGTATTTTTCAAAGATTGACTTGAGATAGGGGTACCCTCAGCTGAAGGTAAAGGAAGAAGATGTTCCGAAGACCGCGTTACGTACAAGATATGGCCATTATGAATTTGTAGTAATGCCTTTTGGGATAACCAATGTACCTACTGTATTCATGGATTTAATGAATAGAATTTTCCATGAGTTCTTGGATAAGTTTGTGGTGGTTTTTATTGATGATATTTTGGTGTTTTCTAAAAGTAAAGAAGAGCATGAAAGACATTTAAGGGTTATCTTGAAAACCTTAAAAGAGAAGAAATTGTATGGGAAATTCAGCAAGTGTGAGTTTTGGTTGCAACAAATTTCTTTCCTTGGTCACATTGTTTCTAAAGATGGGATAACTGTTGATCCTGCAAAAACAAAAGTTGTGGAAGACTGGCCAAGACCCACAAATGTAACTGAGATTCGTAGCTTCCTTGGTTTGGCAGGCTATTACCAAAGGTTTGTTAGAAATTTTTCACGGTTATCTAGTCCAATGACTAAGCTAACTCGGAAGGGTGTTAAGTTTATCTGGACAAAAGAATGTGATGATTGTTTTCAGGAATTGAAAAGAAGATTGGTGAATGCTCCAGTTTTGGAACTACCTTCCAGGAATGGTGAGTTTGTTATCTACAGTGATGCTTCATTGAAAGGACTTGGTTGCGTCCTAATGCAGAATGATCAGATAATTGCTTTTCCTTCACGACAGTTGAAAACTCATGAGGTAAATTACCCTACACATGATTTGTAATTAGCTGTTGTTGTTTTTGCTTTAAAAATTTGGAGGCAACATTTGTATGGAGTAAAGTGTAAAATATATACCGATCACAAAAGTTTAAAGTATATATTCACTCAGAAAGAATTTAACATGAGACAAAGGATATGTCTAGAATTAATCAAGGATTATGATTGTACAATTCATTACCATCCGGGAAAAGAAAATAAAGTGGATGATGCTTTGAGTCGAAAAAGTAATGCTTCATTAGCAATATTGCGTTTGGAACGTGATCCTTTGGTTGAGGATTTGATGAACTTTGGCATAGAAGTTGTTGGTGTAGGAAGTTCTTCTGTTTTGTTTCAGGTATCAGTGAGATCATCTCTACCAGATAGAATCAAGCAAGCACCGAAACAAGACAGTGAGTTGCAGAAAAAGGTAGAGCTGGTTCAGAAAGGTAAGTTTCCTGAATTCAACATTGATAATGATTGTGTTTTGAGATTTGGGAAGAGATTGTGTGTGACTTGTGATTCATAGTTGAAGAGAGAGTTATTATGTGAAGCTCATAGTTCTTTGTTTTCAGTTCATACTGGCAGTACTAAGATGTACAGAGATCTGCGGGAGTATTACTGGTGGGATGGAATGAAAAGAGATATTTCTGATTTTACTGTGAAGTGTTTGACATGTCAACAGGTTAAAGCAGAGCGGCAGTTATCGAAAGGGATGCTTCAGCCTTTACCAGTGCCAGAGTGGAAATGAGAGAATATATCCATGGAATTTGTTGTGGGATTACCGAAGACATCTCGAGGTAATAATGAAATCTGGGTTATTGTTGATCTCTTGACTAAATCTGCTCATTTACTTGCTATACGAGATACTTTTTCCCTAGATCAACTTTCCCGTTTGTATCTTAAAGAGATAGTCAAGTTACATGGAGTTCCTCTCTCCATTGTATCTGATCGTGATCCCAGGTTCACTTCTAACTTTTGGAAAGTCCTTCAGAAGTCGTTGGGTACTGAATTAAATTTTAGTACAGCTTTTCATCCTCAATCAGATGGGAAGTCAGAACGAAAAATTCAGACCTTGGAGGATATGCTACGAGCTTGTTCTATGGATTATCAGGGAAGTTGGGACCAACATCTTTCTTTGATTGAATTTTCATATAATAACAGTTTTCATTCCAGTATACAGATGGCACTATTTCAGGCATTATATGGGAAGCGGTGTCGAACTCCAGCTTTCTGGGATGAAGTGGGTGAAAGGAAGTTGATGGGACCAGAATTGGTAGAAGAGATGGCAGAAAAAGTTCAGCTGATTTAGAAGCACATGAGAATAGCTCAGAGCAGGCACAAGAGTTATGCAGATAACCGGAGGAAGGATCTATCTTTCGAGGTAGGTGATCATGTTTTTCTCAAGGTTTCTCCTTGGAAAAGTGTAATGATATTTGGTAAGAAAGGAAAGCTGAGTCCAAGGTTTATTGGACCATATGAAATTCTGGAGAGAGTTGGATCAGTTGCATACCGGGTGTCTTTACCTCCGAGTTTATCTCAGGTACACATCGTTTTTCACGTTTCGATGTTGAGAAAGTATATGCCAGATCCATATCATGTTTTGAGTCCAGAGGTAGTTCAGCTGGAAGAGAACCTATCTTATGAGGAACAACCGGTCCAGATTCTTGACCACCGGGAGCAAGTGTTACGGAATAAGGTGATTAAGCAGGTAAAGGTTTTGTGAAAAAACCACATGATGGAAGAGGCAACATGGGAATATGAAAATGCAATGAGGGATAAGTACCCCCATTTATTTGATAAGTAAATAAATTGCGGGGACACAATTTTCTAAAGGGGGGAAGGATGTAACATCCCAAGTAAGTAATGAATAATAGATATTTTTATCTACGTCTATTAATGAATTATATAGTGTTTTAGAGGCTTAAAATGAAAATAAATCCAATCTTAAGCATGGAATACACTAATATTCTTAAAAGATTGTTTTACTACCTTTTGATGGAAAACCCTTTTTAAATCAATATTTTGACAATTTTATAATCTATATTTGTCAAAATAAACATATTCATTATGATTGGGACATAAAAATTTACTTTGTGTGAATTTTTGGTATTTTTCTAACAATGTTCATTTTTTAATGAATAGTGAAAAATACTGCATTTTACATCAAAACTGCTTTTTAATCTAATTTATTTATATGATTAGATTATATTTTGAATTGGTTTTAAAGTGTAATATGAATATATTTTTACCATTTAATCCAATGGTGGACATTGGAATTAATTTCAATTTGAAATTGGACTTAAACTAGTGTCAATCTTTTGATACTTATTGTTTCATAAAAACACGCTATTTGCTCTGACATCGGGAATTGATTATTAAATTAATTAATGTCACTTATATGTTTTGAATTTTGTAAAATAGACTTCATTTTTGAATTCGGAATATCAAATATAGCTTAGGGTGAATTTTTGGTAATTTTCTGAAAAACTTCAATTTTCGATGAATAGTGAAACCACTAAGTGGTACTTATAAAAACTGATTTTTCCGTTTAAATGAAATTTTGCCATAATTGTGTTTTGAATTTAAAAAATCCAACATACATGGTTGTCATTAATAAGTAAAATGTGGTTCAATGGGATTAAAATAATTTTTTGGTGAATAGTAACTTATTAAGTTCTTAATCGCGATTAGTGGTAATTAGTGTAGTTTAAGGTAAAAATAATGTTTTAATAGTATGAGATGAGCTTGACACATGTCCTACCCTTATTGGATGTGTCATGGCCGACCAAGACAAGCCATGAGTCTACTTGGGGACCCCATGGAGCCACTTTGGTTGGGAAATGACATAAATAACTTTTTATTAAATGTTAAAGTAAAAATGACACAAACATGAGTTATGTTACTAAAACAATTTTTATATGGGGTTATACAAGTCAGATTTTTGACTATAAATATTCATTAGAAAGATAAAAATATTTACTACATCATAGTATTTGTTTTATAATTTTTAGACATTAAATAAATTAAATTATTTATGACATCATGATGATGCAGTGATGACCTCATTATTTAACGATTTAAATAAAATGGAAAGATAATGTAAAATATAAGACCTACACATGGACAAAACCAATTGGATGAGTGGATTTCTAACCCTTATCACCTTATCCTCTAATTATATCAATGTGGGACCTTTTTAATCCGAAACTCATTTTAAAATAAAGTAACTTATCTTTACTTTCCAAGAGTGCCCCTCCTCTCCTCTTATAAAAGGCTCCCACCTCTACCTCCTTACCCACACTCCCAAAGACTTTGGCTCAGCCAACCCCTACCCATTTTGTCTCTCAACTTCCCTATCTTACTCCTTGAAGCCTCACTTTGGGCATAAGTCTTCCCAAGGAAGCCTTTGAGCTCAAACCAAAGGGAGTTACCCGATTTTAAGGTAATGTCTTCTTTTGAGTCCTTTTGTTTTATTTTGCTTCTACAACCCCCTAAACTCTTTTTATTATTTTATTTTGTAACAACTACAGTATACTCAATATACTAGGATATTGTTATAATAAGGATTCGAGCTACACTTACACACACCTACATCTAATGGTTAACGAACATACAGTTTCCATGGATGATGAATTTATGCCTCCCGAAACGATGATTGTTCAAAATTCTTTTAACACCTTCAAAGGTGGCCATTAAGATGTCACTATATTTATATATGATATATGATATGTTTATTTTTTCCTTAAGCTTCTGTTTTTTTCTTTTTGGTCATACCTTTATGGTTTCCATTATGGGTAAACGTGATATCTTCATTTAAGGAAGTGCGGACTACCGCCCCCTCAAAGTGATTTGATTCGTTAAATACCATATGTGGGACATATAAAGGATGGAACTATGATATTATACTGGAATTATAATATACCTTTATATAATTATGATTCCATTCTATAAAATAAGAAATAGAAATGAAAGTAGCGTTCATGCGTACGTACGGCTTACCGTCTCCATGAACGGTGCATTTCATTTCTTACCTCTAAATGATTATGTAATATTATAAATTCATGAATGTACTGGATATATATGACATATATGATATCTACATCATGAATAAAATTCTGGATATAATGGATACATGAACAACTTTTAATTATAAAGGGTTTATTTTTGACTCAAGTACCAATGATCGTTAAAACGACCGTTATTAACATAAATAATTACATAGTGTTCATGACATGGTAATAAGTGATATAAAAAGAATAATGAACTTGAAAAAGGTTCTTAAGCAAGTAGAAATTAACTCAAGTTTATTATTCAGGACATTAAAGAATTATCGAGTCAAGTCGGACCCGAGGTATGTGACTTCGTCTCAATCTCCTTTCATTGAGGCATATTTTGTTTTATACACAACCTTCTTTTATACGGTGTATAAACCCCTTTGACTTTTACGTTTTTTCAAAAAGAATATTTTTTATACGAAGTGTTTACTAAACGACATAAGGGAATGTTTTTGTCGTACATATGCGGCGACAACGACTTCTCTGCCACCGTGACCATTATTTGAGTTTCGGCTTCCTCTACAAGCCATACCTTTTTTTAAAAAGAAATATAAATACCATGTTTTACTTTTCTTTTATTTTGGTATTGAAAATTGTTTTCATAATGTTTTTATATCATTGTGTTGTATTGATATCTTGTGATTGAAAGGTGGAAATGTTATGTTTCCTTTATGCATGTTTTATGTGATAAGATTATGTTATGGTTCTTGGGCATTGTTATGAAGACGGGTGGTTCCATGATAAACTAAGGGCGGGTGAGCCTGATATAGCTCTCCAATTCATTGGGTAACGTGAAGGAGTGAAACGTTAAGGTTTCTCCGAAGAGATTTAGGGAATATACTGTGATGGGTATTCCAAACGTAACCAAGAGGGTTACTCCCTACGTAAGGATGTTATGAATGCCTCAAGTTACCTTTATGTCTTATGATTTCTATGATTTATTCATGATTTGATGAGGTATGTTAAAGTGCATATGTTTTATGGGTAAATTATGATTTCATTCTTATGTATATATGTACCCATGTTTCCTTTCCATATTTTTATATCCCTTACTGAGCTTTTTATGCTCATCCCAAGTTTTTTGAAATGTTTTTCACAGGTCAAGGGAAAGGTACATGATATGATGATAGTGTCAAGGAAGTGTCAAGAAAGAATCCATGTTTTATTTTAAATATGTTTCCATTGATGGGAAAGAAGAATACTATCTTTATGTAACCACTTTGTTTATCTGTGGAATGTAATGCAAGTTTTATGATCTAATTCTCTAAAACTCTAAACCCGAAAAGATCCTTAATGTGTAATCTTGTAATAACTCAAGATTAAGTAAGGTTTAAGGCTGGGGCCTTATAATAAATTTCTTATTTAGGAAGTTAAATGACACATGAATCGAGTTGGGACTCGAGGTAAGGGTTTCGTTTCCTAATCTCACCACTTTTTATAAATTGATTCTTTATTTTCTACCCCCACTTATATATATTATTTAAAAAGTTTTGAATGTATACCTTATGAATTTTACCTTTTTCGGGGTATCTCTCTCTCTCATTAATTCTCTTAATGATTTATATCTCATTCAATACATTATTATTAAGGGTTCTCTCCCATACCTTTTTTCATTTATTATGATTATGTTCTCTAACAATCATTATCTCCCTCTAATAATATTATATTTTTTATTCCATTTTAATTTTCTTTATATCATTGATATGTTATGTAAATTTTCCACTATTTCTATTGTTTATATATTATATACTTGATTTGATACCCTTTAATCTATATGGTGGGAACACCCTATATTTTAAAATTAGGGCTGAATAATGTTTACCTAGAAATTTATTTATCTAAGGAAATTTTTAAATTTTATATACTAGTTGTTTTAGTATGTGTTATTATTGATTACTTATCTATGTTTCTATAAAAGGTTCCTTAGGTAATGAGGTGACCCAAAAATTTTAAGCATAAATATTATATCTAATTAGATGAATACTCATTAAATATCATTACAATCCAAGATAGAACCATAAATGTTTAGTGTCTTTGGAAACATGGATACATAAAAAATGGTATATAAAATATCTACATTACCTTACACTCAGTTATTCACAAATATCATGTTTCTTAGACATATATTTCTTAAAAAATTCTTCATTTCCTGGTGAAAATGAAGTATAATAAAGGGTAAGATCAGATTCTTAGTATGGGTAAAAAAGGGAGATACCACTAATCATTTAATCATAACATGAGAATAATTTAATGAGAATATGTTCTTAACATTTTAAAAGCATACCCAATATTTCATATATCATAATCACAAGTCATGGAATAAAGTTTGGTAGTTCATAAGAAATAAATCATAAAGTAATCAAAGAATATGATCCATGAGAGCATAAAATTAGAATAATATCATGTCATAAAACAGTGGCATAAAGTGTGGAATAACCTTAATCATATAAATATTATGTCAAGGATACCCATTAAGAAAATATTCACATGTTAATCTTGGGCCAACCATTCATCTACCTACTTTGAGCTTAGGATAGCCTCTCATGTACCCTCTATTTGGGATTGGGATAACCTCATGTGTACTATTTGAGATCATAAAACATTAATATTTACCTATTATATTATATTTATATAATTTAAAAATACATTAAATAATCAAAATTTATTCATCTGTATTCCACAAGATCATAAAAACATATATCATTTCATCATAGATTAATCCATGAAAAAAAAATGAGATTTACAAAAAATTCATTAACATAATCAATAACCATATAGAGAGAGAAAAAATATATCACCATATAATAATATCCCTAATATAGAATAATTAACTTCAATGCATGTCATCAAATATGAAAAATGACTTTAAAAGATCAGTAAAAATTTTCTTGAGGAAAATACCATTTTCATTTTGAAATAAATATTTAAAATTTAATAATTTTTAAAATATTAAGGGAATAATTTTCATTCAATATAACCATGATAAATTTTAATGTAATATTTAAATAAAATATTATTCATTATAGAGGGAAAATTCATTTATGTGGTATATGTTGAAAAAATGAATTTGTTAACACATTTCTTAAAAAGTACATTATTTAAAAAACGATTTAAAAATTAATTTTTTTATAGAAAGTAAAACATGTTAAATAAATTATTTAGTTAATAATTGGAGAATATTTAAAACACTGTATCAAATATTTTAAAGAAAATATATGCTTGGAAGAAAAATATTCCCAACTAAATAGAAAAATAAGGTTGGATTTCCTTAAAGACACTATTTCAGTATTTTGAGTACATAGGGAGAGGAAAATGAAATAAAAAAAAATACAGTATCCAAAAATAACAATAGGATAAGAAAATTTATAATATTTGGGTTAGATTTATTAAATAATTTGACTATTGTAAATTTAAGCATAAAAAATCCTGGTAAAAATGAGATTGTAATGTAAACTCATACCTCAAGTCTTACTTACTTCGTAAGCACTCTAGCCTCATGTATAATGAATTAAAATTTAATATAGTTATATAAATTACCATATATACACCTATAATAATATATATGGTCCACTTATAACATTTAATCACCAATTTATTAAGAAGTATTTATTAAAATATTCGTTTCTAGGTGTCAACTGTTTTATTTTTCATGAAAGTTTCTATTCGAAAATTCTAGTCCTTGTACTTTTATCAGGGTTATATCATTTATATAATGTTATTAATGATATAAATATCATATATATTCATTGTATACATATTTATAATCACCCAAAAAATGTATATATAGAAAAATGAATTACACTGTTCATGAACATGGTAGTCTGTACATATGCATGAACGTTGTTTTCCTTTTTTTAATGAAAAGAAGTGTTGTCCCATAGGAGATTGTTGTCCACTATCTATAACTATAATGGTTTTAATTATAAAAAATCATGTCATATATTATAACATATATATTACATCATTTATTAATCATAAGTCATATATCTTACCTCATTACAGAGCCTAACTCATCTCAAAGCTTATCTAGTATATCAGATCATTTCAATCATATACCACATTATAGTTGTTTAAGTCTAAACAAGCTTATAAATAATTATCTATGTATAATTATGGTTATTAACACATTATGATATTTATCTAATGTAAGATATATAGAACATCTAAAATTATCTAAGTATGAGTCACTGACACTGACAGAAGAATTGAGGCACCGAAAGATAAATGAGTCACCGAATGATGTCTCACTGAAAGGATGAATCACCAACTGATGTCTCATCGACAGAGAAATGAGTCACTGACTGATGTATCACCGACATTATGACTGACCGAATGATGTCCCAATGATAGAAAAATTTATCACCAATAGAGTGACTCACAGGAAAGATGACTCACCAACCGATGTCTCACCGACAGACGAGTCACCGACTGATGACTCACTGACCGGACAACTCACTGATAGACTAACTCACTGATAGAGGAGTCACCGACAAACTATTTAAATATTAATTTAATAAAATTATTCCTAATAATCATATTTGATTCATTTAATGATACTGACATATTTAATAATATTTTTTATGAATTTTAGTATACAGTACGAGGTACGATGAACCTATGCACGTGGAAAGAACATGCTCTTTGTCAGCCCTCAAGAATAAAAATCTTTTTGAAGAAAGAATCAGTAGAGAATTTTGGTGTTCCCACTCGAGATACATACATAAGAACATCTACAACTCTCATGCATCTACTATGAACTCAATAACAAAAGGAAGAACACACAAGGTAATCTCAATCCAGCTGTACATCGAATTGACAAACTAATTCAGCATATCTGAGAAGGAGAAAGATATTACTGCAGAACCATACTTGTACATGGAATCCAGAATACAACACTCTGTTTTAGTTTCAACTTCCAGAAGAGGACTCAAACCTCATCTCACCTACATATGAAGAGTCCAGAGATGCATCTCAAGACACACAGAGCATTCTAAATAATTTCTCATATTTATTTGCTCTGTTGTGTGCATATTTATATACTTTTGAGTTGTGTGTGTATCTTTTTGTAAAGAACAAACTGTATCCTATATCAAACTGAAGGATACAATATATCCTTCCAATAATATATCCTTACACCTTTTTACTCACACAAATAAGTTTGGAAGAGGTCCTTGTGGGACCTGGTAGTTTGTACGCATGAAGAACTGCGGTAGAGGTCTTGCGACCTAAACAACCTATGTGCCGTTGTGAACCCCAATCTAGGGTGTGAATCAAATAGTTTATTAATTTAAAATTCTTGGTGGTAGGTGATCACCAAGTGGATAGGATTAGGCCACTTATTGATACTGAACCTCTTGCTTCATTTATACTATGTTTTTATTTTTAGTTTTACTATATTTTATCATATATTTCATAAAACTAAATCGAACTTTGATAGTTAGTCTTATCAAGTGTTTATAACAGTATTGACTTATTCATTTAGTTTTAATTTTTTTATTAATTATCAAATTTATATAACTGAGAACTAATCACTCTTTTGAGAAATTAATCAAATAGTCAATCTCTTATAAATTCACTACTGGCTAACTGGTCAATTAAATTTTTAAATTTAGAGGAATTTAAAATAATAATTTTTAACAATTTTTTATAGGAACTCAATTCACCCCCTATTTAGTGTCTTACTCCGAAGAACATTTGATATCAGAGTGTTTTTTAAAATCCCTAGTTTCAAAATTTCTAATCTTTTTTTCAATTGTGATTTTAGCTGTGTTTTAAATATCACAAAATTCATGTTATTTCTAAATTTTTAGTTCTTTAAATATCTACACCTTATTATTTAGTATGGATAATATATTGGAAGGTGCTACTACAAATAAACCTCCATTGTTTAATGGAAAAAATTGGGCACAATGGAAAATTAAAATGAAAATGCACTTAGAAAGTATGGGTTTTGAAATTTGATCTTCAATTGTAGATGAATATAAGATTCCTTCTACTTCTATAACTACCTGGGATGATCCAAATATGGCTACTTGTAACAATAATTGCAATTCCATGAATGCTTTATACCATTCTTTAGGAGATGAAGAATTTAACAAAATTTCTGCATGTAAAACAACCAATGAAATTTGGGATACTTTGCCTATTTTACATGAAGGAACCTCCAGTGTTAAGGAAATGAAACTTAACCCATATACCATTAAATATGATAAATTTAAAATGAATCCTAATTAGCATATTTCTGACATGTATCTCAGGTTTAATGAAATATAGAACACTATGATCTCTCTGGGAAGAGATGTTACTACCAAAGAACAAATTATGAGGATTCTCAGATATTTACCTGATAGATAGAGAGGAACTTATATCTCCATTAGAGAATCATGTGACATCATAAAATTACCTATCAAAGAACTCATTGAAAAATTGATGATTTATGAGGAAGATTTAAAATTCAATACGTAAGAGGATGAACCTAAGACAAAATCTATAACTTTCAAGACTATTACCACTAAGAACAAGGAAAAATATAAGGTGATAACATCTTTTGAAAGCTCCAGTAATGATGAATCAACATCAGATAGTGATGAAGAGATGCATCAACTAACTAGAAGATTCAAGAAATTATATATAAAAAAGAAGTTATTCAGGAATCCCACTTATAAAGAAAGATATGATAATAAGGGAAACTAGAAAAAGGACTAGAAAAGAAATGAAAAGTCCAGGGAGATTGTCTATTATGAATGTAAGAGAAGAGAAAATGTCAAAGCAGACTATCCAAAATTAAAATAACAAAATAAGTATAAAAACAAAGACAATAAGTATAAGAAAGCTATGAAATCCACCTGGAGTGCCTCTGAGGATAGCTCCAATGAATCATCATCATCATCTCATGATGAGAAAGATGACATGGAAAATATGTGTTTTATGAAAAACACATATGAGGAAGCATGCTTAAAGAGATCCTTCAAGGGTTATTTGTACTTGGATAGTGGATGTTCAAGACATATGATAGAATACAATTCAAGATTCAAGAACCTAATCAAGAATGATGGTGGATATGTCACTTATAGTGACAATTCTAAATGAAAAATAATTGTCCTAGGCCAGATTCATAACTCTAACTCAGTTTTAATTTCTAAATTACTTTTTTTGATCGATTGAAATATATTTTTCTTAGTATTTCAAAATTATGTAATGATGGATTTCATGTCAAATTTGAAAATGATTCTTGAAAATTTTTTAAATCTAAAAATGAATTAGTATTTTCTACATCTAGAAATGAAAATGTATATGCTGTTAACTTAGATTCTTTAGTTTATCAAAATGTTTCATTCTTAAGTGACTTTTATAAAGAGTCTTGGCTTTGGAATGGAAGATTAGGACACTATAATGTACACTCTCTTAGAAATATTACTAGAAATTGTTTAGTCAAGGATCTACCCAAACTTGAGTTTCTAAATGATAAAGTCTTTAATCCTTATCAAAATGGTAAAAAAACAAGATATCTTTCAAATAAAAGAAATAAGTTTCAAATTATCAACCTTTAGAGTTGTTTCATATGGACTTGTTTGGACCCTCTTGAGTTTCAAGTCTTAATGGGAAGAATTATGTCTATGTTCTTATAGATGACTATTCTAGGTATACTTTGACTTATTTCTTATTTCAAAAAAGTGAAGCATGTACTTACTTCACCAAGTATGCTAAAAAAATGTAAAATCTTAGTGGAATTATAATAAAATCCTTAAGAAGTGATCATGTCCATGAGTTTGAAAATCAAGACTTTGAATCATTTTTCTCACACAATGGCAATAGTCATAAATTATCTACCCCTAGGATACCTCAACAAAATGGGGTTGTGGAAAGAAGAAATAGAAATTTACAAGAGATAGCCCAGACAATGATTAATGTGTATGATCTACCTATTTAATTTTTGAGATGAAACTATCAATACAACATGCTATATTATCGAAAAAAATATTAATTAGTCTTATCCTCACGAAGAATCATTATGAGTTGTGGAAAACTAGAAAACCCAAAGTTTGTTACATAAAAGTTTTTGGTTGCAAAGTCTATATTATTAATACAAAGGAAAATATTGATAAATTTGTATCCAAGAGTGATGAAGGAATCTTCATAGGTTACTCAACCTATAGTAAAGCCTATAGAGTATTTAATAAAAGAACCAAGTGTGTGGAATAACTTGTGCATATCAAATTTGATGAAACAGATCCACATGAATCGAAGACCTCTCTAGACAACCTTGAAGATTATATGTCAAATCTTTACAAAAATGAAAAATGATCTAATCCTTTTTTCAAGTAATCTGTAAAATAAAATATTTCTAAAAATTATTTAGACTCTGGACATGATGAACCCGAACATGTAGATGAACCTGAAATTACTAGCTCCTCCTTTTCTAAACCAACTAGAACCCTCAAGAAACATCCTTTAGATGCTGTTGTTGGAGAAATAGATAAAGGGACACAAACTAGAGATTCTCTTAGAAATCAGGTTGAACATCAAGAATTTTTATCACATCTTGAACCAAAAAAAATAAATGATGCAATTAATGATGATTTTTGAGTGATGGCTATGTAAGAAGAACTTAATAAATTTGAAATAAATAAAGCTTTGAAACTTGTGGATAAACCCAAGGACACCTTAAATATAGGCACTAAGTGTGTTTTTAGGAACAAATTAGATTAATCTAGTAATATTATTAGAAAAAAATCCAAATTGGTTTTATAAGGTTATAGTAAAGAAGAAGGCATTGACTATGAAGAAACCTTTTCACCTATTGCTAGACTTGAGGCCATCAGAATCGTGCTTGCTTATTATTCCCTTCTTAATTTCAATATTTATCAAATGGATGTTAAAAGTAAATTCCTAAATGGGTATATAGTTGAGGATGTTTTTTTTGAAAAACCCCTTGGTTTTAAAAACCCCCATTTTCAAAATCATGTTTTCAAATTTACAAAAGATTTATATGGTTTAAAACAAGCTCCAAGAGCTTGGTATGATAGAATAATTATTTTTCTCATTACAAAAGGTTTTAAAAAAGGAATTGATAATCCTACTATTTTTATAAAACGAATTTCTAAATATGTTTTAGTAGTACAAATTTATGTAGATGATATTATTTTTGGATCTTCAAGAAATTCATTATGTATTGATTTCTCTAAAATGATGAAAAGTGAATTTGAAATGAGTTTTACGGGTGAACTTAAATTGTTTCTGGGATTTTAGATTTTTAAAAATAAATAAGTTATCATTTTAAATCAAAGTAAATACACAAAATACATTTTAAAAAGATTTGTATTTGATAGAATCAAAAATAGTGACGCTCCAATGAGTACTACTTGTAAGTTGGACCTTGATGAAGATGGTAAATCTGTTGATCAAACCACTTATAGGATAATGATTGGAAGTTTTCTCTACTTGACTGCTAGTAGTGCAGATATAATGTTTAGTGTCTGTATGTGTGCCCATTTTCAAGCTAACCCCAAATAATCTCACTTAAATACTATTAAAATAATTTTCAAATACCTCAAACATACTATCAATTTAGGTTTGTTTTACCCCAAAGGATAATCATTTGATATAGTGAGTTATTCTGATGCTAAATTTGGTGGATGAAAGTTAGATATAAAGAGAACCTATGGAACATGTCAGTTTTTGGGAAAATATTTGGTTTCATGGTGTAGTAAAAAACAAAATTCTACTGCATTATATGCCAATAAATCTGAATACATATCTGATGGTAGTTGTTGTGCTCAGATTTTGTGGATGAAACACACTCTTCTAGACTATGGATATCAATTTAGATATATACCAATAAATTTTGACAATAAAAGCGATATTAACATTTCTAATAACCCAGTTTCTCATTCTAGAAAAAAAAATATTGATGTAAGACATCACTTTTTAAGAGATCATTATCAAAAGGGTGATAATAATTTAGAATTTATTGGAACTGAATATCATATTTTTGACATATTCACAAAGCCATTGAACTCTAAAAGAATGAATTACATCATACATGAGTTAGTAATGATCAATCTATAAGAACTTGTGTTGTTATCACTTTGATCTTTTTAAGTGAAGTTGTCATGCTGAATCTGTCATGCCAACAATATCATGCCAACTCTGACATGTCGACACTATCATGCCAACTCTGTCATGCCGACACTATCATGCCGACTCTATCATAATGACTCTATAATGCCAAAACTATCATGCTGACTCTATCATGTTGACAACATCATGCCGACTCTATCATGCTGACACTTTTTTCATGCCGACACTTCTATCATACCGACACTTCTATCATGCTGAAACATCTTTCATACTGACACGTTTGTCATGCTGACACCGATGAGTCACTATTTTTACTATTTTATGTTTTTAACCAAAACGACACTGTTTTGATTATTTATGAACCTAATTTGCAATTTTGTGATTTTGACCTGATTTAATCCCTAAATGATATAAACTCAAATTGTTCCATGCTACTACTTACCTTGAGACTACCATCACTCACTCTACCCTCAACCTTTCACCTTCTAACATTCAATCAAGATCTCAAAATGGTAAAGGTGAAGCATGCCGCTGAAGGATATTCTGATAAGTCGACACCTGGTAAGAAGCAAAAAAGAGATTCCAATGGATCTTTTGGTCCAGTCAATCAAGCTCTGTCCAATCGTAAAATAACTCTGAAAAAAGAGGTGTTTGCATAATGGATGTTGGAGAGAAAGTCACTACTGCTAAAATTTCTATTGGATCAGGGTTGGACTCAGTGGTTTTCTGAGAATAGAAGAGAATATTATCTAAAGATGGTGCATGAGTTCTACAAGAATGATAAGTTTCTGCTCAAAGGGAGTGATTCCTATTGGATAAAATTAGTGGTATAAGGAAATAAGATCTCTTTATCTTAAAACCAGTGGGCTGAATGTCTCAAATTTCTTCATGAATGAATTTTTGATGGCTATCAAGGTACTCCTCCACCTGGAATTGTTATTTTTAGTATTAGGATATCTCTCAATAAACTTACTGACAATGAAGATCCTTGAAGGCAGGTTGCTACTGAGCTGCTTGGAGAGTGTTGAATCCTGTTTATGTTCCTCTAACAACAAATTTCTCCCAAGAAAGGGTACTTTTATTCTATGAAGTATCAGGATGTATACCTGATTTATTTGCTATATAATAGAGTTAAGTTGAATATTTTCAAGTATTTAATGGTTCACATAAGTGAGATAAGAAACCCTACTATAAGGAAAATTCTTTGTTTTACCTTAGGATGGTATCTGTTATGCTGAAAGAAAAGGTATGTGTGGATGATAGTGATGAAACTATATCAGAATGTAGTACATTTTTCTTAAATAAGATTATCTGTGGAAGAATTAATATTCATTGGAATCAATGGAAGAGAAGGTGGATTGGTGATGAAGAGAAATTCGATGAAAAATTAAAACATGTGAATCACCCTACCAGACCAAGAGAAACGAGGGACCCTGGTTTGGGTACTGATGAAGAAGAAACTTACATTGATGAGCAAGGAGGTAAGGAAGATAGAGCTGACAGGGACAGATCTCTTGTTTATGATAGGAGTGATCCTGATGTTTTTGTAAGTCCTCCTAAGATGACCTATGGACAACCTAGTCCACCGCTATCCTTACCTTCAAAAGAATCAATTTTAAGGGATGATAAAGATGAATAGGAAACAAAAGTGAGCGGCAGTGTAGAGTATGAATCTAATGACTCGAAATAATAAGGAGAAGAAGAGGGGGATAAAAGAGAAGAAGGAAAAGGAGATGGTTCTAGGGATAAAGAAGATGAATAAGATGAATAAGATGAGGAAGAAAAGGAAGAAGAAGAAGAAGAGGAAGAAGAGGTAGGAGATGAAGCAATTGATGATAGAGGAAATGTTGGACTTGATCATGACAAAAATGATGGTGATGATGGTTGTGAAGATGGCCAAGATGAAATAATTGAGTTGGATTCTCCTATGGAACATCAACAAGATCAAGAGATGGTACATGCTCCTCAAGATATGTATGTAAGGAAGAAAAATAAAATTGATGGGGATCAAGCTGCCAAGAAGGCTGACACTGAGGGGGAGTCTCAAGAAAGAGAATATCAAGCTAGTGAAGAGCATCATCTTGGAAGAGTAAGGCTTGATACTCTTACTCCTATGGATGATGATGTAGTGGCTGAATGGGCAAGGAATCCTAGGTATGTAACACTGGGATTAGATTATGAAGATTCAGATGATGAAGTATTCGTACCTATAGTAAGAGAACCAATGTATGAGACCATTTCTAGTGACTATGTCACTAAGTCCGATTTGAAAAAAAAATCAAGGAAGACATATGTTCATCAGTAAGAAATTCATTACAATATCAGATGAGATATGAGATTGATGAAGCCATGAGAGAAAACAATAAGCAGAATGATAACTTGAAAGCTATCCAGTCTATAGTTGAAGGTGTTTGGAAAGCCGATACTTCTAGTTCTACTCCTTCCTCAACAAGTGCATCTCAAGTTGATGCTATTTCAGTCTCTAATATGGTGATAAAGTAAATTCATCAAAATTCGATTACAATTTCAGAAACAATTACGGAAAACAACACCAATCTTGGGAATGAGGTGAAGAAGCTAACTACTGATATCAATGCTTTAACCACTGAGTACATGACTACAATGGAAAGTGTCATGAAAGGACTTGAAGATCTTGTTTCTCATCTTAAATTTCCTAATTTTTCCAAACTGAGAAAGTAAATAAAGGAAATTGTGCACTATGCTTCAATCTCAACTGCTTCTACACACTCTATAGATTTGGAAGCTATCAAAGCTACTATTAGGGAAGAGTTGAAAGCAATGCCAAGTGGCACAAATTCATAGAATCTTCCAAACATAACAAGTTTGTTGACCATGTGCAAGAAATGTTCAGGATTTATACTAAGGGAGACTCTAAGACTCAGGAAGATCTTACCAAAAAAATCAATCAGTATTTCCAGAAGATTTATACCAAGAATAATCTCACCAGTCACTTCAAATACTTAGTTGAAAATCTCAGATTACCTCCTATGATAGTTTCCTTTAAGGACCAAGTTTAGAAACTGAAGGATTTAACTCTTATCTTGGATAAATTTATATAGAATAAGGATGAATTCAAAAAATCCTTGAAGTATGGATGAGAAATCATTGAGGACTTTATCAAGATTTTAAAACCATACCTCCATGTTCAGAGTGAATCCATATTTGTTCCAGCTGCTACTCCTATTCACTCTACTCAGACAATGTATTCTTCTCCATTGTCGGCTGCTCAAGCCTTGAACCAGATCCAACCAGTTATCACAGAACAACCTCAACCTCAGATGTTATACTAGCACAATCCAAGACTGACACCATCTGTTCCAACATGAATTCCTTTACCTCCACTGAAGATTTCTTCAGATGCTCCTATTTCTCAGCCACCACCTACTTGACCTACCATTGATCCATATAATGATGGGAAATAACCCCTTGATCCTAAGCTGTAGCAAGGATTTATTTTTTTTGATAGGGCTGAGTACTTGTACTTTTTTTTCCCAGTAAAATTTTCTTATGAATGACAATTCACACTTTCTACTTTTCTTTTTTAGTTTTTTACCTTCAACTTTTTGAAAATCCTAAAAGAGGGAGAAAAATTATTAAGAATATTATTAAGCATTATTATTTGTTTATGTTACTCTGATACACTTCACTTCCCATAATTATTTTTGATACTATTCATCTTTATGGGATCTAATAATCAGATTTTTTATTTTTAATCATTATCTAATGGTGCTTAATAATTCCATGATTTGTGATCATAAAAAAGGGGGATATTTTTGGCCCATAGGAGATTGTTTTCCATTATCTCTAACTATAATGATTTTAATTATCACAAATGATGTCACATATTATAAAATATATCTTACATCATTTCTTTATCACAAGTCATATATCTTACCTCATGACAGAACCTAACTCATCTCAATGCTTATCTAGTATATCAGATCATTTCAATCATATACCTCATTATGGTTGTTTAAGTCTAAACAAGATTATAACTGATTATCTATATGTAATTATGGGTATTAACACATTTTGACATTTCTGTACTACAATAAAGACAAAACATCAAAAATTATCCAAGTATAAGTCACTGATATTGATAGAAGAACTGAGACACCGATAGACAAATGAGTCATTGACTGATGTCTCACCAACATGATGAATCACCGAATGATGTCTCACCGATAGATAAACGACTCACTGACTGATGTCTCACCGAAATGATGACTCACCAAATGATGTCTCACTGACATACAAATGTCTCACCGATAGACTATCTCACCTACAAGATGACTCACCTACTGATGTATCATCGACAGACGAGTCACTGACCGATGAATCACCGACAGGACAACTCACCGATAGACTGACTCACTGATAGAGGAGTCACCAATAGACTATTTAAATTTTGAATTTATTAAAATTATTCCTAATAGTAATATTTGAGTCATTTAATGATACCGACATATTTAATAATTTTTTAGGAATTTTAGTATTCAGTACAACATATAATGAACCTATACATGTGGAAAGAACATGCTCTTTGTCGTCCCTCAAGAATAAAAAGCTTTTTGAAGAGAGAAGCAATAGAGAAGTGTGGTGTGCCCGCATGAGAGACATATAGAAGAAAATCTGAAACTCTCATGCATCTACTATGAACTCAGGAAAAAAATGAAGAACACACGAAGAAATCTTAATTGAGTTATACATCGAATTGAAAAACCACTTCAACATATCCAAGAAGAATATAGATATTCCCATAGAACCATACTTATACCTGGAAGCTAGAATAAAACACACTGTTTTAGTGTTAACTTCCAGAAGAGGGCACTAAACTCATATAAACTACATCTAAAGAGTCTATAGTTTCATCTCAAGACACACAGAGCATTCTAAATCCTTTCTTGTATTATTTTCTGTATTGTGTGTATCATTATATACTTTTGAGCAGTGTGTGTATATGTATGTAAAGAAAACACTATATCCTATATCAAACTAAATGATGCAATATATCCTTCTAATCATAAATCTTTACACCTTTTTACTCCCACATAAAGTGTGGAAGTGGTCCTTGTGTGACCTGATAGTTTGTACCCATGAATAAAAATGGTAGAGGTCTTATGACTTGAACAACCTGTGTGCTGTGGTGAACCCTGATCCAGGGTGTGTATCAAACTATTTATTAATTTAAACTTCTTGGTGGTAGGTGATCACCAAGTGGAGAGGATTAGGTCACTCCTTAATACTGAACCTCTTGCTTCATTTACACTGTGTTTTTACATTTAGTTTTATTATATTTTATCACATATTTCATTAAACTAAATTGAACTCTGATAGTTAGTCTTAGAAAGTGTTTATAAAAGTATTTACTTATTAGGTTAGTTTCAAAAGTTGTATTAATTATCAAATTTATATAACTGATAACTAATCACTCCTTTGAGAAATTAATCAAATAGTCAATCTCTTATAAATTCACTACCGGGTAAATGGTCAATTAAATTTTAAATTTGGGTGAATTTCAAATAATAATTTTTAATAATTTTTTATAGGAACTCAATTCACCCCCCTCTTGAGTGTCCTACTCTGAACAACATGAAGAAAAGAAAGATAAATAATATTTTATCATTAAATAATCATAATTAAATCATAAATATTATATATATATTTATTAAATCTATCATTATATCGATCAGTGGGAGGCGATGATGGAAAATGAAACATATCACTATGTGGCAACAATATTCTACACATACACACAAGAAATACATTCATTTCTCATTTGATAGAAAGGAGGTGGAAAAATGGGTTTCCATCATCATAATAACATCACAGTATGTTTATGACTATATATTCGTCATGTTAATATGGATAAAACAAGTTTATAGATGGTGGAAGAAGAAATAAAATTGAAAGAGCTCGATTAATATTTATACATCTTCTTTAATAGACCTCCTTTGGATTACACCTTAAGTCTTGAAAGATTGGTATTAGAAGAAGGCCATAGGATATAATAATGGAATGAATCTAGGAAGGTATTAGGATAGTTATTTTCTGAACTATAAAGATATTTTTTTAATAAGGGTGTATAGGAGGTTCCCTTTTATAAGTGAGTGAGAGGATACACTTGTAATTACTTAAAAGATTTAAATATAATTAATTTTTTTATCAATTATAATTCTTAAAAAATGGTCAAGGATTAAAAGGTAATATAATACAGTCTTCAATATATTCATAAAATAATAATTAGTCAATTTTATGTGTTGATATTACCCTTATCACTTAGTTTGACTCCCATATCCCAATAAACCTGTTTTAACCTTAACCATGGTAGCAAATTTTTACTGTTTTTAATATTCATTACGATTAAAAATGAAATTGGAATCATTACTAAATTTTAAAATCCTAATTCCAAAAAAGGAATCCATTTTATCAAATTCAATTTCTAGTGACACAATTTAATTTTAAGATAAGCATTTAAAATGTAATGATATATCATTTTTAGAAAAATTCATTTTTAAGCATAAATATGAATTTATTTTTATTCCATTCCTAGTAAAAATTATCAAATGAATGTTAAAATATTTTAGTGAATATATAATCTATAAATTTTGTTAAATACATTAATAAAAAATTATTTAATTAATTTATTTTGATAAAAACACATTGTGAACATAAAAATTGTTTTATGAAAAATAACTCTTTTACCTTTAAATGATTATATATTCATTCATAACATTTAGATAAAAAATATATGGATGTAAACTAATAAATTAAAAATAAATTTACATAAAATCACTTTTTAATATTATCTAATATTTTTCTTGGATAATAATAAATAACATGTATGAAATATATTCATTTGAAAAATAAGTCTTTTAATCATTAAATGATTATATTAAAAATTGAATAAATATTTCTTAAGAATCAATCAATAAATTTGAATCTAGGAAAATATTTACATATATCTCATAATTCAATTAATCCTATTCATACTCACTAATTCAACGACTAGGTTTTAAAATTATATTATATCACAAGTTCATTTATACTCAGAGTTTCATGTAAATAAATCCATTGATTAAATTAAGTATATTTAATGGAAATAAAAATAAAATCTTTGAATGTTAAATTAAACCCCCTTAAAATGAATTTATCCTTCAAAATTATATCACTATAATAAAAATAGTGAGGATATATCTTCTTTATCACATCCTCAAGTTCCCATGTAGCTTCCTCGAATTTTTTATTTCTCTAGAGAACTTTAACCGAGTGAGTAGTCTTATTCCATAGCACATTTTATCTACGATCCAAAAGTTCTACTGATTATTCTTTATAAGAAAGATTATAGACTTTTGGTACAAAATCTATGTTTTCTACATGTGAAGGACCATGTATGTACTTCCTCCTAAGGTGTAACCCCCCAAAATTGTAAAAAAATAACATTATATTCAATAACATATGCGACACAAAACACCAAGCTTAGAAGAAAATGTAACACCATAAGAAATTAGGATATATATATTTTAAAATAAATTAAATAAATTAAATATATTTAATTACATGAAAAAGTAATTTTATCTCACATTACACACAACACTGAGTTTAGCTTTCCCTACATACAACACTGATTTTAGCTTGTGATGCACGCAACGTCATGTTTAAATGAAATTAATCTATTAAAATATTATTTATACATGACCATTATAACTCAGCTGTTAAGTGGAAAGGTATGAATAATACTAACTAAATTATGAAACATATTATTACCTATTTATTAGGAATAAAATAATAATCATTTAAATTAAAAAGAAATATTTTCTGAAATACTGTATTTTTTCTAAAGGACAGATTAGTTACGCTTTGCACACATAATTTAAAATTAATATTTAACACTTTTAGAAAATTTATCTGAAAAAATAAAAATAAATTTTTAAATAATAAAATCAAAATAATTTTAGGTTTAATTTTTTGGATTCTTCTAAAAAGTTTCATTTTCTTGATGAATAATAAAAAATAGTAAATTTTAATTGAAAAATACCGTTGGTTTAGATAATTTCTAATGTTAAATTATATTTTCAACTGGTTTTGAGGAAAAATTAGTAAAATTTTATATAAATTAATCCAATTTATGTCCATTTAATAATTTTTATATTGATTTTTGATATACAAACTTTGTAAACCTTTGAATATTTTCTCTTAAAAAACTCGCTTTCTCATAATGTTTGTGGGATTAATTTTAAATTATTATTTTTTCACTTTTGTGAATTGAATTTGGAAAAATTGATTCCATATTTGGAATAATAATAATTTATATTATATAATAAGATGAAATTAATTTTTGGTCATAATAATTAGTAAATATAATAAAAATTAATTACTGTGGTTAAGGTTAAAAGTGATATTTTTTCACGTTACATGCGCTTGTTTTAAAATTAATTTTCAACACACATATGATTTTTTTTAATAAGATGGATATAACATTTATAATAATTAGGTAAAAATTATATAATGAGAGTAATTTTATTTTAGTCATAAATATTTAATAACCAATGTTAAAAAACTAACTATCGTGGTGGAAACTAAAGCAGTAAAACAGAGTAAACTTAAAGGATAAGGAATAAAATGTTTATAACATGTTTTATTTTTTATGTTGGAGGTGTTTATCAACCATATCATCCCTATAATCCATTATTTATCAATTTCTTAGCCATATGAGGTGAGAGTGACCTCCCATTGTTGAATAATTTTGGGTATTTATAAAAACGCCACTCATCCTCAATTATAAAAGGGCACTCACTCCCCTCACTTATTCACTAATATAAAGAAATTTGGATAAAAAACATAACAAAATAAATTTAAAAATTCTTTAAAATATTACTAGAAGACTTATTTTGGTCATAAAACCAACCCTGGAAGGATTTGGTTCAAAACTAAGGAGGTTTCATGAAGTAGTGGTAACATTATTCAAAGAAAATTTACATTTTATTTATTTTTACACCTCCTTAAATTATTATTAAACCATTATGATATAATAATATCAATATATTACATATTTTTAGATGTTTTTATGTTATTTTCATTACCTAAAACTGTCTTAACTTCCATAAAATGGGTTACAGAATCATCATTCGTGTGTATGGCGGACTATTTCCTCTTGAGACAAGGTTATTTTTTTCCATTACCACCTATCATGGTTGGGTATGATGATGGATATAAATTATATATATGATATTTATAATATAATTATACCTCTAGAGTTATCATATCATAAATAACTTTTTTTTACTTTTCATTCCTTAGGGGATACGATAACCTCACTCGTGTTTACGGGGAACTACCACCTCATGAAGCAATGTGATTCATCTCCCACTAAAGCTTTACTTGGAAGGTGATAAAGAAAAATTTAATAAATATATATTGTATAAATGAAATAATTATGATATTTTTGACATATTTATCATTCTTAAAATATAATATATCATTTTATTTCTTACACCAAAATATGATAACTTCACTCGTGTAAGTGTGGAATACCACATTTACAAAGAGACATGACTCTGTTTTCATCACCAAACCACATAGATGATATATATAATTATATTTAAATAATTAATATGTTATTTATGATATTATTATCATTTTTTAAAGAAAGAATATTACTACCTCCTTTCCATGATGATCACTACAAAATGTAAATGTCACTCATGCGTACGTACGACCTACTGTCTCCATGATTGCAATGTAGTTCATTTTTCATGACCATATTTCATGATTAGTCTTAAAATTATAATTGATGTATAATTATGATAATTATTTAATTATTATAACTTAGTAGATATTTAAATAATGACATCTTACACCAATAGTCATATTCTGAAGTCATTTTTGAGACATAAGTCAAATATCATCAAAACACAAGACATAAAATAAAATTGATTAAGTAATCATATATAACATGGTAATGAGTGAAATAAAAGAAACAATAAACTTTAAAAAGGTTATTAAGAAATTAAATAATTAACATAAGTTTATTATTCAGGAAGATAAAGAATGTACATGATGATTCAGACTCTAGGTATGTGATTTCGTCTTAATTTCATTTTCATTGAGGAATATTAAAATGTTATGTACAAAATTTATTTTATATGGTTTAAATACTACACCTTTTACATGTTATATCAGGATTAATTAATAATTCATGGTTTTTTATGTTTCAATTTTAATTATTTTATTCAAGTGGATTTGACTAGAAAATTACCAAGTGGTAAAGAATTCCATACCTTAATTTATTTTCATTGAGTTATATTACTTGTTCATTATCGTTGATTTTATATGATTATATTTATAATGAATTTTTATTATATTATATTTTATTTCTAATTTTTTATGTGGATTTATAGTTGATACACATTATCGATTCATTGGTTAATTCTCACTTCAACGTTAAGATCATTATAAGCTTTTATTTCACAATCTCATTATAATAGAGAATGTTTATTCTTGAATTTTAGTTGAAGGAAATTATTTGAACATTTTCTAATAAACTCATTTAATATTATTATTATCAGGTTATTCATGATATTTTCAAGTAATGGTACCATTTTACCACTCTTTTTAGCTTAAAATAATTGAAAAAATGTGTAACGACCCGACCTATTATAAATAAAATCACCCTTTTGATTTAATTAAATGTATTATTATGTAATATGGTTACATAAAACACATGAAATACTTTATATCCTATTGTATTTAAAATAAATTTAAGAATCTTTACCATTGATGATATATCCATTGAACAACGATCACATGTTTTGTGTAAATATAAGGTTTTAACAAATCCAATTGACTCAAAAAAGGAAGTGACGACCTCAATGAGTAGGATGGTACCCTTTGAACCCCATTTATCAAGGATTCAAAGGTATATATAATATATGGTATTTTCTCTTTACAAATCCCAATATGATATCCAATGACTTAAGCATGATTGAAACTCTTTATGGGAGAAGTTTAAGCTCATCGAGATCATGTCCCAAACCATGTATACCGAACCACCCCATGAAAGTATCAATATCAAACACCTTACACTTAGTGTGTTTGCTGGTGTTTTAAAAGGATATATATAAATACCCTATAAAAATGATTATATAGATTATTTTTTATAGAATAATGAATATATTTTCATCATATCATTGTTACTTTATAAATGATTTTTATTTTGATACTAATAAACATGAATAATATTTTTGTATAATATTCAAATTAAATTAAGGAATTTATTTTTATGAATTAATATATTTTTAAATAGCTTATATTTTAAAAATAATAATATTAAATAATTTTTATTAAATATAAATATTTATACAATTTTTATGAAGTCAAACGTACTTTTTATAAGGGTTCAAAAAACTGTAATTGTAAAAAAAAACCAATATTTCTCAATAAATGTAAATTATTATTTTAAAAGTTAAAATGAAAATATTTAGAAAATTATTTTTATAAAATTAATAACATTGTTGGAATAAAAAATCATAAATTATCCAATGGTGAATTTTTCATAATTTTCTGAGACAACCGATTTTTTGGGTAGAAATTAAACATTATATAAATATATGATGTGTATTATGAAATAATAATGTCCAAAAAATGATTTATAAATACTATAATGGGTTTCCATCTCCAAAAATATGTTTACCCTTAAAATATTTCAATTGTATGTTTATTTTATTAATTTTTTAAATCCTTTATTAATCCTCTAAAACCATTAATATATTTTAAGGTTTTAAAATCATTTCTTTAAGAGTGTTACTCACCTCCACATAAGAAAGAGAATTATTTTAATAAGATCGAACATTTGGATAATAAAATAATAAAAACCTCCCCTATTTGGTAGAAACCATGGGAGAAAACCATGGTAATGTTTGTGGTTTTGGTTATTTTATTATATAGAGTCTAAAACCTATGTTTGTGAAATATTAAATAATTTCTCTATCTATTCGTATATAAACCCAAAAAATCTAAAATTTATCTTCACTAAAAATCCTTTGATCACATACTTACTCTACCATCCCCTCTATATAATTCTCTTAAGGCATCCCAAGCTCTCAAAAATCCCCTTTTCAACCTTTTGGTGTCACACACTCATGTAATGGATCTTTTCCTTTCTCCACATTATTAAAGTATATTCTTTACATTATGTATTTTATCTTCATTTCATTATGATGGGATATGTTATTAAATACCCTAATTACTTCGTATTTTATGTCCAAATGATGATATACCTCTTTCACTATGATCAACCAATTTTAAAATTTTTTATGTGACGTCATTCTGCTGTAGAAATTCTATAAGGGAGCCTCTATTAATCCCTTTTATTCAAGAATCTTATACATTTTATGACCTTTTATTTTCAATTACTTATGTTGGGGTGTATTTTTAGACATTACCCATACTATCCATATGATTTCTAAATGATAATAGACCCCTTTAACTCTTATTTATCTCTCTCATTAACATTTACATGCTCCCCCTATACTGCCAAACTTTCACTGCTAAAATCCACGACAAAAGGAATGTGTAGTGAATACACATACCCAATTCCTACCAAGGATGTCTTCTTTTATGCAATTATACTCATTTTTGTGGAATTACATGTATTTATTCTACAATCCTTATTCATGGAATAAAATATGATGAAAATTGAATCCATGTTTTATGATCTATGTGAAACACTTAAGCATGAGAATGAAATGTAAGTAATGGTTGCACCCAAAATTAAATAGTTCTCCAATGAATGGGGTAATATTTAGAATCAAGATATGTCATGTTAGGATATGGAGTGAAACTAATTCTGTTTTGGTACTTTTTCCATCATGATGTCTTGACAGTTATCCTTGACATATTTTTAGGATTCAGTGTTTTAAGTTATTTCCACGTTTCCCATGTAATGATTATCATGATATATAATTCATTATTATTCATGTTCCTTTTAAGACCCATTAATATGCACATTTTATAACATGTATTATCTTATTCATGTTATATTTTTTTATTTCTAGGCTTTATAGCTCACCCCTTTCTTATGTATGTCCCCATGTTATCCCATGCAGTTTTATGTTCAAAGGAGTATTTTAAGAATGTTAAAGAATTTTTCAATAAAGATATTGTATTCCATATTTTAAAATTATTATATAATGTACCTTTTTCCCAAATAAACTAGAATTATCAATCTTTTGGGTTGTATTAAGTGTAATATTATATAATAAATTATGTTTTAATGTGTAATAAAGTGTAGGGTTGTCATAGTTGGTATCAAAGGAAATGTTTAGTTATTTTTGGGAAATATTTAGTGATAAGACTAAGTATAAAAAAAATACCTAATTTTTGGTTAGTATAGAGTAAGTGGGATATCAAGAAAATACATCCTTGTTTAGATACTACATGTGGATGTGGTTTTGGAACATATGTACCTAGGAGTAACAATTTCGACAAGGTATCCTAGGCATGGCTCATGGTAACCTGATACATGAAAATGGGCCTTACTACACACCTAGTTTGACACTCCTAGGGGATATTGTTTGGTAAATTAATAATCTCATTATGAACCATTGTTAAGGGAACAAAAAATGACCATAAAATTATATGTTTCGAAATAGATAATGGATAACACATATTGAAATCTAGAAATTTATAAATTAAGGAAATAATAATAATCTATAAGTTATCCTTTTAATGTCACTAAATTCCCCTTCATGTGTTTAAAATTTTAAATATACTCATCCCTAATTCTTCTATTTTTTTCTAGCCAATGGACAAAAATAGGAGGAATCTGTTAAATAATAAATGTGAAGGGAAATATGATGACGACTTCAATGAGATTTCCAACCTGATGGGAGAAGGAATCACAAACTTCATGAAAATTCTCTCTCAATTGTATCATGTTACAAATAGAAAACTAGATCAGGAAGAGCATAAAAATACCCCTAAGAGCGAGCAAGCTATGATTGAGTCCTTTATTCGACAAAGACCTCTAACTTTCAATGGATCATTTGATTCCATAATTGTATAAAAAATGGATCAACTCTATTGATAAGATATTCTACATCCTTTAATGTTCATAACAAGAGAAGTTTCTACTAGATATTTATCATATAGAGGGTGAAGTATATTAGTGGTGGACAGTAATAAAAAATAAGAAGCCTAAGTAAGAGATCAAAGCGATGGGGTGGAAGGATTTCCAAAAAATGTTTTTTGAAAAATATTTTCCTTGAACTCTCTATCATAAAATGGAAATGGATTTCATTTCCTTAAAATAAAAAGATAAAAAATCTTTCAAAGTGTATGAGGAAAACTTCAAAATACTTTCACAATATGCCTTCAGCTTTGTCATAACCCCTGAATTCAATGTTTACTACTTCTTTGGTGGGATAAAACTTAGTTTATGAAAATACCTAGAGATCGTAGAATTTTTTAACTATGAGGAAATTTTCCAATGCTCCCACAAAGTTGAAATTAAGATCGATGAATCTCAAGGGTATCATGGGGATGAGAAGTGGAAAGTGGAGTTTAATTTTGGTGGCCTAATGGAGAAATCTAATGATTCCAAGAAATTTCAACATCCCACTTGCCAAAGGTGTGGAAATAAGCCCCATGAAAATTTCTTAAAGTGGATGAGGAAATTCTTTAGGTGCGTGAAGGAAGGATACCAAGATAATGATTTCCAACAGGAGAAACCCACTACTGTAATTGAGGAAAGGAATTGTAACGACCCGAAATTTTGAATAAATCTTGTTTCTTAATTTTATGTGTTATTTTATTTTATTTTTATACTCAACAAAAATGTTTCATTTGATAACATGAGTATAATTAAAATGAGACCATTGGGTTTTGACTGTTATATGACCATTGGTCAATATGACCACTTTAAACTAAACGTTTTGATTATTGTCTCTAAATACAAGTAATCTTGGTTAATTATTATAGAAAGAAGATTCGATGGCCTCACCCAGTAGTCTTGGACCGATCGAAGCCCATCTAACAGAACTTGGGAAGGAGGTAGCACCACTGGGCTTTGCTCTGGACCAAACCCAAGTCTAACTTCATTGTGTGAAGATAGAATGGAATCTCCTTTGCGAGAAGTTCAAACTAATAGAAATTACTACTCGTGTGATGTTGGCCGAGCCTCCCTCAGATTCTCTCACCTTAGCACACCTTATACTTAGGTCCTATGCTGGTGTGATAAGGGGCTATTTAAGGAGACCATAACTGCCTTGTGTAATCCTTTGTTTTAAATAAAAATTGGGATTTCTTCTTATGATGATGTTTATGAATTTTCAAATGACAGGATAAATATAGTATGCATAATTTTGGTGAATTTTAGAGAAAGGATATTTAAAAATAAAAATTTATGTAAACCTTAAATAATTAAAAATGTGTAATGATTTTCAAAAAATGGTCTTCTACAATTATGTTCAGTACAAAATTTAGAGTCTAATAAGATCAACTTGATTTTTGATGAATAGTAAATTATGAATAGTGATTTTATGCTTAGGATTAGTAATGTGACCAAATGGATTAGTAACTCACTTAATGAAAGTATTAATATAATATAGGCACCTTGATTAAGTAACGTGATTCAATAAAATGGTTAAATAACGGTTTCATAAATTATTATTCAAGTATTAGTTTTTTCGGGTGAATAGTTTTTTTTAATTAAAAATTAAATTAAAAAAATTTAGAAAATTATTTTTATAAAATGGATTTCATTTTTGAACTCATAGCACCGATATTATGTTATGATAATTTTTGGGGTTTTTTCTGAAAAAATGAATTTTTGGTGAATAGTGTATTTATTTAAAAAAATAAATTAAAAATATTTAGAAAATTATTTTTATAAAATGGAGTTCATTTTTGAAATCAGAGCATTGATATTTGATTAAGGTGAAATTTTGGGATCTTTCTGAGAAAGTTGAATTTTCAGTGAATAGTAAAAATACAGTTTTAGGGTTTCGGTATGTTTAATGACATCATAACTGTGTCATGATGATGTCATGAGATATTTTAAGGGTTGGCTGACCTAAGGTGTTGGATATTTGTATTGGGGGCCCCATGGGGACAAACTTAATGGGAAATATCATGGGAGAGCACATGGTTTTGAGAAAAGCACATGTGAGGTGTCCCTTGGCCATTAATGCCTTGTCCCCTCACTTTCCCTATAAATACCAAGCCCTACTCTCATCCTTTCGACTCTAAAACCATCATCAACGAAGTTTTGGTCTCCTTACCTCCCAAGGAGTCCTCCCAAGGTGCCCCCAAGCCCTCAAGGTCCAAACCTTTGAGTTTTAAGAGTTACGTTTTAAGGTAAGGGATCCGATCTCTCTCTTTCTTTTCAAGAAATATCTTTTATGTAATTTCTTTTATGCTCCATGTTTTTATGTTAAAGGGTGTTCTTTTATACTCCTATTAATTCCCTTTTCATGTTCACATAATTATAGATCCCCTCTTACTCTCATTATTTCATTTTATGAAGTTTTAAGTGGCGCCGTTAGGCTGCCGAAATTTTTGTAACAGATTCTTTCTCCCTTCTCATTTTTCAAGATCTATTTTTCATGTAAAGTATTTCAAGTTCCTTATTATTATGTTGGGGTATTATCTCTAAATTTATCATACTGATATTTTATGATAATATGATGATAGACCCCATTTGATCTCTTCAATTCAGTATTTTAAAGTTTTAAGTTGCGCCGTTAGGCTGCTGAATTTTTAAGTGGTTCTTCACCCTTCTCGATTTGAAGTTCTACTTTCATGTCAATTCTTTCAAGTTCCTTTTTGTTATGTTGGGGTATGATATCTATATCTATCATACTTATCATTTATGTTCATATGATTAGAGACCCTATTTGATCTCATCAATTCATTTTTGGTTGAAGTTTATGTGATGCCGTTAGGCTGCAAAATTTTCATAAGAGAAATCTTATTTTTTCTTCCTTTCATGTTCTTCATTTCATATGGTATATTTTCAAATTTCATTACCATGTTCTTAAATCCCTTATATTCTGTCCCTATACTGTTTTATGGGTCATTTATGAATGTTCTACCCATGTCCCCTCTCTTTTCAATGTTTTCTAAAACCCCGAAACATAGCCGTTATGCTGCAGAATTTTCGTCTCAAAATGCCGCTCTCTTTTCTCAAAATTATTTTATGTTATAAAGTGAATACTCAAAGCTCTTATTTCTACAGGGGTATTCACATATTTTTCAAAATGTTCTATTTTAAATTCTGGTATTTACATACATGAAACCCGCTTTCCCTTTCCGTGGGTTTAAAGTGACATAAAGATCATGTATTTAAAGCAGTTTTTAAAACGTTATGATTATGAAATGAAACCCATTTATTTTATGCTATATGGGTTGTTTATGAAATTATTGATGATGATATATTTGGATAACATGATAATAAATACATGTCAAGGGTGTGCCCAGATAGCGCTCCAATGCATTGGGTAAAGACTTAATCTCTAGAGATGACTTTTTAGACTGATACCTTGGTGAATAACCTTGGTAATTTTTAATGACACCTTGGGGATGGACCTTGGTGAAATGAAATGATTGTCAATATTAAATGTTGCAGCCACATCTTCAAGTTATGAAAAATTTTCTTTTTATTATGATATATCTCATGATTTCTTTCTCATGCCTTAAAGTTATTTTCATGACATTGTTGATGTATCCCAAGTTCACATGTTAAATGTTTCCCCATGTTTCCCTTACTGGCCCTTCTGCTCACCCTTTCTTTTGATGTATGTCCCCAGGTTTGAGATGCAGTAATGAACCTAGTCTGAACATGAGGAAAATCCTTTCAAGTGTTTAACAATAATGTTTTATGTTTTCATGTTTTAAGTTCCTGGTTTCCAAGACACTAAACCTTAAAGATCCTAGGTTTTGTAAAATGTAATGAATGTTTATGTGATAAAAATGCGGGATGCTATAGTTGGTATCAAAGGATGGTTTAGTTATTTGTGGAAATTAGGATATGAAAACTTTAGGAAGAAACCTATAGAAAAGTTTAAATATAGGAAATCTTCCTGGTATTTTGGTGAGTATTGAGTAAGTGGTTGCCAAGCAAATACATCCTTGTCTAGATACGAGCAGGTAGAGGTGGCTCTGGCACATATGTACATAGGGGTAAAATCCAAAAACACCGCTTTGAGTTAGACTCGACCAGGAACTGGTACACGACAACAGGCCTTTCTACACTCTTGGTTACGACACTCCCGGGGGATATTCTTTGGTAAATTCATAAGCTTAGTATGAACCATTATTAAAGGAACAAGGATAAAACAAAATAAATATTCACATAAGAATATATGATCATGGATAACCTAGTTTGAAACCTAGGGGATCACAAGTTAGGGTATAATTTTCTTCTAAAAGTTATCCTTATATGCTTTAAGCTCCTTTTCATGATTGTTGGTTAAGTATTTGAGCCTCTAATTAAACTTTCTCTTCTTAGTTAATGGTGGGAAATGGAAGAACATGTCCCAACAACCAATGTGATAGGAAATGCGACGATTTCCGTATTAATATGACAGAGATGATTAGGGGATTAAAAGATGATTATTATTTTGGAAGACGTTCATTATTTTGGGGACCCTATATGATCGAGGTAAATATATTACTACGGTATTTTCATTGAGAAGTAAGGTTGACTTATATTTTGAAGAATCGATGAATTTAAGGCAGACTTATAGTAATTTAGGTTACTTATGGGAATGATTAACCTATCTTGGATAAAATATGTTTAGGTTAGCTACTTTTGTTATAAGATGTTAGGAGTGGTTGATTTTGTTTGGAGATAAACAATGAAGTTTATTTTGGAAGACTATGTTATCAAATCCCTCTTGTATTTGGGTTTCAATCTTAGTTTGGTTTATTTTTAGGAATTTTAAGGACTGTTATTTATGGAATGGTCTATGATGAACTTTGGGTAGTACCATGGAACTTTGAAGATTTAAAAGTAGTTTCCATTCCTATGGGATTCTTTCTTTTTTGAAGAGTTGTTTTACCTTACCCTTTCTATTTTTGGGATAATGTTTAAAGATAGAAGAAATAGATAGTTAATCTTTTGTGGATTATGTGATTCTCTAGAAGATGATTCTTGTGTTTTGATGAGACCAAATAGTTTTGAATGCTCATCATTTGGAGAAAATATTAGTTTTGGTATAAACTTATTAAAGGATGAAACTCTACATGAAGGTACGTATATTTTCTTATGTTTTTGTTCTATGTAGTAAATGAATTCCTCAAAATTATGAAAAGGAACGTAAAACAAAAACGTTGTTGGTTTATGTTTCCTACTAGGTAATCAAAGACCGTTTACACACATCCTAAGTTTGGTATTTAATTATTGTTAAATTTCTCCTAATCATGTTTTCTATCACTCTCCCCCAGAACTTGAACCTTTTTTTTTCTTCCATGTCCATGTTTTCCTACATGGAATCCTAGTATGGGTTAACTCGGGTGACCATTTTACTTCCCTTTATTTCTTTTAAAGTAATAGTTTTACTGACTCCTTTTCTGATGTGGGACTTTCAATGAAATTTCGAAACCCAATTTTAAAAATTGTGAGGATGCAATTTCTTAAGGGGGGAAGATTGTAACGACCCGAAATTTTGAATAAATCTTGTTTCTTAATTTTATGTGTTATTTTATTTTATTTTTATACTCAACAAAAATGTTTCATTTGATAACATGAGTATAATTAAAATGAGACCATTGGGTTTTGACTTTTATATGACCATTGGTCAATATGACCACTGTAAACTAAACGTTTTGATTATTGTCTCTAAATACAAGTAATCTTGGTTAATTATTATAGAAAGAAGATTCGATGGCCTCACCCAGTAGTCTTGGACCGATCGAAGCCCATCTAACAGAACTTGGGAAGGAGGTAGCACCACTGGGCTTTTCTCTGGACCAAACCGAAGCCGAACTTCATCGTGTGAAGCTAGAACGGAATCGCCTTTGCGAGAAGTTCAAACTAATAGAAATTACTACTCGTGCGATGTTGGCCGAGCCTCCCTCAGATTCTCTCACCTTAGCACACCTTACACTTAGGTCCTATACTGGTGTGATAAGGGGCTATTTAAGGAGACCATAACTGCCTTGTGTAATCCTTTGTTTTAAATAAAAATTGGGATTTCTTATTATGATGATGTTTATGAATTTTCAAATGACAGGATAAATATAGTATGCATATTTTTGGTGAATTTTAGAGAAAGGATATTTTAAAAAAATGTTTATATAAACCTTAAATAATTAAAAATGTGTAATGATTTTCAAAAAATGGTCTTCTACAATTATGTTCAGTACGAAATTTAGAGTCTAATAAGATCAACTTGATTTTTTATGAATAGTAAATTATGAATAGTGATTTTATGCTTAGGATTAGTAATGTGACCAAATGGATTAGTAATCTCACTTAATGAAAGTATTAATATAATCTAGGCACCTTGATTAAGTAATGTGATTCAATAAAATGGTTAAATAATGATTTCATAAATTATTATTCAAGTATTAGTTTTTTCGGGTGAATAGTGTTTTTTAATTAAAAATTAAATTAAAAATATTTAGAAAATTATTTTTATAAAATGGATTTCATTTTTGAACTCAGAGCACCGATATTATGTTATGGTAATTTTTGGGGGTTTTTCTGAAAAAAGGAATTTTCGGTGAATAGTGTATTTATTTTAAAAAATAAATTAAAAATATTTAGAAAATTATTTTTCTAAAATGGAGTTCATTTTTGAAATCAGAGCATTGATATTTGATTAAGGTGAAATTTTGGGATCTTTCTGAGAAAGTTGAATTTTCAGTGAATAGTAAAAATACAGTTTTAGGGTTTCGGTATGTTTAATGACATCATAACTGTGTCATGATGATGTCATGAGATATTTTAAGGGTTGGACGACCTAAGGTGATGGATATTTGTATTGGGGGCCCCATGTGGCCAAACTTAATGGGAAATATCATTGGAGAGCACATGGTTTTGAGAAAAGCACATGTGAGGTGTCCCTTGGCCATTAATGCCTTGTCCCCTCACTTTCCCTATAAATACCAAGCCCTCCTCTCATACTTTCGACTCCAAAACCATACTCAACTAAGTTATGGTCTCCTTACCTCCCAATCAGTCCTCCCAAGGTGCCCCCAAGCCCTCAGGTCCAAACCTTTGAGTTTTAAGAGTTACGTTTTAAAGTAAGGGATCCGATCTCTCTCTTTCTTTTCAAGAAATCTCTTTTATGAAATTTCTTTTATGCTCCATGTTATTATGTTAAAGGGTGTTCTTTTATACTCCTATTAATGCCCTTTTCATATTCACATAATGAGATATCCCCTCTTACTCTCATTATTTCGTTTTATGAAGTTTTAAGTGGTGCCGTTAGGCTGTCGAAAGATTTGTAACGAATTCTTTCTCCCTTCTCATTTTTCAAGATCTATTTTTCATGTAAAGTATTTCAAGTTCCTTTTTATTATGTTGGGGTATGATCTCTAAATTTATCATACTGATCTTTTATGATAATATGATGAGAGACCCCATTTTATCTCTTCAATTCAGTATTTTGAAGTTTTAAGTGGCGCCGTTAGGCTGCCAAATTTTTAAGTGGTTCTTCACCCTTCTCGATTTGAAGTTCTACTTTCATGTCAATTATTTCAAGTTCCTTTTTGTTATTTTGGGGTATGATATCTATATATATCATACTGATCATTTATTTTCATATGATGAGAGACCCTATTTGACCTCATCAATTCATTTTTGGTTGAAGTTTATGTGACGCCGTTAGGCTGCAAAATTTTCATAAGAGAAATCTTATTTTGTCTTCCTTTCATGTTCTTCATTTCATATGGTATATTTTCAAATTTCATTACCAAGTTATTAAATCCCTTATATTCTGTCCCTATACTGTTTTATGGGTCATTTATGAATGTTCGACCCATGTCCCCTCTCTTTTCAATGTTTTCTAAAACCCCGAAACATAGCCGTTATGTTGCAGAATTTTCGTCTCAAAATGCCGCTCTCTTTTCTCAAAATTATTTTATGTTATAAAGTGAATACTAAAAGATATTATTTCTACATGGGTATTCACATATATATCAAAATGTTCTATTTGAAATTATGGTATTTACATACATGAAACCCGCTTTCCCTTTCCATGGGATTAAAGTGACATAAAGATCATGTCATTAAAGCAGTTTTTAAAAGGTTATGATTATGAAATGAAACTCATTTATTTTATGCTATATGGGTTGTTTATGAAATGATTGATGATGATATATGTGGCTCACATGATAATAAAGACATGTCAATGGTGCCCCCAGATAGCGCTCCAATGCATTGGGTAAAGACTTAATCTCTAGAGATTACTTTTTAGACTGATACCTTGGTGAATAACCTTGGTAATTTTTAATGATACCTTGGGGATGGACCTTGGTGAAACGAAATGATTGTCAATATTAACTTTTGTAGCCACATCTTCAAGTTATGAAAAATGTTCTTTTTATTATGATGTATCTCATGATTTCTTTCTCATGACTTAAAGTTCTTTTCATGACATTGCTGATGTATCCCAAGTTCACATGTTAAATGTTTCCCCATGTTTCCCTTATTGGGCCTTCTGCTCACCCTTTCTTTTGATGTATGTCCCCAGGTTTGAGATGTAGTAATTAACCTAGGATGAACATGAGGAAAATACTTTCAAGTGTTTAACAAGAATGTTTTATGTTTTCATGTTTTAAGTTCCTGGTTTCCAAGACACTAAACCTTAAAGATCCTTGGTTTTGTAAAATGTAATGAAAGTTTATGTGATAAAAAGGCGGGATGCTATAGGAATTATCTAGTTAACCCTCAGCGCATTGTTCATTGATATAACTTCAAGGAACCAGTGAACTTTTCAAACCAATGGACTAAGCTAAGGGCTTTCTAAGACAACTAACAACCTCCTCGATGGCAAGGGAATGATTTTTATATCACTACCACTGAGGTGGTTCCCAATAGCGAAGTGGTGATAGTTACATTAGTTATTCATTCAAGAATAGAGAACATACTTTTTTATTATTGTTCTATACATTCCTTCATATCAATAAAGTTTAGTAGAACTATTCAAAAACACCACAAAGCATGAAGGTTGAGCTTTTGGTGAAAATAGTAAATGGGACAATTATTCCATCCCAAGTATATAACTCCCCCCCTATCAAAGTTTATGGGCTAAAATTCCCAAAGAACCTTTTCATACTCCCTTTAGTGAAATTTGATGCAATGATGTGAATGGATTGGATTTACCTATATAGAGGCAACATAAATTACCATGAGAAGGAAATCACTCTCTATATTTTGAATCAACCACCGATTTTGTACATGTGCAAGGGGAGGATGATTATTCTTTAAGAACATCATCTCAAGAATGGATATTATTTCCCTATTAGAAATATTATCTAGATAAAATGATTTAGTCTAAGAAAAAAACCATCCCTGAATAAATGCCTATTGTGATGGAATACACTGATGTGTTTCTTAAGGAATTACGCAGTCTTCCACCTAGCTAAGAGGTTGAATTTTCAATTGAGCTTATACCTTGGGTGTTACCATGACTGCATATTGAATGGATGTTGTTGAATTTTAGGCGTCACACCCTAATATCAAGAAATTAATTATTTTAATTATTTTAATTACCTTAATTATTTATATCCTCTTTATTTTGATTTTGGGCTAGTCGGAGCATGATTGCTCAACTGCGTGTCTGCTTTCAGGTAACTGAGTGAGGATTCTAGACCTAGGTAGTGGCCAGTGCACAGGATAAACTGCGTGGTTTCCCAATGTTTGAAGAAAATAATTTTTTATAAAAACAAGTTTAGGAAATTTTTTAAACCATAATAATAATAGTAATATTGTGTAGATAATAATAATAATATTATTTTAATTTTTTTATTAATATTATTTTTATTAAATTATTATTAATATTATAATTATTTTAAATGAAATGGTGATGATGATTATGATGATGATTATTATTATAATTTTTATTTAGTTTTATTTTATTTTATTTATTTATTTATTTGTGAAACCCTAATCCCCTTCCCCTTTGATTCCATGATGCAGCACACCCCCTCATCTTCTTTCCCTACGTGACCACCCTAGTGAAACCTCCCTCTTTTCTCAAGCTCCCTATGTAATCCCTATCCCCAATGCACCCATCCTCTGGCTAGCCAACTCTGGTGCACCCTCCCTCTCACCAGCGCAATCCCCTTCCTCTGACAAGCCAGCTACAATGCACCCTCACTCTCAGTTGCACAAGCCCCCCTCTAGTCTAATCTACCTTCTCAGCATGCGCCATCCTCGTGAAAACCCCCTACTCACGACCCCTTACTCTTCCACACCCCTCCCCCACCGTTAGGGTCCTTATTGGCTGCAACCCACTTCGCCAAAAGCCATCTCTCTAGCGGTCTCCATTCTGACCAACTTTCCCAGTGCGCAGTCCTCCTTAGGTGCGTTTTTCTTTCAATTTTTAGGGGGTTTTTCCATATCCAAACCCTAACACCTAGGGTTGTGATTGGTGCATTTTTCTTGATGTGTAGGCTATGCATATTGGACTTCGAGGAATTATCTCCATTCTTTGAGTGTTTAGTCACATTCGTAGGTAGGTGATTCCACATATTTCATTTTCAATGCAATTTATTTAATTATTGGGTGTTTTAATAATTTTTTATACATTATTTAAACACTGGTAATATGTGTCATTAACTGATTATGGTGTTTTTTTGGTATTTGATTTTGTTAAAAACAGTTTTTGAATCAACCTTTTGTTTACACCTATATATTTTCACACCCAATGTTACTTGTGAATTTTTAAAAAATTTATAGACATGTTTTTAACACTCATGGAACCCATATTTAATTCTTTGTGATGATTTTTCATCAGTAGAAATTTACAAAATTAGTTTTCAAAGTAATTCTTTATTTTCACCAATGTGGTTATTCCTTAGTGTGTCATGAAAACTGTAATTTATGTTTTTATAGTAAAAATAAACATTGTTGTAGTATTTTTAATTGGTGTGAGTTGGTAAACTAGTTACATTTTTTAAAAAAGTGGAGTGGTGTGTGATTTTGTTGTCTTTTAATGACTCAAAGAATCACTGTTAAATGTTTTATGCAGGTTTTTCTTGGTATGTGAAAGGGATGGTTATGTTTTTTTTATTATGGGTTATTGTTGAGTTTGGTTTTAAAAGAAAATGAATAAAATGGTTTCAAGTATGGTTTTCAAAGTGATGCCCGTTTGGTGTAACATAAGCCCATTTGGTATCTTTAAGCGCGTTGTGTGTTTTTATCTTGTTTTGAAATAAGGTGGGACTAGAAATAAATGGCATGTTTGACACATTTTATAAAATTGCACATTTTTAATAAAGTTTGGGAAATGATCATTTGGAAATGTCAATATAAAAGTGATATTTGATCTTGGTTTCTTGAATGGTTCGTTGGTTTATAAATAATGTCGGTCCTTCTAGGTCAATTAATTAGAGCTTTGGTGGCTCCATGGTGGTGTGCGCACACACACACATAGGTACGTATGTGTATATGTATATATATATATATATATTCCTTTCACATATTACCTTATAGAATAGGGAATAAGTAAATTTTATTAAGGGTATATATATATATATATGTATGAGAATGTATGTGTGTTGTGGGTGTAAGCAATTTTTGTCAAAAGATTCAAGAGCCGAAGTGTCTCGGATCGGTCCGCTTCCTTTTTGAGGTAGGTCCTTTCTGCCTGTGCCTTTAATTTGAATTACATGATGGATTAAAATATTTTTAAAGTGTGTTTACATATTCATGTGGTATTTATATATGTAGATATGTATATGTGTTTAGTGAAATGGATTACAACTCTTAGAGATTGGATTACCATTAATTTTCATAACTTGTCTAAACCCATTTACAAATTCTTTTGAATTACAAAGGTTTCCTAAGTGTTTTAGAATAGATTACTAAAATTTTCCTAGTTGTGAAGTGTATTTTGTGAAACAAAAAGTATTTGGTTAAATGTGTTGTTTAAAACATGACTTTTTGGCACCTTGAATCATGGTTTGACAATTTAATAATATAAAGGCCCATTTGGAACACTTTAATTGAGTTGTGTGTTTTTAACCTGGAATTGGATATGGATTTGAGAAGTGAATTTGGTTTAGAATATTTTTATGGTATATTGGAATGACAGTATTAAATGCCCGGTTGTTACCTTATGTCACTTTGAAAGTGCGAACGCTCAGTTGACAACTTAGTGCTTTGTAAAATGGTTTAAAAGTTCATGTGACATGACGACCCAATTGGCACCTTGGTTGATATAATGTGTACATGTTATATATATATATATATCCAGTGGGAATCCCTATAGGAGGGATATCTCTTTATAGGTTATCATATAGGGTGTCTGTGTTTGGGGTAGGAAAGTGCGGTGACGAAGGTAAGGTAAGTCACGTGTGTGAGGACCTCTTACTTAAACAACATTACTATTACCACCAAGGGTTCCTAGGTCTCTTTTAGAGGGTCAAGTGATGGTTTCTGATCAACCCTGATTAGATGAGTTTGTACCCCCTCAATTTTCTATTAGGCCAGGTGGGTTGTGCCACTGGATTGGTTAGTTACGGGCATCCGGTTGGTTATAGACTTAGGAGCTTCACCATACGCTGACAGGTGGTACTAAACTGAGTACATCCAAGGATCACTCTAGGGATGTTTAGGAAATTTCCATTGTTTCATACTTGTATGTTATTGCTTTATTTTGTGGATTTTTTTTATTTGATCTCATGACACTTTTACTTTGTTTTTTTATATTAAAGAACCTGTTTTGGTACTAGTTGGATTTTAAAAGAATTCATTGCAATGAATTATATTGTTTGGTAATTGATTTTTAAAATTAAATGAAAAGGGGATTTTCTTAAAAGTAAAATATTGTTACCTATTTTGATAAAATATTAGTAAACCATTATTTATATATCCTATTTTTAAATTATCAAGAAAGGATTTGATTTTAGAGGTGGGGCATCAGGTGTGGTTTTTTTGGAATTCCTATAGAGAATTTCAGTGCTAATGCCTACTTTGGATTTTCAGTTTCAGGTTCCTCTAGTGTTGGATTGATTTTAGAAAAAACATAGTTCTGAGTTGGGTGGTGACCCATGAGGTCACATGGAAGTATGTTTAGTTTTATTTTTCTTTCCGCTGCATGTTTTTTCATTTTTTATCAATATTTATTCATTTTTTATCTTTTTTATGGGGAAAATCATTCCCAAAGGTTTATTTTTGATGACCAACACTAGTTTCCAGCCCTTGGGGATCAGAAACTCCCTTCGGTACTTACCGCGGGACGATGTATATGTGTTTGGTGAAATGGATTGCACCTCTTGGATATTTGTTTCCCATTAGTTTTCATAACTTGTCTAAGATCATGTACAATTTTTTGTGAATTACGAAGGTGTCAAAAGTGTATTAGAATAATTTACTAAAGGTTTCATCGTTTTAAAGTGTATTTTGTAAAACAAAAAGGATTTGTTTAAATTTCTTGTTTAAAACCTATCTTGTTTGGCACCTTGAAGAGTGGTTTGACAATTCAATGGAATGAAGGCCCATTTGGCACTTTTTAAGTGTGTTTTTTGTTTTTAAACTGTAATTGGAAATGGATTTATGATTTTAATTTGGTTTGGAATATTTTTATGGTATATTAGAATGATAGTATTAAAGGCCCGGTTGGCACCTTATGTCACTTTGAAAGTGTAAATTCCTTGTTGATAACTTAGTGCTTTGTGAAATGGTTTAAAAGTTCATGTGATGTGAAAAACCAGTTGGAAACTTGGTTGATATGATGTGTACATATGTACATATATATATATATCTAGTGGGAATCTCTATAAGAGGGATATCCCTTTATGGGTTATCGTATAGGGTGTCCGTGTTTGGGGTAGACAAGTGCAGTGACGACAGGTAAGGCCAGTCACGTGTGTGAGGGATTCCTATTTACACACCATTACTATTACCATAATGGGTTCTTAGATGTATTTTATAGGGTCGAGTGATGGTTGTTGATCAATATTGATTAGATGAGTTGATATCCCTTGGATTTGCTGTTAGGCTAGGCAGGTTATGTCACTATATTAGTCAATTGAGGGCAGCCAATTGTTTATAGGATTAGGAGATTCACCATATGCTGATAGGTGTATCTGAAATGAGTACGTTCTAGTGATCACTCTAGGGATGTTTAGAAAATACTAATGGTTTCATACTTGTATGTTGCTTATTTCTTTTTTGGCACTTTTTGTTATTTGATCTCATGACACTTTTACTTTGTTTTTATATATTAAATAACCTGTTTTGGTACTACTTTGATTTTAAAAGAATTCATTGCAATGAATTATATGTTTGGTAATTGATTTAGAAAAATGAAATGAAAAAGGTGTTTTTCTTAAAATTAAAATCTTGTGAAATTTTTTGATAAAAGAGTGGAAAACCATGTTTTATATATCCTATTTTTAAATTAGCAAGAAAGGATATCATTTTATAGGTGGGATATCGAGCGTGGTTTATTTTGTCATTCCTACAAAGAATTTTAGTGCTCACACCTACTTTATCTTTTCAGTTTCAGGTTACTCTAGTGTTGGATCACTTTCATAGTGAACATCATTCTGAGTTGGGTGGTGACCCATGATGTCACATGGAGGTACGTGTAGTTTTATTTTTCTTTATGCTACTAGTTTTTTTATTTTTATCATTTGTCGTCATTCATTTTTTTATCTTTTGTTTATGGGCCAAATCATTCCTAATGGTTTAATTTTGACTCCCAACACTAGTTGCCAGCCCGTGGGGATCGGGAATGCTCCTCGGGCCTTGCTGCAGGCTGACTCGGGTGACTAGTTCAGGGTCGACCCAGGTTGGTTTATGGAAAAATGGTATCATAGGAGGCCCTTTTTATTTGGTCTGTGTGGAATATAGAGATTCGGACTGCCGAGACTTGGAAGGCTGGTGAAGGAAGAGCATAAAAAACTCTTGCTTACTCTAATCCTTGAGTTACCAGGGGTAGTCCGAGATTCGAGTCTTTTGTTCTTATTTTGGACTAAGGGATGAAAATAGAGGCAAGCTGGTGTTACGTCATGATTTCAGATAGAGTGGTGATCCATTTGGAGTCCAAGTACACGGTTTAGGATCTTCTTAGTCGTTGATGCCTACTTGGGATGTGGCACACTACCATGTCACCGAGTTAAGAAAAAATACTAGTCCCTTACTCTGGTAGTTTGATGCAAGTTGGCTATCATCTTGGTTTAGGATGGTGTAAGGGTGTTTTTGAAAATGAAAATTCTTTTGAAATGAATTTTTTTCCTTTAAATGGATTTAACTTGGTAAATATGTGGTTTGGGCGCAACCTCAGGTACTCCTTATGAACGTTTTCACATGTGAGGGTATGTACGAATAGTGCATGTTAGTGTGTATAGATGAATGTGGATGAGAACATGTGAAAAGTTCATGGGATTACTTGGGTGTTTTTTTTCAAATTGAAGGCTTGGCCTTATTTTTATAAAGTGATTTTAAAAGGGTAAATGATCTTGGAAATTGAATTTGGTTTAAAAAGTGGGGTTTGGTATTTGGAAAGTGGCCTTAAAAGAAGGTAGTTTTGGAATTTAAATGAAAATGGAGGATTTTTAAAGAAATGTTTTTAGTTGTGTTTATATTTGTTTGGTTTTTGAGCCAGTTATTTTAGATCAGGATGTTTATTTTAATTGTACTTCGATTTGATGTCGGTTTTGGATTTTGGTTTTTGTGTTGTTCAGAATATGCCACCTAGAAAGGTCCCTCAAAGTTCTAATGAGTCATGCCCAGTTCCTGAGTTTTCTTGGGTGTTGCCTATCTTTCATGGTGTTAGAGGTTCTTTAGAGGTGGATATATGGCTTGAATAGGTAGAGCGTGTCTTCAGGGTGTTGGGAACTCCCAAGGCTATTAGGGTTCATTCTGTTTTAAAGTTGTTCGAGAGTCATTTTTTGGACTAGTGGAAGTTGATTGTCCCATATTCATTGGATGTCTTAGTGACATGTGAAATTTATGAGGCCACCTTTGTCCGAGGGTTTATACCTGAGGAGGTGAATTTGAGGAAGGTGGTAGAGTTGCGGGATGTTCGTTAGGGTCAACGGTTGGTAAAAAATTACCTTGACCACTTTAAAGTGTCAGTTCCTAGGGTTTGGTTAGTGGTGGTTGTAAATCTATAACCTATTATTGTTCGTAAGGGTTTCCTATATGGAAAGAAGTGTAGGAAAAAATAACCTATTCCTATGGAGTCTTCCATCTTGTCTCATCACCCCAAAGTCCTGCACTTGATGTGGCCATTCGGGTCACTGGGGAAAGTCCTGTAGGAAACATTGCTTGAAGAAAGAGTTGTGACCAAGGGATGCTCATCCTTGTATTTGAGGCAGGTGATGATTCAGCCATCAGAGACCCAGCCTCAGGTCTCAGGGTGAAGCCCGCACATAGTCAAGGTTTTAGGGGTATGTGAGACCTTTGCTTGGTTCTTTTTCTTTTGTCTTGGAATAGAGACATTTAAATTTTCATTATTCTTTTCCACCTACCATTGTAAGTTCATCATGTCATTACAAGGTTATAATGTATTTTTTATGTTGTTATCCAAGAATTTATAACTGTCGAATGTGGATTCTGGATTCGTTCATTTTTCTTAGGGTATGCTTGGCCCTCCCATGAGTTGGTTTTGTTTTTGGTTCCATTTTTTTTGGAGATATAAGTGTTTGAGAAGATCGATGTTTGAAGGTGTGTTTGGGTCTACTGTTTGGTTTGAATTTATTTTTTGGGTTTTCCTTGGTGTTTGAAATCTATTTCTGGTGGTGGTGTGGTTCCTCTCATGCTTGGGGAGTTGGATTAAGTTCATGTCGGGAGTTCCCAGCCTCATTGTGGGTGTTTTTCAGTTAATATGAAGAAATATTTGTGTTATTTCTCTCATTCCAGTGTCCCATTTTTTCGGGTTCCCTTGTAGTGGGTTTCTTGTTTATATCTAAATGTAATTGTTTCAGTGAGAATCTCATAATATAGTTGAGTTCTTGTGGTGGGGAGAACCCCCACATGTTCTCCCCTCAATCTTGGGATTTGGTTTCTTATTGAATCGGTTGGGTGTAAACTGTGGAGAGTAAGGTCATCTCGAGATTCATGGTTTTCCTCAGTTTTTTCTAGGCATGTACTCAAGTTTTAGTCAACTATAGGCTTGGCGACTTTTTGGGGGAAGAATTTTTTTGTGGTGGGGAGAATTATCACACCCCAATAATAAGAAATTAATTACATTAATTAATTTAATTATTTTTATCCTCTTTCTTTTGATTTCAGGCCAGTCAGAGCACGGTTGCTCAACTATGCATTTGCTTGTAGTTAACTAAGTGAGGATGCATGGCCTAGGCAGTGGATAGTGCACAGTCTAAATTGTATGGTTGCCCAATGTTTAAAGGAAATAATTTTTTATATGGAAACAAGTTTAGGAAATTTTTTAAACTATAATAATAATAATATTATTTGTAGATAATAATGATATTATTATTTAAAATTATTATTATTAATATTATTGTTATTAAATTGTTAATACTATTATTATTTTTTAAAAATAAATTAATAATAATAATAATATTATTATTAGAACCTTTATCTAGTTTTATTTTATTTTATTTTTATTTTTTTATTTTTTATTTGTGAAACCCTATTCCCCTTCTCCTTTGATTCCATGGTGCAACACCCCCCTCATATTCCTTTTATATGTGACCAACCCAGTGTGACCTTCCTCCCTACTTGAGCTCCCCATGCGCTCCCTCTCCCTGACCAGCCAGATTCGGCACACCCTCCCTCTCACCAGTGCAATCCCCCTCCTATAGCTAGCTAGCTCTGACACACCCACCCTCTCACCAGCATGATTCCCCCCTCTAACTGGATATCCCTTCCTAGTTTGACCCATCCTGGTGCGAACCCCCTATTCATGACCCCTTGCTCCATCCGTGCCCCTCCCCTACCAATTGAGTCCTTCCAGTTGCGACCTACTTCGCCGACATCCCTCTCTTCAGCGGTCTCCATTCTAGATAACTTTCCTACTGTGCAGTCCTCCTTAGGTGAATTTTTCTATCAATTTTTAGGGTGGTTTTTTTTCATATCCAAACACTAATGCCTAGGGTTGTGATTGTTTCATTTTTCTCAATGTCTAGGGTATGCAGATTGGTCCTTGGGACATTCTCTCCCTTCTATGGGTGTTTAGTTACATTAGCAGGTAGGTGATTCCATATTTTTCATTTCTGATGAAATTTATTTGACTCTTGGGTGTTTTAATAATTTTTTATACATGATTCACACATTGTTAATATGTTTCATTAGCTGGTTATGGTGTTTTTATGGTAGTTGATTATGTTAAAAATAGGTTTTGAAGAAACCTTTTGTTTACACCTGTATATTTGTGCAACCCAATGTTGCTTACACATTTTTAATAAATTTATAGACATTTTTGGAATAGTCATTGAACCCATATTTAATTCTTTGTGATGATTTGGCATCGGTATAAATTGCTAAAATTAGTTTTCAAAGCAATTATTAATTTTCACCTTTGTGGTTTTGCTGTGGTGTGTCTTGAAAACTATAATTTATGTTTTTATAGTAAAACCAAAACTCTTTGTGGTATTTTGCATTATTGTGACTTGGTAAACTAGTTCCATTTTTTTTCAAAAAGTGGTGTCATGTGTGATTTGGTTGTCTTTTAATGACTCAAATAATCTCTCTGAAATGTTTTTGGAAGGTTTTTATTGGTATGTGAAAGGGATGGTTAAGTTTTTTTATTATGGGTTATTGTTGAGTTTGGTTTGAAAATAAAATGAAAAAATGGTTTCAAGTGTGGTTTTCAAAGTGATAACCTGTTTGGTGTAACATAAGATTGTTTGGAATCTTTAAGCGTGTTTCATGTTTTTATCTCATTTTGAGATAAAGTGGGACTTGAAATAAAGGGCATGTTTGATACATTTTATAAAATTGAACATTTTTACTAAAGTTTGGTAAATTCTCATTTGAAAATTTCAATATAAAAGTGATTTTTTATCTTGGTTTCTTAAATAGTTCATTGGTTTATAAATGATTTTGATCTTTCTAGGTTAATTAATTAGAGTTTTGTTGGCTCCTTGGTGGCGTACACACACACATACATCAATATGTATATGTATATGTATATATATCATCCTTTCACATATTCCCTCATAGAATGGGGAATATGTACATTGGATTATGAGTATATATATATGTATGAGAATGTATGTGTGTGCTGGTGTGAGCGATTTTCATCAAAATATTCAAGAGCTGAAGTGTCTCATCTTGGTCCGCTTCCTTTTTGAGGTAGGTCCTCTATGGCCACGCCTTTAATTTGAATTTTATGATTTATTTTCATTTTTTTAAAGTGTTTTTACATATTCATGTGGTATTTATATATGTATATATATATATATATGTGTGTGTGTGTGTGTGTGTGTGTTTCGTGAAATGGATTTCACCTCTTAGATATTGGTTTCCTATTAATTTTAATAACTTGTCTAAGCCCTTTTACAAATTGTTTTGAATTACAAAGGTGTCCTAAGTGTTTTAGAATAGTTTACTAAAATATTACTAGTTGAGAAGTGAATTTGAAAAAAAAGGATTTGGTTAAATGTGTTGTTTAAAACCTGACTTGTTTGGCATCTTGAAGCAAGGTTTGACAATTCAATGACATGATGGCATGTTTGGCACTTTTTAAGTGTGTTGTGTGTTTTTAACCTGGAATTGGAAATGAAAATTTAAAGTGAATTTGGTTTGGAATATTTTTATGGTATATTTGAATGATAGTATTAAAAGGCCCGGTTGGTACCTTATGTCACTTTAAAAGTGTGAACTCCCAATTGACAACTTAGTGATTTGTGAAATGATTTAAAACATCATGTGATGTGATAGCCCAGTCGGAACCTTGGTTGATATGACGTGTACATGTTATATATATATATATATATATATCTATTGGGAATCTCTATAGGAGGGATATCTCTTTACGAGTTATCATATAGGGTGTCTGTTTTTAGGGTAGGCAAGTGCGGTGACGGTAGGTATGGTGACTCACATGTACGAGGGCATCCTACTTACACAACATTACTATTACCACCATGGGTTCTTGGGCTTCTTTTAGAGGGTCAAGTGGGGGTTTTTGAACAAACCCAATTAGACAGGTTGGTACCCCCTGGATTTGTTGTTAGGCCAGGTAGGATGTGCCACTGGATTCGTCAATTGAGGGCAGCTAATTAGCTATAGACTTAAGAGATTCACCATACACTGACAGGTGGTTCTTAACTGAGAACATCTTGGGATCTATATAGGGATGTTTAGGAAATTCCCATGGTTACATACTTGTATGTTCCTGCTTTCCTTTTTTTAACTTTTGGTTATTTGATCTCATGACACTTTCACTTTGTTTTTTAATATTAAAGAATCCATTTTGGTACTAGTTGGATTTTATAAGAATTCATTACAATGAATTATATGATATGGTAATTGATTTAGAAAAATGAAATGAAAATGGGGTTTTTCATAAAAGTAAAATCTTTTTACCTATTTTTATAAAAGTGTGGAAAACCATGTTTAATATATCTTATTTTCAAATTAGTAAAAAAGGATTTAATTTTAGAGGTGGGGCATTAGGTGTGGTTTATTTTGGCATTCCTACTGATAATTTTAGTGCTCAAACCTACTTTATATTTTTATTTTTAGGTTCCTATAGTGTTGAATAGATTTTGGATCGAACATAGTTCTGAGTTGGTTGGTGACCCACGAGGTCACATGGAGGTATATGTAGTTTTATTTTTCTTTATGCTGCTAGTTTTTTTATCATCAATCTTCATTCATATGTTTATCTTTTCTTTATGGGAAAAATCATTCACAATGATTTAATTTTGATGCCCGAAACTAGTTTCCAATTAATTGGGACTAGGAATGCCCCTCATGCCTTTCCATTGGCCAATTTGGGTGATCGGTTCATGGTCAACCTGGGCTGGTTCATGACTTTAAGAGTTGAAGAAACAACTAGAGGAGAATATGGATACAGGGTTAATATCCCAAGTGCCTCACCATGTGGTGAAACAGTCCTATTAGTCAAGAATATGGATGTGTCAATGCACCTTTGTATTAATTATCATATGCTCAATAATATCAAAAAAAAGAACAAGTATCCTCTTCCATATATTGATGAATTGTTCGATCAGCTACACGGAGCACAATACTTCTCCAAGGTGGATCTTTGGTTAGGATATTATCAACTAATGCTGAAGAAGGGAGATATACCCAAGACTAATTTTCATAAAATGTACAAGCACTATGAGTTTATAGTAATTCCATTCAGATCCACTAATTCTCTAACAATATTCATGGATGTTATGAATAGAGTCTTTAGATATTACCTCAAAAAATTTGTTGTATTATTTATATATGATATTCTAATATACTAAAAAATAAAGTATGGGAATGAGGAGCATCTGAGTACTGTGCTAAAGACCTTTTGAAAGGAGAAGTTTTATGCAAAGTATAACAAATTCAAGTTCCAGTTGAAGGAAGTCTCATTCTTTGGGCATATCATTATAAGTAATGGGATATTCATAGTCCCTTAAAAGATATAATAAATTAAAGGATGGTTGAGGCCAACATCTGAGACAAATATATGTAATTTCCTTGGATTATCTGCGTATTATCATCGATTTGCGAGAAATTTCTTATAATTTTCAAACCCTTTTACCAAGCTAACTTGGAAGGGAGTCAGGTTTTCTTGGATTGATGAATGCGAAGAGAGATTAAAGGAGTTGAAATAGAGTATTATCACTTCACATGTGCTTAAACTACCCATAAGTGGAGATATTTTCATGGAATTCAGTGACACTTCAAAGAAGGAATTGGGATATGTGTTAATAAACAATGAGAAAGTCATAGCTTATACTTCAAGGCAATTAAAAGTTTACGAACATAACTTCCCAACACATGATCTGGAGTTGACTGTAGTGATCTTCACTTTGAAAATTTGGTGGTATTATCTCTTTTGGTATAAGAGTGAAATATATATGAATCACAAAATCCTCAAGTATATATTCACACAAAATAGCTAAATATGCACCAATGAAGATGGTTAGAGATGATCAAAGATAATGACTGCTCAATCCACTACTATCCTGGGAAGGAAAACAAAGTAACAAACACTCTAAGAAGAAAGGATCTGACAATTATATCATTGATGACAATTGAGAGGGATCCAATATTCTTTGATTTATAAAGGATGGACATGTGAATCATAAATGAGGGAACATCATAACTCCTTTCACAAATTATTTCTTAATGGCCTCTTATGGAGAGGTTAAAGGATACTCAAAGAGATGATGTGAGAATTCAGAAGAAAGTGGAAACTATAATAAAATGGAAATCCTTAGAGTTCAATGTTAATGAATATGGTGTTGTAATATTTGTTTCAAGACTATATGTACCATCAAATACTGAGTTAAAGGATCTGTTGGATGATTCACATAGCTCAGCCTTCTCTATCCTTCTTAGAAGCACAAAGATGAATCAAGATCTATGAGGACACTATTTTTGGGACAATATGAATAAGGATATCACATAATATACATCAAGATTACCATGTTAGTAAGTGAAGGATAAAATACAAAATTCTAATGGGATGATGAAACCATTACCCATACCTACATGGAAATGGGAAAATATCACCATGGATTTTTTCACCAGATTTCTGAAGACATACAATGTAAAAAATGATGTCTAGGTTGTGGTGGATCATCTTATAAAGACTGCACACTTCATTACAATTTTAGAGGACTTATCAATGGATCAAATTTCAAGGATATACATCAGATAATTAGCGAGGATGCATGGTGTACCACTATCGATTATATCTAATTGATATCCAAGATTCACCTACAAGTTTTGGAAAAGTATCCGACATAATCTAAAAACTGAGTTGAAATTCAGCACAACTTATCACCCCCAAAATAATAGCCCATCTGATCAGACTATCCAAAAACTTGAGGATATATTGAGAGAATAATAAATTGACTTCAAAGGAGTATGGGATTGACATTTTCCTCTATTTTAGTTCTCTTATAATAACAGTTTCCACTCAAGCATCCAAATGGATCTTTATGAATCCTTTTATGGGAATAGGTGTATGACAGTTACATGTTGGGATGAAGTTGGGGAACAAAAACTACTAGGTACTGAAATGGTCAAGGAAATGGTGGAAAAGGTTAAGACCATTCAACATAACATCAATTCTGCTCAGAGCCAACATAAGAGATATGATGATAATCATTGATGAGACCTATAGTTTGATGTTGGAGACATGGTATTCCTCCGTATATCTAAATGGAATAAATTGATGATATTTGGGAAGAAGGGAAAGCTTAGTCTAATATACATCAACTCCTTCAATATCCTTTATCACATCAGAGTGGTGGACTACCGAATTTCACTCACATCTAACCTAACTCAAGTACATGATGTATTCCATTTATCACTATTAAGTAAGTATATACCCAACCCCTCACATGTACTAAACCCAAAGGTGGTACTGTGGGATAGTGACCTCTCATATGAGGATTATTCAGTGAAGATCTTAGATCATTGAGACAAAGTTATATGAGATAAGACAATGAACATTGATAAAGTGTTGTGGAGAAACCAAAAGTTTGAAGAAGAGACGTGGGAACTGGATTCGGTGATGAAATTGAGTTACCCTCATCTGTCTTAATGTGGAAAAATAAAATTTCTAAGTTGATATTTCTTAAGGGGGGAAGATTTTAATGACCTGACCTGTTATAAATAAAATACCCCTTTTGATTTAATTAAATGTCTTAATTTATAATATTTTTATAGATAAAACATTCACTTATTTATATCCTATTGGATTTAAAAGATCATTAAGAATCCTTACCATTGATAATATAGCTGCTGAACATTTATCACATGATTAATATAAATATAGGGTTTTAACAAATCTAATTGACTCAGACAATGGAAGTGATGAACTCAATGAGTAGGATCATACCTTATAATGACCATTTATCGAAGCTTCTAAGGGAGATAGAATCTCTAGGCTTTGACCTTGACCAATACCAAGCTGAGATCCAAAAACTCAAGCATGAGAAAAAGTCTTTATGAGATAATTTCAAGCTCATCAAGATCATGACCCAAACCATGTATGTCAAACCACCGCATGAAAGTATCAATATCATAAACCTTACTATTATGGTGTTTTCTGGTGTATTAAAGGAATATATATCAACACCCTATAAAAATTATTATATACATTATGTTTTAATGAATAATGAATATATTTTCATCATATTATTGTTATTTTATAAATGATTTTTTATTTTGATACTAGATAACCAGAATAATATTTTCAAATAATATTCAAATTCAATTAAGGAATTTAATTTTATAAAATAATATATTTTTTCAATAAATAATATTTTAATAAAATAATATTATTAAATAAATTATATTAAATATAAACGGTTATATATTTTTTATGAAGTCAAACATACATTTTATAAGGGTTTAAAAACTATTATTGTAAAAAAACCCAACATTTCTCAATAAATGTTGATTATTATTTTAAAAGGGAAAATTCAAATATTTAGAAAATTATTTTGATAAAATTAATATTTTTTTTAATTAGAACATATTAATTATCCAATGGTGAATTTTTCATAATTTTCTGAGACAACTGAATTTTCAGGTAAAAATTAAATATCATATAAATACATGGTGTGTATTATGAAATCATAATGACCAAAAAATTATGTATTAAATGATATAATGGTTATAAATGGAAGAATATATGTTTTTACCTTAAAATAACATGATTTTATGTTTATTTTATTAATTTTATAAAGCCTTTATGAATCCTCCAAAACCATTAATATATTTTAAGCTTTTAAAATCATTTATTAAGAGTGTGACTCAACGCCCCATAAGAAAGAGAATTATTTTAATAAGTTCATACCATTTTATAATAAAAAAAAATTAAAACCTCCCCTATTTGGAAGAAACCATATAAAAAACCATCAAAAGATTTGTGGTTTTGGTTATTTTATTATATATTGTCTAAAACCTATGTTTGTGAAATATTATAGAATCCCCATATATTTACCTATATAAACCCATCCAAGATACCATTTATCTTCACTAAAAATAATTTTATTGTTTAAATAGTATTCCCTACCCTCTCTATAATCCTCTCAAGGTTCCCCAAGCTCTCAATAATCCCCTTTTCAAGATTTTGGAGTCGCACACTCAATTAAGGGATATTTTCCTTTTTCCTCTTTATTAAAGTATCTTCTTTACCTTATGTATTTTATATTAATTTAATTATAATGAGATGTGTTATTCCATATCCTCCATACTTCCCATTTTATATCCAAATGATTTATGCCCCTTTCTCTCTCATCAACCCATTTTATGAATTTTTACATGACATCATTATGTAGCTGAAATTCTGTAAGGATCCCTCTCTATTTCCCCTTTATTCATGAATCTTCTTAATTTTAAGACCTTTTATTTTCAATTGATAATGTTAGGGTGTGTTTTTACACATGAAACATACTACCCATATGATATATAAATGATGTGAGACCCCTTTCACTCCCATTTATCCCTCCCATGAACATTTATGTGCTCCCATTATGCTACAAACATTTCACCACATGAATCCATGCAAAAAAGAATGTCTAGTGAATATGCATACCCAATTATGAACAAGGGTGTTCAAATTTAAAAACATATACACATTTTTTGGGAATTACATGTATTTATTCCACACTCCTTATTTTTGGAATAAAATATGATGAAAAATGAATCCATTTTGTATGATCTGTGTGGCACACTTAAACATGATAATGAAATGTATGTGATGGGTGCACATAGAATTATATTGAAATATAATGCATTGGGTAATGTTTAGTATTGTGATACATCATTTTGGGATACATAGTGAACCTAATTACTTTAGTAGAATTTGTCCATCATGATGTCTTGATAGTTATCCTTGACTTATGTTTATGATGCAATGTTTTAAGTTGTTGCCACATTTCCCATGTTAAGATTATCATGCTATATCATGGATTATTATTGATGTTCCTTTTAAGCCCCATTTATATGCCTATTGTATAAAATGTATAATCTTCTTCATGTTAGTTTTTCCTTACTAGGATTTATAGGTCATCCCTTTCTTATGTATGTCCCCAGGTTATTCCATGTAGTTTTAAGTTCGAAGGAGTATTTTGAGCATGTTAAAGAAGATTTCAATAAAGATGTTGTAATCCATGTTTTAATTTTTTAATGCAATGCACGTTTTCCCAAAGAAACTATACTTATAGATCTTCTAGATTGTATTAAGTGTAATATTATGAAATAAATCATGTTTTAATGTGTAATAAAGAGTAGGTTTGTCAATTTTTTTAATAAAATATGACTTCATTTAGTTCTTTGATTTGAAATATGTTTTCTTCAAAAACCATGTTTTCTAAAAATGTTTTCAAAAATGTTTATAAAATTTTCCGAATTATTTATTAAATACATTATTTTACCCATTATTGACTTTTGATTTTTTTGAAAGGAATCTTCTTTTAATTTTCCAAATAAGACACTTTTCTAACATTTTTAGTGAAAAAGGAATATTATTTTTAACTTGTGTGACATGTATAGAATTACCCACCATATTGACCATAATTTCTTTTAATATTATTTGAAACTTTATATGTATCTTTTTGAGTAAAATATTTTACATAATATTTTATAAATTAATAGGTTTTTAAAAGTGATTTTTCAAAATGAAAAATATATTTTCCTGCAAAATTTTTTTAAAGATATTTTATGGTATTTCTATTAATTAATGAAAATGACCCTTAATTTTAAATATAATAAACTGGGGATATGTTTTATTGATACCATACTTATTCTATATCTGGATGGTTTATGATTATTTTGAACAAATATAGTATTTACATTCACTTCCCTGATTCATTTTTTTGGTCAATAACTTTCCCCTTAAATATTACCTTTCCTATTATCATTGGAAATTAAATTTCCCCTAAATATCCATATTATTTATCATATATATGTTTATTTATTAAACCATATATCATTTCTATATATAGTGTTATAAATTTAAATTCATTTTCTTATCTGGGGAAATATTGATAAATTCAAACCCTTTACTCAATACGAATACTTGATGATAAAACACATTATTTATGAATTAAATATATTATTTGATATATGAGGAGTTATTTGGACTTTAAAGACATGGGTGGGGAAAAATTATATATATCCCCTCAACGCATCAATAGTCTCATGAGACAAATCTGTTGGAAATATTTAGTTAAATGGTTTTATACCCATCAAATTTAAACTATCTTGAGGATAGATATTGATGATAGAGATATCATGTTCCTGGGAAACTTGAAATACAATAATAAATATTTTATTTCATTAAGAATTTATTTATTATCATCTATGATATTTTCTACATGATATTATCTCTATATGAATTTTATTCTCAATATATTTATTAAATGTCATGTGTTTTCAGTTATTTACATTTTCATATTGATTATGCCTTATCCAGTTATGATAGTCATGTTACTGATTAAATGGAATGTGTTTTCAATTATTTACCATTCCAAATTGATTATGATAGTAAAATTATTTAAATGGAATGTGTGTTTAGTTATTTACCTTTACATATTGATTATACACATTGAATCATGATATCTTCCTTTATACTTAACCCTTACTGAGTATTTGATATCACCCTTAGTTTTTTCCTTTCCCAGGAATACATGGAGTGTACTAAGAAAGATATGAAAGAATATTCTAGAGTGAATAAAGATATTATTGAAAAAAAATTATGTTGTAATTTTTGTATTCAAATAAAATACGGGAATCATGTATTTATCAAGTTTATAACAACTACTAAACTATTTGGTCCTTAGGCATGTGACTCTTTGTATCTTATGCCAACTTAATAAAGTAGACACTAGATATGGTTTATTGGGGTCCGTGTTGTTACATAAGAGATACATGGAATACATCAAGAACACGAGAGAGGTTTTTTTGAAGCACCAAATGATAAGATACTTCCCCTACTTGATCACTAATATCAAAGAGATAAATATTCATATGGATCAACTTTAACTTATTTGTGAGTATTATAATATTATTCCATGGATAAATTCATAGAAAATCCGACTCAATAACATCTAATTCTAGATAGCACCAATGATTTTTAGTATAACTATTATATGAACTATGAGCTACCTTGACGTGCTTATAAATATCCATGACATTCTCTTCCATTTACACAACTATATTAGGTCCAAAAATCATTATTTCTATAACTTCATCCCAAAAAATGGATTTATACACTTCCTTCCATAGAGGGATTTATAAGGATCTATCTGAATTCTTGAATGAAAGCTATTATTATAAGATAATTTTATAAGAGGAAGGTATTGATCCCAATAATATTTTAAATCTAGAGAAAAAGATATTAGTATATTTTTATGAGTCTATATGGTTCTCTTAGATTTATTATTTGTTTGATGATGATAAAAAATACTTAAAAACAACTTTGTACAATGAGCTTACAAAATACTTCGCCAGAATTTCAAGGTAAACCTTGGATCTCAATTATAAATAATAGAATTCAGAACTCTATGAAACCTTACCACTTTCTTAATATATATCATGTAAATATGATCTAGGGATAAATCTTATCTAACAGTAATGAAAGGTGCTAAACTTATAAGAAGATCGACTATAACCCAAATAGAATTATGGCCTTTAGATTTTCTGGGGAGTTTGATAATGAAATACATGATCATGTTTTCCATTTTCAATTATGGTTTAGGTAATGTTTATAACATCCCATTATATATCTCATCCTTAACTTTATAACATACTATGCATTGAGATAAATAATTTGAAATATCCTTCTTTATGTAATCTGACCAAAAATACTCTTTCATATCCATAAACATCACATCACTTTTAGTATGAATAGAGAATGACAAGCTATGATGTTATTATAATATCTCCTTATTCAAATATAGTATTGATGGGAAACATGATTAATTATTAAACCTTATCATTCCACAACAACAAAGGTTTAATGTAGGAATATTTCTCACTTTCTTTTACAACTCTACATCTTCCTTCTACACCTCTATAATATTCACATTGATAGATTTTCGAAAAATCATTCAAGAAAGATATGATTTATCCCTTTACTTCAAGATTTAATGACCCATCATTTGAAAATATATAAATATTTTTTCATTTATTATTCTAATCATAGATAATATATCACGATCCTTTCTACTCAAAGCATAAAACACCTTGTTTGCTTTCCCAGGGTGGTAATGTATTGAGTAGTCATAATATTTAATCAACACCAACCATCTTCTCGGTCACATATTAAACTTTTTATGGGTAAATATATATACTTTAAACTTTTATGATTAGTATATATTTTACAATTTTATTAGTAAAGATAACGACTCTATATATTTAATGAAAAAATACCACCGGTAACTCAAAATCATGAGTCAATTAATTTTTCTCATGAACCTTCAATTGGAATGAGACATAATCTATTACCATAAAATTATGAATAAGAAAAAATCCCATATAATTCTTCAATGCATCATGATAAATCATAAACCCTTCTCTACTGTGGGGTAGTGTGAGCACAAGTGAGCTGAAAAAATTTCTCTTTAGTTCCTTGAATTTTTCTTCACATTCATAAATCCAATGGAACTTGACCCCTTCAAAGTTAACATGGTGAGTTTATTATATATCCATGAGAAATTATTTCCAAATCATTGATAATATCCTGAAAATACAATAAAACTACATGTCTTAGTCATAGTGGTTGGTTTGGGACAACGTCTAATAACTTCCATCCTTGATGGATCCACTGATATAACGTTTTTTGAGATTACATGAATCAAAAATGAAACTTTATATAGCTAAAATTTACATTTCATAATTTTCTCATACAACATATCCTTACTTTGAGTCTTTATAATAATCCTCAATTGATCATGATTCTCTTATTTTCTCTTGGAATATATAATAATATAATCTATAAATATTATCATTAACTCATCATGGTAATATATAAAGCCTTTATTAATTAAATAAATAAAAATAGTAGGGGAATTAATAAGAACAAATAACATAACTATAAATTCATTGTGTCCATAGCTTATTCAGAAGTATTTTATGGTTATGTCTACACTTTTGAACCTCTATTGATAGTATCCAGATCAAATAAAAATATTGGAAAAATATTGAGCTCCTCTTAATTGATAGAAAAACTCTTCAATATGGGAATAGGATAGTTATTCTACATTGTGTTCTTGTTAAGTTCCTGATAATCAATGCAGAGCCACATTGATATATACTTCTTCTTAGTAAAAAGAATAGATTCAAACTATGGTGATGCACATTTCCTAATGAATTATTTATCATGATCATCCTAGAATTTCTTTTTTGATTCCTCTAACTTATTTAGGGCCATTGTATATGGATATTTTTAAATAGGTTTATCCCTAAGAATAATTTATATTGAAAACTAAACTTCATGATTCGGAGGAATAATAGGAAAATATTCTAGAAATACATAAAAAATAGTCATACAATAGTCATATATTCGATGTTGAGTTTCTCCCCAAATATCTAAGAAAAATACCCCCTTTTAGTTGGAATCAGGTCCCATAAAATGGATTCAGTTTCCATTAGAAGTTCATATTTATCCTCATCATAATATATGATCATTGGTTGGATCATAATATCCAATGTGACTTCCATTCCTTGTAAATTTATATAGTATTTATATAAATAAATCCAATCCATTCCAAAAATCACATCAAATTCAACTAGAGGGAGAAAAATAAGATTTTAAAGAAGAACATTATAAAAACCCTAGTCTTTATTTCACACATAAACATAATTTATTACATAAAAACTTCACTTGATACAACATAGAATATCAAGAGGTCTAGTGTCTTTTGGGATTAGGAATATTACAAAACATCTTCAAACATAAAATGCAACATATTATTGAAAACTTCTTTTACATGACCACATCATTCCTTCATACTTAACATTGCATGGGATAACCTAATGACATGAATAATAAAAGGATGAGCTATAAATCCCAATATGGGAGTAAAAAGGAATAACATGAAAAATACATTACATTTTAGTCAATAGGCATATCAATGGAGCATAATAGAAACATGAACATAAAGGCATGATTATAACATGGAAATGTAGAAACAACATTTAACATGATTTTAGCATGAGCCAAGGCTCATTGAACATGGAGCATGAGTAAACCCTCATTAGACTTGAATTATCATGATTAAATTCTCATTGCACTTGACATATCATGATACTAATCTTTACCCAATGCATTGGAGCGCTATCAGGGCACACCCTTCTTAATCATTTCATTTCATGCATAAGTGTGTCACATGGATCATATAACATGGATTCATTAAACATAATCATTTATTACATGATAAAGGAATGTGGAATTCATACATGAAACTATATAATCAATAACTAAATGTGCATAAAGGTGAAAACCCTTGAGAGAGAAATGATCATGGTATTCACTACACAATGACTTTGGTTTGGAAAATCACGGTGTAATTTTGGCAGTATAATGACGCAACATAAGAATTCATAAAAAGGTTGATGAGAGAGAAAGGGGTGTATAATCATATTTACATGAAATGGACAGTATGTTGGTCATGTAGATACATGTACCAAAATATATAATGGAATTTATATTCATAATACAAAATAATTTCTTGAATATAAATGAGGAGAGAGAAACTCCTTATGGAATTTTAGCATGGTAACAGGTGTACATGAGAGGAATTAATGAGAGAGAAAGAGGTATATCATCATTAAAAAAATAAAGAGGGAAATATAAAGAGGTGAAAAATCATACCCCAACATTTTTAATTAAAAAAATGGTATAACAAAATAATGAAATTTGGAGAAATGAGAAAGGAAGAAATCCATTACATGGAAATGTGATCCCTAAGGCTTAAGAGGGGCTTGAGATAGGCTTCTTGGGAGCACGGGGTGCCTTGGGAGGATTCTAGAGAGAGGAGGGCAGGGGTTGATCGAGATCCAAAGGCTTTGAGTGAAGATGAAGTGCGATCTTGTGTGTGTTTATATAGGAAAAGTGAGGGAATTCTTTATTATTTAGGTTTTGGACACCACACATTAAACTAATCAAAACCACAAACCATCCCAAGGTTTTTATAAGGACCCAACCTTAAAACATTACATAATCTTGAATTAAATGGATAATTCACATTGAGGATCTTTTCAGGTTTAGAGTTTTAGAGAATTAGGCCATAACTATTAAATTACATCTCAAAAATTACAAAGTAGACACTTCTAATCAATTTAATTTTTTTTTCATAAAATAAAAACTCTTAAAAAAAGAGTCATGTTTAGTTCCTTGTTTTAGACAACATGACTTTTCCTTGATCCCATCCTTGACCCTATTCATCTTTTAGTATTGTGAAAAACATTTCAAAACTTTGGATGAGCATAAAAAGCTTAGTAAGGGTTATAAAACAAAGAAAGAAAACATTAGTTCATCAATAAATAAAAAACATAAGCTCTTTAACATACCTCATGAAATCATAAGATTTATGAATAATAGATAGTAATCACAAATCATAAAGGTAACTTGTGGAATCCATAACATACTTATGTTGTAGCTTTCATAGCTATGTAGGGAGTTACATTTGGAATACCCATCATAGTATATTCCCTAAATCTTTTATAAAAAGGTTCCCTTTGAATGAATTTAAAAGTAAAAGGTTTTTATACACTTTATAAAAGAAAGTCATGTAAAAAACAAAATATGTCTCAATGAAAGGAGATTGAGACGAAGTCCCTTACCTCGTGTCCGACTAGACCCGTTCATTCTTTAATATCATGAATAATAAACTAAAGTTAATTTATACTTTATTAAGAACCTTTTTAAAGTTTATTATTCCTTTTATATCACTTATTTCCATGTTATAACAATTATGTAATCATTTAAGTTAATAATAGTCATTTTGTCGATATTTGGTACTTGAGTCAAAAATGAACTTCTTATATTTACAAGTTGTACATGTGGTCAAAATTACATTATCTCCAGAATGATATTCATTATTTAGATATCATATATATCCAGTGTATATATGTATTTATAATATTACATAACATTTAGAGATAAGAAATGAAATGCACCATTCATGGAGACGATAAGCCGTACGTATGCATGAACGCTACTTTTATTTATATTTTGTATTTAATGGAATGAAAACTAAATGATAAATGGTCATATTATAATTATACTATAATATCATATATAATTTTAGTAACGCCATCCTTTATAAATTCCATGTATGGTATGAACGAGTCATATCACTTTGAGGGGGCGGTAGTCCACACTTCCTCAAATGTAATTATCGTATTTACGCATTATGAAAACCATAAAGGTATGATATAAATGAAAAAAATACATAAGTATAGAGATAATATAAATATAATATATATAACATATAAATACATTTCCATCATAATGTCCGCCATAAGAGTCAGTAATAGATAATTGAACAATTATCGTTTTGTGAGGCGTTAGTTCGCCGTCCACAAGAACAGTATGTTCTTTACCAATTAGATAGAGGTGTGTGTAAGTGTAGTTCAAATCCTTATCATAAAAATAACATAGTATATTGAGTATAATGTTTTTGTTATAAAATAAAGGAATAAAAAGAGTTTAGGTGGTTGGAGAAGTAAAATAAAATAAAAGAACTTAAGAGAAGATGTTACCTTTAAATCGGGTAACTCCCTTTGGTTTGAACCAAAAGGATTTCTTGAAGTGGATTCTGCCTAAGGTAAGGCTTATAAGTGGAATAAGGGGATATTTAGATTTTATTTTGTCATAGTTTGGAAGATACAAGTGGCCTGAGACGTGTGAGTAATGAGTTAGAGGTGAGGGATTTTTATAAGGGGGAGGAGGGGATCTTTAGGAAAGTTTGAAAATATTATTTTATTATATAATGATTTTCGGTTTCTAAAGGCCAAAAACTTATTTAAGTCGAAGGTAAGATGAATATTTTTAGAAATAAAATCATCCAATAAGAATTGGATAGGTTTTGGATATTTTTTTAATCTTTATAATCTTATTTATTTAAATCTTTCTTTAATGAGGTAAACACTACATCATTATTGTATTATAAATAATTTTATTTATTTGATGTATAAAAATTATAAATAAAATACCATGATGTGGGAAATATTTTTATATTTCTAATGAATATTTATAGTCAAATATATCAATTATATAACCCCACATTAAAATTGTTTAAGCAAAACAATACTTGTTAATGATATTTTTATTTTTACTTTAAATAAAAAGTAATTTATGTCATTATCTCACCCAAATGGATTTCAAAGGCCAAAAATCTCACCCAAGGATTGTATTTGTCATCCATGATTCATCCAATAATGTCATGATAAGTTTTAAGGTAATTTTATATTATTATAATATTATTTTTACCTTGAATTACCCTATTTACCTTTAACAACGGTAAATAAAAGTCAAAAGTTACTATTCACCAAAATTTATTTTCATCTTATTTAATCAAATTTTACTTACTAATAAAAACCATGTATGGCATATTTTTAAAATTCAATTCACAGAAGCGGTAAAATTTCATTTAAATGAAGAAGTCAGTTTTCAACTACTACTTAGTGTTTTCACTATTCATAAAAAATTGAAGTTTTTCAAAAAAATACAAAAAAATCAGCTTAATATATATCTGATATTCCAAATTAAAAAATGATATCTATTTTACTAAATTCAAAACATAGAAGTTTATTTAATGAATTTAAAATTAATTCTCGTTTTCAAAACAAAAAGTGTGTTTTTAAGAAATAATAACTATCAAAAGATTGACACTTGTTTATGTCCAATTTCAAAGTGAAATTACTTCCAATAACCAAAATTGGATTAAATGGTAAAAATATAATCTAATTACAATTTAAAAATAATTAAAAATAAAATATAACCACATAAATAAATTAGATTAATAGGTAGTTTTGAATTAAAATACAAAATTTTTCACTATTCATTAAAAAATGAATTTTATCAGAAAAATACCAAAAATTTACCCAAAGTAAATTTTGATATTACAATTCTAAAGAAGATTTTATTTTTTCAAATAGAACATATAAATGTGACAAAAAATATATTTAAAAATGGTTTTCTATTAAAAGGTGGTAAATCGACCCATTAATGAATATTATAGTATTTATGCTTAAAATTGGATTCTTTCTTTTTTTAAGCCTATAATTTTTTTGGATAAATGTAAATTTTTTTAACAAACATGTATAATCATATTGTATTTAGTTCTATTCATTCCTGCCAATAGAACGAATATGCATTAACTAATATTTAAAATAATATTATATTATTATTTTTTAGCATGATCCAATGTTGTGTGCACTATAAGATTTCAAAGAAACCCATTATTGCGTATCAGGTATACCATCGAACATAGAATCCCCTTTAAAGTAAAAATAATATTTAATTTAAAAATATTAATAAATATGAAAATGTATTATTATTTATTTAATTGGGATGTTACATCCTTCCCCCCTTTTGGAAATTGCGTCCTCACAATTTTTATTCACTTATCAAATAAGTGGGGGTATTTATCCCTCATATCATTTTAAGATTCCCACATTTCCTCTTCAACCATACAGTTTTTCCACAAAAAGATTTACCTGATGCATTAACTTATTCTGCAACACTTTCTCTCTTTGATCAAGAATATGGACTAGTTATTCCTCATAAGAGAGATTCTCTTCCAATTTAACTACCTATGGGCTCAAAACATGAGATGAATATGGCATATACTTTCTCAACATTGAAACATGAAAAACATTGTGTGCTTGGGATAAACTTGGAGGTAAAGCAACTCTATATGAAACTGATCCAACTTTATCCAGGATTTCATAAGGTCCAATGAACCTCATACTCATATTTCCATTCTTAAAAAAACACATCACACTTTTCCGTGGATAAACTTTGAGAAAGACATGATCACATAACTCAAAATAAAGATCCTTCCCCTGGTTATCCGCATAACGTTTCTGCCTGCTCTGAGCTGTTCTCATGTGCTTCTGAATCAACTGAACTTTTTTTGCCATCTCTTCTACCAATTCTGGTCCCATCAACTTTCTTTCATCTAATTCATCCCAAATAGCTGGAGTTTGACACCACTTCCAATATAATGTCTCAAATGGAGCCATTTGTATACTAGAATGAAAACTGTTATTATAAGAAAATTCATCCAAAGAAAGATGTTGGTCCCAACTTCCCTGGTAATCCATTGAACAAGCATATATAATATCCTCAAAGGTCTAAATTGTTCATTCTGAATTCCCATTTGATTGAGGATGAAAAGCGGTACTAAAATTTAATTTAATACCCAATTACTTCTGAAGGCCTTTCCAAAAGTTAGAAATAAACCTGAGATCATGATCAGATACAATAGAGAGGGGAACTCCATGCAACCTAACTATCTCTTTAACATACAACCAAGAAAGTTGATCTAGAGACAAAGTATCTCAAATAGGAAGAAAATGATAAGATTTAGTCAATCGATCAATAATAACCCAGATTGCATTATTAAGTCAAGATGTCTTTGGTAATCCCAAAATGAAGTCCCAGGATATATTTTCCCATTTCCACTCTAGCACCGGTAAAGACTGAAGAATCCCTTTAGGTAACTGTCACTCTTCTTTAAACTATTGACAAGTCAAAAACTTCATAGTAAAGTCAATAAAATCTCTTTTCATTCTATCCCACCATTAATACTCTCTAAGATCTCTGTACATATTATTATTTCTAGGATGGACTAAAAACGGAGAACTATGAGCTTCACATAATAACTCTTTATTCAGCTGTGAATCACAAGGCACACATAATATTTTACCAAACCTCAAAACACAATCATTATCAATGTTAAAATCAGGCAAATCACCCTTCTAAACCAACTCTACCTTTTTCTACAACTCACTATCTTCCTTCTGTGCTTTCTCAATTATGTCTGACAGAGATGATTTCACTGACACCTGAAACAAAATAGAGGAATTTCCTACACCAATAAATTCTATGAAAAAGTTCATGATGTCTTTAATCAAAGGATCTTATTCCAAATGTAACATGGTTAATGTAGCATTACTTTTTTGACTCAAATCATTATCCACTTTATTTTCTTTTCCCATAAGGTAATGGATCATGCAATCATAATCCTTGATTAATTCCATCCATCTCCTCTGTCTCATGTTTAATTCTTTCTGAGTGAATATATACTAAAACTTTTATGGTTAGTATATATTTAACATTTTACTCCATACAAATTATGCAACCAAAATTTTAAAGCAAAAAAATAGCATCTAATTACAAATCATGGGTCGGGTAATTTAACTCATGAGGTTTCAACTGACATGAAGCATAAACAATTACCTGATCATTCTGCATTAGGACACAACCAATTACTTTCAATTAAGCATAACTATAGATAAAAAACTCACCATTTATGGAAGTTAGTTCCAAAACTAGATCATTCACCAATCTTCTTTTCCATTCCTGAAACCAATCATCACATTATTTTGTCGAAATGAACATAACACCTTTTCAAGTTAACTTAGTCTGTGGGCTAGATAACCGTGAATTGTTTTCAACAAACCTCCAGTAATAACCTCCCAAACGAAGAAAAATATGGTTCTTGGTTATATTTGTGGGTCTTGGCAATTATTCAACAATATTTGTTTTACCAGGATCAACAATTATGCCATTTTTTGAAACAATGTGACCAAGGAATGAAATTTGTTATAAACAAAACTCACACTTACTGAATTTCCCATACATTTTATTTTCTTTTAAGGTTTGTAAGACAACCCTTAAATGAATTTCATGGTTCTATTTACTTTTAGAATAAACCAAAATACCTTCAATTAACACAACCACAAACTTATCCATGAACTCATGGAAAATTCTATTCATAAGATCCATGAATACAACAAGTGCATTGGTTAAACCAAAAGGCATAACTAAATATTTATAATGGCCATATCTAGTATGAAACATGGCCTTCAGAATGTATTATTACTTTACTTTCAACTGATGGTACCCCAAACTCAAATCAATCTTCAAAAAATACTGAGCTCCCTGGAGCTGATCAAAGAAATCTTTGATATGAGGAAAATGATACTTGTTCTTAATAGTGATGTTATTCAATGCTCTATAATCAATGAAAAGTCTCATTGAACCATATTTATTTTTAGCAAACAAGACAAGAGCACCCCATGATGATGTGCTAGTTCAAATGAAACCTTTATATAATAACTCCTAAAATTGATTCTTTAACTCTAAAAGTTCAATTTGAGCCATTCGATAAGGGGGTTTTGAAATTGTATTAGCATCATGAACTAAGTGAACAATAAATTCAACTTCCCGATCAAGTATAATACTAGGAAACTCATTAGAAAAAACATCAAGGTACTCATTTACCACTAGAAAATCATTAATATGAACAGTTCCTTTGTTTTCAACAATATATGCAAGGTTACATTCATTTCCATCTTTTATTAGTTTCTCAGCTTCCTGATATGTTATCAAAATTAAGGGTTCATTATTGTACACAAACTGAAAATATTTCTAAAAAGAGTCCTCTTTTTCTCAACAATCAATCTTAGCATGATAGATAGAAAGATAATCCATACCCAAAATAACATCACGCTCTACTAGAGAAAAAAAATAAGGTTTGTAGGTAGATTCTTTCTACACACAAGGAAATGAAGGTTATTATAATTTATTTTTTGTATCAACATTTCCTCTCGGTGTTTTTACCATAAGTTCAGGATTTATATATTGATATGGAATTCCCAATTTACTAGAAAACTTCTAAAAAATGAACGAATGTGTAGACCCTGAATCAAAAAACACCTTGGAATAATCTGAACAAACGAGCAATGTACCTGATACTACTTCATTTGAGGAACAAAATCTACTGATGTAGTTGAAAAGGATTTCACCACCCCTTTCTACTTGTAGTCTGTTTTCTTTCCCTCAGTTGCATTATTTTTTGGAAAATTATTTTTATAATGACCCATTTCATTGCACTTAAAACATTTTACTAATTCTAAATCAGATTTTGTCTTACCATCACCTTGATCATTTCTAGTGAAATTAAAAGCCTTATTTCCCATTTAACCACATTAGTTGAACTTTCCAGAATTAAAAATACATTCCCCATCATGATTTTTACCACAATTTTCACAAACTATAAACTTAAGTTTCCGACCATCAGACTTTTTTTGAAGATTTCTTCCCTTTCATATGCCACATCAACCACTTATTCTGTTATTTTTCAAAGAACACCTGATCATTAGAAAAATCCATTTTCACCTTCTCCGCACATTGAAAAAGTTTTATATTTCTTTTGAACCCATGAGAAGATAAATCCCTTCGATAATTTGGCTTTAATCCTAAGTAAAAATGGTTGATTTTACTATCAAAATCTCATATGAAATTTGGAGCATACCTTTCCAGTCGAGTGAATTTTTCTTCATAAGGAGTCATTAAGTAATCCTCAGCCTCAATTATAGGAATTTTTTTCCATCATAAGATCAACCACCTTTGGAAAATATTTCTCAAGAAACATACCTTTGACTTTATCCTAATCAAGAGCATCAATCTCCTCACTATACCTTATATTTTTCACCTCCAACCACCACTGATCGGTTTCACCTTCAAAACGGTAAAAATGAAAGACTAACATTTTGATGTTTTGAACACCCAAAGAAATCAAAAATCATATCCAGTGCTTTAATCAACCCTTCAGCTAACACAGGGTTAGATGATCCTCTGAATGATGGGGGATGTTGCCTCATGAAATTATCCACTACTGACATGTTCCTCTATGGTTGATCTGAAAGATCTCATGGATGGATACCGCCACCATTTATAACTTTAATTAACTATTCCATCACTGCAAAAAACTTTTTAGTTCAGACTCCGACCATCTCAGGTTGCTAATATGGAAGGTCGTCTTCCTCCTGATTTCTTCCTGTCATAGCTTCCCTGTTTCCTCTGCGAAAAACCATTTTGAACACAGAAATATATTAGGTGAAGCAACATGGTAATCTGTAAATGATATATCATTTCAATCTTAACATAAATTAATTTATGGACATTAATTTAACAATATTATAACTCCTAAAGTTGTCTAAACCGACCTTTGATACGAATTATAAGGACCCAGCCTTAAAATATTACATAATCTTGAATTAAATGGATAATTCACATTGAGGATCTCTTCAGGTTTATAATTTTAGAGAATTAGGCCATAACTATTAAATTACATCTCAAAAATTACAAAGTAAACACTTCTACCTAGTTTCCATTTTTTTTTCATAAAATAAAAACTCTTAAAAAAAGATTCATGTCTAGTTATATGTTTTAGACGGCCTGACTTTTCCTTGATCCCATCCTTGACCCTATTCATCTTTTAGTCCTGTGATAAAAATTTCAAAACTTGGGATGAGCATAAAAAGCTCAGAAAGGGTTACAAAAAAAAGAAAAAAACATTACTTCATTAGTATATACATAACATAATCTCTTTAACATACCTCATGAAATCATAAGATTTATGAATAACACTTAGTAATCACAAATCATAGAGGTAACTTGTGGCATCCATAACATACTTACTTTGTATCTTTCACAACTACGTAGGGAGTTACATTTGGAATACCCATCACAATATATTCCCTAAATATATTAGGAGAAACATTCACATTTACCTCCATCACATTACCCAATGCATTAGAGAGCTATCTTGGGCTCACCCTCCCTAGGTTTATCATGGAACCACCTATATATGTAAACAATACCCAAGAACCATAACATATTCATAACATATAAAAAAAATATAAAGGAAAGATAACATTTACCCATTTCAATCATAATATATCATTTAAATATATTAACATAAAAAATACATTATCAAAACCATTTTCAATACCAAAATACATAAAAGAGTATATTCTATTTATTTTCGTTTTAAAAAAATTATGGCTTGTTAAGGAATCCAATGATCAAAAAATACTCACGGTGACGGAAAAGGTTGTTATCACCGCTTAAGTTAAAAGAAACATTCTTTTTTGTCATTTAGTAAAACCCCTTGTAGAAAAAGACTCACGTTGAATGAAATGAAATGTCAAAGGTTTTTATACACCTTATAAAAGAAAGTCGTGGATAAAACAAAATGTGTCTCAATGAAAGGAGATAGAGATGAAGTCCCTTACCTCGAGTCCGACTTGACCCGTTCATTCTTTAATCTCCTGAATAATAAACTAAAGTTAATTTATAATTGATTAAGAACATTTTTAAAGTTTATTATTCCTTTTATATCTTTTATTACCATGTTATAAACATTATGTAATCATTTAAGTTAATAACATATGTTTTGTCGATATTTGGTACTTTAGTCAAAAATGAACTTCTTATATTTACAAGTTGTCCATGTGGCCAAAAGTCCATTATATCCAGAATTATATTAATGATTTAGATATCATATATATCATATATATCAAGTATATATATGTATTTATAATATTACATAACATTTAGAGATAAGAAATGAAATGCACCCTTTATGGAGACTGTAAGCCGTACGTACGCATGAACGCTACTTTCATTTATATTTCGTATTTAATGGAATGAAAAATTAATGATAAATTGGAATATTATAATTATATTATAATATCATATATAATTTTAGTAACTTCATCCTTTATACATTCCACGTATGGCATGAACGAGTCATATCACTTTGAGTGGGCGGTAGTCCGCACTTCCTCAAATGAAATTACGTATTTACCCATTATGGAAACCACAAAAGGTATGATATAAATGAAAAAATACATAAGTATAAAGAAAATATAAATATAATATATATCACATATAAATACAGTTCCATCTTAATGGCCACCATAAGAGGTGGTAAGAGATAATTGAACAATCATTATTTTGTGAGGCGTTAGTTCACCTTCCATAGAAACCGTATGGTTTTTACCCATTAGATGGAGGTGTGTGTAAGTTTAGTTCGAATAATTATCCTAAAAACAACCTAGTATATTTATGATACTTTTTTTATAAAATAAATGAATAAAAATTGTTTAGGGGGTTGGTGAAGTAAAATAAAATAAAAGAACTTAAAAGAAGATGTTACCTTTAAATCGGGTAACTCCCTTTGGTTTGAACCAAAAGGATTTCTTGAAGTGGCTTCTGCCTAAGGTATGGATTCTAGGTGGAATAGAGGGATATTTAGAGTTTATTTTGGCATAGTTTGGAAGAACCAAGGGGATTGAGAGGTGTGGGTAATGGGTTAGAGGTGAGGGATTTTTATAATGGGGAGGAGGGGCTGTTTAGGAAAGTTTGAAAATATCATTTTATTATATTTTGATTTTTAGTTTCTAATGGTCCAAAACTTATTAAAGTTAAAGATAAGATGACTCTTTTTCAAAATAAAATCATCCAATAATAATTGTACAGGTTTTGGATATTGTTTTAATCTTTATAATCTTATTTATTTAAATCTTTCATTAATGAGTTAAACACTACATCATTATTGTTTCATAAAAAATTTTATTTATTTGATGTCTAAAAATTATAAATAAAATACCATGATGTAGGAAATATTTTTATCTTTATAATTAATATTTATCGTCAAATATATCAATATATATCCCCATATTAAAACGATTTTAGAAAAATAATATATGTTTATGATATTTTTATTTTTTACTTTAAATAAAAAGTTATTAATGTCATTATCTTACCCAAATGGAATTAAAAGGACAAAAATCTCAAACAAGGATTGTATTGGTCATACATGATTCATCCAATAAGGCCAGGACAAGTGTTAATGTAATTTTATATTATTATAATATTATTTTTACCTTGAATTACCCTATTTACCTTTAACTACGGTAAATAAAAGTCAAAAGTTACTATTCTCTAAAATTTATTTTCATCTTATTGAATCACATTTTACTTACTAATAACAATATTTTATGTCGGATTTTCAAAATTCAATTCACAGAGGCAGTAAAATTTCATTTAAATGAAGAAGTCAGTTTTTTAACTACTATTCAGTGTTTTCACTATTCATAAAAAATTTACGTTTTTCAGAAAAATACCAAAAATTCATCCTAAGATATATTTGATATCCCAAATTTTAAAATGATGTCTATTTTACCAAATTAAAAACTTATAATTTTCATTAATTAATTTAAAATTAATTTCTGTTGTCAAAACAAAAAGCGTGTTTTTAATAAATAATAACTAACAAAAGATTGGCCCTTGTTTTTGTCTAATTTCAAATTAAAATTACTTCCAATGACCAAAATTAGATTAAATTGTAAAAATATAATCTAATTAAACTTTATAACCAATTAAAAAGATAATATATCCTTATAAATAAATTATATTTAAAGGAACTTTTGAATTAAAATACAATTTTTCACTATTCATTAAAAAAATGAATTTTATCAGAAAATACCAAAAATTTACCCAAAGTATTTTTTTATGTTCAGATTCTAAATAAGAATTTTATTTTTTCAAATAGAAAATATAAAAGTGACAAAAAATATATTTAAAAATGGTTTTCCATCAAAAGGCAGTAAATCGACCCTTAAAGAATATTAGAGTATTTATGCTTAAAACTAGATTCATTCTTATTTTAAGCCTCTAAAATTTATTATATAAATGTAAAAATATTTAACAAACAAGTATAATCATATTGTAGTTAGTTATATTCATTCCCATGAATAGAACAAATAGGTGTTAACTATCATTTAAAATAATATTATAAGATTTATGAATAACACATAGTAATCAAAAATCATAAAGGTAACTTGTGGAATCCAAAACAAACTTATATTGTAGCTTTAACAGCTACATAGGGAGTTACATTTGGAATACCCATCACAATATATTCCCTAAATATCTTAGGAGAAACATTCATGTTTACCTCTATCACGTTACCCAATGCATTGAAGAGCTATCTCAGGCTCACCCGCCCTAGGTTTATCATGGAACCACCAATATACGTAAACAATGCCCAAGAACCATAACATATTCATAACACACAAAACAAATAAAAAGGAAAGATAACATTTATGGATTTCAATCATAATATATCATTTAAATATATTAACATAAAAAATCAATTATCAAAACCATTTTTAATACCAAAATATGTAAAAGAGTATATTTTATTTATTTTCCTTTTAAAAACATTATGGCTTGTTAAGGAATCCAAAGATAAAATAATACTCGCGGTGGTGGAAAATGTCATTGTCACCGCTTACATTAAAAGAAACATTATTATTTTTTCATTTAGTAAAACCCCTCATATAAAAATATTCCTATTGAATGAAATGAAAAGTCAAAGGTTTTTATACACTATATAAAAGAAAGTTGTGTATAAAACAAAAATATATCTCAATGAAAGGAGATTGAGATGAAGTCCCTTACCTCGTGTCCAACTTGACCTGTTCATTCTTTAATATATTGAATAATAAACTAATATTAATTTCTACTTGATTAAGAACATTTTTCAATTTTATTATTTCTTTTATATCACTTATTACCATGTTATAAACATTATGTAATAATTTAAGTTAATAACAACCATTTGTTCGATATTTGGTACTTGAGTCAAAAATGAACTTCTTATATTTACAAGTTGTCTATGTGGTCAAAATTACATTATCTCCATAATTATATTCATTATTTAGATATCATATATATCATACATATGTGGTATATATATGTATTTATAATATTACATGACATTTAGAGATAAGAAATGAAATTCACCATTCATGGAGACGGTAAGCCGTACGTACACATGAAAACTACTTTTATTTATATTTCATATTTAATGGAATGAAAACATAAAGATAAATGGGAATATTACAATTATAGTATAATATCATATATAATTTTAGTAACTCCATCCTTTATACATTCAACATATGGCATAAACGAGTCATATCACTTTGAGGGGGCGGTAGTCTGCACTTCCCCAAATGAAATTATCGTATTCACCCATTATGGAAACCATAAATGTATTCTATAAAGGAAAAAATACATAAGTATAGAGACAATATAAATATAATATATATCACATATAAATACAGTTCCATCTTAATGGCCACCATAAGATGCGGTAGGAGATAATTGAACAATCATCGTTTCGTGAGGTGTTAGTTCGCCATCCACAAAAACATTATGTTCTTTACCCATTAGAAGGAGGTGTGTGTAAGTGTAGTTCGAATACGTTTCATAAAAACAACCTAGTATATTCAGGATACAGGTTTTGTTATAAAATACTGGAATAAAAAGAGTTTAGTGGGTTGGAGAAGTAAAATAGAAGAAAATAACTTAAAAGAAGATATTACCTTTAAATTGGGTAACTCCCTTTGGTTTGAACCAAAAGGATTTCTTGAAGTGTCTTATGCCCAAGGTAAGGCTTATAGGGGGAATATAGGGATCTTGAGAGATTATTTGGGTAGAGGTTGGAAGAGCCAAGGGGCTTGAGAGGTGTGAGTAATGGGTTAGAGGTGAGGGATTTTTATAAGGGGGAGGAGGGGCTCTTTAGGAAAGTTTGAAAATATTATTTTATTATATAATGATTTTTGGTTTCTTAAGGTCAAAAACTTATTGAAGTATAAGATAATATGATTCTGTTTTGAAATAAAATCATTGTCATGACCTGTCCCCTGGGGCCCGTGCCGTGACTACCCCAAGCCCGCCTTCCATAGGTCAGGGGCTGGCGACTAGCATCGAAAGGCGTATTCCCTAAAACTGAGAAGACATTGCCTTTATATCCTATAAACATAGACAACCAATCACATAGAAAGATATGAACACAAGTAAACTATATAGTAAAAAAAGTGTGTATAGTAAATAAAAGGTGCCATATTACAAGCCCAACTGGAAAGTACAGAGAAAACTGGAAAGTACAAGTAAACTGAAACTACTCTTGTGAACACCTGCCAAGGATCCTACCTGAAGGGTAGGTACAGATATCGAATGGTTGTCTCTGCAGTATGCCTCATCTAAGGTCCACATCTGAGCTACCTCATATCCTAATACTCTCATCCTCAGTCAGTATTTTCCTTCTTCTGCACCAAACAAAACAAGGTGCGGGCGTAGCCCGTGCAAGGGTGAGTATAACGATACTTAGCAGGGACCCCGAGACCCTCAAAGGTCTCAAAAAATACCCAAAGGATAAACCAAAAATCATGAAAAAAACTTTCAAACCTACTTAGGTATATGCCCTTTCATATACCTGGGTTATCAAGTAAACCCATCTCATTCATGAGGAAACACAAGGCCCAACTCATTAGCTCAAAGATCAACTATTCAATGAAGGAAAGAATAACACTAAGGTAACACAACAAAGGTAGGTACCAAAAAGTTAACACCACATAGAAGAATACCACGAAGGTATCACCATGAAGAAAAGTACCCCACAAGTATGCCACATAGAAGAATACCATAAAGGTATCACCATGAAGGTAAGTACCACACAAGTATGCCACAAAGAAGAATACGACAAAGGTATCACCATGAAGGAAAGTAACACATAGGTATGCCACACAGAAGAATATCACAAAGGTATCACCACAAAGGAAAGTAACACATAGGTACGCCACACAGAAGAATACCAAAAAGGTATCACCACGAATGAAAGTACCACATAGGTATGCCACACAAAAGAATACCACCAAGGTATCACCGCGAAGGTAATGACTTAGATCACACCAGATATAAAATAGGTATGGTAGTAATGATGATTATATGTAACTACTAAATCATCTTACTTTGTTAGGAGGCTGACCCACGTAGTATCCTAAATCATCAGACCCACATTGGATCCTAAATAATCATACCCACATAGGATCCTAGTACATCATCAGACTCACATAGGATCCTAGTACAAAAGACCCATGTAGGATCCTAGATTATTCACATGTGGATTCCTAGAGAGGATCCAAGTGAGACCCTCAAACACAGACCCACAAAGGATCCCAAGTCAAAGAACCACATAGGATCCTTTTCTCATGTTTTAGCTAACAACAGGGTTCCCGCACTAAGCTCGCTTGATTATGGGAGGGTAAGCTCCTCATTACACATGTCGATACTCCAACTACTTTGAAGTACCATGAATAAGTATACCAAAGTAAATACATGAAAAAGGGGTCCCAACGCAACAGACAGTGCATCAATCAGATGATCGGTCTATAAGATATTATACTTTTAGTCCCAAGGGCCCAATTAGATTTGTGTTTGATCCAACCCAGCCATACCCAAACTTTATCGAAAACCAAAGTGGGGTATACCAAAAGAACCATCTCAATAAAAGTTTCCCAATTCCATAGACGGTTAATCAAATAGATGCTCGTGGCTCTAGATATGGTCGAAAGAAAGAAAAGGGTCGAAGTTGGTTTGAGTCCGGTCTGACCCGGCCTGGGCCAACCGTCCTCATCCGTGTGGCGCGGTCGCGCGCCGTGCCTTCGCTGGTGGCTGACAGAGAGACGGACTCCCTCCCATCACTACTGCTGAACAAGGCTGTGGCTCCTGCATGCCGGGCAGTGTGGACGTGAGTCGTCATCCGCTTCACCTGGCCGACCGGAGTGCCGGCCGCCGTCCTTGCTCCGCCACGACTGACGGGTCGTGACTCTTCTTCGATGACGCGGTTATGCCGCCGCCGTCTTCATGGCCAGTCATGGTGATGGCTGCTGCTCACGAGTCCCACCGGTGCTAATATCTAACACCAGTATTCATACTTCTCCATCATGAAGAACACATCAAAAACCATAAAGGATTGCGTAGAGGTTGGTCCATGTTCGTTTGGCCCGTACCCTCTGCGTTAGAGCAGTACCAAGCGGCTTATTGTTTCTTGAATCATGAAGAACATCAAGAACAAGTAAGGGGGTATTCAAAACAACAAACCCTACAAGATAACCTGCAAAAACCTTCACAAAGATGAAAGAATCGCGGGTCAACCTGTTAGTTGGTTGACCCGCTTTCTTCGTATAAATTCAAGAACGGGAAGGATAAAAATAAAAAATGCTCAAACGAAATAACCCCCTACCTAAAGTTCGTTGGAGAGAATCCGCGTTTGAGGAAGTGTCAGCATTCATAATCCCCCACAACTAACCTCCAACGATGTCACTCGTTCTTCGATATCTGATTTTGGGTTTCGGTGCCACTCGTCACCTCCCGCTAGTACGGGATCCGTCCTCAAAGGATTTAGCATCACTGCAGTTTGTCAGCACTTCATTGCTTAGCGAAGTAGTGCCAACACCTCTCCCCAAACTCCATATAAATAGGAGAGGGGAAGGGTGTGAAATGTTCATGGGATCAATGGAGGCCCATTAATTAGGAACCTTCCTAGTTCCCCAACGATATGGTTACTTATAATTTAATGGTCAATCCATTTATTGGCTTGACACATCTTCAGTCCCACATTACCGCTCGTCTATTGGAGGAATAGAATAACAATAAAATAATAAGGTTATTTTATTTATTCTATTAAAAAGTTCCAAAAAACTAAATTTTTATCCAGACCTACTGCGGTTGAAGTGAAGGTCTCCTTAAGATAATTTCAGTGCTATAAGTTCAACGGTGCCCTTGAATTTCAATTCCTAGTACCGATTCAAAAGTTATATAACACCGCTCATGTGTTTACTGAACGTACAAGAAAAAAAAGTTCCGAAAAATTATAACAGTCACCATTGAGTCACTCCAGTCGAGGTTAGGCTCTGCCTAAGTGAAATACGCCCCAAAAAACCCAACGGTACTCCTGTTTTTTCAATCAGAATTACCATTTAGAAGTTATGAATTTTATAGTAAAATAATTGTTACTTAATTATTTTATTTACTGGAATAAACTAACTTTTACTGGTGGCCCGCGCTGAGGAATATTAGTATCTACCTAAAGACAGAATACCCTCATGAGTTTAGAAATGGTCTCTGATTTTCAATCCAAGTTACCATTTGTGATTTATAAGCATTTGAAAAATAAAATAATTTATTTAATTATTTTAATCACGATTATTCCATTTTTGGGTTTTCTCACAGGAGGCTCATGCTGACTAAACTTAATTCGCGCCTAGGGTAAACCCCCCATCATGAATTCAATGGTGCCCTTGGATTTCTAATCCGAGTTACCGTTTAAGAGTTATTCAACTTTTTCAGGAAAACTGCTTACACACGCTAATTAAAGCATAACAAAATTTCGACGGATCATTCCGGGCCCTCTGGGCCTCGGAATCACACACTGTCAGATTTTTTGTTCTCTAAATAATTCCATATAATTAAAAAAAATTATATGGAAATTCTGGGACATTACATTCTCTCCACCTTAGGGAATTACGTCCTTCAAATCCAAAATAAAGGCAAAACGACAAAAAGAGGGTACAGAGCACGAATTTGAGCCTCCTGCTCCCATGTTCTATCCTGGAGGTTACCATGATGCCATAGTATGCGCACCAGAGGTATCAACTGCCCACAAAGGACCCAATCATTTCGATCCTCAATCTCTACTGGAACCTCCATAAATGGAGCCCTATTGTCTAAGTCCAACTCGATGTGGTCGATGATGTGAGATTGGTAGTGAACGTATCCCCTCTACTGGGATACGTGGAAGAAGTCACATAACCTCTCCAACTACAGTGGAAGATCCAAGAGGTATTGACACACACTTGTCATAGGGAGTGGCAAAACAATTATTTTCTAAGTTAAAATGCAGTAATGTGGTTGACCTAGGATGTCTCCCGAAGAGGAGTGCACACAAAATAGTTTGACACTTTAAAATGAGAGTAAAAATGTTGTGTTTTTTAAAGGAAATTTGAATTTCAAATGATTGAAAAACTATGATATTAAAAAGGATTATTAGGTCGGGGTCAATTTCCCAATTTTCATACTATCCTTGTTCAATTAAATTCAAACCTCTTCTTATAATTTGATTAAAGTGAGTTTCCACAATCATTTTATTCTCACTTCCTTGGTGAAATTATGATGGGGAGAGAAAACCTTACCAAGATCTCGGTTTGGTCAAATATCCTTCCATGTTCAAGATAGTTGTATTGAATGCCCTAAGTTAACATGGGAAATACCCAATCAGGTCTTGTTTATCCCAAAAAATCAAGAACATTCACTAACCCTTTTACACGTACTGACGATCATCGAGTACTTCACCACTAATTCCCAGTCTATTCCATCGTATATGAACCAGAAATTAGTGGGAGGGAGATAATGATTATTTTACCAAGTAAATAATCAATAACGGAATTAAAATTCAAGAATGATCGCACTTGATAATAAAATTTGCTATATGAAATTGAAAAAAACTTTTAAGAAGAAAGAAATTTCATTCAATTACGTCCAAGAACTCAACCATTACAAAATAGAAAACCAACACTTCCCCAAACACTCAAAATGTTTACCCCACCATGGTAAGGGTAACTGAGATAAATGGGAAAGAATAAGGCTTTATAAAACTATGGAAAATAAAATAAATAAAAGAAAAAGACGAAAAGTTATCCTCCTTGGTGCCTTCAAAGGAATGAGATGCAATGAGAGATGCTTTGAGAGGGAGGAGCTCTACTCCTTTTATAGCCATAATTTGTCCCCCGAATATTGATGATTTTTAGCCCCATTAAATGAAATATTCATGCATTTCACCCTTATTGAATGTTTTTAATAATTTTCTTGGACGTTTCCCCTAAAAATATCAGTAGATTTGGACACGTATTCCAAGAGTTAATCCCAGTTTATTATCACAATTTATTCTGTCCAGTCATACTCGCCAAATCGAAAAACTCCAGATTAGGATGCTTTAATGACCCTTAAAATGGACAATTAACATAGTCTTCCTTTCATGAAATATGTTACAAAACTCCTTGCACATCCACTCACTGAATTTCACAACAATTGGGACCACCAAGAATGAGTTTGGGACCCCACACAAAAACATGGAAGATATGTAAATAGTTTTCATGCTCCCACTTGTGAGCTTCTTTTGAGATTCCATATGACCGATTTAGCTTTTGTTCTAAAAGGATGAAATGAATCCATGGATGGGTAAACTCTGTAAAAGAAATATTTTTTCAATTTGGATTAGTGTAGAAAAATTTATGGCTAAAAAACAAAAATAATTTAAAATAGTTAAAAATACGAAAAGGGCCATTTTTACTATTAAGCTCAAAATATTACCAATATCATAAAAATTCAGTAATTAATCTTAAAGTAACACTTTGGTGGGATTTAAAAAAAAAATTCAATGTAAATTAATTGAAAATATTTTCTCTATCAATTACCCCACACTTAGCACTTGGACTCCTGGATAAGTAAACATCAAAATCAAATCAAATCAAATCCAAAACACATATCAATGAGATCTACCAAATCCATACCAAGAAACAAAAAGATATCATACCTCTTCAAAAACAATTATTTCAAGTTCTCCATTTTAGATTATTTAATATATTTTCACTTCATTTCTTATCCGATGCACACAAAACACCTACCTCACATGAATTTTCTCTTATCTTACAAATGTAAATGTTCAAAGAGGTTTTTCTAATCCAAACTCACATAAGAGTCACCGTATAATTGATCAATTCATACTAATCTACCTAATGTGATTAAAGGACATGTGTTTCTCATGAGGAATTTTCAGGGTTGTTCTGTGGCTTTCGTTTGGTAGGATTTAGATGTTAAAAATTAGGAGGCCGAAAAAGGAGGGCTTGGCTCTTTATAAATCAAAATTGAAAGATTCTAATTTTCACTCAAGAATGGTCTCCTTCTCTTCCCATTTGTAAAAAATAGGCTCCATCACCATTCAATCAGCTCAAAATTTCAGCAGCAAAAATTTCAATCTTTTCAAACACGATTTTTCTTGAATGCTCCAGATAGGAACAACATTCTTTTTACATCAGAAGCTCCAGAAATTCACAACTTCTCTTATCATGAAAGCTCCAAAAAAGGTACAACTTTCAACAGAATAATTTTTCAGAAGCACACACATCTCTTAAATAATTTATTTTCTACCCAAATATTCACCAAATGAGGAATCACACCACAAGATAGCTTCCCCCACACTTAAGTTCAACTAGATCATGCAATTTCACTTCAAGAGCAAGTTGGATAGAGAAAATTGGCTTGTAATGTGGCTAACCTAACAACCTATTCATGGATTCTAAGGGGTACAAGGATTAATTTAAGGTAGTCCATAATGAAAAATATTATTTTGAAAAGGGGGATTAAAACCAAATAGATGCCTCAATAATTTAAAACACATGTACCCAAAACCCTCAAGTTTTGAAAAGAATAAATAAAATTCTGGTTAAAGCATTCATGGTTTGGTTCTCTCAAGAAATGAGGTGAATGAAAAGAATATGAAAAAATGGTTCAAAAGCCTCACAGGAAAGTAATTTCAAAGACATAGAAAATGAAATAAGACATGGGTTTCAAAAATCAGTGTAATTTTCATGAATTTCCAAAATATTTTAACATCAAAAAAAGTCATTTTAGTATTCATTTAAGATTAGTTTCTTGGAACAGATTGGTTCACTCATTGAAATAGGTTTCAAAAAAGGTAATGATAATCATTTCAGCTCAAAAGTTTCAAAAACACACAAAAAATTGAAAAATAAACACACAAAAACATGAAAACCCACAATATTTTTTGAAAAAACAAACACAAAATGAAAATCCTAAACTACAAAGGCTCCCTCCCCACACATAATTGATGAAGTTTCCTCAGTGAATTCAAATGTATTTAACATGTATGAAGTTTTTTTGATTGATTCACAACAAATAATTAAGTATAAAGGAGAGGTACAACCTGACTTATTTGTAGTGCAACATTGAGTTAAGCTCATATGTGTTGCACTCTGAAAACCTAAAAAAGAAAGGAAAACATAAGATATTTATTGAAAGAAAAAAAAGTAAAAATAAGATGATAATAGAAGGATAAAACTTGGTTCAATCCCCTAAGTGGGCCCTAGGTTTTGACTGCCTCTAGAGGGGCAGTTCTAATCGGCTATCCCCAATCTAATGGTGGGTGAGGTTTCCTGCTCATGAACTAACAAAAATTCAACTTTCTAGCATGAAGTTGTTCCTTTTTGTTAAGGACTCCATTTTTATATCCTACCAAGTACACCCCCACTATAATGAGATATAACATGCATGGTGGGGTTAGGACAATGAATGATTCCTCCTCTTTCTTGGTTTCTGCTTTCACAAAATCTTTTTTATTCTCCACTGGTTGCTGAAGGCATGATATATTAGTGGAAAAATAAAAGGGAAGTTCAGAGTATAATTCTATTTGAAAAAAAAATTAAAGTATGAAGTGTCAATATCAAATTATTCCCTTTCAATGTCTAAAACTTTTTTATCATTCTCCTCAGTAAAATACACTTTGATCTCCTCTTAAACACCCTCTAATAAATGTTCACCAATTTTGGGGAGCTCCATATGTTCCTCTTCAGATGAATATTCTTTTTCATCTTCTTCCTCCATGGAAATACATGTATTGGATGAATCTAAAAAATTAAAACTATGGGAGGTAATAATCAATTAAATTTTAATAAAATCAAATGATAATGACTTCATGAAAATATTAGCTCCCCGAGTTTGTTCATATTCAATCTCTTCTTCACTGGGAAACACCTCTTGGAGTTGAGTAGAATCAGGTAGAGGTAGGTAGTCAGTCTCCACTATATATTGTATCTCTATAGAAAATTCTGGGATGACTAAGGGGAGGTATTTTTGAACCTTGGAAACTTCATAAAATTCTAGAAAGTATTGGGAGAACTCAGTTAGATTTCAGGCCATCGCTTCAAAAACATCTTTGTTCATGTACTCCCTTAGTCCATTTATGAATTCTTTGAATGTTTTCTCATCATTATTTGTTTTCCAAAATAACTTCACTTGTGTAATAATAGAATAAACACCATTATACTTAGAAAAGTTTGATTCAAAAATTGGTTCATTTATTGGTGGGTAATTTTTCCAAGAATTAAAGAAATAGTCATTCGAAAACAACATGGAAAGTGTTTTTTTTAATTTGAAAAGAGTCAAATATTTATAATTAGGTTGTGGCATTGCCTCCCCAGAAACGATGCCAAGTTTGACACACGCTTATCATAGGTCCTGACAAAATAATCATTTCCCAAGTTAAAATTCAGTAATGTGGTTGACCTAGGATGTCTCCCGAAGAAGAGTGCACACAAAATAGTTTGTCACTTTAAAATGAGGGTAAAAATGTTGTGTTTTTTAAAGGAAATTTGAAATTTAAATGATTGAAAAACTATGATATTAAAAAAGGTGATTAGTTCGGGGTAAATTTCCCAATTGTAATACTATCCTTGTTCAATTAAATTCAAACCTCCTCTTCTAATTTGATTAAAGTGAGTTTCCACAATAATTTTATTCTCACTTGGTGAAATTATGATGGTGAGAGAAAACCTTACCAAGATCTTGGTTTGGTCAACTCTCATTCCATGTGAAAAATAGTTGTATTGAATACCCTAAATTGACATGGGCAATACCCGATAGGGTCTTGTTTATCCCAAACAATCAAGAACATTCACTACCCCTTTTACACGTACTGATGATCGTCGAGTACTTCACCACCAATTCCCGATCTATTCCATCGTATATAAACCAAAAATTAGTGGAGGGATATAATGATTATTTTACTAATGGAAAATCAATAATCAAATTAAAATTCAATAATTATCTCACTTGATAATAAAATACACTATATGAAATTGAAAAAAACTTTGAATAAGAAATAAATTTCATTCAATTACATCCAAGAACTCAAGCATTACAAAATATAAAACTAACCCTTCCACAAACACATAAAATGTTTACCCCACCATGGTAAGGGTAACCGAGATAAATGGGGAAGAAGAAGGCATTAAAAAACTATGGAAAATAAAATAAATAAAAGAAAAAGTTGAAAAGTTCTCCTCCTTGGTTCCCTTGAAGGAATGAGATGGAATGAGAGATTTTTTGAGAGGGAGGATCTCTCCTCCTTTTATATTCAGAATTTTCCCCGGAATGTTGATGTGTTGTAGCCCCATTAAATGACATATTCATGCATTTCACCCTTCTTTAATGTTTTTCATAATTTTCTTGTGCGTTTCCCCTAAAAATATCAGCAAATTTGAACAAGTATTCTGAGATTTAATCTCAGTTTACTATCCCAATGTATTTCTGTCCACTCAGACTCGCCAAATTGCAAAACTTTGAATTAGGATGCTTTAATGACCCTTAAAACGGCCAATTCCCATGGCCTTACCTTAATTAAAATTTTTAAAAAAGTCCTTACGTATTCACCCACCAAATTTAACAACAATTGAGACCACCAAGAATGAGTTAGGGACCCCACACCAAAACATGGAAGATATGTAAACAGTTTTCATGCTCCCACTTGTGAGCTTCTTTTGAGCTTCCATATGACCGATTCATCTTTTGGTCCAAAATGATGCAATGAAGCCATGGATGTGTAAAATCTGAAAAAAAATATTTTCAATTTGGATTATTGTAGAAAACGTTATGGCCAAAATACAGAAATAATTTAAAACAGTTAAAAATATGAAATGAGCCATTTTTTCATTAATCTCAAAATATTATCAATATCATAAAAATACAGCAATTCATCTTAAAGTAACACTTTTGTGGGATTTAAAACAATTAAATTCAACTTAAATTAATTTAAAATATTTTCTCTATCTGGTAGCTACCTCGCCTATCGTCCGAAGGATCAGAAAAGGGCCAATAAACCTCGGTGATAACTTGCCCCCTCAGCCAAATCTCCATAGTCCCCATCAAGGAGAGGCTCGTAAGAAAATGTGGTCCCCCTCTTGGAACTCCAAGGGTCTCCGTATCCTGTCAGAATAAGACTTATGCCATCTTTGTGCTGTCTTCACTTGATGACAAGTGAGACATCATGATACAAACTCCGCCACAGCTTTCTTTATCTCTAGCCACCAGTACTAACGATGGAGGTCCTGATACATCTTCACCACACCAGGATGTACCGTTAGAGAGGACATATGGAACTCTCTCAACACCTCCTCCTGAAGCGTCACCGGTACCATGGTATGTCCTCTGAAGAGGACGACATGCTCCCCACCTTCAGAAAATCCATCAGGTGTTTTCCCTGAGGATATCTGAGCACTTAGAGCCTCGTAGTCAATGCCCCCAAGCTGCGTCTCCCCGACTTGCTGAAGGAGTGGGGGAGTGACAGTCATAGACTGGAGGTAAGCAGCTTCATCTCTATCCACGAAGGATATCTGCAGCATGACTAGTTACTATGATGCCTCACTCAACAGCTATAGACTAGACCTCCTGCCGAGTGCATCTGCTACCACATTCCCCTTCCCAGGAGTATAGACTATCTCAATGTCATAGTCCTAGAGGAACTCTAGCCACTCCTGTTGGGAACTGAAAACTCAAAACTTCTGCTGCCATGAGGGTAAGGCTGGCCGACTCAGGACTGATCGGTTGCACCCTCCTATGCATGAGTTATCCCGTGCTGCCTGGGTTTCCTTTTTTTCCAACTAAGGAAAACCTCATCCCAACGTTGTAGATAAACCACAACCTTTTTTCCAAATACAGTCAATCTGAGTATGAATTGTGGATGTCCAGTCATACCCAAACTAACGTCATAAGGCCTCAACGCTGCCACCAAGAGGTTCCAACTGAAACTCTCACCTCTAGTGTCAGATCACACCATCAGCGTAAGTTTGATTATTGAGTCTCTTCCCAAGGGTATCTCCATACGTGAGGGTCAAGTCAATAATTTAACCAGAAACTCTAGGTCTTGGACAAGATTCTTGGAAGGAAGTAATGATTGGTACTAATGTCTATTGATACAAAAACTAGTAGTAGACACATACCGTACCTCGAATCATTCCTAAAGCCCTTGGGTCGCACTCCTTGACCGCATGTAGCTACTCTCTTCCCCTATCCTCCAGCTCCCTGAGCCTAGCAGGGACCACAAAGGGGGGTGGTTGTAACATGTCAAAAAATACACCACCTCACGCTACCCTCCATGATCTGATTCCATGTCTTCTGCCCTAGAGATTCGTCTATCCCTATCATATCCTCTTCCGGAAACATTTTACACGCCAAAGTCTCTAAGACTAGCGTCAGTTTTCTGCTTTCCCACTACTAACATTCACTGGCTGCATCCGCTCAGCTAAAGAGTATTCAACCACAAAGGTTCTCTCTAGAACCCTAACATAAGTAGGAATGAATAGAGGACTAGTGATAGCTCGGATGTCCCTAAAGACACCTCTCTCAGAGGTCCGAGCTCTGAAGCACTATCCATACTATATTCATTGAGTACCTGGGATAGTTGGTACGCCTTGATGAACAGTAAACTACCAACATATCATCCTGTCGAAGCTGTAGAAGCTCTAGGGAACTCTCAGCCACCTCCTCAAGCCAGTCCTTAGCTTCCTATGGATTAGGCTCTCCTCAGAACCTGAGGGGTATCTGATGCTGAAACACATGTAAGGCACAAAGCCTACATGTGTCCTCTACTGTTACTGCCGGATGTAACTGCTGACCAACGGGCAGTGATATAGCTGACACACTACTCAAAGGTACTATATCAGGTAATGGTATATGTAACGAAGCCTCATCACTATGCAAACCATCCTCATGGACACTCACTGAAAATGACAAGTAGCTAAGATCACCATCTTCTCTGCTAGTGTCTCAACTTGGCGGAAAACTCTAGAAATTGCCTCCAGCCAGACCTCAGCTGCGTGGGAATCTATCTCACATCGAAACCTTGGAGGCCTCTACTAGTGGAACTCGTGCAACATGCTTAGTCGGTGTGCACCGTCCTCCAGTACGGTTGATGGTAACTACTTCCCAATGGGTGGTGGTGCTACTGGTACACCACCCGAAGGTGCCAACATAGTAATAGGGCCCTACACTGGAGCCGCGTCGCTTGGTGGGCCGTTATCGTGTACTATCTTAGGAATCTTAGCTGGCTGTCTATGCAGTGGAATCCTGAGAAGAAATAGGTGCGCCACAGTGATTAAGTTATACCTGGTGAGCTGATTCAATGAAAACATAAGAAAAATTTTCAAAACACACATGCAATCAGTGTTTTCGTGCACTGAGTCAGAAATCAGAATTCAGGGTCCTGGTGTATAGATACGTTGGCCACCGCACCAACACTGGATTCCCTAAATTGATAACCACGCTCACCACACTTAACATTATTTTCATTAAAAATATCAGAGTGAAATTTTCTACGGTAGAACCGACTCCTCTGATACCAATTTGTCACAACCCATCTCCCAGGGCTCGTGTCGTGACTACCCCAAGCCCGCCTTCCATAGGCCAGGGGCTGGAGACTAGCACCGAAAGGAATATTCCCTAATAATGGGAAGGCATTACCTTTATATACTATAAACATCGAAAACCAAGAACATAGCAAGATACGAACACAAGTAAACTGTATAGTAAAAAGAGGGTGTACAGTAAATAAAAGGGGCCAGATTACAAGCCCAACTAGAAAGTACAAGAAAAATGGAAAGTACAAGTAAACTAAAACAACTCCTGTGAACACCCGCCAAGAATCCTACCTGAAGGGTAGGTACAACACTCGAATGGTATTCTATGAAGTACGCCTCATCTAAGGTCCACCTCTGAGCTACCTCCTATCCTGCTACTCTCGTCCTCAGTCAACGCTGTCCGTCATCTGTACCAAACACAACAAGGTGCAGGCATAGCCCATGCAGGGGTGAGTATAACGATACTTAGTAGGGACCCTAATACCCTCAAAGGTCTCAAAAAATCCACAAAGGATAAATCACAAAGCATGAAAACAACTGTCAACCCTAATTAGGTATATACCCATACATATACCTAGGTTATCAAGTAAACCCATCTCATTCATGAGGAAACAAAAGGCCCAAATCATTAGCCCAAATCTCAACTATTCCACGAAGGAAAGAATACCATGAAGGTAACACCACAAAGGTAACTACCACAAAGTTAACACCACACAGAAGAATACCACAAAGGTATTACTATGAAGAAAAGTGCCACATAGGTATGCCACACAGATGAATACCACAAAGGTATCACCACGAAGGTAAGTACCACACAGGTACGCCACACAGAAGAATACCAAAAAGGTATCACCATGAAGGAAAGTACTACACAGGTACGCCACACAGAAGAATACCACAAAGGTATCACCATGAAGGAATGTACCACACAGGTATGCCACATAGAAGAATACCAAAAAGGTATCTCCACAAAGGAAAGTACCACACAGGTACGCCACATAGAAGAATACCACCAAGGTATCAACATAAAGGTAAGGACTCAGCTCACACCAGGTATAACTTAGGTATGGTAGTAAAGATGATCATATGTAACTACTAAATCATCTAACTCTGTTAAGAGGCAGACCCACGTAGGATCCTAAATCATCAGACCCACATAGGATCCTAAATCATCAGACCGACATAGGATCCTAGTACATCATCAAAAACACATAGGATCCTAGTAGAACAGACCCACGTAGGATCCTAGAGTAGTCCCACATGGATTCCTAGAGTGGATCCAAGTGAGACACTCAAACACAGACCCACAAAGTATCCCAAATCATAGACCCACATAGGATCCATTTCTCATGTTACAGCCAGCTACAGGGTTCCCGCACTAAGCTCGTTTGATTCCAGAAGGGTTCGATCCTCAAGCCACATGTCGATACTAAAATTCAAATTAAGTCCCGTGAAGAAGTATCCAAAATGACCTCAATAAAAAAGGGGCCTCAACGCAACAGACGATGCATCAATCGGACGCCTGGTCTGTAAGTTACTAGCCTTTTAGTCCCGAGGGCCCGGTTGGATTTGTGTTCGATCCAACCCAGCCGTACCCCAACTTTATTGAAAACCCAAGTGTGGTATACCAAAAGGACCGTCTCAATCAAGGTTTCCCATGCCGTAGATGGTTCGTTAAATGGATGCCCGTGGCTCAAGATATGGATGAAAGAATGAAAAGTGTCGAAGTTGGTCTGGGTCAGGTCTGACCTGACCCGGTTCGGGTCGACCCGGACCGACCCAGATGTGTCCATAGGTCGGACCCAACCCACGGGATCCGACCTGGTCCACTGGGTCCGGACCGACCCACTGGGTCCGGCCCGACCCACTGGGTCCGGCCCGGCCCGCCGGCGCGGCCTAGACTACGCTGGACGGCGGCCCGCAGTGCGGTGGCCCGTGGTGTGTCAGCCTACGGTGCGGCGAACCAGGGTGTGGCGACCGACGGTGTGGCATCCCGCGGTGCGGAATCCGATCAGCATGTGGCCGGCCGATCGGCCAGTTGTCGTCCTCAGGGCGACGCGGTTGCGCATCGTGCCTTCGCCGGCGACCGGCAGTGAGCTGGCTGCCCTCCTCTCACCGCCACAGCCCAGGGCCGCGGCTCCTGTATGCCGCACGGTGTGGACGCTTGCCGCCATCCCCTTCGCGGGGCCGGCCGGAGTGCCGGCCACCGCCCTTTCTCCATCGCAGCTGATGAGCCACAACTCTTCTCCTATGGCGTGGTCACGCCACCGCCATCTTATCGGCCGACTGTGGTGCCGACCGCTGCTCTCGAGTCCCACTGGTGCCAATCGCCGGCACCAGTCACTGTCCTCCTCCATCGCGAAGAACACATAAAAAACCACAAAGGATTGCAGAGAGGTCAAACCATGTTCGTTTGGCCTGTACCCTCCGCGTTAGAGCGGAAACAAGCGGCTTATTATTTCTTGAATCACGAAGAATGTCAAGAACGAGTATAGGGGTATTCAAAACAAAAAACCCTACAAGATACCCCACAACATACTACCGCAAGGACAAAAGAATCACGGGTCAACCCGTTAGCCGGTTGACCTGTGTTCTTCGTATAAATTCAAGAATGGGGAGGAGGAAAATAAAAAATGCTCAAACAAAATTACCCCTACCTCAAGTTCGTTGGAGAGCGTCCGCGTTTGAGGAAGTGTTGGTGTTCGTCGTCCCCCGTAACTAGCCTCCAACGACGTCACTCGTTCATCGATCTCCGGTTCGGTGTTTAATTGTCTCTCGTCACCTCCCATTGGTACCAGCTCCGTCCTCCACGGATTTGGTGTCACTTCACTTTGTCAGCACTTCGTTACTTGGCAAAGCAGTGCCAACACCTCTCCCCAAACTCCATATAAATAGGGGAGGAGAAGGGTGTGCAACGTTCATGGGATTAATGGAGGCCCATTAATTAGGAACCTACCTAATTCCCCAATGGTGAAATTACTTAGAATTGAAAGGTTGATCCATTTATTGGCTTGGCACGTCGCAAGTCCCACATTACCGCTCATCCATTGGAGGAATAGAATAAAAATAAAATAATAAGGTTATTCTTTTTATTCTATTAAAAAGTTCCAAAAAATAACTTTTTCTCTGGATCTACTACGGTCGAAGTGAAGGTATCCTTAAGAAAATATCATCATTTCGAGTTCAATGGTGCCCTTATATTTCAATTCAGAGTATCGTTTAAAAAGTTATATATCGCCGCTCGGGCATTTAGTGAACGTACCCAAAAAAAAGTTCAGAAAAATTATAACAGTCACCCTTGAACTGCGCTGGCCGAGGTTAGGCTCTGCCTAAGTGAAAAAAACCCCAAGGAACCCAACGGTACTCTTGGATTTTCAATCCGAGTTACCTTTTATAAGTTATTAATTCTACAATAAAATAATTGTCACTTAATTATTTTATTTACGACCAAAATCTAACTTTTACCGGTGGACTGTGCTAACCAATGTTAGTATCTGCCTAAAGAGGGAATACCCTCACAAGTTTAGTGGTGGTCTCATATTTTCAATCCGAGTTACCGTTTGTGAGTTATAAGCATTTTAAAAATAAAATAATTTATTTAATTATTTTATTCACGATTATGTCATTTTTGGGTTTTCTCATAGGAGGATCGCACCGACTAAACTTAAGTCGCACCTAGGGTAAACCCGCCATACTAAATGCATTGGTGCCCTCAGATTTCTGATCTGAGTTACTGTTTAAGAGTTATTACACTTTTTCAGGAAAACTTCTTACACGCTCTAATTAAAGCGTAACAAAACTTTGACAGATCATTCCGGGCACTCCGGGCCTCGGAATCACACACCGTCAGATTTCACGATCTTGAAATAATTAAATATAATTGAAAAAAATTATATGGAAATTATAGGACATTACAATCATCTAATAAGAATTGGAAAGGTTTTGGATATTGCTTTAATCTATATAATCTTATTTATTTAAATCATTCATTAATGAGGTAAACACTACATCATTATTGTGTCATAAATAATTTTATTTATTTGATGTCTAAAAATTATAAATATAATACCATGATGTAGGAAATATTTTTATCTTTATAATGAATATTTATCATCAAATATATCAACTATATAACCCCACATTAAAATTGTTTTAGCAAAAAAATACATGTTTATGATATTTTTATTTTTTAATTTAAATAAAAAGTTATTAATGTTATTATCTTACCCAAATGGATTTCAAAGGCCAAAAATATCACCCAAGGATTTTATTGGTCAGCCATTATTAATCCAATAAGGTTAGGATAAGTGTTAATGTAATTTTATATTATTATATTATTATTTTTACCTTGATTTACCCTATTTACCTTTAAATACGGTAAATAAAAGTCAAAAGTTACTATTCAACAAAATTTATTTTCATTATATTGAATCACATTTTTACTTAATAATAACAACCATGTATGTTGGATTTTCTAAATTCAATTCAGAGAAGCGGTAAAATTTCATTTAAATGAAGAAGTCAGTTTTTTAACTACTACTCAGTGTTTTCACTGTTCATCAAAAATTGAATTTTTTCAGAAAAATAGCAAAAATTCATTCTAAGCTATATTTGATATTTCAAATTAAAAAATGATGTCTATTTTAAAAAATTAAAAACATATAAGTTGCATTAATTAATTTAAAATTAATTCCCGTTGTTAAAACCAAAAGCGTGTTTTTAAGAAATAATAACTATCAAAAGATTTCCACTTGTTTATGTCCAATTTCAAAGTAAAATTACTTCCAATGACCAAAATTAGATTAAATGGTAAAAATATAATCTAATTAAACTTTAAATGTAATTAAAAATATAATATAACCATATAAATAAATTATAATAAAAGAAACTTTTGAATTAAAATACAATATTTTTCACTATTCAATAAAAAATGAATTTTATCAGAAAAATACCAAAAATTTACCCAGAGTAAATTTTTATGTTTTGATTCTAAAGAAGAATTTTATTTTATCAAATAGAAAATTTAAAAGTGACAAAGACCAGATTTAAAAATGGTTTTCCATCAAAAGGCGGTAAATCGACCCATTAAAGAATATTAGAGTATTTATGCTTAAAATTGGATTCTTTCTTATTTTAAGCCACTAAAATTTATTGGATAAATGTAAAAAAATTTAACAAACTTGTATAATCATATTGTAGTTAGTTCTATTCATTCTCATGAATAGAACAACTAGGTATTAACTATCATTTAAAATAATATTATATTATTATATTTCAGTATGACCCAACATTGTGTGCAACGTAAGATTTCAAAGAAACCTGTTGATGCATATCGGGTATTCCATCAAACATAGAATCCAATTTAAAGTTAAATTATTATTTAATTAAAAAATATTAATAAATATGAAAATGTATTATTCTTTATTTACTTGGGATGTTATATCCTTCCCCCCTTTTGGAAATTACGTCCTCACAATTTTTATTCACTTATCAAATAAGTGTGGGTATTTATCCCTCATAGAATTTTCAGATTCCCAGGTTTCCTCTTCAACCATATGGTTTTTCCAAAAAAATATTTACCTGATGCATTACCTTATTCTGCATCACTTTCTCTCTTTGGTTAAGAATCTGGACTGGTTGTTCTCATAAGAGAGATTCTATTCCAACTGAACTACTGCGGGGCTCAAAACATGAGATGAATCTGGCATATACTTTCTCAATATTGAAACATGAAAAACATTGTGTACCTGGGATAAACTTGGAGATAAATCAACTCTATACGCAACTAATACAAAATTCTCTAGGATTTCATAAGGTCCAATGAACCTCAGACTCAACTTTCCATTCTTACCAAAACACATAACACTTTTCCATCGAGAAACTTTGAGAAAGACATGATCACCTACCTCAAAAGAAAGATCCTTCCTCCGGTTATCCACATACCTTTTCTGCCTGCTCTAAGATGTTCTCATGTGCTTCTGAATCAACTGAACTTTTTTTGACATCTCTTCTACCAATTCTGGTTCCATCAACTTCCTTTTAGCTACTTTATCCGAAATAGATAGAGTTCGACACCACTTCCCATATAATGCATCAAATGGGGCCATATGTATACCATAATGAAATATTTTATTATAATAAAATTCAACCAAAGAAAGATGTTGGTCCCAACTTCATTTGTAATCCATTAAAAAAGCATGGGGCGTATCCTCTAAGGTCTAAATTGTTCGTTCTGGCTGCCCATATAATTGAGGATGAAAAGATGTACTAAAATTTAATTTAGTTCCCAATGACTTCTGAAGGCCTTTCCAAAAGTTATAAATAAACCTAAGATCACGATCAAATATAATGGAGAGGGGAACTCCATGAAACCTAATAATCCCTTTAACATACAACCCAGAAATTTGATCTACATACAAAGAATCTCTATAACTTCCCTGTTCCGGAAGCCACCCAGAGGCGCCCCGTACCCGGTCGGTCACATGACCTCAAGCGCATTTCCCCAAATTCCAGAGGCTTCAGACTAGCAGTGAGGGCCTTGGTGAGTCAGTGGGGAAACTATGCCCTCATTCGGTAAAGTAGACAGTGGAAGAACAACCAAACGCAATAGCGAAAACAATAAACAACATACCACAACTGAACTGAATAGCGGAAGCAATGTAGAAATAATAATGATGCAACCTAGTACATATGTCTGTGGAAAGCAGTAAAAAAAAAGGGTGATGAAATAAAACTGAAAACAGAGTGCAAAAGAAAAACAAAGTAAACTCCTTAGCATCGTAAGCTGTAGCTTGGTCCCCTGCTCTCCAGCTCCACAGAAAATCAGGTACCTGAAGTAGAAGGGCGCTTTCCCTTATCTATACCAGCAACAACATAGTCTGTTTGGGCCCAAAATCATGACCCAAACAATGTGAGGCAAAGTCCCAGTAGGCAATCACCCAAAGATCTGTGCCTAACAGTCAGTGAATACATGGCAGTAATAAAACAAGAAACAGTAAACAAGAAAGCACAAGCATCTACAATCCACAGTTCTATATATAAAGTACACAAGGAACAACCACTAAAGCAAACAGAACAAAAGGTAACCTCTGGGTAGTTCTCACAGCCTAACTCCTAAGGTTAAACCTACAAGTACCAGCTACCCTCTGGGAAGCACACATAGTCTCACCCCTCTAGTTCAGCTAAAGAATAGACTCTCTGGAGAAGCACTCACCGTCAATTCCCCCTATAGTCTCGTATCGTGCTAAAGACTCTCTGGGGAAGCACTCAACATCAATTCCCCCTATTGTCCGCGTCAAGGATCTACAGACTCTCTGAGGAAGCACTCAACATCAATTCCCCCTGTGGTCTCACATCGTAATTAAGGACACTGTAGATAAGCCCTTCCGTCCATTCTCCATATGGCCCACTACACTAGGTTCTCGCAGCCCTGTGTAAAATAAGCATGCATAGCGCTCGTGTATCGTCCAAGTAAACCTCAAGAACTACTTTTCTATCATTCTAAGGCTCAATAGCATAACAAATCAACAGTTTCACTATCCAACATCTAGGCATGGAAACTGACAAAACACAAAACAGGCAGAACAAGCATAGCAAACATTCATATTACAATAAAACTACCATATTCATAGGAAAAAACATCTACTCAAGAAATCAAGAAAAGCAGGCAATACAACAAGGGAAAAATAGGAACACACAATACCCCGTTCAAGGGTATTGGTGGAATTTGCACAAAATAGTCAAATATTTTCTACAGAAAGTCACAAACCACCTACCTCGATCATAGGAGATTGATATATGTGAACCACGACGACTGATTCTCCTTAGAGCATCGTAGATCTGAGAAAACATCAAAAATGCTCAACCTATGATAACTTGAGAAAGGGAAAGAATTGTAAAACAAGGTTCAAGCAGAAGGAAGAACTCACGACTGCGATTCCAATGTAATCGAAAGAACTCGAATCGGAGAACGGATGAAGGCTTGGGGATCCGAAGAAGAAACACGGTCGTACGGGTCACTCTCAGATGAAAATCCTGAAGAAGAAGCAAGTTCTGTTCATCAGCCGTGACCCCGGTGCGTTTAGTGACAAAAAATAAAGTACACGGCGTGTACTTTTAGAGTACACAGCGTGTACTAGGTCTTTTATTTACTATTCCAAAATCGGCCTCCACGTCACCCCTACACACCGTGTGTGTGGCCTGGATACGATTAGCACACGGCTTCGAGCGGGAAAAGAGTACACGGCGTGTACTCAGAAAGTACACGACATGTACTTCAAAAATTTCCAGAAACTTTATTTTTCCCAAAAAATCCAGAAAAAGGAAAAATGTACCTGAAACGAAAAAATCCGGGTTCTTACAAACTTCCCCCCTTAAAGAAATTTGTCCCCAAATTTCCCTAGCGAGGCGCAGAAGAAGAAACCCCAAACATCTCTAGTCACTGCGATCGTACATCAGCCTCCCTCTCCCAGGTCTCATTCTGTACTCGCCCGTGCTGACATAGCACCCGTACTAGAGGAACAGACCGCCCACGGAGAACCTTCGTACTACAATCGACATTCCGGATAGGATTCTCCTCGAATGACGCATCCGCTTCTATCTCAACTTCCTCAGGCTGAAAGACATGAGACGAGTCTGAAAAGTAATGTCAGATCTGAGAGATGTAGAAGACGTCGTGCATGGCTCGGTACCTCTGAGGTAACTGCAACCGATAAGAAACTGACCCCACTCTTCCCAACACCTCAAACTGCCCGACGTATCATGGAGAAAGCTTTCCTTGTCTCCGAATCCTCTTGTGTCCCAACCTCGGTGCGACACACAAGAAAACATGATCCCCAACCTCTAAGTCCAGAGGTCGTCTCCACTGATCAACATAAGACTTATGCCGAGACTGTGCTGTAGCCATCTGCCTCCGAATCAGGTCTATCTACTCTGTGGTCTGCTAAACAAGACGAGGTCCCAGCAATGCTGCCTCTCCTGCCTCCATCCAGCATAAGGGTGATCGGCATGACCTACCGTACAAAGCCTCGTATGGTGCCATCTGAATGGTCGCCTGGAAATTGTTGTTGTAGGCGAACTCCACTAGAGGAATATGCTTATCCCAAGAACTACCAAAGTCTAGGATGCAAGATCAGAGGATATCCTCGAGCACCTGGATCGTGCGCTCGGACTGGACATCAGTCTGGGGATGGTATGCTGTACTCAAAAGTACCTGTGTACCCAAATCCTTCTGAAGTCCCTGACAGAATTGAGAGGTAAAGCGCACATCCCTGTCTGGAACAATGGAGTTTGGGACTCCATGTAGACGTATGATCTATCTAATGTAAAGTCATCCCAGGTCATAGACACTGAAGGTATCCTTGATCGGCAAGAAGTGAGCAACCTTCGTGAGCCTGTCGATGACAACCCAAACAACATCGTTCCCCCAAGGCGACCTCGACAACCCGATCACGAAGTCCATCGCAACATCATTCCACTTCCACTCCGAGATGGGTAACTACTGTAAAGGCCTGCTGGTCGTTGATGCTCTGCTTTCACCTACTGACAAGAAGATAATCTCATGACAAAGCCAACATCATCTTTCTTCATTCCTGGCCACCAGTACTAGTGATGAAGATCCCGATACATCTTGGTGACGCCAGGATGAACTGCCCAAACTGAGGAATGAAAAACCCGCATCAGCTCCTCGCGTATGTCTGCTGGCACCCATACACATCCCTGGAAACGGAAGATCTCAACCTTTCCCACTGTCCATCTAGGAAGAGGGTCCTCTCCTGACACACTCTCCTACAGGACTAAGCCTTCCGAGCCTGAGAGTACCTCATCCGTACCCGATCGAGTAGTGTAGAGGTAAAAACTATAGAAGATAGGAAAGTCTGTCCCTGTCTGTCCTGCACCTCCAGATGTATCTCAGAGAACAGAGCCATAAGCTTCCACTCACTGCTGGCCTCCTAAATTGCCTGAATCTGAGTTCTCCTGCTTAACACATCTGCCACTGCGTTGCCCTTTCCCGACGTATAGGCAAGATCGAAATCAAAATACTGAAGATACTCGACCCATCTGGCCTGCCTCAGATTTAGATCATGCTGATTGAAGATAGACTTGAGACTCTTGTGGTCGGTGAAGACCACAAAGTGCTCTCCCAGAAGATAGTGTCTCCAACTGCGTAAGGCATGAACAACAGCTGAGAACTCCAGATCGTACGTCGGGTAGTTCCTCTCATGTAGCCTCAACTTTCGAGACCCGTATGAAATGACTCCATCTCCCTGCATAAGCACAACTCCTAGGACACTACCGGAAGAATCACAATAGACTGTGTAACTCTTTCCTAGCTCTGGAAATACTAGTATCGGTGCTAACGTCAACCTCCCTTTCAGCTCCTGAAAGGCTGACTCACAAGAATCTGACCATAAGAACTTCACCCCCTTCTTGGTCAGACCTGTCAAGGGTGCTTCTAGATGAGAAAAGTCCCGAATGAAGTGTCTTTAGTATCCATCCATCCCTAGGAATCTATGTATCTCAAAGACATTCTTCAGCTTCTACCAAGAAACTACAGCTCTCACTTTCTCTGGGTCCACTGATACTCCTGCCTCTGAGATGACGTGTCCCAAGAAGTGAATCCGATCCATCCAGAAGTGGCACTTCGAGAGTTTAGCATAAATCCGATGCTCTCTCAGTGTACTCAGAATGATATCAAGATGTGTGGCATGGTCGTGTCGAGTGTGAGAGTACACCAAGATATTGTCCACTAAGATCATGACAACAGAGTCCAAGTAAGGATGGAACACTTGGTTCATCAGTGCCATGAAAACTGCAGGCACATTCGTGAGACTGAACGACATGATTGTATACTCGTATAGACCATACCTGCTTCTGAAGGCTGTCAGCGGTACATCTGATGGTCTAACGTGCAACTGATGATAACTGGACCTCAAGTCGATCTTCGAGAACACCCGGGCTCCTCGAAGCTGATCACAGAGGTCATCAATCCTCATCAAGGGATATTGGTTCTTGACCGTCATCTGGTTCAGCTTCCGATAATCCTCACAAAGCCAAAGGGTACCATATTTCTTCTTTACAAACAGGATAGGCGAACCCGAAGGAGAAGTACTAGGTTGGATGAAACCCTTCACTTGTAACTCCTCCAACTATTTCTTGAGCTCCTGCAACTTAGGTGTGGACATCCTATAGGGAGGAATGAACACCGGTTCCACTCTTGGAATGATCTCAATAGAGAAGTCTACCTCACGCTCCGGAGGAAAACCTGAAAAGTCCTCTGGAAAGACATCCCTGAAGCCATCCACCACTGAAGGAAAGTCCAACTGTGGAGTCCCTTGATCGTCCAGATAAAGAATATCAATCTAGGATGTCACCCTTCCTAGACCATGATGCTCGAGTCCTGCTCGACTCGCCTGAACATCCCATTCGCCTCTGTGAAGAAAATATTCACCCTATGGTGAAATGAAACTCACTCTGCGACGATAATAGTCGATGACTGCCTGGAAGGGAACCAACCAGTCCATCCCGAGAATGGCATCATATCCTGTCATCTCTAGACATAGAGATCCCATAAGGAACGATACGCTACAACATCGAGAGGGTACTCTCTACACTGGCATACACTAGATGTCCTCGTCCCCAAAGGTGTGTCTAGTTTCAACGAGTTGGTAGAAGAAAATACATAGAGCCCAAGGCTATCCATGACAACAACAGAGATAAATCTATGCGTAGAACCAGTATAAAAAATATCTGAAGATAAAAATGATGCTACTAAGATCGTACCTCGAATAGTAGAAGGTCCGGGATCCTACTCCTGATAGGTCTTCTCCACCGCAAAAGCCTGGCCTGCCCTGCGGCCCTGTGACCCTGCCTGACCACTCTGAGCTGAACCTCCCTACTGGCGCTGAAGGACTGGTGACTGACTGCCATGACCTCGACCTCCAACTCAGCCCGAATGGCCGGAAGAACTCCAGTTCCATGACTGGTGAGAAACTGGTGGTGCAGCTCCTGAACTAGGATTCATGGAAGAACCCCCGTCTCCAGCTACTGGTGAGAAAACCTGGCAGAAATGCTAAAGGTGACCCATCTTTCCACAAGATCGACACTCCACTAGGTCTTTCTGGCACTGCGGCCTCGTGTGCCCTGCCCTTCCACTCTGGTAGCATACTACCTGGCTACCAGAATATGTATCTCGCCTCCTCGGATCACCGCGTGTAGGCTCCCTATGGCGCTTCCTTCTGTCAACTGGAGGAACACTAGCTCTGGATGCAGAACCGCCCTGGATTGTAGCTCTAGAGTCTCTCAGATTGCACTCCGCAATCAGTGCCTGATTGGCGATGGAAGAGATGGAAGTCAAATGGAAGAGATTCACCTGTGAGTGGATCTCCCGCCTGAGACCATCCTCAAACTTCATTGCTAAGAATACCCCACTTCCATCCCAGATGGGTGTGAAATGCTGTAGCTCGGTGAAATGAGAGGAGTAATCCATAACTAAAAGAGTACCCTGCTCTAGGCTCATAATCTCCTGGGCTCGATCAGCCCTCAGGGTCTCTGGGTAGAAGTAGTCATAAAAGACATGCTGGAACTCCTCCCAAGCCATAACCCGCTGATGACCCGCCTGTGAGATCATGTCCCACCACCTTTTGGCGGAGTCTCGTAGCATGTAGGTAGCGAGCTTGACCCACCTTTCTAGAGGCATCTCCAAATGATCGAAGATAGTCAGCATGACTTCCAGCCATGACTCTGTATCCTATGGTCCTCCTTCCCCTAATAAAGTAGGAGGATGCTACTACTGGAAAACCCGCGTCAAGTCTACCATAGTCGTGGCAGGAGGCAGCGCTCCCTGGAAGGTCTGCATCATCCTCATAAAACCTTCCCTGAACTACGCATCAGCGCCTGCAGCTGGTATGACAGCCGGTACCAAGGATGGCCCAACTGGAGGATTGGCAAGAAGTCCTTGATCAACCATATCTGGCGTCTGATCACTGCCTGACGACAGACGTACAACCGGAGGACGTCTTGGAGGCATAACTCTGAAAGATCAAAAGCATGCGTTAGATCAGGATTAACAAGGCAGATAACATAAGGTACAAAATGAAAACAGAAGAGGAAAATGGTTAAGTTTTACAAAACACGACTACACGACGTGTATAAAAACTACACGATGTGTTCACTTAACCATAGAAATGGGCGTGTGATTCTGCCACCCCTGGTCATGTAAAACCCCAGACTACATGGCGTGTACTTGTACTCTACTCCCCGGCCTGAGTCTCCTTGCACGAATAACCCACACGGTATTCTTAAACTAAGACTACACGGCGTTTTCCATGTGGACACGGTGTGTAGTAGAAAAGGTGTCAACGACCCGTGTTATTAGTCACACAGCCGGATACAAAAAATGTTCCAAAAAAACACGGCGTGTACTCGAAGACTTTTCCCGACCTGTGTGGTTGGCGACACGACCAAGTACACGGCGTGTTCCATACAAACACGGCATGTATAGGAGAAGAGAACACTGTTCCATGTTGTTCGTGACATGACCGAGTACTGAGGATAAGGATACACGGTGTGTTCATACAACACACAGTGTGTATGACAGGAGCTTACCCGACCCGTGTTGTTAGTGACATGGTCGGTACGCAGCTCACTACTACACGACATGTACCTTCCGTACACTGCATATTCCTGAAGTTACTTTCATAACACCATGTTTATACTCACACAGTTAGTGACACAACCTGAAAACTACATGGAGTGTATCCAAAAAGTACATGCTGTGTATTCTGGGTTTTTCTGGGCAGCAGCTCAGAAACTGCACAGAATCCCAGAAACACTAAAAACAAGGCAAAGAGGTGCTAAATTATGATCCGTGATGGCCCATACTCCCTGCGAATCAAAGCTTGGCATCTTCTATAGTCATAAACAAGAGAAAACAGGATCATGATCCACCAATTTCCTATTCAAGAGGGCCCATAACACCTCAAGAATAAAAAATTGGCGTTCATTTTAGCAAAGTGGAATACAAAAAATCCTCTAACAAGGCAGTAGAGATTCTATCAAGCATATATCACAACAGCATGCATATTCTACACAAATTCTATCACAACAGAAAGCAATCTCTAATGCATCCTAGATGGCATGTCAAGAATGCATGGAATGTGATTTCTACAAGTGCCTATATGATGCATGAGATGACATACCCTCATCTCATTGGGTTGCGACATAAATAGAACCACAATAGTCAAGACAATAACAACACAAAGCATGTGAATCATTCTAGGTGAAATTATCTCAACCGTAAAATCTCAAAACTAGAAGCTGCAATTAACGAGGTAGTATGGATTTTACCTGTACATGGGTTAGATACTCCCAAGAATAGCTTAATACCAAGTACTGAATCTGTCCTATCCCTGGATAAAGGCTCCAAACAGTAAAACAAGAGAAAATAATTCCTCTGATACCTATTTGTAATGTCCCGGTTCTGGAAGCCACCCAGAGGCGCCCCGTACCCAGTCGGTCACATGACCTCAAGCGCGTTTCCCCATTCTCCAGAGGCTACCAACTAGCAGCGAGGGCCTTGGTGAGTCAGTGGGGGAAACTATGCCCTCATTTGGTAAAGTAGATAATGGAATAACAACCAAACGCAATAGCGGAAACAATAAACAACATACCACAACTGAACTGAACAACGGAAGCAATGTAGAAATAATAATGATGCAACCTGGTACATATGTCTATGGAAAGCAGTAAACAATCCAGCATGCTGAAATACATCTAAAAACAAAGTGAAAAAGAAAAACAATGTAAACTCTTCAGCATCGCAAGCCGTATCTTGGTCCACTGCTCTCCAGCTCCACAGCAAATCAGGTACCTGAAGTAGAAGGGTGCTTGACCTTATCTATACCTGCAACAACATAGTCTGTTTGAGCCCAAAAGCATGACCCAAACAGGGTGTGAGACAAAGTACCAGTAGGCAATCACCCAAAGATCTATGCCTAACAGTCAGTGAATACATGACAGTAATAAAATAGGAAACAGTAAACAGGAAAACACAAGCAGCTACAATCCACAGTTCTACATATAAAGTACACAAGGAACAGCCACTGAAGCAAACTTAACAAAAGGTAAAATCTGGGTAGTTCTCATAGACTAACCCCTAAGGTTCAACCTACAAGTACCAACTACCCTTTGGGAAGCACACACAGTCTCACCCCTCTGGTTCAGTTAAAGAATAAACTCTCTAGAGAAGCACTCACCATCAATTCCCCCTATAGTCTCGTATCATGCTAAAGGCTCTTTGGGTAAGTATTCAACATCAATTACCCCTGTGGCCCATGTCGAGGATCTACAGACTCTCTGAGGAAGCACTCAATGTTAATTCCCCCTGTGGTCTCGCATCGTAATTAAGGACACTCTGGAGAATCCCTTCCGTCCATTCTCCCTATGACCCACTACACTAGGTTCTCACAGCCCTGTGTAAAATAAACATGCATAGCGCGCTTGTATCGTCCAAGTAAACCTCAAGAACTACTTGGCTATCATTCTAAGGCTCAACAGCATAACAAAGAAACTGTTACACTATCCTACATCTAGGCATGGCAACCGAAAAAATTACAAACAGGAAGAAAAAACATAGAAAACATCCAGAGTATAGTAAAACTACCATATTCATAGGCAAAAACATCTACTCAAGCAATCAAGCAAAGCAGGAAATACAACAAGGGAAAAACAGGAACACGCAATACCCCATTCAAGGGTATTGGTGGAATTTGCACAAAATACTCAAAGATTTTCTACAGAAAGGCACAAACCACCTACCTTGATCCTAGGAGATTGATATATGTGATCCACGATGACTGATTCCCCTTAGAGCATCATAGATATGAGAAAACGTCAAAAACGCTCAACCTACGATAACTTGAGAAAGGGAAAGAATTGGAAAACAAGGCTGAAACAGAAGGAAGAACTCACTACTGTGATTCCAATTCAATCGATAGAACTCAAATCGGAGAATGGACGGAGGATAGGGGATCCAGAGAAGAAACGCGACCGTACATGTCGCTCTCGGTAGAAAATCTTGAAGAAGAAGCAATTTCTATCTATCAGGCGTGACCCCAGTGTGTTTAGTGAAAAAAAAGAAAGTAAACATTGTGTAATTTTAGAGTACACGGTGTGTACTAGGTCTTTTCCATACTCTTCCAAAATTGGACTCCACGTCACCCCTACACACCATGTGTGTGGCCCGGACATGGCCAACACACGGCTTCGAGAGGGAAAAGAGTACACAACGTGTACTCAGAAAGTACACGACATGTACTTAAAAAGTTTCCAGAAACATTATTTTTCACAAAAACTCCATAAAAAGGAAAAACGTACTTGAAACGAAAAAATCAGGGTTCTTACAATCTCTAATAGGAATATAATGAGAAGATTTAGTCAATCGACCAATAATAACCCATATTACATTATTATCTCAAGATGTCTTTGGTAATCCCACAACTAAGTCCATGGATATATTTTCCCATTTCCACTCTGGCACTGGTAAAGTATGAAGCATCCCTTTCGGTAACTATCACTCTGCTTTAACTTGTTGACAAGTCAAACACTTCACAGTAAAGCCAAAAATATCTCTTTTCATTCTATCCCACCAGTAATACTCCCAAAGATCTCTGCACATCTTAGTATTTCCAGGATGAACTGAAAATGTAGAACTATGAGCTTTACATAATAAATCTTTCTTCAACTGTGAATCACAAGGAACACATAATCTCTTCCCAAAACTCAAAACACAATTATTATCAACGTTAAAATTAGGAAACTTACCCTTCTGAACCAACTCTACCTTTTTTTTCAACTCACTGTCTTCCTTCTATGCTTTCTTAATTCTGTCTGATAGAGATGATTTCACTGACACCTAAAACAAAACAGAGGAATTTCCTACACCAACAACTTCTATAACAAAGTTCATGATGTCTTTAATCAAAGATCTTATTCCAAATGTAACAAGGTTAATGTAGCAATAATTTTTCGACTCAAAGAATTATCCACTTTATTTGCTTTTCCTGGATGGTAATGGATCATGCAATCATAATACGCGATTAATTACATCCATCTCCTCTGTCTCATGTTTAACTCTTTCTGAGGGAATATATACTTAAAATTTTGTGTTTAATATATATTTCACATTTCACTCCATACAAACGATGCCTACATATTGTTAAAGAAAAAACAACAACAGCTAATTCCAAATCATGTGTAGGGTAATTTAACTCATGAGGTTTCAACTGAAAAGAAGCATAAGCAATTAACTGATCATTCTGTATTAGGACACAACCAATTCCTTTCAACGAAGCATCATTGTAGATAACAAACTCACCATTTCTAGAAGGCAATTCCAAAACTGAAGCATTCACCAATCTTCTTTTCAATTCCTGAAAACAATCATCACATTCTTTTGTCCAAATGAACATAACACCTTTTTGAGTTAACTTAGTCAGTGGACTAGATAACCATGAAAAAGATTCAACAATCCTCTGGTAAGAAAAAACAAAACCAAGAAAACTACGGATCTCAGTTATATTCATGGGTCTTGGCAATTCTTCAACAACCTTTGTTTTAGTAGGATCAACAGTTATTCCATTTTCTGAAACAATGTGACCAAGGAATGAAATTTTTTGTAACCAAAACTCACACTTACTGAATTTCCCATACAGTTTATTTTCTTTTAAGGTTTGTAAGACAACCCTTAAATGACTTTCATGGTCCTCTTTACTTTTAGAATAAACTAAAATATCATCAATGAAGACAACCACAAACTTATCCAAGAGCTCACAAAAAATTCTATTCATAAGATCCATGAATACAACAGGTGAATTGGTTAACCCAAAAGGCGTAACTAAAAATTCATAATGGCCATATCTAGTATGAAATACAGTCTTTGGAATGTTTTCTTCCTTTACTTTCCACTGATGGTACCCTGACCTCAAATAAACATTTGAAAAATACTGATCTCCCTAGAGCTGATCAAACAAATCATTGATATGAGGTTAAGGATACTTGTTCTTTATAGTAATGTTATTCAATGCTCTATAATCAATGAAAATTATCATTGAACTATATTTCATTTTAATAAACAAGACAAGAGCACCCCATGATGATGTGCTTGTTTAAATAAAACCTTTATCTAATAGCTCATGAAATTCATTTTTTAACTCTAAAAGTTCAATTTGAGCCATTCAATAATGGGGTTTTGAAATTGGATTAGCATCATGAACTAAGTTAATAGTAAATTCAACTTCTCGATAAAATATAATACTAGGAAACTCATCAAAAAAACATCAAGGTACTCATTTACCACTAAAACATCATTAATCTGAACAGTTCCTTTATTTTCAACAATATGTCCAAGGTAACATTCATTTCCATATTTTATTAGTTTCTCAGCTTCCTGATATGTTATCAAAAGTAAGGGTTCATTATTGTACACAAACTGAAAATATTTCTAAAAAGAGTCCTATTTTTCTCTACAGTTAATCTTAGCATGATAAACAGAAATCTAATCCATACACAAAATAACATCAAACTCTACTAGAGGAAAAACAATACGGTTTGTAGGTCGATTCTTTCTGCACACAAGGACAAGAAGGTCCTTATAATTTTTTTTCTCAAAATTTCCTCCCGGTGTTTTTACCATAAGTTCAGGATTTATATCTTGATATGGAATTTCCAATTTACTAGAAAAATTCTCAGAAATGAATGAATGTGTAGACCCTGAATCAAACAACAGCTTGGAATAATCTGAACAAACAAGCAGTGTACCTGATACTACTTCATTTGATGGACCAAAATCTACTGATGTATTTTCAAAGGATTTCACATCCCATTTCTACTTATAGTCTGGTTTCATTCCCTTAGTTGTGTTCTTCGTTGGACACTCATTTTCATAATGACCCATTTCATTGCACTTAAAACATTTTTCTAATTATAAATCATATTTTGTCTTACCGTCACCCTGATCTTTTCTAGTGAAATTACAATCCTTATGTCCCATTTTACCACATCGGTAGCACTAACCAGAATTCAAAATACCTTCCCCAACACGATTTTTACCACAATTTTCACAAACTATAAACTTAAGTTTCCTACCATGAGACTTTTTTAAAGAGTTCATACCTTTTGTCCGCCACCTTTAGCTCTTATTTTGTTGTTTTTCAAAAAACTCCTAATCGTTGGAAAACTCCATTTACACATTCTCCACACATTGAACAAGTTTTTCATTGCTTTTTAACTCACAAGAATATAAACCCCTTCGATAATTTTGGCTTTAATCCTGAGTAAGAATAGTTGATTTTACTATCAATATCTCGTATGAAATTTAGAGCATACCTTTCCAGTCGAGTGAATTTTTCTTCATAAGAAGCCACCGAGTCATCCTCCTACCTTAATTCCATGAATTGTTTTCCATCATAAAATAAACCACCTTAGAAAAATATTTGTCAAGAAACATACCTTTGAATTCATCCCAATCAAGAGCATCAATCTCCTCACTATACCTGATATTTTTCACCATCAACCACCACTGATCTGCTTCACCTTCAAAATGGTAAATATAAAGACTAACATTTTGATGTTATGAACACCCCATGACATAAAAAATATTCTCTAGTGATTTAATCCACCCTTCAGCTAGCACAGGGTTAGATGATCCTCTGAATGATGGGGGATGTTGCCTCATGAAATTCTCCACTACTGAAATGTTCCTCTATGGTTGATTTGGATGATCTCGTGTATGGATAACACCACCATTTATAGCCTAATTCAATTGTTCCATCGCCACAAAAAACAATTTATTTCTGATTCTGACCATCTCAGGTTGCTAATTTAGAAGGTTGTCTTCCTCCTAATTTCTTCCTGTCATAGCTTCCCTGTTTCTTCAACAGAAAACCATTTTGAACACAGAAATATATTAGGAGAAGCAACATGGTAATTTGTAATTGATATATCATTTCAATATTATGATAAATTAATTAATGGACATTAATTTAACAATATTATTACTCCTAAAGTTGTCTAAAATGACCTTTGATACCAACTATAAGGACCCAGCCTTAAAACATTACATAATCTTTATTTAAATGGATAATTCACATTGAGGATCTTTTCAGGTTTATAATTTTAGAGAATTATGCCATAACTATTACATTACATCTCAAAAATTACGAAGTAAACACTTCTACCTAGTTTTCATTTTTTTCATAAAATAAAAACTCTTAAAAAAAGAGTCATGTCTAGTTCTATGTTTTAGACGGCCTGACTTTTCCTTGATCCTATCCTTGACCCTATTCATATTTTAGTCCTGTGATAAAAATTTCAAAACTTTGGATGAGCATAAGAAGCTCAGTAAGTCTTATTAAAAACAGAAAGAAAACATTAGTTCATCAATATATACATAACATAAGATCTTTAACATACCTCATGAAATCATAAGATTTTTGAATAACACATAGTAATCTCAAATCATAAAGTTAACTTGTGGAATTCAAAACATACATACATTGTAGCTTTCACAGCTACATAGGTATTTAAATTTGGAATACCCATCAAAATATATTCCATAAATCTCTTAGGAGAAACATTCATGTTTACCTTCATCACATTACCTAATGAATTGAAGAGCTATCTCGGGCTTACCTGCTCTAGGTTTATCGTAAAACCACCTGTATACATAGACAAAGCCCAAGAACCATGACATATTCATAACACAAAAAACAAATATAAAGGAAAGATAACATTTCAACATTTCAATCATATTATATCATTTAAAGATATTGACATAAAAAATAAATTATTAAAACCATTTTCAATACCTAAATACATAAAAGAGTATATTCTATTTATTTTCCTTTTAAAAACATTACAACTTGTTAAGGAAGCCAAAGATTATATAATACTCAGGGTGGAAAAAAAGGTCGTTTTCACCACTTATGTTAAAATAAACATTATTTTTTGTCATTTAGTAAAACCCCTTATAGAAAAATATTCCCATTGAATGAAATGAAAAGTCAAAGTTTTTTATACACCATAGAAAATAAAGTTGTGTATAAAACAAAATATGTCTCAATGAAAGGAGATTGAGACGAAGTCCCTTACCTTGTGTCTGACTTCACCTGTTCATTCTTTGATATCCTGAATAATAAACTAAAGTTAATTTATTATTTATTAAGAACCTTTTTCAAGTTTATTAATTCTTTTATATCACTTATTACCATGTTATAAACATTATATAATCATTTAAGTTAATAACAGTCGTTTTCTTGATATTTCGTACTTGAGTAAAAAATGAACTTCTTATATTTACAAGTTGACCATGTGGTCAAAATTCCATTATCTAAAGAATGATATTCATGATTTAGATATCATATATATAATATATATCCATAAAATATATTTATTTATAATATTACATAACATTTAGAGATAAGAAATGAAATGCACCGTTCATAGAGATGATAAGCCATATGTACACATGAACGCTACTTTCATTTATATTTCATATTTAATGGAATGAAAACTTAATGATAAATGGTCATATTATAATTAAAATATAATATCATATATAATTTTATTAACTCCACCCTTTATACATTTCATGTATGGCATGAATGAGTCATATCACTTTGAGGGGGTGGTAGTCCGCACTTCCTCAAATGAAATTATCATATATACCCATTATGGAAACCATAAAGGTATGATATAAATAAAAAAATTAATATATATAGATACAATATAAATATAATATATATCACATATAAATATAGTTCCATATTAATGGCCACCATAAGAGGTGGTAGGAGATAATAGAACAATCATCGTTTCATGAGGAATCAGTTCATCGTCCATAGAAACAATATGTTTTTTACCCATTAGATGGAGGTGTGCGTAAGTGTAGTTCGAATCCATTTCATAACAACAATATAGTATATTGAGGAGACTTTTTTTGTTATAAAATAAAGGAATAAAAAGAGTTTTGGGTGTTGGAGAAGTAAAATAAAAGAAAAGAACTTAAGAGAAGATGTTACCTTTAAATCGGGTAACTCCCTTTGGTTTGTACCAAAAGGATTTTTTAAATTGGCTTCTGCCTAAGGTAAGGCTTTTAGGTGGAATAGAGGGATATTGAGAAATTATTTGGGCAGAGTTTGGACGAGCCAAGGGGCTTGAGAGGTGTGAGTAATGGGTTAGAGGTGATGGATTTTTTATAAGGGGGAGGAGGGTCTCTTTATGAAAGTTTGAAAGTATTATTTTATTATATAATAATTTTCGGTTTCTAAAGGTCAAAAACTTATTAAAGTCGAAGCTAATATGACTATTTTTAAAAATAAAATCATCCAATAAGAATTGGATAGGTTTTTAATATTTTTTTAATCTTTATAATCTTATTTATTTAAATCATTCATTAATGAGGTAAACACTACGTCATTATTGTGTCATAAATAATTTTATTTATTTGATGTCTAAAAATTATAAATAAAATACCATGATGTAGGAAATCATATTATCATTATAATGAATATTTATAGTCAAATATATCAATTATATAACTCCACATTAATTTTTTTAGCAAAACAATACATGTTTAGGATATTTTTATTTTTTACTTTAAATAAAGAGTTATTAATGTCATTATCTTACCCAAATGGATTTAAAAGGCCAAAAATCTCACCCAATGATTTTATTGGTCAGCCATGATTCATAAAATAAGGTCAGGATAAGTGTTAAGGTAATTTTATATTATTATAATATTATTTTTACATTGAATTACCCTATTTACCTTTAACCGCGGTAAATTAATGTCAAAATTTACTATTAACCAAAAATTATTTCCATCTTATTGAACCAAATTTTACTTTCTAATAATAATCATATATGTCGTATTTTTGAAATTCAATTCACAGAAGTGATAAAATTTCATTTAAATGAAGAAGTCAGTTTTTTAACAACTACTCAGTGTTTTCACTATTCATAAAAAATTGATGTTTTTCAGAAAAATACCAAAAATTCATCCTAAGATATATTTGATATTCCGAATTCCAAAATGATGTCTATTTTACCAAATTAAAAACATATAAGTTGCATTAATTAATTTAAAATTAATTCCCATTGTCAAAACCAAAAGCGTGTTTAAAAAAAATAAAAACTATCAAAAGATTGACACTTGTTTATGTCCAATTTCAATGTAAAATTACTTCCGATGACCAAAATTAGATTAAATTGTAAAAATATAAGATAATTACACTTTAAAACAAATTAAAAACATAATATAACCATATAAATAAATTAGATTAAAAGGAACTTTAGAATTAAAATTCCATATTTTTCACTATTCATTAAAAAATGAATTTTGTCAGAAAAATAACAAAAATTTACCCAAAGTAAATTTTTATGTTTCAATTCTAAAGAAGAATTTAATTTTGTCAAATAGAAAATATGAAAGTGGCAAAAACTAGATTTAAAAATGGTTTGCCATCAAAAGGCAGTAAATCAACCCTTTAAAGAAGATTAGAGTATTTATTCTTAAAATTGGATTCATTCTTATTTTAAGCCACTAAAATTTATTGGATAATTATAAAAACATTTAACAAACATGTATAATCATATTGTAGTTATTTATATTCATTTTCTCCAATACAACAACTAGGTGTTAAGTATCATTTAAAATAATATTATATTATTATTTTTCAATATGACCCAACGTTGTGTGCAATGTAAGATTTCAAAGAAACCCGTTGATGTATATCGGGTGTGCCATCGAACATATCATCCCCTTTAAAGTAAAATTAATATTTAATTCACAAATATTAATAAATATGAAAATGTATTATTCTTTATTTACTTGGGATGTTACAATTTCTTACCATGGTTTTTGTAAAATCTTAGTGTACAAAATTATTTTATAAGGCCAATGGACTAAAATTCCTAAAATTTTAGGCTTGATTATGTGGTGGTGAGTCACACCTTCAATGAAATCATTTTAAAAAGTTAAACTGTTTTATAAGTCTTAGAGGGTCCACTAAAGTTTTGTAAAATAAATAAAACAAACCTTAAATCAAATTATTTTAATGGTAAAACATATATTGGCCGAAAATCTCATTTATAGTATTTTATTACATCACTATTGGGTCATTATGATGTCATAAAATACATTATATAATTAAACGGTATTTAATTTTTACCCCAAAATTCGACTGTCTCAGAAAATTATGAAAAATACACCATTGGATAATTTCGACGTCCAGATTCCAAAAATAATATTCATTTTATCTAAATAATTTTTTAAATATGTGAATTTTTACTTTTAAAATAAAACTGAAATTTATTGAAAATTCAAGGATTTTGAAAAAAATGACTTTCAAACCTTAATAAAAATTCCAATTGTATTCACAAAAATTATACGATAATTTATATTTAATAAAATGTAACTTAGTAATAATATTTTATCAAAATATTATTTAATTAAAAAATCCATTAATTCATCAAAAAATATTTCTTAATTTAATATTAACTAAAAATACTATTTGTGCTTTAAATTTTTTTTACAAAGTAACAATAATAAAATGAATGTATATTCTTTTTTATATAAAAAAATAATGCACATAATCATAGTGATAAGATCTTTTTACACAACCCCTTATAACACCCACATAAGACATAAGGGTAAGGTGTGCGATGTTGACTGACTCTTGGGATGGCTCAGATAACATCGCTTAGGTGGTAATCTCTATTAACTTCCACTTCTCCCGTAGGCGGTTCCGTTTGAGCTTAATGTGTTGATGTTCAGCTTGGTCTTGGTCAATAGAGAAGCCCAATGACACCACCACCTTTTCGAACTCCATCAAATGGGCTTCGTATAGGGCAAGTCTACTAGATGAGGTCATTGCTTTCTTTGTTAGATTAAATTGGTTTTGTTAAAGTCCTATATTTATACTACTCATGTGATCACTGTTAAACGACTATATTAGAAATGGTCACAATTCATAATGTTATTTTAAATTCCAAAAACATAAAACCAAGGAAGTTCATATATTTTAAATAACCATTTTTCATAATAATACATTTAATTAAATCAAGAGGAATTTTCATTAATTAAATTTTGGGTCATTACAATAATCCCCCCTTAAGAAATTTCACCCTCGAAATTTCCATTTCCCACCCTAAAACAGATGTGGGTAACTCTTCTTCATTACTTCCTTTGATTCCCACATTGCTTTTTTAAACTTGTGGTTTCTCCATAACACTTTGACGAGGGGAATTGTCTTAATTCAAAGAACTTTTTCCCTATGATATAAGATCTTCACTGGATTCTCTTCATAGAAGAGGTCATTATCCAATGGTAACAAATATATGTTGAGTACATGTGATGGGTTAGGTATGTACTTCCTCAATAGTGAAACATGGAATACATCTACTTGAGATAGGTTCAATGGGAGTGCTTGCTGATAGGCCAATGCTTCAATGTGATCAAGGATCTGAAAAAGGAAGATGTACCTTGGACTAAGTTTTCCATTCTTCATAAATCTCATAACTCTCTTCCATGGTGATATGTGGAAGAATACCATGTCTCTAACATCAAACTCTAGGTCTCATTGAAGATTATCAACACAACACTTTTTTCGACTCTGAGCAGCTTTAATGTGCTATTGGATAGTCTTAACCCTCTCTACCATTTCTTCGACCATTTCTGAGTTTTTGATCCCCAACTTCATCCTAACATTCCGGTGTTCTGCACCTCTTCCCATAAAGGGCTTCATAAGGATCCATTTGGATGATTGAGAGTAAACTTTTTTTGTAAGAGAAGTCAACTAGAAGAAGATGTTGATCCTATCCTCCTTTTAAGTCCATTGATCATTCTATCAACATGCCATCAAGTGTTTGGATAGTCCACTCAGATTGTCCATCATTTAGAGGATGATAAGCCATACTGAAGTTCAGATTAGTATCCTGATCATGTTGAAGAATCTTCCAAAACATAGAGGTGAATCTTGGATCTCGATCGGATACAATCGATAGTGGTACTCCACACAGCCTTTCCACATCTCTGATGTATATCCGTGCCAGTTGATCGAATAAGAAATCCTATCAAATTGTAATGAAGTATGCAGTCTTTGTAAGAAGATCCACAACAAACCAGAGATAATTATTTCCTTTAGATATCTTTGGAAGTCTGGTGACAAATTCCATGGTGATGTTCTCCCATTTTCATGCTGGTATGGGTGATGGTTGCATTATCCCCTTAGACTTGTGCCTCTCATCCTTAAATTACTAACATACCAGGAACTTTTATGTATAGTCAACAATATACTTCTTCATGTTATCCCACCAATAAAGATCTCTAAGATCTCGAAACATCTTTGTGTTTCCTGGGTGAATAGAGAAATTTGAACTATGTGAATCATCCAAAATTCATTTCTTTAACTCTGTATTTGATGGAACACATAGTCTTGTCAAAAATCTCAAAATTCCATCTTAATTAACATGAACTCCAAGGATTTCTCTTTTTTGATAGTTTCCACTTTCTTCTGAATTCCCACATCATCCTTTTAAGTATCCTTTATCCTTTCCAAAAGAGACGACTGAGCAATAATTTGTGAAAGTATTGATGATTTTCCATTATTTATGATTCTCATGTCCATATTCATAAAATCTAAGAAGATTGGATCCTTTTAAATTATCATAAATAATAGAATTTCTGGGTCCTTTCTACATAGAGCATCGACCACCATGTTCTAATTTTTCAGGGTGGTAATGGATTGAGCAGTCATAGTCTTTGATCATCTCTAACCATCTTCATTGTTTCCTGTTCAACTCTTTCTATGTGAATATATATTTGAAGATTTTTTGATCTGTATATATTTCATACTTCTCTCCAAAGAGGTAATTCAAAATTTTTTTTAATGAAAATATTATTGAATCCAACTCCAGATCATGTGTTGGATAGTTTTTCTCATCAACTTTCAATTGCATTGAAGCATAGGAAATGAATTTGTCATTTTGCATCAACACACATCCCAGGACCTTCTTCGAAGAATCACTAAATACAAAAAAAAGTTCTCCACTTGTGGGTAGTGTGAGCATGGTCATAGTGATAAGCCTCATTTTCAACTCCTTTAAGCTCTCTTGACATTCACCATTCCAAGAAATATTGATTCCCTTCTGAGTTATTTTGGTAAGAGGGTTTGAAAATCATGAGACATTTCTTACAAATCGGAAATAATATCCAGATAACCCCAAAAAACTACGAATATTCGTTACCGATGTTGGCCTCAACAATCCCTCAATTGCAACTATCTTGGAGGGATCCACTGATATCCCATTGCTAGTGATGATATGAACCGATAATGAGACCTATTTCAACCATAACTAATACTTGCTATACTTTTCATAGAGCTTCTCCTTCTGCATGGTCTCTAGTATAGTGCTTAGATGCTTCTCATGCTCCTCCTTGGTTTTGGAGTATATTAGAATACAATCTATAAAGACAACCAAAAATTTGTCAAGGTAATCTATAAAGAATCTATTAATCAAGTCCATGAATATTAATGGAGAATTAGTGAGTTTGAAAGGCATTACTATGAATTCATAGTGCCCATACCTTGTACGAAAGGAAGTATTGGGGATATCCTCCTCCTTCTCCCTTACTTGGTTATATACCAATCAAAAATCCACCTTGGATATGTATTGTGCTCTATGTAGCAGATCGAACAATTCATCAATTCTTAGAAAAGGATACTTGTTCTTTCTAGTGATTTTTTTGAGATAATGTCAATCAATGCAAAGGCACATTGACCTATCCTTCTTCTGGATGAAGAGGACTGGTGCACACCATGGTGAAGCAATTGGGCATATAAACCCTTTATCTAGATTCTATTGTAGTTTTTTCTTTATCTCTTAAATCTCCACAACAACCATTCTATACAGAGTCTTAAATATTGGAAACACCCCAGGTATAAGATCGATTAAGAATTTAACATCTCTCTTAGGAGGAAGACCAAGAAATTCACTGGGAAACACTTCAACAGATTCCCTCACAATAGGCATGTCTTCTTGGATGGTTTCTTCCTTATACTAAATCATCTAAGCCAGATATGCATTCTCATAGGGTAGTAATATACATTCTTGAGATGATGGAGCTAAAAAAGATTCATCTTTCTCCTTGCACTTGTACAGAATTGGGGGTCGATTCGCCATTTGGAGAGTGATTTCCCTCTCACATAAATTTATGTTGGCTCTATATAGAGAAATCCAATCCATGCTAATAATTGTATCAAATTACAATAGAGGGAGTATGAAGAGGTTCTCCAGGAAGTTCAATCCACAAATTATGACAGAGGAGGAGTTATATTCATGGGAAGCAATGATTTACCCATTTTTTTACTCATTGACATCTTTAATTCCATTATTTGTGGTGGTGTTGGGATTGTTATACTAAAATTTTGGGATATACAAGAATGTGTAGAACAAAAATAAAAAATTATGTTTATTATTATTGAATGAATAACTAGTGTACATGAAGACACTTCATTTTCGGGGTTCACTTCGACAGTAGTGATAGAAAAAGCTCGCCCTTGCTGCCTTAGAGGTTGTTGGTTGCCTCCTAAAACCCTTGTCTTAGGGAACTGGTTTGCAAAGTGACCTAGTTATTTATAGTTGAATCAATGAACAATGAATTGAGGGTTGAATGGAACATTCCTCTCCTCTGTCACAACCATAATTTTCTCTTGTTGGTAGTTAATAGAAAGGTTCCCTTATCTTCCACACCTAAATCATTTCCTCGCCCCCTTCAAGAAATTTCTAGGGTGCTTCTTTCCGCACCTTTGGAAAGTGGGGTGCTGGATTTTCTTAGCATAGTTGGATTTATCAATAGGACCGCTATAATTGAAGTCCACCTTATGCTTCTTATCCCCATGATACCGTTGAGATTATTCGATCTCCATTTTGACTTTGAGGGCCCATCAGATAATTTACTCATAGCTCTCGAAGACACGGATCGCTAGGGATTTCTGTAGGCTATATTTTAGCCCACCAAAGAAGCATTCAAACATTCATTTTGGGGTAATGACAAAGCTGGAGGCATATCATGAAATCCTTTTGAATTTTTCCTTGTATAGTCCCACGAATTCATCGTATTTTTTGCTTGAGGGAAAGGAAATCCCTTTCCATCTTAAATCAGAGGGTTTGCGGAAAATATTTATCAATTTTTTTACGAAAATCCTTCTTTTCCAATGTCTCAATCTATTCCTCAGGCTTCTTATTTTTGATCAATGTCCACCATTGATCAGCTTCAACTTCTATACGATAAGAAACCAGAATAACCTTCTCTTGTTTGGAACATTGGAGGATGGAGGATATGTTTTCAATGGAGTTGATCCATTGTTCGGCGATTGAAGGATCATATGATCCATTAAAAGTAGAAGGCCTTTGTCTCATTAAGATCTCGATTGCGACTTGATATTTATTAGGGTGGGGGGGGGGGTGGGGTTGAACGTTCCTCTTGACCTATGTTTCTATTCAAAACTTGAGTTAAATAAGGGAGTATCCTGATAAAGTTTGCGATTCCCACTCTCATCGGTTTGGGAATCTCATTAAAATAGTTCTCACATTGATATTCACATCAGTTGTTAGCCCAATTCCTCATATTACTGGCCATTGGATGTAATAAAAGGAAAGTTAGGGGTAAAACATAAAGGGAAATCCCAAGACAAAAATGGATGACTAATAAATTACTTTTATTTTCTTAACTTATGAACTTATAGGCTTCAATCTATGTTATCTATGATCTACTTCCCAAAATATATTATTAAGGGATTTTTTTATTCCCTTATAAATGGTTCATACTAAGCTTATGAATTTACCAATTCATATCCTTTGGGAGTTTTGTAACCAAGAGTGTATCAAGGCCCATTATCGTTCACCAGTTTCTGTTCGAGTTTAGCTCAAAGTAGTGTTTTTTGGTTTTACCCTTAGATAAATTTGTGCTTGATCCACCTCTACCTGCTTGTATCTAGAAAGGGATGTATTTTCTTGATAAAAAACATAATAAATACTCACCAAAATTTAGGGATGTGTTTATTATACTTATTCATATCCCTTAAGTCTTTAACTAGGGTTTTTTAATCCAAATCCCAAAAATAACTAAACTTATCCTCTGATACCAACTATAACAACCCTGCTCTTTATTTCACACTTAAAAGTAATTTATTACATAAATATTTCACTTTATACAACATAAAATACAAATATTTCTAGTGTATTTTGGTCTTTGGAACATTACATAACAACTTAAAACATAAAACACAATATCTTATTGAAAACTTCTTTTACATGACCACATCATTCCTTCATACTTATCATTTCATGGGATAACCCGAGGACATGCACAATAAAAGGGTGTTCTATAAAGCCCAGTAAAGGAGTAAAAAGGAATAACATGAAGAATAAAATACATGTTATGCAATAGTAATATCAATGGAGCATAATAGAAACAAGAATATAAAGGCATGATCATAACATGGAAATGTGGAAACAACATTTAACATGATTTTAGCATGAGACAAGGCTCATTGAACATGGAGTATGAGTAAAACCTCATTGAACTTGAATTAGCATGAGTAAACCCTCATTACAATTGACTTATCATGATATTAATCTTTACCCAATGCATTGGAGCGCTATTAGGGTGCACCCTTCTTAATCATTTCATTTCATGCATAAGTGTGACACATGGATCATATAACATAGATTAATTAAACATAATCATTTATTCCATGATAAAGGAATGTGGAATTCATACATTAAAATATATAATCAATAAGTAAATGAACATAAAGGTGAATACCCTTGATAGAGAAATGGACATGGTATTCACTACACATTGACTTTGTCTTGGAAAACCGTCGTTCAATTTTGGCAGTATAATGACGTGACATAAGAATTCATAAAAATATTGATGAGAGAGAAAGACGTGTCTCATAATATGTACATGAAATGGATCATAATTGGGTTATATAGATACATGTCCCAACATATTTAATGAAATATAGATTCATAATACAAAAGAATTGCTTGAATATAAAAGAGGAGAGAGAAATTCCTTACAGAATTTTAGCATGGTAACAGGTGTACATGAGAGGAATTAATGAGAGATAAAGAGGTATATCACCATTAAAACATAAGGAGGGAAGTTTTGGGGAGGTGAAAAATCATATCCGAACATTTTTAATTGAAAAAAATGGTATAACAACATAATGAAATTTGGACCAAAATGAGAAAGGAAGAAATCCCTTACTTGGAAGTGTGATCCCAAAGGATTGGGAGGGGCTTGAGAGAGGCTTATTGGGAGCTCAGGGTGCCTTGGGATGATTATATAGAGATGAGGTCAGGGTTTGGTCAATCTTTAATGTCTTTTAGTGAAGAGTAAGTGGGAGCTTGGGTGATTTTATATAGGAAAAAAGGTAATTGTTTATTATTTAGGTTTTGGACAACACCCATTTAACTAATCAAAACCACAAACCATCCCATGGTTTTTGCCCATGGTTTTTGCCAAAATGGGAGTGTAAAAAATTATTTTATAAGGATAGTGGACGAAATTCTTAAAATATTTATGTGGAGGTGAGTCTCACCCTCATGAAAATCATTTTAAAAAGTTAAAATGTTTTATAAGTCTTCGGGGGTCCACTAAAGCTTTTTAAAATAAATTAAAAAAACCTAAAATCACATTATTTTAATGGTAAAATATTTATTGGAGGAACAACTCATTTATACTATTTTATTACATCACTATTGGGTCATTATGATGTCATAAAACACATTATATAATTTAACGGTATTTAATTTTTACCCAAAAATTTGACTGTCTTAGAAAATTAAGAAAAAATGACCGTTGGATAATTTTTAAATCTTGATTCCAAAAATAATATTCATTTTATCTAAATAATTTTCTAAATATGTGCATTTTTAATTTTAAAATAAAAACTGACATTTACCAAAAATTTATGGGTTTTGATAAAAACATATTTCAAACCTTAATAAAAATTTCAATTGTATTCCTAAAAATTATAAGATCATTTGTATTTAACAAAAAGTAACTAAGTAATAATATTTTTTTTAAAATATTATTTAATTAAAAAATATATTAATTCATCAAAATAGAGTTCTTAATTGAATATTAATTAAAATACTATTTGTTCTTTAAAAACTATTTACAAAGTAACAATAAAAAAATGAATGTATATTATTTATTTTATACAAAAATAATGCACATAATTATAATGCTAATGTATTATTACATAAACCCTTATAACACCCGCATAAGACCAACGAGTAAGATGTGCGATGGTGACAAACTCTTGGGGTGGATCAGATAACATCATTTGGGTGATAATCTCTATCAACTTCCACTTCTCCCATAATCATTTCTGTTTGAGATTAATGTGTTGAAGCTAGGCTCGGGTTTGGTCAAGAGTGAAGCCCAATGATTCCACCTCCTTTCCGAGCTTCAAAAAATTGGCTTTGTATGGGGAAAGTCTGCTGGATGAGGCCATCGCTTCCTTCGTCTGAGTAAATTGGATTTGTTAAAGACCTATATTTATACTAATCATGTGATCACCGTTCAACAACTATATTAGAAATGGTCACAATTTTTAACAGTATTTTAAAATACAAAAAACATAAAACCAAAAAAGTTCATATGTTTTACATAACCATTTTTCATAATAAGACATTTAATTAGATCAAGAGGAATTTTCATTAATGAATGTTTTGGTCATTACACACATCCCACAAACCTCAATCGGAGAGGAATCATAGACTTGAGATGTGATAACCATACCATAAAGAGTTTTTAATACTAATTAAACATCTAATTATTGATGTGGTAATGTGATAACCTTTTAAAATTATTCAGATATAAAAGGTGGTATAACTAGAATTAAATAAGACATTATTTGTTCTATAGTGGATGGTAAGTTTACCATTCACCACTTCATTCTTGTAATCCACATCAAAAATAGTGATTTAATGATATTTACCTTAATCACGAGCCTTATGAGGATAATGATGTCAATCATCAAAATTAAACCTCAGATTTAAGCACTGGTTAGTATAAATCTCATACTCCTTGCATTTAAAATACTAGAATGTTGATGGTGAATTATGCAGAGCTTTCTATCTATTCGTATCATTACTTAACTTCTTCCCATCACTTTGGAATATTATTTCCCGATGACCTTCCTTACTAAAAAAATAATAATTCATTATCCACATTAAGAAAATTTCCTTTATTATTCTTTAACACTTATGGCATAAAGAAAGGCTCATCTTCTCCCCTCAATGGTTTTTATTATTATAATTGAATTTAAATTAAATCTTTATTTTATTATCAAAACCATGGTATTAATAGGTTTCTAAAATATATATTTTTACATTGAGATCACATTAAATGATTTATTCATATCTAACAAAGTCTCTTATTGATAATTCCCATCATATACTTAATTTTATGACCATAAAGAATAAATTAATGTTTCCTTATGGTTCAATGATAACACCATAAGGTTACCCTATAATTCTTGTAAAATATTCTCCATATGTATTAATGGATTAATCATCATTCTGCTTTATAACATTGAATTACTTATTCATTTTCATATGAATAATAAAAGAAATTATTTTTAAAAAAAATAACCTTTTAAACCCATCCCACTCTATAGAGTCAATTTATTCCAATTTCCTCATGTTCTTGACAAGAGTCTACCATGGATTTGATTCACCTTTCAAATGATAAGAACCAAAATAAAATTTTAATCTTCCAAGAACTGGATAATGGAAAATATATTTTCAATGGTATGGATTCATTTCTTAGCAATTATTAGATCAATTGACCTACTAAAAGAATATGGACATTTCCTCATAAATGAATAAACAAAATGTTGATCCCTCATTTTCATATTTGTAAGATCAACATGATTCATGGATTCAGAAAGTTACATAATAATAGAAAGATTTTTCATTCCAACTCCCAAAGCATTTGGTTTCTCAGGAGGACAATCATTTCACTATCTATCACATTCAGTAATAACATGGTTACTTATAGTTCCATCCATTAACTATAATAAAATAATAACTTGAGAAATACTAATCATAGTGGGATACCACATAATTGTGGAACTCATATATAGTATTTCTAAATCATGATATCTTCTTTTCAATTTATGATACATTATGTATAACTTAGGTCATCTATAGTCATAATTTATTCAAATACTTCATAATGTTTCTTAAATATAATGTTAATTAACCCAAGAATATCTCTCAGGAGTTTCTAGATGTTTGTGTAGTCTTAGGGCCACTCATCATGTGTCGGTGATAATCGAATTAATACCCAATCCTCCATATTTATAGTTGTTACACCAGGTACATCTACTCCACGACTAAATCCACTTTCTATTATCCTAACAAGGATTTAATTTCTTGGAAAACAACACTCAATTATTTATCATAAATTGTAATGTTATGATATACTTAGTTTTATCCTAAGGGTTCTTAGAAAAGTTTTCTCATCCTAGTTTCAAAAAATAGCCAAACCTTACATGCATACCAATTGAGGTGATCTAAACATTTCATATATAAATTTTACATCTTATTATATGAATATTAATTAAATATCTTTATGATTCACATGAGAACCATAAATTTTTAGTGTTTTTTTAATCTTGGATAGATAAAAAACTGGAACATAAAAGATCTACATCATCTATCAGTTAGTTCTTAATAATTATAAAATTTCTTATATATATCATACTTAAAGCCTTTATTCATATCACGGGAAATGAAAACATAATAAAAGGTGAACTCAAATTACCAGTAAGGGTAGAAAATGGTGATGTAAAAAATAATTTATGAATAACATGAGTATAAGGTTATGATAATATGAGATTAACATTTGAAAACCATACACAATAATTCATGGATCATAATCATGAGTCATGGAATAATGATCAAAAGTTTATGAGACATGAATCATAAAGGAATCAAAGAACATAAGAAATGAGAGCATAAAATTTGCATATGATCATATAATAAAAGTGGAATAAAGTTTGGAATTATATTAATCATAGAGATATTTTTTCAAGGGTACCACCAAGACATTATCCACATATTTTTCTTGGGATAGCCACCTGTGTACCTGCTTTGGGATTGGGATAGCTTCTCATATACCCTTTTTTGGGGTATGGTATGATCTCTAGTATACCCTTTGAGCTCATAAAATATTAATATTCACCTAATTAATTGAAGGGATATAATGGAACCACCAATCACATAATTACATTCCATTAATATATATTCTAAAATATCATAAAAACATTTTTCATTTCATTATAGCTTAACCTATAGAAAATAAAAAGGGTTCTATCAAAATTTCATCATCATAATAAATAAAAATAAATAAAAAATTAAGTATAGTATTATAGAAAAAAATACCCATTATATCATAAGTATCATCAAGGGATGTTATCATAGATGAAAAATACCTTTAAAATATTATTGAAACATTCTTGAGGAAAATGAAATTTTCATTTTGAAACGACATATTTGAAATCTAAAAAATTTAAAATTATTAAATAAAAATTTTTCTCTAAAAAGAATAATGTTAAATTTTGAAGTAATATTCTAATAAAAGAGTATTTATGATTTTGGAAACAACCATTTATGCAGTATAGGTTGAAAATGATTTTATTTACATCTTTGGAAGGAAGTACCTTATTCGAAAAGAAGAAAAGAAACTTAATTTTAAAAGTTTTTATAGAAATTAAAAAATGGGTAAAAAATATTTTTAATAAATAATTTAGTAATATTAAAAACATTATTGAATTTTTTAAGGAAAATATGGTCATGGAAGAAAAATATTATCGACTAAAGAGAAAAAAAAATTATATTTTTTTCTTAAAAAACATTCAAGATTTTGAGTTCTTAGGGAGAGGAAATGAAAGTAAATTTTTTAATTTACATAAATAACTATAGTATAATAAAATAAATAATATTTGGTATAGGTATATCATATTATTTCATTATTGTAAATTTAATCATAAACAATATCGTTAGAAATGTGATTGTAACATAAAACTCATACCTCTAGTATGACTTGTTTTTTAAGTGATCTAAACTTCTGTATAATAATTTAAGATTTATTATACTTATTTAAAAAACCATATTAATACATATAATACCATATATGTTACACTTATTAAAATTTCAACACCTGTTTATTAATAATTCTTTATTAAATTCACCGTTTCTGAGTGTTAACTATTTTTTTGCATGAATGTTTCAGTTCACCGATTCCTATCATTGTAATTTGATCATAGTTATGTCATATTAATAAGGTTAATAATAATATAAATATAATATATTTTCATTATATACATATTTATAACCATCCATAAAAGGTAGATATTGAAAAATTAGTTATATTGTTCATGGAGAAGGTAGTTCGTACGTACACGCAAACGTTGTATTCATTATTTTAAAAAAAGAATGAAAGAAATATCAATAATATTTTATTATTAAATAATAAAAATTCTATCATAAATATAATATATATTTATTTAATCTATCATTAAACCCATAAATATTATACAGTGATAGAAAATGAATCATATCGCTACGTGGAGACAATATTCCACATGTATGCATAAGTGATACTTTCATATCCCATTTGATGGAAAGGTGGTGGAAAATGGTTGTATAATTATCAGATTAAAATATAAATATATTTATAAAAATAGATCCATAATTTTATTATAGATACAATAGGTTTATATAATGTGGAATAAGAAATAAAATTGAATGTGCTTGGTTAATATTAATAACTCTTCTTTGGGAGACCTCCTTCGACTTATACCTTAATCCTTGAATTATTTGTATTAGGAGAAGAAAAGAGGATCTAGGAATATGGAAATAAATTTAGGATGTTATTATTTCAGGTATTATCCAATGTAGAAGGCTCAAAATTCTTAAATAATGGTGAATAGGAGGTTCCCTTTTATATGCGAGAGAGATGACACACTTGGAGTTAATTAAAATATTTAAATATAACTAATTCCATTGTCATGTATAATGATTCCAAAGAGAAAAGTATTTAAAGGTAATATATGTTAAGTTATAAATATATTTAATAAATATAAATTTTATATGTTTATCTTACAATCTTACATTTATCATTTATTTTAACTCCCTAGTAAACCTGTTTTAACCTTAATTATGTTAAATATTTTTATGGTTTTTCCTATTCAGTATGAGAAAAAATAAAAGTGGTACCATTATCAAATTTTAAAAAATTTATTAAAAATATTGAATCCATTTTATTAAATTAAATTTATATAATTAGTTGAATTTAATTTTAAAATAATCGTGCAAAACACAACCGAAACTCATTTTTAGAAAAATGAATTTTTAAGCGTGAAACTGAATTTACATTCATTAATTGGATAATTAAAACTATAAAATGAATGTTAAAATATTATAGTGAATATATAATCTATTAATTTCCTTAAAAACATTAATCAACAATGATTTATTTAATTTATTATGATAAGAATACATTGCGCACATGAAAACATTTTTATAAAAAATCACTATTTTACCTATAAATGATTATATCTTCATTCCAAACCTTTAGATTATTAATGTATGTATATTCATTAATAAATTAGTATTAAATTAAATTAAAATAACTTTTTAATACTAATAAATAAATTTTTTTAGATAATAATACAAAACATGTAGAAAAATTAATTTCTTCAAAAAATAGATTTTTAAATCATTAAACGATTTTATTAAAAAATTAATGATTATTTATTAATAATTAATCAATATATTTTTATTTTTAAAACATACACACATAGAAATATATATTTCACAATATTTTAATCATATTCATACCCTCAAATCCAATTACTAGCTTATAAAGGTATATTATATCACAGGTTTATTTAGACTCAGGGTTGCATGTAAGGCAACCTATCAAATAATTCAAGTTTATTTCAAAGGAAATACATATAAAATCTTGGGGTGTTATAGGAAACATTACATACTATAATTTTTATTGACTTGTTTAATAATATGAATCTATAATACTTATTAAGTGATGTCTTAAGACTATGCTAAAGAAAATTGTTGAGACCAGAGTTTTAGTGGAGTTTGTTAGAGTTGAGGAAGACGATCCCTAAGAATTGAGGTGATGTTAGTGAAAGGGGGAGTGTTTTGGAGTGAATGTGAATTGAATATGGTTTTTTAATATTTATTTGGAGTTTTTTCCAATTAATTTTTCATCAAAGGAATCATATTAAATCTCATGTGATTCTTGTTTATTCTTATTAGATGAAGATGGTCTATAAATTTGGGAGAGTATAGAGGAATATTTCATCTAAGGAGATATATTTTTATATAAGTTATATTATTTCAAATGTAATGAAATTTTAATTCAGGGATTCATGATATAATTACTATTTTTTATGATTAAAATATTCTAATGTAAGATTAAATAATTCCACAACCTAAGGGTTTAGGCCGTGATTAAAGTACAAATTTGGTGATGTTTTAAATAAATCTTAAACCAAGGTAAATCATGTTTCATTTTTGATTCCATGAGAAATTGGTTATCTTCTTGATAGAAGGGCCCATTTATTCATGCTACATAGATGTATCCTATTTTTCACTACACCTGGATGAGGAGATTAAGAAGAATTTGTAGAAAATGGATAAACTATGAAATTTGTGGAAGTTCTATAATAAATAATGCATAAGGGTAAACATAGAATAAATATGAATAATTTGAATTATTGGATATATATTTCAACATAAAGAATGATATCATGCCGTAAATGGCCTTGTCTAGCATTAAAACTCATGTTATATTAGGGTAATTTATGAGAATCATATCGTAATCCTTAAGCTGAGAGAATTAGGTACATCTATAGAATTTAAAGAGTAAATGATCATGTTTAAGTGGATAATGTCATTATATAATTAAAGAGGTATTTTTTTAGTGGTTAGAGGAAAACCGTTTTATCATGAAATAATGGTAAGTGGCAAACCATGATAATGAGAACATTATGAATTCATGTTATACTGATATTTACCACTTGGTGCTTTAATATCCAAAAAAATTGATCCTTTAATCCCATTAATCATATCCAATGTTGGATAGAAGGATTAGATAGGTCCAATTTATATAAAATAAGTTATAATAGTTGAAGCATAAGTTCTTTCCCAAAGTTGTGGTGGAAATTCATATTTGGAAGTAGTGAGTATAAAGAAATTAAAATAACTCACTAGTGGTTAAGTTCAAATATGTGAGAGATAAGAGAAGAGTGATTATTGATATGAAAGTATTGAATAATAGAGTAATAATAGGAAAAAAACGACATATACAAGAAGATTGTGGATAATTATAAAAACATGATCGATTTATATGCTTTGTAAAGACACTCATATTTTGAATATTTTTAGTATCAATATCATAATTTTGCAAAGAGACACATTACACAATTCAAGAGACACAATTTTTGTCACATGTTCATGGATAATCTTCATAATTTTTTTAATGCAGAAGGTGATGATTCTAGTGGAATGTGTGATAATAAGTATTATTAGATCATATTAAGGATATAGTTTCCCATTTTGAGTAGGAATCCTTGTAAAAATTTACTGTCTCTATGGTGTTTAAGCCTTTTATTTTATTTGGTCTCTATAAATTAATATTTTTATACATGTTAATAGGTGTCAAAGTTATTAAAGAGATAAATTTAAATGAAAATTAACTCACAGATTCACCCCAATACCTATCTCCTCTCAATGAATTATCATTATTCATATGGGACCATTTTCAAGTTGTATAAAAATATTCAAATATTTCCTTAAATACAATTTGTTTTTTAGAGTTTTTAGAAGCGATATCATTTTATATATGTTTGATGATTCATATTTTATTTTTTTGGATATAGATCACATTATTTTAGGGAAAATTAAAGGTATTCATACTTTTTTATAGGAATAATTATTATATTTTGAATAAGCAGTTACTGATATATATTTTGAAAATTAGTTTTGATGCATTGTATTTTAGTATTGATGGCTTTACAACTCATGATAAAGGTTATTCAATCACAATAGTTGATATAATGAAATTAAAGAATGAGGGCCATGCTTGAATTTTCATGTTATCACCTCACTCAAAAAATGAGTTCCTTACCGCTAATGGAATTATGATAATAAAATTGGAAAAAATTGGAAAATAATTTTTATAGAAATGAAAAATTGGGTAGATAAAATATAAAATATTTGAAGAATAAATATAAATATATGAGGATAAATGATGTCGAAAATTAGGATGACTTATTTACTAGAGTAAATGAAATTGGGAGAAACATCATGGGTTTTGGTGAGAAGATAGGGGTACCTATAACTATCCAAAGTATATTTCATATCTTTCCATGTAGATTTTATGAAAATGTTTTAGTTCTCAAAGAAAATGATCCATGTACACATCCTTTTGATGAATTGTATACCATTTTCATTTCTCCAAAAATGAGTAAAGGGAGTTTTTTCAAGAATACGATAAAGGATTACAAGGAAATATCCATCAAATAATTTAAATAAGAAAAGTTTAAAAATAATATTTTGTAGAAGAAAAAGATTCCAGTGAAGAAGAGGATTTTAAAATAAAATTTGACACCCTAATGTGATTTATTTTAGGAATTATGAGTAGAGGGGAAGGAAACTATCAAAGAAATATACACATAAATTATTTTAATTATGGACCTATAATAAATTTTATCGGTATTTTTTAAAGGTTAAAGGATGATTATTTTGCTGAATATGAATATGATAAGACAAGGGGTACCTCAAAGAAGAAATCTTTAATAGTTTACAAGTCATAGTTTTCTTCAAAATGGAAAGGTTTAAATTTCCATGAACCCAAAAATAGGTATTTATAATCAAAGTATAAAGCTGATTATAGAAGTGATGATTAATAGGATGTTGAGAAATCTAGATATTTTAGAGAAAATTATATTATTACCAAAATTAACAAAGAAGTGATTAACTATCATGAGGGTAGAAATAATAGAAGAAAATAATAAAATAAAATGGAGTTAATGATAAAGTGGGAGATTAATAAAAATCATTCAATGAATTAAAAACTAGAGAAGAAAAACATGAATCTAAATAAATAAGATCAATCATCAAGAAAAAAAAAATACTCTTTACATATTGAAAAGTAATAGAAGTTGATAAATGAAATTTGAAATTTAATAAAGTTAATTTCATAAGAAAAGAATCTAAATGTTTCCATGGAAGATAATAATAAAGAAAAAGAGATTTTTCTTGAAACTATTCAATATAAATTTATGTAATTAAATATTTAATTAAACAAGTTCAAATATAATTTTAAAAATTTTGGTCATAATGTTGGAGAATGATCAAAGAAGAAATTGACTGAAATTTTAATGTAGAGATTGAGGTGGAGAAATATATGTTTATATAAGAAAACAAAAACATTTATAAAAAATATATAAATTATAGTAATGATTATTTGAATAATAAAACTAGGAAGAATAAAATAATGTTTTTATTCTAACATAATTTTTGTTTGGGAAAAATATCCAAGGATCATGGTCAAAAGTTAGATGAATAGTTTGAGTCTGCATCTAGATGGAAGCTATGTTCAGTGGAAAGTACTCATTTTTTGAAACATTTTGGAATTATGGAGAATTTGAAAACATGAAAATGTGTTATTGGTTAAATGATCAATATTTTTATGATACTAAAGGATATGTGAGGAAGAGTTTTAGGGGTATTTAGACCACTTAATGAAAAAAATTATAAAAAAATCAAAAACAATAGACATAAGGTTGAAATCAAGTTTCTATATTTAGAATAAGTTTGTTGAATATTTGAAAAACTTGTTTATTGAGATGAATATTTCCTTAATATATAACAATCATAATTCAGTATGAAGTCAAATTATTTATATTATAAAAATAAAAAAATAAATTAGAGGGAATTGATTAATGAATTTGTGCTAAAAACCCTAAAGAGGAAAATTTATAAATATTGGATAGTCGGTTATCATCACATATAACTATATATTTTAGGCTATTGATATATATTTAAAAGTTAAAATAAGTATCAATGACCTTTTAGATGATGTGTAAATTTAGATAAAGGAGTTGGTTCTGTAGGTATTTGAGAAAACCATATAATATTGAAGAATATTTTATTTTTGGATGGATTGAAACACAACACAATAAGTATATCTCAACATTGTGATGAATGAATCATATTGGTTTTTCATAAGTATGAATATTTTATAAAAATATTGAAATATGATTTTTTTTCTATAAGAAGAAATTTGACATGATGAAACTTGATTCATGTTCTTTATTCTGAAAATTCACGCAACTTATTCTTAAAAGATTAAAATAATGTGTTCTATCTAATACATGGTTATTCTAGATATGGGAATTTGAGAAATATAACCTAATGAAATATTTTTCAATATTTTTAAAATTTTTAGATAGAAATAAATTGGATTTTATTTACATGATAAAAGTAAATGTCTATTAACTATTTCAATAAAATGGTGTAGGTTCAAATATTTCAATTAATGAATCTCATTCATAAAAATATTTTTAGTCATATAAGGAAGAAACCAACCAATTGAGATATGTATTTTATTTATTAATTCACTCATATTATATGTATTATGTTTATGAAACATAAATCAAAGGCCGTGATGATGTTTAAGGGTTTTAAAATAAGTCCAAAAAAGAGTGTGATTTCTCCATGATGAAGTTCTGGATGGAAAACTGTGCTAAATATACAAGATAAAAATATGATTTTTTTAAATCATGGTATTTATTGTTAATTTAGTACACCATATACCTTATAAAAATGTTTTTATTGAAAGGAAGAAAACGAGTTTAGTGTAAATGGATCTGACCATGTTGGAAGAACATGATACTTCTTAATTTTTTTGGAGGTGAGATATTAGCACATACATTAAGATTAAAAAAATGGTTTATGATGGACCAATTAAGATATTATATCATATGATATTTATTAAAATAATTCCTTGATCAAGAAATAATTTAGTGTTTTTTATATCCCATATATTATTAATTTCAAAGTTAGAAATTTGAGGAAGTTTAAGAAAATAATAATTGAATGAACATTCTTTGGTTGTCCTATAAATACTAGTGTATATCATTACAATATTAAATATATAATTAATAATATAAATAGTTATAATCTAAATGTTTTATAATATTCAATTAATAAGGTTACACATCAATATGTAAGTTACAGATGTTGTGATGATGAAATAAAATTTATTAAGAAGAAGGTTGGATCTTCAAAAAATGATGGGAATTAAAAAGAAGTGCATGTTGAAGATGAAGACTTGGTTATTTGAAACAATTCAAAACAAATATTTTCAACTCATCCAAGGTTGAAAAAATGGGGTTTTTAAAGAATATAATTGGATATTAAGGGCAGTGGATTCAAACTCGGAGAAAAATGGGGAAAACATCACATATGTGATTTTTTTCATTGGTTGAACCATCATATTTTAACAAAATTTTAGAGTATTTTGAGTGTATTGATAAAATTAATGAGGATTTAAATCAGATAAAAGATAATGATACTTGGGAGTTGGTATCTAAGTGAGTGAATACATTTTTTTATCAAAATTAAGACCATGTTTTGAAACTTGTCAAAAAAGGGAGAAGTAATAAGAAACATGGAATGACTCATCTGTATAGTTTAATAAAAGTTTAAATAAATTTGTTTCAAATAAAATTTTAGGACAATTTCTAGGCTTGAAACCATTATATTTTTTCCTTCAATAACCATATAAAGTTTATACAAGATCTATAAAATAGATATTAAATCTACCATCATTAATGTAGAACTAGAAGGGGAAGCATACATTGAGAAACCCCGTGATTATTTCTTAGGGAAGGTGATGGATACTTTTTCATGTCGAAAAAGAAATTTAAAGTTTAATGCAAGGAAAAAGGGTTTGGTACTCAATTCATGATTCATGTTTGAAGGAACTCAAATTTAAGGAGATAAGAGTGTACAACATCCTATACATTAAAGATGAAAAACAGGTATCTTTAATTATTATTGTCAATGTAGATGATATTATATTTTCTTTAAATGAAGATTGTATTAGTTTCCATGCTTGATGGTTGTATTTTTTGTCATTATAGAAGGTAACTATGGTTTGAATGATGATATCAATATGTGTGTAATAAGAGAATATGTTAGAAGTGAGTTGAAAATTCTAAAAATATTGAAAATGTAATGGAGTTCACATGAAAGTGTCATTATATATTAAGTTTTTGAAATTGATAAATACACATCTTATAATCTATAAGAAAAAGTAAAGGATATTTTTAAGGCTAAATCATGAAGAACATTATCATGGAGGCTTAATAAATATTAGAGAATTTCCTTTTGAATATTTTTGAAATGTTCATAATTCTTAAGATAAGTGTCAATATTATTTTGAGGTGGAACATGGTTTAGAACATTATATAGGGAAGATGAATCATATTCTAATGATTTTTATAGAACTAGTCAAATTAGAATAATATTTTAATATTATTTATGAGTAAAAAATATTATAAGAATAATAAAAAATAGGATAATATTATTCATGAAATTTTAAAGATGTTTTTAGAATGATTTAAGGGATTATGGCTTATAGTAAAGAGTAATCAGCTTATGGGTTTATAATTTTGTACGTAGTTTTTTTATTAAGTATGAAAAATCTATCTAAGTCTTAACTAGGATGAAAAAGAAAACAAGGACATAAAAAAGGTGTAGAATGAAGCACATGGGTAGGTGAGTATGTGAAAAAGGTGGTTCTGATCATGTTGCATACAAGGAGACACATGAGGTAGTAAGAAAGCACTAGCACCATAATGGATTTATTTCTTGAATAATGTGAAAAACCCCAATATTTAATAATATATTTATATTTAATAAATTTAATGTGTTTGATAGTTTTTGATACACACAATGACAAGGTTAAGCGAACCACAATGCACTATAGAAATATTATTATTTAAATATAACTATTATGACCTAGCCATTGGTTTGGTGGGTATAAATAAGAATAACCATATTAAAAAATATATGTAATTTTTTTAATTAATAAAATGAATAATCAACAACACATTGTTTATCAATTGGTTGGAAATGAAAATAAAATCTTTTGATGGTAAAAGAGATATTTTTTAGAAAAATGTTTTTATTTGTGAAATGTATTTTTATCTTAATAAATTAAATTAATCAATATTTATAAATTATTTTTATTAAATAAGTATATTATATATCCAATTTAATGAATTAACATTCATTTAATTATAACAATCAATGAAAATAAAGTTATTTTATACTTTAAAAATATTTGTTAGTCAAAAATGATTTTATTGCATTTTATATGAAGATATTATAATTAATTTATTCCAATTTTATAAATTTTAAATGAAAAATGGATATAAGTTTTTAAATAAAAATTTCATAATAGTCTTAGGATAAAATTTTGAGATTTTTTTTGAAAATATTAACATTTCATTTAAAAATAAAAAATATGAATTTTATAGAAAACTATTTTTTTCATTTCAAGTATTAAAAAAGTAAAATATTTTGAAATGGTTGTAAAATTTAATTAGTTATTTTTTATTAAACATTATTAAATTAATTTCATTTGAATCAACATTATGCTTAAATTTGGTAATTTTTTTTTTTCGTAGTTAAAATTAATTTTTATGAGAAACCATTTTTCATTGTGTTTTTGGTGTTTATTTTAAAAGTTATTTTTTCAGTTATTAAAAATGAATTTGATAAAATGGATTCCATATTTAAAATTTAAATGTACAAATTTATTGTTTAGGTCAAATTTATTTTTGGTCTCAATGAATTGTAACCATGTTAAAAATTATCACTATAGTAAAGGGTGAATTGGTTTAACTAGGGTCAAAAATAACCTGAAAAGGATTTAAAATTACCATTAAACTTTATTTTAATATTTATTATGATTGTATTTTGAAAAAACCATCATATATTTTAAAATATGACATTTTGGTTCCATTTTTCCTTGATAAAGTACTTTATATTATTTTATATAAAGAATTATTCCAATTGTCACTTTGTTGATTTTAATATCTCTAATATGTTTTCACAAGGATAAAAACAAGTTATTCATGGTTATAAATTTTCATTTTTCAATTTAGTAATATTTCAATTATGGTAATTTATTTTTAATTTTTAGTGATGAAATAATTTCCTTAAATGCTTACGTAACATTGACACCATGCTTGTTCAAGTAGTTGAAAAATCAAGTAAATGGTATTAAAAAAATTAAAAATTAATATTTTCCTGGTTATTTATAGCGTTACATGAATTTTTTAGATAAAAATAATTTATTTTTAATGTTTTAAAAGTTTATATTAAAGCTAAATTACTATCTTTATATTTTTTCTAAAGTCAACTCTCTGAATTGTCTCAAAAACGAGTAATGGTATGTTTTGTTAAATAATATTTTATTAAATGAATTAAAATTTATAGAAATATTATATTTTTATGGGTGAATTTTATATGGTTTATAATATCAATAATTGTTCACTTATTCATCACTTTTCCTTTTATAGTAACTTTCTTGACCCCTAATGAACAATTTTTTTTTGATATTACGGTAATTATCAAAAGGGTTAATGAGGGGTTAAAACTAAGATATAAGGTTTAAAAAATCCCCAAAACTTGAATATAATTTATTTTATTAAAAAATATTTACTTTTAATCATATTATATTATAAATAAAATAATTTTTTCCACTTTAACATAAAAATTAATTTTTATTAATTTAATACTTTATGTAATTCCAAGGGTGCCCCTCTCCTCTCTTATATAAGAACACCACCCCTAATCTCTTCCTCACACTTCATTATACACGTATATTGATCAGGATCTTCAAAATTAACTTCCCAAAATTTCGTTCCACTTAGTAGAAGTCCTTGTATCACAAAACTTCTATCCTAGATGTCTTAATGATTAAGTAAAAAAGGTTCTTCAAAGAGGAGTTAATCATATCAACTAAGTGTTTTCATTTTCTTCTTATTATATATGAATAAATTATATCATAACCATTAAAATATAACAACACCAGTATCTCTCATATATTTAGTTTTTATTATGTTAATGTAATAACCTAACTCCACTCATTTTCCATTAATTGAGAAATGAAACCATATTTTGGGTGTATGTGCAGAATAACACTTCGAAAATTGATGTATTTCATTTCTCATCACCACCTTTCATGGTTGGTTAATATTATAAATTTAATTTTTATTTATTTTATTTAAAATATAATTATACTTTTTAATTATAATATCATTTATACCTTCTTACCTTTCCATCAGTTAAGAAATGATAACACCTGTCATGTGTATGTGTGAACAACCACCACTGCAAAGTGGTGTGACTACTTTTTTATTAATAATTCACATGGATGGTAGTAAGGATTTATTTAAGGAATATATATTTAATAATTTTTATTTTTTAATGGTGAAATATTATTTAACTTTCATCTTTTTATTCCATGGAAATGTGGAAACATCACTTGTGTGAGCGGGGCCGGGTGAGGGGTCGTGGCTCATCGGGGCATTTTTTCCGGGGAACGCCAAAATGGTTTTAATTGAATTATTAATGTGTTAACTGATTAGTTTAATTTATTTAAGCATGTTGTGATTGTTAGAGGCATTTAAGACCACAGTGCTGGTATGGGACAACACCTTGCATAGTGAAATTCAAATGGTTAGTTTGTTTTGTCAGGTTATGTTTTCTGTTTAAATATGTTATATATGAAATTGCTGAATTGCGTCTGCTGGACCCTAGTGGGTTGTGTTGGTCTTGTCCTGGTTATGCTTGACTGATGCTGATCACAGGTTGGGGCTTTGCCCGGGTTACTTTGGGTGGTTTTGACCACAGGATTGGGCGTCATGGGCATCAGCTTGAGGCAGTATGACTATCAGGTTTGGCATGGACCGAGTTACTAGGATGGCGATGCCATCGGACTTGAACGACAAGGTCACAAGGACATGAGTTGTTAGATGGTTTGGTGGCTTCAGAATTGTTTTGGTTATTACCACACACCCGGAGCTTTGAGTAGTGTGCACACAGAGATACTCTGTGATGAGGTGGTTTTGACCACTCGTGTGGGTAGAGGCCCCAGTAGTAGAGGTTAGGTATTTTGGTTGGGGGTTCTATCCATAGAAAGCCACGTGGGAGGTGAGGAGCCTTCAGGGAATGGGTGTGCCTTCGGGACGTCGGTACTTGAGACACGAGGTGTTAGGAGGCACATGGTGTCAGGTTACTTTTTTTGGGCGTGCCTTAGGGACGTCGGTACTTGAGACACGATGTGTCAGGAGGCAAATGGTGTCAGGTTACTATTTTTGGGCATGCCTTCGGGATGTCGGTAATTGAGACACGAGGTGTTAGGAGGCACATAGTGCCAGGATACTATTTTTTGGTGTGCCTTCGGGACGTCGATACTTGAGACACGACGTGTTAGGTGGCACATGGTGCCAGGTTACACGACAGAGATTCCGGCATGGGCCAAAGCTGGTGATACTCCATGGTGGTTGTTGAGCACTAGTGGAGTTTGTGTTTACTTGTTCATAGTAATGTTTACTGCTTTCCTTGTAATGCATGACTTCTTAAACACATATATTTGGCATGCACCATTGGGTGGTATCCTACTGAGATTTGTCTCACACCCTGCATGGGCCCTTCAGGACGTGTGCAGACTTTATGGATTTACGTGTAGGAAAGAGGCCAGCTTCAGGAGCTGGGCTATGTTAGTTATTTCATGGAGATGGTATGGACCTTGAGGTCATGCCTAGATGGAGTTTACTTTGTTTAGTTTTTTTCCTTTTATATCAGCATGCTGACTTTATTTTGTAGCTACTACTGGTTAGCCATTGGCTCCCTTTTTATACTTAGTTGTGTATGACCTGCTTTGGATGCATGTTTTACTGTTCTGTAGTAGTTACATGTTATCTGCATACTGTTGTGTTTATTTACAATGCTGTTGTTTACACTTATTGTTTCTTCTGTTTATCGTTATTGAATGTGCTTCCGCTCTGTGAGTCTGGTTCGAGTCTGCTGAGTCTTTCTTTCCGCTGCATCTTATGGTTATACATGGACCAGTACCATTCTTATGATCCTCCGAGTGGGTATAGCCTCCCCAATATACCTAACAGACCCTCGCTGCTAGTCAGAAGCCTTTGGAATTTAGGTGAGGTGTGCCTAAGGTAGTGATACCCGACCCATTCGGCACTGTCGGGTGGCTGACCAGGTCTAGGTCATTACAAAGTGGTATGAGAGGAGGTTTTGACAAGGATTTAATAGTAGTGTTTTTCTGGCTACTAATGAGATTGAGACTTCTCTTTTTTTTCTACAGGTTTTACTATTTAAGATATGGTAGACTGGAGATAAGTTGTTACTGGAACTGGGTTCCAAGATTGTGCTTGGGTGCCTACAGCCCTAGGTACGAGGGATGGACCAAGTTTCCATGGGTGGGAATTGTTGTTTTCTTTTTCTCAGATTACAGTTTATATGATTTCCACCTCGGTGGCTCACTTGATGTGTGATGTTCTTGATTATGAGATGTGACCCTTGACCCGATATGGTAAGGGAGAATTAGACCTTGGCCCGGTATGTCAAGGCCTTCTGTTGGCTTTTGATAGGCACATTTTTAGGCTATTTCAATTTCATAATTGCACGTATTCTTTGTGAAGTGATAATTCCATGTGAAAAAAAATCAATTACCATGCTTTATATACTTTGACATGTAATTTTTTGAAATTCCAGATAGAATTGCTCATTGTTGAAATGTTTATGCCATGATTTATTTTTGTAGAATTGCATGCTGCAGGATTTTGGGTCTGACTCTTATGAGAGCAGGCATGTACTATGGTTGAGGCAGTGTAACTGTCAGGATTGGGTGAATCAGTCGTTGGTTTGAGGCAACGTGAGTTTTCGAGACGGGCATGGCCCGAGGTACATTTGATACTTGGCTCTATTGAGGGCGGGTAAGGAGGCCATGAGGTCGGGATGTTGTGGGGCATGGGTTGCGGTGAGAGGGAGTAAGGCTAGTTGTTATGCACCGCCTTTTACTACTTTCCTTATCTGCATAGAATATATTGTTAAATATATATATGGGTTGTCTGAACATTTATGGTGTTCAGTGGGTTACTCTTTCACGAATCGATGGAGTTTCAGGCGGGAGATGGTACCGTGCCACAGGTGCAGAATTCAGTACTGGCAGAGCATGACCCCCATGTACAAGCTCAGGGATAGGATCCAGTGCAGGTAGGACATTAGCCGGGATTGGCATCGTTAAGACCATGGCTCGACGAGCATCTCCGAGCTATCCTGGTATGTGTCTTGCAGGGGATTTATGGAGGCGAACATGGTAAAAGGCCTTCTATGGAGTATCTGGCGTGGGAGTTCCAGTCATAGCACCCGCCACTTTTTCAGGGTGAGGGTGGTCTACAGGCGGCTGAGAACTGGATAGAGAGAATACAGATAATCTTCGAGCAGCTTGAGATGCCTCCAGGGAGGAGGGTCAAGCTGGCGACGTACATGCTGAGAGTACCAGTGAAGCGTTGGTGGGATGTATAGGTACAAGCTCATATGCATGAGGGACTGGACTGGAAGGACTTCGAGGACAGGTTCTTTGAGCACTTTTATCTGGAGACACTGATGGCGGAGAGAGCTTGGGAGTTCTTGAGTCTTCAGCAGGGAGAGATGTCCGTCATGGACTACGCAACTACCTTCACAGAGTTATCTTGTTTTGCATCTGGTATGGTGAGCGATGACGCAGCTAGGGTGAGGCACTTCAAGGATGGCTTACGACACGCTATTCGTGTCCAAGTGAACATCTTCAGGCTGGGTTATTTCTCCGAGGAAGTGAACCAGTCGTTCAAAGCCGAGGGAAATGAAAGGGAGAAATCTCGCTTGGTCAGGGTGACAGCTTCAAGTGATGGCTCATACAGCAGGAAACGAGGACAGGATGAGTTCCCATAGGGAAGTCAGGCCAGGGATTCAGCTAGACCACCTCGTGGGAGTTCTTTGGTGATTTTCTTCCAGTGTGGATAGCCGAGACATATTTGGGCGCAGTGCGATAGGCCTCCGAAGGAGTGCCGGGCATGTGGATAGGACAGATATCTGGAGAGGTTTTGCAGGCAGCCTTCTCAGATAGCCGGCAGGCAGGGACCAGGACATAATGAAGCGTCTGGAGTTGGATCTGGTTCGGTACCCAGAGAGGGTAGTCGAGGTTCAGCTGTGCACGGAGGTCATGACAGAGATGGTAGGACACAACTGAGGGGTCAGTGGCCGGAGACTGGAGCATCATCGGGAGGTCAGGTATCAGGAAGCCGTGTTTCAGGCCAGGTGCATGCTATGGAGCTTCCAGAGGCTGAGCAGGCTGGTGAGCCGACGACGGTTAGAGGTACACCGCAGTGTGACCGTGATCTCCATGTTTCCTTTTTGGCATGACCTGTAGAGGCATGCCAGTTTTGAGTTCCGGTGGTGCACAAGATCTTTGTGGACTGACTAGATGCTAGTCAGTGGGATTGGAACCATATCAGGTGCCTGATATATATATATATATATATATATGTATGAGATGTGTAGCATCAGGGCATCGAGGATGCCAGTTACTTTAGGTGTCGTGGGCATCGGGGCATTGAGGATGCGGGTTACTTGAGTTGCTCAGCACCGGGACCTCATGGAGGCGGACACCGATGCGGTGCGGGATACGTTGGGTGTTAAAATCAAAACAAGAGCACCAATGGGATGCAGGGGTGAAGATGCGTCACGGGAGGACTATGCATCTAGAAAACAGGTTAGTAAACCCTGTTTGCTTTACATTTTGTTGGGTTGAGACCGGGTCAGGCGGTTCATAAGGTGGGGATCCCCCCTTGAGGAACTTAGCCAGGACCTTTGCGACTGGGGAAGTCTGGGTTAGTTTGATCGGGGTGGTATGTTTGGTTCCATCTCCAGGTTTCGTTCGGTAGCTTGGGGACGAGCTACGTTAAGGTGGAGAGTTTGTAAGAACCCGAGTTTTTGGAACGGGTCAAAATCCTGAACCTGTTTGAATTTTTGACCGGTTTATGAGGAAACTGGAGAAAATGGGAAGTTTCTGGAAATTTACAGACTACATGCCATGTACTTTAAGTACACGCCGTGTATGTGTAGGCGAGTGACTGGCCGTGTGCTTGCCGAGTACATGCCTTATGATGACCGTGTAGTAGTTTCTTACTACAGGACGTGTAATTTTGAACACACCGTGTAACCCTAATCGTGTGGTGGAAATACATGGCATGTAGGCCGGTTGGACGGGTAGAACCGAGGACACACCGTGTTTCCCCTTGGACACGCCGTGTAGTCTATCCATGTATAAGGCATATAAATGGCGTGTGGGTAAGTCGGAGCAGAAGAGGAGGGAAACCATGTACATGCCGTGTACCCATAGGTACATGCCGTGTACCCATAGGTACATGCCGTGTACCCACATGTACATGCCGTGCACTCATGTTGGCAGGTTCGAAAAGTTATTCAGTGGAATTCCAACCGTCATATGAACAGTAAAATGATACATGCCGTGTACTTAAAGTACATGCCGTGTTTTTTATTTTTTTTGGTAAAATGGGCAGTAGCCTCGTTTTGAGGCATAACCTCAATACCTCCTTCGGGTTGAGCGGGGAGAGCCGAACGAATCTTCAATCCTTTCTCGGATCTCCATCCGAACTCCGTTTCGATCGTGGTTGGATGCGTTGGAACCCCCTCGGTAAGGCCTAGATTCCTCTTTTTCCGTTTTGTTTGATTTTTTTTCTAGAACGAGTTATAGGGGTTTGAGCAGTTAGGATTATTTTATAGATCTACCGCATTTTAGACCAAATTAAAGGCTGTTACTGGAGGAGTAGCATCGTATGAGTCTCAGGTAGGTGGTGCATACCTCATTTTGTGTTTTCATGGTTGTTTGGGTGACGCGGCCTTCAGCGCGTTTTCGGGTATTTTGAGCGGGACCCATTTTATATTCTATTTTATATTGAATTTCTTGTTAGACCTATGAGATGCCTTTGGGTATGCCCTGTTACCAGTTTGTGTGAACGGGGCCGGGTGATGGGCTGTGGCTCATCGGGGCATTTTGGTCGTGGAATGCCAAAATGGTTTTAATTGAATTATTAATGTGTTAACTGATTAGTTTAATTTATTTAAGCCTGTTGTGATTGTTAGAGGCATTTAAGAACTCTGTGCTGGTATGGGACAACACCTTGCATAGTGCAATTCAAATTTTTAGTTTGTTTTGATGGGTTATGTTTTCTGTTTAAATATGTTATATATGCAATTGCTGAATTACGTTTGCTGGACCCTTGTGGGTTGTGTTGGGCTTGGCCCGGTTAAGCTTGAGTGATGCTGATCACAGGTTGGGGATTTTCCCGGGTTACTTTGGGTGGTTTTGACAATGTGATTGGGAGTTATGGACGTCGGCTTGAGGCAGTACGACTGTCAGGTTGGTCATGGCCCGAGTTACTAGGATGGCGATGCCATCGGACTTGAGCAGCAAGGTCGCAGGGACATGAGGTGTCAGATGGTTTGGTGGCTTAGGAATTGTTTTAGTGATTACCATTCACCAAAAACTTTGAGTAGTGTGTACATAGAGATACTTCGTGATGAGGTGGTTTTGACCACTCGTGTGGGTAGAGGCCCCCATAGTAGCGGTTTTGTATTTTGGTTGGGGGTGCTTGCTGTAGAAAGCCACGTGGGAGGTGCGGAGCCTTCAGGGAATGGGAGTGACTTCGGGACATCGGTACTTGAGACACGAGGTGTCAGGAGTCACATGGTGTTGGGTTACTATTTTTGGGTGTGCCTTCGGGATGTGGGTACTTGAGACACGAGGTTTCAGGAGGCACATGGTGTCGGGTTACTATTTTTGGGCGTGCCTTTAGGACGTCGGTACTTAAGACACGAGGTGTCAGGAGGCACATGGTGCTGGGTTACTATTTTTGGGCGTGCCTTTGGGACGTTGGTACTTGAGACATTAGGTGTCAGGTGGCACATGGTGTCAAGTTACATGACAGAGATTCCGACGTGGGCTGTAGCAGGTGATACTCCATGGTGGCTGTTGAGCACCAGTGGAGTTTGTGTTTACTTGTGCATAATACAGTTTAATGCTTTCCTTGTGATGCATGACTGCTTAAACACATATATTTGGTATGCACCATTGGGTGTTATCCTACTGAGATTTGTCTCACACCCTGCATAGGCCCTTCGGGACACGTGCAGACTTTATGGATTTACGTGCAGGAAAGAGGCCAGCTTCAGGAGCAGGGCTGCGTTAGTTATTGCATGGAGATGGTATGAACATTAAGGTCATGCCTAGATGGAGTTTACTTTGTTTAGTTTTTTTCCTTTTCGTATCAGCAAGCTGACTTTATTTTGTAGCTACTACTGGTTAGCCACTGGCTCCCTTTTTATACTTAGTTGTGTATGACCTGCTTTGGATGCATGTTTTACTGTCCAGTAGTAGTTACATGTTATCTTCATGCTGTTGTGTTTATTTCCGCTGCTGTTGTTTATAATTATTGTTTCTACTATTTATCGTTATTGAATATGCTTCCGCTCTGCGGGTTTGGTTCGAGTATGCTGAGTCTTTATTTCCATTGCATCTTACTGTTATACTTGGACTAGTACCGTTCTTATGATCCTATGAGAGGGTATAGCCTCCCCACTTTACCTAACAAACCCTCACTAGTAGTCGGTAGCCTTTTCCGTTCAGGGGAGGTGCGCCTAAGGTAGTGACACCCGACCCGTTCGGCACTGTCGTGTGGCTGGCCGAGTCCGGGTCATTACAGATATAATTTTTACTAAAGGTGTGAAGACAATATTTGTTTTCATGTATACCATATGAACAGTTTTTTCTCACCAGCATGCCAACTCTTTTCTTTAAATATTATATACAATATTCCATGGTTCTTTTCAAATAAAATGTTTTCCCTAATAATATATATATTTTTAGATTTTAAATAAGTGATTTAAGAATTATAAGGTTGTTTTCCTTAAGAAATGTCCCAATGATCATTTTATATTATTTTTATCTATGACAACAACCATTGATGTGACTTATGATTCACTAGGGATATGATCAAATTATACAATATTTATTCTTTCACTGGATGGTTATTAATTATTTTGATGAAATCATGATGAAACCGCTTTTATTTTACATGGGTTAATCTATGAGTAAATGATAAGAGTTTTCATAATATAGTGGCATACATATGAATGAATTATGATTATGTGATGGGTGAGTCTGTTATAGCCCTCCAATTCATTGGGAAATTTGATATATATATCTCATTAGATTATGATTATAATCATGGAGATGATCATGAGTAACTATGTTTACATTTTTAGGTGTGATTATTTTAATACACTAAAATTTTGTACATATTTTGTTATATATAAACTTTAAATTTTTGATAGCTTGCTTTACACTCAAAACTGAGTTTAAACGAACTATGTTATACTATTGAATTGTTATTATTATTTAATTTAATAGTTATCACCTAGTCATTTGATTTTTGTGTATGTATAAGAATAACTAAATAATAAAAAAAATATTGATTACACATGTATATAATTAAATCATTGGATATCAATTGATAAATTAATTTATTGTAAAAAGAGAGACGTTTTTTTGAAAAAAAACTGTTTTTATGTGTGAAATATATTTTTTATTAATAAATTAATAATAATTAATGAATCATTTTAATGAAATATATAAATTATATATTCATTAATTTTTTAACATTCATTTAATGCCATTTTACCTATAAATAATATAATAATAAAACTAGTTTAATGCTTAAAAATGCATCTTTCAAAAAAAGATTCTTGTTTCATTTTTTGCACTTATTTTAAAATTAATTTTTTAAATTTTATAAATATAATATTTAAAATGGATTCCATATTTGTAAATATCATGTATAAATTTTTTAAATAGGTCATCTTTATTTTTGAACATTATGAATAGTAACTGTGGTAAATATTTATCACCATAGTAACAGTAGATCAGGTAATAAAGGATAAAAATGTTGTGATAAAGATTTAAAAATATATATAAAACCTCTATTATTTCTATTTTATGTGTTTAGTTTTACCACTCACATACAATATTTGAAGATATGGAAACTTGGTGACATTTTTTTTTCTAATAATGACCTTAATATTATTTTAAGTAAAGAATAAATCCAAAACTTCACCCTCTTTGTTTTAATAAATCTAATATTTTCTCATCAGGATAAAAAGACTTTATGTTCAATTATAAATAGTTATATTAAATATTTTTTTAATATTTTTTGATGAAATTATAACCTTTAATTCATATATAATGTTGACACAATTCTTGTTCAAGTAATAGAAAAATCAAACAAATAATATTAAAAAAATTAAAAGTAATCAAATTTGGATAAATTATTATCTTCTATAATTTTTTTAGATAAATATGAAATATTAGTGTTTTTTTTAAAATTTGGATTCAAATTCCATTTCCATCGTGATGTCTTTAAAGTCAACTTATTCCAATAGTCCTAAAAACAACTTTAAGTGAATCTTATATTTAATAATATTTTATTAAATGATTTAAAATTCATAAAAAACTCATATTTAGAATGTTTAATGAGATATTATTAAATATATCAACCGTTTTGTAATTATGGGTCACTTTTCATTTTATAGAAACATTCATGGCCACTGATTTTTAAAAACATTGATATCACGATAATCTTAAAAAGGGTCAATGAGGGTCCAAACTAAGAGATAAGCGTTAAAAAATACATAAACATGTATAAATTTTATTATATGAGATTATTTATACTCATAATAATACCATATTTTATATATATCAATTTGGGTCCACATTGGCATGGAAATAAATTTATATTAATTTAATAAATTTAGTAATTCTAAGGGTGAACCTCCTCTCACTTATAAAAAGGAACCTCATATTCTCCCTTATTTGTAAAGTTTAAGTCTTATAGTTCATAAAATAACTTCCCTAATACCATAAAACATACCTTATAACTTCTTAGAGGTCCTTTTTTTTATCAAAATACTATCCTTCTAAGGATTAATGTTTAAGCCAAAGCAGGTTGCTCAGTGAAGCAGTATAACTCTAAACCGAGTAATTTAAATTTTATTTCTTCTTCCACATTATATAAACATTTTATATCCATAATAAAATAAATATTCTAGTATCATAATTATATTTATATTATATTATTATTATTTCACAAATATTTTCCACCTCTTTTCCATCAAATGGGAATTGAATTTATCGCTCGTGCATACGTGTGGACTACCTTCTCTAAGTAGGAATATTATTCATTTTATAATACCATATTCCATTTTTTTATAGTGATGTATTTAATAAGAATATATTATATTTATGATATAATTATTATTCTATAATGATAAAATATTATTTATCTTTGTTTCCATCTTTTTGTTCGAAAATGAAAACAACATTCATTTTTACAAACAGACTACTATCTCCATGAATAGTGTAATTCATTTTTCTATATCCACCTTTTATGTATTTTTTTCAATATTTATATAGTGAATAAATAATATATTTATATAATGATTAAAATTCTAAATAATATACAACCATGATAAATTTACAAGTACCAGAACCACCGAATAAAAACATTTATGAAAAACAAAAAAATTAACACTCAAATGATGTTTTTAGTTAAGAATTTTTATTAATTAGGTTTTGAAATGTTATAATTGGAGAATATATGATATTATAAGTATGAAAATGGTTATAGTATATAATTATCTTAAATTTAAATTTATTATAAAGTATTTTAGAGTGCTTATGATGAAAGTAATACTTTAGGTAAGAGTGTCATATTTAATTTTCTTCTTTAATACATATGTTATGTATTACACCTATCTTATTTTATGGGGTGTATTTACTATAAATTTATTATGTTGTATCATAAATACCATTATTTAAATGGTATTTAAAGTTTCATTTTAATGTATTTACTGCATGGAGGTTATTACTTAAAATGTTTCCAAATATGTAAAGGTTTTATATTACAATATCATTTCTTAAAGAGATTGAATATGATTAAATATATGATAATGAAATTACATGATATATCCCTAACAAATATAATATAATTTCTTATAATTTTTTTATTTATGGATATTTCATTTTTTTTTAAAATTTTTCACTCTTTAAGTACTCAAGAGACTAAAATATTTTTTTAAGGAAAACAAGATTTTATTTTACAATTAGATTGAGACTATTTTTCTTACATATACATATTTTACTTAAATTATTTTAAATTATTTTTAATATTTTCCTATGATTTTTTAAATTCATTTTTACCAATTTTTGACATTATATAACAATTTTTAAAAGGAATATTCTTTTCTTTTTCTGAATAAATCATTTTTTACATTTTACCAAAAGTGTGAAGAAAATATTTTTTAACATACCTGGCATGAATGGAATTTCATACCATCATGCCCACAAAATGATTAGAATATTCCTCTTTATGTTTCCATGGTAATTTTCAAACAATATTATTTCCTTAATACTTTGTAAATTTTTAGGTTTTAAATAAATTATTTTAAAATGTAAAGGGTATTTTCCTTAATAAATGTTCCAGTGATTTTTAAAAATATTCTTCATCTATGATAACAAAATTTGATGTTACCTATTATACACTGGTTATATGATTATATGATACCATCCTTATTATTTCTCTATATGAATTATGGTTATTATGGTGAAATATCAATAAAACCCATTTTCTTTTACATGTTATAAGCCATGATGGAATAATAAAAAATCTCATGATCTAGTGGAAAACATATGAATGGATTAAAATTATGTGATGGGTGGGTCCATTCTAGAACTCCAATATATTGGGTAAATATTAATGATTTATGAGCTCAAATGGTACACATGAGGTTATCCCAATCCCAAAAGAGGGTACACAAGAGTGTATCCTAATACTAAAAGAGGGTACATGGGAGGTTATCCCAATACCAATGTAGGTTCATGGGTGGTTATCCCAAGTCTAAATTTTGATGAATGACTTGGTGGGTTATGTTGACATAATATATATATGATTATGATTATTCCATACCTCATTCCACTCTTTTATGACATGATCTCAAGTCATTTGTATGCTCTTATGGTTCATGTTCTTTGATTTATTTATGATTCATGTCTTATGAACTACCATGATTTATGAAATGAATCATGATTATGATATATGAATTATTGGGTATGATTTTAAAATGTTAACCTAATGTGATTAAACCCTTATGTTCTTGTTATGATTTTATGATCACTGATATATGAATTAATCCTTCCAAAATTGATCTAACACACAACCCAGTCTAGAATTACATAACTACTTAAGTGAACCTCCACCTAATCTAGAGTATGATGACTGGTAGAAAAGGTTTAACAGGTATAGTAGGGAGACCATACACTCTTTTTAGAGTAAAACAAAATAATAAATAACAAAAACCTGAAAAAGGTAAACATTAGAGTATGAATAATAAGTAAATATAAACAAAAACATTATATAATAAATTAAATGTCTCATAGAGTCACACATACTCAAATCATATGAAACAAACAAAATTCAATCACCCACTGGGTTGAACATATATAAAAAATAAAAAAACTGAAAATAAATAAATGAAGATATACTGCTAACTCAAATGTGAACCACATACTTGGTCTCCATGACTATCGAGCTGCACAAGCCCAATCTAGAGATTCCAAACGAGCTGCCCTAATCGATCAAACAACACAAATCCTCTTACCAACCCATTACAAAAATTGCGCTTTATCAGGAATTAGACATAAGTTCTTCATGCACACCAAGTTTCACGTATAGGGGGTGAGAATTATGTCTTAGTAGGCCACCCCAATGGTGAACCTATAATCTGTTGTCATATAAAAGTGCATACTCCAATGATATTCCCAACTTTTCCAAAAAGCAATAAGAACTAACATAAAATAAACTACATAAAAATAATAAGTGCTAAACAAAAATAAATAAAATAGACAACTGTTGATTCTATCATGACTCCCAATGTAAATCTACCCCTTATCTATCCTATACTAATGGATTTATAGTGTTTGTATTACCCCACCATATGAAAACCGGAACAACCTACAGATCTAAAAGGATCTAAAAGATGTTTAAATGAAAAAAAATTAATTCTGGAACCCAATGCATCACTATAGGTTTCCACATGATAATACACAACTATCAGGATCTTATAAATTAATAGCAAGATCCAAACTGGTGACTGGACTCTGCATCAAAACCTATAGAATATTTCCAATCATGAAAGTCCTTTAGAATAAATTCGGTTCAAAATGAGGGTCCAATAGTGTACACTTCCCTATAGGTACCTCCATATATGGGCTTTAAATATATACTATCCCAAGGGTCTCATCCATACATGGGATTAAAGGATACACTATAATAGGGTCCCATCATAGCATCCAAGAGGTCTCAATATCCACAAAAGTTAACCTCTATACAATGCTCAACTCCCAACTAGTGGGGTTCACTTATCCAGGTCTCCTATTAGCTTCCTAATCATGTTTAACCACAACCATCCAATAGAGTTTAAAACTAGATGAAAAACCATGGCCAAATCCTGATCCATGATATCCCAAGGGTCTCATCCTCAAACCAAGTCCCAAGTAGAGACTGCCTTAAACATATCATCCAAAGGCAACTAGAATGTGCTTCGATCCAACTCTCAAACCCATCATCCAAAAACATTAAATAGACAATATACTCTCAGATAAAATCCATTCTGGATGTGGTTTGATCTAACTCTAAAACCCATTATCCAAAAGGTAAACTAGAAGTTCCAATAAACTATTGATTCACAAAACTCGGGGTTCCCATAGTCCCCGATGTCACTGCAAAAAATTATGTCCAACTAAGGAATCCCCTAGTGCACTAAATATATCGATCCAAACCCATTAAATGGTCCTTATATAGAAAAAAGGGATATATTAATAGAAGAAAACCCAATGATTGGTTCCTTTATCTTGTCCAAAAACATGGTCCAAACATGCCATGAAAAATAATTATCAAGCTTGCTTCCATAGAATCCAACTAAACACTAATAAACAATGCACCCAAAAGGGTATCCATAAGACTAATCATGACTACAAGGGTGTTATCAATGGTCCTTGTGACCACCAAAATTGTAGGAAACCCTACTTGGGATCCTTATCACAAGAGAAATATGAAGTAAAGGCCTATTACATGTAATACTATTCTAGCCTCCCAAATAGAAAACCCATCCTATGATACTATCTCAACCATAATGGAATCTAAAAAAGTCCTTCAGACCCATCCCAAAATTAGATCAACAACACCCGACCATAAATTCCACCCCATAACATCATCCCATCTTGAAGGATCCAAAATCATTGATCCTAAAACAGAGGATCTAAACATCAACTACTCTATCCTTGAGTAACTGATTATAAATACCCATAAATTACATGTAATTTTTTTTAAATTAAATGGAAATTTTACGAGTCTGCTAAAATTGACGACATGTGATTCTGTGGTCCGGAGTGTCCGGAATGAATTTATGAATTTTTTTTTCAGGTACATTCAACAAACGTGCGAGTGGGTTTTTCTAACTTTTGAATTGGTGCCTGGAATTGAAATCCTAGGGCACCGTTGAACTCCTAGTGCCAGTATTCTCATAAGGAGACCTTCACCTCGACCGTAGTATGTTGAGGGTGAAAGTTAGATTTTGGTATTTTCTTGGGAAGATAAAAATAAAATTATTTAACATTTTATTTTATTTTTTTGTAACCAACCTCTTGTGGATATTATGGGGTGGGGAACACTCAAGCCCAAAACCTCCCAAGTTTTATTTAAGAGGTGGGGGTCACCTGAACCTCTTAATGAGGGAGAAACCTTCGAACTCCCTCTTTAATGTGGAGGAGACTCTTGATCTTCCGCCACATTAATTAAGCCAACACACCATACTTAATTATGCCAACCTGTGTGATCAATTAACCTAATTTTAAATTGTGCCAACAATTAAATTGGGGGAAAAATATCACATTTTTCCTACTTTGAAAATTTGGTGGAATTGGGGGCGGAGAAATATTGGGAGAAAGCTCTCCAATGAAGAACGCATTCTTCCACGAAGAACGCTCCGCCAACGAAGAACACTCTACCAAAAAAGAACACTAACCTCGACTTCAACCTTATTCCTTGGGAATTATTATGACATGGGATGTCTTCCTCTACGACGAATCGACGTCTTTAATTCCTTCTCGCACCAATTTCAATGAACAACCCAAGGTAGGTGTTTATTTGCATGTGAATATTTTCCCTATTTCTTTCCTTGGTTTCTTTTCTGGTTTGGTAATGAAACATTGATGGAGGTTGTAAAGCTTGATGTTATTCTTTCATGTTCTTGTTGAGACATATGCTACAAGCCAAACGCGGAGGGTACAGGACAAACCAACATGGCCCGACCCTTCGGCAAATCTTATGGTGTTCTTCATGAAGGAGGATGATGGAAACCATCCATGGTTGGGGCACGATAACGGAGGCTGGTACCACCACCAGACGTGACGAAGGCGACGGCGCAATGGCACCACCCTGCGACCACCGCCTCTGCCCCACGGACTCCGCGGCGACCGCGGATACCGTTGTTGTCCACGGCTCCGGACTGTCCCGCGGGGGGGCATTGAAACATTGTGGGAGGTTGTAAAGCTTTACGTTATTCTTTCATGTTCTTGTTGAGCCATATGCTACCACCCTAACACGGAGGGTATGGGCCAAACCAACAGGGCCTGACCCTTCCAAAAATCTTGTGGTGTTCTTCATAAAGGATGAGTATGGAAACCATCCAGGGTTGGGGCATGAGAACGGCAGCTGGCGCCACCATCGACCGCGACAAAGGCGATGGCGCAACAGCACCGCCCTGCGGCCACCACCGCCGCCCCTCAGCCTCGATGCCGACCACGGCCACCATCTGTGGCTTCTGTAACACCCCAATCTTCTACGGTACGCTTCTCTTTGAATAATGCGATAGCTTGTGTTGTACGCAACACCGAGTTCTAACAACCAATCAAACTAGCCATTATGAATAGTAATACCTACTTTTTGAAATTATATATATATCTTATATTTCAAAATGGACTTAATTTTTGGATTCGGAATATCTAATTTAGCCTAAGATGAAATTTTGGTACTTTTCGGATAACTTTAATATTTTGATGAATAGTGAAAATTACTAAATTTTAATTAAAAACAACTTTTTAAATAAAAATAATTAATAGTGATAAATTATGAATTTTAGTGGTTTTAAAGTATATTTAGAATATATTTTTACCATTTAATATAATGTTTGTCATTGGACATAATTTTACAATTAAACCGAACATAAATAAGTGTCAATCTTTTGATAGTTATTATCTCTTAAAAACACGCTTTTTGTTTTGACAGCGGGAATTAATTTTAAATTAATTTCTGCCACTTATGTGTTTTGAATTTAGAAAAATGGATTCCATATTTCGAATCAGGATTTCCAAATTGTGTAAATAGGTAACTTTTATTTTTAGACATTTTGAATAATTACTGTGGTAAATATTTTATTTACCATGGTTAAGGGTAAATCTGGTAAATAAGGGTTAAAAAATAATATTATAATAATAATAATTTACTCTAAAACGTGTCCTAGACTTATTGGTGGATACATGTTCGACCATAGGCATCTTTGGGTCGATTTTGGGACCCCATGGTGCCACTTGTAGGTGATAGGGACATTTTTTTTAATTAAGTTAAAATGAATACAAAAATGACACAAGCATATATCTTTTAGAAAAACAATTATTACAGAGGGTTATATATGTTGGATTTTAGATTATAAATATTCATTAGAAATATAAACGGATTTCCTACATAATTATAGTTTATTTATAATTTTTATACATTAAATGGTTTAATTTATTTATGACACAATGATGATGTAGTAATTACTATAATAGTGAAAAATTAAACTAATTGATATTATAAATACCCAAATAAATATAATATGAAAATTTTAATGAATTAAAATAATTTTATAGGATAATATGATATATTAGTATTGATTTAATTGACTTTTTTCTAAGTAATAAATCTTTTAAGAGTTTCACAAAAATCAACTATTGAATAGTGTCAAAATTGACATAAAAGAGTTCTTAAAACAAATATTATATTATTAATTGATATTAAATTCCTAAAAATATAAGGTTCGGCCAAGAGACTTATATCATGATAGGTTAATCATTAATGGACCACTTGGGGGTCGCTTGGATGTATGTAGTAAGTTTATTAACCATATTATATAAAAATACAAAGAGACATTGTAAAAGTGAAACTAATTAACTTAGAGTTAATACTTAAAGATAAGGTTAATATAAGTACCCAAACCTGTCTAAATTCTATTGGTTGAGTTGTTTTCGACCCATCCCCATCTTAACATTTAAATAATAAACTTTGGAACCATTAGAAACCGAATATGAATTTATTATAAATTAATATTTCTAGCTTTTCCAAAGGTGCCCCTCACCCCTCTTATAAAAGGGCACTCCTCCTCATTTTTTCACACCTTCAAAGCCTTTTGGTTCGGCCAAACTCTTCCCTAATACTCTCCCAAATTCCCTCACTTCAACCTAGGGGCATTAGTTTGATCAGAAAGCCAACCTAAGGAGCCCTTTTGATCAAATCAAAAGGAAGAACCTGAAGAAGAGGTAATGATTTCACCACCCTTTTCCAAGTTCATTTCTTCTTCCACTTCTTCTTCCTTTGTTGTTACCATTATAAAATAATAACTCCAGTATCATATATATATTGTGATGTTATTATAAATATGGTACAACCATATTCAATATTCTGTCCACCCTTTGAATAACATGTCACCATACGTGCGTACGTACGACTTACCGTCTCCACGTCGTGGTGTAATTGTTATTCAATATAATATTATTTGGATGGGTATAATAATGATGTTTAACTCATATAAATAATAAATATAAAATGTTAATTATTATTTATATATGATATACCATCTATTTATATATTATTTTAATATCAAAAGAATGATATTGTCGCTCGTGCGTACGTACGGACTACCGTCTCTACGAACGCGATGAGATTCATTCTCCATCGTATCAATTCAAGTATAATTGTCATTTGATGATTTAAAAAATGATGTTTAAGGACTTGATATCATTATGGATATGGATAATATACAACCTATCCTTTATAAACATGTCTTACGTAACAAAATATATAAAAGAAAACAAGTAAGTTAACACCCGAAACAACGATAATACTAAGATATTATTATCAAATCAATATTAAAAGATCATATATGATATCATATTAATGTATATGATTCCTGTATAATTTAATAACAATCATTTCACCATTATAAAGGAGGTTAACCTACCCCAACCAAGGAAAAGTACAAGGTAAGGGTTATTTCACAATCTCTTCATTATCCGAGGTTGTTTATACGTAATAATCTACTGGGATCTCGTTATCATCCACATCCATGTTTCTTCAAAATGTATTTCAAAACATTTTTACAAGAATATGGATTAAAGTCATTTATAACCTTGTTTTACTTTTTATAAGAGGAATCTTTCCGTCGTTTTCAAAACAAGGTCCTTTTTAACCTTTTCGACAGAATTAAGGTAAGAATGTTTTTTTTAACTTATACGGCGGGTGAGGTTATTTTCCGCCATTATAAAATATTCAAAGCTTTCCTTACAAGCTTATAATAATATTTTCAAGAAAATGTTTTATTTTATATGGCTCTTAAATGATTTCAAAAATAGAAAGAGATATTTCTCTAAAAAGTGTTTTGATTTCATCTATGTCAACATCCTTTGATGGATTTTACGCTTATTTGAAGTTGATTTATTATGATACAAAACTTCTATATTGTATTGAAGGTTTTTTGATATGTTTGACTGTGGATGTGCTATTTTTATACCATTCATAGTTTATGGTAAAATTAATGACATTTCGTATGCTAGTTTTAATACGAATGTTTATGTTATGTTTAAACCTTTTCATATGGGAATGCATTGGACTTAATATGTGATGGGTGGAGCCCGCTATAGCTCCTCGATGCATCAGTATGTCTCATGAGACAAACTAGTGTCTTGGCACGAGGCCTTGACAAAATCTTATTTGTAGTCTTGGCACGAGGCCTTGGCTATGTGGTTATGATAGTCTGACATTATGCATTCCAACATTATGAAAGTGGTTAGTGATTTTGCATGTGATTATTCGATTAGTAGAATATCCATGTGAATGAGTAAATGAAATTATTTCATTTTATTTATGCCATACAATGTTGAAAGTTCAAGTTTGAAAGGCTGTTGTTTTAGTTATACATTTCCTTAAATGTTTATTCTTATTTATGAAAGTTTCCGCTATATTGTTATCCTTACTGGGCATTTGAGCTCACCCCTTTTCTATGTTTTATTTTTCCTAGGAAGTGATGAAGTAAATTATGAATGACCTGTAGGGATATTATGTGGGGATATGAGTGTGTATTATGGAGACATTATGTTGTTGTAGTAGTTTTTCATTTTATGATGTAATGTAAAACTTATGAATATATCTAGTGTTTCCAAGGATACTAAACCAATCGGTCTTTCGAGATTTGATCTTTCTTGTGATCATGCCAATGTTATGTAATAATGCACCGACTCTGGGTAACTAGGGTCGGGGTGTTACAGTTGGTATCAGAGGAAGTTTAGTACAAACCTTGGAAGCTAGATTTAGATAAACTCTGATTAGAGCACGTAGACCTAAGATGAACTTTGAGGATTAGTATAGAAGAACTTCCTATAATTTTGGTATTGTAGAGATTTTGTGAGTTTTCCGAGCAATACATCCCTGTCTGGATACGAGCAGGTAGAGGCGGATCTGGCACAGATGTACCTAGGGGTAAAACCCAAAAACACCGCTTTGAGCTAGACTCGAATGGGAACTGGTGCATGACAACGGGCCTTGCTGCACTCTTGGTTACGACACTCCCGAGGGATATGCTTAGGATAACTCTCATTTTCTTTACAAATCATTATGAAGGGTTTATGAGTATATAATTCCTCAAAGAAAACATTTTTATGATTATGGATTATATCCATAAATAGTTCAATTTATGTTAAGTGTTTTATAAGTATGGGATTATGTATTTTGATTCATAAACTGATCTAGTTTATGCCATTGTTTAGAAATGGCGCCTAGTGGAAGAAATGGAAACCGTATCAATGCACGCACTCCATGTAGGGATTTCCCTCCTACTCAAGATAATTATAGTGGGGCTGGTGATAAAACTGGTGCCGATCAGCTAATCACCATACTGGGACAACTTACTCAGGTTATGAATAATAACCTTACCCGTATGGAGCACCCTGATCCACAGCGTTTAGGATCAATGTTAGATCGATTCATGAGGCAACAACCACCAATGTTCAATGGGAGTACAAATCCCTTATTAGCCGAGCAATGGATAAATTCCCTAGAGAAAATATTTCAGGCTTTGGGGAGCAGTGAAAGGGAAAAAGTTATCATGGCAGTTTACCGCCTCACTGGAGATGCTGATCAATGGTGGTCATTGATTCAAAACATGAAGGAAGATGATGAAGTATAAAATATGGAATGGAGGGAGTTCAAAGATCTGTTTTTAGAAAAATACTTTCCTCGCGACCATCGAGCAGATATGGAAAGGCAATTTCTGAGTTTGAGACAAAAGGAGGATGAGAATGTCACAAAGTATGAGGATAACTTTACAAGGTTAGTGAGGTATTCTGGAGATTATATTCGCAACCCAAGAAGTAAGATTGATCATTTCTTTGATGGGTTAAAACCATTTCTCCGTCGAGCATTAGTCTCACAATCCTTTTCATCATACGAAGACATTGTCTCATGTGCTATCAAGACCGAAAAGGAATTCTCTAAGTCTTATGACTTTAAAGCAAAGCAAGAGAAGAAGAGACCTGTTGATCAATCTGGGAATAGAAATAAGGGGAAGAAGGGAAAGGTTGAATATCCATCTTGTGGTAAATGTGGGAAGAAACATCCTGGTACTTGCTTGAAGGGAATGGGAGTCTGTTACAAGTGTGGTGAAAAAGGCCACCAAGTTCGTGATTGCAAGGGGAAGAAGGAAGCTACCAAAGTTCCGTGCTACAATTGCAGGGAGATGGGGCATTATGCAAATGCATGTCCTAAGCGTCAGGAGAACTTACCTCAGAAAAGTACAAGGGATCAAGGCTGGGCTTATGCTATCACTACTGCTAAGGTAGAAGCTCCGAAAGACGTGGTGGTAGGTAATTTAATGGTTTCCTCAAGTTTAGCAAATGCATTATTTGATTCTGGATCATCGCATTGTTTCATATCTTCCCAGTTTGCTAAGAAAATTAGATATTTCCAATTTGATTTAATAAGGAAGTTTTCAGTTAAAACTCTTAAGGGAAGTATCATTTCAACAAAGTTTTGTGAATCAGTCCCCATTAGAGCACATAAATGTTCGTTATCTGCTGATATCATCATCATACCTATGATTGAGTTTGATATAATCCTCGGTATGGATTGGATTTCGGACTATGATGCGAAGATTTATTGTAAGAAGAAAGAGGTTACGATTCTTGATGATAATGATAAGGAACACCTTATCTTTAGAGCAGAATCGTCACCACCTAATTATTATTTAGATCCACCCCTAGTAGCTCAACTTAATTCAATTATTGGGGAGGAAGAGAATGAAATAACTGTCGGTGAGGAAAGGAATGTTCAAATAGAGGATGTACCTGTTGTGAAAGAATTTTTAGATGTATTTCTGGAAGATTTACCTGGACATCCTCCAGAACAAGAAGTTGAGTTTTCCATTGATTTGATTCCTGGATCAATGCCTATATCGAAGACCCCTTATAGAATGGACACTGTAGAATTAGTTGAACTAAAGAAACAACTAGAGGAATTGAGTAATAAGGGATTTATTCGCCCTAGTGTTTCTCCATGGGGAGCCCCTGTTCTTTTTGTTAAAAATAAAGATGGATCTATGAGGTTATGTATCGACTACAGGGAGATCAATGCTATAACGATAAAGAACAAGTATCCCCTACCTTGTATCGATGATTTATTTGACCAACTGCATGGAGATCAATACTTTTCAAAGATTGACCTTCGATCTGGATACCATCAGTTGTGTGTGAAGAAGGAAGACATTCCGAAAATAGCATTTCGAACCAGGTACGGGTATTACGAGTTTACTGTAATTCCGTTTGGATTAACTAATGCACCATCTGTACTCATGGATCTGATGAATAGAGTTTTCAAGGAGTATCTCGATGAATTTGTGGTGTTATTTATTGATGATATCTTGGTATACTCCAAAACCTACGAAGATCATGAAAATCACTTGCGCATTATCTTGAAGACTCTGAGGAGGCATGAATTATATGGAAGTTTAGCAAGTGTGAATTCTGGCTTCAGGAGATTTCTTTTCTTGGCCATATTGTCTCTAAAGATGGAATCTCTGTTGATCCTTCTAAGACCAAGTCAATCCAAGAATGTCCAGCACCTACGAGTATAACTGAGGTATGTAGTTTTATTGGTTTGGCAGGTTATTATCGACGTTTCGTCCAGAATTTTGCTCGATTGGCTAACCCATTAACGAAGCTCACACGTAAAGGGGTTAAATTTTTTTGGACAAAAGAGTGTGAAGATTTTTCGAAGAACTAAAGAGAAGATTAGTCAATGCTCCTATATTGACTCTACCATCGGGGAATGATGGGTTCATTATTTATAGTGATGCATCAAAGAAAGGACTTGGTTGTGTCCTTATGCAGAATGATAGAGTTATTTCCTATGCATCACGACAGTTGAAAATTCATGAAGAAAACTATCCTACTCATGATCTTGAGTTAGCAGCTGTGATCTTTGCTTTGAAGATATGGAGGCACTACCTCTATGGTGAAAAATGTGAGATTTATACTGATCACAAGAGTTTGAAGTATATTTTCTCACAAAAAGAACTCAACATGAGGCAAAGGAGATGGCTTGAATTACTCAAGGATTATGATTGCACGATACTCTACCACCCGGGGAAAGCAAACAAGGTGGAATATTCTTTGAGTAGAAAAGACCATGGAGTTTTGAACATGATGAGAATGGAAAGCGTTCCAATTTTCATGGATCTAGTAAAGATGAACATGGGTATAACCAGGGAAGGTGAAAAATCAATGCTTTTTCAAATGGTTGCCAAACCATATTTACTAGAAAGGATTAAGAGTTCTCAGACCAATGATGAAGAATTCCAAAAGAAGATTAAAGCTGTGAATGATGGGAGATTGAGAGACTTTGTGTATGAAGATGGAATTTTTAAATTCGGGAAGAGACTTTGTGTTCCCAATATACCTGATCTAAAAAGGGAATTGCTGGATGATGCTCATAGTTCCAATTTCTCTATACACCCTGGGAGCACCAAAATGTATAGAGATTTGAAGGAAAATTTTTGGTGGGACAACATGAAGAGGGAGATTGCTGATTTTGTGTCAAGATGTATGGTTTGTCAACAAGTGAAAGATGGAAGGCAACAGCCTGGAGGAGTCATGCAACCTCTTCCCATACCGGAGTGGAAATGGGACAATATTACGATGGACTTTGTCATGGGGCTACCAAAGACTCATAGAAGGAATGATGCAATATGGGTTATTGTTGATCGTCTTTCCAAGTCAGCACATTTTCTTGCTATAAGAGAAGATCTACCCCTGGAACGTCTAGCAAGACTATATATTAATGATGTTGTTAGACTTCATGGAGTACCCTTATCGATTGTTTCTGATCGTGATTCCCGTTTTACTTCAAGATTTTGGAAAAGTCTTCAGAAATCCCTGGATACTGAACTTCATTTGAGCACTTCTTACCACCCTCAGACAGACGAAAAATCAGAACGGACTATTCAGACCTTAGAAGACATGTTGAGATCTTGCTCACTTTATTTTCAGGGTATGTGGGATCAATATTTACCACTGGTAGAATTTTCCTATAACAATATCTTTCATTCGAGTATTCAGATGGCACCATATGAAGCGTTATATGGAAAGAGATGTCGTACACCAACCTGTTGGGATGACGTTGGTGAAAGAAAACTTGTAGGCCCAGAACTGGTGGAGGAAACGGTGGAAAAGGTGAAAGTATTCCAAAATCACATCAAAGCAGCTCAAAGTAAGCAGAAGAGCTATGCCAATAATCGAAGGAAGGATTTGGAATTTTAAGTCAGTGATCATGTTTTCCTGAAGGTATCTCCATGGAAGGGAGTCATACGTTTTGGTAAGAAAGGTAAATTGAGTCCCAGGTACATCGGACCTTTCGAAATTCTAGAATGAATTGGGGCTGTAGCTTACCGATTGGCAATGCCGCCAAGTCTCTCCAAAGTTCACGATGTGTTCCACGTATCTCTATTGAGGAAATACATGCCTGACCCAACGCATGTACTCACCTATGAGGAATTAGAATTGGAACCCGATATTTCCTATTGTGAAGAGCTCGTCACGATTCTTGATACGAGAGAACAAGTACTGAGAAACCGGACGACGCGTCTGGTAAAAGTTTTGTGGAGAAACCATAAGATGGAAGAGGCAACGTGGGAACCCGAGGAACTTATGATGAAGAACCACCCGAGTCTTTTCATGCGGTAGTATTCTAGAAATTTCGAGGACGAAATTATTTGCAGGATGGGAGAATGTAACACCCCAAGCTTCTATGGTACGCTTCTCTTTGAATAATGCGATAACGTGTGTTGTACGCAACACCGAGTTCTAACAACCAATAAAACTAGCCGTTATGAATAGTAATACCTACTTTTTGAAATTATATATATATCTTATATTTCAAAATGGACTTAATTTTTGGATTCAGAATATCTAATTTAGCCTAAGATGAAATTTTGGTACTTTTCGGATAACTTTAATATTTTTATGAATAGTAAAAATTACTAAATTTTAATTAAAAACAACTTTTTTAATAAAAATAATTAATAGTGATAAATTATGAATTTTAGTGGTTTTAAAGTATATTTAGAATATATTTTTACCATTTAATATAATGTTGGTCATTGGACATAATTTTACAAAAAACCGAACATAAACAAGTGTCAATCTTTTGATAGTTATTATCTCTTAAAAACACGCTTTTTGTTTTGACAACGGGAATTAATTTTAAATTAATTTCTGCCACTTCTGTGTTTTGAATTTAGAAAAATGGATTCCATATTTGGAATCAGGATTTCCAAATTTTGTAAATAGGTAACTTTTATTTTTAGACATTTTGAATAATTACTGTGGTAAATATTTTATTTACCATGGTTAAGGGTAAATCTGGTAAATAAGGGTTAAAAAATAATATTATAATAATACTAAATTACCCTAAAACATGTCCTAGAATTATTTTTTGATACATGTTCGACCATAGGCATCTTTGGGTCCATTTTGGGACCCCATGGTGCCACTTGTAGGTGATAGGGACATTTTTTTTAATTAAGTTAAAATGAATACAAAAATGACACAAGCATATATCTTTTAGAAAAATAATTATTACATAGGGTAATATATGTTGGATTTTAGATTATAAATATTAATTAGAAAGATAAAAAGATTTACTACATAATTATATTTTATTTATAATTTTTAGACATTAAATGATTTAATTTATTTATGACACAATGATGATGTAGTAATTACTATAATAGTGAAAAATTAAACTAGTTGATATTATAAATACCCAAATAAATATAATATTAAACTTTTAATGAATTAAACTAATTTTATAGGATAATATGATATATTTGGATTGATTTAATTGACTTTTTTATAAGTAATAAATCTTCTATGAGTTTCACAAAAATCAACTATTGAATAGTGTCAAAATTGACATAAAAGAGTTCTTAAAACAAATATTATATTATTAATTGATATTAAATTCCTAAAAATCTAAGGTTCGGCCAAGAGACTTATATCATGATAGGTTCATCATTAATGGACCACTTGGGGGTCTCTTGGATGTATGTAGTAATTTTATTAACCATATTATATAAAAATACAAAGAGACATTGTAAAAGTGAAACTAATTAACTTAGAGTTAATACTTAATGATAAGGTTAATATAAGTACCCAAACCTATCTAAATTCTATTGGTTGAGTTGTTTTCGACCCATCCCCACCTTAAAATTTAAATAATCAACTTTGGAACCATTATAAACCGAATATAAATTTATTATAAATTAATATTTCTAGCTTTTCCAAAGGTTCCCCTCACCCCTCTTATAAAAGGGAACTCCCCCTTCTCATTTCTTCACACCTTCAAAGCCTTTTGGTTCGGCCAAACTCTTCCCAAATACTCTCCCAAATTCCCTCACTACAACTTAGGGGACTTAGTTTGATCAGAAAGCCAACCTAAGGAGCCCTTTTGATCAAATCAAAAGGAAGAACCCGAAGAAGAGGTAATGATTTCACCACCCTTTTCCAAGTTCATTTCTTCTTCCACTTCTTCTTCCTTTGTTGTTACCATTCTAAAATAATAACTCCAGTATCATATATATACTGTGATGTTATTATAAATATGGTACAACCATATTCAGTATTCTATCCACCCTTTGAATAACATGTCACCATACGTGCGTACGTACGACTTACCGTCTCCACGTCGTGGTGTAATTAATATTCAATATAATATTATTTGGATGGGTATAATAATGATGTTTAACTCATGTAAATAATAAATATAACATGTTAATGATTCTGTATATATGATATACCATCCATTTATATATTATTTTAATATCAAAAGAATTATATTGTCGCTCGTGCGTACGTACGGACTACCTTCTCCTCGAACGCGATGAGATTCATTTTCCATCGTATCCATTCAAGTATAATTATCATTTGATGATTTAAAAAATGATGTTTAAGGACTTGATATCATCTGGATATGAATAATATACAACCTATCCTTTATAAACATGTCTTACGTAACAAAACATATAAAAGAAAACAAGTAAGTTAACACCTGAAACAACGATAATACTAAGATATTATTATCAAATCAATATTAAAAGATCATATATGATATCATATTAATGTATATGATTCCTGTATAATTTAATAACAATTATTTCACCATTATACAGGAGGTTAACCTACCCCAACCAAGGAAAAGTACAAGGTAAGGGTTATTTCACAATCTTTTCATTATCCGAGGTTGTTTATACGTAATAATATACTGGGATCTCGTTATCATCCACATCCATGTTTCTTCAAAATGTATTTCAAAACATTTTTACAAGAATATGGGTTAAAGTCATTTATACCCTTGTTTTAATTTTTATAAGAGGAATCTTTCCGTCGTTTTCAAAACAAGGTCCTTTTTAACCTTTTCGACATAATTAAGGTAAGAATGTTTTTTTAACTTATACGGCGGGTGCGGTTATTTTCCGCCGTTATAAAATATTCAAATCTTTCCTTACAAGCTTATAAGAATATTTTCAAGAAAATGTTTTATTTTATATGGCTCTTAAATGATTTCAAAAATAGAAAGAGATATTTCTCTAAAAAGTGTTTTGATTTCATCTATGTCAACATCCTTTGATGGATTTTAGGCTTATTTGAAGTTGATTTATTATGATACAAAACTTCTATATTGTATTTAAGGTTTTGTGATATGTTTGACTGTGGATGTGCTATTTTTATACCATTCATAGTTTATGGTGAAATTAATTACATTTCGTATGCTAGTTTTAATACGAATGTTTATGTTATGTTTAAACCTTTTCATATGGGAATGCATTGGACTTAATATGTGATGGGTGGAGCCTGCTATAGCTCCTCGATGCATCGGTAGGTCTCATGAGACAAACTAGTGTCTTGGCACAAGGCCTTGACAAAATCTTATTTGTAGTCTTGGCACGAGGCCTTGTCTATGTGGTTATGATTGTCTGGCATTATGCATTCCAACATTATGAAAGTGGTTAGTGATTTTGAATATGATTATTCGATTAGTAGAATATCCATGTGAATGAGTAAATGGCATTATTTCATTTTATTTATGCCATACAATGTTGAAAGTTCAAGTTTGAAAGGCTGTTGTTTTAGTTATACATTGCCTTAAATGTTTATTCTTATTTATGAAAGTTTCCGCTATATTGTTATCCTTACTGGGCATTTGAGCTCACCCCTTTTCTATGTTTTATTTTTCCCACGAAGTGAAGAAGTAAATTATGAATGACCTGTAGGGATATTATGTTGGGATATGAGTGTGGATTATGGAGACATTATGTTGTTGTAGTAGTTTTTCATTTTATGATGTAATGTAAAACTTATGAATATATCTAGTGTTTCAAAGTCTACTAAACCAATCGGTCTTTCGAGATTTGATCTTTCTTGTGATCATGCCAATGTTATGTAATAATGCACCGACTCTGGGTAACTAGGGTCGGGCCGTTGCAGATTCACATCGCCCCATGGCCAAGGTGACGCCCCGCGGCCGAGGCCCCTCCCCACGGCCCCGGAGCCATCCCGCGGCTGAGGATTCTCTTCGTGGTCGGACTACCGTTGCATAGCCAGACTACCTCCCTGCGGCTGTACTGACACTTTGTGGCCGAGCCGCCTCGCGGTGTCGTGCCACCCCGTGCCCTCACGGTACCCACTCGGCCGAGCTGCCCTCGCGGTACCCTCTCGGCTTACCGAGGCAGACCCAATGGGCCGGGCCACACTGCGGGCCGGGCCTTACCCAATGGTTCGGGCCAATTTGATTTGAACCGGGTTGGCCCAGGCCGGGTCGGACCGGACCCACGCCCAGTACGACCCATTTACTTATTTTGGCCATAACTTTGGCACCAGACGTCTGTTTGACGAACCGTCAACGGTGATGGAAATCTTTGAGAGAGAAGGTCCCTTTGAGTGATACCCCACTATGTTTTGAATTAAGATGGCGAACAGTCAGGTTGGATCGAGTACGAATCCAACCAGGCCTCTGGGACTAAAAGGATAATAAATCATAGACCAGACGTTCGATTGACAGGCCGTCTATTACGTTGAGACCCCTATGATGTGGAAGAACTTTGAGATACTTTTTCATGGGAATTCATGTAATTTGGAGTATTGACTAGTAGCTTGTGGATCAGATCCTCCTGGAGACAAGTTAGAATAGTACGAAGACCTCGTGGGGAGAGCCTTGGTGACGCGGAAAACCCACGGTGGGGAGCGCCTTGGTGACATGGCAGACCCATGGTACTTGACAGGAGGAGTACCTCATTAGGCCTTGAGGGGGAGTTCCTCTGTGTGACATGGCAGACCCATGGTTGGGAGCACCTATGTATGATGTGGCAGGCCCACAATACTCAATAGGAGGAGTACCTCAGTAGTACAAGGTTAGTGGGAAGCGACTCTGTGTGACGTGGTAGGAACACTGTACTCGATAGAGGATGAGTTCTCTAGCAACTGAGGTGTTCAACATTGTGACTGAGAATATTACTTGATACTAACCCTAGAATAAATCTTGGTGTGATATGAGTCAATACCTCTTTGTTTTCCTCATGATTGAGATGGATTACTTGATAACTTAGGTCTATGTATGGGCATATACCTATGTAAGGTTATCTGCTGATTTCATACCTTGTGTTTTATCCTTGTTGGATTTTATGAGACCTAGAGGGTCTTGGGGTCCCTACTTAGTATAATTATACTCACCCCTACATGGTCTATGCCCGCACCTTGTTGTGTTGGATGTAGATGACAGACAACGCTGACCGAGGCTGAGAGTACCAGGACTGGACTGTACCTGGAGGTGGACCATACGGTGTGTCGGTACGCAGAGGAGACAGGTGGATATGGAGTGCTAAGGAGGATATATGTACCTACCCTTTAGGTAGGAACCTCGGAGGATGAACCAATAGCTGACTTTCCCTTTTCTTCAGTTTTATTGTATCACAGTTGTACTTGTACTTTCCAGTTGGGATTGTATTCTGGCCCCTTTTTACTTACAACACTCACTCAATTTACAGTTCAGTTTACTAGTGTTCCTATCTTGATGTGTACTTGGTTACATGTGCTTACAGGTTATAAAGGAAATTCCTTCCCAGTTTTAGGGAATACGCCTTCGATGCTAGTCGCCATCCCCTAGGCCTATGGAAGGCGGGATTGGGGTAGCCACGACACATTTCCCGGGGGATGGGTCGTGACAAATTGGTATCCGAGGAGTCGATTTTACCACAGAATTTAGGACTTTGATCTTTCTTTTTAATGGAAATATTGTTAAGTTTAGTGAGTATGGTTATCAGTTTAGGGAAACCGGTGTTGGTGTGGTGGCCGACGTATCCATACACCAGGACCCTGACTTCTGATTTCTGACTCAGTGCACAAAAATACTGATTGCGTGTGTGTTTAAAAAGTTTTCTTTGTTATATTTTGAGTCAGCTCACTAGGTATAAATTTCAGCTCACCAGGTATAACTTTTAACCATTGTGCACCTGTTTCTTTTTAGGATGCCTCCACGCAGATAACTGGCTAGGGATTCTGAGAGTTGTACGCACTGATAGCCCACAAAGCGACGATGCCTCGGTGCATGGCCCTTTTCTAGTAGAGGCACTAGCGGAGGCACCAACAATACCACTTCCCATTGGGCCACCAATGACACCATGCCCAATGGAAGATGGTGCACACCACTTAAGAACATTCCACGAGTTCTAATGCCAGAGGCCACCTAGGTTCAGGGGAGAGATGGACCCGTAGGCGGCTGAGGATTGGCTGGAGGCCATGGTGAGAGTTTTCTGACTAGTAGGGACACTAACTAATTTTATGGCGATTCTTTCCACCATCCTTCTATAGGTAGAAACAAGAAGATGGTAGAGCTTGATTCTCCAGGGTCATGACGAGGTGACACTTCTCTGGGTAGACTATGAGATCCTGTTTCGGGCAGAGTTTGTCCTAGAGACTCTTCGCGCAGTGCACATACATGAGCTTCTTCATCTTCCACATGGAAGCATGACTGTGGCTTAGTACTCAGTGAGGTTCACTAACTTCTCACACTACTCCACAGATATGGTTTGAGACCCATTCTTCAGGGCCTGGACGTTCGATCAGGGGATCAGGAAGAAGATCAGGGCTTCGATAATCTCACTCAGTATCCTGACGTAGGTGAGGGTGTTAGAGAGAGCCCTCATGGTGGAGAGTTTCTTTATTGAGGAGTCACCAGAAGTGAGACAAACTACTAGTCATTACGTAGTGGATTCTTCTGCAGCTGGTAGTAGACAGATTTCACAGAGGCCCAAGAGAACCAGACCAATAGGTGGACGACCACATGACTCAGGATCAGTTGTGCGGGTCACCTGAGGTGGAGCCAGTTATACCAGGAGCGAGCAGTGTTATACATGAGGAGGGTAGGGTCAAATGGCTTGTGACTATCCGAACCATCATACGAATGATCAGAAGATGGTCAAAGGACTACCTAGGTAGAGACAGAGGTTTGACTGAGGAGGTTCGGAGGGAGCAAGCAGACGTGGCAGGGGAGCGGGCCTTGCAGCTCACGGTAGGTGACGATTTGAGATGTTACCGCCACCACCACCAGGAGGTCCACCCCGATCACAGGCAGTAGGTGGACATGGGAGAGCTCAGCTCTAGGCAGCTGAGGCCTACAATCACGGAACTCTAAAGATGATACGAGGTACGGTATGTGTCTACTCCACCATAGCTGCAGTACTTATAGACACAGGTTCCAGTCATTCTTTTATTTCCACTGCCCTCATTCGGAGATCGGAGATTCCAACAGAGATGTTGGCTTGATCCTTATGGCTAGAGACTTCTACGGAAGCAGATTCGACAATTACACACTAGTGCCGATAGTGGGAGCTTACTCTAGGAGGAGAGATCTTATGCTGGGATCTCCTAGTAGCAGTGTCAAGGCCTTACGACATCATCTTTGTTATGGACTAGTTATCTACAATCCACGCTCATATAGACTGTATTAGGTGCATAGTGTGGTGTGTCCGCATGGATGGGACCAAGTTTACCTTCACCGGTGAGAAGGGAGAATTTGAAGCGCATGATGGACTTACTTGGAGGAGGGTGAAACCAATCACTCATAAGTTGGCTAGCCTTACCCTCAGATCTATTGATGTGGAGAGTTTGAGCTATCCTATAGTGGTGGGCCAGTACGCGGTTGTCTTCCCTGATGATGTTTCAGGTCTACCTCCTCACCGAGAGGCGGACTTTTACATTGACTTATACCCCAGGATGGCACCGATATCTACACCAGCATATCGGATGGATCCCACAGATCATCATGATCTGTGGGTACAGTTAGAGTACTTGAAGGGGAAGGGATTCATCTGGACCAGTGTTTCTCCTTGGGTAGCCCCGATTTTGTTCGCTAAGAATGCAGATGGAATCTCGAGGCTTTGTGTTGACTATTGGTGCCTGGACCAGGTGACAGTGAAGAACAAGTACCCACTCCCGAGGATTGATGACCTCTTTGATCAGTTGAAGGGAGAATGGTGGTTCTCAAAGATAGACCTCAAATTAGGCTATCACCAGCTCAGAGTGCGAGACAAGGATGTGCAGAAGATGACCTTCAGGTGTCTTTATGGCCATTACGAGTTCTTGGTTATGATATTTAGCGTGACCAAGGATCCAAAAGTGTTCATGGGACTCATGAACATGATATTTTAGACATACCTTGATCGCTTTATAGTGGTCTTCATAGATGAAATTCTGATCTACTTGGTTACTAAGGAAGAGCATGCCTATCATTTGCAGGTAGTACTGGATAGACTCTGAGAGCACCAGTTTTATGGTAATCTCTCGAAGTGCTAGTTTTGGATCTGAGAGGTTCACTTTAAAGGGAATTTCATATCATAGGTTGGAGTTGTAGTGGATCCAACGATGATTAAGGTAGTGCTTGCTTGGGAGCCACCCAGGAGTGTGATAGAGGTACAAAGTGTCCTGGGTTTTGCTGGATATTACAGAAGGTTTTTTCCAGACTTATCTAGAGTTGCAGCACCACTATCAGCCTTGACGAAGAAGGGGAAACCCTTTGTTTGGTTAGAGAGATGCCAGTAGAGTTTTCAAGAGATTAAGTAAAGGATGGCTAGTTCCCCCATCTTAAGGCTACTGGAGGAGGGTGTAGGGTACGTAGTCTACTGTGACACATCCGGGACCAGATTCAGATGTGTTCTGATGTAGGAGTGAGCAGTGATCACTTATGGTTCTCGAAAGTTAAGACAACATGAGCAGAACTATGCTACCCATGACCTGGAGTTAGAAGCAGTGGTCTTCACCATGAAGATGTGCCAACACTATCTGATGGGCGAACATTTTACTGTGTATTCTAATCACAAGAGTCCCCGATATATCTTCTCCAAGAAAGACCTGAACATGAGACATCGATGTTGGCTTGATTTACTCTAGTACTATGACTTCAATATTTTCTATACTCCTGGGAAGGGTAACATTGTATCAAATGAAATCAGTAGGAGGTCAAGTATACAACTGTTAGGTGAGGCGACAAAGTAGCTGACCACTTTGCAGATATCCATTTTGGATAGAAATGGATCACCTTTTCTTCAGTCTCTTATAGTCACTCTCCCAATTCTTCAACGAGTCAGGGAGGCGCATCATGTGGACGCTGACTTTGAGGCTTGACATGCTCATATATCCATAGGGCAGACACCTGGTAGATTTTATGAAGGTGGGGAGTATGCCATCCTATTTAGAGGACGTACCATGGTACCATTGTCACTTCAGGAGGAAGTGTTGGGGGAGTTCCACACTTCCCATCTATCTGTACATCCAGGAGTGGCGAAGATGTACCAGGACCTGTGATGACAACACTGGTGGCTGGGAATGAAGAAAGCAGTAGCAGAGTTTGTCTCTCGGTGCCTCACTTGTCAGTAAGTGAAGGAGGAGAATCTGGTACCAGCAGGCTTAGTTCAGCCTTTAAGGTCCCACAGTGGAAGTGGGATGGGATATCCATGGACTTCGTGACAAGACTTCCACGTACATCCAGAGGACATGACTCGATTTGGGTGACCGTCAACCGACTCACCAAGTCAGTCCACTTCCTACCGATCAGAGAACAAGGTTCAGTAGAGAGCTTGGGATGCCTCTATGTGTAGGATATTTTGTGGCTACATGGAGTAACCTCGATGATTTTCTCTGATCGTTATGCACGTTTTACTTCCCGGCTGTGGAAGGGGTTGCATGAGGGTTTTGGGAGAAAACCTTTTTTGAGCACCGCCTTCCATCCTCTGACATATGGCCAGACTAAGCAGACCATTCAGACCCTCAAGGACATGCTACGTTCATGTGTCCTCAACTTTGGTCATAGATGGGAGGATCACTTTCCTTTGGTGGAGTTTTTATACAACAACAGCTATCAATCCACCATTGGGATGGAACCTTTTGAGGCATTGTACGATCAACCTTGCAGATCACCTTTGTGCTGGACTGACCTAGGGAAGTCAACACTAGTGGGACTAGAGATGGTATGGGCTACCACAGAGAAGGTTCATATCATCCAGGAGTGGATGAAGACTTCACAGAGTAGGTAGAAGTCATATGCAGATAGGAGACGAAGACCTCTGAAGTTCGAGGATGGCAACCATGTCTTTCTACGGGTCTCACCCCGATGAGGTCTACAGATATTTGGCCGAGGAGGAAAGTTATCTCCGAGATTTATCATACCCTTTTAGGTCCTCAGTAGAGTTGGCGAGGTGGCATACTTCTTAGCTCTTCCACCTCAGTTGCACCAGGTGCATGACGTCTTCCATGTATCCCAGCTGAGGAGATACGTGCACGACCCTTCTCACATCATCGACCATGGTGATCTAGAAATCGATGATGGGAAAACTTTTATGGAGGTTCTTGTATTGATTGAGGATCAATAGAATCAGGTCCTTTGTGGATGGTCGATACCTCTAGTGAACGTTCATTGGCATCATGGGAACCTCCAAGAGAGAACATGGGAGTAGGAGGCTCAGATGCGTACTCAATACCCCACTTGTTCCCATAGTTTTGAGTTGTGTCTTACGGGGACGTAAATCCTGAGGTGGGAAGAATGTAAAGAACCTAAAATTCCATGTATTTTTTTTGATTAAATGGGAAATTTACGAGTTCATGAAAATTGATGGTACGTGATTCCGAGGACGAGAGTGCCAGGAATGGATTTCAGAATTTTTTTTTTCAGGTACGTTCAGTAAACATGCGAGCATGTTATTCTAACTTTTGAACCGGTGCTCAGAATTGAAATCTGAGGGCACTGTTGAACTTTCAATGCCGATATTCATTTAAGGAGACCTTCACCTCGACCGTAGTAGGTCGAGGGTGAAAGTTAGATTTTGGGATTTTTTTGGGAAGATAAAAATAAAATTATATAACATTATGTTTTGTTTTGTTTTGTTTTAACCACCCTCTTGGGGAAACTATGGGGGTGGGGAACACCTGAGCTCAAAATCTCCCAAGTTTGATTTAAGAGGTGGGGACCACCTGAACCTATTAATGAGGGAGAAACCTCCCAACTCCCTCTTTAATGTGGAGTAGCCTATTGATCTTCCTCCACATTAATTAAGCCAACACACCATACTTAATTATTCCAACCTATGTGATTAATTAACCCAATTTGAAATTATGCTAACACTTAAATTGGTAGAAAAATATCAAATTTTGACTACTTTGCAAATATGGTGGAATTGGGAGAGGAGAAATATTGGGAGAAAGCTCTCCAATGAAGAACGTGTTCTTCCATGAAGAACGCTCTGCCAATGAAGAATGCTCTGCCAATGCAGAACGCCGACCTCGACTTCGACCTTCTTCCATGGGACTTCATCCGACATGGGACGTCTTCATCTAAGATGAATCAACATCCGCACTCTCTTCTCGTGCCAGCATTAACAAACAACCTGAGGTAGGGATTTATTTGCATGTGAATATTTTTACCTATTTTTTCCTTGGTTTCTTTTGCGGTTTTGGAAAGAAACGTTGTAGGAGGTCATAAATCTTGATGTTATTCTTTCATGTTCTTGTTGATCCATATACTACCACACTAATGCGGATGGTATGGGCCAAACCAACATGGCCAGAACCTTCCATAAATATTTTGGTGTTCTTCTCAAAGTAGGAGGATAGAAACCATCCATGGTTGGGGAATGAGAACGGCGGCCGACGCCACCGTTGGCCACGACCAAAGTGATAGCACAACGACACCACCTCGCAGCCACCACCACAACCCCACGGCCTCCGCGCCGACCACAACCACTGCCACCGTCCATGGCTCTGCACCACCCCATGACCGAGGCACCGCCCCACGTCCAAGGCACCTCCCCACGGCTGGACTGCCGTTCCGTGGCTGAACCGCAACCGCATGGCTGGACCACCTCCCCGCGGTCGAACCGCCGCCCCCTGGCTGGACAACCATTCCACAGCCGGACCACCGCCCTGCGGCCGGACCGCCAGTATGCAGCTAGACTGCCACCCCGCGGCTGGACCGCCACTCCAGGGCTGAGCCTCCCCATGGTCTCGTGTCGCCCTCGGCCGAACCACCCTGGGCAAGGCCGAGCCACCCCGCACCCTCACGGTACCCCCTCGGCCGAGCCACGCTTGCGGCACCCTCACGACCTGCCGGGACGGACCCAATGGGATGGGCCGTACTGCGGGCCGGGCCAGACCCAATGGGTCAGGTTGGGTCGACTCAAACTGGGTCGTCCCAGACTGAGTTGGGTCGAGTCAGTCCGACCGGGTCAGACTAGACCCGGGCCCAGTATGTCCCATTTGCTTCTTTTGGCCATAACTTTGGCACCGAACGTCCGTTTGACGAACTGTCAGTGGTGCTGGAAATCTTGGAGAGAAACAGTCCCTTTGAGTGATACCCCACTGTGTTTTGGATTAATATGGGGAATAGTCAGGTTGGATCAAGCACGAATCGAATCAAGCGCTCAGGACTAAAAGGCTAATAACTCAAAAAACGAGCGTCTGATTAACGTGCCATCTATTACGTTGAGACCCCTATGACATGGTGGACCTTTGAGATAATTCTTCGTGGGAATGCATGGAATTTTGAGTATCGACCAGTATCTTGTTGAGTGGATCCTCCTGGAGATGAGCGAGCATAGTTCGGAGACCTAGTGGCTGGTTGAGACTTGACGACTGCTAGCCATTTCGACTCGGAGTGACTTGACATGCCCAGTGGGGAGTGCCTTGGTGACATGACAGACCCATGGTGGGGAGAGACTTGGTGACATGGCAGACCCATGGTACTTGATAGGAGGAGCACCTCATCATGCCACAAGGGGGAGCGCCTCTGTGTGACGGTAGAACCACGATACTCGACAGGAGGAGTACCTCAGTAGTCTATGGTTAGTGAAAAGTACCTATGTGTGACACGGCAGGCCCACTGTAATTGATAGAGGAGGAGTTATCCAAGAGCCATGGTGTTCAATGTTGTGACTAGGAATATTACTTGATACTACCCCAAGAATAAATCCAGTTGTGAGATGAGTCAATACCTCTTTGTTTTCATCCTGATTGAGATGTACTACTTGATAACTTAGGTATATGTATGGGAATATGCCTATGTAAGGATATCTGTTGATTTAATACCTTTTGTTTTATCCTTGTTGGATTTTGTGAGACCTAGAGGACCTCAGGGTCCCTACTGAGTATCGTTATGCTCACCCCTACACAGGCTATGCCCACACCTTGTTGTGTTGGATACAAAGATGGACAACGCTGACTGAGGATGAGAGTACCAGGACTGGACGGTACCTAGAGGTGGACTATACAATGTGTGAGTACACAGAGGAGATGGGTGGATGTGGAGTGCTGAGGAGGCGATATGTACCTACCCTTCAGGTTGGAACCTCAGAGGATGACCCATTAGCTGACTATACATTTTCCTCAATTGTATTGTATCACAATTGTACTTGTAATTTCTAGTTGGGCTTATATTCTGGTCCCTTTTTACTCACAACACTCACTCTGTTTATAGTTCATCTTACTAGTGTTCCTATCTTGCTATGTGCTTGGTTACATGTGCTTATAGGTTATAAAGGCAATGCCTTCCCAGTTTTAGGGAATACGCCTTCGATGATAGTCACCAGCCCCTGGACTATGGGAGGTGGGCTTGGGGTAGTCACGACATGGGCCCCGGGGGACGAGTCGTGACACTGATCTCGATATCCAAGGAAAATCCAAGATCTCCTATGAGATACTACTCGATCTTGACGTCTGATAACCATATGAAATAAAATCAAACAAAACTAACCTGACATCCACATGACAAGTCATCTAAATGGATCACAACCCTCACTCAGGTCTCACATTGCATAACCCAACCCTGATGTTTTTTAGCAAAACCTCAATGAAATACTCATATAAACACTCTCCCAAGCCAAAAAAATCTAAATAGCCTATAAAAACTAAAAAGATACCACCTATGTTATATATGTGAAAAAAACTCAAAAGAAACAACTTATAAGTCCAATTCTGTCTCTAGGGAGAAAAATAATAAAAAACACCAAGGAAGGAAAAGTATATAACATGCACTTCATGTAAACAGATTTTACATGAAAAGGGACTCACTATTCATATTCCATACCCCACTTAACGTGTACTTATTTTAAGTACATGACGTGTCCACCTAGTATATAGTGTGTACTCTACGTGGGGTGTCCGACCATGTACCTGGCCATATACCTCCCACATGGGGTCTGGCCAACTATTGTACATGACCACTGATCATGTACCTCACACAAGCTTTAGTCATGTTCCCTACATGGTCATGTTCTTTGATACAAGGTTAGGAAAACTATATTATATAGCCACTGGCCACATATGTCACAAGATCTCTAGCTGTATGTCCCCAACACAGGGTGTCTGACTGAATACTTAGCCACACCCGGAGAAACCCCTATAAAAAATTTCCACCAGGACTACACGTCATGTAGTATTTATCCCTCACTTATCCCAAAATCAAGAACCCATGACATGTTTTCTCTGAACTACATGTTGTTTATAGGAGTTTTCCCAAACAAAAAACCCCCAAAACAGACCAAAACCTCTGATTTATCTAAAAAAACAATTGATTGACCCTACAGGCTACCTAATAATTCATATAAAGCATTAAAAAAATAAAACAAAATATCAATTTAAATTAAGGGAAAAAATAAAACTAGCCTATATCCAGGCATAAACCACTAAATATTTACATTAAAACACCACCCATAGTTGAGGCACTTCGATCCGAGCCTCAGATGAACCCCCATCAAAACCTCCACCCTCTACCTCTCCTTATTCTCTATTGACCATGAAACATCCACAAGGGGGGAAGAATACACATGCACAAAAAGAAAAGGATGGATAAAATAAAAGGGTAAATAAAATAAATAAATAAAAAGAAACAGAAAATTAAAGGGGGGCTAGGATCGACCCCATCACTCATGATAGAGTTATAACTCACCTACGCAAAACACCATTTTGTGGTATGAACCCCGAAGATAGAATCTCAATATGATGATCTATTAAAATGATATTACCAAATGAACATGTGGAAATAAATTAATATTTAATTAGATAAATATTAAATATTAAATATTATTTGAAATTAAACATCTCATATTTCCACCAAACTCATATCCTAGAGTAAAAACCCAATTTTAGGACCAATTAATTCCTTAAAAAAGTTATCTAAGGTCATATCGTAGTTGAAATTAATTTTTTCCCCAGAAAAACTTCTGGGAACAGAAAGTTCAAATATTTTCTGAGGTTTTACAACCCATGATGATGCAGGTCACCAAAAACTCCCCACTTTAAATACTTCTCGCCCTTGATAAGCCTCGATGATCTACTAGTATCCAAGCTTTCTTTTCAAGACATTTCACAACCAAAAATATCTCAACCATATAATTAACAATCTTACAAAGCACAAAACTCTCTTAACAAGAGAGGAATTACTCCAGGACTGTTACGATTCACCCCACTATAGGAGTATCCATGTCACCACCCCACTATCCAAGGAGAAAAACAAATGTCACGCAATATGTCCATCACTAAATATAGTGGATATAAATGTCTAAAATGATCATACAAAAGCACCAAAAAATAACCACATCAACCAATACTCATTCTTGGATCACTAGGAACAACAAGATTCATGCTCATCTACCAATTAAAATGAGGATAACGACCTCTAATGGATTATTGTGAACACCCTACCATATGGATTTCCTTAAACCTATATCAAAAATTTAATAAGACTCATGCTTACATGGGACAATCCCTAATTATGCTAGGATAATGCACTTAAAACCACCAAATATGCTCCTCACATAGGTATATTCTAACAAACTAGAGAACCATCAACACTCCTATTCAAAATCAAGGCATCCCCCTCATTATAAGATCAAATAAATGAATGACCTCCACTTAGTAGTTGATATGAATCCACAAGCATCCAACCAAACTCTCACTGTGCCACTCAAAGATTAACCAAAATGAATAGGTCTTGTTGTCTATCCAAACCTACCATCTTAATCCAACAATGATACTAGGAGAAATATCAATGATAAACTTCTCAAATAATAGGTATCCTCATGCCTAAATACACCCTAGATATGACATACCTAAATGGACCAACTAAGGAAGAATAATTATGCCCACCCAATCCATTAGTGATAGCACACACATGGGCCCCACTATAAGACTTGAAATACCACACAGGGAAAAATTTCTCCCTCTGAAGTAACTTGAACGTCAGACATTAGGGGAACCACCACCTCATGGAAACTCAAACTTGATCCAAAAATCTCTTAATAATCATTTATCTCACTACGTCACTAATTGTACAATTGTATGCCACACTAACCCACATAGTTCTCCATATTTTACTCGATGAAGGGACTGCATCTCCATCATCAAAAAACATCTCATGACCAGAGTCACCTAACTATTCATCATAATAAAATACATATACATGCTATTAAGTTGAGTAAAATTCCACCATGGGGATATATGTGACACACCATATAGGTCATTGTGGAATATTTAAAGAACTGATCCTCCATTATCAATGAAATCACACACCGATAGACATATGTCATGTTAATCCTACATGCCTAAAATTATGCATGAACACTGGCCTCTTGCACACAAGACGATATTCAAAAACCAAAACAAAACCATATATACAAAAACCTACATCCATTACAATAGGTGAAATCAAACAAACATAAAAAAGAAAACCAAAAATAGAAATCCCATGGCCTAGAAACGTGGACTTACTAACGAAAAAGCTGTTTGTGACACACCAGTTTCATATCAATCATAAGTTTGGATAAATTCCTAGAAAACCTATCGACCAAATACATAGATCATAAAACCAACCTACCTTTGATACTATATTATATCACATCAGCCTAGGTTGACAGAATTTGTCACCCGATCCTACCTACCACAAGACTTTAAGCATGCCTCCCCATATGTCAGAGGCTACTGACTAGTGGTGGGGGTCTAACTGGTATAGTGGGGAGACTATGCCTTATTCTCTAAGAAAGATAAATGAAAAAATAACCTAAAAACACAAAAGGATATAAATTAGTTATTTATAATAAATTAACTGAAACAAAAACATGCTATAATAACTGAAATGTGGAATACAATTATACAGACTCAATTTATGAAAAAGAAAACAAATTTTTACACATAATTGGTTGAATTAATATGCAAAATAAACAAATTAAAAATAAATACATTTCGATATAATTCTAACTCTGGGACAAATGAAACACTTAGTATCCAAAACTATCAATCTTCATGAACCCAATATCGATACTTCACATGAGTGGCCCCTCCCGATAAATAAACACTAGGTCTCTACTCGATCAACTACACAACACATACTCCACCTGAAATCAGAAATAAGTTCAACTCACACATCAAGGTTCACATATAGTGGGTGAGAAATAAATCTCAGTAAGACACCCTCCAATGATGAAACTATAATATGCGATCATATATAGATGCATGCACACATGATATGCCCAACCCATATGAAATCTAATAACAGATGTCATAAAATAAAAAACCGCATAAAAATAAAGGGGGATAAAAATAAATAAAGAAAACAATTAATAACAGGATATAGCCTGACACTTGAGGTTAATCTACCAATGCTCTGGACAATTCTAGAGGATTTATAGGATTTGGCTCACCACACCACATGAAAATAGACACATCTTCCAAATATACACAAGATATTCAAGACATATAAATGAAAGGGAACAAATTCAAGACCCCAAGTAATAAACATAGGCATCCACATGTCAACACACAACTAATGTTCTATAGGAATCCATTATAATGATTTGAACTGGTGTCCCAACTCTACATTAGACCATAGAGAACCTATTACGTCTCAAAATTCCTGCAGAACAAATCAGGCTCCAAATGAGTTCCTGATAGTGTAAACTACCACAAAGGTCCCTCCATCCATGATACTAATAAATATAATATCCGAGGGGTCTATCCTTACATGGTCCCAATAGATACACTATTTTAGAGGTCCCACATATTTAGTTTGGAGTGCTCACCATCCATGAAAGGTAACCTCTAGCTAGTGCATAACTCTCAACTATAGGGGTGCACTCATCCTGATCCCTCATTATCTTACTAATACCATCTAACCAAAACCTTTCAATATAGAATAGAATCAGATCAAAACTTAGGGACAATGCCTAATCTCTGTTATTCCAAGGTTCTCCTTCTTAAACCATTCCCAAGTACTAACTATAACAAACATATTGGCCAATGGACACCAAAGCATGTGTTGATTGAACTCTTGAAACCATCATCCGAAAACATTAAATATCAAAACCAATCAACTCTTGGGTAAATGATATTTAGAAAATGGGTTGATTCAAATTTAGAACCCAACATCAAAAAGATGAACTAGAATATCCATTCAATTCTAAGTATAAAAAACATAGGTATCCCATGATCCTTGAGGTCACAATATAAAGTTATTTCTTACTAAGGACTCCTATATAACACCCAATATCTTCGGAAACACCATTAAAACAATAACAAAATGTCTAAATGGGACAAAACAAGACTAGAACAACCTATGACAGATTCCTCTATCTTATAAAAAAACATAGGCCAATACCGACATGAAAAACATCCTCATTCAACACTCCCCAGCCTCCAACCAATCCTTAATCAACAACATTCCTGAAAGGGAATCCAAAATTATGATAATTCCTACAAGGGTGTTCTCAATGGTCCTTGTGAAAACATCAAAAGAAGAAAATCATATAAGGCCTCCTTAACACAAGTTAAACCTCAAGGGAAATCCCATTGAAGGAGATCCTTAACAGGCCTCCTTGGAAAACTACCTATCCTCGGGTACTTTATCACCCATAAGGGTATCCAAAAGGGTCCCTTAGACCCATATAAACATAAAATCAATATAAACTATCAATAAACACTATCTAAAGGTGTTAAACTAGACCAAATTCTCCAACAATTCTTTGCCTCACATATAGGGTCAAAACCTCAACTGCTCTGACCTTGAGCAATCAGTCCCAATAACTATGGGAAATCCATGATATCCTTAGAGATACTACCCAATCACGCATTATAGGATCTGTTTGAAACAAACTATAACAAAACCTACCTGACATACAAAAACCAAGTCTTCTAACATGATTATGAACCTCACTCAGGTTTCACATTTCACAACCCAACATGTTGGAGGATTCTGGATGAAAACCTCAAATAAATCCTCCAACAAATGCTTTCCCAAAACAAAAAACCATTCAAATGGACTCTAAACAATGAAATGATACCACTATAAATACCTACATTGAATACTTCTTATAATAGACTACTCGCACATCAAATTATGACTCTAGGGAGAGGAATAGGGGAAAACCAATGAATGAAAAGTATATGATATATACTTTGAGTATATAGAATGGACCCCCAAAGGTCCTCTCAGGATTCATGAAACATCCCACTTGAATTTTAATTATTCTATGTACATGATGTGTACAACTAGTAAATGATGTTTAACCCACATGGGGTGTCTAACTTTTTACCTATCCATGTACCCCTATATGGGGTCTGGCCAACTACTGTGTAAGTCCTCTAACCATATACCTCACACAAGCTCTAGCTATGTTCCCTATATGTACATGTTCCATGACATGGTGTTAGGATAACTACAATACACAAAAAATAACTGTGTATATCACATGATATCTCATCATGTCCTCCACAGGACCATGTGCCCCCAACATAGGGTGTATGGTTGAATACTTATCCGTACCCCAAGACACCCCTATATGGAAACTTGTTGGGAATTTAATAGAGGAGGAAGTCAAAGGTTACATACAATAAATTTATTCTTACATGAATTAATGAAAGAAATTACAAGAATAAAAATTCATGCATGAATATTTGAATGCATTTATATATAAATAAACACTCACTTTAATGAAATTACCAAATCCAATAAGTACAAGTTGAGTTTTCACATAAAATAATAAATTAATAATTTTTATGTTAAAGGGTTTACAAAGTGAGAATTTCATACATGAATATTGATCACGGAACATGTGATAAGATTTTCATGAATAATGTGAAATATAATCAAGATAGAATCTAGACAGAATATCATAAGAGTTTATATATGATTTGAAATATTATTGATATTTTGGAAGAACCATGTTGTATTGATATTGAAGATAGTTGTGTTCACCACTTTCAAAAATTTAATTGAGGTTAGGAAACTCATTTATAGAAGGATTATCTTCTTAATAATTTGATATTCAAAGAGGAAGACAACATGAAGTGTGTTGATAGATTCTTCAATTGATTATTCTAAAAATATAGAGAATTGAAGAATAAGGTTTATATTATAATTATTTAAGAGTATTGGGATGATGTTCATAGAATATTTTTGATATATTAGTAGCTTAAGACCTCAATTAAGGAACAATATTATCCCATTGATGAAGTGTCATATAGTACAGTAAAGAGATCTTATTCCGACTGTTTATTGAATATCTTTGAAGAACTAGTTTTTCTAGAATAAACAAATCCATTAAAGAATGGTGGTACCAGTATAAATAATGAAACCAACTTAGGAATATTTATTGTTTCCTTTATAAACATTTAATAGAAATTCTAGGAATTTTTAATCACTATAAGGTTATAGTGATAATAGAATCCTTGAAACAACCATAGGTTAATCATAGAAAGGAGTATGTCATGTACTGAACCTTGTAAAAATATATATGCTACTATTTAATTTATTATCTGTATTTCATGTGTGTTTAATTTTCGAGAGAACATGGAAAACACATTACACTTAACTTGGGAATAGATTTGTGAGTAATAGGGTCTAATTGAAAAGAAAGTAAATTTGGAAAAATGTTGGGCACAATGATTCACCCCCACTTAATATCCTTGAACGATCCATATAGGATCTATATTAACAAAAATAAAGTTTATATACACTATAAAACAATCCTATGTAATTACACACATTATCTTTGAATAACATAGTCAATGAAAAAGTAATATAACCCAATAAAATGAAATCGAGTTATAAAACCCCTTACCTCAGGTCCGAATTCCTTCGTATGTGTTAAAACCTCTTGTATAATAAATATATATATTTTTAAACATATTTTATAGTACTATACTTATATATATCATATCATATATGATTTACTTATATCCTTTTATAAATAATTCATCAACAATTATTTATTTAAATCACTGTTCCCAGTGATAATTGCAGCATTTTTTATTTATGTTTTGGTTTGTTAGTTTTGGTCCTTGTATATTGATCATGGTTACATCATCTCAAGAATTTTAATCATGATATAAATATCCTATAAATTCATTATATATATCCTTATTACCATCCATATAAATCATAAATGAAAAACAAATCGTATCACCTCATTAAGGTGGTAGTCCACACATATGCATGAGGGATGTTATTGTCTTAAAATTGAATTGAAGGTAATAAGTAATATACTATATTATAGTTAAAAGAAAATATTTATGTAATAATTATCATATAAATTCATTTTTTTGATTTTTATAACCATCCTAGTAAGTTTAGATTGAAAACTGAATTACACCGCTACGTGGAGATAGTAAGCTATACGTGTATACGAGTAATGTTTTCACTTTTCATAGGATGGAGAATAAAGGAACAATTGTTGTACCATAATCAAAATAACATATAATTATATTGATGAGACATGAGTTATTATTTTAGTATTTTTAAAATAGATATATGATATGTTTGTGAAGAAATCTTTTTGAATGAGTCGTTAAAGTGGATTACATCTTCTTCAAAAAAGATCCCATAGATCTTCCATTAAAGGAAAAGGGGATGGTATTTTTGGAAGAATAAAACCTATATAAAATGTACAAGGATATTTAGAAGGGGTTCGGTTGGGTTTTTTTTGAGATATTAGTATATAAATTGTTGATATAAGAGAGGAGAGGTGGTGCCTTTTTATATTGGATGAAAGGACACACATGGAATTTATAAAAATATTTAAATTTAATAAATTCATCTTCATGTCCAAGTGGAATAATGTGACCATAATTTATTAAATAAGATAAGATATTGTTTAAATATTTTTTAAAAAATAAAATTTTTATAGGTTTATGAGTTATTTTAAACCTTATCTTTTCGTTTAACCCCTTAGTTAACCTATTTTATCCCTAACCGCTGTAATGATTTTTTTCACACTTAAAGGGTTATAATTTTACTTATAAGGTAAAAATTGGCTCATAAATTTAAATGGGATGACATGTTAGACCATATTTTATCTCCCTTATCTTATTTCATGATTTTTATGATTTTCAATAAATTAATAAAATATTATTTTCATAAGATATTAATAACGATATTTTTGACACTATTTATTTAATTTGAATGTATAGATATTAATAAAAATATGTAATTAAAATGTATATTTTAATTATATATATAATATTTCATGTAAATAAATAATATTTTCGGGTCACTATAAATCACTAAAAACTAGTAATTTTATATTTTTTTAAAATAATTTAATATATATTTTTATTAATTGAAGAAATACTATATTGGCGTTGTGTAAGAATTTAAGGAAATTATTTCCTTACAAAAATTGAAAAAAAATTATTATGATAAAAAATAATTTATAACTCAAATAAAAATTTATAGCCAAACATTATTTTTTATCCCTATCAAAAATTATTATAGATATTAAAATCTAAAAAGTGACATTTTTTACAATATCCTTTAGTTAAATATTAAAATTATCAAAATCAAAGCAATATTACACCTAGTTTCCATATTTTAGAAAATTGTATGTAAATTTATCAAATAAAAAAAATAAAATAGGATGAAATCATGTGTTCGGTTGATTTTGGGACTTTATTTCATTATTTTTTGCCTTAATTACTCGATTTCACCTTTATCAACGTAATAAATTTTGGAACTGTTACTATTCAAAAAGTATAAATATAAAATGAAACTATTTAAAAAAATTAACATTCATGATTCCATATATGGTATCCATTTTTAAATATTAATTTTCTATAAGTGGAATAAATTAATTTTAATATAAATGAAAAAAATTGTTTTTAGAAAAATACATTTTTCAGCTTAAATATTAACTTATATCAATGTCATGATTTTTTTTTGATTCAAAATAAATTATTATAAATATAATTAATCATATTTTACTTTAATACCAAATTAAAAATTTAAGGGTACTTTGGAATTACTTTATTAAATGAATGAAATGAAAGTATCTAAAAAATTAATATTTTTTCTCTATTCATGGAAAATTTAATCATTTCAGAAAAATCTTAAAATTTCATAAGAATTTAATTTTAATATGATGATTTCAAAAATGATATTATTTTTTTTGAAATAAATTTTAAAAAGGATTTATAAATTAATTATATCATACTTTCAAAAAAGCAATAAAAATCATTTTTGGTGAAAATGTATTTGGAAGAATAGAATGAATTTATTTAAAAATTGAGTTCTTATTTTATAATAATTAATAAATAAATTTTCATTGAGATGCTTTTATATATATATCATAATGTGGTTTTTCCTTTTCATACCCACTAATTCAATGACTAGGTTATAAAAGTCATATTTAAATAATAATATTTTGTTGTTCGTTTATGCTTAATTGTTTCTGTTGTATATACTATATTGTTTTTTAAAATCAGTGGGTGTTATAATCTTCGTGTCCGTAAAATGGGAATGGGAACCATCATTAATGTGTATCCTTTCCATAGCTACTGTCGTGGGTCTATGTAAATCCACTATTATGAAGAAGTGAATATAAATTGTGCCAAATACCATTAGAAACCTTCTATCTCTCAATAGGAATGATTATAATGACTCCCATCAGTTTACATTATTTTCCTAAAAAAATTGATCCAAAATAAGATTAATGGCTTTTTTAAAACTGATCCATAATTTCTTAGTATGATTCCTCAGTCTGATTTAGCTGGATCTAATTTTCTCAATCCGTTGATTCTGGATCTGATTCTCTCAATACGATGAGTTTGGATCTGATTATCTCAATAGAATTAGTCTCGATCTTATTCTCTCATTATTATGGACTCAATAAAATGAACCCATTCTCAATATGGAAACTTAGACTCTGTTCAAATTCTCAATATGATCTTTCTCAGTCTGATCAACTCAATATGATCTTCTCAATCTGATCAACTCAATATGATCTTCTCAATACGATCTTGCTAAATCTAGAAAATAAACATTTAGTTGTTCGATCCTCCTCATGAGATATCTGGCCAATAATGAATTTCACTTTATTTATTTAGCACTCCTCCTTTTCTGCATGTGTAAAAGTTTTTGAATAAATGAATGATCTGAGAATGTATTTATAGGCGACTCAAAAAATAAAATCTTGATACTTGAAAACATTCCTCACTTCATTAAATTTCAAAAAATCCAAAAATATCTCACATTTAAAACTTTATATTTGACTTATTAAAACCTCCTTATATTTCTCTATGGTTTATGAAAAATTTAATTTCATGTTTGACATTCTCAAAAATTTATAAAACTTCTGGAATTTTATTTTTGAGCCTTCTTCGTAATCATCTCAATATGATTTCTGTTTCTTTCTCAGTGAATCCGATTTCTATTTCTTTTTCAGCGAATCTGAATTCTATTTATTTCTCAATGAATCTGATTTATATTTATTTATTAGTGAATCCAAATTATATTTCTTTCTCAATGAATATGATTTCTATTTCTTTCTCAGTTAATCTAAATTATGTTTCTTTCTTAGAGAATCTAATTTTTATTTATTTCTCAGTGAATCCAAATTTTGTATCCTTCACAATGAATCCAAATTCTATATCCTTCCTAGTGAATCCTCTTTAATATAAAATTACCATTATGATGGAATTCCCATTATTATGGATACTGTATTATGATATAATCTCCATACTGCAACTTTGAAATTCTTCAAACCTCTCCACCATTTCTTCAAAAGATTTTATCATGAAAGTTTTCATGATTTGTGAGGACTTTATGATATGAAAATCATCTTATGAATTGGTTTATAATGTATGAAAACTTTATAACTCCCAAATACACTTTATTCAATAAACCACTTTATAAAAAATATGACTTATTCCCTTAGAAACTTATTTCTTTCTCTGAACATGAAAATAAAAATTCTAGCAAACAACAATTTCTACCTCTGATTCTTTTGGATCCGATGAGCTGAATACGATGTAGATGGATCCGAATCCAATATAACAAAAACATTATTATACAAAATGGTTTGTTGTTAACAAATACAAAAAACATTAACAAAAAAATTTATCCAAAAGTTTCTTTAATATCCCCATTTGGATTCATTGACAACCCTCATTAATAACTTTTCCAACTCATAATTTTCTCACAAGAAAACTTTTGTACACAACTCAAGTTTTTTAGTTTTATCAAAACATAGTGTTTCTCAAATTAGAGCTCCCTAAAACCAAACTAGTAGATAAAGTAACATTTTGAAGGAATTTTATCCCTTTGTGGAAAGAATTCTGTTTTCATGTAAAGATAAACTTCCAAATCTTATCATTTAATTTATCACTTTTCTTCTTCTCTCACTTTTATTTTTCTCTCCCACATTATATGATACCCACAACTTTAGATTCATAATATAAAGATAAGTAAAAAATGTACACAAAGTAAATTTTTTTACTTTCTCTCCCCGTTTTCCAACATAATACAAATCATGGTGGGGGTTTCTTTTTTATGAGATTTAGAAAGTCATGGGAGGAGGATGAACATGATGTTGTAGCCTCAATTAAAAAAACCTTTATTTGAGAATTACTTTTGTAAAGATATCAGAAATATGATAGTTTTTTGAAATTTATTCCTACAAAACATCTTGAGAAACATATTTATCTTTTATAAAGTGAAACTTTATATCAATTATCTTTGATCTTGAATGATGGAAAATATTCCTAGAAAGATCAATTGCACTATGATTATCAAAAAGTATATTAAATGGTTTAGAAACATTTTACTTTCAAATACTCTAACTAAAATTTTATCCATAAAATTTTATTACAAGCCTGAGTAGCTGCAACATATTAAGATTCATCTATTCCAAAAGTTTTTGAATTTTGTTTCTTACTATTCCAACCCACAACATTCACCCAATAAAAATGTTCCTCCTAAGGTTGATTTTATATCATTATAATCTCCATCCCAATCGATATCAGTATAACCAAGAAACTTTATCACATAATTTCTTTTGTATGACAACCCATGTGAAGTTGTTCCTTTGAAATATCTCAAAATTATCTTTTCTACCAACATATGTTGTTATTTCAGACTACTTTGATACCTTTAACCCAAAGTTACCACATAAAAAATATTAGTCTTTGAGGATGTAATAGAAATAAGAATTCATATTAGCTTCAAAAAGTCTTTTTGATTCACACTTATTCCAAATTCATCTTTACTCAACTTTTTGCTCACTAAAATTGGAGTCGAAACCTATTTGGATTCTTATATCCCAAACTAATTTAACAATTACCTTGCATAAATTTCTTGAGATAAGAAAATGTATTTTTTCTTTTTTGAACATGCAATCCAAGGAAGAAATTTAATTCTCCTAACATATACTTTTCATAATTAATCTTCATTTCCTCATAAATTGTTTTACATACAACTTCTCTATCCCTAGAAAAAAATATTTAATCCATATAAACAATTACAATTAGAGATATGAAGTCAAAATCTTTCACATATGAGTTTCTATTAAATTTTCCTTTAGAAAAGTTCAAAATTCTCAAATGATTATAAATATTATAATACCAAGAACATAGATATTGTTTCAGCACATACAAATAATTTTTCAATTTACAAACTTTGTTTTGATCCTCATCAAGTAGAAACCCACAAGGTTTTTTCAATTTAAACTTCTTCCCCGATCTCACCTTTTGATAAATATGACTTTACATTCATCTAATAAAATTTATAATTCAGATTTTTGGCCACTAAAAGAATAATTCTAATAGTTTTAATCTTGAATCTAGGGAAAAAGTTTCTTAAAAATCCACACCTTTTACCTATGCATAGCCTTTACAATCATGTATAGCTTTGTTTCTTGAAACATCTCTTTATTCATTTAACCTTTTTATATAAACCCACTTAGTTCCGATAATTTTTTTGTTCATCGTGAAACAAGTTCCCATGTTTCATTCTTCTAAATCTAATCCAACTCTTCATTCATAGAATTCACCAATTCTTTCTGTTTAATAGCCTCTAAAACTAATTCCAGTTCAATTTTTGAGATAAATGAAGTATGATTTTCTAATCTCAACTTCCTTCATTTTTGAACTAGAGCCTTGTAATTTCCCATAATGTTTTCATATTAAATTTTTTTCTTTAAAGTAGAAAATTTCAATGTTTCTTTCCTAGTTGAAACTTACTCATCACATGATTCTTTTGAATATTGATATGGTTGTTTTTAATTACTTCCACTATTATTGGAATTCTCTAGTTTATCCTGCTCAGCATTCACAACAACTTTCATTAAAGAGATTGGATTTTCAATTAACTTCACATATTATGGTTCCAATAACTTTTTTTAAATGTTTTTTACAAAAATTTTAACTTATTATATTGGTGAATAACCTATAAAAGTTCCTTCCTCACATTTCTCATCAAACTTTCCCAAATCCAGATTTTTGATTTTGAGAAAACATAGACATCCATATTTTTTGAAGTATTTATATAAAGTTTTTTTTGCTATAACATATCTCATAAAGAGTTATGTAGGTTTCTAGTCTCAATAGGAATCTCTTTTGAACATGTAAAAGAATATTAATAGCTTATCTCCAATAGAATCTTGAAAGTTGGTATTATGCTAACATACTTCTTCCCATTTCCACCAAACTTTTATTCTTTCATTCTGATAGTCTATTTTGTTGTGGGGTATAAGGATCACTATAATAATATTTGATACCATGATTTCTAGGATAAGTTTAAAAATTATTGCTCTTGAATTCAGTACCATTATCTATTCTCAAAATTTTTATGAAGACTCCCATTTCATTATCAATATATTTTTTTGAAGAATTTGAACATTTAAATAGCCTATGATTTATGCTTCATAAACATAATGTTTTTCATCTAAGTGAACTCATAAAAAAAGTGATAATGTATAAATCAAATTTTTTTATTGATTTCTCATTGGCCTACATAAATCAGAATGAATAAGATTAAGTGGTCTGGTAGATTGTATCTCAATTATCTTATAACTTTTGTTAGTCATCTTTACTTTCTGGAAAGTAATACAAACATTATCATATCTTATTTTCAGTTTTGGAAAATATAATACAACATCAAAATTATAAAGTTTATTCATGTTTTTATACCCAAGATGGTGAAGTATTCGGTGCCACAATTTTTTTTCCTTTTCAGCACTCAAGTAACAGGGGTTTTTGAGTTCTTCTATTTGAAATAGATTCACACTAGTTATTTCTCCTTTTGGAATATCTTTTCCATATTTCACACTTTTTATTATTAAAAAATATTTTCTAAAAAAAAATTATTTTCCATCATCACAAAGTTGAGTTATACTATGTAATTTATTTTTTATCCCATCGACAAATACCAATTCTTTAGATTTCAACTTTTCAGCTTCGATCTCCACCGTTCCCATTCCAATTTTTTTAATGAACTATCATTACCAAATTTAATTTCTCCTCCATAATGAAATTAAAAACTATACAATATTTTCATATCAACTATAATATGTGAAGAATAAAAAATATCATGTACCCATGGTTTGTTCGTTTTACTTTCTTTCAAATTTGTCTCAATAACAAAAGCTCTTTCCCCAACTTTATTCTTTTTAACATTATTTTATTTTATATCATATGAAACTTGGTCTGGAAGAAGATTAATATATATTTTGCCATGATAAATAGTTTGATCACATCTTCTAAAAAAATATTCCATACATTCAAATTGATTTTTTGTTGATTTTTTTTTAACATCTTGATAATTCACTTTTTTAACTTTCTATAAGCTAGGAAAGTTACTCATTCTACTTCCTCTATTTCTTCCACTTTGATCAAATATTCTTCCATATAGAGACAATATGTGATAAAAATTATATTCCATGTTCCCATAGATTCCAAAACACCAAAAGTAACTGTAAAATCTTTATTTTTTTCTCTTTACGAAAGATCTTTCTTTGTAGAAACTTTGTTGAGGTTAGTAACTTCTTTCCGTTCTAACATAATCAAGATGTGGACCATCTTTTCTTTTGATTGTGTTTTCTATTTTCATTGATTTTATAGGTTTCTCTCACCCTTTCTCTAACCAATATTTTCCAATACTTTTTCCATAACTTGAATTGTTAAAAGAATAAGATGAAACATTATTTTTGGTAAGAGATGATTTCAACTGATTCTCATATTAATCCTTCTCAGCATCTTTAGAAGTCTCAATTTTTTACTTCTAAAGATTTTTTGAAGTTTTTATTCATCTTTCTCAAGTTACTTTCAGACTCAAGAAGTTTTGATTGAAACTTTTTAATCTCTTATTCAATAGATTGTAGCTTCTCACTAATATATTCAATCATCTTTTCCTATCCAACAATTCTTTGTTTGTAACTTAAAATCTCTTGAATGTATCCATAATCCTTCTTGATGACATATTTTCTTTCATAATTAACTTATTCAAAATATTTATTCATTACTGTAATTTATTTCTTGAGAGTTTTGTTTTTCTCAAGACATGTCACATGTTCTGTTCTGAGCTGATACTATTTATAATATTCTTCACACCTTCTTCACTCTATGAGGAATCTTTTTTTTCTTAACTTTTTCAATAAAGGTTCTAAATTTTTATGAACTTTAATCTTCAAAAGAATTGTTATTAGTTGATTTCAATTCAACTTTCTTACTCAACATTCTTCTTTTTTTTTCTAGTAAACTTATTCTTGTATCTATTGGAAGAATTTTATTCTTTATCATTTTTGTTCCACTTATTCCATCAAGGTTTTCCATCGAAATCATCTCAATATTCTATAACTTTCTTCTCACGGTAATTCATAGCAAAGCGTATGATTCCACAAAAATCAAAACATTTGAGAGAAAGTTTACCTTTATACTTTTCTATTCCTCTTAAATAGTTCTTGGATATATGAGACATGATTTTTTTCATTAAACTCATTATCCCCTTTATCTTTGGAGTCATAAGGTTCAACATCTTCAACATATAGAATTTTTAACTTTCTCATTTCTTGAAAAGCCTTTTCATCTTATTTTTAAACATTGGAGCCTTCCTTATTTTATAAGAAACAAGAAAGTTATAAAATTCATCAAGTGATAAATCATCATTATCTTTTAAAGAAGAAATTTTAGAATGAAACCTTTCTAGAAAGTTTCTCATAAGTTTCTTCACAATTGTTAAATTTTCCAGGAAATATATAAATCCTTTGATGTTGAAAAAAAATTCATTTCCTCTTATAAAATATTCATCAATTGTTTGTTCATCTTCCATTCTAATGTCTTCATACTTACTATTCTAGATTTGGATATTTTCTTCTTAAATTTTTTTATTCCCTTTGAAAACACTTTTCGACTTGTCCCACATACATTTTAATGTTTTGATACCCATCACCATCTAATAAAAATTTTCTGATAAGGACATGAGAATGGTATTTCTATCCTTTCCATCAACTTCTATATTTCTCTCATTAGAAAAGGTCATTGGGGAATATTTCACAATAGGTGTAAATGGAATAGTAGCAGCATCAAAAAATTATAGGCAAAGAGATAGGTGATAAGGAATAATCCTATTTTTTCATTCATAATAATTTTTTATCTAATAAATAGTAATTCCTCAACTATTGACAGAATTGATATTATACAGATAAAGATTAATCAAGGGAACCTCCATTTAATAAAAATTGAAGTTCCAAAGGATCGAATAACCCTTGCAACCCCTGAAACCTCCCTTTGATAACAAGGGTTGAATTAGATGTTCATTTTTTATAAGTTTCAAACATTTAGAAACATAACCCCTATAACCTGATAAGATTTATTTCCTTATTAACTGCTAGTAAAATATTATGCATGAAAAAGTAGTAATGATAGTAAATAACATATGATTTACAAAGTTTTTCCTCAGTTTGGGAACCTAGATACTTTACATAGACACTCTTATGGGTATATAGAAATCCACTATTATAAATAAGTGAATAAAACTTGTTCCAAATCCTGTTAGACACCTTCTATATCTTGATAGGAATGATTATACGGAATCTCATCAGTTTACAATGTTTTCTTATAAAAACATAGATCCAAATAGAATAATAAAGACTTTTTTTAAACGGATCCATAATTTCTCTATTCAAATCCTCAGTACAATTTGGCTAGATCTGATTTTCTCAATACGATGAGTCTAGATCTGACTCTCTTAATACAATGGACTCAATACAATGAACCCATTCTCAATCTAAAAAACTCAAAATCTTCTCAAATTTTCAATACAATCTTTCTCATTCTTATTAACTCAATATGATATTCTAAATCCAATCGACTCAATATGATCTTCTTAATACAATCTAGCTTAATCCAGTAAAAAAACATTCAGCTATCTGATCCTCCTCATGAGATCTCTAGTTGACACTAAATTTCACTTGATTTCCTCAATGCTCCACCTTTTCCACTTTCATGAATGTTTTTAATGAACTATTTATTTGAGTAAGTATTTATAGGAGTCCCATAAAACAAAATCGAGAAACTTGAAAACTTTTCTGTCACATTTAAAACTTCATCTTTGACTTACTCAAACCTCTTTAGATTTGTCCAAGATTTATAAAAAATTTAATTTCATGTTTGATCTTCTCAACTCTTCATAAAACTTATGGAATTTTATTTTTGAGTCTTCTTCGTAATAATTTCAATAGAATTTATGTTTACTTATTAGTGAATCCAATTTCTATTTCTTTCTTAGTAAATATGAATTATTTTTCTTTCTCAGTGAATCCAATTTCTATTACCTTCTCAATAAATCCAAATTATTATTCTTTCTCAGTGAATCTGAATTCTGTTTCATTCTCAGTGAATCTGATTTCTGTTTCTTTCTTAGTGAATCTGATTTCTATTTCTTTCTCAGTGAATCTGAATTCTATTTCATTCTTAGTTAATCCTATTTCTATTTCTTTCTCAGTGAATTTGATTTCTATATCCTTCTCAGTGAATCCAAATTCTGTATCCTTCTCTATGAATCCTCATTAGGATGTAATTATAATTTTCATGGAATTACCATTATAATGGATATCCCATTATGATGTAATCTCCATAGCACAACTTTAAAATTCTTTAATCCTCTCCACTATTTCTTAAAAATATTTTATCATGAATTGTTTCCTGATATTTGAGAAATTTATGATCAGAAAATCATTATTTTACATGGTTTAGAAAGTATTAAAACTTTCTAACTCGTAACTTCACTTTATTCAACAAACCACTTAAGAAATAATACGAATTCCTCCCTAAAAAACTTCTTTCTTTATCTAATTATGATAAAGGAAATATTACAGAAAACAACAATTTTTTCCTTAGATTATTTTGGATCTGATGAGCTAAATACGGTGTAGATGGATCCAATTCCTGTATAATAAAAACATTCTTATACAAAAATGTTAGTTGTAAAAAAATAAAAAAACTTTGTTAAAACAATTTATCACAAATGTTATTCACTCATGAAATAATTATCATTCTGGGAAGATAATATATTATTTATTTTCTTACCTTTCCATCCATTGAAAAATGATAACATAGTTCGTGTTTATGTGTGAACTACCACCTCTATAAAATAGTGTGATTCATTTTTTTATCATTGCATCAGATGGATGATATATATAAGTTTATTTAAAGAGATAATTTTATATTTATGATATAATAATAAATCTTAAAATATATAATAATTCTTACCTTTCTTCCATCAAGATTTTTGATAAATAGAAATGTTACTTATTCATACATACGGACTAGTGTCACCATGATTGTAATGTAATTTCTTTTTCAAAACCGTATTTTCATGGTTGGTTTTAAAAGTATAATTATAAAATAAAAATGATAATTATTACATGATAATAATTCTATATATTATGGAACAATTACCCCCTTGACCATAGTCACCACATCGAAGCTGTTTTTGAAATTATGAACCAAACACCCTCAATATACATGATGTGGACATAATATATTAAATGATTTAATATGTGATTAAAATAAATGAAATAAATGGTTTAAGGATATGGGATTAATCTTAGAAAAATTTATTAGGAAATAAAATAATTTATGTAGGTTTAATATACATTAGTTAAAGGAGATAAATGGAATGTGTTGACTAAAGGTAAGAGATTTCATCTTCATTTCCCTTCATTAAGGAATATTTTAATAATATAGATAGAATTTGTTTTATATGGTGTATATGATACCCCTTTTACATTTTATATTTTTAATAATTCATAATTCATGTTATTTTATATTGAAATTTAAATTATTTCATACAAGGGACTTGACTTTAATGTTACCAAGTGGTAAATGGATTCTTAACCCTATTTCCCTTTTTTCAGTTAGAACTATTCATTGTTGACTTTGTTATGATAGGATTATGTGAGAATAGATATATAAACTATTTTTATATGTATATCCACTTATGTTTTTTGTGGATTTAATTTTTTTATACATAATATATTTATTGATTAATTCTAAATTTAATAATATGATATTGATAAGGGTTATTAATCTCAAATTATCTTTCTTTGGACATACATTTATGTTATGAACCTATATTATTTTAAGAGTTTTCTATAATTTCTTTTTTACATATGATATCATGAATCAAATTATGTTTATGTTTTTAGATATTTTATTTGATGTTATTCCTTCTTGGGTCTTAAAATTAGAAAGTTACAAAAGTGGTAGGGATCTATGTTTTAATCCCATTTTAATCGAGATTGTTTATGCATAAATTTTTATTATGAAATTATAAAATAATTTTTTGGAAAATTAATTTAATTTTTATTCTCCTATGGTTATTTCTATAATTTTAATGATTTAGTACAATTTTCATCCCTTTGGTACTCCATATGGTTCAAAAAATGTTTTTAGGAAAACCGAATCTTATTTCTCCACTAACGGACGGTAAAATATTTTCTTCCATATTCATGTTTTCTAAACCATTTTTAATTTTTTTTACTATTTTAAAATGATTTTTAATGTAATTTTTAAACATGTTATATTTTTTATAATTTTTTAAAATGTAGTATTCTTATTATTTTATAAAGAATATACCTTTTTTAAGGTTTACACACATTCTTTGTTTTAATTATTATGGCCTGAATGGAATTTCTAGCCTCTATGACCACTCAATGATTTAAAGATTAATTTACAAGTTTCAATGGTTATTTTCAATTTTTTAAAATATTATGGATTTTTTTTAAAAATTAATTTTCAATGTGGAAAATTTATTTTCCTCAAGAATGTTTTTAATGATCATTTTATGGTATTTATATTAATCAATGAGAAAAACTTTATTTTAATTATTCTCCACTAGGGATATTTTGTAATGAAAAAATCCATATTCATTATCTAGATGGGTTATTATTTTTTCAAGAGATATTTATGAAACCCATTTTTTTAGTGAATCAGGTTATAAAGAAACACATGTTATTATTAGAATTGTTTTGATGAAAATAGAAGCTTCCATATGTTATATCTATGCAAATTTATAGGAAATTAATGACCATGATGGGTGATACTGATACACCTTATATGATGGGTGATCATAATATAAATTAAGTGATAGGTGAGCTTCATACAAGTTACACAATAGGTGGGATTGATACAACTTATATGGTTGTTGTTCCTGATAAATATTATAGGATGAGTGAGCCTAATACAGATTATATGATTGGTGATCCTTATAGAGATTATATGATGGATGAGCCTGATATATCTCTCCAATGCATTGGGTAATGTTCCTTTTATTCAAAGGAAATAATAAGGGAGTTAACTAGGGTTATTTCTCATATGTATTTAACTAGGTTCCATTTATTTCTAACATGGGTTATGAAGATAATGTTTGATGATACCAAAATTTTTTCTTTATGATTTTAATGGGTATTTGATATTTACTTTGATCAAGTTTGAAATTACACAGTGATAATTGATTCCTATTACTTATTATATTATTAATACATATTCCATTTTACATGTTTAATGATATAGTTTTTGATGATAATGGATTCTCTTATGTAATTCTCATATACATTGATTATGTCATTATAAACTTATTCTCATCTTATGCTCACTGATTACATTCAATTGATAATGATTATATTTATCCTTACTAAGTTTTTGAGCTCTGGTTAAAAATAATAGTGCTAAATGATTTGTTTCTAGAAAATATTCATACATGTGAATTTTATAGGATATGTTGAAGGATTATTGTGAAATAATAAAATCCAATTACAGTTGAAAAATGCACACTTGAGGACATTGATATTTTTATATAAGATTTAATCTTAATTATCTAAAAATATAAATATAGAATTACCATGGGTATGTATGTGATCCATTACTTCTTTTCATGCCCTATGGTCCCACAAATATCCTAGAGGCAGGGGGTGTATTAGGGTGACATTAAAATTCCACTTATATTTTGGAAGAAATTTTTTTCTTCATATTTTCAAAGATACCATGAATATTTTATGATGTTAATACATACACAAAAAAATGTTGAAATATAAGAGTATGAAACTATTATTTTACTTGGTTCTTCTATAATGGTATACATCCAAGGAGGAAAAAATAATTATATGTCGATACGATAATAAACCACTATTTCACTAGTATGTTATTACAAGCCTTGGGATAAGATCACTGCTCATACAAGATCCAAGTCCTATTCCTATCTTACACATGATTATTTCTATATGGTTATAAAAATATAATTTAAATGAATTTCGAAATCACAATGATATAAAAAAAATTTATCACAAAAAACAAGTGAGTTCTCTATGAAACATGTTCTTTAATTAAATATCATAAGTGATATGAAAAAGAAATATATCTTCTAATTTTGATCTTTAATGAAACTGAAATTGATCATAATACACCTCAAAATTAGAGTTATTAAGTGATATTTATTATTTATTCTCAATTTTAGGATCTTAAATGTTCCTATATTCATTTCCGTGTGAGATGACTCTTCCTCTTCACAGTAATGGCTACTATATTCCAAGTGAATGTTTGTATTTAAAATTTGAAATTAAAACTTTGTACAACTTCCAAATTAATTTATGTAAATTAATGCCTTTAGATAACATCCTAGTAGATCTATACCATCAAAAGTTTAATAGGTAGTTATTTCTTACTGAAACAACCACCAAACCATCACAAGACTGAAACATCATCATTTATGTTTGAATTAATAAAATTACAAATATCATAGATTGACATACTACTTAATTATTTAACAAGTTTGTTTATCCATCAAAGAAATTAAATTTCATATGAGCCATGATGTAGCATATACTTTCACAGTGCATAATCTATTCTAGTGATAACCATCCTAATGCTTTGAAAATTGTCACTATGTAGCTGTTTCATGGAAGGCAGTTATGGCACATACCCTTTATGTCACGAACTGAATTTGGACACCATTAAAACTAGCACCCGACCTAGTATGTGGAAAGTCTTGAATGGTGTTACCTACCCCCAAGGGATGGAACAAGTTCCTGGGTATCTTTAACAATGTTTTGGGAATTATTTACCAGAGTGAAGATATATAAAAAACCCAAAAACAATCAATAAAATGAATCTGAAAATTCATGCCAAAAAAACCATTATTAAAATTCATAACTGAATAAAAGGTTTTAAAAATGACACGGGAGGTCAAAAACTAAAAAATTAGTATAAAAACATACCAAATACTGCCACAAGACAAGGGGTCATCACCCATGAGTCGTCTCCACAACACCAGACAATGAAAGAAACTAACAACCCGAACAGCCGTCTCCAAAGGTCTTGCCCTTACCCATGCCAAACATAATCATGTATACTTTCACCCAAATGTGTAATTAGGTTGTGATCCTAAGCCCAATAGGATACCACCCAAAGACTCCATGTGATATGAATTTTAAGATAAAAATCATGCAAGTGTTATTAACAAAGAATGGTAGCAATAATTTCTAAAGGAGCATATTTTGAATGAAAATAGTTTTCAAAGTGGGTAAATTTAAAAATAGGTACATTAAATAAAACATATAATCTACTGAATTTTCCATCCATTCACACCATAAACCAATGTTAAATTCCAAATATTTAATGAGCACTCAACATGGGAACACCCCTAGGCACTAATTAGTTATGAGCCCCTAGTTCCTCGCATCTCGAGGTGAAACTGACCACAAAATATCTATTCTCATGCACAAGACAACAGTAGAGGAATCAAACATAACCTAGTGGTCCCTTAAATCATTATCATTATAGTTTTTTAGTGTTTTCAACGTCAAAATTTCTCAGTGAAATAGAGACAAAACCACCCCAGATCACTAGCATGCTAGTACACGTCCTCCCACCTAGATACTCGAGTTTCCCACTTTGTGATAAAAAAAGTTCCAAATGATACCAAATTTCATTTACACATAAAAACAATAGTTCTGGTCATACACACTCAAAATAGTATCTGAACATGCTTTTCACCATTTTTCTATCTCAAACAAACACTTAGAATTTCAATAAAACAATTTCACAGGTTATAACAAAACTTTTCACATAAAATCCATTCAAAACCCCTATTTTAACACCAAATGCATACCAATATTTCACCAAAACATAAATGGAAGCACTTAAAAATTTTATAAATCCATTCCATGAATTATAAAACAACACTAATTGGTACAACATGGAATGTACAAGTAAATCACCAATTTTCACACAAAATTGGCACTTAAAAATAAACCTCTTAACAATTGCTGACAAAATTATTTTTTGAAAAAAAAACGAAATAGGAACATAAAAGAAATATAAATCATGTAAGATAACTCATTATACAATTCTTACATATGGAATCATGTACCATATATGTCAAAACCCACAAATCCTTGTGCGGAACTTCAACATCACCACCGCCGCACCAAAATGTAGTGAAAACGAACATAAAACCACAAAATTTCACCAAGAAACTCAAAAAAAAAACCATTGTTATGAATCCCAAACTTCTGGACATGTGGGACTTCAATAAAAGTGGAAGAAACCCTATGGAAATGGAAGGAACAAGAGAGGAAAATCACTTACTTGAGAAACTTTAAAGAAATTTCCCCAAATACAGTATTAGATGAATTTCCCAGTAGCCAAAATTTAAAGGGAGGTTTGAATAAGGATGAGGAGGTCAAGCGGGGACTGAAATGGGGGAAAATAGTAAAAAATGAATGATTTATGAAATAAAACAAAATACCTTTTCAAATCTGGACGATTTGAGAAACCTTGATGAAGATCTCCCAAATACCTAATGAAGCTAAGCTCGAAATAGGGAAAGTGGAACATGGGGGAGTTCGTAGGGTTTATGATCTTGAGTGAGAGGTGTAATGACTGAAAAATATTAAAAAATGAATGATATATAAAAGAATTAAATTATTTTTTTAAAATTGTAATGAGATCCCGAGTTAGCCCAATGCCTGAATAAATCACCCAAATCCATCATGATTATGAGTTTATAATGGGTCTAAAAGGATATGATGGTTTTAATAGGTCAGGTAAGACCAAGTGGTAAGTGTGATGGATAAAAAATGTTAAAAAATTAAAGAGTTATAAAAGAAATAATTTTTGTTTTTAAATCTGTAAATGGGCTCATAGTTTGGCCCAAATCATGATGTAACCACCCCTTCCTCAAACAATTGATGGAAAACCCCCGAAAACAAAGAAAGAATAGAAATTAATGAAAAATATCTTTAAAATAAGTCATGGATGTGAAAATTATCCCCACCATAAAAAACTTTCCACCCTTGAAAAGTCAGCTTGAAGCCTGATCAGATAAGAGAAACATAAACTGCTTTTCGATCCAAGACTTATTCTCCCATGTCTCATTCTCATCAGTCCCATGTTTCTAGAGGAATAAAACCATAGGAGTAGTCTTCCATTAAATCAATTTTTCTCATGAGTCTAAAATAAGCACTGGTCTCTCAACCATAGAAATATTAGGCTCTATATCCAACTCCTCCCAATTCAAAACTTGGGATGGATCCAGGTTGTACTTATTTAGTTGTGATACATGGAAGATATCATGGATAGATGTAAAATGAGAAGGCAATGATAACATGTATTCCACCTTTACAATTCACTCAGTAATGACAATGTTACGATATACCTCAGACCTTATCTTGCCCTGCTTTCCCAAATGGTGATGACCTAGATGAGGGTCCACTTTCAAAAACACCTGATCACCCACCAAAAACTCTAGGTCTCAATGTCTCTAATCGGTATATGATTTATAGATATTATGAGCTATCAATAAATGATTCTAGATCAATATGACTCGGCCCCAATAGTGAGGTCTCACCTACCACAACCCAACATAGGGGGACCGAAAAGGCTAACCATAAATCACCTCAAAGGGATCTATTTAGATTAAGGATTAATAATTTTTATTATAAGAGGACTAATCCAATCCCAAATAGATATCCCAAGAACCCCCAAAGTTCAACACACATGCACAGAGCATGTCCTCTAAAATCTGATTCACCTGCTCTGTCTGACCATATGTTTGTGGATGGTATGTCATTCTCATTTTAATATGATACCCCAAGGCCTTCCCAAAAATGAGAAGTGAAACATGGGTCTCTATTTGGGAAAATATTATATGGAACACCATGAAGCCTTACCACCTCCTGAAGATATAATCAGCCAAAATCATCCACTTTAGCAGTATCCTTGATCAGAATGAAGTGGGATGATTTGGACAGATGATAAATTACTACCCATATGGAATTCTTACCCTGGGGTGTATGAGGAAGGCCAAAAATGAAATCCATGGAGACCTCATCCCACTTCCAAATAGGAATGGGTAGATGATAGAGAAAACCAGATGGATTTTGATGCTCTGCTTTCACCTGATCATATGTATAACATCTCGACATGAGACCGACTATGTCTTGTCTCATACATGGCCACCAAAATTGCTGACGCACAACATAAAACATCTTTTTGGTACCAGTATGGAAAACCCACTATGACTTGCGACTATCCTACATCAACACATTCCACAGAGAAAAAGGCACCACTAAGAGGCCCATTAAGCACAAGATACCCTTAGGGGACGAAGACCAATTGGAAGATGTCTCCCTACCATGAATAAGCTACCTTGACCACTGACATAGCTCATCTCCATGATATTCTCTCTAAATCAGCTTCACAAGAAAATGGGTCAACTGAACACTCACCAGGAACACACCTCCACTGTGCTCCTTGGTCTCCATGTGCATCTGAGAAAAGAGCCCCATCTGAGTCCACTCGTCCCTGGATTTTCTCAAAGCCTACATTGGTACTCTTCTGCTCAATGTTTCTGCCACCACATTATAATTTTCCCTGGATGTAAACGATATCGAAGTCAAACCCCTGAAAGTACTCGATCCAACATCATTTCCTCAGATTAAGATCCTTCTGTGAGAAGATGTAGGATAATATCTTGTGATCAGAATAAACCAAAAAATTCTCCCCAAAGAGGTAGTGGAATCAAGTTTTAAAATCAAGCATCATATCTACTAGCTCCAAGTCATAGTTCAGGTAATTATTTTCATGCGGTAGGAGTTGGTGAGATCCATACATGACCACGTGATAATCCTATATAAAAAATCACTCGTGTACCATACCTAAAGTGTCACAATACACATCATAGCCCTTTCCAGATTCTAGAAAGATCAACATGGGGGTGGTATTCAACGACCACTTCAGCTCCTCAAAGTATGCTTGACATTCCAGGACCCAAATAAACTTCACCCCATTCTGGGTGAGCGCAGTCATGAGAGAAACAAGCCAAGAGAAATCACGAACAAACCACCTATTGTATCCTTCCAATCCGAGGAAACTCCTAATATCAAACACGTTCTTCTACTGCTCCCATGACATCACTACATTGATCTTCTCAGGATCCACTGAAACTCCCTACTTCAAGATCACATTCCCCATAAACTTCACCTCCCTGATCCAGAAGGTTCACTTGGACAACTTTTCTTAAAGGTGGTGATCCCGCAATATTCCCAACATGATCCATAAATTGTGCTCATGCTCCTATGAAGATCCAAAGCAAACCAAGATGTCATCCATTAATGCCATGAAAAAATAATGGAGATACTGGTGGAACACTCTATTCATGAGTTCCATAAATACCACTAGAGAATTGGTCAATCCAAATGAAATTACCAAGTACTCAAAGTTTAAGTACCTTCTTCAAAAGGCTATCTTCAGGATATCTGCCTCTTTCTCTTTGATTTGGTGGTAACCGGAACACAAGTCTATTTTAGAAAACTACTTGGACCCCTTCAAATGATCAAACAAGTCATCTATTCAGGGAAAATGATATTTGATCTTGATGTTTACCTTATTTATATTCTGATAATCAATAAAAAAACGAAGGGATCCATCAACCTTCTTCAAAAACAGAATGTGAGCAGCCCAATGAGAGATGATCAGGTGAATGAATAATTTGGATTCTAAATTTTCTAACTATATCTTTAATTCCCCCCACTCGGTGCGGGCCATAAAATTTGAGGGAAGAGATATTGGTTGTGTTCCCGATTCCAAATAAATCAAGAACTCCATATCTCGCTCCAAGGGTAAGCCTGGAAAATCATCTGGGAATACCTCTGGGAAATCATCCCCTACATGAAGTAACCCAACCTCATGAGAACAACCATCATCCTCTAGCATGAATGATGATAATTGGAAGATAATATTATACAAATCTAGGAGTGGAGGTCCCTCATGAACCGACTGAGGATCTCATTCCCCAAGAAAAACCTATGGACCACCATCATGTTCCGTGAAACTCACCCACCGCCTATAAAAATCTCTGTGCACCAAAAAGTGTACCAACCAATCCATGCTAAGTATTATTTCAAAAAGTTCCATATCCAAGACCAAGAGGTCCCGCTCCATCTCTACCCCAAACACAATATGTTCACATGATGGGAACTGAAGACCAAAATCCTTCTTCTTACCCAGCAACTTCACTAACTCCATCACAATGGATTACAAATCAGTTGGAAAATTCAGCATGCTCACAAAAAGGGAAGAGATAATAGAAAAAGTAGCACCAATATCGAAATGAGTATAAACTATAGAAGATGAAATCAAAATGGTACCTCAGACAATCGATGGACCTACATCTGATCCTGTTGGTGCATGCTCTATGGCATTAAGATGCCTCGTCTCTGCGTGATAACGGCCACTCAGCTATGGATGTTCCCTAAAATGGATCTGATTGAAAGATGATCTGGCCCTGCCTCCCAAACCACCAAACTAAGATCCCCCCGTCCTCAATAACTCTGACTGACCTGGAACTCCCTTGGAATCCACTGATCCTTCCCAAATCTAAAGTGGATGTTCCATCCTAAAAAAGTACTGCAAGTGTCCCATACCTCCAAACTAATAATAGGGATTCAAGGGAGATGTGCATGCTGGTTAGATGTGACCTATCTTCCCACACTGGCAGTACATAAATGATCCCGCATTAGAAGCCAAAGATAAAAGCTTCCTGGAAGAGTGGCCTAAACTACCACCTACTTTCTTCCCCTGCTCCTCTCACTTATTTTTATTCTCATATGAAGTACCACTTCCCATCCTTGATATTGTTCCAGAGAAACCATTCCTCCCCCTTCAGTTAATCTTTAACATACATGCCTTCTAAACAACCTCAACATATATCTTTAGCTTAAAAAAGAACACCTGAGAATAAATCTCAGGCCACAAGCCCCTTTAAAACTTTTGGGGCTTCATCTGCTCATTGGATACCATTTCAAGTTCATACCTGACCAGCTCAAAAAAATGGTTGGCATACTCCATCACTAAAAGGTCCCCCTGAAGCAGCTCTATAAACTCATGAGATCTCATATACGCTAATACTTCAGGGTAGTATTGGTCATTGAAGGTAACCTTGAAGTCCTTCCAAATCATCTATTTATGCTTCCCAAACTGAATCACTGATTACCACCACTTGTGATTGTGGCCCTCTAACATAAAATAGGAACACTTCACCTTGAAATCCTTAGGCGTGTCTTGAAACTTGAACATTCACTTGATCTTCTCAAGCCACTCCTCTGATAACTAGGGATCTGTGCTACCTCGGAAAGTAGGAGGCTCATTCTTTAGGAACTCATAGGCTTTTTACTTCCTAGGGCTAGACTCCTCTTTCCTAGATGCAGTAAGAGTTGGATCTACTCCCTTTACTAGGGCTTGTACAACCCTGACCATAACTTTTACCATCCTTTCATCAATCGGTGAGGGAGAACTCTCTCCAGAATCCTCCCATGGGTGCATGGGAGCTTTCCATGGCGGCATGTTGATACACAAGGGAACAGCTACAAAATAAATCATTAGTACAACAATTATGAAATATTTATGCAATTAAATCAAAAATAAATAAGTCAAACTCATCAAAAAAATTAAATAAACAACAACCTCACTCCCACCCGATGTCTACGTGTAGTCTGTAGCCTGCACATCCCACCTGAAAGAGAAGTCAAACAAACAATCCCAACATCTCATGGAGACTCAAGGTTTTTCATGCGAGGTACTGGCCCGAAAACCTACTTGTAACTAAAAATACGATCCCTAACAGTCCTTTCTCCATTCTAACCATACTCACCCTAAAATAATAATATGACCCAAAAATAAAAACCTCCTCTAATACCATTTTTTCACAAACCGAATATGGTCTCCCTTAAAAGAGACACTCGACTCGGTCCATGGAAAGTCCGGAAGGGAATTACCTATCCCCATGAGTAGGAAAAAGTTCCCAAGTATCTTAAACAATGGTTTTGGAATTATTTAACCGAGGTAGGATACATAAACCAACAAAAAACAATCAATAAACCAATTCTAAAAATTCTTGCCAAACAAGCCTTAATTAAAATTCAGAACTGAATACAAGGTTTTAAAAATGACATGGGAGGTAAAAAACTAAAAAATTATCTGAAAAACATCCTGAATATCACCACACGATAAGGGGTCATTACCCACAAGCCGTCTCCGCAACACCGCACAACAGAGGCAACTAACAACCCAAACCACCATCTCCAAAGGTCTTTCCATTACCCGTGAAAAACATAATCAATTATAATTACACCCAAAAGTGTACGTAGGGTTTGAGCCTAAGCCCAATAGAATACCACCCAAATAATCCATGTGATAATCATTATAAGATAAAAATATTGCATGTTTTATAAACAAATAATGGTAGAAATAATTATAAAGGTGCATCTTTTGAATGAAAACGATTTTCAAAGTGGGTAACTTTAAAAATGGGTACATTTAAATTAAACATGAAAGCTACTAAATTTTCCATCCAAGCACACCATAATCCAATGTTAAACACCAAATAGTAAATGAGCACTCAACATGTGAAGACCCCTAGGCACTAGTTTGTTTTGAGCCCTTGGTACTTCACATCTCTGTGTGAAAGTAACCATAACAATATCCATTTTCATGCATGAACCACAATTAGGGGAATCACCCATAACCTAGAGGTCCAAAAAATAATCATCATCATAGTTTTTTTGTGTGTTTTAGACATCAAACTTGCTATGTGAAATAGGGAAAAAACCACTTCAGATCACTTGCATGCTAGTACACGTCCGCCCAGCTAGATACCCAAGTTTCCCTGTTTGTGCTCAAACAAGTTCCACATGCTACAAAATTACATTTACACATAAAAACACTATTAATGGTCATACACACTAAAAATAGTATCTAAATATTCTTTTCACCATTTGTATAACCCAGAAAAACACTTAAAATTTCCATATAACAATTTCACGATTTTTAACAAAACTTTGAAAAGAAAATCCTTTTAAAACCCCTCTTTTAACACCAAACACATACTAATATTTTACCAAAATATAATTGGAATAACTTAAAATTTTTATAAATCCATTCCATGAATTATAAAACAACTCCAATTGGAACAACATCGAATGAACAAGTAAAACACCCATTTTCACACAAAATTTGAAATTAAAAATAAACCTCTTAACAATTGCTACCAAAAATAGTTTTTTCACCAAAGAAAATGAAGAGTAAACATAACTTAAATATACATCCATAAAGATAACTCATTCAATAATTCTTGTTTATGTAATCACCTACCATATATGTCAAAACCCTCAAATACTATAGTGGAACTTCAACCATACCACCGCCACACCACAAGGGAGTGAAAATTAACCTAAAACCACAAAATTAGTCCAAGAAAATTTAAAAACCCTAGGTGGATTCCCTAACTTCTGGACATTTTGGGATTCAATAGAAGTGGAAGAAACCCTAAGGAAATGGAAGGAACAAAAGAGGAAACTCACTAAATTGAGAAACTTAAAATAAATTACCCCAAATACACAAGTAGATTAATATCATAGTATCCAAAATTGAAAGGGAGGTTCGAATAAGGATGAGGAGGTCAAGTGGGGGCTGAAATGGGGGGAAAAGAGTAAAAATGAGTGATTTATGAAAGAAAAAAATTACCTTTTCAAATATGGACGATTTGAGAAACCTTGATGAATTTTTCCTAAATACCTAATAAAGATGAGATCCAAAGAGGGTAAGTGGAACATGGGGGTGAGCCTAGAGTTTATAGGATCGAGTGAGATGTGTAATGACTGAAAAATACAAAAAAATTAATGAGATATAAAAGAATTATTTTTTTTAAAAAAACTGAAAATGAGATAACAGGTTGGACCAATTCCTAAATAAATCACCAAAATCCATCATTATTATGAGTTCCTAATGGGTCCAAAAGGATATGGTGATTTGAATAGGTTAGGTAAATCCAAGTGGGAATTAGAATGGAAGAAAAATGTTAAAAAATAAAGGAGTTATAAAAGAATAAAATTTTGTTTTTAGATATGGAAATGGGATAACGGTTTGGCCCAAATAATGATGTAACCCTTCCTCTAAAAATGCCTAGGAAAACCCCCAAAACAAATCAAGAATAAAAATTAATGAAAAATACATTTAAAAAAAGTCATTTTTGTGACACTTTAATCCAATTTTTTGATTAAACCAGTCTTGATGATATATTTATTCCATGGAGAGGGTACTAGATATCTAGAATCATATAATTTTTTTTTTCAAGATGAAATTTCTATGTCATTACATGTATCATAAATCTTTTGAACCACTATAATTATCCCATACATCATTCATGTTATAAAATTTTGTGTCAAAATATGTTATAAAAATCACCAAATCTAAAAAAATGTGTTTTGATTCTTGTTAGAAGAATAAACATTCAACCAAATGACCCATTAGTGATATAAGGCACTTTTCCATTTTTAGATTTCTATCTTATTTGTGCTACGATACATGATTTTGTGGTGTGAATTAATCTTATATGATATTATAGAAGACTCTTACATTCATAAAGAAACTTCTAGGACATTTATACCTTTTTAAGAACCAATTCTAGCCACATAATGATTCTTATAATCAGAACGCGACTATAAATAATCATAATCTTTAAAATGTATCTCCATACATGTATCCTGACTTATATACTTATTTATAACAGAAAAATTTTTTAAATCAAATCCAAAAAAATACCTCATGTGGTTACTTCAATATTAAATTTTTAGGTTTGGTATAAATTTCAGTGAAGTCAATTAAATATATTACATTTTAAACTATTGTCTATGTATAATATATTCCATATGATTTTTAAAAATATCTTATAGATAAAAAAAATTAACTAAGTATTAAATTTAATTCTAAAAAATATATTAAATTTTAAGTATAAAAATATTATATATTTTTTTTTAAAAATTATGAATCCTTATGTATGAAACAAAAACCTTATATTTTGAAAAAAACATATACATTGATAAAATATATGAGGTATCAGTTATTTTTTAATGGAAATAAACTAAAAATTGTAGAATAAATATTATATATCAAATTTACTCCAAAGTAAATATAATATTCATTAAAAATATATTACTTATTCTTATAAATATCTTACATATTGAGAAAATATATTATATATAGAATTTTGGTAATTTAAATATCCCACAAAGGATGTAATATATTAAATTTCCCTAGAAGGGTCTTTCCTTTGTTAAATTTTTTATTTCTAAAGAATATCATATGCATTCCCTTATAATGAATATATAAATCACATCCCTTTTCTTAGATTCCCATTTTCCCCTCTTAAGTAAGAATCATATTATGACAATTTAAAATGGAATTTTAAATTGTATAATACTTAAAATTAGTAATTATTTTTTATATTAATATTTCCTTCAACTATTTAAGATATGTTCCATATTTAAGAGGATTTAATGTTTTTATCTGAGGATAAATACCTTGAATGATTTAAATTTGAATTTAGAGAGTCAATTATGATTGTAAAAATCAAAATTATTAGATTAACCGCCACTTGTTTAGGGCTCTATTATTTTTAAAAATTATAATTTCACTCCCTCTTCCACCCTGACACTTTTTTTAATGATCATACGAATTTATAATTGATCTAAAAATTTTATTTCATGAAATTTCATTATTATTTATTAGTAATGATGTTATGAGGTCAATAGATCTAATTAATTCATTTAAATAAGTTTTTAGAAATAGAATGAAGACTATCAATGGTTTTTAGTACCGAGCAACCAGAGGAGAAATACCAGATAGTCAATACACAAAATAGAATGTGCATTTAATATTTAAATACTTTTAGCTAATTATTAGAGGACTACCGGATAACTAGTGAGTCTAGGTAGAGTGATTTGAAATTCCCTATACCTCCAGCTACCCAATGGTACACCAACAGTCATATGATAAAGCACCATCTCACAAGTAAGATAATTCAGCTAGCTGAATGACTAAAGGATTTTCTATGGCTATAAATAGAACCCCCAGGGTACATGGAAATCAATATATATACACCAAAACATCAAATGGATTTGAATAAAATCATGTTATTTTATCTCATTAGAATAACCATGTACTTTTTTATTGTACTCAACTTATCTCTCATCAATTCTTCTCTCTTTTTCTAATCCTTATTCTTGAAATATTTTCGTGAGATTAAGAAGTGTTTTATAAAGGGTTTGCCTCTAATAAAATCTCCCCATCCTCTGCATCTTCTCCTGGGTTCTCACTACCATTAAAGTGGGAGATTAGGGTTTCTTTCTGAATATATTTAAAAAGAAAGTGTCTCCTCTTTTTATTGTGTTTCTTTCCTCAACTAATTAAAAATAAAGTTTTTTTCTTTTTAGGCGACTTTTCTACCACTAAATCTAATGGAATTTATTATCATGTATCTTTTTTTCCCACCAAATACAAGTGTTATAATATAAAAACTCTAAAGATACTAAAGGGAAGAGAAAAAGGAATTCATCTTTAGTTTTACCAAAACTCCTTTATCAAATTATGAATCCTTTAATTTTTAATTATGATAAACTTAATCTTTTAATTCATATATATTATGCTTAATTTTTTTTAATTATATAATTTAACCACATTATTTAGTTTTATTTTTTAAAAGGAAATTCACCCACAATATTTCCATATTTCTTAGATGAACACTTGGTATTATATATATCCTTTCTTTTTAGACATTCTCCAGTTTCAAGGAATAATCTTTGAAGGAAGGAATCAAAATATGAATCCCAAGGTGATCCCAACAGACACTCAATGGGTTGAACATGATTCATTGAAGGATCATATTATAGTTAATGGAAAACATACTTTTCTAATTTTAATATTAGTATATGTTATCCTATTTGAAAAAAATTCATGGATGGTTACACACCATATAATTAATCATATGATAAATAGAATCTCAATGATATTACAACCTTTAAAATTGATGGAGAAACCATGAATGAACTTCACTATGACTTATATCCTAATGAATTCAATAATATTTACACATGATAAACTACACATGAAATTTGGAAATTTATTAAATTAAATCATGATAGATATAATAAAATCAAGGATACTAGATATGATATATATTTTCAATATTTATAATGTTTTATGATTCATTTGAATGAACCACTTACTGAAATGTTTACATGCCTTATGGGAATTTGCAGTGGTAGGAAATCTCTTGGTGATGCTACTTCTATAGTAATACTCAGGAAGATGATACTTTATGGATTTTCAACATTCATGGTAACCTAATTCAATAGATATTAAAGAACCAACCAGTATTAATAATATTTTGGTTGAAGAAATTATTGGATCTCTCCTGAGCTATGAGATTTACATGAAACAGTAATCCAAAAAGAAATAAAAGTAATCCAAGGGACATAATACTATTTCTATTAAGTAATTAAATTATTATTATTCTGATTTTGATGATAATATTATGAACATATCTATGAAGATGAAAAAATTCATCAAAAATAAGAAAAACTTTCATCATACTAAGACGGAAAATAAATGGAATGAAGAAGAGGTAACTTGTTTTGAGTGAATAAATAACCGACACATCAAATTGGAGTACCCCAAACTCAAAAATAGGATAAATTCTGTAGTTAATATATTTTTTTCCTCATAATACTTCAGAATATGTTAAAGAATATTTTCAGAGCTATAACTTGAGTCAACATGAGATTCTTATCCCTAGAGAGACCCAAAATTGATATATTGGAAATATTAATTATAATATATAACACATATGGATCAATTTATTTATCATATTTTTCAATACCTATGAATGGAAATATGAGACTATGATTAATTTTAGGATATGAGTTTTACCCTAGGACTAAACTAAGATTGGTTGGACTTGGGTGACCGGTTAAGGCATCCGCTAGCAGGTGCATTTAATTAAAATAAATAATTAAATTTCATTATTTTATTTTAAATATAATAAATTAAAATCTCTATAAATATGTAGTTATAAAATCTCACTTTGGTTATCTGCATAACCTTTGGAGGATTTGAGAGGAGGTCTTGGACATTCTTCATTGGAAGATCGAGATCAGTGAACATGAGACAATACGATGAAGGTGAAATCATAGGAAACAAATGAAATAGATAATCCTCATATCTGGTGAATGCATTATTCACCAAGGATCAATCCAAATTAAAGTAGGGATCCTCAATTTTGGTTTCTTCCATTTTTGTAAAAATATTGAGAAAAAATTCTTACCTATTATTCTTTATATTTGATTTATTTGTTCTTCACATGAGTTGGTCGGGATTGATTAAATTTTAAAATCAATTTTATTATTTTTATTTAATGATATCACTATATATATCCCATTTTCATAATCATTGGACAATACCACCTGGACAAAAATGGTTTCATCTTTGTTCTTGTTCTTTCCCCCACCCTTTCTTGGTGTTCTTCATTATTAGATCATGAGTTCATGAGTCCAAAATTTCAGGGTAGGTTCCATCATGATCAAACCACCATATTCATGGTGGATGAGTGAAAAATGAATGGAATTGTGATTCCAATATAGATTGGGATGGTTTCTAGTGATTATTTATGGATATGGGATCCAGAGTGTCAACAGTGATAAGAGGTGCTACAAGATGCATGGGAAATCATCAAAGGGAGAGAGAAATATGATTTATGATTTCCAGAGGCCTGGAATTGACATACAGAGTCATTTTCCATTAATCTTAGGTGGTATAATGAGGGGAAATCAAAGAATTGGAAGGAAATTTGGAGACACTTTAAAACTAGGCTATTTTGCTTTATAAAACCTGATAACACAACATATAATATGGAAGAAAATACACCATGTAGTCCCTTGGATGTGGCACTAGGGTTTTAGGTAGATTTAAGGATCACACGATGTGTGGTTACTCACATACATCATGTGGCCCTCCCAGTGTGTCCAAGCTGTGCTCCAGCTAGAACACATCCAAGACCCTATATGGTTGGACATTCTATGAACTCTGGGAGTAAATAGGCACACTTAGAGGTAAAAAGGTATGACCCAATACCTGGGTACGGTCAATTATATTGATTGGTATATGAGCATGACATAAATACACATGCTTGGTCATTAACACATGGGTAGGACCCAAGTGAATGATACATGCTATATAACACCTGTACATGTCATGTAGCATGTCATGGATTCACAATCTAGGTCTAAAGGTTAACAATAATTGGTTATGAGGTAGGGTCACATGTTGTTTAGTTCTCCTAGAAACTTCTACATCTCATATATCATTCTCTAGGACTCAGATTTCATCTCCTAAGTAGCATATTCTGAGTGTTTTCCCAGGTATAACTCGATGATAACATTCTTTGTGGAATTTTGGATATTATGTTAGGTGTTCCAAGAATTATTATTCTTTAGGTGACGTTTGATGATGAAATTGATTAGAATTGGGTCATCAGAGAGTTTTTAGGGTTATAAAACTCCTATCGCACTATGGAATGGGTCCCCCATACTCTTTATACATATTTTGATTGTACTCCCCTACATTGGGAACATGTACTCTATCTATAGAGTGCTACTCACCCATATTTTAACTTTGGTGATTTTTATGTCCTCTATAAGAGTTTTGGCTCCCTCGGGTGTAGAGTGTAGTAGTGGGGAGAAATCCCATCTACATTAATTCTGGTGAGGTTTCATTTGATGATGGGAATCAATGATGGAATTTTAAAATTTTGGAATTTTAGGCTATGAGATAAGGATCTCCTTTCTCTCTCTACTAGGTTTCATTATGATTATATATGTATATATTGGGGTTTTTTCCCACTCTATTTAGTTTGATCTAATTATATATATATATCGCTCCATTTATGGTTTTTGGGGTGCCATATTGGGTATGTATATACTCACCTTTGTATGTGATTTTACCACATGTGTTGTGTCTTATGAAAATGATGGATAAATCTACAATGAATATGGTGGACCATAGAGATATTTGGGTTTGTTGACCACATACGTTGGTCTGTACCTGTAGAATAGGAGCTGATCTCTCTCAATTTTCATTTATTCAATTTTTTGTCATCTTGGGACTTCTTTTTTGGTTGGGCATGTATTATACCCCTTTAATTTTGGTTTATAATCTGTAACTCTATTTTATTTCCCTAGATACTATTTCATTTATATCTAAACTCTAAATGTTACTATTTGTTTTAAATTACTTTTCACTTTATCGTAGAGATTATAGCATCCCAAATTTTTCTTACATGACTATTACATTATTTTAAAGATAAACAAATAATATCATTACAGAACTAGGAACCAAAGGTTTAATGTCTTGGTAAAATCAAGAAAACACATAAATTTTACATAATAATACATAAATATTATTTAATTAATTCTCTTCTAGCTTCTTAGTTTCCCTCATGTACTCTTTAGTATAAGTAATCACCTGAGGATATACATCAAAGAAAGGGGTGAGATAAAAGCCCAATAAGAGGGAATATAAGAACATGGATCAATATAAAATGGGTGATCATAATCATCATCATCATAACATAAGTTTTAGATCATCATAATCATAATCATGATAGGAATCATTTGATAAAGAAATGGACTATGTCAATGCATAAAAATGAAATATCATGCATTAGGGGTAAAATACCATACATAGTTATGAAAAAAGATAGAACAATGTTCACACATATTGCACATTATATCATTAGATACATCACATTACCCAATGAATTGAACTATTATTTAATTTATAGAGAACCCATCACATCATAACATTTACATAATCATGCATACCACATAGAACATATAACAATATTTTCCATAAAATAACCCCATGGAAAGGAAATGGGTTTCATGATAATTTAATAAAGAATAATTCCTGAATAAAAATATGGGTTTCAAAAATATTAAGGGTATAATATAATTCATATAAGAATCATTAATCCTGAGTGAAGAGGAAAAAATATCAAGATAAGTAAAAGGTGTGTTTTTTATAAAGAAGATTACATTAGAAAAAATATTTTCATTTTTCACAAAATCATACTGGAAAGAAGTATATCCTATAAAATAAAAGGTAATAAAAATAAATTATATTTTAGTAATATTAAAAGAACATCCCCATTGAAATTTGGAATGAAAGTGGAATAACTAAAAGAAAAGAAACTGAGTTTTAGAATCCCCTTACTTTATGAATGAATTCTTTATTAAATTTAATATCTTGGATAATAAAATTAGATTAATTAATTTATAGATCCAAAAACTATTATAAATGAATTTTATTTATTATAATTTTATTAAGTTCTTTTATGGCTATTATTATGAGTTATAGAGTTCAATTTCAGTATTCATGAATGTTTATTTTCTTGGTTTTCATGATTATTTCACTTATATATATGTATGAAATATCATGTAAAATGAGAATAATTATATATAATTGAAATTATATGTTATTATTGAAATTAAAAAAATATTAATTGGTCTTATAAATCATTTTTTTCTATAGTATTTGTATGATTCATTAGATAAGATTTTAATGAAAATGATTTAATTTATTTTGGGATTTTTTTACAACCGTCACGAACTTCTATCATTTGATTTAAAAGTATTTTCATATACTATTTATAAAAAATTATATAACTTATAATATGTATAATAAAATTTTATTTAACCATAATAATGGTTTTATGACCATACTTTATGGCAGTTAATGGAAAATGAATATGCATCGTCCATGCTGGTAGTAAATCAACACATCATAGATGATGTTTCCATTTTTATAATTAGAGAGAGAGGAGAAGGTATATGATGAATTATATTACATTAACACAATAAAATTATAGTATATATAAGATACTGGAGTTATCATGCCAGTTGGATAAGGGAATGTGAGGAGATAATAAAAAAAGAAAATAAATTGAAAAGAAATTAAAAGAAAATGAAGGAGGATTTTAAATATTGAATTATTCTCCTTGAGAACCTACTTAGAGAAATTAGATTTGGTATTTTATTGAGAAAACATCATCCTGAATGTGGGAAATAGGATTGGGTAGAATTTGGATAAGAATCAAATATTGGAAGGTGTGAGAGGAAGAGGTGGTGGGGGTGGTAATTATAGGGGAAGAGAGATGTTTTTTTGACTATTTTATCCATTAGTTTATTATTTTTGATAAAAAATATGAATATTTTTTATTCATATTACTTAATATATTAAATACAAAAGGGGAGTTGGAAATTATGGGCTTACATCATCCATGACACAATCAATAGTGAATTTAACTTATAATGTTATATACCGTAAATTACCGTATTTCACTGTTCGACAAAAATTCAACTATTTTAGACAAGTCCAAAAAAACTACCATAAACATTTTTAAATCTGTATAATTAAAAATGGACTCTATTTTATGAAAATAATTTTCTAAATATGATAAATTTAATTTTTAAATAGAATCATTGTTTATTCTAAAAATACTGATTTTGACATTATAACTAATTTTATGATACATTGAAAACTTAATTAAGGTCCCATAAAATTATCTTATAATCATAAGACCACATAAATAATAATTTTATAAATATATTTTATTAAAATAAATTTTATTTTAAATCATTATAGTTAATATAAAATTGTAAATATACATTTAAGTTTTATAAAAAATACCAACACTTAATTTAGCATTTTAATAAATTTATTTAATTATAATATGATATAATTATATCATATTATCATTTATAAGATTCAAAAAATTTATTTATAATATTATAATTTAGGTTACTATTTTATTGTACGAATTACTATTCCTAATAGTAAAGTTACTATTCCTAGGGTCATGTTGCTATTTCATCGGTATAAGTTCCATAATTTCTCTAAATATCACTTATTTCATTTATCACTAATGAGAATAAAGTTTTTATTGGGAACTCTATACTATGTATGTGTTTTATACTATATAAAATAATTTTAAGAAGGTCAATTCTATTAATAAAATTTTAGGTCGTTACATTCTCCCCTCTCTTGAAATTTCTCTCTCCAAAATTTCATTTAACATACAAAGGTATGGGTATAACTCCTTCATCAATTCCTCCAATTCCCATATTACCTATTTATACTTATGATTTATCCACAACACTTTAACATGGTGGGTTGTATTTTTTGTGTAGGAATTTTTCTATACATTCTAAGATATTTATCGATTTCTCCTCTTAAAAGAGTTTATCTTCCAACCATACCACCTATGAGTTTAGTACATTTATGGGATCTGATACGTACTTAATTATGAGAGATTCAAGGAACATGTCATTAATTTGAACTGTACTTAGTGTAAGTGCAAGATTATAGTCCCCTGCTTCTATGAGATTAAGAATATCCAAGGGGCAATGTACCTTGGGTTAAGCTTTCCTTTCTTTCCAAACTGCATGACTCTTTTCCCTAGTGATATTGGAAGGAAATATTTTTCTCCAACATTGAACTAAAAGTCACATTGATGTTTGTTATCATAGCTCTTTTTTTTGACTCTGATCATCTTTGATATGTTTATATATAGATCCAACCTTCTATGTCCCCTCTTTCACAAGATTAGGTCTAAGTAGCTTTCATTCTCCAACTTCATTCAAATAGGTTGGAGTTCTATATCACCTTCCATATAGAGCTTTATATGGAACCATATGAATACTCGAGTGGAAGATATTGTTTTATGAGAACTCAAGCATTGGAATATGTTGAGACCATCAAAAATTAAATTATATTGATCAGTCTCTTAGCATGAATTCGAGCAACTGAATAGTCCTTTTAGATTGTCCATAGGTTTGGGGGTGATAGGTCATGCTAAAATTCAATTTAGTACTCAAAGAATGATTTATACTTCTCCAAAATTTATATCTGAACCTTGAATCATGATTAGATATGATCCAAAGTAGAACCCCATATATCCTCACAACTTCCTTCACATATATCTTGGAATATTATTCAAGAAATAAATCTTCCCGAATGATGATAAAGTGGGAAGTCTAGGTGAGTCGGTCCACCAAAACCCATTTCAAATTGGTTCCTTTGGATGTCTTAGAGAAAATAATAATGAAGTCCGTAGCGAACTTCTCCCATTTCCACATGGTTATAGGAAATGGTTTCATCATCCCTTTGTAATTATATCACTCTGATTTAACTTGATAACATATTAGTCACCCTGAGATAATCTTCTCAATATCATTCTTCATGTTGTCCCCCCCATAAGTGTTCTGGGAGATCATAGTACATCTTGGTACTTCCATGATGGATTGAGAAACTTGAGTTATGTTCATTATTCAATATATCATTATTTATATCATGTGATGAAGGAATATAAATCCTTGTTCTAAACAAAATCACACCACAATCATCAATATGTAACTCTTCTAGATTCCCTCCCTTTACTGAATTCACATTTTTATGCTCAAGATCGCCCCTTTATACCTATTTAATCTTCTCTTGGATAGATAGTTGGGAAATAATTTGGGTAAGTTTGGATGTATTCCCCACTATTATGATTTCCAAATCCATCCTTTTTATATCCATAAAGACACATTCTTTCTCAATCCACAACATGAATAGAGTATCATGTTCTTTTATTCAAAGATTAGTTTCTACCTTGTTTTACTTCATAGGATGATAGTGAACAATGAAATCTTTGTCCTTGATTAACTCTAACCATCTCCTCTGATGAATATTGAGCTCCTTTAGTGTGAATATATACTTTTGGATATTTTGACAAGTAAATATGTCACACTTTTCACCATAGGGGTAGTACTGCTAGATTTCCAAGGAAAAAATCACATCTACTATCTCTAGATCATGATTCATGTAGTTATTTTCATAGATCTTCAACTATCATGAGGTGCAGAGAATCATTTTATAATTTCTAATTATTACAAAACCCAATATTTTTTTAAATAATCATTTTATATGTCAAAAAATTCTATACTTCTTGGTAGTGTGAGTATAAGTGTTGTGATTTTCCTCTTATACAGCTCATTGAATATTTCCCTCACATTATTCCATCTAGAAAAACTTACCCCCTTTCCTTGTTAACTTAGTTAGTGGGATTGATATTCATGAGAAATTTCTCACGAAACGTTAGTAGTACCCTACTAATCCAAGAAAACTATGGATTTACTTGACTCTAGATGGTCTGGGACATTCCTTAATTGCATTTTTTAAAGGGTCTATATAAATTCCCTCACTTTTGATCACATGTCCCAAGAATGTGACTTATTGAATCCTAAGGTCACACTTCTTGAACTTGGGGAACAATTTAGTTTTCCTTAATTTCTCCAAAAAAAATCCTTAGATATTCTTCATATTCCTCCTTTATCTTGGAGTAGATGTGAATATCATCGATAAACACTACCACAAATTTGTTGTGGTAGTTTCAAAAGACTATATCCATCAAATCCATGAAGATTTTAGGGGAATTATTAAGTCTAAATGGAATCAATAGAAACTCATAGTTACCATACCTTGTATGGAAAGAAGTCTTCTAAATGTTTTCCTTCCTCAGCTTCAGTTTATGATATCTAGAAGGAAGATCCACATTTGAGAAGTATTGATCTCCCCATAGCTGACCGAATAAGTAATCATACCTTGAAAGAGGATACTTGTTCTTTATAGTGATCTTATTGAGTTCTCAATAATTGATGTATAATAACATTGATTCATCCTTCTTATTAAAAAAGAGAAATGGCGCACCCTAAGGTGATTCACTAGGGCGCATGAACCATTTTTCCAAGTGCTCTTATAACTTCTTATTTAACTCCATCAATTCAACACGGGCTATCTCGTAGGGGAATTTTGAGATAGGAGTGGCTTTAGGTGTGAGTTATAATTATAACGCTACCTCATGATCTAGGGGAAATCTAGGTAACACTTCAGGAAATAAATCATTGTATTCCCTTATAGTGGGCATTTCCTCTAGGTTAATACGTTCTTTTGACCCAACCATTTCAGTGAGGTATTCTTCTTCATAGGGCATCAACACCTACACTATTGAAGGATTTTACAAAAGAGATTCATGATCTAACTTGAATTTGTATAGGATCATGGGATGGTTCAAAATTCTAAAAGATATTTCATTTTGTTGAGAGTTGATAAATGCTCTATATAACGAGATCTAATCCATCCCTAGTATAGCATAAAATTCTACCAAGGAATGTATCATGAGTTTCTTAGGAATAATATTCCCATATACACCAATAGGAGAATATTCAGACACTTGGGTTGAAATTATTGCATCATTAGGTGTTTTTATGGATATCTCTACTTCATGGTATCAGGGATTCTATTCAATAGTTCTAAAAAACATGATGGATATAATGGAATGTGTAGAACTAGAATCAAATAAGATTTTTTTCCCATTATTTAGTGAATTGGAAGTGTACATTGTATGAATTCATTTTCTTGATCCAATTATATAGTAGTGATGTAATAATCTTTCGATTTCTCCTTTAGATTTGGTGGCTGAAGATGATGATTAACCTTGAGGACTTGAGGTTTAGTGTACTAGATTTTATAGCACCCTAGATTCTTACAGTTGAGGCACTATATCATGGGTGTTTCTCTCCTTTCCTCCATCACATTGGAAAAATTATTTATGTACCTCCAACATTAATGAGACTAGTGTAATTCTCTCCCACAATTGAATCATGTCCCCTTTCCTTTTAAGTAATCCTTATGATGCTTCTTCCCAAATTTTTGACTTGTGAGTGGTTGATATTTATTTCCACATTTGGAATTAGATACTCAATCTTGAAACTCCATATTTCATTTCTTATCTCCATATCCATGGAACCATTCACAAAACTCTATCTCCACTGTGAGATCACATCGAAAAACTTCTTTAGAACGCCCAAAGTCCCATATAGTTAAAGCCTTTCAAAGGTGTGGTTTTAAAACACTAAAAAATATATATCTATTTTTCTATGATTGTTGATAATAAAACCTAATGCATACCTTGAAATACTTGTGATGTTTTATTCATAATTCATGATAACCTTACTTTTTATCAATCTCTATAAATTCTATTTATATATTTTTCTAAATAGTTCGAGGGAAATACTTACTAAGAAATATTTTCTTAATGTATTCCCACTCCATATCTTTAATTTCATCCTTCATCTTAGTGTTCTTAATCAATTCAACCATTGATCTACCTCTATATCAAAAGAATAGATGGATAGAGTCACCTTCTCCTTCTCAAAATAGTGGATCACATAAAATATCTTCTTGATTGAGTTGACCCACTATTCCATGATGAGTGGATCAAAATATCCACTAAATTTTAGTAGTTGTTGCAGTATAGAAGACTCAGCATATAGTTTCTCCCTCTTAGGGGAAGAAGTACATTACAAATTATTTATGTTATTTTTCATAGCCTATGACTCTTAGGTAATAATCACTAAGAAATTTTGAACTCCAATCCCCATGTAATTTGGGATGTCTTTCATGAAATCTCTACATTATCCCTCACATGGGTTGTTGTCTTGGTTTCCCCTGTTTCCCACCATTTTCTAAAATAGAAAAGGTTTTAACAAAACATAAGTCAAAAATTCATGAATAAATTATTAATTACATTATAAAAATAAATCAAAAGTCATATCTTATGGGATCCTTATGTTTATCATTTTTATAAAACAAGGATTCTTGGGTAATTTTACAGACTTAGTCTCATACTAAGGGTTAAAATGATGTTCTCTAATCCTAATTCCCAAATTAACTAAGCCCTATTCTTATACCAACTATAGAGATCCTACTTTTTTCATACTTGACTATTAAAATATTATATATATAAAAAAATAATAGAATTAAAAAATTAGGACACAAAGGTTTAGTGTCTTGGAAAAATTAGGATATGAATCATTAGATAAAGGCATGGAATGTGACAATGCATAAAAACAAAACATCATGTCTTAGTGGTCAAATACCACACATAGTTTTGAAAAAAGATAGTATCATGTTCATGAATATTACACATTATCTCATGATATACATAACATTACCTAATTCATTGGAGTTCTACTTAATTTTGGGTGCACCTGTCACGTCATAACATTTACATAATCATGCATGCCACATAAAAAATATAACAATATTTTCCATAAAATAACCTATGGAATAGAAATGAGTTTCAGGAAAATTTCATAAAGCATAATTTCATGAATAAACATTGGTGTTCACAAAATAATAATGTAATAACATACCTGGTATAATAATCATCAATTTTGAGTAAAGAAGAAACAATCTCAAGAGAAGTAAAATATGTGTTTTAGAAAGAAGAGTTGTTTTGGGAGAATCTCTTATTTTCTCAAAAAATAAGATTAGAAACATGTATATCAAGGAAAGGAAAATTTAAGAACAAATAAATTATATTTTTTAAATATTAAAAGAAAATCCACACTAAAATTTGGCATGAAAGAGGAATAACACTAAGAAAAGAAACCGGGTTTGAGAATCCCCTTATCATATATTTGGATGATTTCTTCTAATTAGTATCCTAAATAATAAAATTAGATTCATTAATTACTAAATAAATAATATATTATATATTAATTCGATTTATTATAATTTAATTAAGTTCGTTTATGGCCATTATGATGAGTTATAGAGTTCCATTTCATCATTCAGGTGTGTTTGTTTCTTGGTTTTCATGATTGGTTCACCTGTATATATGTATGCAAGATCATGTAAAATTAGAATAATTTTATAGAATTGAAATTAAATTTTAATGAAATTACATATGATTAATTGGTTTTAAAAATAATTTTGTTATATATTATAAATATTATTCATTAGATAATATGTTAATGAAAATGATTTAATTTATTTTGGCGGTTTTTTTACAACCATCAATAACTTATATCATTTTATTTAATATCATGTTTATATACTAGTGAAATAACATTATATAACTTATAATAGGTATAATAAAATTTTATTTAACCATAATAATGGTTTTATGACCAAACTTGATGGTGGTTAATGTAAAATTAAAATGCATCGTCCATGATTGCGTTAAATAGACACCTCACAGATGATATTATCATTTTTAGAATAAAAGGGAGAGGATAAGGTATTTGATGAAAGAAATTTCATTAGAAAAATGAAATTCCAGTTTATATAATATATTAGAGCTATCATTCCACTTATATAAGGGGAGGTGATAATAGAATAAGAAAAGAAAACAAATTGAAAACAAATTAAAAGTAAATGAAAGAGGATTTTACCTCTTGAATTATTCTCCTTAAAAACCCCCTTAGGGAAATTGGATTTGGAAATTTATTGTGAAAAAATGCTCATGTAAGTGGGGAAGAGTCTTATTAAGAGGATTGTGAATAATTTTTATAGGATTAAAATCTTGGAAAGTGTGAGGAGAAGATAAGGGGAGGGGTATTTTTTGATTATTTTATTACTTAGTTTATTATATTGGCTCAAGACTATGAATAGTTTTTATTCCCATGAATAAATGAAATAAATAGGTAAGGTTAGTTTGATATTATAGGCTTACATTATCCCTTAATCAATCAATGGTGAATTTAACTTATAATGTTATATATCATAAATTACCATATCTCATTATTCATAAAAAATTCAACTATTGTTTTAAAAAAAAAATTACCCAATCCATTTTTCAACATTTAGAATTAAAAATGGACTCCATTTTATGAAAATACTTTTCTAAATATGATGAATTTAGTTTTTAAATTAAATCATCATTTATTTGAAAAATATTAATTTTAATATTATAATCTATTTTATAACACTTTTAAAAGTTATTAAAGGTCCCATGAAATTATATTATAATCATAAGAAAAAAATTATTAATTTTATGAATCTATTTTATGAAAATAAATTTTATTTTAAATCCTTATATTAATTATAAAATTGTAAATAAACATTTATGTTTAATAAAAAATACCTACACTTAATTTTTCATTTTTAAAAAATTTATTTACATATAATATGATATAATTATATCATATTATAATTTATAAGATTCCTAAATTTCATTTATATTTTTATAAGTGAGGTTACTATTGTATTGGATAGATTACTATTCTAAATGGTCAAGTTATTATTAAAAGGGTCAAGTTACTATTCCATCGGTATAGGTTTCCTAATTTCTACGATTTTCACTTATTTCATTCAACATTTATGAGAATAAATTATTTATTAGGTTCTCTATTCTATGTATGTTTTTATACTATATAACATAATTATAAGAAGGAAAATTCTATTTATAAATGTTTGGGTCATTATCGAGATGGTTGGGTGCAAGAATAAAGGTATATTAAAGAAATGACTCCCATTTCACCTATTAGTTCTTGGAAGTTATCTTCAGCCCCGATCCTATTAGTGGTGGTCTTGGGGTTGTGATAGATCAACCTTCCATTATCTAGGTGAGCCGTGGTGGGTCAAGTAGTATAGAGTGGTATTAGAAAAGTTTATTCCTTGAGATGGTGTTCTGATTTTTTTCCTTATACGAGGATTGGTTTGTACTTAGGGAAACTGTGTCAAATTGTCTCAAGTATTTATTTCAGACAAGGTAACCTAGTGTTAGTGTAGTGTCAAATGTATCCATACTTTAGGACTCTAAATACCTGCTTGTTGACTCAGCATACCAAGATTCTTGTTGTAGGGAATAACAGTATAGGCATCATATAGGATTGAGTCCTTTGAATATCTTTATTGAGTCATATCCCCTATATATATATGCTAATCAAAACATGGTACTTCTTGATCACTTTCAAGATGTATCTGTGAATAAAACCATCTAAGTTACTGATTCAGTATCGTGATGATGATCTGAAGAGTGATAAGACCTTAGTTTAGGGGTCATCTCATGAGATATTTCCTCTAGGTGGGAATGGAGAAACACTCTTTCCTATAGAGCATTGGTTAGTTCCTAAATATCATTCTTAGGATATGCATAATCTTAGCATACTATGTGAGTTCTTTAATCAGATACCACTGAGGTTATGTGGTGAGAAAGATCCCTAGGCAGTGGAGGATTAGGTAGAGTTATTGGTTTGAGTCTTTAGTCTTGTTTAGACCCCAAATGATCATATGGTTATTCTAGAATCCATTCCTTTCCACGGTCCAATAGGGAACTAGGGGATTCAAGTGACCCAAACCCATGATGAGGTGAGACTTTATTGGTCATACTTCCAACATCTATTTCATGATGAGTGTTACACCTTGTTATTACACTCAGTACAGATCTGGGAACTTATTTAGTTGTAGTAGGGTGATATGAAAGTGGAATAGTATGATTTAAGCTTCACTAACCTCACATGATACTCCCTTGATATGGTGCGAGATATATTCTTTCAGATGAGGAATTTTGAGTAGGGTCTCCGCAAAGAAATTCATGCCAACATAGTATCCTTGTGACTATGACCTATGTTGGAGTTCTAGAGAAAGATAAAATGAATGATAGATTCCTATCATTGGGAAATTAGGAGGCTAGATACTATGGTGTATGTCATGTGACTAATAAATCTCCATTAGGTAGAAGGCATTAGACATCAAGGCCTTAGTAGAGGAGGAAATCCCATTCTCAGACTCAGATGTAAGGATCTGTGACTCAAGGATCATATAGAGGATCTAGCCAACATGTAGAGGGGTGATGTTATGATTATGATGGTAGGGGTCACTTGGATCATGATTTTTTGGCCCATCATGCTGATCAGGATGGCAATATAGTGCATGAACCCCCATGGTATAGGTAACACCCCGATCAAGGATCTCCCAGATGTGGCCAGAGTGGCCCTCCAAGAGGTGCTACATGAAGAGGATTAGGAGAATATCTGAATGGAGGATCAATTGGTAGAGGAAAAAACTATGATAAACCAACACCAACAACACTTGGTGGCCTTCCTTAGGCTCATGAAATAGGTAGTTGGGGTTGTGGGTAGTTTTAGGCCATGTAGGGATATGACTAGGCAACCAATGAGATGATCTGGGGTATGATATGTGTATCTTATACTATTTTATCAGTACTAGTAGACACATGTGAAAGTAATTCCTTCATCCCATTATTCATTCTAGTTGAGACTTTATGCTTATACCTATGGTTATATATACCTAGGGGGAACACTTCTTCTTTATCACATATCTATCAACAATGAATGTTATCTCTTGGTAGAGAGAGTTTCATGTGGGGACTCTTGGTTGTCGTGATGAGACCTTATGATTTCATCTTGGGTATGGATTGGTTTTCTATCTTCTGTGTCCATATATACTACCATCACATAAGAGTTACATGCATTTAAACAGATGGGATGAGATTCGACTTTGTGGGAGAGAGAGATCTCATGGCAGAGTGGGTGGGTCTTACAGGATTGAAGTTGTAACCCATTACACATCAGTTATTGAGTTGAGCCCTTTTCCCAATAGAATATCTAGGAATCTAAATACCTATGATAGTGTAAGACAACATGTACATATTCCACAAGGATATTCTAAGACTACCTTCATTGAATGAGATTTAATTTTTCATTAACTTGGATTATGGGACCACACCATTATCTTTTGTGACATATTAGATGGCCCCAATAGTGCTCTAGGATATGAGTGTGTAGTTGGATAACCTTAAAGAGAAGGGTATTATCAGACCCAGTGTGTCCTCTTGGGTACCTCTAGTTTTTTGGGTGAAAAATATGGATGGAAGCTTAAGGATTTGCGTGGATTATCGCCACATAAATCAGGATATGGTTAAGAAAAAGTACCTCTTACTAAGGATTTAAGAACTATTTAACCAGTTTCAAGTGGTGAGTTGGTTCTCAATGATCGATCATAGGTTTGGATATGACTAGTTTAGGGTTTATGAGGTTGATATTCTGATTATGGGATTCTTATGTTTATATAGACACTATGAGTTCCTGGTGATGTCTTTTGGTGGAGTGAATACCCCCAAAATGTTTATGGCTATAATAAACTAGATCTTTCATACCTACTTGGGCCTATTTTTGGTTGTCTTTATTGATGACATACTCCTTTACTCTACATTAGAGTGAGAGCATACTGAGAATTTGATATTGGTAAACTTACTCAGGGAGCACCAAATTTATGGTAATCTATTGAAGTGTTTTTTTGATTCATAATGTTTACATTATAGGTAAAGTCATATATAAGAATAGTATAGATATAGACCTAGTGAATATTGAATCACTACTCTCTTGGGAGCCATCCAAGTTTATGTCAGAGGTGTGGAGTCTTCTTTGTTTAGTGGTGTAGTAAAGGGGTTTTGTGGAATAATTATCTTGTATTTAATCACCTTTGACCACCCTGATGCATAAAGGGAATACATTTATCTAGAAAAAAATTGATTTATAGATTCTTTGAGTAGTTGAGGCTGAGGCTGACCAGTTACCCTCTGTTGAGACTACTAGAGTAGGGCGTGGAGTAAGTAGTTTTTAGTGATGGATATGAAATTGGGCTTATTTGTGTTTTGATATAGTGGTAGAAAGTGATTGAATATGGTTTAATCTAGTTGATACCCCATGAGAAGAACTACATGACTCATGACTTGGATTTGAAAATGGTTTCCTTCACTCTGAAGATTTAGAGGCACTATCTTCTGGGATATTTTTTGTGTTTACTCAGACCATCAGAGTATCTTGTATATCTTTATACAGAGAGATCTAAACCTAAGTCAGAGGATTTGAGTTCTTGTTGGACTATGACTTTGATATAGTATATACTACTGGGAAAGGAAACATGGTGGATGATTGTCTTAACATAAAGTCCCTTTCTCTCTTGGTGGATTAGGCATCTAAGAAGTTGGATTCTTTCCAGGTGACCCTGTTAAAGGAGAGGGGTGAAAAATCTCTCCCATAAATGGTGTTGAATAATTAAATCCTTTATCATGTGGGGGGGGGGCTCAGTTTAGAGACATCAATTGTGAGGTTTTATGTGTTTATATATCCTTAGGGGATGGACAATATGAATTATTTGAATAAAGGGAGCACATTATCCTTTTTTGGATATGGATGATTATTCAAATCATTTTATTTGAGGAGGTGATGAAAGAGTTTCATACCCCTCAATTGGAAGTACATCCTTTATAGGTAATGATATAAAAGGGCCTTAAATAGTAGTTTTGGTGAGATTAAAGAAGTTGGAGGGTCATCGAGTTCATCTCTTGGTATCTCACACATTATCAAGTAAAAGATGAGCAATAGTTTTCAACAGGTTTAGTATGGCCTCTTGGGATTACCAAGTAGAAATGGGATGATATATCCATGGAAATTGTGATAGGGATTTGGATGATAGTGAGAGGCCATAAATCCATATAGTTGATATTTGACCAACTTACCATGTCACTTCCCTTCCTTTATATTAGGGAGAAGAGTTAATTGGAGAGTTTGGGGGCAATTATACATGTAGGATATCATCATACTCCATGGGTTACCCTTAACAATTTTATCCAACCATGATGTGTGGTTTACCTCATAGTTGTGGAGAGGCTTAAATGATACTTTTGGACCCAGTTGAGGATTATTAAAATGATTCAACCTTATAAAAATGGGTAGACCAATTAGAATATCCAAATGTTAAAGGATATTTTGAGATCCTATGTGTTTGAATTTGATAGGATTTGGGAGGATTAATTTCCATTGGTAGAGTTTTATTATAATAACACATATCACTCTACAATTGATATGGAACTTTTTGAGGCCCTATATGGGTGATTTGGGTTTTCACCCTTAGTTTGGATTGAGATTTTAGAGACCTCTATTATTGGGATAGATATGTTGTAGGTGATGATAGAGAAGGTTCATGTGATCCTTGAGTATATTGGGACAACCCATAGCTAAAATTAATCTTATATAGATTTATGTCTTAAGAATTTTGAGTTTGAGTAGGGAGACAACATTTTCTTTAAAGTCTCCCCTTAATGAAGATTGTGGAGATTCAATCAATGAGGGAAGATATATTTGAGGTTCATCGGGATGTCCAAGATCCCATGGATATTTAGTGAGGTTGCTTACCATTTAGCTTTTCCCCCATAGTTGGACCAGGTGAATGATGTCTTCTACGTGTCCTAGTTGAGAAAATATGTGCATGATCCTATACACATTATTGACTAGGGTGAGATGGACATTGAGGATGGATCCACCATCAAGGAGTTCCCATTAGAGATTGAGGATTGGTTAGAGAGGATCCTATAAGGAGTTACCATTACCTTGGTTCATGTGATATGGTAGTATGAAATTGAATCTGATAGGTACTGTAGTAGGTATTGTTCGGTATTGTAGTAGCCAGAACTATTCACCTTCGGGCTGCCAGTTTGGTCCTGAAGTCCTTCAGGCATTTGAGACACCTAGGCCTTCAGATTAGTGAGTAATTCAGGCCACCTCAAGGCATTCGGGCCACCTCAAGGCCTTTGGGACACATGATGTGAAGATACATACCAAGATTATTCTATAAGAAACAAGCTTCGGTGGAGGTTCAGAGCAAGGTGAATTCATTAAAATAGAGCCATTTGTTTTGGAAGAATGGTAATGTGTGACATTTCCATCAGTACTAGGCCTGTAAATCTCTACATGGGATAGCTTGCCGAATAGCCATATAAAGGTGGAGTGTTGATCACGATGCAGATGCTGGGGAGGGGCGGTTCCAATTAGTCATAGTCTTGGTTGATTCCGCTAAGAACTTTGGGTCATGAAATTTCATGAAATACCTACGAGACATATTAGGGTTACCCTTAAATCATTAAAAGGGGGATTATAAAAAATTAATAAAAATTGAAGGCCTTCAGTCAATTCAGGTAGGCCCACACATCAGACAACCCTCTCTGGGTTCCAAATCCATGTTACAGTTGGAAAATGCCTTGGAAACCATGCAGTCAGACATGATGTGTATTAAAATAATACATGAGAAATCCCAGAGGTATATGCAAGTGGACTAGTACCTGGGAATGTATTGGTACATAGTGAGGTACATGGGCATGGACCTAAGTACATGGGTATGACTGGGAGCACACCGAAAGGCCTCAAGTGTCTAAGACATTCCATGTACAACCTGAACATGATGTGGATTCCAAATCCATGTTCATAGGAGAACATAGGTAGGAAATGAGGTAGTTTCACATGTCTTGTGATCCCAAATACATGCCATGTACTTCTCCCAGAAACATATTCCTCATGTATCTCTTTCTTTGATCCTCAATTTTTTTCCTAATATTATCCTAACCTAAGTGATTTTTTGAATATAACATGCTGTTTTCATTCATTGTTAAATTTTATATATGATATGAGGTGTTATAAGAATAAATATTCATTAGGTGAAAATTGATGATGAAAATGACCAGGGCAGGATCATCATAGACATGATGAGGCTGAAAATCCCCTATCTCACTAGGGAACAAGTCCCTATACTCATTATGACAATAAAGGTAATACTCCCTTAAACTAAGAACATGTACTCAATCTACAGAGTGTTAATCCCACATCTTCAAGATTTAGTGGCATGCATGTAATACGTGGGGGTTGTGGCTCCCTCTATTATGTAGCATAGTAGAAAGGAGAGATCCCCTCTATAAATATTTTATTGAGGTTTCATTTGATGCTAGGCATTGATGATATACTTTTCGAGATGTAAGTAGAATCATCTAATTTGGATAGCCTATGAGATGGATATACCCATTATCTATATAATGGGTTTCTTTATGATCATATATGTATATATGGGGTTTGTATCCCATCTATATTCAAGTTTATCTATCCTTTTTTGTATTAATCTATCTCCCCTTTATGGTTTTAGGGAATCCTACTGGGTATGTATATACTGACCACTATATGGGATTCAACTACATGTTTTATGTATTATGTGGATGATATATAGATCAATAGTGACCTCGGTGGACCTTAGGGAAGCTTGGGTGCATTGACCATGTACAATGGTTGGGACTTTAAAATAAAAATTCAGGCTCTCTCTAATTTCATTTATTTTAGTTTTTTTCAGGTTAGTAATTCATTTCTAGATGGGTGTATATTTTCCCACTTTAGTTTTGGTTTATAATATCGTACTTTTTTGTACTTACCTAGAGGTTATTACATTCATGTTTTCACTCTAGATATTACATCCTTTTATATTCTTCTTTATTTTTTCATGTATATGGTTGGGTGTGTGCATACTTTTAAAGTAGGAAAAGGCCTCCCATTTCACTTATTCCTTCTCATCGATTATCACTAGCCCCTAGACTGTTGGAGGAAATCTTGAGATTATGATGGCTCGACCTTCTTTCAGCCATGGAGGCCCTAATGGGTTGGGTAATGAATAATTAAAGGAAAAAACCAAGAATTCAATAAATGTTTTCACATGGAGTGCATGTGATTATTCCATCTTCTCAACTGAATCATGTGATGATGGTATAAAATGTTTGAATCCAAAACTAATGTAAATAAAGAGGAAAATTATTTATTTTCCTCCTTTTATTCAAATCATTTAAATTATTATGATATTAAATATGATATATATAAACATGCATATGATTTTGGGGAATTAACCTCAAACATCAATAAAAATAAAAAATAAGTATAATCAATCAGTTTTTTAAAGGGAACAAATCTCAAAAGAGAATGAGAGGTAATCCTTATATTTAAAATAATAACCCAATTTTGAAAAATTATAATATATAATTAAGTATCTTAAATTTTATCTTTATAAGTTCAAGAAAGTTGAAAAAACTTTTATCAATTTTTTTTCTTCCCAAATAAATAGAACAAACAATTTTGAGTTTGGTATTTCAAATCAAGATAATACCTCTAGAAAGACCAGTTTTGTATAAGGACGATATCAAGATAAATTTTGTAATTATTTTTATAAAAATAATAATCTTATTTTTGAATTTTATTAAAAAATATTAAATATGGAAGACCAAAAATTGTGCATCTATTTTCTAATACCTTTTTTAGAAAATATTGTATAAAAAAAATTGGATTCCCAAATATCTTTTAACTAACATATGAGCTTAAAAAATTTGGGTACCAAATGTTTTTTGATTATTTTTTTTGGAAAAATTAATAAATTATAAATCCTAATGATCCACATGGTACATGGATAATGAGTTATCAAGTCACTTTTTTGTTTACTACTTTGATTTCAACCATCCTGAAAATCTTAATGGAGGATACATCACTTTTTTTAATAAATCAAAGAGTAATATCATTAGAATAGTGAATATTGGATTTTAAAATATCATCATTATAGAAGATGTTTTCTTTGATAAATTTTTAAACACAATTTTTAAAGTATTATTCAACTATGAAATAATAATTTTGAAATCAATTTCAAAAATTATTTTTGTAACATTTTTTATTTTAAAGGAAATATTTTATTTTTAACATCTTTGTTTAAAAATTTTATGTTATTGATTTAAAAATTTCATTCATGTTAAAATGTTAATTGTTTGAGTGAAAAATAGTGAAATTTATTTCTATTTTATAGGAACTTTAATTATTTTATCATGCACACACACTTGATAAACTCAACCAAAATCATCTAGTACAAGATTTACATTAATTGTATTTCAAAAATTACATTTTTTTATAAACCTTTAAAAATTGGTATGTTATAAAAAAATCATTTAAATATAAAAAGGAAGTATCCAAATATAAATAATATGAACAAATTAATCATTAAATTTTTAGATATACCCATTTTTCATGTATATGAGGTAAATCTTATATTATTACAATTTTGGGTGATTATATAATATTTATATGGGTTTATTTGTTGGATAATAAAAATGAGTATTGTAAAGTAATTATGAAAAATTAAATGAATTTCAAAAATTAATATTTTTATAAGATTATATCCATTCATAGTTATCTTGGGCTAGTGTTTGATAATATATTTTTTGATGATCTTTTTACTTCAAAAAGTTAATCATTCTTTTTCCACTCCAAGGATTCCACAAAAATATGGGGTTATTGAAATTTGAAATCAAACTTATAAAAATATGTTTATAACTATTCATAATGAATATAAAATCCATTAAAATTATTTGTTTTAGGTGTTCATTACCACTTGGTATACCTTGAACTCTATTCTCTATAACCCTTCTTCAAGAAAACCCCTTATGAGATTTAGAAAGGTTGAATTCCAAAATTAATCTTTTTAAATTGTTTGGATGAAAATACTATATTATTAACACCAAATAAAACCTTGTAAATTTTTACCCCAAATATGATGAAGGTTTTTTTCTTGGGTAATCCAACTCAATTAAATAATATAAATTATTTTATAAAATGACTAAGACCATGGAAAAATTTATTCATATAAAATTTTATGAGATTTTTCCAAAACCTCATCCCCAAAACAATGATGCTGATATTGACCTTGAAAATTAATCCTTAAATAATCCAAAATTTCTAAAGAAATTTATGTTATGAATACACCTTAATCTATCCCTTTACACATGTAATGGGTAAAATCTAAATATCATCCATAGAAAATATAATTTTTGATTTACAAGATGGTATTGATACTAAAATTTTATTTTTAAATTATATTGATCATCATGATTTTTTTTGAAACATATACCCCCTTCATATTGATGATTCAATTAATATTGAAATATTTTTACCTATAATGTAAGAAAAATTAAACCAATTCACAAGGAATAATTTTTGGACACTTGTTAAAATTACTAATGATCATCCAACTATTGATAAAAATGGGTTTTTAGAAATAAGTTTGATGACAAGTAAAAATATCTATTAAAAAATATAGGCTCATAGATATGGATAAAATAAATAATATTTCATTTATAAAAGTGAAAAAAATTAACCTATTTCATTACTTGAATATATTAGAAACATATTGTAATTTTTAACTTGTTTAGATTTTAAAAAATTTCAAATTTATTTTAACATTTATCTTTTGAATTTATTTATTTCATATAAGGTTTTTGTTGAACCGCCTCATGATTTTTAAGATAAAAAATTTCCAAATATAGTTTTTTATCAAGTCCCTTTATTTTTTAAAACATGCCCCTTAGGATTGGTATCAGTGGTTAACTAAGATTCATTAGAATTATTTTAAAATAGAGAATGATGAATCATTTTTTTTATTTTTCTAAATAATTTATTAATTTTTAAAATTTATGTTAATGATTATATTTTAGGTTCTATAAAATAATATATCTGTCATGAGATTTTAGATTTTATGAAAATATAATTTAAAATTACTTTTATAGGTGAGTTAAAAAAATTTCATGGCTTTCAAATTTATAAAAATATAGATGTTATTTTTTGTAAAACAAAGAACTTAAAAAAATGTATATTTAATGAATTTAGGTATGGATGGAGTACTATAAATAGGTACACTAATAATTACTTCTTGGAATCTAATATTGGAAGAAGTTGGAAAATTAGTTGATGATAAGATTTATAGTGGTATGATTTAGAGACTTATTTTCCTTACTGAGATCCAGTTAGGCATCATGTTTAGTTTTTTTTTCATTTTCAATACAATCCTAAAGAATCAAAATTAAAATATATTACAGAATTATATATTTAAAATTTAATAAAAATCTTGGTTTATTTTATTGAAAAGATAATTCTTTTGAACTAACATGTTTTTTATGATGCTGATTTTGTTGGATTCCATTTAAATTGAAAACATACAAGTGGGGTATGTAACCTACATGGAAATTATATAATCTCGTGGACCTTAATATATTGAAGTAGGGATCAGTGGTGGGTATTTCTACCTAAAGAGTTTTTATTTTTTTATTTTTTTATTGAGACTTGTATTTTCATGATATTTTCATGAATTTTGGTTATTTTTATAAATTGGTTTTATTTATATTATAAAGTTTATTCAAGGTTTTATTTTTATATTACTTGGATTTATAATATAAATTCCTCCAAATATTTCACTTTATAACCTCAGTGTTATTCAGTAACACATGTATTATTAGATGTCAGTTTTGTGGTCATGCTCATCTTCACTATAGGCCCGAGAGGGGTTCCCAATGTGGGGGGTTTTAAAAATGTGATATCAAAACTATAAATGGAAGTTAGGATATAGTTTGGGGTTATTAAAGGGTGAGTATATCACAGTATTGGTAGGGTAATAAAGATAATAAAACTTATTATGTGACCTATTAAGGGATACAGGTTAGGAAACAGGTTATTAGGTCCCCTTGTGATTTAATGAAAGGACCATAATCTCATTGAACACCCCACATGAGAAAATTATGATTATATTGTAGTGTTTTAGGGAAGGTTTATGAATCATAATTGTTTAATTTTTTTAATTGAGGTGATTTTAGGAAAACTAAAATTAATGTTATTAGATATACCATAAAAATGTTCATTTTACTATGCCTTTAAAAATTCCTTTCTTATTTTAAGAGGCTTTTCCTAGAGTAGTGTTAGTATGGGTGATATCATGGTAAGACTACTAAGGTGCGTGTGAGTGTGTATAAGGAACATTGGAAAGAATGTTCTGGACTATAGTGATATTATTTAGTCTAATGATTTATTTAGGCCTATGGGTGGGTCCCTACACTGATCAACATGTGTCTACAAGGAAATTGGTTGTACTTGGAAGGCCATGAACCGAAGACCATGTTATGGTTGGGTTACCATGATATTAGTGTGGATAAGCTATAATAATGGTATTAGAGGTGTTAGTTAGCTATAATTATATATTTATAGCTTGGGTTTAAATTTATACTCCATTGTTAGGAAGTTGTTCTATAAAGATGGGAGAATTTAACACCCCATAAAGTTAAAGGTTTAAAAGTTTTAAATCTTAATACATATATCAATAATGTGTGTCTTTATTTTTGGGATTACACTCTATTAAAACTCCATGTATATGATAGGATTGTCCAAGAGTTGTTTTAGAATGGGTAGCCTCTTCGGGAGATTCCCAGGGTGTGTGTGATTGAGAACAAAGCACACTGAAAGAACACATGTGGTCCTATGGGGACAATCACAATTCTGATGATGTTTATACACATGTGTATGTGACCTATGGGGAATGGAACATGTATTTAGGGTAAAGAGTGATGAATTGTGGGCTTGAACCTAATGACCATGTTAAAGTTGTATGCTTGTTCTATCTACGGGGACAAGTTATTACAGGAAATAGAAACATAATAAATAGTGAGATTAGATGACCTATAAGGGGAATCATGGGAGATATAAATTAATAATCATATATACACATATTATGATAATAATGGTATGATATCATGATCATAACTTATAATTTTCATACCCAATCGTTCATATATCATAAATCATATGGCACAATATACAACTTTATTATTTAAGAAGGAATGGGTCATGAGAGTAAATAATCATTATTAATAAATCATATTCTATGAGAGAATATCATAATAATAATAATATATCATATGAATTTGTTTTCATAATCATAATCATATAAAATCACTTCATTAGTCAAGTTTCACTTCTGATACCATCAACACACTGTGGACAAAATCCCATAATAGATGGTTTCACTCCCCAAACTATTTTCATTATTAGAATGGGTTCACTCCCCATCCTATTTCATATTATCTAATGATATATAAATCATTACCTAATTCATTTTATGTGTTTAAAGGACTCACTTATCACATAATTAATACCAAGAATATGTGTGTTGTGATATCATAAATCAATCATCAATTCATATTATCATAACCTATTGAAATGAAGTGGGTTCCATGAATATTTCATAATAACATGATCATAAGTCATCCAGAAAATCACCATGGTTGATATCATTATAACATATCACTAGAGAAGCATAAAAACCTTAGAGTACATTGACATAGATGAAAATATATTTAAAGGGGCATTTCAATATTTATTTCAAAATATAGGAAACCACCTTTTTCTTCCATATATTTAAAACTAAATTTTCACAGAATATTGATAAAACTCATTTAAATAAAAATAACATTGTATAATTTTAAAGTAAAATTAAAATTAATGAACAATCAATATAGAATGAAAATATTATCTTGTAGAAAACAATATAACAAAGATTCCTTTCTTTTATTTGTAAAAATTCATAAATAACATGTTTGTAAAATATTATATAAATTCATTTTCATAAATTTTAAAAGAAGTAAAAATGTGGTTGAAAATGAATTTAAATAATATTTTTTACATATAAAATAAAATTCATGAAATTTTTTTAAAGGACATGGTAGGGTATAAAAATATCACTAACCAAAGAAGAAAAAAGGTTTAATTTTCTAAAAAAATGTCCTTGACTATTTCAAGGACCATGGAGTGAAGAATGAATGAAAAACATGAAACACCCATAAATAAATATAGTATAAAAAAATATAGTTTTTAATAGATAAGTATCATATCATTTCTAAAAATTATATTAAAGTATAAATAATCTCAATTAAATAAGGATATTACAATATAAAACCCTACCTTAGACCATTTCAATCATTTTATGTGTTCTTAAGATCCTATATAATAATGTTAGATTTATTATACACATATACCAAAATCATATTCATTATTTAAATCAAATATAAAAATCACTTTTAACTTCCAATTATGAATTTATTAAGATTTTTTCATTAAAATCATTATTCGGTTGAAAACTATTCTATTTTCAATGTATGTTTTTGTTTAAAGGTTCTGGTCCTTGTACCTTGGTCATGGTTTCAACATCACCATCTATGTGAGGATTCATGAGGCTCGCAAGGAATATTTAGAATTAAAAAATATGTAAATTAATGTTCCTAAGATCAACTATTATTGTGATGGAATGATAAGGTTTAGGAAACAAGTATGTTCCCCATCAATACTAGATTTGAAGAATTTATTTGGCGAAGCTCACAATTTACCATTATCTATTCATCCTAGAAGTATGAATATGTATACAGTTTTGAAGGGAAATTTATTATTGTAAAACATGAAAAGGGATATTTCAGATGTAACAAACCATGCCTTCTTGACCCATTACTTTACCATTAGTGTAGTTGGAGGTGTTTAGAGAAGATATAGAGGGCTTGGTGGAGCTGTAGTTACAAGAGTGTTATAGGTGGTGGTTAAAAATGTGAAACCAATTCACATCATAAGATTGTGATTCATGGATTGTGAAGCCATACAATTCATTAATTATGATTGTTTGAAGTGTACAACATGAAAAATATTCACATTATGAAATTTGAATCCATGAAATGTAATAAATAAAGGTCTAGGAGACACAAAATTTTGAGGTAGTTGGAAATATGGGAATTCACATCATGAATGGGTTACCTTATGTGAAAGTGTCAGGTTCTAGGTTATTTTTGACCCTTACATGGATGATTATAATTTCATTTGGCTTGTATTAATTCTATTATTTATGATATAACCCTAGTAAATTTTAGGTATCTTCAAGCCTTTCTTCTCATACTTCGATCCTTCGGTTCTGATGGATGGATTTTGGAAATTAGAGTGGGTTCTAATCTCTTCCTCATGATTTTTCCTTCCATTATTCATCATAGATCCACTAAGGTGGTGTGATTTTTGTTTAATATGTTTATAGAATGTGTTTTAACAACCCTTTGATGTGATGTAGATTGATCTATGGTGTCATGGTGCAATTTTGGTTCAAGGCAGTTTCTTCTTCCCCCTATGGTGTATAGTGAGATCATAACGCTCCCTTGAGATAGGGGATCTACATTCTCACCCCTTTACATGATATTTGTGGTATTTTCATGTTTTTCTTACCTTTATATGGATTGTAAGGGTCAATGTAATCAGATAATTAATTATCATAGTTGAATTTATGGCAATGGGGAGTTATCACATGTTTTTATGATTTCATATATATTGCTAATGAGTTTATTCCATGTTATTACCTTTTTAAAAATAACGGTTGTTGGGAGACTTGTTTGTTCTATATTTGTTGTGTTGTGATGACCCATGCTATTTCTTGTGTAATTTAACCTTGAATAAAAATGCTAAAAATGTATATTTATCGAATAAACTGGTTGAACCAAGATTCTAGTTTGTGTGATAATACTGAGGCTAAATAAATATTTAATGTGTTAAAACCCCTGAATAATTGTGGAAATATATTTGTGATGCAATTTTTCATGATTTTTCTTGTTGTGTTTCCCTATGCGGTTTAGGATGTTTTATGATGATATAGGTGACTAGTTGGGCTATGAGATGTGTGGGACTATGATGTATACGATGGTTAACATGGATGCGATGTGGGTAGTCATGTGATGTGGTGTATAGTGTTGTGAAGTGGTTATGGTGCGTAGTGGTGTGATGTGAAGTGGCTATGATGTGTCTTGGTAACAAAATTTTTGTGTGTGCAGTGGTTGTGTTATGGAACAGTTGTTGTGGGGTAGTGGTTGTGGTAAAATAATCATGGTGCAATGGATGTGGCATAGTGGTTGTGGTTCTATGGTTGTGGTGTGTGGAAGTTGGGGTTTTGTGATGTGGGGTTGTCATGGTGAGATGGATTAGGTGATATGACATGATGAGGATGGTGGATGTGTGGTACTATAGTGGTGTTTGTGTGATTTAGGCTAGTTTTAGTGTGGCATGATTGAGATAGTTTCCAAATTATACATGGGTTGAACTGTGATGATAAACAAAAAAATGTAGGATGGTAGATAAAGGATATATACAATAAATTTATGTGTGGAAATTGGATAACTGAACTAAATAAATGACTGAATAGTGTAACCTGAATTGAAATAAATAATAAAAAAATGTGGCAAAACCTATAACTCAAAGTTGGAAATATTATGTGTATTATGTGGTGGTTGTGTGGTGTTTCATATAGTAGTGTAAATAGATGTGACTGTTGATGTGTGGTACAGTGGTGGTGATGTGGTATGTGCTGGTGTAGTTGATGTGAACCCATTGGTTGGGTATTGTGTGCTATCTACAAATCATGTATGTTTATGTTATTTTATACACACCCCACTAGAGTTGGATAACCTTACCAATTACTACATGTGATTAATTATGGGTTCTTTACCCAACATCCATGATTTTAGTGATAAGGATGGGTGGATACACCATCTCCCCTGATCATCCTTCAGTAGTAGTGATATAGGTTGGTGTTGAAGATTACCTAGTAGTGATGTGTTGTGTAGCTATGGTGTCTTTTGGATGGATGTGATGTGCTGGCCTAGGTGCATATAGGTGAGATTTGATGGGGTTTTATAAGATATATGATGGGGGGTCATTCATGGTAGTATAAGGGAACATGGTTGATGTACTTCACATTCATGATACCCTAATGCTCTGGTTGAGAGATGTGTTTTGTAGCCTAGGTGTCTTTAGGCGAGATATGATGTGTTAGCCTAGGTGTCTATGGGAGAGACATGATGTGGTGTGATATGATATGTGGTGGGGGTCATGCATGGTCAGAAAAGGTAATGAAGTTGATGTTCTTCATGTTCTTGATACCCAACTGCTCTAGTTGTGTGATGCATTGTATAAACCAAGTGTCTTTGGGTGGGATGTGATCAGATGTGATGTTTAGTCCTGGTGTTTGTGGGAGAGATGTGATGTGATTTCATTTGTGGACCAAGTTTTTTCAATAATGATGTGATGTGATTTGGTATGTGTGAAAGTTATAGTAGCATAAGAAATTCGATGTTAGGTAATGAGAGTGATAAATCATTAGGGAAGCTACAACATGGTGCCTTACGTTATTATGATCTTGATGCAATATTATTATATTTGATTCGTGATTTGGTGAGAAATCCATGGAGAGGATAGGCTTGGTTAGATGATACATATAAGTGATTTTATGGTTCTTCTATTTGTTCAATGAAACATTAGCATATTTTTTCACATGTTCACTTTAGGTCTTGGACATGAACCTCTTGAGTATACCTGTAATGATCACCCTATGTATATAAACTTTTTTTCGGGTTTCTAGGAGTACTTTGGGGACCAATCTATACATTACTAGTTGGGTTAGAGCTTTTGTTGAGTCATTTCCATATATTTGTCTTTTGGTATATTTTAGAGGCTTTTATATGTATCAGTTTTAATTTATTCAGACTTTGTGGGATTGTTTTTGTTTTACCTTTATATCATCTACTGGAGTTGTTTGAATATTATTTATCTGATATCCCAATCTTGTTTCATTTATTGATATAAATGTTTCCCATGCTATGAGATTTTTATGCCCTTCATTCAAGTTTCCAACCCATGGTCTACATGATGTAGGACTCGAGGTTCATTATCTCTCTCCCCTCATTGTGGTATCTTTGGTAGAAGGGGGTTATGACAGAGTGAAAATTGGGGCATGAGAGTAGAAAATCTATGGGGTATAGGCAACATGGAACCATGATTTATTACGATCTTGATTCTATATTATTATATTGGATGCATGATTTGGTGGATGATCCATGGTGAGGTTGGGTTTGGTTAGATAACTTGTATAGGTTCTTGTTGGTTCTACTGTTTTATATTTAGTGAATTCTATTACTATTTTCACATGTTAACTTGAAGAATTAGATATGAACCAACTAATTATATCTATTATTCTCACCCTATGTATATAAACTTGTTTCAGGTTTCCAGGAGGACTTTGGGGGTTGATATGGACAATAAAATCTAGGTTGGAGCTATTGTTGAGTTGATTCTGTATATTTTTCTTTTTGTATATTATTGATGAATTTTATATATATCATTTTTACTTTATTCATGCATTGTGATATGGTTTTTTTACCATTATATCATTTTTTGGAGTTATTTGGAGATTATTTATCATATATCCCTATCAGGTTTCATTTATAGAGGGAAATAACTCCCATATAGTGATATTTTTATACCCCCAGTGCTAGTCTCCAACCCAGGTCCTACTGGAGGCAGGAGTTGAGGGTCATCATATCTCTCCCCTCATTTCAGAATATTTGGTGGGATAAGTTGTGATAACATGGTATCAATGGAATTGGTTGAGAAATAGGATGGAGTTCTAAGTTACGTAATGTGATGTTTTCATTGGTTGATATGGAAATTGATTTAGTTTACCTTAGTAAGTGACATAAGTCAGGGAGACATACTAGGATAAAAGATTTTAGGCCCCCCATAATCCATTGCACATACTCTAAGCTTATTTAATGACCAAGTGAGGTGCACATGTTTGTAGGGTATATACACAGGAAGGGTAAACACATCATGATTTTTTTCCGTGTCTATAATGGGTTGTTGTGGGAAAATAAAATAAATAAAATAAATAATATTTTAAAAATTTACAATATAATAGGATTAGGGAATTATCGTTTATTTTCAGAAATGGATCTTGTTATTTTTCCACAGGTAGACTAGGCAGTTGAAGTTTATCAGGCTTATTTGGTTGATCTTAGGAGGGTTGACCTGACATAAGAAGATAAATAATGGTGGAAAAATTTTCAATACTTTCAATGGAAGAGTTTGGGTATATATGAGGGGAGAATCTCTAATATGGATACAAAGTACTGGTTGGAGGATATCCATATCACTTTTGGTCTAATCCGCGTTCAATATGAGTTCTTGTTTCTACAAGCAGTTAGTTAGATGAGGGGAGCTACCTGTGAGTGGTGGACACTATTTCGTAGTGACCATAAGGAGGAAGATGTGTTGTGACCCGACTATAAGAGTGATTTCTAGGTGGAGTTCCTTTCATCAAGGGTGAGATAATCCAAGGGTTAGGAGATTATATCCCATTAGTAAGAGAATCTCTCTATGTTTGTGAGCTTGGGATCAGGTCCAAGGACCTTATAAACTATGTCTATGAACTTTTTTATATTATGAGTCTAGATAATTGTGTATGGAGGAGGATCTTCACCTAGTATTCAGGTATTCAGTCACATTTTTTACACTCTTGACATATCTAAACGTAAAAAAGGATGAGGTTGTTGAGTGGATTATTTACTTGGTTGTTGAACCTTATGAGAGTGGTAAGTATGTTGTTTCGAGCAGAAGATCTTTTAGAAGCGGACTTTGGGTGTTCAGGCATTCAAGGTTCTAGTTAGTGGAGAACCAGATGAGGAATTTTCTTCCCCTCCCATTAGAGAATGGTTGTTTATGTGTTCCTTTTGATGTTTTTCTATTTTCATGATATATATTTGGGAGATATTGTAACCTCTAGGCATAGTGTCAAATTGCTCATGAGGCCAGTTTTTGATGGCCAATTAGGCCCCTTTTCAGAAATAGTAGTAGTTTCCTCCAAGATTGTTTCAGATGATGGGATTGTAGGTTTTTTTCAGCATCCAAGAGAAGGAGGAGTTGGTTGAGGGAATCTTTTTGATAGTCCCCTTACATAAGAACCCAGTCTATATCATAACCATGGAGGCTGAAAATATATAGGCAGAGGATCTTGGTGTGGTCTGAGGCACATTTTACAGGAAACAACACCAGTAATTCTGGTAGTTGTTCAAGGTTCAATTAGTTTATCATATATCCTAGTGTGTGCCTTTTTTATTCAGAAGCCTTAAAATAAATTGTTTACCCTATTTTGTTCAATATTATGGGATGATATGTGGACATGATTCAAGTTCTCTTTGTTTTTATCTATTTCAGTTTGAGGTTGGACATCTTTATTCGACGTGTTCTGGGGGTTCAGACTTGTAGTGGGGAACCAAATATTAGTGGGTGAATTCTTCTTATTGAAGATATATCTATATGATATTATCATTTTAATGGATCAAATGAATTCTATGCGTTCAGTCATCAGCTACATTCATGGAATAGTTTTTTGTAATGTGGAAGGCCATAAAGTGGTTCTCATTTGTGAGTGATGTTATTGGTTCTTTGGTAAGAATGTGGAGACTATTTTTTTGTTGTTGCATTTGGTTGATTTTCCAATAGAAGATCAGGTTGAGGGTGTTACTAGTGTTTATGAGGAGTTATGAGATGTTTTACTAGAGGAGGTTATGACACAACCTTATCAACATGACATTGCATTTGGGATATAGTTTTATCTGGGCGCATCTACAATTTTGATTTATCTATAACGAATGGTGCCTATGGAGTCACATGGGTTGAGGTTGCAGGTGGATGATGTGATATAGTTGGGTTTCATACATCCTAGTGTGTCACCATGGGGTGCTCCAATGTTGTTTTCCAAGAAGTATGATAGTAGTTTGAGATTGTGTATAGACTACCAGAGGTCAAATTATGTGTTAAAAAAGAACCATTACCCTCTTTTGAGGATCAATTATCTATTTTACCATTTTATAGGAGCTATATGGTTATCTAAGATTGATCTACAGTCTGGATATTATTAGTTGAGTGTGAAAGATAATGATGTTCAGAATACTATCTTCCTATGTAGTTATCAGAACTTTGAACTTTTAATCATTCCATTTAGTGTAACAAACACACTAGTTGTGTTCATGGGGATTATGAACTCCATGTTTCATGAGTTAATAGACTATAATTTAATCGTATTAATTGATGATTCTTGGTCTACTCGATGTTAGAGGAGTATTATGAAGAGACTATCAGAGTTGTTTTATAGGTCCTTTGACACCAAAAACATTATGGGAAGGTGTCCAAGTGTGAGTTTTGGCTGTGATAGGTGTGGTATTTGGACATGTGGGGCCATGTTAGGGTGTGTCAGCAGACTCATCAAAGTTCAAGTTAGTTGTTTCATGGGAAACACCCACGAATTTAGAATAGGTTCATAATTTACTTATTTTCATGGGATTTTATTGGAGGTTCATGCCTAATTTCTCATGAGTGGTAACCCCCAAAATATAATTGACTAGTTTGGACTAGGATTTTGTATGGAAAGATCAGTTACAACAAGAATTTGTTTACTCAAAGAAGATGTTGATTAGTGCTCCAGTTACTTAATTTCCGGAGGAGGGTGTGTTTTTTGAGGTTTTCTGTGATGAGACTTGTATGGGATTGGGATGAATATTGATGAAGAAGAGAGTAGTGATCTCTTATGGTTCAAGGAAGTTACATCCCCATGAGTGTAACTATTCCACCATTTATCCAGAGTTGGTTTTAATTGTTTTTATGCTAAAGTTGTGGCATCATTACCTCATCGATGAGCATTTTGGGGTATTCATGGACCATAAGATAATGAGATATGTTTTATCTCAACATGATCTAAATCTATTCTAGTATAATAATATAGAGTTTTTTCATGATTATTATTTTTTGACCACTTACACCCCATGGAAGGGTAATTTAGTTTTTGTTGTGTTGATTTGGAATTCTAGAGAGGATGTGGCTGAGGAGTCTGCATATGTTTGGAAAGGAATAAAGGATCTTACAGTGATGCATCTTGATTTTGGGGAGATACGTGGATGAGGTTGTCTTCATTATATGATCATGGGGTCATATTTTATAAAACAGGTGGATGAGTCTAAGTGGAGAGACTCAAAGGAATAGGTGATTCATGATCATGTTGGATATAGTGATGTTCTATAGAGATGGTAAGATGATGGTAAAAAATGGGTGTTGATCAAGGGGAGGTAGTTTATCCTTCAAGAGTTGCATGAGGTATTTATAATTAAGTTTAACATCTCCACTTTAGTAGAACATCCTAGGGTGAAAAATAAATATCATGGATTCTGTAGACAAATTTTTTAGATGGGGATGAAATGGTCAGTGGTAGAGTTTATAAAAAAAGAGTATGGTTTTTTGAAGGGGAAAGAGGCGCATCATGTTCCAAGAGGTTTTTCATAGTATCTGGATATCCCTTAGTGTAAATGGGTGTACATATCAATGGATTTCATCATAGGGTTTCCCTAATATTTGGGAGGATGTGATGTGGTTTGGGTGATAGTGGATTGATTGAAAAAGTCATCTCACTTCCTAGTAAACCTTGAGTCGAGTGTTGGGGATGTCTTTGCATGGTGGTATATAGAATATTTGTTTAGTCTTCATGGAATAAATAGTAACATCATTTATGATAAATATCCTCATTTTTACACACAAGGTTTGTGGAGGTTTCAACATGATTTTGGATCCCAGTTACACCACAACAATACTTTCCACCCTCAGATAGATGGGAAGACGGATAGAACCACCCATAAAATGGAGGATATACTAAGGGAATGCATATCAGATTTAGTGGATCTTAGCTACAACACCCACCTTTGGTTGATATTAAGTAAAATAACTTGTATCAATATTCAATTGACACGAATATTTTTGATGTGTTGTACATGTGACTATTTCATTCTCTACTTTTTTTGTATGGAGGTTGGGTAGTTAGTAGTTCTTGGTCCTGATGTGGTGCAGAGGATGAATGAGAGTATATAATTGGTTCATTAGTGGATGAGGGCGGAGAAAGACCATAAAATATCCTACGATGGTCATATCTAGAGGCCCCTAGAGTATGATGTTGGAGACAATGTGTTCTTGAGAGTTTGTACTCAACATGGAAAAAATAAGTTTATAAAGGGGAGTAATATTTCTCTAAGGTATTATGGGCCATTTTAGGTGTTGGGGAGTGTTAGTGAGGTGGTGTATCAATTGGAATTTTCACTGTGGCTAGAGAGGATCCATGATATCTTCCACATGCCTCATCTTCATCGGTATCTTTATAAAGAATCTCACAATATTGAATAGGGAGAGTTGGATATCAAGGATGAACAACATTGGAGGAGTGTCTAGTAGAGATCCAGGATTATCAAGAGAATTCAATTCATGGGTGGAAAATTGACTTGGTTCATGTGTTATGGAGGAATTGTGGAATAGAGGAGAGTACTTCGGAGTGAGAGACACAAATGCGATCTATTACCTGGAGTAATTTTGAGTTTTAATTTATTGTATTTTTCTTATGATGAGATGTTTGGATCTTATTGTGTAATGAGATGTGATTTTTTCTATGATGAGTGATGTTTGATAAATTTTTTGATACATGATTGTGGGGATTGATTCATAATTGAGTCACATTATACTTTGATGTGATTAAACTCATGTGGGAATGTTAGTATAACCCAAAATGGATAATATATTAACATGGAGGTTAGAATTACTTGATTTATGCGGTTGGGGAAGTGTATTTTATTGGCTTTGGAATTGGTTAGTTTGGTCTATGTACATGTTGATGTGGTTTTTTAGTGATGTTGTTGGTTGGTGGTAGTGTTTTCAGCATGAAAAGATCCTTGAGAGGTATCTCGTGGGGAAGTTGTTTGGAATCATTCTTTTCATTAGGTTTGGTTTTGATTATCAAGGATGCGAATATCTATGAGTCATATAATATAATTTATTGTTCCTTCGTAGCCTATTAATTTCCCATTAGGGACGATGGAGGCATTCACAGGAGTTATAACGGGCTTGGTGGAGTTGGAGCATCAGGTGTGCTGTAGGTGGTGGTTTATGACATGAACTAAATTCACATTATGAGATGGTGATTCATAGCTTGTGTAGCTAGAAAATTCATCGATTGTGTTTGGATAATGTGTGAAACATAAAACATATTCACATTTTTAAAGTAAAATTAATGACGTGTAATAAATAAACATTGAGGTGAAGTGAAATTTAGTGGGAGTTAGAGAGATGTGAATTCAAAGAGTGAATGGGTTTCTTGAAATGAATTTTCTAGGTTTCATGTTATTTTAAACCATTGTGTGGTTGAATCTATTTTCATTCATCCACTCTTACTTATCTCATTTCTAGGATAAAACTAGGTGATTTAGAGGTATCTTTCACCCATTCTTCCCCTACTTCAATCCTTGGATTCTGGTGGATTCTCCTTAGTTATTCGTGGTGAGTTATCCTCTGTTCCCAACGGGTTTTCCTTATATTATTATATTATGATCCATTACAATGGAGGAATTTTTGTTTGGTATGTGTATGAGATGTGTTTTAAAAACACTTTAATATATTGTAGGTTTATCTGCGTTCTCATGGTGCTGTTCTGGTTTTCAGAAGTTTCTTCTTTACCCTACGGTGCACAATGAGATCAAAAAGCTTCCTTGAGTTGGGGGATCCTTTTTCTCACCCTTATACATTATATATGTGGGATTTTAATTCTTTTTATAACAATTTTTTTGTTATCAAGGGTTTTTATAATTAGATAATTAATTTTCATAGTTTAATTAATGTGAATGGGGATTTATCACATTTTTTATGCTTTGATATACATTGTTGATTAGTTTATTCCACGTGTTACCTTATTGTAAATGATTACTATTCGGAGAATTTTTTGTTTTGTAGTTGTTGTGATGTGATTACCATTTCTATATTTTTTTGTTATCTCACCTTGAATAAAATGTATAAAGAACATATATTAGGATAATAATCTTTTTTTACACGGATTCAAGTTTGTGTGATAATAGCTATTCTAAATAATTATTTAATGTGATAAAGCCCCAAAATAATTATGGAAATTGGTTTGTGATGGTTTTATGTATGATTATTCTTGTTTTTTACCTACACGGTTTGGGTTTTTTATGGTGATAAAGGTGATTGTATGGGTTGTGTGATGTGTGGGGGTTTTATGCAGTGGTTTGTTAGCATAAATGCGTTGTGAGAAGTTGTGTTATGTTGTTAAAAAAATATGTGATGTGGTTATAGTGTGCAATGGTGTGATGAGTTGTGAAGATAATGTGTGGTGGTAATGTGTGGTTATTGCACATAGTGGTTGTGTTGTGGAATTATTTTTGTGGTACCGTTTTTTATGGGGAAGTGGTTGTGGTGCAGTGGTTGTCTCACAATAGTTGTGGTATAGTGGTTGTGGATCTGTGGTTGTGGTGTGTAGCGGTTGTGATTGTGAAAGTTGAGGTTTCCAGGGTGACATGACTTGGGCGATGTGACATGATGTAGATGGTGGATGTGTGGTGCTGTGGTGAGTGTTGTGTGTGTTGGTCCCATTGTAGTATTGAGTGGTTGAGATAGTTTTCCAATTATCCATAGGATGAACTGTGATGATAAAATCAACAAAGTAAGCTGGTATACAAGTGATATGGACTTGAAATTTATGTGTGGTAATTGGATAATTAAATCTAATAAATTAATGAATTGTTTAATGTGAAATGAAATATATAATGAACTACTGTAAGAAAACCTGAATCTAAATGTTGTAAATATTGTAAGTCTTGTATGGTGGCTGTGTAGTGTTGCATAGAGTGGTGAAATCATTTTGATGGTTGATGTGAAGTATGGTGTTATCGATTTAGTGTATTCTAGTGTAGTTGATGTGAATTGATAGTTTGGATATTGTGTTATATCTATATATCATGTTTGTTTGTGTTGTTTTATATGTGCCACACCCGAGTTAGATTACCATACTAATGCTCAAAAGTGATGAGTTATAGGTGTTTTGAACACCATAAAATATTGTAGTTATATGGATGGGTATATAATCCTTATCTACTGATCTTTCATCAGTAGTAGTTATGCAGGTTAGTGTTGAAGATTACCCAGGGGTGATTTGTTGTGTAGAAAAGGTGACATTAGGCTTGATGTAATGTGTTGGACCAAGTTTCTATAGGAAAGACATGATGTGGTGTGACGTGATATGTGGTGGGGGTTATTCAAGGTAATAAGATGGAATTTGTTTTATTATCATTATGTTCAAGATACCCTACAACTCTAGTTGCAAGATGTGTTGTGTATATCAAGTGCCTTCGAGAAGGACGTGATATGTTGTCCTAGGTGTTTGTGGGAGAGATGTGATGTGGTGGGGGTCATTCATGGTAGGAGAAGGGAATGAGGTTGATTTAATTCACATTCATGATACCCTATATCTCAATTTTCAAGATGTTTTGTGTGGACCAAGTGTTTGTGGAAGGGATGTGATGTGATGTGATGTGATGTGTGGCTCAGGTGTCTGTGGCTGGGATGTGATGTGATGTGTTCCCTAGGTGTTTATGGGTGGGAAGTGATGTAATGTGTTATGTGTGGAAGGGATGGCAGTATAGAATTTTCTACATTGGGATGTGAGTAAAAAATAAGTGGGTAAGCAGTAGTGGGGTGCCTTGCATTATTATGACATCGATGTTATATTATTATATTCGATACGTGTATAATTTCTACTTTATTTTCACTTTGCGATATGTTTTTTTGGTTTAAATTATATCATATATTTGAGTTATTTTGGTGATTTATATCCTATATCCTAACCCTGTTTCATTTATAGAAGGTGATTACTCCCATAAAATGATATTTTTATACCCATGGTGTCAGTCGCCAATTAGGGGCCTACTAGAGGTGGGACTCAGGTGTGATATTATCTCACCCCTTTTTGTTATATATATTGGATAGAGGGGTCATGATAACAAAGTATGTATCCTAATTATAGGTATTATAGAAAGTTAAAGCTAATAGATATAAGTCTAAGAGGATATTACAACCATTATCCATGCCTAAGTAGAAATGGAAAAAATATAACCGCATATTTCAATATCAGATTACCTAAAACATTTAGAGAGAATAATTATATTTTTGTTTTCATTGATCTCCTTAAAAGATGAGAACATTTAATTTATATGAGATACTATTTATCTCTTGATCTACTCACCATTTTTTACATTATTGAATTGTTAAGGTTGAATGATGTATCATTCTTAATCATATCTGACTGAGATTCACTAATTACCTTGATCATTTGGAGAAGTATTCAATATTATTTGAATATAGAGTTGGACTTTACACTGTGTATATTCCATATATAGATGGAAGATATGGGAGGTACATTGAAACCCAAAAATATACAATGGGATCATGTTCTATTTATTTCAATTTTGGTTGGGATCAATAACTTTCTCATGTCAAGTTTTCTCACAATAATAACTTTTACTAAAGAATTTAGATGGATCCTTATGAATCCCTATATAGAAGGAAGTGTGATAAATTAAGGCAATGAGATGATGCTTGAGAAAGAAAGTAATTAGGAATTGATATATCTATGGAAATAAAAGATAATGTTAGATCTATTCTGTAGAACATCTATGCAGCTCATAGTTGATAAAAACGTTATGATGAAAATAATTTGTGAGATCTAGAATTTAATGTTTCTAACAAGCTATTCCTATGAATATCACCTAGGAAGATTATTATGAGATTGGTTATGAATATAATTTTTAGCCATATATATAAAACCCCCTTTGAAATTCTTGATCATATTGGGATGCTTTCTTATATTTTTGAACTTCCACCAAATCTCTCTCAAGTACACGATGTTTTCCTGATATCCCTCAAATGGAAGTACATATTGGATTCTTTACATTTATGTAACTTATAGGTCATACCATAGGATAGTGATATATTTAATGAGGAACAAGAATTAGATATTCTAAACCAAAGAGATAATGTTCTATGGAATAAGACCATTCAACTGGTCAAAGTTTTGTAGAAATCCTATTAATTTAAGGAAGCTTTGTGAGAACCAAAGGATGTGATGGGGTTGAGGTATCCTCAGTTGTTTATATAATAGTGATATAATTTATATGAAAAAATACTTATAAGAGTATAAGAATGTGACACCCTAATATTTAATGATATAATTCTCTTTAAATAAGTTTGATGACTTCAATAGATTTTTATACATGCAACATCGAGTGAAAAGAAACCACAATATACTATTGGAGTATTATTCATAATCATAAATATTATCTCCTAGATGTTAAATTTGAGAGTAAAAATAGGACCAATAAAATTATTAAAATTTTATTCTTTAAATTTTATTAAAATAAAATCATGAGTTATCAATTGGTTATGAATTAAAATAAAACCATTCTAAAGTAAATAGAGATGTTTTTTCTAAAAGCATATTTTTTTTCATAAAATTTATTTTATATCTTAATAAATAAAAGTAATAAAAAATTACGAATAATTTGTATTAAATATGTAGATAATATATTACTTAAAATAATTTAATACTCATTTGATGGTTATTTCTTGGAAATGAATGAGAATAATTTTTTTTCTTAAAATGTATTTGTCTATAAATGGATATTGGGGAATTTTTTATGCTTATTTTAAAATTATTTTTGATCACTTATAGGAATTTAATTTGATAAAATGGTTTCCATGTTTTTAATTATCATAAAAAATATTAATGAGTCTACTATAATTTTTTTCATAATGAATCACAACTATGGTAAAAAAATTTGTTACTTCGTTTAAGGTAAAAAAGGTTAACAAAGGGTTAATCAAACAAATACAGTTTAAAATATTTTTAAAAAAATTATAAATTTGTTTTTTAGGATATTTCCATGTTAAATTATATTATATTCAAGCCAATATCCATTTGGTGAAACATTCACCTGGTTGATAATCTATTATATTTTAATGATTTATGTATTTACAAATTTTCTACCCATCTCACTCGTAAAATAAAACCTTCTCCATTCACTTATTATCACATTTTGAGCCATATATATAGAAAATAACCTCATTAAATCTCATATCAACTCCCATTTCCACATATTAGAGGTTATAATCTTCTTAAAAGTCTAAACTAATGTTCTTTAAGAAGGGTTCCAAAGGAGGTTTCTCAAGCTATAGGTAATCATCTTCACTACATCCATTTAAGTTTATTTTTCATTATACCTCCTATGATTATTTTATAACCATATTAACATGATGAAATAAGTTTATTTAATATAATTATATGTTTCTATGTAAATTTTATATCCATTTTATTTTTTCCTTCTATGCTATGAGAAATAATAACATTGTTCATGCACACGTGTGGACAACCACCTCTACAAAGCGATGTGGTTTGTGTTTCTTGTATGCAATATATGGTTGTTCATATGGATGGTTTAAATAAATAAATAATATATTTATGATATTATTATGATTATATAAAGTTATATTATTATTACTATAAATTTTTTATATTAATTCATTAAAATATTAAATCATTACTCATGTATATGTACTGACTACCATATCCACAAAGTGATGTAATTCATTTTTCATCACTACCTTTGTAATGTTTGGAATCGTGGTGCCACCCAGAGGTGCCCCGAAACTGGTTCGCCACATGACCTCAAGGTAATTTCCCCAAATTCCAGAGGCTACTGACTAGCAGTGAGGGCTAAGGTCTGATAATGAGGAAACTGTTCCCTCATTGGCAGATTATGCATAATGGAAGACAAATAGTAAACAATAGCGGAAGGAGTAATACCATACAAAAAAAGTAAATAGTTAAAGATTGATAATAATGTAACAAATGGAGAATATAAAAATGATGCATGTCACCTGTGTCTAGGAAAACATCCAAACATGTCACAATACTAAAACCAAAGTATATAAAATCAGTAAACTCCAACAACATCGTAAGCCTTAGCTTGGTCCCTTTCTCTCTAGCTCCAACAAAAATCAAGTACCTGATAAAGAAGGTCACTTTCCCCTATCTATAACTACAATCGTATAATCTTTATGGGTCCAAAAACATGACCCAAACAGGGTTTGAGACGAATCCTAATAGGCAACCACCAAAATATCTGTGCATAACTATCAATGAATATATATAAAAAGTAATATAAAGAAATAGAGTAATAAAATAGGAAGTACTAAAAATTAACCAATCCTAAAGTTTTCAATTACATTCCTTAAACATTCATTATTAATCTGTTAAGTCATGTAAATCTTGGGATCTTGCCTAAGCTCTGAATCCCATGTGTAACAGTAATAACTAACCTCTCAAAAGACCATATAAACAATCACATAAGAACGATTCCAAGATTGTGCTTTTTCTTATAAGAATCTCCACCATCACTCAATTTCTCATATACAACCCTCTTGGAAAGCTCTCACAGTGTAATCCCTCTGGTCTAACATAACAAAAAATCATTTAATAATGACCCTCTGGGAATCTCTCATGGTCTAACCCATCTGGTCTAACATAGCACTAATCATTTACAAATGACCACCTGGGAGTCTCACACGATCAATACCCCTTGGTCAACATAACATCAATAAAATTATAAATGACCACCTGGGATGATCTCACGGTCTAAACCTGTGGGTCGATGACCACTTGGAAGCTCTCACAGTCAATACCCCTTGGTCAACACAATAATAAAACATATATAAGTGACCCTACCTTGGGGAGCTCTCACAACCAAATTCCCCTTGTTCAAAATTTCCCAATTCATATCACATGAATCTCATATAGTCAATAACTCTATCAAAACAACATAAGTCATGGAAAAAAAGGCAATCCTAACAGGCATTCTATACCAAATGACCATAATCAATCAAACTAGGGAACAAACCCATGGGGTGTCTTGTAAAAAGGTACTTATACTCATGCATAAACAAAAACCCTTTATCAATTAATAAAACCATAATAGGTAAAAAAATAGGGTTTAACTCCAAAACATGCAATACCCCAAACATGGATATATGCCACTTTTAGCATATATAATCCATATACAATCAAATAAAGGAATAAACCACCCACCTTGATGTCGTACGACCAATACTCTCGAACATCATCCCTTGAATTGACCTATAACAATATAGATGTACAAAAAGGTGAAAATCTTTCAACATTGAATAAATCACGAGAGAGGAGGAATCGGGAAGAAAGGATCAATGGGGTTCTAAGAACTCACAAGTGCGATTCCAATGCACCTGAAGACGTCTCAATAAGAGGTTGGACGGATAATCAAGAGGGGTTTGAAGATGTCGGCCATTCTGTCGCTCTCTTATATGAAACACAAGGAGAAGAATACTATTATGGACATGAGATGTGACCCCACTATGATATATCAATTAAAAAGAAAACTACACAAATAATTCATTAAAGGAACATGCCGTATAGTAGCCTTAACCGGCCCCCGCCTTTAGCGGTCTTCCAGGTAACCTACACGGTCATGTACTCAACCATTACATGGAAAGTAAGCAATTGAATGTGGTACCCAGGTACACGGTGTGTACTCATAAGTACAAGGCATGTATATAGAAAATTCCTATTTCTTCCTTTTTCCTCAAAACAACACGAAATTAGGATCCATACCTAAAATGAAGATTTGGGTTCTTTAAAACTTCCCCCTTAAAGAAATTCATCCCCAAATTTAACTTCCAAGGGTGGTGAAGAAGAAAATTAAAACAACTCTGGCCATCATGATCGTACGTCGACCCCCTCTCCCAAGTATCTCCCTTTACTCTCCCTTGCTTCCATAACAACCATACCAGAGGAACAGACCAGCCATGGAAAACCTTTGTGTTGCGATTCGTAATCCAAATAGGGTTCTTCTAAAAGGATGAATCCACCTACAAATAAGTCTCCTCAGGTTGGAAAAATGAGATGAGTCTGAAAAGTAACATCGTAGATGAGAAACATGAAAGACGTCGTGCATAGCCTAGTACCTATGAGGTAACTACAACCAATAGGAAATCAACCCGACTATCTCCAAAACCTCAAACAGATCAACGTATCTTGGTGAAATATTCCCCTATATCATAATTCTCATGTGTCCTAACCTCAGTGTGACACATTGGAATACTTGATCTCTGACCTCGAACACCATTGGTTGTATCCATCGATCAACATAAAATTTCTAGTGAGACTGTACAATATCCATCCTCTTCCGAATCAACTCCCCCAGCTTAGTGGTCTCCTGGACAAGATGAGGTCCCAACATAGCTGCCTCTCCTGCTTCCAGCCATCATAGGGGTGATCAGAATGGCCTACCGTACAAAGAATCATAAGGTTCCATCAGAATTGTTTCCTGAAAACTGTTATTGTAGGAAAACTCCACTAGGGTTATATGTATCTCCCAATTTCCCCCAAAATCTATGAATGATGCTCAAATCATGTCCTCCAAAACCTGAATCGTGCGCTCAGACTAGAAATCTGTCTGGGGATGGTATGATGTACTCAAAAGTACCTGTGTACCCAAAGCACTCTGTAGTCCCTTCCAAACATGATAAGTGAACTGGGCGTCCCTTTCTGAAATGATAGAGTTTAGAAACCCATGAAAACGTGCAATCTCTCGAATGTAAAACCTTATAAGATCATCAAAACTGATGTTTTATTTAATCATAAAGAAATGTGTAACCTTCTTGAGTTGGTCAACAACAACCCAAACTTCATAATTCCCTTGAGGAGACCTCAGTAAACCTATCACAAAATCCATCGCAACATCATTCCATTTCCACTCGAGAATGGGTAACTTCTGCAAAATCCCTTCCAGTCACTGATGCTTCACCTTCCCCTGCAGATAGGTGGAACATCTCAAAAAAAAACTAGCTACATCCCACTTCATTCCTGGCCACCAATACTGATGATGTAGATCTAAGTACATCTTGGTGACACCAGGATGAACTTCCCATTACGAGGCATGAAAATATCACATCAACTCCTCATGTATGCCTACTGACACCCATATGCATCCATAGATACACAAGAAATCATCATGACCTACAGTCCACCCAGGAGTAGGGTCCTCGTATGACACACTCCCCCATAGGACTAGGACTTCAGAATCTGATAGCTTCCTCATTCGAACTTGATCCCTTAGAGTAGAGGTAACAACTATAGAAGAATGAAATGTATACCCTGTCTATCACGAACCTCCAAAGGCATCTCATAGAATAGATCCATGAGCATCCACTCACCAAAGGCCTCTTGAATTTCATATATCTGAGTCCTCCTTCTCAACTCATCATCCACCGCATTTCCTTTCTCAGGTGTGTTGGCAAGCTCAAAGTCAAAAGACTGAAAGTACTCAACCCACCTTCACTATCTCAAATTTAGATCTCAATGAGTAAAGATATACTTGAGACTTTTATGTTTATTGTATACCACAAAATGATCTCCCAAAAGATAATGTCTCCAATATCACACGACATGTACAATTACAACCAACTTGAGATCATGCGTAGGGTAATTCTTCTCATGTGGCCTCAACTGGAGGGACCCATACACAACTAATCCTCCCCCCCTATAAAAGTACTGCTCCCATCCCGATACCTGACACATCACAATAAATAGTGTAACTCTTTCCTGAATCTTGAAATAGCTGTATCGGTGCTAAATTCAATCTCCATTTTAGCTCTTGAAAGGCCGAATCGTAAGAATATTTCCACAAGTACTTTTCACCCTTCTTAGTTAGGCCCATCAGTGGCTCTATTAATCATGAAAAGTCCTGTATAAAGTGTCTGTAGTAACCAACCAGACCCAAAAAACTATGTACCTGAAATACGTTCTATGAATAATCCTAGGAAACTACTTACCTCAATTTCTATGGGTATAAATATACTCCTATCTCTCAGATAACATGACCCTAAAAGTGAATCTAGTCCATCCAAAAGTTGAATTTTTAGAGCTTAGCATATAACTGATGCTCTTTCAATGTACTGAAAATTATCTCAATATGGGTGACATGGTCATGTAGATTGTGAGATTACACCAAGATATTGTCCAAAAAGACTACCATAAAATAATCCAAGTAAGGATGGGACACTTTGTTCATCAGTTCCAAGAAAACTATCGGCACGTTTGTGAGACCGAATGACATAACCAAATACTCGTAGACCATACCTGCTCTGAAAGGATGTAAGAGGTATATCTGATGGTCTAATGTGCAACTGAAGATAACCAGATCACAAGTCAATATTTGAGAACACCCTGGATCCGAAAAGTTTATCAAAGAGATCATCAATCCTTATAAAGAGATATCGGTTCTTGACCATCAACTGGTTCATCTTCCAATAATACACACAGAGACTGAGGGTACCTTCCAACTTCTTTGCAAAAAGGATAGGCGAACCCCAAGGAGAGGTACTGGGTTAGATGAAACCCTTTTCCTGTAACTCCTATAACTTATTATTGAGCTCCTCTAACTCTGGTGTAGCCATCCTATAAGGAGGAATGGACACCAGTGCCACTCCTCGAATAAGCTCAATAGAGAAATATACCTCTCACTCCAGACGTAAACTCAAAAATTCCTCTAAGAAGACATCTTTGAAATGATCCACCATTGGAGGAAATTACATCTGAAAGTCCCCTAGTCATCTGGATATAATCTAGAAATATGGGATGCGATTCCTCCCAACCCATGATGCTTGGGTCCTACTCTTCTCACCTTGACATCCCATTCTCTCTTATGCAGAAAATACCTACCCTCTGGTGAATTGAAACTCACCCTATGGCAATAACGGTCAACAAAGTCCTGGAAAGAGACCAACTAGTCCATTCCAAGAACGAAATCAAAGCCTTCCATCCCTAAGACATAGAGGTATAATAATAAGTAACACCCACTAACATCAAGAAAGAACTCCTTGAACTAACATACACTAGCCATACTAATCCCCTAAGAAAGTGTCTTACATCATAATATACTCATAAGTAAAGATAGAGAGCCTAAGGCTCTTTACAAGAACAATAGATATAGAACTATGAGAACCCCCTGTATCAAAAAGAGTAGAAGCTAAAACTGAGTCCACTAGAATCGTACCTCTAATCTTAGAGGGTCTGGTATCCTACTCTTACTAGGTCTGATCTACTACAAAAGTATGACCTATACCGTGGCCCTATGACCTTGTCAGACTACCCTGAGCTGGTCCACCATACTGTTGCTAAAACATATCATCTGGATACCATGACCACAACCTTCTCATCGGGATGAACAACCTAATGAACTCCAATTCCATGACTGATGAGAAACTGGTGGTTCTTCTCCTAAACATGATGTCATAACAGATCCCCTTTCACCCACTACTAGTGAGAACATCTGAAAAAAATGATGAATGTGGCCCATCTTGCCACAAGATCGGCACTTGACTGGGTCCCTTGGGCAATGTGGTCTCATATTCCTACTCTTCCAGCACTAGTAGCATACCACCTGGATACCTAAAGAAACATCATGTGAAAGATCCTTGTGGAACTTACTTCTATCTGTCAAAAGAGTACTATCCCTGGATGCTGAACCGCCTTTCCTTGTATCTCCCAAACCCCTTATATTGTGCATGGTAATCATCACCCATTTTACCATAGCAGTCACCAATGTTAGCCTGAAAACATTCACCTATGATCAGATGTCAGAACTGAGACCATCCTCAAATCCCCTAGCCAAATATAACTCATCACCTCCCGAAATAGGTGTGAAGCGCTGAAGCTCTGTAAAGAGAGAATAATAATCTATCATTGAAGGAGCACCCACCTCCAAGTGAATGAACTTATAGGATTGGTTATCCCTCAACATATTGGGTTAGATGTAATCATAGAAGGTATTATGAAAATCTTCCCAAACCATATCTCGATGGAATCCCACCTATAAGATAACATCCCACCATCTCATGGAGGAATCACGTAGCATGTAAGTTGCGAGCTTCATGCCACTATTAGGAGGCATCTCCAGATGACCGAAGATAGAAGGCCTGGCCTCCAACAATGACTCTATAGCCTGTGGTCCTCCATCCTCTGAAAAAGTGTGAGGATACTGCTATTGGAACACCTGTTTCAACTCTTCCATAGTTGGGGTAGGATGTGGTGCTCCCTGAAAAGTCTACATCATCCTCATAAATCCTTCACAGAATGGTGAATCGAAACATGTGTCTGGTATAACTATTGGTTCCAAGACAAGAAAAATGGGAGGATCTACTAGCAGCCCCTGATCTATAATTTCTGGTGTCTGATCAATGCCTTGTACCTGACATACAACCGGAGGACATCTTCGTGGCATTACCCAGCAAGGTCAAGTTCACACTTCAGTTCAAGATTATCAAGGATAGCAACTTAAAAGTGCATGTATGGAACAAGAGAAGGAAAACATTCAAGTTTTATGAAAGATGGATACATGGTATATAGAAACACTACACAACGTGTTCCCTTAATCTTTAACATGGGTGTGCACCCCTTCCAACCTGGTCGTGTAACACCCCATACACACAGTGTGTTCCTTATGAGACACAACGTGTACTTGAATTTTCCCTCCTTCACAGGTTCTTCTACATGTCTAGAACTGCACGGTTCTCTCCAGGTATAACACTACATGACATGTTCGCCCTTGAAACAACGTGTTTTACAAAGGATCCATCCACCAGTGTCATTAGTCACATGACTGGATACACGACCAATCACCACATAGCGTGTACAAATATACACGGTGTGTACCACACGAAATTCATCCACATGTGTCATTAGTCACATGGCTGGATACATGGTTTCTACAGCATGGCATGTAATTCCAGTACATGGCATGTTCTACCAAACATTTATTAACCTCGTGTCTCTGCTCACACAGTGAGGTTACTCGGTCAACAACTACATGACACATATATATGGTACACATCATGTACTTAATGAAAAGTTGTTTCCTCCAAAATAGAAGAACAAACGAAGTCTATTCATAACATCACACGTCGTGTTGTATGGATTTCCAAATAATAAGCCTCTAAAGCTTCTTCAGGACCATTAAAAACTTAAAATTTTGTCTAAGGAATGAAAAATTCTGACTCATGGGGGCCCATACTCCCCGCGAATCAAAATTTTTAATCCTTTCTCACATCATAACTTGACAAAATTCAATAAAATTACAAACATGATCCACCAAATTCCGATCCAAGAGGGTGCATAACACCTCAAGGACCAAATAATGGCATCCAACCAAATAAAAATTTACATACAACAATACCCTATAAAAAATAATAGGTATTCTATCATGAAATCTATCACAAAAACATGAATATGTAGCACGCCATCTATCATAACAACATGAAATCAGCAATTCATCCTAAATGGAATGATAGGAATGCATGACATGTGATCTCTAAAAAGTTCCTATATGATGCTTGAGATGGAATACCCTAATCTCATTAGGTGGCAACATAAATAGAACCACAAAGATATAAATCATAACAACACAAAACAAGTGAATCACCCAAGGTGAAATCAAATCAACTGTAACAATTTCAAAAACTAGAAAAATTGAAATATTCGAGGTAACTTGGTATTTCCCTATACATGGGTTAACTAATCTAAGGCACAACTTATTACCAACTACCTATTCCTTCCTATCCCAATATATAATCTCTAAATAATAAGGTAAAGAAGAAAAGAAAAAAAATCCTATGATACCACTTTGTAACATCTTGAATATGGGTGCCACCCAAAGGTGCCCCAAACCCGGTTCCCCACATAACCTCAAGAAAATTTCCTCAAATGCCAAAGGCTTTAGACTAGCAGTGTGGTCCAAGGTCTGATAATGGGGAAACTATGCCCTCATTAGCAGAGTATGCACAATGGAAGATAAATAATAAACAAAAACAGAAGCAGTAATACCATACAATAGATGTAAACTGTAGAAGACTGATAATAATGTAACAAATGGAGAATATACAAATGATGCATGTCACTTGTGTCTAGGAAAGCAACCAAACAGGTTAAAATGATGGAAATAAAATACTGAAACCAAAGTATAGAAAATCATTAAAATCCAACTGCATCTCAAGCCATAGCATGGTCAATTTCTCTCCACCTCCAACAACAATCTAATACCTAAGGAAGAAGGGTTCTTTCCCTTATCTACACCTATGCCCATATAATCTGTTGGGTCAAAAAACATGACCCAAATAGTGTGTGAGATGAATCTCAATAGGAAACCACAAAAATATCCATGCCTAACTAACAATGAATATATATAGCATGAAATATGCAGAAATAAAGCAATAAAATAGGAAGTACTCAAAAGTAACAAATCCTAATATTTTCAATTACATTAATTTAATATTAATTAATCATCCATTAAGTCATATAAACCTTGGGATCTAGACTATGCCTTGAATCCCCTATGTAATAGTAACAAAAGACATCTTAGAAGACCATATAAACAATCAAGTAAGATTGAGTCCAAGATTTTGATTTGGCTTGGAGGACTCGTTACCATCACTCGATTTCTCGTAAACAACCTTCTGGGAAAGCTCTCAAAGTCTAATCCACCTAGTCCAACATAACAACAAATCATTTAATAATGACCCTCTCGGTAGCTATCATGGTCAAACCCCTCTGGTCTAACATAGCACAAATCATTTACAAATTACCACCAGGGTTTCTCACATGATCAGTACCCCTTGGTCAACATAGAATTAATAAAATTATAAATGGACACCTGGGTAGCTCTCATGGTCTAAACCTATAGTTTGATGACCACCTGGAAGCTCTCACAGTCAATAACCCTTGGTCCACAAAACAGTAAAACATACATAAGTGACCCTACATCAGGAATCTCTCATAGTAAAATTCCCCTCTGTCAAACTTTCCCAATTCATATCACATGCATATCATATAATTAGTAACTTCATCCTAATAACACAAGACATGGAAAACAAGGAAATCCTAATAGGAATTCTAGACCAAACAACCATAATCAATCAAACTAGGGAATATACCCATGGGGTGTCCCATAACAAGGTACTTATCCTCATGCATAAAAAAAAACCCTTTATCAATTAATGAATCCATAATAGGTAAAAAAGGGTTTAATTCCAAAACACTCAATACCCCAAACTTGGTTATACAACACTTTTAGCATATATAATCTGAAGGTAATCAAAGAAAGGCACAAAAAACTTTACTTGATGTCCTACGACTAATACTCATGAACATTGGCCCTTGAATCGGCCTATAATGGCATAGATCTACAAAAATGTGAAAAAAATTCAACCTTGGATAACTCATGAGAGATGATGAATTTGGAAAAAAGGTTTTGGAGGTTGTGAGAACTCACTGAGGGGATTCCAGCGCACCCGATGACATCTCAATCAGAGGTTATATGGAGAATCAGGAGGGTTTTAAAGTCATCAGACATTCTATCACTCTACTGTATGAACCACGAGGAGAAGAAGATAGTTCTGGACATGATATGTGACCTCTCTTTGATATATCATTTAAAATAAAACTACATGGCGTATTCATTAAAGGTACACATCGTGCAGTATCATTAACAGGCCCATACCTTAAGTGGTCTTCCAGGTCACCTACACTGCCATGTACTCAGCCGTTATATGGCCAGTATTTGGCTGTATGTGGTACCTGAGTACAAAGCATGTACTCATAAGTACATGACTTGTATATAGAAAATCCCAATTTCTTCCTTTTTCCTCAAAAACAACCCAAAATTAAGATCCATACATGAAATGAAGATCTATGTTCTTACAACCTTAAATGAAAGGTTATAAATATATAAATTATAAAAATATATTAAAATTATAAGAATATTAATATTCCATATAATTTTAAATCATTACCAAGGTGCCAGTTCCAAAACCATTGAACCAAAACATTAGTGGAAAATGGAATAATTTTCATCAAAATATTGATTTTAAATAAAAAATGTTAATAAATAGAAATTGGAAATTATAAAGGAATATTATATTGAATGAGAATAAATAATATTATTCAGTTATATATTTATAATAAATCTGAATTTATTATAAAGGATCTTAATAATTCATACAAATAAATACAAGACCCGAGTTAAGGTTTTTTGTTGTATTATCATTTTGTTAATCCAAATTGTATATACTTGAATCTATTTTTGGAGAATTATTTGATCATTATCAATTAAAACCCATATTATTTCTTATCTTATGTTTATTTTTATATTTTTATATTTTAATTTCATTCTCCTCTCTATGATACTTAAAAAGATTGAGAAAATATTTTTGAGAAAAGTCAAACATTTTCCTCTTTAGTCGGTGAAATTTTTCTTCCATGTCCATGTTCCTTAAAATGGTTTCAACAATTTTATTTTATATGATAAAATTACTCTTTAAATTAATTTTAAACCATATTTAACATTATTTTAAAAGTATAAAAATGATTTTGAACAATGTTTTCCAAATATGTTATTTATGACTTTTTTCAAAAAAAGGAAATGAATTATTGTTTTAATGCCTACTATATGAATGTATTTTCCCACTCCTAAGAATTTTTTTACTTGAAATCTTAAATTAAAATATTACTTGGTTATTTTAGAAGAAAATATTGTCCTTTATATTCTATAATTTTGTTTAATGATACAAATGAAAACAAATATTTTCCCTTATTTTCAATGAAATGTTCAAATTCTCTTTATTCTATGTCAATATACTTTGATGGTTCTCATGAGTCATTTTGTATATTATCCATGTATTCCATCCATGTTATTATTATATATTACTTATTAATATAATATGATTAAATTATAATGAAACTCATTTTTTTTCAAGGGGTTCTGATATAATGAATTGATAAATGGTTTATAATATTATAGAAGATATATGTAAGGTTTTCATTATGTGATTGTTGATTACATTAAAGGAATAAAATTCATTGGGTAATAATTGACATATCATGTGATAATATGTAAGTGTATAGGGATTTAACACCTTCTAGGATAGAAAAGTAGTTGGGGAGTAAACCAAATCAACTATGGGACCTTTTCCACTATGTAATGATGGTGTAGTCCATGAGACTAGACAAATGAAATGATTTTCTATGATTATGATTATAACACACAAATAAAATGATATTACTCTATTATTATGATATTATTTCATGGTTCATGATTGATTAATGATGATTCCTCACTCTTATGGCTCATGCATTCTAAGATGGTAAAGCATTTTATCATGACTCGTGATATATGATATATGACTAATTGGGTATGAACAATGTATGTTATGATCATTATCTCATACCCAAATTCTTATTATATGTTTACATATGATCATTGATTGTTATATCCCATGTTTTCCCTTATTGAGAATCTAAACTCATCCTCTTTATGATTCCATTTCCCAAGGATATGATGTTTGGTTCTAAGTTGAATATGTCTATGAAGGATAATATGAGAGAAGATATTTCTGGGATATGTTGAAGATAGTTCATGAAAATAATTTTATTATTCATCTATTCTTTAAGGTAATTAAATATTCACTATCATCAGGCCTGTATTATTGTGCAATGTATTGAATATTCATCTAAAATGGTAGGACCAAAGGTTAGGGGATATGATTTAATCTCATTCTCATTAATAGAGACTATTTATACATGAATATATCATGACATAATAGTAATTAACTTATTAATTGGAGGGTTTCTATAGAAAAAAATATCACATAATTATTATATACATATGTGCATCATAATATCATATAATGTTCATTGATTCATTATATCTTAACTCATTTAAAAGATAAGGGATTCACAAAGATATCATCATCGTATAATAATAATCCATGAAGATAAATAACAATGATAGTTTCATTATATCATATCCCAATTTAAGTAAAATAAGTATCAGTGGATGTTGAAAAAGATGAAAAATACATTTAAAAGTGAATTCAAACATTTCATTGAAATAGTGTCAAATATCTTTTTATTCGATATATTTAAATCTAAAAATGTATCGAATATTGAAAAAATATTTTACTTAAAAAACATGGAAAATTAAAGATAATATTTAATGTAATGAATTTCCATTAAAGTGGGGAAATATATTTGTGTGAAAAATTTTAAAACAATTATTCTTCTCACATTTTTTTTGTAAAAAGTCTTGAACAATATATTTGGAAGGCATTGTAAAAAATTTATTTTTTATCTTTTCAAAAGAATGTCAAATATGGTTAAAAAGTAATTTATATAATCATTAGATCATATATTTTATCATTCTTGAAATTTTTTTAAGGAATATGGTCATGGAATAAAAATTTCACTGACCAAAGAGGAAAAATGGTCGACTTTTCTCAAAAACATTTTATTTACCATTTTAATTACCATAAATAAGAGACTGAAATGAAAACATGAAAACCTAAGAAATAAAAAATATAAGAAAATATATGAGTTTTAAGAGATAAATATCATATAATTGTCCTAAAAAAGACTTATATATAAACAATACCTTTTATAAAAATGAAATTGTAATATAAATACTTACCCCAAATCCTTTCTTTCATCATACACATTCCTAAAATCATGTATAATAAATTAATATTTATTAAAAATATATATCATAAAATTATTCATTATTTTTATTCAATATAATATTACATTATAATTTTTAATGTCACACCCACCATCTTTGAATTAATTATTTTATTAATTTTATTCACATCTGGTGGTTCTGGTTGAGACCCGATATAAAATTTTTGAGTGCTTATTTAAAAACACATGTTTTGGCCTTGACTGAATCCAGTGCACCATGGTTGAAGCCATGCAACCTCACCTGGGTCACCGCGTGACCTCGCCAGGATCACCGCTTGACTTTTCGATGTTCAATTAATGAAACAACATGAATTAAGAATGGTTTTAATAATAATAATAATATTAATATTAATGACACTTTAGAATATTATTATTATTATTATTATCATGGATAATAATTTAATTTAGAGTATTATTTTTATTATTATAATTCTATTAATTTGATTATTGTATATTTTATTATTTATTTTATTAAGTTTGTTATTATCTTATTATTATTATTGTTGTTGTTGTTATTATTTATTTCTTTTTTCTTTTTTCTTTTACTTGATTTTATTCTTTTTAAGGGTTTGTAGATCTCCCCCCTTACCCCCTTTTCCCATCATGCACAACCCTTCCCCATGAGTCCCCCGCGTCGTGCTGCCTTGCTCCACACCAGTCTGTCACGCGACCTTCCTCCATACTCACCAGCCTTGGGCTTCACCGTGGACTCTCTTCAGTTCGCCGCACCCCAGATCGGTGGCTCCCTCTCCCTTGCCAGCTTGCCACCCGACCTTCCTCCCCCCATGGAATTCCATCACACCACAACCTTGGCCAGTATCCGACCTCCTAACCAACTAGCACTACCTTCACCGGCCTCCTCACCAGATGACACCGCCCTCAGGATGTTCCCTGCTCCATCTCTATCCCACTCGCCCACGTCCCATTCCTTCCGGACGATGCCCTGCCTTCCCCGCTTGGAACCGTACACCTCTTATTCATACAAATATTTGGCGAGACCCCCCTCCTTCTATTTATCCTAACGAGTGCCCTCCACCTTGACGGAAAGACACAAACCGACCCCTACCTCCCTTGAAAAACCTACATGCATTTCCCCTTGGCTGCAGAACCTTTATCGGATGAATTTTCCCCGAACTAAGTACCTCCAAACTTCTCCAACATGTTCGGATAACCACTTATATCACCACCGTAGGTGAGTTATGTTTCAATTAGTTGTTTTTGCTTTTGGTATAGTTTCGAGTAGGAGTTTCATGTTGTTTTGGGAGTAAGTTGCAATGAGTTTGGTTCAATCTTAATGATTTTGTTGATATCATGTTTTAAGGTTCATTTTGACTTTTTGTGGTGCCTTTGATGAGAAATTGGAGTCATGCACCTAATTTTATGGAATTCCTTCACCTGAGGTTTGTGGTTCCACATTTAACCATTTTTGATGAATTAATTTTCTTCTTAAATTAATTCATCAAATTATTTAATTAGTCTGTTTGATGCGAATCAAGTTTTTAATTGATGTTGATATGTATATGTGATATAGGTGTGTTTTATGTCAAAATTCATGTTGAACTATTAATTATTAGTTTATAAATTATACAAATTTTGTTCTGGTTTAGTGTCAATTGGCATCGATCCATAGAGGAATTTTTTATTTTGTTTTTAGTATTTTGAGTCATGTGGCATATTCCGAAAATTGTTTCATAAATTTCTTGGTGAATTAGTTTGTTACTTTAATTTATTTATCACAATTGTTATGTAGTTTACATGCTGCGAAAGTGATTTTGACTGAGATTTGTTGTGCGTTTGTTTTGTTAGTTGAGTGTTTATGTGATGTTTATGTGTTTTGATATGAAAACCTACATTGAGCTATTTATTATTGTTCTCATGCTTGTTCATTTAGTTTGTTTGAATGTGAAAGAGATTCAACGTGTGTTTTGGGTGTGGTATCAATGTGTGTTTTGTGATAAAAGAGGTTCTGAGGGCGTTTTGGTGTTTAAAGTCATGCGACACATTTTTGAAATTGTTCAATAAATTTTCTTAGTTGTTGTATAAGTGTAAAATAGTTTTCTTTAAAATTTAAATTGGTTTAATTTATGGTGTAAGTGATGCAGGTTAAGTTCATAAAAGATTTTGGGTGTGCTCTTAATTTAAAATAGGGATTTTGATTGTGTTTTCATATGTAAAGCCCAATGACAATCTTTTAGAATTATCTTAGGAAAATTTTCAAAGGGTTTATCAAATTATATCCATGGTGGAAAGTTTTTTTGGACAAGTTTTGGGTGTGCATAATATTCCAAAATGTAATTTGGGTGTGAAAATGATGGTTCTGTGTGTGTAAGTATTCTGTTTGGATTTTCTATATAAATGTGACATGTGACATGATCTTGAATTTTAAAAGTGTAATTGATGGTGTAAATGGTATATTGTCATGTGTGGTGTTTTTACTGTCTTTTTTATGTGATGTTACAATATTATGATCTTGAAATTCTCTTGAGCACAAAGAGGGAATCTTGGGTAGCAAGGAAGGTGGACTAGACTAGTGGGCTAGTGATCCGAGGGTGGATTCGACCCTATTTCACATACCAAGATTGACGACTAAAACACTAACTAAACATATGATTGACTTAGGGTAGTGGTTTCTATGCCACATTTTCTGAGGGTTGTAGTTTATAAGCCACGTTTGCAGAGGGTTGTGGTTTCTAAGCCACCTTTCACTGAGACAATAAGATCTAGGGACCCATACTAGTTAACACCCATGAGGCCTCTCCCATATTTGATACTCCTTGTTTACTTTATGATTACCAGCATGGAAATTTGATTATCTTAAAAGTAAGTGTGCATGTGTGCTTTAATTTAAGTTGTTTTCTTTAAATTTTTTATCATTTAAAGCACATATCATTTAAAATTATTTTCATTATATATTTTTTAAGAATTTATTTCCCTTTTATCTATTTGACTAGAAAGATGTATTAATCATTTAAATGGTTATGCATGGAATATTCTCCCAGTGGAATCCTATTGCGCTCTTGGCTCACACCCTACATACACCTTTGTGTGTATATAGACCTTTTTCTTTGTTTGTCATAGGTTGAGGAATTGTGCTTAGTGACAGTGGTTCATGTTGTCGATGGGTTTTCCCGTGCAAGTCTGACGATGGTGGTTTGAGAACGTGGCTCCTCAGGTTGCATGAAGGTGTGGATAGATGTTTTAGTTTTCTTTTCTTTGTAGTCTTCTTAGAGTTTTGGGTGTAGTTGTAATCTTTAAGTTTGGTCCAATGTTAATTACTTATTTGGTTCTATTTTCTAGCTTTTGTTTATTTATCTTGTTAGTTTTTTTTTCTATCTCTTGTTTTAGGAAAATCATTCCCACATATTATTTTAATACCTGGACACTTGTGCTAGCCCATGGGGATCGAGAATTCCCTTTAGGTCATGTCATGAATTGGGTTGGGTGCCGGGTTATATGGAGACCTGACTTGGTTCGTGAAAAAATGGCATCAGAGTGGTTTTCTCTCTTGGGTTATGTTTCTTCAGGAATAATCATGGTAGACTAGAGTTAAGGTTATTGGGACTTGATGTCCTAGTTACGATCAAGGTGCCTAGCCAGCACAGATCATGGCAGGAGTCGAGTTACCAGGGAAATTTGAGGTTTTTCTGATTCTTTGGTCCTTATGGTTAATCTTGTCTTGTGGAAATGAAAAGGGGAGTGGGGTCAGTGGTACCAGTGAGCTCGTAGGGTCTAGAAAGCATGTGGAGCCGGGGATGCTATCCAAGAATACTCTCTATAGCGGTGGCGTGATTGGAATATGACTGCCAACCATATGTCCCGGTCACCCGGTGACACTAGTTTCCTTTTGAATTGTTCCTCATCTCTTTGTTTTCAATTTGTGGAAATATGGTTTTTTAAGTGAAAATGATTTGGTCTTGGAATTTTTTTTTAAATAAAGTGCTTTAAAAAAGAAAATGAGGTGTAAGGTTTGAAAAGTGTGGGTTGAATATTTTGGTTTTGAAAAATGGAAGGGTCTATTTTTTATCCTTTGTGATTTCATGAGAAACCACATGCATGGGTATATTTATAAAGAGAAATGGTTAATTTCACGAGTGGATGAGTTCTTAGATGGGCCTGAGGTTGGTGCCATTCTGGAATGGGAACATGCATGTGCAAGGCCCATGGGACACCATTGGTGTTTGCACAACCCACTAGCTTTGTTTATTTTCCAAAAATTGTTGTTAAAGGAATTGTTTTTGGTGTTTTAGTAACCGGTGATTGTGTGGTGTTTCCTTGTGTTTTGGAAAGGCTTGATATGAGGCGTTTCGAGTCGATAATACTTTTTGGATGATTTGTGTGTTGATTTTGATTTCTTATTGGTAAATTGGTTTGGAAGGATGTGGTTAGTGGTTTCTTTTGAAAAGTGCATTAGGAGACCCTTCAAGTGCCCCCCCTGCACGTTTAGTTTTTTCTTGTGGCATGTATTGACCATTGGAATAATTTTATTGAGTCCATAGTTTTATTTCATGACTAGTGTATGCCAACAAAATGATGTTAACATGCAATTGAGGTGAGGCCATGGGAAATTCACCATTGGCCGACCCTCTAGTTGATTAAAGTAAGGACTCTCTCTTTTTAGTGACAATACTTGGTCTATCCCTTTTTCCTTTTCAGTTAAGAGGATCATCCCGCATTGGGAGGGTGATGTGAGTGGGGTTGAATGAAAATTGGGTTTCCTTTAGTCATTTGATAATCAAGGGTTGATTTTGACATTCTTATGTTGAAATTACTATTTATAAATGGTGAAGGAGATGCCAGTGGGGATAGGTGAAAGTAGCCTGGAGTTGTCAGAACGGGCTACTATTCGAAATAAACTTTTTCCCTTCGTTGGTTTTGTTTAAGAAAGGGTCTGTGTTAGGCCACTAGTGTGGCAGACCCAGTCATATGGGGATGCTACGGTTGATTACAGGAATAATTTGTTGTTTAAGAATCAGTTTGAAGTTACTCTTCATATAATGTTTCTCTCAACAGTAATGGTCATGTTCAGTGATGATTTGCAGTGTCCTTTTCTAATTCAGTGTGGAAAAGGGTGATGCACATGCAAAATTTTAGCTCTTGTGTTGGTAAATGTTCCGTGTGGGAGAAGGTAAATGTCTGAGTGTGCATGTTTGATGGTGTTGTCTTGAATACAATATGGTTTCTTACAACACCAATAAAGAAGAATCTCCATTCGGGAGTCTTCAGTACCTTAATGCGAGGCAGGAGATGTTTTAAACATCAGGGCTTCAACCATAGGCCTTAGAGTGAAGTTGGTGTGTGGTCAGGAACCCCAGGAGTGTATGGGACCCCAAATTTATTTTTGTCATTAGTATTGAAGGCAAAGGGAATTTAAATCATTTCCTATAGCTGTTCCATTCAAAATGACCCATTTTGGTTCTTGAGGTTTCCTATAGCTACAAGGATTCGTGGTCATCTCGTACCTTAAATTCCTAGGGGTTGAATCCCACCGGGTGTAATCACTTTTATTGGTCCTTATGGGGTATTTTAGGTAAATCGGTCTCAAATTTGATTTGTACTCATCCAGATATGAAAAGATTTTGGTTTTTCTTATGCTGTGGTTTTGATGACCTGGTGGTTGGGCCCTGACCTCCCCACCCCTTGTGGTGGTGTGTTTGGTCACCGACGGTAAATTTTAAAAGTTATTTATCTTTTTTTAGTTTTAATTATGGGGAGACCCATAGATTTTCTCGCTCAAATGTCACTAGAATGAATCAGTGTTGGCCTTTTTCATAATGGTGGGGAGTCCACTTGTGCCTCCCCGTGTTGGTTTTTCCAGTCTCGTATCAGGCATTGGTAGGTTCCCAATGGTGGGGAGTCCCTTCAGGCTTTCCCCATGTTGTCCGTTTGGTTCTTCTCATAAATATGATTTGGTGGTAGGTTATCAGAGTGTTCCTTGGATGTGCTTGGTCTTGTTTGTTCCTTCAAGTCAAATGATGTGGTTTTCGTTCTATGGTGCTTGAGGTGTTTCAGTTTGTGAGGTTGGTTTCCATGGGTGTAGGAGTTCCTTTCCTTGATCATTAAATTGGAGGTGTTCTAGCTCTATGGGGCAGGTAACATGTAGCAGTAAGTTATTTTTATATGTTTCTTGAGGTTTTCATGTATGTAACTTTCTCTGAGGATGATTCATTTTCCTCTTTTCCCTTTCTTTTCATAGGAATCCTCTTTGAACATCGAGGGGGTATCAATTGCTTCTTTGGGGTTCAGTCTTGTTTTGGAATTTCAAGGGAGGAAATCATTAAGGTGGAGAGAATTTTCACATCTGCTGTATTTGAATTAATTATTTTATTAATTTTCTTAACATCGGGTGGTTCAGGTTGTGACCCAACATAAAATTTCTGAGTAATTATTTTTTAAAGCGTGTTTTGGCCTTGAACGCATCTAGCACACCACGGTCGAAGTCGTGTGGCCTCACCTAGGTCACCACGCAACCTCTCCCGGATCACTGCATGCCTTTTCAATGTTCAATTAATGAAATAAAATGAATTAATAATGATTTTAATAACAACAATAATAATATTAATGTCACTTGATAATATTATTATTACTATCCTGGATAATAATTTAATTGAAAGTATTATTTTTATTATTAATTTTTTTAAAGTTGATTATTGTATAGTTTACTATTTAGTTTAATAATTTTGTTACTATCTTATTATTATTATTATTGTTATTATTATTATTTATTTATTTATTTCATTTTTTTGGTTGTTTTTATTTTTTTCCTTTGGGTTTTCAGATCTCCCCCCTTACCCCCCTTTTCCCGTCGCACCCAACCCTTACCCTTGAGTCCTCCATGTCGCGCTGCCCTGCTCTACACCAGTCCTTCATGTGACCATTCTCCATCCTCACTAGCATTGAATTCCCACCCTAACCTCTATTCGGTCTGTCACACCCCAACTCAGCAGCTCCCTCTGCCTTTCCAGCTCACCGCTCGACCTTCCTCCTTCCATGGAATTCCATTGCGCCACACCCTTAGCAAGATTCTGGACTCCTCACCAAATGGTACCACCATCACCGACCTCCTCACCAGCCGACACCACCCTCATACTACACCCTGATCCCTCTCTAACCCACTCTCCTGCCTCCCATTCCTTCCGGTTGACACCATTCCTTCCCCGCTCAGACCCGACCACCTCCTATTTGACCAAACATTTAGCGGGACCCCCTTCTTACATTTTCCCGGACAGGTGCCCTCCACCTCGACAGACAACTGCACACCGACCCCTACCTCCATCAAAAAACCTTCATGCACATCCCCTTGGCTATGCAACCCTTCTCAGACATATTTTTACAGTGTGGCGTACCACCTCACTACTCCAACGTGGTTGGATAGCCTCCTATATCTTCATCGCATATGCATTCTGTTTCAATTAGTTTTTCTTCTTTTTGGTAGAGTTGTAGGTACGAATTTCAAGTTGTTTGGGGTGAAAGTTGCGCTGAATTTGGTTCAATCTTAGTTATATTTTCGATATCTTATTTTGAGGTTCATTATAATTTTTTGGGGTGTGTTTGATGAGTAATTGGAGTCACACAACAAATTTTATGGAATTCCTTCACCCGAGGTAGGTAGTTCCATGTTTATCTGTTTTTTGATGATTTAATTTTCTTCTTAAATTAATTTAGCATATTATTGAATTAGTTTGTTTGATGCGAATCAAGATTTTAATTGAAGTTGATATGTATATGTGATATAGGTGTGTTTTATGTGAAAATTCACATTGAATAGTTTATTAGTAGTTAATAAATTATACAAACCGTGTTCTGGTTTAGTTTCAATTTTCATCGAGTCCTATAGGACTTTTTTATTGCTTTTTTAGTTTTTTTTGAGTCATGTAGAATATTCCGAAAATTGTTTCATAAATTTTCTCATGAATTATTTTTTTAATGTAATTAATTTAGCAAAATGTTTAAGTATTTTACATGCTGCGAAAGTGATTTTGGTTGACTTTTTTTTTGCATTTGTTTTTTTAGTAGAGTGTTTATATGATGTTAATGTGTTTTGTTGTGAAAAAACATATTGAGCTATTTTTCAGTGTTCTCATGATTGTGCATTTAATTTTTTTTAATGTGAAAGAGTTGTAGTGTGTGTTTTGGGTGTGGCATCAAAGTTCATTTTTTCATAAAAGAGGTTCTGAGGGTCTTTTGGTGTTTAAAGTCAGGCGACACATTTTTGAAATTATTTAATAAATTTTCTAGGTAGTTTTCTAAGTGTAAAACTATTTTCCTTAAAATTTCAAGTGGTTTAATTGATAGTGTATGTGATGTAGGTTATGTTCTAAAAATATTTTGGGTGTACACAAAATTCAATATAGGGATTTTGAGTGTCTTTTTCTGTGTAAAGCCTGGTGATACTCTTTTAGAAATGTCTTATGATTTTTTTAAAAGGGTCTATAAAATTATATAAATGGTTAAAAACTTGCATGGAAAAGGTTTTGGTGTGATTAATATTCCAAAATGGAATTTGGGTGTGAAAATGATGGTTCTGTTTGGGTAAGTACACTTTTTGGCTTTTATGCATAAATGTGACATGTGACATGATATTGAATTTTAAAAGTGGAATTGAAGTTGTAAATGGTATCTTGTCATGAATGGTGTTTTTCTTGGCTTGTTTATGTGATGTGAACCTGTTATAATCTTGAAATTTTCTTGAGCACAAAGCGGGAAGCCTGGGTATCTAGGAAGGTGGACTAGACTAGTGGTCTAGTGATCCGAGGGTGGATTCGGCCCTGTTTCACTTAGCAGGATTAATGATTGCAACACTAACTAAACACATTATTGACTAAGGTTCATGGTTTCTAAGCCACATTTTCTGAGGGTCGTGGTTTATAAGCCACTTTTGTTGAGGTTTGTGGTTTCTAAGCCACATTTTAGTGAGACACGAAGATCTTGGGACCCATGCTAGCTAACACCCTTGAGGCCTCTCCCATATTTGGTGCTCCTTATTTACTTTATGATTATCGGAATGAAACTTTGATTATCTTAAAAGTAAGTGTTCATGTATGATTTAATTTATGTTGTTGTATTTAAATTTTATTTCATTTAAAGCACCTGTCATTAAATTTTTTCATTAAATAATGATCAAGCATTTATTTCCGTTTTATTTATTTGACTGAAAAATGTATTTGTCATTTAAATGGTTATATGTGGAATCTTCTCCTAGTGGAATTCTACTAGGATATTTTACCACACCCTAAATACTCCTTTGGGTGTATGTAGACCTTTTTATTTGTGTGCCATAGGTTGAGGCATTGTGGTTAGTGATAGTGGTTTAGGTTGTTGATGGTTTTTCCTATATAGGTCTGACGATGGTGGTTTGAGAATGTGGCTCATCATGTTGTATGAAGGTGAATATAGATGTGTTAGTTTTCTTTTGTTTGCATTATTCTTAGAGTTTTGGGTGTATTTGTAAACTTTAATTTTGTTCTAATGTTATGTACTTGTTTGGTTCTATTTTCTAACATTTTTTATTTATCTTGATAGTTTTTTTCCTGTCTCTTGTTTCAGGAAAATTGTTCCCACATATTATTTTGATACTTGGGCACTTGTTCCAGCCCGTGGGGATCGAGAATGACCTTCGAGCCATGTCACAGATCGGGTTGGGTTCTGGGTCAGATGGCGACCCAGCGTGGTTCATGACATTTATTTACTCATTTAATAAATTTTTTCATTAAAATCATCATTTGGGTGAAAAATTGTCTGTTTTCCATAAATATTTTTGTTCATCAGTTTTAGTCCTTGAATGTTTGTTATGGATTCATCATAACCATGATATTTATCATGTTATAAGGATAATATTTATTAAATATATACAGTTTTTTAACCATTCATATAAGGTGGTAATGAAAAATGAATTACATCACTTCATGGAGACAATAGTCTGTACGTACGCACGAGTGATGTTTTAATTTTTCAATGAATAAAAATAAGTAAATATAAATTATAATATATATTTATAGAATCATAAAATTATCATAAATATAATACATATTCATTAAAACCACACATATGACCATCCATGTATTTCATACGTGAAAAACAAATTACATCTCCTTTTGGAGGTGGAAGTCCACACACATACATGAATTATGTTAACATTTCCCATAGGATTAAAAGAAGAAAAAATAGATATACCATTAACATAAAATTATCTATGTATATATATATTATCATGTTAATATGGTTCAAGAATATTTGTATTAGGTATAAGAAAAAATAAAAATAAAAGTTTTTGGTGTTGAAAAATACCTCTTCCTTGAGATACCTCCTTTGTATATCTTCTTAAGGACCCTTGTGTTAGTCTTTCAAGAATACCAAAACTCTAGAAAATGGATATAGAATTTGAAAACAGAGCCTAGAATGATATTTTTTATTATTTATATTACTCAAATATTTTCAAATAAGTGACATGATATGATTTCTATTTATAATTGAGGTTGCTGGAATGCTTATAAATACAAAAAACATTAAAATATAATAAAGTGATATTCAAGTGGAAGTGATACAAAATAGAAACTGATTTGAAGATAAGATGAGATAAATTATAAATAACCTAAAATAATCATATTTATACAAGTTTACTAGATATTCTAAACCTTATATTTTATTCTAACAAAATTGTCAACCATTTATATCCTTAATAAGGTTGAAATTTTTTTACAGTATTTATTATTTAGTTTGACAAAAATGATGGCCAAATTTTTAAAAAATTTGTAATTTTTTATCCAAAATATGAAAATACTTTTTTAAAATTGATTTCCTATAAGTGTTATAAATTAATATTAAAATAATAAATAAAAAAAACATTTTTAGAAAAATATAATTTTAAGTAAAAATAACAATTTATTATTATTATCTACCAAGTAATAACCATTAAATTATTATTAAAATATTTTATTTAATATATTATATAGAATATTTCATTAATATAAATATTAAATAGTGATTAATTTAATTTATTAAGATAAGAAAAACACTAAATTCCAAAAAATCATTTCTTCTAAAAACTTATCTTCTTTTACTTTAAAATGATATTATTTTTATTTCTAACCAATTGATAAGAAATTAATTAATTTACTACATGTGTAAAAAATAATTTTTCCTAATTTATGTTATCATATTTATACCCATAATTATAATGGAAAGGTGATAACTATCACAATTAATATTAATATTCCAATAGTATATCAAAGATCATCCAAACTCAGTTTTGTGTGTAAAGTAATCTATCAAAGACATAAAACATATTTAAATTAAAATATATCATAAATTCCTAGGGTGATACATTATATTCCCTTATAAAAAGTTTTCCTTAAAAATTATTTCACATTGATACAAAAAACATTGGATACTTATTCCTCCTCACATCCTTGGGTCCTCACATAACTTCCTTAAATTTATGGTTTCACTAAAAAATTGACCAGGTGAGTGGTCTTGTTCAGAATCATTTTCTATCTCTGATCTAGAATCTCCCATAATAATTCCTTATAAGAGATATCATGATCTAGTGTTACAACCTCATAGTGAATTTCATGTGAAGTATTAGGTTTGTACTTCCTCAAGAGAGATACATGGACCACATCATGTAGTTGAGAGAGATTTAGGGGAAGCACCAAGAGACATGAAATCATCCCAATATGGTAAATAATTTTAAAGGGACTGATATATCTAGGGATAAAATTTAACTCCTTTAAAAATTTCATAACCTTCTTGAAAGGTAATATTCATATGAATACCTTATCACTAACATAAAATTCTTTATCTCACAGACAATTGTTAGTGTAACATTTCTGTCAATTTAATGCTAACTTGATGTGATACTAAATGGATCTAACCTTATCATCCATTTTCTTATCTAGATTAGTTCCCAATATATTTCATTCTATAGATTCATCCTAGTAAATTTATTTTCTTCACTTCATGCAATAGAGGGATACATAAATAGACATATGAATTCTTAAGTGAAAGATATTGTTATAAGAAAACATATTAGAGAATTTTGATGATCCCAACCACCTTTTAAATACTCAGGACATGCTCTCAACATATATTCTATGATTTTAATTGTAATATCTAGTTGAAAATCTATATTAAAATGATTTGGAGTGAAAAATTTCGTCTCTATATTAAAATTATAGTGAATAATTATCAAAAAAATTAAAGAAAACCTTATATCTTGATCAGATTTGATTAAGAGAGATACTCTATACAAACTTACAACTTCATTAATGTATAACCTAGTGTGATTATCAAGAGAGAAATATTATCTAATAAAATGAAATATGATTATTTTTTAAAGTGATAAACATAAACCCAAATTAGATTATATCATTCAGATGTCTTCTGGAGTCCCTGATGTAATGTCCCAGAGTTTAATATAGCTATAGATTCCTTTATTTTTAGGTAATCCCTTGTTAAGGTTGTCTTTTAGATTATACTGGGTAACCGTGACTTGAGTTTAATATGCTTTCTTTTTGGAATAATATTTATTGGGGTTTGAGGATGTTTGAAAAAAAATTGATGATGTGAATTCAAATCATGATGTTAATTTCCCTATCTAGACCCCAGGAGTTTTTATAGGGAGTGAATTAAATACATAATGGGAATTCAATTCACTATATGAATTTTCCTGGCTAGATCCCATGAATTTTTTATAGGGTTTGAATGTAGTACATTCCATGAATTAATTTCATGATGTGAAATGGTCTAGAAAGACCCTTTACATGCAATGATGTTTTTTTCTAGAGGGGGAAACCCTGAGGAATTCAATATGTGAATTATATTCACTACATGAGTATGTTGTGGCCAGTCTCATGATGTGAATTGGTTTTTACTAGAGAGTTAAAAACCTATGGAATTAATAGCATGAATTCCCTTCACATTGTGAATCTATCATAAACCCTTTTTAAAGGGGAAAAACCCATCCTTTTGGAGGAACCACTCTTTTTTCTCCTGCAACAACCACACACAGGTTCCCCTTTTCTCCCCTAACCATGTTCCCTTAGTTATTCTTTACCTAGGCTATGGTCTAGCCACTTTTCATCTTGTTTATTATCCATCACTAAGAGCCTTGATCTATAGTCTTCTTTTCATGGTTTATCTCCCCTTCTTCGGTGCTATTTCAGTGTGAGATAATATGCTCTATTTTTAGGTCATATTTTGGTTCTTCCATTTTATTCCATTCTAACTAAACTCAAAGGTCAAAAAAAGATGAGTAGTCATCTAAAACCTATGGTAGGTGGTCTAGTTCATTTCCCTTAATGCATCATTGTATTTATCATGTTCATTGTGCAATATTCTAGAATCTGCTAGTGATTCCTAGTAAATATATAATAAATTAAATAAAATTATAATCCCTTTTTAATATAGACCTAGAATCCCACAAATTAAATTCATAGGGTGACCACCCCAAGATGTTCCTTATCAAAGGGAGTTCCTTCCTCAATGGTCTAAGAGCTTCCGGACTTGAATTTATTTGAACCACCAATAGTGATGTGTGAAATCCCCCTTGTAATGTTATACTGATTTTCTTAAATGGTATGATTTTTCCAGTTAGCTAAACCCATACCCTTACATCAGGTTGAGTTAAATACACGAGTCCTGATATAAGGATGAATTGGATTGGGTAATCAATCTATATACATTAAAATTTGTAAATGATTCTCAATGTGATGAGAGCGATACTTAGTTTCTTTTATAAAATGCATTAGATAGGCTATCTGAGTAGATTCCTTATGTACTTTACCCTAGAGAGATACCTAGTTTCCTAGTGTATTACCTTGTATAGGATTAGTGGGAGATGTCTCTATACCATGAAATGATAGATATGTGGTTCCCTATAAATAATACCATGGATGGGATCCGAGTGTTATACCATTAGACCATATTGAGAGTGATACTTGGGTCCACCCCATATATCAATATAGATAGTCTCTTACGGTGATTGAATCTTATAGTACCCCTAGAGATATACCTAGGTTCCTCTTCAAGGATCATATTAGAATGGACCAAGATTCCTCTTTACTAAGAATAACAGATTCATTTTTATTAAGTTTAAGGATTTGTCCTCCAATCCAAAGAAAATTCTTGGGTTCCTTCCATGATTACACTTGTATTTATGATGCCCTAGTTATGTTTCCATACATATATGTCAGTAGAATTATATATATATATATATATATAAATGTTCTCTTATATACCATATCTGTATAGGTTGAATTTTTTTTCAGAGATATCTGGCTTAGGGAGAAGCATGTTGTATTGGTTGGGTAACCAATGAGAAACCCAGACCGATGTGTTTTATTTATTTATTATTATATAATTAGTTTTACATAAAAACTTATCATTTTTAAAGAATATAATGGAGAGTTATAGAAACCATTATTGGTGGCTTATTGAGTATATATCACACCCTTTTACGACTACCTATGGTACCTAAAAAAAATTCATGATTGCAGACATAGAAAAAGGGAACCAATTATATTCCAATGTTTTACTTTTAGTGCTAGGATGGATTATGGGAGCAATGGACCCAGACTCTGCTCTTGATACTAGTTGAGGAATCTTTTGGTCCTTTTTTTCTTTTCATTTAGAATTTTTTTTATGAATGTATACCTATATACTATGTGCTTCCCTTTATATATAGCATCACATAATGATCATTTTTTATATCTAATATTTTTTAAATATTTTGACTGTTTATTATCTGGATGATTTATTATTCAACTATTGGTTATTTATTATTGTTTTTTATCTTTATCATTATTATTTAACACTATGATACACTTTGAACAAGAGGGAATAGTCTCCTCAGATATACACCATAGGCCCTAGCTACAAGTCATCATCCTCTATCATATGAGGAGGAGTGATTTAGGTCATGTGGACAACTAGTTCAGGGAACCTCTTAGTGGATTCCGGGTCGGGACACTACAAAGTGGTATCAGAGGATAATTTTTACCTTTTTTCTTTATATGTGGGTAATAGGCAGGATACTAGGAACATGTAAAAGTTTGGTAATGAGCCTATGACTGGGAGTAACTATACCATGTACTGGGGAAACCTAAATTTCTTAGGATGAGATATTATTGATATTGGTTTGTGCTGGTTACAGTTGTACTTATTTTACAATTAGGTGACACACATGTTTTGTTTCATTGTTATTGATATTAATATTATGTAATTATTATTCCTTGGCATAGTTTGTAAATTTTGTAACATATAATCCATCATTATAGGAACCTGAGGATTAACATGTCATGTATTATTCCATTCTATATAGGTATATCTTATATCATGCATTGCCAATATTTACTATGATGGTTGAGAGTGCCTTGATTATTATATATGTAAATGGGATAATGTTTATTTCATAGATAAATAATTATATTAATTAACATGTATGAATTAATAAAAAGTCATTTTCCCTTATATATTGACAAATACACCTTAATTAACCAATTATATCATGTTTGAGACATGAAAAACTTATATGGGCTGCAATGTTAGATGATTTTGAATAAATGAATTCTTATTGAAATTTATGAGGCATTTAATTCTTTAAATTAGTAATTAGAATTAATTTAATAAAATCATTTTACATGACCCTATATATCTTGATACCAGATGCAAGGGTTCATGTCATAGTTACATGATGTACCAATTAGAATTTATAGAGTATGAGCCATTATAAATTGGGGATGTTGATGCATCTACCTATAATATGATATCCATATGCATATAAATGAGAACATAATTAAATATATTTAAAAATTTAAATTAAATGGTTACTATTGAATAGGGATTCTAATTTCAGAGTACATGGCGTTTTCCAATATACTTTGAAATTGAAACTCCATATACTAGAACATCTATGGTGTTATATAAGACCTTAAACCTGACCCAACCTTATCATTGGAAAGTAGGTAGTGTCTCTTATTGATTTTGTGACCCTTTATATCACATATACCTAGATTTAACTGTTGGTATAGAGGTGTGACTAATTTATAGGAAGGATTTGTGTCATTTATTTTTATTTTATCATTGATTATATATATTGTTAAATCTTATATGAGGAATTTTTATTCAATTTAAAGCTATTACACCATGAAGTCCTCGAGTCATGTGTAGGGATGGTAGAGACGACCATGATATGGAGGCGGTGGGCCCTAATCCACTAATATTACCACATATAGTGCCAATAGAGGCACCTCCCATTCTTCCTACACTTAACACCGATTCTCAATTTCAAGATAGCTTCTTTCACTTAATGTAGTTTGTATAGGGAGCATCATGAATTTCCCATACTATGGTAGAGTTGATGTTGTAATTACAATAATATCACCCCCACCTTATCAAGGTATGTCTATACATAGGCTGATGAGTTAGGGATGGAGGCTATTTTATCGATCATTGAGCATTTGGAGATGAATCTAGATTAGAGAGTCAATATTTCTACCTTTATGATTTATGAAATTGCTAAGAGTATGTGGGATATCATCTCTTAGGATGATCATTATCAGGGCATGGTCTCGGAAGAAATCCAAAAAGAATTCCATGACAACATATTCCCATAAAAGTTGAAATCATATTTTGATAGAGATTTTATGGACCTACAACAGAGTTCTCTGCCCGTGATGTAGTATTTCCAACATTTTAAGGAGATTTAGATATTTTCACTATTGGTACTAGGAAAACGAATCCATGAATGGACCAAATGATGAATAACCTGATCCTAATGTGTATCTCATTTCAAAAACATCGATTTGAATGGTTGTAGATCCCTAATGGATTTATGGATCATAATTTATGGTTGTTCGAAGTCAGAATGCTGAAAATGATCATCCATGGTGATTTTGTGGAAACGTATAGATTTATGCAAATCATTAGAAAAGGTTCATGCAATTCCTTCATGGTCATGGGATAATGTTGGGTGTGAAATAAAATGAGAATTTACATGGAGGAACCTCAGTCCGAATATGCGCCCAAGTCCCATACATGTAGGAAAGTATATTTGCATTTAAAAAATGGAATCTTGCATGAAAATACTTCATGAATCCATAATTTTGTGTGCTAAAAGAAAATTCAAATTTATAAGTTCCACAAAAAATAAATCATTATTCTAGAGACAAAGGAATTTTTGTGCAAATCCATATAATTATGCACCATCACCCAATGTTTTGTGACACAGTTAAAGTGGTGAGGAACATGTTAGTTGCATGAAAAAGAAAAATACTATGTGATAAATGGATGAATTTGTGTGACACGGTGAATATTAATATAGATATTTCATCCACCACTCATTCATGGAGGTGAAATTTGGGAAGATCTCTCACACATGAAACACTGAGTTGCACTCACTATGAAAACCCCCAAGTCCCAAAGTTGTGCATGATTTCCTAGGTGATACCACTCAAGTAGAGAGATTTTTATAAGATGTTTTCAAAAAACTGTTTCCACTAGAAACACATTTTTTCACAAAGTCCCATCTTTCACACCTCTATATTTTAATGAAACTCTAAATCTGTGTGACATGGGGTTTCCAAAATCATGTGAATAGGCCATGAATTTTTTAAAATCCTTGTTTTGCACAATAATTTCAAATTTAACACACATGTTCCAACTTTCATGTAAAACTTCATAGTTTCTCACAATAGTATCAACTTGTGTACAATACTTCATAGTTGTGTATAAAAACGTTCATACATGCACCCGCTGGTCCATATCTTGGAGGCTGCACCCCCATACCCCATTCAGGATCAATGCCAAGATGTGGTCCTGGGCCTTTGGCTTGATCCCTTCACTACCATCACTGACCCCCATGAAAAATGTAGTATCTCACCACAAAATTTTTGGGTTGGGTCAACAAAATTTTGGGGTTTTCCCTTAGGTGGCCCCAATGTCCACCCCTGTAATACCATGATTCAAGATACTCCTCTAAACTCCTTGAAATTATTTGAGTTGACCTACTACTCTCAGTCCCTTTCCCATGTCACGAGTTGAGATTCTCATCTTGGATTTCTCAAGTACATTGAGTCATTCAATTCTTCAAGAAACTCTTGAAACCCCATCACCAGACTCCCATGGTAGGTCAAACCAAAGAGGTTCTCTCTTATGTAAGTCCCCACACGACCCATTTATATGTATCTTCCACATAGTAGTCCTAAATGCATGACATTAAACTGAAACACACCCTATATGGAATGTATACTATGCCTCATCTAATAAACAAAAGATGAATTATGTACCTAGCATAAGATGCCTCATGCCATTATCATGAGAATACATTCCATTAGTCATCACTAGGTGATGTTAAACTATAGTATATCCTATCATTAAAGAATAATATTCCTTATGTGTCACGAATAAGATGCCTAATGAAATGAAAATGAGAAGAAATTTCTTATTCCTCACTACGCTACTTTAAACTATATAATACTCTATATGGAAAATAAAGGGTTCCCCATCTACTAAAAACAAGAAGCTTTATGCATCATGTGTAATATTCCCTATCAAGATGAAATCCCCCTTAGTCCTCACTACATGACTTTAAACTGTCACATACTATATATGTCAAGAATAAGATTCCTCTTGTGATAAACATGAGATGACTTATGCATTAAGAATACATTTCCTCAGGCCATGATCACGAGACAACCAAAAAATAACGACCATGGGCTTCCTCATATGTTGTATGACCCAATAATATCCCCCAACCCATTAACAGGTCAATACTCCCTCATGGTATAATCCAGGTTGATTGATGGGAATCTTTCTTGAATAATACCCAGACAATAAATCCTTACACATGATGTCAAACAATAATATTACCACATGCAATGAACATGGGATTTCCTCAAGACCTGAAATAAGGAATACATGATGAGAAGATCAGTTTATAATCCCCACACACTAAGTCATTACAAATGACATTAAACTGTAATATTACCTCATGAAATGAACACTGAATTCCATCATGAGCTAACACGATGAAGGAACCTAGGTATCTCCAACTCATAAGAACCATTCACATCACTTCTACTCTATAGAATCTCCTATGTATCTTCCTCATGTAACCCCAATTCACATCATTATAGCTCCATAGTAGAACCCAAGCATCGCCCACATTTAATCCCCTTTCACATCATTGATGCACCATATAATCACCCAAGAATATCCCATGCATAATACCCATTCACATCATTATTTCTTCATAGCAGCAACCAGGAAACTCCCATGATTAACCCCCAATCACATAATTGTTTCTCCATAGTAGCACCCAAGAAGGTCCCACACGTAAGCCCCATTTACATCATTTTTTCTTCATATAATCACCCATAAAACACCCACATGTAATCCCCATTCACATAATTTATTCTCTATATAATCACCCTAGAAGATCCCACACGTAATCCCCATTCACATCATTTATTCTCTAAAGAAGCATCTAGGAATGTCCCACTCATAAGACCCAACCACATCATTTTTGATCCTAGCATCACTATGGTGGATTATATGCATAATCCCAACACCATTAAAACCAATTAAAATTATATTATGATGGGAATCTTACTTAGATAATCCCCACACCATCCCTCATTGATGCTCCCTTTGTGACATGACCATCTTTTCTACAAGACATTAAACTGAATAGACTGTTCATGTCACATGACCTTAAACTATGGTATCAAACTATATGATCTTTAATCTATATCTTATAAACATGTTATATAGGATGTTTCCCTAAGGTTCAATCCTGACATTGGTAAACTCATGGCATTCCCTCTAAGGGATACACCTCCCGAATCCACCTCTTTGGGGAATTCAAATCCATTAGTAAATGTAGGTGCTCGATTCTAGGGACACAACACTCTAATCCGCCTCCACAAGGTTTTCAGATCCCTTGTTAAACTTATGTGCTCCCTTCTGGGGATACACCTCCCAAATCCACCTACAAAATGGGTTTTGATCCATCAGTAAACTTATTTTCTTCCTCCTAGGGATACACCTCCTCAATCTTCTTCCACAAGCTATTCTAATCCATTGGTAAACTAAGGTTATCCCTCATAGTGATGCACATCCTAGATCCACCTCCATAGGGCATTTAGATCCATTGGTAAACTATCCAGGTGATCCCTTATAGGGATGCACCTCCCAGACCTACCTCAATGAGAAATTTGGATCCATTACTAAACTATCCAGGTGTTCCCACCTAGGGAAACACCTCTTGGATTCACCAAGAAAATGTGTTTTGATCCATTGTTAGATATATGATCTCCCTTATAGGGATGAACCTCCGTGATTTTCCTCCATGGGGAATTTAGATTCATTGGTAAACTATCTAGGTGCTCTATCATAGGTTCACACCTCCCAAATCTACCTCTATGCGGAATTTTTATCTATTTGTAAACTATCCAGGTAGTCCCTCCTAGGGACACAACTCATAAATACACCTCCAAGAGTCATTTTGATCCATTGGTAAACTATTCATGTTCTTCATCAAAGATAATAACCTCTCAGATATGCCTCTATGAGGCATTATGATATATTAGTAAACTTTAGTGATCACTTCTAGGGATGCACCTCCTGGATCCACCTCCATGGGGTGTTCAGATCCATTGGTAAACTATCCAGGTCCTCCCTCCAAGGGATGAACTCCAATGGGAGTTCAGATCCCTTAGTAAGCATAGTTCCATCCTCCTAGGGATATACCTCCCATTTCCACCTCCACAAGGCATTCTAATCTATTAGTTAACTTAGCTTCTCTCTCCTTGGTATGAACCTCCTAGATCATCCTGCATAGGGAATTCATATCCATTATTAAGCTATCTAGGTGCTCCCTCATAGGGATTCACCTTCTAGATCCACCTATATGGGGTGTTTAGATCCATTGTTAAACCATCTAGTTTATATCTCATAGGGACCCACCTCCCTGATCTTCATCCATGGGGAATTCTAATCAACCAAACTTATCTCCACATGATGTTGAATGCATGCCACAATCCCTCTCAACCAAACATTCTGACCCATATCAGAAATATGTTAAACTCGTGACCTGATGTATAATACCTACCCAATATTGTAAACTTGGGATTCCTTAGGAAAAAATCCCTGGAATGCATATTCCCATGGTGTTAACTATCTCATGGATAACATAGGATTCCATAGGTTCCACACCGAAGATTCCTCACATGAGATGCCTCCAAATTAGAAAGGTGAAGACCAACCCTAGCATCGAATACCATGTGATTGACATAGGATTCCTTGGATCACATGTCTAAGATGCCTCATGTGATATTCCCTTCAAATAGGAACTTCATATAGGTTACCAACAAACCCATAATCAATATATTTCCAAAAATTCCTGACATTAACTTTTTCTTTGACGAAAGGTTGCTACCCTGTTGAGATGGAAGAAACAAAATTAACCGCTGTATACCTCTAGATGGAACCCAAAACAAATTTCATGAACACGACCCAAATCTATGAGGGAGAACAAGCTTAGGCAACGAGCTCCATGGTGGAATACATGGAAGGAGGAATCAACATCCCATCATACCATTTCTATCAAGGAGACAACACCACCCAAAATGGTGAAAGGGTCCACTTACCATTGGAAAGAGGGAATGAAGGTCATGAAATGCGAATCACTACAACTATGCATGCCTTGGATGTGAAAGCATCAGAAACATGCACTAACACTGAAAGATGATTAGTTGAAAACTGGGAGATGGTTTGAGGATGGAAATGTGTATTCCATATGATCATAAGTGAATGTATTTTGGTTGACCACTATATCAAATATAGTGAACTAAGACCTCATCGTTGAGTGGAACCTAAGTGAATCTGGTAGTGTGAGTCAGGGTGATTCATCTTTGAGGTAGGGATGCAGTTCGTCTAGAGATAGGAAACATGACTTCAGGTCAACATGTAGTGGGAGAATGATTGGATAACACGTAAATATAGTTATGTGACGTCTCACCAGTGTGGTTAGGTAGTCCATAATAAGTCCCAATGTAATGGGACCCAATCGAGTGTCATGATTACAGCAGGATGGGTCACATTCAACATTTTTACAAACCATACCTCTAGTTCCTAGTGGGAAGGGATCTATACCAACACCATATTTGGGTATCAGATCAGTAGCCATATTTCAGGAAGGGATAAGGTCTACTACTAGCCTATTAGGCCAAGGAGGTTGACCAAGATGAGGTATCTATATTTTAGATGTACAAAACTTACAGAGTGGACCTACCTAGGTTATTTATGTTACATATCAGGGTTGTAGAGTTGGATATATCTCTATAGTGAAACCTAATCTTGAGGAGAAGATTCTAGGGTTTTCTACCATTCAAAGTACACTTCTAGTCACCTCTAATTTAGTTTACTCCCTATTTGATATAAGAACATCACACTTATTTTTATATATTCCAATTATACACAGACTTGGACTAGAAATGGAGTAATTTTTTGGTGATAAGACCTTAAATAATCCTTTGGGAGTGAGATTAGGGAGTATACACTAGTGTAGGGATTTACCTCTTATGGTGTCTAAATATCCCTTCCTCTGGAATATTTTTTCCTTGAGTTGAATAGATTAAATTTCATTCTTGGGTTTGAATTTTTGGTTATATAACATGATAACTTTATTTTATATCACTAACAGGTGTATTTTACATGATCTAAGGGCAGTAAAAATGTCTATAATGGTGAATAGTATGTCTATCCAAGTTGATATGGACCCCATCATAGAGTTTTGGGAGGATTAATATCCCAAATGGATAGTCTCTTAATGTATGAAGTCAATGATGGGTAGGCCACTTCGAGTGGCTGGAAATAGTGACCAGGATTCTTGGATTGACTGTAATGACTCTGATTTTCCCAATTTTTTGAGAAATTATTTGATTTTTTTGAGACAAGGCGTTAAGATGGAGTTTGATTTCAAGGCCCGGTTTACCGGAACAATTTGTTGAAAACTTTTCAGTTTTTAGTACCATGTGGGCGTGAATTTTCTAAAAAAGAGGAATCACTCTTAAACAGGTGCCCAGTTCATAAATACGAGGGAAACGTTGATCTCATAGTAATGGAATTACCCTAGGCACAATATAACATTTGTCATCATATTTTTTCTACAGAAAAACCTGAAAATGATGTGACCATAATTAAAATAATTAAATAAAATTATTTTATATTTCAAATGCTAATAACTCATGAATGGTGAATCAAATTGAAAATATGATACCACTGCTGAGTACGTAATTATGTGTTTTTCTTGAGTGGTTCCCAACATCGACCAGAATGGGTTTATTGTGAAAGTTATCTTTTGGACATAAGTGTCAATAAAATATTAAATAAAAATATTTTATTTTGACGCATCATTACATTTCTTTTAAATGTTTCCTATTGTAAGGAATCAAGGGTTATGACATAACCCCATAAATCCTTTGAGGCAATGAGAAGGAGATCCCTCTAATGAATGTCAATGAATTGGTGAATCATGATCAATAAAACCTCTGATTCGATGGATCGGCGTGTGATGATGATGATGTTTTACCCTTTGTCAAAAACTAATCCAAATTATAGGTAGGGAGTTTGACATATTTGTGACTTTCTTTCCCCTTCTTAGATTAAAAGATGAACATAGACCAACCCACGAATAGGTTTATCCATAATTGGGTCATTCTTTTGGGATGGTTAAATAATGGGGTTGACAGGTCATAGATCTTTATGATTATCCTTTTTCATTTTTCCTCCTAACAAGAACAAATTAAAGATGACATGACCAATGGACCAGATCTATTCTTCTGGTTTTCATGTTCATTTTTATCTCCCCTCAATATATCACGTTCTTTGTGTGATTATTCATCTTCTCCCTGCATGTTTCACCCATGATTTACGATGCAGTGATCTGAGATTGACAGATTCGACCTCAGGACCGCATAGTCGAGATGTGATGGAAAGCATGGAATGTTTTGGCCATAGAAGTAGTGCACGATAACAAAAAGAGGTGGAACCTAGAGATAGTTTGAGGTAGAGGCTCCATACTGTCCAAGAAAATGAAAAGATGAATGGGTGAGGCTGCTGATGAGGTGGCTGGTGGTAGGTGGAACACGGTAGGGGTAGTGGGCTATGATAGGAGGCCACAACGTTGATTAGAGGGATTTTCTTGGGGATTTCATGTATGATACAGAGTGGTAGATCCTGAATTAGTAGAAAAGTATCACGGAAGGTTGGTAAGTGGTCCAACCTTATGGACATGGTACGACACCATGTGGATCCTGGTGGCACATGGTTGGGGCGGACTGTGTGCGATATAGCAAGCCGACCCACATGCATGTGGGCCAGATATGGGGAAGTCAGGTTACATCGGCAACTAAATCTAGTGGACCAGACAGGATTAGGATAGACTAGACTGGGCCTGGGCAAGTCTTCCAATAGGTTGGGCTAGGTCTGGTGGGTCAAGTCAGACTGAGACCAGACTCGGGTTAAACCTCTTCACAAAAATGACCATAACTTTCAAACTGAAGGTCCGTTTGATGAACTGTTTGTGGAATTGGAACCCTTGAGATGAGTTAGTCCTTTTTTAGATAGATTAGTGGGATTTTATATTATACCAATATAGGTGGAGAGTTTACCTTGGTCCTTTCATTGAGAGTTTAGTATGATATTACATCCACATCACTGCATCGTAGTCCCCTCTAGAGAACGAGTGCCGAATAGAGTTATGGTATTCCTCCTTGGGACTGGAGTGATCCTCTATTACCCCCGATGGATTTTTGTGGGAATTAACATGACCTCTATGTGTTTGTTGTTCATCCTACATTTAATGGGACGTATTGATAGGGTTTTAGGTATTCTCTAAGAAGGACCCCCTACGTCACGAGCTGCATTGGTAGGGTTGTTGGTATTCTCTGAGAAGGATCACATACGTTGTGGGATAATAAAGATTGGGTTGTTGGTGTTCTCTGGGTCAGAACCCCTCTCTATATATTATGATCTATGACAAGTGTATTTCTCTTTAGGTGGGCCAAAATTACTTCTTCCTCTTTGCGAGGGTCTTTGATGATATCATGGCTCGAGGAGTGAGTTCTACCAGAATACGTGCACCTTCAGCAAAATCCTATGGTAGTGATTGGTTGTTACTTACCTATTTACATTTTGGATAGTTAGGAGTATATTTTGATATCCTTGGTATATGTGTTAAAAACATATACCTATGTATTGGTTACTGTACTTCATGTATTTTTTTTATACTTCTTGTATCACTTTTTGGTATTAATTTTTGGTTTTGGGGTGTCCTACTGATTATTATTTTACTCACCCCTACACAGGATTTACCCACACATGTTATGTTTTGTGAAAATTATTGACACATTGATGGATCTCTAGGTGGTACAAGACTAGGTGGTGATTATAGAGATTAGATAGACAAGGTGTGTTCCTACAACTTCAGATAGCTGTTTTACACCTACCCTTCAGGTAGGGTTTTCTACAGATGAGTTTCTAGAACTTGTGTGTTTACTTTTATAGAATATTTATTTTGGTGGGATTTTATTGTATACCTATTTACTTTCCAGTTTCTTACTATCATAATATGTTGTTGGAATCTTAGTGTATTCGTCCATTTTCTACTTAATGTTTTTACATTTTCGCATTTTGGGCACGGATATGTGTGAGGGTGTATAGGTACTAAGGAAAATGACTCCCATTTATGGGATATGATTACTAAATGCTAGTAAACAGCCCATGGTCTATCAGAGGAATAATTTCGATAGTCACGACATGGGACCCTCTAGGAAGATTTGTGACAGAGTGGTATCAGAGGTGTTCGGTTCTACATTAGGACTGAGAGTCTGTGAGATTGGTTTAGGGGAATAGTGTTAAGTGTTTCAATTTTTAATTTTAGGCTAGGGACTCCAGTGTTGGTGTGATGTTGGTCATATCCATGCACCATGACTCTAATAACCTACTTTTCGAATCGGTATAAGAGAACACTGGATTCAAGGAAAATAATGGTACATGCATCATATAGAAATGGGTTGTGATTTCAATGTACTTATTGAGTCATGTATCTAGATATAATCATTGAATATTGTATATATTGTTTTATTATAGGATTCTTCTATGATGCATACTAGCTATTATTCCACCGTGAGATCTCAAGGATGATCCGTGGGGTGATGAGATATCGGTACAAGTATTTGTAATAGAAACTTCAACTCTGGGTGGTGTACCAGCTATACCACCACTTGTGGAGTATCATAGGGCACCCACCGTACTAAAGGATGAGATGCGTAGGATGATCGCACTTCACGAGTTTCAGATGTAGAGACCCCTTAGATTCTAAGGTGATCCCAACACACAATGGATTATGAGTAGCTTGTGGTGATGACCAGAGTTTTCCATCTAGTCAGGACACTAGAATATTAGATGGTTGTCTTAGAATCAATACTTCTATGTGGATAAACATAGTGATGGTGGGGTGTGGTTACCCAATATTTGGATGAGGTGACTCTTTTGTGAACAGAGTTTTAGAACCTTTTCATACATGAGTTCTCACCTTATAAGCTATGGCTTACGCATGTCCAGGAGATTCTATTTCTCCAGCAGGATGACATGTCAGTATCTGAATATCCATCGAGGCATACCGACATTTCTAGGCACTCAATGAATATGATTCATTACCAGTGATTCAGTGATTGGACCTTCAATCAGGGTCTATGTAGAGATATTCGATTCAAAGTTATCCCTCTATTCATTCCTACTTATGATAGGGTTCTAGAGTAAACCTTTGTGGTTAAGAGTTCGTTCGATGGTTAAATATAGTCAATGGTGGTCCATAGTGGGAAAGTAAGAGAAGACATATCTACAGGGAAGAGGACATAGAAAAGGAGTTGGTAGAGCAGTAGGGGGTGGTATACATTTAAATGTGTTATCGCCACTGCCACTAGGTCGTCCACAACAGGCTAAGGGAGATGGCAGATAGGGATGAGGAAAACTTTAGGCGATGGAGGCATATGACCATGGTGATCTAGGGATTATTAGATGTACGATATATGTATTTTCCACCCTAGATACTATTTTGATAGACACAGGTTCCAGTTATTCATTTCTTTCCATAGACCTTGTTCTAGTCTTAAATATTTCAATAGAGAATTTGACTCAAACCTTACACTAAGAGACTCTTATGGGAGGAGATTTGATGATCATATACTGGTTCCAACGGTACTATTGGAGGTGAGAGTTTCAGTTGAGATCTCTTAGTAGCAGCGTTGAGACCTTACGAAGTCATTGTTGGTATGGAATGGTTATCCATAGTTCATGCTCAGATTGACTATTTTAGGTACAAAGTGTGGCGTGTCCTCGGTGATGGGACCATGTTTTTCTTTTATGGAGAAAATGAAACACATGTAGAATATGAAAGACTTACTCATAGGAGTGGGAAACTAACTACTCATCAGTTGTCTTGATTCACCCTCGGTGTAGTGGATGATAGGATTCCTCAGTTTCTTATAGCCATGGAGGAGTATGAGGAAATATTTCTTGGGGATGTTCTCAGATTACCTCCCCAAAGAGAGGTAAACTTCTACCTTGATATGTACCCCAAGACGACACCTATATCTACGCATGAATATCAGATGGATCCTGTAGAGATTTGTTAGCTAAGTGTACTATAGGAGGACCAACAGAGGAAGGGATTCATAAGACCCTATGTTTTACCCTAGGTGGCCCCTGTTTTGTTTACAAAGAAGGCAGAAAAGAGTTTTATGTTATGTGTTTACTTCTAATTCCTAAACCATGTGATTGTGAATAATAAGTATCCACTACCAAGGATATATTACCTATTTCATCAGTTGAAAGGGGAATGGTGATTCTCAATGATAGACCTCAGGTATCGCTATCACCATCTTTGAGTATGATATGAGGTTATACTGAATACTGATTTCATATGTTGTTATGAAAACTATGAGTATTGGGGATTCTATTTGGCATGAAGAATTCCCTAGTTATGTTCATGGGACTCATGAAAAAGATCTTGTAGCCTTATATATACTGGTTCGTGGTGGTTTTCATTGATGAAATCCTAGAGTACTCCACGTATGATGAGGAAAACACAATACACTTGAGGATGGTCCTAGACACAAACTGAGAGAACTATATTTAAAAGAAGCACTCGAAGTGTCAGTTCTAGATACGAGAGGTATATTTTATAGGGCATATCATTTATGAGGCTGGAGTTATAGATAATATAGAAATGATAGAGGTGGTGCTCACTTAGGAACCACCCAATAGTGTTACTGAGGTGTGAAGATTCATTGGTTTAGTTGGGTACTATCATTGGTTTGTTGCTGACTTTTCCAGAGTTGGAGCACACTTGATAGATTTTAAATGAATAGGGATGCCTTTCGTGTGGATGGAGAAGTTCCAGGAGAGTTTTTAGCTGTTGAGGTAGATATTGACAAGAACTCCTATCATGATATTGACATAGGAGGGTGTCAAGTATGCAATGTTATATGATTCATCATGGATTAGGATTGGTTGTGTCCTAATGCATGGGCAAGTGGTGATTACTTATGGTTCACTCCAGCTGAGACCACATTAGTAGAACTACACGACCCATGATTTTGAGTTGCCAGTGGAAGTCTTCACATTAAATATGTGGAGAAACTACCTTATGGAAAACCATTTTATCATCTATTATAACCAAAAGAGTCTCAAGTATATCTTCCCTCAGAAGTATATGAACTTTAGACAGAGTTGATGGCTAGAGTTCCTCCAGGATTATGACTTTGATATTGTTTATACTACTGGGAAGGGGAATGTGGTGGAAGACACTCTCAGTAGAAGATCTTGTTTGCAGTTACCAAACAAGGTGTCAGAGTAGTTGGCCTCGTTGCAGAAATCCATTGTGGATGGAGATGGAATAGATTACATTTAGTTGATGGTTATCACCCATACACTCTTATAGTGAGTCAGAGAGGCACAAATTTGTAATACCAATTGCTAGACTCTACATGTTCAGATGTCTATAGGGTATAACCTGATGGGTAATCAAAAGTTGGGGAGAACATCATTATTTTCAGGGAATTCATGGTAGTACCAGTGATGTTGAGGGAGGAGGTTCTGAGGAAGTTCCATACTTTCCCCTTGGGTAGTAGTTTCCATTTGGAAATATGAGGGATCATTGTGTGGAAAGGATGAATGCCTTGTTTTATGGACAAGAGCCCGATTTCTATGTTTTTATTTTTTCTTGTGATGTAAAATGAGCCTAGGATGGATGATCCTAGATGGAAGTTGTGATATGTTGGGTATGGAGGCCAAGTTTTTGTGGCATTAGTGGATTCTGGGAGTGGCAAGATACATCGGAATATGCATGTTCATGTCGGGGAGGACACCTGGGATGAAAAAATGGGTTGATTCTAGGATTACCTATTGATATAAAAGTGGGGTTCCTATTTGAATTAGTTTCTTGGTTTGTAAAATCCCCGTGTCAAGCCCACTATGATTGTAAGGGGTTTCTATTTTATTTCTTGTGGTGCCAAGATGGAAGTGGGAAGGTATATATATGGACATAATGATGAGTTTTCCACAAACACCTAAGGAGAATGATACCATATGGGTGATCATTTATGGACTCACCAATTTGGAACACTTCATAGATATTTGGAAGTAGATTTCAATACAGATCTTGGGAAACTACTACATATAGAAGAGTGTTTGACTCTATGGAATTCCACCGATGATAGTTTTAGATCATGATTCATGATTTTCATCATGGCTGTGGATATCGAGGACTGAAATGATATGATTCTTCATGGGAAAGCCATTATTTTAGTGTATTCTTGGTGTAAACACGGGAATCTCTAGAAGAGTACATGGGAGTGCGAGGTTTAGGTTCATGCTCAGTACCCTCATCTATTTATGTAGAACATTGTTTGGATTTTGGAAACATAAATCCTCAAAGTGGGGAGAATTTAATTTCTCCAATTTTCCCAAATTTATTTTTTGAAATTATGTTTTTAAATTCTAAGACTATGTGCTTAGATGACAGGAAATTCCAAATCCCATTGTACCTAGAACAATTCCTTGAAAAATGATCAATTTTTAATAGCATGTGAATATGACTTTTCTAAAAAAGTGGAATAACTCTTAAAAGGTTTCCCAGATCAGAAATATGAGGGAACCGATGAGCTCAGATCATTTTCTTTACCCTAGGTATGACTTAACTTTAATCAGTGTAAGTCTTCTGTGGAAAAACCCAATAGGAGGTAACCATAAATAAAATAATTAAATAAAATTATTTTATTTTTCGAATGGTAATAACTCATGAATGGTGACTCATATTGAAAATATTAAACCACCATTGAGTACATATTTTTTTTCTCCTTATGGAGGACCTATCATTGATGGGCGAAGGTCAACCGTGAAAGTTAGAATTTGGACATATACATCATTAAAATATTTTATAAAAATATTTTATTTTGACACAAAATTATTTTTCATTAAAATGTTGCATATTTTCAAGAATCCAAGGTTACAAAATAACCCAAGAAATCCTCTATAGAAACGAAAAGAAGCTTCTTCCAATGAATTTAGATGGATTTTTGAATCAAGATCGACAAACCTATGATTCGATAGATCGAAAAACAACGATGACACAACTTCACCCTTCATTAATAACTGATCCAAATTATAGGTAGTGTGTTTGATTTCATTGTGATTTTCTTTCCCCTTCTTAGATTAAATGATGAACGAGGAAAAACCCCCGAATAGGTTGATCAACAGTTCAGTCATTCTTGTTGGATGGTTAAACAATGGGATTGATGGGTGATAGATCTTTTTGATTATCCTTTTTTGTTCTCCCTCCTAACAAGAATGAATCAAGGCCAAAATGAACAGAGGTCATGATCCTTTATTTGGGTCATCATGTGAATTTTTGTCTCCCCTAAATCTCTTGAATTATTTGTGTGATTCATTTTCTTCTACCCATGAGTTGCATCCATGATTTACAACGCAATGATCCGAGATCAAATTATTCAAACCCATGACCACATAGTGGAGATGCGATGGAAAGAATGACACATTTCGACTAAGGTAGCAGTTCATGGAGGCACAAGGTGGAAGTGTCTAGAAATGGGCATAGGCGGAGGTTCTAGCTGGTCCAGGTGGGTGGCGAGCTAGCAAGGTGAGGCCATCGACGAGGTGGATGATGACAGGTGGAAGATGACAAGGGGAGTGGGCCATAGAAAGAGATCACAACATTGAAAGGGGGGCTCAATAAGTGGATTCCATGTATACGAGAATGAGGTGGATCCCATTTCAGTAGAAAATCCGTGGTGTAGGCTGGTGGTGGGCTGACTACATGGACGTGGTGCACTACCACTTGGAGTTCGGTGGCATTTGGTCGAGGTGGACTGAGTTTGGTGGAGAAAACCGTCTCGTGCACATTTGGGTTGAACTAGGGGAAATCGGGTAGCTCCAGTGACCATGTCCAATTGGGGATGGGTTGGGTTGGTGGAACCAGATCGGGTCAACTAGTGGGTTAGGCCAAGTCTAGTCGGTCAAGTCAGACCCGTACTAGACCCGAGTTAGACCTCTTAAAAAATGACTGTAACTTTCAAACTGAAGGTCTGTTTGATGAGACCTATGTGGTGTTGGGACCCTTGCGATGAGGCTATCCTTTTAAAATGGATTATAGGGATTTTAGCTTAGAATTGTATTGGTGTAGAGTTTCCCTTGGTCTGTGACTAAAGGGTTCAATATGGTATTACGTACACATAACTGGATAGTAGTCCCCTCTTGGGGTCAAGTCTTGGATAGAGTTATGGTATCCCTTCATGGGATTGGAACTATCTTATATCACCCTTGATGGAGTTTTGTGGGAATTGACATTACCTCTAAGAACAGGGAGTTAGTCCTCCATCTAGTGGTCTATATCGATAGGGTTGTTGGTATTCTCTAAGAAGGATCCCCTACATTATGAGCCGCATCAGTAGGGATTTTTGGTATTCTATGAAAAGGATCACCTTCATTGTGGGATAATATAGATGGATTTGTTGGTATCATCTAGTAAGGATCCCCTCTCTATATAGTATGATATTTGACCAATTTATTAATCTTTGGGTAGGGCCCAAATTTGTGGGACCTCTTTTAAAGAGTCTCTGATGATATCATGTCTCAAGGAGTGAATTATCCCAGAACAAGTGTGCCTCGAGCAGAATCCTGTGGTAGTGATTGGTTGTGACTTACCTCTTTAATTTATGGTTGGTTATGAGTATATCTAGATACACTTGGTATATGTGTTATAGAGATATAACTATGTAGAGATGACTGTACTTCATGTATTTAGTTTTTGTATACTCAATGTATTGATTTTTGGTATTACTTTTTGGTTTTGAGGTGTCCTACTGAGTTTTGTTTGAATAACCCCTATCTGGGATTTTGTAACGTCCCGAGTCCGGAGCCCCTCCACTGGTGCCCCGTACCCGGTTCGCCACATGAACTCAAGCGCGTTTCCCCGAATGCTAGAGGCTTCTGACTAGAAGCGAGGGCCTAGGTGAGTCGGTGGGGAAACTATGCCCTTATTCGGTATGGTACACAAGGTAAGAAAACAATAATAAACAGTGGAAGTAGTAACAACATTCATAACAGCAGAAACCAAACATCGGAAGCAATGCATATATATAACTGTGATGACAAAGATGTAGCAGGTACAAGTATCTAAGGAAAATAGAAAACAAAAAAAACGTGTTGAAATACAACTGAAACCAAGTGCAAAAGAAAACTAAGTAAGCTCCTCAGCATTGTGAGCCATGGCTCGGTCCCATGATCCCCAGCTCCCGGTGCAATCAACGTCCTGAAGTAGAAGGGACATTGCCCTTATCTATACCGACAGCAACATAGTCTGCTTGGGCCCCAAAGCATGGCCCAAACAGGGTGTGAGATACAATCCCAGTAGGAAATCACCCAAAGATCTGTGCCTAACAGTTAATGAATACAAGGAAAGTAATAAAATAAGAAACAGTGAACATGAAAGCACAAGCAGCTACAATCCACAGTTCTAACAAAATAAGTACACAAGTAAACAACCAGTAACAAAGGAAAAAGGTAACCCTCTGGGTAGCTCTCACAGACTAACCCCTATGGTTCAACCTATAAATACTAGCAACCCTCTAGGTGGCACACACAGTCTCACCCCTCTGGTTCAGTTACGTAATTAAGTAGACTCTCTGGGGAAGCACTCACCGTCAATTCCCCCTATAGTCTCGTATCGTGATAAAGGCTCTCTAGGGAAGCACTCAACGTCAATTCCCCCTATAGCCCGCATCGTAATTAAAAGACTCTCTGGAGAAGCCCTTCCATCAATTCTCCACTTGGTCTCACATCGTGATTTAAAAGACACTCTGGAGAAGCCCTTATGTCAATTATCCCTTTGGTCTGCTACTCTAGGTTCTCACAGTCTTGTGTATAACTAAAATTCTCAGTGCGTGTGTATCGTCCAAGTAAACCTCAATAACAACTTGGATATCAACTAAGGCTCAACAACATATCAAAAGTGACAGTTCCACTATCCTACAACAAGGTATGGCAACTAGTAAAACGCCCAACTGGCAAAACAAGCATGGCAAAGCAACCTGAGCACAAAATAAATTACACTACTCACAAGAAATAAACTCTACTAAAGCAATCAAGCAAAGTAGGCAACAACAAGGGAAAAACAGGAAACATGCAATACCCCGTTCAAGGTTATTGGGGGGAATTTTCACATAAAATTCATCAAATTTTTAAGGAAAGGCACAAACCACCTACCTCGATCAGAGGAGATCGATATACGCGAACCTCGACGACAGATTCCACTTAGGACAACGTAGATATGAGAAAACGCACAAAACGTTCATCCCACGATAACTTGGAAAGGAGGAGGAATCAAGAAAAAAGACTAAAGCAGAAGGAAAAACTCACCGCTGCGATTCCAACGCAATCGACCGTGCTCAAATCGGAGAACGGACGGCGGGGCGGTCATCCGTCGAAGATCCAGCCGTACGTGTAACACCCGAGACTTTTATGTTATATAAATCATCAAAGGAATCTTTTTATACACACAACACTTGGTTGACTTGCTTTACATGAAATCACAACCTTCCTCGATAGCTTGCGTCGTACGCAAAACCGAGTTTCACTAAACAATGATATGCTAATAAAATATTATTAAAACAAGCCGTTATGAATAGTAATAACCACTTTTTGAAATTTTATAAATTTTATTTTTCAAAATGGACTTCATTTTTGGATTCGGAATATCGAAATTATCTTAGGCTGAAATTTTGGTATTTTTCTGAAAACTTTCAATTTTTGATGAATAGTGAAACCACTAAGTAGTAGTTAAAAAACTGAATTTTTCATAAAACATAATTTTACTGCTTCTATGAGTGGAATTTCGAAAATCCTAGAGACACAGTTGATGTCAGTAAGTAAAATGTGGTTCAATGAGATGAAAATAATTTTTTGGTGAATAGTAACTTTTTACTTTGTTTACCACGGTTAAAAGTAAATAGGGTAATTAAGGGTAAAAATGGTATTATTATTACCCTAAAACATGTCCTAATTCTATTGGACAAGTGTAATTCGACCAAAAACAACCTTAGGAATAAAATATGACCATTTAGTCCCACTTGGATTAGATTAGGACATTTATTATTAATTTAGTTAAAATCAATGTTTAAGAAGTAAATCATTTTTAATATGGGGTTATACATAAGATAAATTCGACTATAAATATTAATTATAAAGATAAAAATATTTCCTACATAATGGTATTTTATTTATAATTTTTAGACATTAAATAATTTAATTTATTTATGACACAAATATGATGCAGTAATTATCTTATTAATGATATATTGACATAATTGATGTTATAAACACCAAAATAAATATAATTTGAGACTTTTTATGAATTCCACTAATTTTCTAGATTAATATGACATGTTATTATTGATTTAATTAACTTTTTTCGAACTAATAATTCTGTTATGATTTTCACAAAAAGTAATTACTAAATAGTGTCAAAATTGACATAAAATAGTGTTTAAAACAAATATTATATTAGTAATTGTTATTTTATTCCTAAAAATCTAAGGTTCGGAAAAATGACTTAGATAAGGTTATATATATTAATAATAAACAACTTGGGGTTCGTTTGGCTGCTTATAGTAAGTTTATTAACCTTATAGTATAAGAACACAAGAAGACACGGTAAAAGTAAAATTATTTAACTTAATGTTAAATCTAAATGATAAGGTTAAAATAGGAACCTAAACTTGTCTAAATTATATTGTATGAGAGGATTTCGACCCATACTTACCTTAGCTTAGAAATAAATCAATTTGGAGCTATTTAAAACCGAACTTGACTTTATAATAAAATAATATTTTTAGTTTTTCCAAAGGAGCCCCTCTCCTCCCTTATAAAAGGGCACCTCCTCCCTCTCTTCCTCACACAACTTTGAGCATTCAATCTCGGCCAAACCCTACCACTTTCTCCTCTCCACTTCCCTAGAGACATCATAGAGGTCCTGGTTTTCTTCAAAGACCAATTTTAGTTCCCTAAAAGAAGGTCTCAAAGAAGCACTTCAAAGAAGAGGTAATGTCCGTTACCGATTCTTTCATCTTTATTTCTTCTTACACTTATTCTTATTTAGTTGTTTCATTATGAAGTAATAACTTCAGTATCACTCATATACTGATATGTTATTAAAATTATGAAACAACCCTATTTCACCATCTATCCATCCTACGGAAAACGAAATCACCGCGCGTGTGTACGTACGGAATACCGTCTCCACGCCGTGGTGTAATCTATTTTCCACCACCACCTTACTTGGATGGGTATAATGGTGTACATAATAACTATATATGATTATTTTAAAGTGATATTGATTCTGAAATATTATACATACACTCCAATACAATCCCACGATCATGATAACGATATCATCACTCGTGCGTAAGTATGGACTACCGTCTCCACGACGCGATGAGATTCATTCTCCACTTTAACCATTCATGAATGATTATAAAGTATATATAATAAGTAATCATGAAATATATGACATAATAATGATACTGGATTTATGTGTATATATATGTAGGTTATCTAATTAATTCCATTCAACTCAATAAGGAAACGAAAACAGCGTTCATGCGTACGTACGACCTACCGTCTCCATGAACGGTGTATTTCTATCCATTTACTAATTTATTATATATGTATATTCTGAATATATATTATATATAAAACATGTTTTATATTCTGGAATTAGGTAATCATGATCTATGTAATCATATGAATAATTACAAGTCAAAACACGAATGACAAATGAAACAATTTTACCCAAAACGCTCTTTAACATGGAATTTACAAAAGAACGTGTAATATAAAGTCATAAGTGAACCATATATGATATAATAACAATTAATATGATTATGTAATAAGTCATTGACATTATTTAAATCATTATACATGAGGTTCAGACACTTACGAAGCAAATCAGACCTAAGGTAAGAGAAAATATCACAATCTCATTTTTTATCCGAGATTGTTTATACTTTGAAATTTACTGGGGTGTATTTTATAATCCACATACATTTTTCCTCAATATGTAATATTTATATCCTTCTACAATAGTTTATATCCAATTTTACCCTTCAGAGAGTTTTTAGTAAAAGATATGAAAGGAATCTTTTGTTGTTTTTTTCGTACGAGGTACTTTCTGACTTTTCCGACAAAAGTACGAGGATAATGTTTTTTAACTTATACGGCATGAATGGATTTTTAAAACATTATTTCCAAGAAGCTTCCTTTACAAGTTTTCAAGTTTATTTTTAATAAACTTCTTTTAATTTAGAATTTTATGACATGTTAAGAAAGGAAAAGTGTTTTTGAAGTAGAAATGATATTTTACTCAAGAATGGAGTTCAAGAGTTTTATCAAAATTATTTTTCATATAAGATAATATAGGGTTCTGTTTCTATCCCTATTATTAAATTGATTTTATTATGTTGTGATGGAATTATTTTTATCTTATATAAATTGTTTTATGATGTCACGATGTTTAAGAATCCAATTTTTTTTACATGGGTTATGCTATGATGTATGGTATATGATTTTGTGGCACACATAAGAATGGTATCATTATGAGATGGGTGGGACCTATATCTCCCTCCAATGCATTGGGTAAAGATTTTATATCTCATGAGATAGACATGGATGGAACGGTAGGTTATACCGGTTCAGTGAAGCAGGAATGAAACGAGGGTAACTCGGTTCAGAAATGGACTTTGTCCACTAAGATAGTCTTGGAAATGAGTCTTGACTAATAAGAAATGATTATCTATGATTATGTGTGTATTCCACAAAGTTTCATGTTTTAAGTTATGATAATTGGGATTACATTTCACTACTATGATTTATCCCATGTTATGAAATTATGATCTCTTTTGCAGGTTAAGATTTCTAAAAGATATGTTCTTATGAATACGACGTGATTGATATTTCGTTTGTTTACCCTTACTGAGCATTTGAGCTCACCCTTTTATGTTTTCTTTTCCCCAGGAAATAAATAATGGATTTCGGTTTAAAAAAAGAAGATCTTTATGGGAGATGTTGAAGATCTTTCACCACGATTAGATGTTTATATTCCGAGTTTACAAAGACACTAAACTATTACAGTCCTTGTGTGTGTGTTTTTGTTATGTACTAAGTATTCTGCAAAAGTAATGTAATGTCTATGTACATTAAGCTTCGGGTCTCTATAGTTGGTATCAGAGGAAAGGTATAGTCAAACTTTGGAAACTAGGATGTGAAAGCCTTAGTAATAATCCTAAGGATAAGTCTAAGCATAGAACACAATGTTAGTGTTTTAGAAATGGCCATGAATAACCTAGGATAAGACCTAAAGTGTGAAATTTTATTCTTGATTATGTGGTTTTCCTATTATAGTTAGTGTTTCTCACACTATTCTTCTTGGTTTTAGTCAATGGCTGGAACCCGAAGGAACCGTGTTAATGCGGAATGCGACAGGCAATGCAATGATTGTCCCCCGGAGCAACCAAACGTTATGGGATCTTGAATGAAAAATCTTGTAGCCATGCTCACACAACTTTCTCAAGAAATGAATCATGCATGACTTCCAGACGAGCAAAGGAAGGAGCAACATTATGTTGAATCCTTCATGAGACAGTGTCCACCTTTATTTAGCAGGTCTACTGATCCATTAGTTGCTGAACAATGGATTAGTACTACTGAAAAGGTATTTTCAGTTCTTCAATGTTCTAAGCATTATAAAGTCATCTTAGCAGTGTATCATTTGGAAGGTGATGCTGATCAATGGTAGAATCTTATTAAGAATACTAGGAAAAGGGATGAAATTGAGTCCATGGAATGGAATGAGTTCACGAACTTATTTTTCAATAAGTACTTCCCTCGTATTCTCCGAACAAATATGGAGAAAGAGTTTCTTGAACTGAAGCAAAAGGATGATGAATCTGTTGGTACCTATGAAGAAAATTTTACAAGACTTGCAAGGTATGCTTCTGGTATTATTATCCAACCTGAGAGTAAGATCGATCGATTCTTTAGTGGCTTAAAACCAAGTCTTTTAAGGGCCTTATCCATAAGGGACTTCAATAGCTACGAGGAAATCGTTCGATGTGCTCTCAAAGTTGAGATGAATATTGGAGTAACCCATCAGTCATATGGGTTTGATAAGAAGAGGAAAATGGAATTCAAAGGAAAATCTAAAGAGCACACTAAAAAGAAGATGAGATTTCCCTTATGCTCAAAGTGTGGAAAGAAACATGGAGGGAGTTCTCTTAAAGGGACAAGTAAATGTTTCAAATGTGGAAAGTAAGGTCATCGGGCATTTGAATGCCACGATGATGGGAAGAAGATGTCTAATGATGCAAACAAAGGAAGGGATACACATAATGAACCTACTACACTTCAATGTTTCAAGTGCAAGGAGATGGGGCATTATGCCAATCAATGCCCAAATCCAAGGGTTGATGATGATGGTCGACGTCAACACACTCTTAAGGCTAAAGAAAAAGGAAAGTCACATGCAATTTCTATCAGCGATGTGGAGTACGATAACGATGTGGTGAAAGGTACACTTACCATCCACTCTAAAGTAGAAAATGTTTTATTTGATTCTGGATCCACCCACTCTTTTATTTCTGACAAATTTTCTAAGGGTATCGTCGTATTACCTCAACAATTAGATGTTGAGTTAGCTATGACAACACCTAGTGGCACAACAGTCGCATCAAAAGGTTATAATTCTTCTCCGATTCAAGTTTGTGGGAAAGTGCTTCCTGCAAATCTTGTGATCCTTCCTATAGTGGAATTTGATGTGATCCTTGGCATGGATTGGCTTTCTCTACATGGAGCTCATATCAATTTCCAAAGAAGGGAAGTCACATTTCATATTCCAGATCAATCTATAATCGTCTATCGATTCAAGGATGAACATAACCTTCCAGTGGAAATTTCTTCCATTTTATGGGTATTGATTCCACTAAATGAAGGTTATTTATCTCAAATGGTTGGTGAGAAACTCACGATTAAGAATATGCCCATTGTACGGGAGTTTGATGATGTCTTTCCATAGGAATTACCGGGTCTGCCACCGAATCGTGAAGTTGAGTTTTCAATAGAACTCGTACCAGGTGCTTTGCCTATTTCAAAGACACCTTATAGAATGGACCCAATTGAGTTGCAGGAATTGAAGAAGAAACTCCAAGAGAATCTTGATAAGGGGTTCATACGCCCTAGTGCGTCACCTTGGGGAGCACATGTTCTGTTTGTTATGAAGAAAGATGGATCAATGAGACTCTGCATTGATTATCGAGAACTTAACAAGATCACTATCAAGAACAAATATCCTCTCCCATGCATTGATGACCTATTTGACCAACTACGCGGAGCTCAATACTTTTCCAAGATTGATCTTCGTTCATGGTATCATCAATTAAGGGTCAAAAGGGAGGATATACCAAAGTCGTCTTTCCGTACAAGGTATGGACACTATGAATTTATAGTGATGCCATTTGGTCTTACTAATGCCCCTGCTATCTTCATGGATCTAATGAATAGAGTCTTTAGAGACTATCTTGATCAGTTTGTGGTAGTCTTTATAGATGATATTCTTGTCTATTCAAAGAGCAAGGAAGAACATGAAGAGCACTTGAGAATTATATTGAAGACCCTGAGAAAGGAGAAGCTTTATGCCAAATTTACCAAGTGTGAATTTTGGATTCAAAAAGTTTCATTTTTGGGTCACATAATCTCAAAAGAGGGGATATCTGTGGATCTAGCAAAAACAGAGGTAATCTAAAGATGGTCGAGACCAACAACAGTGACTGAGATCAAAAGTTTTCTTGGTTTGGATGGATATTATTGACGTTTTGTGAAATATTTTTCACGATTATCTAATCCACTCACCAAGTTGACTCGGAAAGGAGTTAAGTTTGTTTGGATGGAGGAATGTGAATAAAATTTCAAGGAGTTTAAAATAAGGTTATCCAGTGCACCTGTGCTCACACGACCTTGTAGTGGAGAAAGGTTTGTGATCTACAGTGATGCATCCAAGAAGGGATTGGGGTGTGTTTTTATGAAAAATGATATGGTGATAGCTTATGCCTCACGACAGTTGAAAATACATGAGCAAAATTACCCAACTCATGATTTGGAGTTAGTTGCAGTAATCTTTGCATTAAAGATTTGGAGGCATTACCTTTATGGAGAAAGGTGTGAAATTTATACTGATCATAAAAGTTTAAAGTATATTTTCACACAAAAGGAGCTGAATATGCGCCAAAGAAGATGGTTGGAGCTAATTAAGGATTATGACTGCTCAATCCATTACCACCCTGGGAAAGCCAACAATGTGGCAGATGCATTAAGTCGACAAGACCATGCTAGTTTATTCATGATGAGGATCACAAAAGATCCAATATTTATGGATTTACAAAGGATGGATCTTGGAATTATAATGAAAGGGGAAAAATATTTTCTTTCTCAAATGAATGTTCAACCATCTATACATGTGAAGATTAAAGAGGCACAGAAAGAAGATGTCGAGTTACAAAAGAAGGTGAGAAATGTTCCTGAATTCAGCCTTGATTGTGATGGGATAATAAAGTTCAGGAATCGGGTTTGTGTTCCTCCCATCCCCGAATTAAAGGTGGAGATGCTGGATGAGGCTCATAGTTCTTCATTCTCTATTCATCCTGGAAGCACGAAGATGTATAGGGACCTGAAAGAGTACTTCTAGTGGGATGGCATGAAAAGAGATGTTGCTGAATATGTCTCTCGATGCTTGGTTTGTCAACAAGTTAAAGCTGAGAGACAGAAGTCTAAGGGGATGTTACAACCATTACCCATACCTGAATAGAAATGGGAAAACATTATTATGGACTTTGTCATAGGACTTCCTAAAACATCCAAAGGCAATAATGCTATCTGGGTCATAATTGATCATCTTACAAAGTCTGCACACTTCATTGCTATTAGAGAAGATTTCTCTCTGGATCAGCTTCCCAGGATATATGTAAAGGAAGTGGTAAGATTGCATGGAGTACCACTTTCTATTATATCTGATCGGGATCCGAGGTTTACCTGAAAGTTCTGGCGAAGTCTTCAGCATACTCTAGATACAGAGTTAAGTTTCAGCACAGCTTATCATCCTCAGGAAGAAGGTCAGTCTGAGAGAACAATTCAAACTCTAGAAGATATGTTGAGAGCTTGCTCTATGGATTTTAAAGGTGGTTGGGATCAACACCTACCTTTGGTGGAATTTTCTTATAATAATAGCTTTCACTCTAGTATTCAGATGACTCCTTATGAAGCTCTCTATGGAAAGAAATGCATGACTCCAACTTTCTGGGATGAAGTTGGGGAAAGAAAGATATTAGGACCCGATATCGTTGATGAAATGGCAGAAAATGTCAGATCTATTCAACAACACATAAGAGCAGCTTAGAATCGACAGAAAAGTTATGCCGACAACCGAAGAAAAGACCTAGAGTTTGAAGTGGGTGATAAAGTGTTCTTACAAATATCTCCCTGGAAGAGGGTTATGAGATTTGGAAAGAAGGGGAAGTTGAGCCCTAGATATATCGGTCCTTTCGAAATACTGGATCGTGTTGGGAAGGTAGCTTACCGATTGGCGCTTCCACCAAATCTCTCTCAAGTTCACGATGTGTTCCATGTATCTCTCCTGATAAAGTACATACCTGATCCTTCACATGTACTCAGCTCAGAAGTTGTACCATTGGAGCAAGATCTTTCTTATGAAGAACAACCGATAGAGATTCTGGATTGTAGTGAAAAAGTCCTATGAAACAAGACCACTCGATTGGTGAAAGTTTTATGGAGGAACCACCAATTAGAAGAAGCTACATGGGAGCTTGAGGATATGATGAGGGAGAGGTATCCTCATCTGTTTGTTACAAAGTGACAAATTTCGAGGGAGAAATTCATTTTAAGGGGGGTAGAATGTAACACCCGAGACTTTTATGTTATATAAATCATCAAAGGAATCTTTTTCTACACACAACACTTGTTTGGCTTGCTTTACACGTAATCACAACCTTCCTCGATAGCTTGTGTCGTACGCAATACCGAGTTTCACTAAACAATGATATGCTAATAAAATATTATTAAAACTAGCCGTTATGAATAGTAATAACCACTTTTTGAAATTTTATAAATTTTATTTTTCAAAATGGACTTCATTTTTGGATTCAGAATATCGAAATTATCTTAGGGTGAAATTTTGGTATTTTTCTGAAAAATTTCAATTTTTGATGAATAGTGAAACAACTAAGTGGTAGTTAAAAAACTTAATTTTTCATAAAACTTAATTTTTCCGCTTCTGTGAGTGGAATTTCGAAAATCCGAGAGACACGGTTGATGTCAGTAAGTAAAATGTGGTTCAATGAGATGAAAATAATTTTTTGGTGAATAGTAACTTTTTACTTTTTTTTACCACGGTTAAAAGTAAATAGGGTAATAAAGGGTAAAAATGATATTATTATTACCCTAACACATGTTCTAATTCTATTGTACAAGTGTAATTCGACCAAAAACAACCTTAGGAATAAAATATGACCTTTTAGGCCGACTTGGATTAGATTAGGACATTTATTATTAATTTAGTTAAAATCAAAGTTTAATAAGTAAATCATTTTTAATATGGGGTTATACATAAGATAAATTCGACTATAAATATTAATTAGAAATATAAAACGATTTCCTACATAATGGTATTTTATTTATAATTTTTAAACATTAAATAATTTAATTTATTTATGACACAAATATGATGCAGTAATTATCTTATTAATGAAATATTGACATAATTGATGTTATAAACACCAAAATAAATATAATTTGAGACTTTTTATTAATTACACTAATTTTATAGATTAATATGACATGTTAGTATTGATTTAATTAACTTTTTTCGAACTAATCATTCTGTTATGATTTTCACAAAAATTAATTACTAAATTGTGTCAAAATTGACATAAAATAGTTTTTAAAACAAATATTATATTAGTAATTGTTATTTTATTCCTAAAAATCTAAGGCTAGGCCAAATGACTTAGATAAGGTTATATATATTAATAATAAACAACTTGGGGTTCTTTTGGCTACTTATAGTAAGTTTATTAACCTTATAGTATAAGAACACAAGAAGACACGGTAAAAGTAAAATTATTTAACTTAATGTTAAATCTAAATGATAAGGTTAAAATAGGAACCTAAAATTGTCTAAATTCTATTGGATGAGAGGATTTCGACCCATCCCCACCTTAGCTTCTAAATAAATCAATTTTGAGCTATTTAAAACCGAACTTGACTTTATAATAAAATAATATTTTTAGTTTTTCCAAAGGAGCCCATCTCCTCCCTTATAAAAGGGTACCTCCTCCCTCTCTTCCTCACACCACTTTGATCATTCAATCTCAGCCAACCCCTGACATTTTCTCCTCTCCATTTCCCTAGAGACATCCTAGAGGTCATGGTCTTCTTTGAAGACCAATTTTAGTGCCCTAAAAGAAGGTCTCAAAGAAGCACTTCAAAGAACAGGTAATGTCTGTTACCGATTCTTTCATCTTTATTTCTTCTTCCACTTCTTCTTCTTTAGTTGTTTCATTATGAAGTAATAACATCAGTATCACTCATATACTGATATGTTATTATAAGTATGAAACAACCCTATTTCACCATCTATCCATCCTACAGAAAATGAAATCACCACGCGTGCGTACGTACGGAATACCGTCTCTACGCCGTGGTGTAATCTATTTTCCACCACCACCTTACTTGGATGGGTATAATGGTGTACATAATAACTATATATGATTATTTTAAAGTGATATTGATTCTGAAATATTATACATACACTCCAATACAATCCCACGATCACGAGAACGATATCATCACTCGTGCGTACGTACGGACTACCGTCTCCACAACGCGATGAGATTCATTCTCCACTTTAACCATTCATGAATGATTATAAAGTATATATAATAAGTAATCATGAAATATATGACATAATAATGATACTAGACTTATGTGTATATATATGTATGTCATCTACTTAATTCCATTCAACTCAATAAGGAAATGAAAACAACGTTCATGCGTACGTACGGCCTACCGTCTCCATGAACGGTGTATTTATTTCCATTTACTAATTTATTATATATGTATATTCTGAATATATATTATATATAAACCATGCTTTATATTCTGTAATTATGTAAACATGATCTAAGTAATCATATGAATAATTAAAATTCAAAACACGGACGAAAAATGAAACAATTTTACCCAAAACGCTCTTTTACATGGAATTTACAAAAGAACGGGTAATATAAAGTCATAAGTGAACAATATATGATATCATAACAATTAATATGATTCTGTAATAAGTCAATGACATTATTTAAATCATTATACAGGATGTTCAGACACTTACGAAGAAAATCAGACCTAAGGTAAGGGAAAATATCACAATCTCATTTTTTATCCGAGATTGTTTATACTTTGAAATTTACTGGGGTGTATTTTATCATCCACATCCATGTTTCCTCAATATGTAATATTTATATCCTTATACAATAGTTTATATCAAATTTTACCCTTCAGAGAGTTTTTAGTAAAAGATATGAAAGGAATCTTTTGTCGTTTTTTTCGTACGAGGTACTTTTTGACTTTTCCGACAAAAGTACGAGAAGAATGTTTTTTAACTTATACGGCATGAATGGATTTTTAAAACATTATTTACAAGAAGCTTCCTTTACAAGTTTTCAAGTTAATTTTTAATCAACTTCTTTTAATTTAGAAATGTATGAAATGTTAAGAAAGGAAAAGTGTTTTTGAAGTAGAAAGGATATTTTCCTCAAGAATGGAGTTCAAGAGTTTTATCAAAATTATTTCCCATCTAAGATAATATAGGGTTATGTTTCTATCCCTATTATTACATTGATTTTATTATGTTGTGATGGAATTATTTTTATCTTATATAAATTGTTTTATGATGTCACGATGTTTAAGAATTCCATTTTTTTTACATGGGTTATGATATGATGTATGGTATATGATTTTGTGGCACACATAAGAATGGTATCATTATGAGATGGGTGGGACCTATATCTCCCTCCAATTCATTGGGTAAAGATTTTATATCTCATGAGATAGACATGGCTGGAACGGTAGGTTATACCGGTTCAGTGAAGCAGGACTGAAATGAGGGTAACTCGGTTCAGAAATGGACTTTGTCCACTAAGATAGTCTTGGCAATGAGTCTTGACTAATAAGAAATGATTCTCTATGATTATGTGTGTATTCCACAAAGTTTCATGTTTTAAGTTATGATTATTGGGATTACATTTCACTACTATGATTTATCCCATGTTATGAAATTATGATCTTTTTTGCAGGTTAAGATTTCCAAAAGATATGTTCTTATGAATATGACGTGATTGATATTTCTTTTGTTTACCCTTACTGAGCATTTGAGATCACCCTTTTATGTTTTCTTTTCCCCAGGACATAAAGAAAGGATTTAGGTTTAAAAAAAAGATCTTTATGGGAGATGTTGAAGATGTTTCACCACGATTAGATGTTTATATTCCGAGTTTCCAAAGACACTAAACTATTACGGTCCTTGTGTGTGTGTTTTTTTTATGTAATAAGTATTCCGCAAAAGTAATGTAATGTCTATGTACGTTAAGATTCGGGTCTCTATAGTACAGGTCGCTTCAGACGACCGAAACAGGAGAAGAAGGTGAATATGAGGGTTAGACGTGACCCCAGTCCATTTCATAAAAAAAAAAGTACACGGCGTGTAATTTTAGAGTACACGACGTGTACTTCTAATTTTTCTGTACTCCTAAATAACCGGCCTCCACCTAAACTTTACACACTGTGTGTGTGGCCTAGACACGGCCATCACACGGCTTCGAGCCGGGAAAGAGTACACGGAATGTACTCAGAAAGTACACGGTGTGTAATTCTGGAATTTCTAGAAAAAATCATTTTTCTCAAAAACTCCAGAAAAAAGGAAAAACATACCTAAAAAGAGATCTAGATTCTTACAAACTTCCCCCCTTAAAGAAATTCGTCCCCAAATTTCCCTAACGAGGTGGAGAAGGAGAAAACTCGAACAACTCTGGCCACTGCGATCGAACATCGACCTCCCTCTCCCTGGTCTCGTCCTGTACTTGTCCGTGATGCCATAACACTCATACCCGAGGAACAGACCGCCCACATAGAACCTTCATACTACGATTGACAATCCGGATAGGATGCTCCTCGAACGATGCATCTGCTTCAAGTTCGACTTCCTCGGGCTGAAATACGTGAGACAGGTCTGAAAAGTAGCGACGGAGGTGAGAGACGTGGAAGACGTCGTGCCTGGCCCGATACCTCTGAGGTAGATGCAACCGATAGGCAACCGACCCCACTCTCTCCAAGACCTCAAACGGCCCGACGTACGGTGGTGAATTCTTACCCTGTCTCCAAATTCTCTTATGCCCCAACCTCGGTGCGACACGTAGGAAAACCTGATCACTGACCTTGAACTCCAGAGGTCATCTCCGCTGATCAGCATAAGACTTCTGTCAAGACTGCGCTGTAGTCATCCTCTTCCGAATCAGCTCTATCTGCTATGAAGTCTCTTGAACAAGATGAGGTCCCAGCAAAGCTGCCTCTCCTGCCTCCAGGCAGCATAAGGGTGATCGGCATGGCCTACCGTACAAATCCTTGTATGGCGCCATCTGAATGGTCGCCTCGAAACTATTGTTGTAGGCGAACTCCACCAGAGGAATATGCTTTTCCCAAGAACCGCCAAAGTCCAGGATGCAAGCCCAGAGCATATCCTCAAGCACCTGGATCGTGCGCTCGGACTGGCCATCAGTCTAGGGATGGTATTATGTACTCCAAAGTACCTGTGTACCCAAGGCCTTATGAAATCCCTGCCAGAACCGAGAGGTGAAGCGCACATCTCTGTCTGAAACAATAGAGCGTGGAACTCCGTGCAGACGAACGATCTCTCTGATGTAAAGTTGTCCCAGATCATTGACACTGAAGGTCTCCTTGATCGACAAAAAGTGAGAAACCTTCGTAAGTCTATTGACGACAACCCAAACAACATTGTTTCCCCGAGGTGACCTCGGCAACCCGGTCACGAAGTCCATCGCAGCATCGTTCCACTTCCACTCCGGAATGGGTAACTGCTGTAAAAGGCATGCTGGTCATTGATGCTCTACTTTCACCTGCTGACAAGTAGAACATCTCAAGACAAAACCAGCGACATCCTTCTTCATACCTGGCCACCGGTACTGGTGATGAAGATCCCTATACATCTTGGTGACGCCAGGATGAACTGCCCAAACTGAGGAATGGAAATCCCAAATCAGCTCCTCACGTATGTCTGCTGGAACCCATACGCATCCTTGGAAACGCAAGATATCATCCTCTCCCACTATCCATCCAGGAAGAGGGTGCCCTCCTGACACACTCTCCCGCAGGACTAAGCCTTCTGAGTCTGATAGCTGCCTCATCCGTACCTGATCAAGTAGCGTAGAGGTAACAACTACAGAAGATAGAAATGTCCGTCCCCGTCTGTCGTGAACCTCCAGATGCATCTCAGAGAACAAAGCCATCAATTTCCACTCACTACTGGCCTCCTGAACTGCCTGAATCTGAGTTCTCCTGCTCAACTCATCAGCCACGGCGTTGCCCTTTCCCGGCGTATAGGAAAGCTTGAAATCAAAAGACTGAAGATACTCGACCCACCTGCGCTGCCTCAGATTCAGATCATTCTCACTGAAGATATACTTAACACTCTTGTGGTAAGTGAAGACCACAAAGTGCTCTCCCAGAAGATAGTGTCTCCAATAGAGCAAGGCATGAACAACAGCTGCCAACTCCAGATCGTGCGTAGGGTAGTTCTTTTCATGTGGCCTCAACTACCGAGACCCATATGCAATGAATCCATCTCCCTGAATGAGCACAGCTCCCAGCCTGATACCTGAAGCATCATAGTAAACAGTGTAGCTCTTTCCTAGCTCTGTCAAGACTAGTATCGGTGCTGACGAAAACCTTCCTTTCTGCTCTTGAAAGGCTGACTCACAAGAATCTGACCATAAGAACTTCACCCCCTTCTTGGTCAGACCTTTAAAAGGTGCTGATAGACGAGAAAAGTTCTAAATGAAGTGTCTGTAGTATCCAGCCAGCCCTAGGAAGATCTGTACCTCAAAAACGTTCTTCAGCTGCTCCCAGGAAACTACAGCTCTCAATTTCTCTGGGTCTACTGATACTCCTGCCTCTGAGATGATGTGACCTAAGAAGTGAATCTGGTCCATCCAGAAGTGGCACTTCGAGAGTTTAGCATAAAGCCGATGATCTCTCAGTGTAATCAGAACGATCTCAAGATGTATGGCATGGTCGTGTCGAGTGTGAGAGTACACCAAGATATCATCCATGAAGACCACGACAAAAGAGTCAAAGTAAGGATGGAACACTCGGTTCATCAGTGCCATAAAAACTGCAGGTGCATTCGTGAGGCCGAACAACATGACTGTATACTCGTATAGACCATACCTGATCCTGAAGGCTGTCAGAGGTATATCTGATGGTCTAACACGCAACTGATGATAACCAGACCTCAAGTCGATCTTCGAGAACACCTGGGATCCACGAAGCTAATCAAAAAGTTAATCAATCCTCGGAACAGGATATCGGTTCTTGACCGTCAACTGGTTCAGCTTCCAATAATCCACACAAATCCGAAGGGTACCGTATTCCTTCTTTGCAAACATAACAGGAGAACCCCAAGGAGAAGTACTGGGTCGGATGAAACCCTTATCCTGTAGCCCCTCCAACTACTTCTTGAGCTCCTACAACTCAGGTGTGGCCATCCAATAGGGAGGAATGGACACTGGTGCCGCTCCTGGCATGAGCTCAATGGAAAAGTCCACCTCATGCTCCAGAGGCAAACCTAAAAAGTCCTCTGGAAATACATCCCTGAAGTGATCCACCACTGGAGGAAAAGTCCAACTGTGGAGTCCCCTGGTCATCCAGATAAAGACTAGCAATATGGGTTGTCACCCCTCCTAGCCCAAGATGCTCGAGTCCCGCCCGACTTGCCCGAAAATCCCATTCTCCTCTATGAAGGAAAGATTCACCTTTTGGTGAGATGAAACTGACTCTGTGACGATAGAAGTCGGCGACTGTCCGAAAGGGAATCAACCAGTCCATGCCAAGGATGAAATCATAGCCTGTCATCTCTAGGACATAGAGATCCCATAAGAAGCGGTACCCTGCAACCTCGAGAGGGAACTCTCTACACTAACGTACACTAGATTTCCTCATTACCAAAGGTGTGTCTAGTGTCAACGAGTCGGCAGAAGAAAAGATGCAGAGTCCAAGGCTCTACACAACGACAACAGAGATAAAACTATGCATAGAAATAGTATCAAAAAGTGCTGGAGATAAAATTGAGGCTACTAAAATCGTACCTCGAACAGTAGAAGGTCCGAGATCCTACTCATGATAAGTCTTCTCCATGGAGAAAGACTGTCCTGCACCATGGCCCTATGCCCCTGAATGACCACTCTGAGCTGAACTGCCCTGCTGGTGCTGAGGAACTGGTGGCTGACCGCCACTGCCTCGACCTCCACCTCGGCCTGAATGGCCAGAAGAACTCCAGTTCCCTGACTGGTGAGAGACTGGTGGGGATGCTCCTGAATGAGGAGTCATAGAAGAACCCCGGTCACCTGCTCATTGTGGGAAAACCTGGAAGAAACGCGGAAGGTGACCCAACTTGCCTCAAGATTGGCACTCCACGAGGTCTCTCTGGCACCGCGGCCTCGTGTGCCCTGTCCGGCCACACTGGTAGCATGTCACCTGGCTGCCTGATGATGCGTCTCGCTTCCTCGAATCACCGCGCGTAGGCTCCCTACGACGCTTCTTGCTGTCATCTGAAAGAAATATAGCTTTGGAAGTAGAACCACCATGGATCGTAGCTCTAGAGTCTCTCAGATATTGTTCCGCAATCAGTGCCTGATTGACGATGAAAGTAATGGAAGTCAGCTGGAAGATGTTCACCTGCGAGCGGATCTCCCGCCTGAGTCCATCCTCAAACTTCCTCGCTAAGAACACCCCACTCCCATCCCGAAGGGGTGTAAAACGCTACAACTCAGTGAAACGATAGGAATACTCCATGAAAGATAGAGTACCCTGCTCTAAGCTCATGAACTCCCGGGCTCGATTGGCCCTCAGGGTCTCCGGGTAAAAGTAGTCGTAAAACACGCGCTGGAACTCCTCCCAAGTCATAGCCTGCTGCTGACCCGCCTGTGAGATCACGTCCCACCACCTCTTGGAAGAGTCTCAGAGCATGTAGGTGGAGAGCTTGACCCGCCTCTCTGGAGGTGTCTCTAGATGCTCGAAGATAGCCAACATGGCTTCCAGCCATGACTCTGCATCCTGAGGTCCTCCCTCCCCTGAGAACGTGGGAGGATGCTGCTGCTGAAAGACCCATGTCAAGTTTTCCATAGACGAGGTAAGAGGCGGTGCTCCCGAGAAGGCCTGCATCATCCTCATGAAACCTTCCCTGAACTGTGCATTGGCGCCTGCAACTGGTACGACAACCGGTGCCAAGGCTGACTCAGCTGGGGGATCGACAGGAAGTTCACGATCAGCCCTGTCTGGCGTCTGATCACTGCCTGACGACAGACGTACGACTGGAGGACATCTCAGAGGCATAGCTCTGAAAGATCAAAAGCACACCTTGGATCCGGAAAACAAGGACAGAGAACACAAGACTACAAAACAGGAACAGGTGAAAAAAAACACACAAGATTGCAAAAACACGACTACACGACGTGTATAAAACTAAAAAACATGTCTTATTAAACCACTGACATGGGCGTGTACTCCTTCCCTACAAGTCATGTACACTACTAACTACATGGCATGTTGACCCCCACACACGACGTGTACTTGAAACTATTCCCCTGCCTGAGTCTCCTTACACGGCTAACCCACACGGTCCGACTCAACCTGGGACTACACGGCATGTTCGAAACCAACACGGTGTGCACTAGACAAGGATTCGGCAGTCCGTGGTGTTGAGTACATGGTCGTCTACATGGATGGACCTTACACGGCGTGCTCAGAACAAGCACAACGTGCATAGGCGAAGGCGACACCATCTCGTGTTGTTCGTGACACGGTCGGGTACCTGGGAAAGACTACACGGCGTGTTCCAAACAAACACGACATGTGGAAAGGAAGGTAACGTTGGCCCGTGTTGTTCGTGACACAGCCGGGTACCTGGACAGGGCTACACGGCGTGTTCCCTATGGACACGACGTGTTCTACCCGAGCTTCCTCGGCCCGTGTTGTCAGTGACACGGCCGAGTACACAGCTCCAAACTCACACGGCGTGTACCAATGGTACACGGCGTGTTCCCGAAGTTACTCCTACGACACCGTGTTCTGCTCACACAGTCAGTGACACGGCCTTAAAACTACACGACATGTGCCCGAAAAGTACACGCCGTGTATTCTGGGTTTTTCTGGGCAGTAGCTCAGAAACTGTGTAGAATTCCAGAAACACTAAAAATGAGGGAAAAGATGCCAAATTCCGATACAGGAGGGCCCATAACGCCTCAAGAACCATGATTTGGCGTTCATTTTAAGAAAGAAACAAAACAACAGTTTTCTAACATAGCAGCATAGAATCTATCAAGAATCTATCACAACAGCATGCATAATCTACACAGAGCCTATCACAACAGCATGCAATCGCTAATGCACCCTAGATGACATGACAAGAATGCATGACATGTGATTTCTACAAGTGATTATATGATGCATGAGATGGAATACCCTCATCTCATCGGGTTGTGACAAAAATAGAACCGAAATATCAAAACAATAACTTCACAAGTCATGTGAATCACTATAGGTGAAAACATATCAACCATAAAAGCTCATAACTAGAAAATGCAATTAACGAGGTAGTATGGCCTTTCCCTGTACACGAGTTAGCTACTCCCGAGCACAACTTAATGCAAAGTACCGAATCCATCCTATCCCTGGATAAGGTATCCAAACAGTAAAGCAAGATAAAAGAACTCCTCTAATACCACTTTGTAAGGTCCCGAGTCCGGAGCCCCTCCACTAGTGCCCTGTAACCGGTTCACCACATGACCTCAAGCACATTTCCCCGAATGCCAGAGGCTTCCGACTAGCAGCGAGGGCCTAGGTGAGAGTCAGTGGGGAAACTATGCCCTCATTCGGTATGGTACACAAGGTAAGAAAACAATAATAAATAGCAGAAGCAGTAACAACATGCATAAAAGCAGAAACCAAACAGCGGAAGCAATGCAGGTATATAACTGTGATGACAAAGATGCAGTAGGTACAAGTATATAAGGAAAATAGAAAACACAACAATGTGCCGAAATACAACTAAAACCAAGTGCAAAAGAAAATGAAGTAAGCTCCTCAGCATCGCGAGCCACGGCTCGGTCCCATGCTCCCCAGCTCCCGGTGCAATCAAGATCCTGAAGTAGAAGGGCAATTTCCCTTATCTATACCTGTAGCAACATAGTCTGATTGGGCCCAAAATCATGGCCCAAACAGGGTGTGAGATACAATCCCAGTGGGAAATCACCCAAAGATTTGTTCCTAACAGTCAATGAATACAAGGCAAGTAATAAAACAAGAAACAGTGAACAAAAAAGCATAAACAGCTACAATCCACAGTTCTAACAAAAGAAGTACACAAGTAAACAACCAGTAACAAAGGAAAAAGGTAACCCTCTGGGTAGCTCTCACAGACTAACCCCTATAGTTCAACCTAAAAATACTATCAACCCTCTAGGTGGCACACATAGTGTCACCCCTCTCGTTCAGTTATGTAATTAAGCAGACTCTATGGGGAAGCACCCACCATTAATTCCCCCTATAGTCTCGTATCGTGATAAAGGCTCTTTTGGGATTCACTCAACGTAAATTCCACCTATAGCCCGCGTCGTAATTAAAAGACTCTCTGGAGAATCCCTTCTGTCAATTCTCCACTTGGTCTCGCATCATTATTTAAAAGACACTCTGGAGAAGCCCTTTCGTCAATTCTCCCTTTGGTATGCTACTCTAGGTTCTCACAGTCCTGAGTATAACTAAACATGCTCATCACGTGTGTATCGTCCAAGTAAACCTCAAGAAATACTTGGCTATCAAATAAGGCTCAATAGCATATCAATAGAGACAGTTCCACTATCCTGTAACAAGGTATGTCAACTAGAAAAATGCCCAACCGGAAAAACAAGCATGGCAAAGCAACCTGAGCACAAAAGAAATTACACTACTCACAAGCAATAACCTCTACTAAATCAATTAAGCAAAGCAGGAAACAACAAGGGAAAAACAGGAAACACGCAATACCCCGTTCAAGGGTATTGGTGGAATTTTCACATAAAATTGATCAACTTATTATGGAAAGGCACAAACCACCTACCTCGATCCGAGGAGATCGATATACATGAACCTCAACGACAGATTCCACTTAGAACAACGTAGATCTGAGAAAATTCACAAAATGTTTATCCCATGATAACTTAGAAACGAGGAGGAATCAAGAAACAAGAATAAAGTAGAAGGAAGAACTCACCGCTGCGATTCCAACACAATCGACCATGCTAAAATCGGAGAACGGGCGTCGGGGCAGTCGTCCGTCGAAGATCTGGCCGTACGGGTCGCTTCGGACGGCCGAAACTGGAGAAGAAAGTGAATATGAGGGTTAGAAGTGACCCCGGTCTGTTTCATAAAAAAAAGAAAGTACACGGCGTGTACTTTTAGAGTACACGGCGTGTACTTCTAATTTTTCCGTACTCTGAAATAACCGGCCTCCACCTCAGCCTTACACACCGTGTGTGTGGCCCGGACATGACCATCACATGGATTTGAGCCGGGAAAGAGTACACGACGTGTAATCAGAAAGTACACGATGTGTACTTCTGAAATTTCTAGAAAAAATCATTTTTTTCAAAAACTCCAGAAAAAAGGAAAAACATACCTGAAAAGAGATCCGGGTTCTTACAGATTTACCCACATTTGGTGTGTCTTGTAAAGATGATCAACACATTGATGGAGATCTAGGTGGGACAGGACTAGAGGAAAATTAGAGAGATTAGATGAATCAGGTGTGCTCCTATAACTTGAAATAGTTATCCTACATATACCCTTTAGGTAGGGTTTTCTGCAGAATAGTTTCAGTAACTTTTATGTTCACTTTTAAATACTCTTTTACTTTGGGGGTCTTGTATTTTGGCCTTGTTTTCTTTTAGTTTCCTACTATCGTACTCTGTGGTTGGTATCTTAGTGTATGTATGCATTGTATACTTAGGGTTTTTACATTTCAGCATTTTGGGAATGGAGGTGTGTGTGTATGTATAAGTACTTAGGAAAATTCCTCCCATTTGTGGGATATGCCTACTTGGTGCTAGTCTCCAGCCCATGGCCTATCGGAGGCAGGATTGGGGTAGTCATGGAATGGAACCCTCTTGTATGGGTTATGAAATTGAAAAAAATGACCTTATACTAATAAGGGGGTTTAATGAAGGGAAGATATGTAAAGATGAATACACTCAAACTAGGGATAAGTTGTAAGGTCACTTTGAAGACATCATTATTAACGATCTAGATACACAGGTGTACTCTATCTCTTGGAATCTTTTTAGTTAGGAATCATCTAATAGGATGAAATTATATTTCAATAATGTTGTGATCTCTTATGATGCTTGTCCTCAAGATTAAACATACGTGGTTTCTCAGTTTTCCTTAAAAGTGTTTGCTAATAAAAATTTAATTTTTATTCTGTCTTTATGTGTGACCAGGGAATGCATTGTATTGAATTTGATCCAATGGGGGTTATTTTTAGGGATGTTTTTCATGATTATTTATACAGATTACCTCTAGTGAGAGAGGTGGAGTTCACCATTGAGATATTTCAAAGCGAGACATTAGCGTCTATTCCTCCGTATAGGATGATAGCAGCAAAACTCCAGGAACTAAAAAAGCAATTAAAATACTTTTATGCTAAGGGTTTTATCTAACCTAGTACTTTTACATGGGTGTAACCTATCTATTTTACCACGAAGGTGGATGATACCCTTAGTTCGTGTGTAAATTTTGCGTTTTGAACCATTTTATAGTAAATAACTGGTATCCACTACCCCATATAGAAGACCTCTTTTACCATCTCTAAGGAGATATAGTTTTCTCTAAGATTGATTTGAGGTCAGGCCCCCATTAGGTGCATTATATGCCATCTAACATACCATGTGCAATGTTCTAGAGAAGGTATGGATTGTATGAGTATCTAGTTACATTTTTTGGCCTTTTAAACACACCCTTAGTTTTTAGGGATTTAATGAGTTGTGTTTTTAACCCATATCTATATTTATTTGGGACAATTTTCATGGATGACATCTTGGTGTATCCTCACACTTGACATGACCAGTCCAAGCATCTTTATATAATGTTGTATACACATATAGAGAATCAAATATATGCCGATATCACTAAATTCCACTTTTGGATCGATAAGTTTCACTTATTGGGTTACAAAATTTCAGAGGAAGGAATGTCTATTTACTAGAAAAGTGAGAGCTATAGTTTCCTGGAAACATTCAAATAATTACGTTAACATAAAATATTTTGTTTGTAAGGTGGGATATTATATGAATTTTATTCAAGAATTTTCACACCAATTAGTGCCTCTCACAGTCTTGACTGAAAAGGGTTTTAGGTTTTTATGGTCAGATTCATGTGAGATAACCTTTATGGAGATGAAAGGGAGTATAACTTCAACACTGAACCTAATTCTACTATAGCTAGGTATAAGCTATATAGGTTATTATGATGCCTCAAGAATCAATATTGGGCATTTATGATTTAGGAAGATCGAGTTTTTTGTTTACATGTCCCACTAGCTAAGACCACAAGAGTTGAATTACCCTATGAAAAACCTTGAGTCAGTAGTTGTGGTTCACGACTTACGCATTTGGAGGAATTATATATTGGGAGAATAATATGTCATTTACGCAAAGCATAAAAGTCTCGAATACATTTCCACACATCATTAATTGAATCTCAGGTAGTGCAGGTGGGTAGAGTAACTTTAGTCGTTCATATTTTTTCTCATTTATAAACCTGGAAAGGGAAATGTAATGGCTAACGTCCTAATCTAGAAGACTCATAAATAATATTTCCAAGAGTCCAATAGTGAGTCACCTTGAGATTCAAGAGTATCATTATGTACATCTTTTAGTATCCTTGAAAGTGACATATTATCTTATGGAATGTGTAAGGATGAGAAAAATTTTAGATCCCGTGGGATTAGTCCTAAGGGAGATTGTTATAGGAGAGGACACACCACCAGATTAGGTTATTTATGAGGATGAGATACTACACTTTCATGGATATATTTTGGTTACTTTAGAAATATAAAAATAATTGATTCAGGAATCTCATGCTTCCATTTAGTAAGTATACCTTGGGACTACCAAGATGTAATGAGACATACATAATCAATATTGGTGGCTGAGTATGAAGAGGCAGATTGTAGGTTCTATCACATGGTGTTCCACCTGACAGTTGGTGAATTCAAAACACCAGAGGCATTCTTGAATTTTACAAACTCTTTCTATTTTAGACTGTAAATGAGAAGATGTCACTATGAATTTTTTTGATGGTTTTTTTGAGATCCCTTTGAGGTGATGATTTACAATGGGTGGTTGTCGAAAATTTGACAAAGGTTGCAAACTTTATACACATTCAAGAGACCTTCATAACTGATAAACATGGGTGGACATAAATTTTAGAGTTTGTGGGACTTCATGTTGTTCCCCATTAGATCATATCATATAGATATTCTCAATTTACTTCATGGTTCTAGAGAGTGTTTAAAAAATTACTGGGTTCATAGGTAATACTTAGTAAAACATATCACCCTCAGACTGACAGTTAGTTCATGAATACATTATGAGTGTTAGAATACATACTCTGGGAATGTATCCTTGATTTTAGAGTTTTATATAAAATACACCTACCTCTAGTTTAGTTTTCCAACAATAACATATTTTAGGAAACTATTCATGTGTCTCTTTAAGTGGCCCTATACAATAGTCCATGCCGTTCACCATTGTACTGGTTAGAGGTATGTGAGGCAGTGCTTCTGAGAAATTATATTGGTCAGGAGACTTTAGATCAATTATAGCTTATTCATAAGTATATAGCTATATCTCATTCCAGAAAGACGTCTTATTCTAATCTCCACCACAAACCTATAATGTTAGAGGTGGGACATTGGGTTTTTTATGAGTTTTTCCTATATTGGTTCATAAGAATATTTAGTGACATAGAAATCTATCACCTTGTTACATTATATCATTCAAGATATTGGAGAGGTTCATCCAAATAACTTATTGGTTGGATTTATCTCATAGGTAATTATCCATGCACAACATCATCCATGTATTGCATATTTTCCATTATTACTCCGACCCATCTCATTTTTTTGATCATAAGGATATAGAGGTAGAGGTAGATGTGTCATTTGAGGAACATCTGATACATATCATTGATTGAAGCATGAAGTCTCTCCATGATAGTTTAATCACTCTGGTCTAGGTGGTATAGCAGCATGACTATGTGCAAGATGAGACCATGGAGATAGAGGCCAATGTACATGCTCATTGGATAGAATTTGTTTCGATGATGATTTACCACCCTTATAAGGGAAACTCAGTGAATAGTTGTTTTATGTTGGATAGGTTTTAACAACCTATATTTTTAAAGAGGTAAAAATTCCTTTAATTTTCATATACACCATTATTAATATTTTCTTTAGGATTAGATCGGGATACCGCATCTTGATTTCAATTAGTTTTATTTAGGGAAGAAGGTAGAAGAGGGGTTGGAGGATTGCTACAAAATAAATTCATGGCATGAATTAAATTCTTGATGTCAATTGTCTTGGACAAACCCCATTAGTTTTAATAGTTCATTAATTCAATACACATTATGAATTTAATTCATGAAATGAATTTCCATTTCTAGAACCTTTGAGTTTTTGTAGGGTGTGAATTTTGTACATGCAAATAATTCAATTAAAGATGTGAAATAGTCTGGATAGACCACATACATGCCATGAATAGTTTTTTTCCAAGAGGTGAGAAACCTAAGGAATTTAAATATTGAATTATATTTATGCCATGAATGTATCATGGCCTACAACACAACATGAATTGGTCTTTCAATAAGAGTATAAAACATGAGGAATTCACAATGTGAATTCCCTTTATTCCATGAGTCTGTCATGAACCCTTTTACGATAGGTATAACCCCTCCTTTTAACAGACCCCCGGTTTTTCCCTAGAAGAAAGCATGCACTAGAGTTTCACTTATCCTCAAACCTAGATTCTGCTGGTTCTTCTTTGTCCATACTCTGATCTATCCACTATTCATTACATTGGTTATCTAATGGTAAGATTTTCAATCCACTATCTTCTTTTCATGGTTTTTCTCACCTTCTTCAGTTCAATTTTAGTGAGTGATGATATGACATTTTTTTAAGAAATTTTTCAATTATTATTTTTTCCTATATTCTAGGTTAATTAAAAATTTAAAAATGAATGATGGGTCATCTACCATCCTAAGGTAGGTTGTATAGTTCTTTTAACTTAAATTCATTGTATTTATCATGCATCATTGTTCCACATTCTTGACCCCACCACTGATACCTTCTAAATACCTAATAAATTAATTTAAATTAAAATACCATGTTTGATATAGTAATAAAAACACACAATTTAAAATCATAGGGTCACCACCGTAATTTGATCCACCTTGAAGGGTGTTCATTCCTTAATGTGCTAAGAGACACATGACATTAATTGATTTGAACCACTAATATTTGATGTATTAAATTACCCTCATAATGTTGATACTAATTTTATTAAATGACATGAGTTTTCATGCTAGATAGACCCATACCCTTAAAATAGATTGGGGGTGATACAAGGGTCCCATCTTAATGATGGATTGGATGGGAACTTTGAGATTTATACGTTAATATTTATAAATGATTATCAATTCACTGATACTGATACTTATTTTATTTTATATAATTACTCAAAAGGGATCTCTAGGAATATTTTTTGTGTACATTACATATGATATACCCCAAGTATTCTAGTGGATTAACTTGGATGGGTTCAGTGGGTGATTCTACTATACCATGCCATGAGAGATACTTGGTTTCCTATGCGAAATACCAGGGATGAGATTAAAGGGTTATGCCTTTAGACTATACCAAAAGTGACACTTGGGTTCCACCTATGCATCACCTTGGATGAACTCTTATGGTGATGGATTCTTATAGTTTCCCTAGAGAGATACCTGTGTTTATCCTTTTGGATCACCTATGATAGGTTCATGATTCCTATTTATGAAGAATACAGGATGGATTTTTATTAAGTTTAAGGATGCGGTCTCCAAACCAAATAATATTCTTGGGTTCAGTACATGATTAAACATGACCTTATAATAGAATAATTATGTTTCCATACATATATTCATGATAAATTATATATATATATATATATATATATTTATAAACATTCAATTATATACCATACCAGTATAGGTTGAATTTGGTTCAAAGATATCTATATTTGGATGAAGCATGTACTATCATTCGGGAAACCCATGAGGAACACAAACCGATGTGTTTTATTTATTTATTATTTTATCATTAGTTTTACCTAAAAACTGATCATCTTATATAAAAATATTGGATAGTTATAGAAATTGATGTTGGTGTCCTATTGAGTATATCTCACACCTTGTTCGGGCCACCTATGGTACCCAAATAGACTTCATGATTACAGGGATATAAAAAGGGAACTACCCAACTTTTGATGTTCGACTTTCAATACTATAATGTTGTAAGAGAGTATAGGATCAATCCAATACATGTGATGCTAGTGAAGATAGTTTTTGGTCATTTTTTATTTTAATTTAGCTTTTTGTATATTCCTATACCCCAGTATTCCATGTACTTACCTTTTTATATAACATCATGGATTGATCATTTTTGGTATTTGATATTGATTTAACTTATACTTATTTATTTTCTGGATGATTTATTATTCAGTTTTTAGTTATTTATTTTTGTTTTTTATATATATCATTATTATTTACTGCTATGATACACTCTGATGAATAGGGAATAGTCTCCCAATGAACACACCCTAAGACCTCTCTGCCAGTCGGAATCCTCTAGCTTACAAGGAGAAGCTATTCAGGTCATCTAGACAACTCATTTGGGGAACTTTCTAGTAGATTATGGTTCGGAATGATACACAATATATGTCTAATTAATTCATTTTTTAGTATTTAAATGAATTTTTTATTCACTAAATGATCAATTCATTCCAAATATTTTAATAAAAATGATAATATTTGGAAGAGTATAATAATTTACGTAAAAAAAGACAACATAGAAAAAAGATCTATATTTTTATCAAAATATGGCTCCCCGCTATGTAATATGATAATGATATACTTTTGAGGCTTGAAAGTGAAGAAAAAAGGTAAAATGACTTTCCTATGCTAAAATTACATGATTTGCATCAGGAATCATGTTCAAAACATAATGGAAACAGAAGGTGTATAGTGATTTTAGAATGTGAAGTGATGAAAATGAAAAAAATGAGGACCCATATATTTCATGTAATGATACTCAATGTCCCAACATGTCTTTGTATAGTATTTCTTAGTTTCATTAGTTTCTCAACATAAATGTCAATAGATGACTCAATTATTTCATAGACCTCTTCTTAATACCCATGATTGAAGTGAGACTCATAATGGGCCATATTAATGGATAATTAATTCCAACATGATCCCAATAGATTTCCATAAATAGATAGATATTGTGTTTCTCCCTATTATCGATCATGAGACCAAATCTTGGGGAGAGAATTTGCAATGTGCAAGGTTATCCAACATTTTTTTTTCTCTATTTTCATTAATGATTTTTTTTGGGTTTTCCCAATCCCCATTACTAACTCATAAATAGGATTAGGGGGTAACTACTTCTAGGATCTAGGGTGATGTAGACAAAGGGGGAAGGTGTGTTGGATTTTACTCTTCATTTCATTCTTGTATTAGGATTTCCACTATTTAACTAATAAATTCCAATATCTTATTCTTAAATCAAGATCATTGTTTCATTTATGTTTTTAAGTACATTATTAAGATAAACATAGTGTATTAAAATTAAAAATTACTAGACCCAAGGAAATAGGATATTTTTGTATTATGGAGGGGATATCCTGACCATCGTATCATCCTCATCTCGACTCTAACAACAATACTAAAAAATAAATTTTATGTCATTATAAAATTTCCCATAAAATTTAAAATATACAAAACCCTAGAATGGTGTAAAATTGATTTCAAAAAAATCAATCTAGATTATTTTCTCACTTTCATCAATCCACTTTTAAACCCCAATCTGTTTCTTTCCCCTTCATCAAATAAAATATTTTTTTATTATTTAAAAACCCAAATAAATAATTTCACTATATCTGTGGGTTCAACGTCAACTTGATTCTATCTCTATTAAATAAATTTTCAACACATGATTGAGTTTTATAAATGTTTATTTATTTATCCTCATAGGGAATTAATGATGAACCACAGGTTATAAAAATTATTTCCATTGTCAATAATGGTTGAAATTTTGTTTTTATATTATTATTTATTTAATTAATTCCCATTGTTACTATGGGTATTTTGTGCTGAAATTTTTGATTCCAAATCATTAATGTACGATCACCATAATTAGGCCAAAGAAAAAGGAATCGTTGAGTTTAAGTCATATATTGAGAAATATTTTAGAAATAACAGATCTATAACCCTAATGAGTGTATATATATACCAATTTTTTTAGGTTTCTTTAATAATATCTTGGGATGTGAACCCTCCTAGATCATGGGTGTCTATTAAACACAAGATTGAAACCAATAATCCTAGTGCAAACCATTGAAACATATCACTTCGAGATAAAAATTTCAATCTTATAGATGATTTCAAACATGGTAACCTTTTATGGAAAACCTCACGAATACTTAAACACACATATTAGATTTTTTCTCAAAAATTGTGAAACATTTCAATTCCAAAATGCCTCAAGTTATGCGGTAAGGATTTAATTGTTAATAGTTTTATTATGGGGTCGATCTCATGATTGGATTCATACTTTTCCCACTATTTTGATCCCTACAAATGATGAGTTGAAATGAAACATTCTCTCTCACTTATTCCCACCATAAAAATACATGGATATCTAGGTAAAAATTTTAAATTTCAATCAATTCTAAGATAAATCACTTTACTATACTTGGAACAATTATAGAGATATGACCCAAAAATCCCCTCATCATGGTATAAAGCCATGGATACTTATCCAAACAATTTATAAGGGTTTTCTATAAGGAAATAGTTAAATTCTGGACATTGTAGCTGGAGGATCACAAATAAAGACATATATAGAAGATATATATAGCGTATTTGATGAAATAGAAAGAAGTTGTATCCAATGGTAAAAATAAGGGGTATAATGAAAAAGAACCCCCATGATAAAAAATAATGACCTAATAATGGGACAAATAGATTCCATGACGAAGAAGGAAAATGAAATGATAGCCCTATATATCCCCAAAGTTACATTTATTGAAGGTAAAAATTTAATTGATTATATTAGATAAAATCAATTTTTGGAATATAGTATTCAACAACCATGACTGGAATGGTATCAACAGAGGGAATAGGGGTACCAACAACAATAACTACAATGTCCATCACTCATAATCCAGTTCCCTAAATTGTAAGAGACACTAACCACATTCATGAACATGCCCAGGGTGGTAATCAAATAGATAAATGAGGAATAAATAAACCATAAGTTGACACTAGGAAATATATAGATTCAAGTTGGTCAGACCACTAATTATCTTAGAGATATACCAAGAGGAAAATTTCCATGATTCTACAATGTTAACCCACATGTATATTTTAATTTCCTTACTTTGAGAAGTGGAATAGTCACTGAAGACCATTCTGAATCAATTAAGATATAATAAGCAGAATAAGCTAATAAAGTACCTTGTGAAAAGAAATTCATTGCTGAAGAAGAAGAGGAATAACCAATATACTACAAGTTGAGACTATCATTTCTAGAATGATTAAAATAAGGTAAAATCAATGAAAAATGGTTATTTACATGAAAATTTTAAATTTTTTAATATTAACATCCCATTAAATGAGTATCTTGGAAACATGTAGATGTTTAAAAAATTTATAAAAGAACTGGTGACCAATAAATAAAAGCTAGAAGAAATTAGCTCCATTCAACTCAAACAGAAGTGTTTGACAATGGTATCAAATAAAATACCAAATAAGAAATAGTAAAATGGTATATTTTCCATTCGTATATTTATTTGGGGTAATTAATTTGGAAAATAATCCAATTAATTAGGTGTGAGTGGAAAAATCATGCCATACACCACTTTCAAGAGACTATAACTTGATTGAATCAATCCCACATGAGTCACACTTTAATTAAGAGATTAAATTTTAAAATTACCATGAAGACTAATTAGATACATCCTAATAAATATTAGTAAATACTACCTTGTCATGTCTTTCATAGTCCTAGATATAGAATAGTAGCAGAATCAACTCATTCTGGGAAGTCCATTTTTGGATACTAGGAACATGCTGATAGATGTATAAAATGGAGAACCCTATCTGAGAGTTGGTGGTGAAAAAGTATATTTCAACATTCATCAGTAGATGAAAAAAATATGATGTGATATAAGATTATGAGTCATGAGATGAAAAAATACTTGAAGTTTAAGATATTTTTGAACTATAAGAAGTACATTAAGAAGATTCTATCATAAAATAGGATATTAACTATAAAATCATTGAAAATAAGAATGTGAATATAGGGTTAAAGACCAGAGACACTAGAGGGGAATGATATTTCTTTTTTTAAAATGGACAACATGTATGTATGGTACATGGACATCCATTTAGTTCTTCGAGATTGAGGAAATATTTTTATTGGCTTGATGGATATTGATCAAGTGATGCCAATATGAATATTTAAACAGTTTACAGATAACAGAAATAAATTTACCTATAATGATAGGTCATATATGAGTCCATTTTTAGAACCTGACTAGGTAAAATGTTTTCAATCATGCTTTATGTGAGCTAAATACGAACTATGTAAGGTCAATCCATGGATGTTAAACAAAAGTGCTTATAGGAGGCAACCTGAGTTTTTAAGATTTTTTTTTTATTTTTTTTATTTTAGATGCATGAAATCTCCCCCAAATCATAAAAATTTCATTAACAATGTCTAATAATTTTAATTTATTATTTTTATTTTGAAGGGTCGTCATTACACTGGTAGGATTCATGATAAGTAGCTACTTTTCAAAATCATGTTGTGTACCCATTCACATCATGAACATAAGAAAATACAAATCATGATAAATATTCATGTCATAAATATGGTGTAAGAAGAACCTATATAACCACACTTGAAGCTTCATTAAAAAGGGATTAAGCATTTCAATTTTGTAATTTTCTATTATAGCCTCCACAATTAATTGTTTTAGAGTTCAAACTACCAATTTCATTCCCATAATTAATTCTTGCTATAATAAACTAAAATATGAGACATAAACTATCTAGAATAATTACCATTCTACAAATATAATTTTATTTATTAGTAAATTATAATGAAAAAATGGGGAAAATATTTTTTATATAAAATAACGTGGTTTTGGATTTGAAAAATCATCATTTGTGGTAGCATGTCCATTTTTGTGAATGAATTTTTCCTAATATTTATCACTCCTTAAATTTATAATATTTTAATTAATTAATTTAACTATTTTTATTCAAATACATGATTAGTTATCTCTACCATTAATCTCATTTTTGAAACATCACCTGATCCAAATATTTCTGATACCTTTTATACTACATTTCTTATGATACTGGGGAATGTTTTCTTTTATAAATTTCTTAGAATATTATCAAATATATAACTAAATAGATTATATTTTATTGTGATGAAGGCATATTCTGTTTATCCCATTATCCTTGGACACACCTTACATTAATTATTTTTAAGCCTCTAGAATACATGAATGACTTTGATATAAAAACATCCTTGTTATAGGCATATTTATTCATTCCTACAAAAATATTTGAATATGTCATGATATTTAAAATAATAAGTGTTTGGGAGAGGCTATCTATGATAGATGAGGATATTCTATATAGATTATTTAAAATAGGTGTGGAAATATTTATAAATTATTTTGAAAAATATAATCCACAATTTCAGGGATGACTAGGTAAGTCTCTAAGAAATACTTCATCATATTAGTGAAAAATAGAAATATCTTTAATGTTGATTTTATCCCAACCATTTCAGATAAATATCCTACATGAATAGGTAGTAATAATCATAAAATAGAAGTAATTTTCACTATAAGTTCATATTAATCATATAACCGAAATAAGATCATATATTGATTCAGAATATGAAATGTTACTTCCACTTTTTGTAAATTTAAAAGGGTTATATATAAATGAATCCAATATATTTCAAAAATAAAATAAAATATATCAAGAGGGAGATTTATAAGAGTTTTAATATGTACATATCAACAAAATTTTATCGAAGAGGATTTATATACATGAGAAGAAATAATAATAAAATTATGAGTTTTCACTAAAAATTCAACATCTAATAATTGAGGTGGTGATATAATACCCCTTCAATAATCATAAGATAAAAAATATTTGGTATAATAAGAATCAAATAATACATTTATTGTTCTATAATAGATGATAAGTATACCTTTGACATGTTTGTTCTTGTGACCCACATAAGATTTTGTGATCACATGAGATTTCCCTTTATCTCTTAACTTTAGAGGCTTTTGAAATTTATTTTTAACATTAACCATTAGATTTAGGGATTGGCTTTCATAAATCCTCCATTGCTTTTGTTATTATAATTTCCTCAAAACTCAATCTTTATCTTCTTATTAAAACCATAAGAATGATAGGAATACCCTCTCTCTATTTCTACCGAGAGATCACATAAAACAATTCTTTCATAAAAAAAAGGACTTATGGTTAGTCCCTTTATAAGACTATATCATAGTCTGATAATGAACCGATCATTTTTTTATTAGGTTTGATGATAAAACCTGAAGATTACTTCCCACGTATTGTAAACTTTTCCTTGGAGTTACAAATCAATTCATCACCCGTCTTCTTAGGATCGAGAATTTTTTTCTATTTTCATGAGAATATTTCAATGAATGTATATACTAAAAAATAGCCTCTTAAACTCATTCCATTACATGGAGTTAATTTGATCTTATTTCCTCATATTGCTAAGAGGATTCCATTATTGGTCTTATTTTCTTTCCAAATGATACCATATTAGGAAAAATCTTCCATGATGTATTCAATGTATATTGGATAGTATATTTTTAGTTGTACTAATATATTTCTTTGAAAATTGTGGATTTGAGGATCCATTGAAATAATGTGTATGTTTCCTCAAGAAAGACTCAATAGTACATTGGTTTGTCCTTTTCTCATTTGGATTATCGGAATTATTCAATGATTGAGAGAGTTATTTGAGAAAATAAACATGATTTTACAATTTATATACCATTCCTTCAGGTAAAATATTAGAACCATAATTCCATTTTTTACTACATTCATTATTAAAGAATCATTTTTGTGGAAAATTTAAACTATGTAAAGTGTCCAATTTATTAAGTAATGTTTTTACGTTTTTTATAAAACTCTTATAAAAAAATAACCTGAAAATTTTACAAAGTAAAACCCCTGTTTTCAATCTTTAAATAGTTTTTTAAATATGTAATTGGGTATTATTGTTTATATAAATGACAATACCTAGCTGAAAGTGCAGTGGCACTGCCTTGATTTGAGGTGTGAGGTCCATAATGGGGTACACTTCACTTTAAAGGGGTGTAGATTATAACACCCCAAAAAAAAAGGATACATAAAAGGATAAAGGTTATCACCCATTAAAATAAGGTTTATTATTATTTTTTGGATCTCACCTGATTAAAACTACATAGAGAAGTTCCATGAACCAACCTTAGTCGACCGCAAACCGATCACTAGAGTCAGCTCAAGACAATGCCCGAGAGGTATTCTCAATCATCCTGGGTTGGAAACTAATGTCAGGAATCAATAGAGAAACAAGTGGAACTATTTATACATGTAAAATTAATTGATCCACCGAAATAAATAGAGAAGTACCATATAAATAAATATCCAAATTGAACATCATTCAAATATAAAATGAAAAATACTACCAAAATCAAAAAAAAATCCAAAATGAACATGACAACCAAAAAGACTCCATGTGACCCCGAGGGCCACTCTCCAGTACCAAAACCAACTACCCCTATTGGATATCAATACCAAGATTGAACCTATACTAAAAGCTAAAAACACGAAGTTACTATAGTCGTGAGTATTAAAAATCAGAAGGCATGCCTGAAAAAATCTATTCCCGATACATTTTCGTTAAAGAAAACAAAAATCAACTTCAGGTTTGAAATAAAATATAAAAAATATGTTTTTCACACATACTTACTCTTTAAAACTGAACACATTCCATTTCCCTTTTTCATTTGAAACCAAATCATTTCTAAGAAAAATCCATTGACACATTAGAGAAGAAGAATAATGTTTTTAATTAAAAAGTGAGAGAGGGAGTGTAAATAATTTTGAAGAAATTTACCATAAAACTTGGAAATTAAAAACCTAATTTTTAGAAAATATTACACCATATAAGATAATAAAAAAATTATCACATAACAATGGCAATAGAATATAGAACAAATGAGGATCCAGCCAACAGGAATCTCAATTATCCATCGCAGAAAATGAAGTTCCAAAGAACATGGGATAACCTAGGAGGTTAGGGGATAATCTAGAACATACTATACACTTAAATCATCTTTAACAAATGACTCACACAATGAAATAATCTTGGCCACACACTCGATTGTACCTACCTCGTCTGACTGAGGAGAACATTCCCATAACAACAAAAAAACCCTACTATGGGCCACTAACTGGAGTGAAATCATAATATAGTGTACCAACCATTCAATAAAAACATGCTAGCTACGATATATTCCCATGTAAGGACTAAATAGGGGGTGAAACAACAATTACAACCAAGAATATATTCATATGAACATACATCCCACACATGCAACACACACAATATGTCACCCCCCAAGTCACCCCAAGGAACAATCTATTGCCTTTAAAACATTCCAAAACAAGGGAGTATCTCAGCATGGACCTCCCAAAATAATAAACATATACAAGATAAGATAATTTTACAAGGATATTTTTCAAGACAACCAATTTCAAATAAGTTTCAAACTAGCTTCAAACACCCTTTGAGAAATCACCCTTTTCGTAAGAGGAAACCAAAAAATTTCGATCACATGTTGTACCATGTTCAATGAACAAAACACACACAAAATTAAAGCTCAAACCATTTAAAAATATATTTTAGAAACCCAGACCACTATTTTAGATTCCATAAATACATTTACAAATCCAAACCATTCCTTAAAAATCATAATCCACTTACAAAAGCCAAATGGGAAATTTATCAAACACTTGGTGTGCACAACTCAACAAAGAAACACCATGTACTTCAATACAATTATGAAAAAAAACCACATTTTATATCAAAAAATTATTATAAAAATCACACATCACTATTTAATATCCATAGAAGGTTATAAAATAAATAAACCAATGATTATTAAATTTAAATGAAATCTGTGAAGGGAAATCTACCTCAAATCACTTGCGCTTGAACAACCACTACTGGAAATGGGGTCATTCCGAACAGTTCATAACCATTGGGAAAGCCTGCAGAACCATTGGTATATGTTATACCAATGGTTCTGCAAACCATGGGGAAGGAAGCCATTGGGAAAAACTATCCCAAAGATTTACAAAGAACCGTTGTTATAGGTTAGGAATATTAACCTATGCCAACGGTTTGGTTAAACCGTTGGCATAAGTTTTACCAATAGTTTACACCAAACCGTTGGTAAAAATAAACAAATCAACTCTTTCCCAACGGTTTTAGAACCATTGGGAAATGTTTTTGCCAATAGTTCCCAATTAACCGTTGGTAAAAAATCCCTAGAAACCTTTCCCAACGGTTTATAAACTGTTGGGAAAGGGTTATTACAAGCCTATGCCAATGGTTTGAAACCATTGGCATAGGCTATGCTGTGAAAATTGCATAGAAGCCTAGAATTTGAATAGGATCATCCATTTTTTCACAACAGCCTCTATTTTTGCACAACAGCCTCCATTCTGATCCATTCCAATTACTATACCTGCAATAACAAACTAAGAAATATATATAGAGAACAAATTAATACCCATTTAACATATAATGCATTCTTGAACTATACACATACAGAATTAAATCATAATTCATAACGTAATTATAAACATAAATAATTGATTTAGAATTCAATTTAAAATTCAGATGACAATTATATGTGGAATGCAGAATTCAATTCATAATTGAATACATACATAATTTAATTATCAATTATCAATAAAATACATAAAAAACTAAATAAGTATCAATAGAATCCGAATAAGTTTGTTCAATTTTTCATATACCAGTTGTTTTTACTAAAAATGAAGTCCATTTTAAACAAAATACATACACTTGGAGTGATACCGGCTACACTGTGACTCGAATTGAGGCGAGGTTAACTCATACACGTGACATATGACCCATGGATCATTTTCCAAAAGTATCAACATATTCTGAAAGCGTTTGGTCAGTTTTTTGTATGTTAGTTACTGTTTTCACTTATAATGTTGTTCATTGAAAAAAATGACACTTTGATTGGTTCTAGCCACACCATGCCTTAGATTAAGGCGAGGTTAACTCGTACACGTCACATATGACTCATTGATTGTTGTTCTAAAGTTTCAACAAATTTAGAATGTGTTTGGTTAGTTTTCTGTATGCCAGTAGTTGTTTTCAATTAAAATGTTGTCCATTTCAAATAAACGTGAGACAGTTTGAGTCGATTCGGCCACACCAGGCCTCAGATTGAGACAGGGTTGACTTTTACACGTCACATATGATCCATGTATTATTATCCTAAAGCATCAACACATTAAGAATGTGTTTGGTCAGTTTTACATAAGTCAGTTTTTGTTTTCACTTACAATGTTATTTATTTCAAAAAAATGATACACTTTTAGTGGTTTCAATCACACCATTCCTCAGATTAAGGTAGGGTTGACTCGTACACATCACATATGACCCATTGATCGATGTTACAAACTTTCAACACATTTTCAAATGCGTTTGGTAGGTTTTTCGTATGGCAGAAGTTGTTTTCAATTAAAATGTTGTCCATTTCAAATAAATGTGAGACACTTTGAGTGGTTCCGGCCATACCAGGCCTCAGATTGAGGATAGTTTGACTCATTCACATCACATATGACCCATGGATCTTTTTCATAAAGTTTCAACAGAATCTGAATGAATTTGGTTGGTTTTCTATATGTCATTTATTTTTTTCACTTAAAATGAAGTCTATTTTAAACAAAAGTGAGACAATTTGAGTGGTTCTGGCCACACTGTGCCTCGGATTGAGGCAGGGATGACTTTTAAATATCACAAATTACCCATGTATCGTTGTACTAAAGGTTCAATAGAATCCAAATGTGTTTGGTTGGTTTTTCGTATGTCAGTTATTATTTTCACTTAAAATAAAGTCCATTTTAAACTAAAGAGAGACACTTTGAGTGGTGCCAGCCACACCGCTTCTCAGATTGAGGCTGAGTTGACTCATACACATCATATACTACCCATGGATTGTTTATCTAAATTATCAACACAATCAGAATCTATTTGGTCGGTTTTCCATATATACTTAAAATGTTGTCCATTTTAAGCAAAATAGAAACACTTAGAGTGATCCCGGACACACTAAGACTCGGATTGAGGTTCGGTTGACTCATACACGTCACATATGACCCATGGATCATTTTCCTAAAGTTTAAATAGTACCTGAATGCGTTTGGTCAGTTTACCGTATGTCAGTTGTTGTTTTCAATTAAAATAAAATCCATTTTAAACTATAGAGAGACACTTCGAGTGGTTCTAGCCACTTCCTGCCTCAGATTGAAGCTGGGTTGACACGTACACGTCAAATAATACCCATGGATCGCTTTCCTAATGTTTTAACTGAATTAGAATGTGTTTAGTCGGTTTTCCGTATGTCAGTTGTTGTTTTCATTTTAAATGTTGTCTATTTCAAATAAACCTAATACACTTTGAGTGGTTCCGGCCACACCGTGCCTCGGATTGAGGCGATGTTGACTCGTACACATCAAATATGACCCATGGATCATTTTTCTAAAGTATCAACTGAATATGAATGCGTTTAGTCAGTTTTCCGTATGTCAGTTGTTGTTTTCATTTAAAATGTTGTCAATTTCAAATAAACTTGATACACTTTGAGTGGTGCCGGCCACACCTAGACTCAGATTGAGGCGGGGTTGACTCGTACACGTCACAAATGACTCATGGAACTTTTTCCTAATGTTTCAATAGAATCTGAATGCGTTTGGTTGGTTTTTCGTATGCCAGTTGTTTTTTTAATTAAAATGAAGTCCATTTTAAACTATAGAGAGAGACTTCGAGTGGTTCTGTCCACTCCTCACCTCTGATTGAGGTAGGGTTGACTTTTACATGTCACATATAACCCATGGATCTTTGTATTAAATCATTAACACATTTTGAATGCGTTTGGTCAGTTTTTCGTATGTCAGTTGTTGTTTTCACTTAAAATGATGTCCATTTTAAACAAAGGAGAGATGCTATGAATGGTGTCATCCACAACATGCCTCGGATTGAGGTGAGGATGACTCGTACACATCAAATATGACCCATGGATCATTCTCCTAAAGTTTCAATGGAAACCGAATGCGTTTGGTTGGTTTTCCATATGTACTTAAAATGTTGTCCATTTTAAACAAAAGAGAGACACTTAGAGTGATCCTGGCCATACTGTGACTCGGATTTAGCCCGAGTTGGATCATAAATGTCACATATGATCCGTGGATCGTTGTGATAAATTATGAACAGAATCCCAATCCGTTTGGTCAGTTTTCTGTATGCCAATTGTGGTTTTCACTTATAATTCTGTCCATTTTAAACAAAAGAGACACAGTTAGAGTGGTACCGTCCACACCGCACCTCATATTTAGATTATGTTGACTCATACACATCTAAAATTACCCATGGATCATTATCCTAAAGTATCAAAAGAATCCAAAAGCATTTGGTTAGTTTTCCGCATGTCAGTTGTTCTTTTCACTTAAAATCACATCCATTATAAACAAAAGAGACATAGTTAGAGTGCTACCGGAAACACCGCGCCTCAGATTTATATGGGATTGACTCTTACACATCACAAATGACCTGTAGATAATTTTCCTAAAGTATCAACACAATTCGAATGCGTTTGGTCGATTTTCCGTATGTGAGTTGATGTTTTCACATAAAATGATGTCCTTTTGAAACAAAAGAGAGACACTTTGAGTGGTTCCGACCACACTGTGCCTCAGATTAAGGCGGGGTTGATTTTGACACGTCACATATGACCCATGGATCATTGTACTAAAGTATCAAAACAATCAGAATCCATTTGGTCAGTTTTCCGTATGTACATAAAATGTTGTTTATTTTAAACAAAAGAGAGACACTTAGAGTGATTCCGACCACACTGCGCCTCAGATTGAGCTGGGGTTGACTCGTACACATCACATATGACCCATGGATCATTTTTATATAGTATCAATAGAATCCAAATGTGTTTGGTCAGTTTTCCGCATGCTAGTTGTTCTTTTTTGACTTAAAATCCCATCCATTTTAATCAAAAGAGACACAATTATAGTGCTACTGGACACACCGTGCCTTGGATTTAGACGGGGTTGACTCATACACGTCACAAATGACCCATGTCCTAAAGAATCAACACAATTCGAATGCGTTTGGTCCGTTTTCCATATGTTAGTTGTACTCTTCACTTAAAATGAAATCCATTTCAAACAAAAGTGAGACCCTTCGAATGGTGCTGGCTAGACCACGTCTCGGATTGAGGAGGAGTTGACTCGTACACGTCACATATGACCCAAGGATCGTTGTGCTAAAGTATCAACACAATCAGAATCTTTTTGTCCAGTTTTCCATATGTACTTAAAATTTTGTCCATTTTAAACATAAGAGATACACTTAGAGTGATCCCGACCACACCGTGACTCGGATTGAGCCGGGTTTGACTCATACACATCACATATTCCCCATGGATCATTGTGATATAGTATCAATAGAATCCTAATGATTTTGGTCGGTTTTCCGCATTCCAGTTGTTCTTTTCACTTAAAATCTCATCCATTTTAAACAAAAGAGACACATTTAGAGTGCTACTGGCCACACCACGCCACGAATTTAGACGGGGTTGACTCGTACACATCACAAATGACCCATGGATCAATTTCATAATGTATCAACACAATTCTAATGCATTTGGTTGGTTTTCTATATGTCAGTTGTACTTTTCACTTAAAATGTTATCCATTTCAAACAAAAGTGAGACACTTTGAATGGTGCCGGCCACACCGCGTCTCGAATTACTTCAACTATGACACCAAATTCAGGTCGAAGTTGGTCATTGACATAAAAATCTTATTTATCCATTGATGCCAACACATATGGTTCTTCAGTAGTAAGATTGCGAGTCATATTAATTACTCGAAATCCAAAATCATCAATAAATGTGCCCTGTCTCCTCATCGAATCATACCAATGGCATTTCATCATTGTGACTCGTCCATGAGAGTAATAATCCAATATTATTATTTTCTCAATGAATCCATAATAACCCACATTTTCAAATCGCGCTCAACTATCTGATGCACTGGAATAACAATCTGTTGTGGCAGTAACCATAACACCATCATGTTGCATTATCATGTTCTTTTCTCGTTCAGTGACAATAAATTTGTACCCATTGATAACAATTGATTTATAGTCACGAACTACGGTATTAGAACCAAAATCCAAAGCTTTTATTTCCTTAGAGACAGATTCAGAAGAAAAACTCAATACCTACAATATAAATGACTAATAAACTTAATTAAATATTGGTATAATTATTTTAAACAGTAATATTTTTACCTTCAATTTTAACCAAGCAGAAAACTCTTTTCTATGAAAATTCTCTCTCATTCTCAAAGATAAAGAATGATGCTTCAAATTTATCATTGTTTTATGTTTCCTGTAGATAAAAAAATATGAATAGTTTAATAGATATATATGTAAGATATACATATTCAATTTAGTTACCTAATATAGTCATTGAACAAATCACAGTTGAACAAAACTGTGCGATGTGCCATCTTTCGCTCTTCATGGCCTAATGTCTTGAAAGTATATGGTCTAGGAATTACTCCTATATGAGGAAGTGATGGAAAACTGGGTTCAATTTTCTCATACTTTTCTTCTTCATTTATCATTGGTCTATTCATTCTTATAGTAAGATAAGACAAATACATTCAGCAGAAATCCATACATTCTCGAGCCAAGTAACCGTTCATGATAGAACCTTCGGGATGATTCCTGTTTCGGAAATAAGAATTTAATGTGAAAATATTTCTTTTATTTGTATACATCCAATGAAAAGAAACATGTCCTATGAGAAATATTTTAGTGGGAATATGGACATTCATATGCAGCATGCATGTGAAAAATGATGGAGGAAATATTTTCTCCAACTCACACGAAATTTATGGGGCATCTATCAACATTTTTTGCATGAAATACTTGGAAAACTTCTTAGCACAAAGATCTCTAAACAAATGGAACAAATGAATAATAGTTACCCTTTCATTATTGGAAAAAATATGACGGATTTTTATTGGAATCAACTCATGCAGTAGAACGTGATAATCACGAGTCTTCAAAGATTTTAGCTTCAACTCTCTTCTATTGACCCGTTTAGATATGTTGCTTGAATAGCCATTAGGAACACTAATAGTCTCTAATACTTCCAGAAATTGTTTTTTTCATAGGTGTGATCACATAAGAAGCACATGGAAGTTGCCATTTATTTTCACTGATACACATAGGATGCAATTCTGGTCTGATTCCCCAATCCACCAAGTCACGCCGAGATCATAAATCATCTTTTGTCTTCCCCTTGAAATTTAGAAGAACCAAAAGCAAAATTTCACATATATTATTTTCAATATGCATTAACTCTATGCAATGACGTAAAAAATTGTTTGAACAATAAAGAAAATAAAAAAAGATACTCCTCTTCCTCCAATTGTAATAGGTTTCAGTGGAAACATTCTTTCTCTTTCCAGATTTCATTTGACCCTTCCCGAATGAAAAACTGAAATCTTTCAATTCATTAAGAATATCAGTTCCAGACATACGCTGAGGTCGATCATCGGTCTTTATGGTATTATCAAATATTTGAAAATTAATTATATATGGATGATCATTTGGAAAGAATCGTCGATGTACCATAAAACTATAACTACAACGATGTTTCAGTCTTCTGGATCGTGTATTATTTATACAAACTGGGCATGATAGTTTTCCCTTCGTTCTCCATCCAGACTTCATTGCATAAGTTAGAAAATCATTGATCGTCCACATAAGCACATCACACATCTAAAATATGTCTTTCAAACATGCATCGTATGTGAGAACACCCACATCCCAAAGAAGTTTCAACTCTTTTATTAAAGGTTGCATGTATACATCAATATCAATTTCAGGATCAGAAGGACCATATATGAGTATACTCTTGAAAGTGAATGGTTTTTTCATACAAAACCATGGGGAAGATTATAAATGTGTATAAAAACTGGCCATGTGCTGTGCGAAGTAAGAATCTGCCCAAACAGATTAAAACCGTTGCATGAAAGACGCAGCCTCACATTACGCACATCAGCTGAAAAATCAGGATATCAAGCATCAAATATCTGCCATGCAAATCCATCTATAGGATGAACCAACTCATCATTAGTCTTCTTTATCTCATTATCATTCCATCTCCTTTTTATTAATATGTCATCAAACATAAAAATATTCTGGAGTCTGGGGATCAATGGAAATTTCCACATTACTTTCTGTGGAATGCAGGATGGTGTTCCAGAAAATTTTGATTTCCACTAGGATGTGCCACATTTTATACAATCATTTCGTTCAGCAGTTTTCTCCCAGAATAAACTACAACCTTTCTATAAAGCATGAATTTTGTATCTTGAAAATCCAAGTTCCTCAACTAACTTCCATTCCATATAGTGGTTTGAGGGAATATCTGCATCATCTAGAAGTAAATCCTTCAAGAGGGTTAGAATGTAATCGATTGCTGTATTAGAAATCCCATACATAGTTTTCCCATGAAACAATCAGATTAAAAATTCTAGCTTTTTCATTTTATCGCATTGTCGATATACTGGAGTCGTGGCTGCATCATTTATTTTTTTCACCCTACCAATATCATCATTTTCACTAGATGCATCAGCTGTCCTCATATCTAAGTCTTCTTGAGTCAAAATCCATTCTTTTTCATGATAAAGAATTAATGGAAACCGATAATCTAACAAATTCTCCATTCCAGTCCTTTCATTTCAATCATCACCAATTTGAGATTTCATTTTCTCCCCATTGTGATACCACACAAAGTAGTTTGCTTGAAATATTTTTTGGTTATGTGGAAGAAAACTTCTTCACGGCTCTACCATGGTCTACCAACACAGTTGGAACATGGGAAGTGTATGCGACCACTATCTGAAGCATTATGAAATGAAAAATCTATAAAGCTCTCCAAATTGTTTTGAAAATCACTTGAGATCCTTTTCGATTTCATACATCCAAATTATTTCCGTTCTGAAAAAATAATTTATATAAGTCATTTTGTCATAAAAAATTCAAGAGGATTGAACTTTAATAGAAAATACATTTCAGTAAATGATAAAGGAGGAAGTTTCTAGTCGATGTAGTGTACTATTAAAATAATGTAAAGAAGAAGTACTCATAAATTAAATTAAAATTTATTTATATTAATTTTCATTATGTCTATAAGAGGCACATTCCTTAGGTCCCATTATGTGTTATAGGCATCCCAAATAATTCACTCATGTTCAATAACTCATTATTGGAACCTCTATGGACATACCTTTCATTACCCAATTACTTCCCCAAGTCAAGCAAACCCCATGGGTGAATAAATTTTAGGCTTCTACACTAATAGGTTGTTCATGGCTTGTAAACACATATAAATAAAATTCCCGAAGATAATATAAAAGTAAACCCAATACCATCCAAAAATACATCAATAAAGTAAACTGATACATGTAAAAGTCTCCAAAGTAAAGTACCAAAAGACAAGTAATATAATAGTGACTCAACAAAAACTCTAATCCGAGCTATTAATGTCCAAAATGGTCCCCAATGTCCTCCTAGAAACATGGAAAAAATTGTATATTTTGGGTGTGAATAACATGTATACTCAGTAAGGAAATAATCAAGGTATCAACTACACATGTGAAAAAAACATACTAATGTGTTATTGAAAAAAATTTAAAACCAACAAGAACCAAAATAGGTCAATTAACCAACTCAGCCTCATCAAGGATCACTCTCCAAATTGTGAATCCAATATAGTAATATAACATCACAATCAAAATAAGGAAACAAACCCCACTGCTACTTCCCAGCCAATTTCCGCTCTCACTCCTCAATGTTGAATGTCATATGCTCTCATACCTTCCAAAGATATCCCATCACATACCAGTTATCTTTGATGTGGCTTGGGATGCATCCCCACATACACCACCCTCACAAGGTTTAGCATCCAGTGCTAGCATCAGGTATTATCACATCACATCTCACCTAAAAACACTTAGTTTACCACACATCCATTTCTATTCAATCTCATTTATTTACTATCTTTTTTTTTTGTTTTAACAACATAATTTATTCCATAGATAACCAGGAAAATAATAAAACCACCACACAACAACTCACCATCTCACAATAACCATCGTCGCCATGTTACATCGGCCAACCATCTCCCAAAAACAACCACATATCACAACACAAATATTGCACAACCTAACCACCGCACAACCAAAACCACCTCACCACATCATACACCACAAAATCATCACACGACACCTCCACACGACACAACACCACCACACATAATCACTATCACACAACTTAACATGTCACATCCATGCCTACTAACCATCACATTACAACCCCACATATCCCAAATCCCAACTGGTCACCTCAATCACCATACAACAACCTACAACTTACAATGAAACACAACAAAAAACCTCTCATAGAAGCAACATACCCCAACTTCCACAATTTATTTACGGTCTTTTATTACATTACCCCTTTATTTAGCATGGAAATTATAACACAAATGATATTCTATGGGAAACTAATTAATTAACCAAATATTCATTCATTTTACAAATTTTCAGGGTGAAATCACACAAAAACATTGAAAGGGTCTCAACATATATCCTCTATAATGAAAACATGCAAATTAATACACATATAAATAAATTTTCAAGTAAAAATAAATTAAAAGATGACGAAAAGGCATAAAAAAACATACTTAGAAAATCTGGAATCCATATTGGAATGGAGAAAGTGTAGATAAAATCAAAACACAAAAAAATGATATACACATCAAAATAAAAACATAAAACTAAAATATTAGAGGAATACAAATAAAAATAAGGTAGAACTTAAATATTTTATGTGTATAAAGAATAAAATACCTTATTTGAGATGATTCAGATGGAGTTTCACCGGTTCAGATGGGGGAAGTCGCGAGGGGAGAGGAGCCCTGAAGAGATTTAGGGTTCTGTCGCGAATGGGGGAGAGCGGCGGCCCAACTATATTTCGGGTAAAGATATACCTATGTAGAGATAACTGTACTTCATTTTTTTATACTCCATGTATTGATTTTTGGTATTCCTTTTTGGTTTAGAGGTGTCCTACTGAGTTTTGTTTTAATAACCCCTATATGGGCTTTACCCACATTTGGTGTGTCTTGTGATGATGATCAACGCTTTGATGGAGATCTAGGTGGGACAGTACTAGATGGTACTTAGAGAGATTATATGAATGAGGTGTGCTCCTATAGCTTTAGACAGTTGTCCTACATATACCCTTTAGGTAGGGTTTTCTGCAGAACAGTTTCAGTAACTTTTATGTTCACTTTTAAAGACTCTTTTACTTTGGTGGTCCTGTATTTTGGCCTTGTTTCCTTTTAGTTTCTTACTATATTACTCTGTGGATGATATCTTAGTGTATGTATGCATTGTCTACTTAGTGTTTTTACATTTCAGCATTTTGGGAATGGGGGTGTGTGTGTATGTATAAGTACTTAGGAAAATGCCTCCCATTTGTGGGATATTCCTACTTGGTATTAGTCTCCAGCCCATGTCCTATCGGAGGTAGGCTTGGGGTAGTCATGGAATGGAACCCTCTTTTATGGGTTATAAAATTGAAAAACATGACCATATACTAATAAGGGGGTTTAATTAAGGGAAGATAAGTAAATATGAGTACACTCAAACTAGGGATAAGATGGAAGGTCACTTTGAAGACATCATTATTGACGATCCAGATACACAGGTGCACTCTATCTCTTGGAATATTTTTAGGTAGGAATCATATAAGAGGATTAAATTCTATTTAAACAATGTTGTGATCTCTTATGATGCTTTTCCTCAAGATTAAACTTAGGTGGTTTCTCAGTTTTCCTTAAAAGTGTTTTCTAATAAAAATTTAATTTTTATTCCATCATTATGTGTGACCAGGGAATGCATCGTATTGAATTTGATCCAATGGGGGATATTTTTTGGGACGTTTTACCTGATTATTTATAAGTATTACCTCTAGTGAGAGAGGTGGAGTTCACCATTGAGATATTTCCAAGAGAGACATTAGCTTCCATTCCTCCGTATAGGATGACAACAACATAACTCTAGGAACTAAAGAAGCAATTAAAATACTTGAATGCTAAGGGTTTTTTCTTACCCAATACTTTTCCATGGGTTTAACCTATCCATTTTACCAAAAAGGTGGATGATACCCTTAGTTCGTGTGTAAATTTAGGTTTTGGACCATTTTATAGTAAATAACTGGTATCCACTACCACATATAGAGGACCTCTTTTACCATCTCTAAGGAGAGATAGTTTTCTCTAAGATTGATTTGAGGTTAGGCCACTATTAGGTGCATTCTATGCCATCTAACATACCATGTGAAATGTTCTAGAGCATGTATGGCTTTTATGAGTATCTATTTATGTTTTTTTGGCCTTTCAAACACATCCTTAGTTTTCATGGATTTAATGATTTGTGTTTTTCACCCATATCTATATTTATTTGGGATAGTTTTCGTGGATGAAATCTTGGTGTATCATCACACTTGACATGACCATTCCAAGCATCTTTAGATCATGTTGTATACACATAGAGAGAATCAAATATATTCTAATCTCACTAAATGCCACTTTTGGATCGATAAGTTTCACTTATTGGGTTACAACATTTCAGAGGAAGGAGTGTCTATTTAACAGAGAAAGTGAGAGCTATAGTTTCCTGGTAACATTCCAATAATTAAGTTAACATACAAAATTTTGTTTGTAAAGTGGGATATTATATGGATTTTATTCAATAATTTTCACACCAATTAGTTCCTCTCATAGTCTTGACTGAAAAGGGTTTTATGTTTTTATGGTCAGATGCATGTGAGATAACCTTTATGGAGAGGAAAGGGATTATAACTTCAGCACTAAACCTAATTCTACCATAGCTAGGTATAAGCTATATAGGTTATTCTGATTCCTCAAGAATCAATATTGGAGCAGTTATGATTTAGGAAGATCGACTTTCAGTGTACAAGCCCCACTAGCTGAGACCACAAGAGTTGAATTACCCTATGAAAAACCTTGAGTCAGTAGTTGTGGTTCATGAAATACGCATTTGGAGGAATTATATATTGGGAGAATAATATTTCATTTACACAAATCATAAAAGTGTCAAATAAATTTCCACACATCATTAATTGAATCTCAAGTAGTGCAGGTGGGTAGAATAACTTTATTCATTCATCTTTGTTCTCATTTATACACCCGAAAATGGAAATGCAATGGCTAACGTCTTAATCTCAAATACATAGAAATAATATTTCCAAGAGTCCAATAGTGAGTGGAATGTGATGGCCCTATTTTCTGATATACACCTTGAGATTCAAGAGTATCATTATCTACATCTTTTAGTATCCTTGGAAGTGACATATTATCTTATGGGATGTGTAAGGATGAGAAAAGTTTTAGATCCCGAGGGATTATTCCTAATGGAGAGTGTTATAGGAGAGGACCCACCACCAGATTAGGTTATTTATGAGGATGAGATACTACACTTTCATGGATGTATTTTGGTTACTTTATAAATATAGGAATAATTGATTCAGGAATCTCGTGATTCCATTTAGTAAATATACCTTGGGATTACCAAGATGTAATGAGACATACGTAATCAATATTGGTGGCTGAGTGTGAAGAGGCAGATTGTAGGTTCTATCACATGGTGTTACACCTAACAGTAAGTGAAGTCAAAACACCATAGGCATTCATGAATTTTACAAACTGTTTCTATTTTTGAATTTAAATGGGACGATGTCACTATGAATTTTTTGATGGGTTTTTTGAGATCCCTTTGAGGTGATGATTTACAATGGATGGTTGTCGAAATGTTGACCAAGGTTTCGAACTTTATACATATTCAAGAGACCTTAATAATTGATAAACAAGGGTGTACATTCATTTGAGAGTTTGTGGGAATTCATGTTGTTCCCCATTCGATCATATTAGATAGAGATTCTCAATTTACTTCATGGTTCTAGAGAGGGTTTAAAAAATTACTGGGTTCATAGGTAATACTTAGTACAACATATCACCCTCAGACTGACAGTTAGTTCAAGAATACATTATGAGTATTAGAATACATACTATGGGAATGTATCCTTGATTTTGGAGGTTTATGTAAAATAAACCTACCTCTAGTTTAGTTTTCCTACAATAACATATTTTAGGAAACTATTCCTGTGTCTCTTTAAGAGGCCCTATACAGTAGTCCATGCCCTTCACCCTTGAACTAGTTAGAGGTATGTGAGGCATTGATTATGAGAAATTATATTGGTCCAGAGACTTTAGATCAGGTATAGCTTATTCATAAGTATATAGCTATAGGTCAGTCCAAAAAGAAGTCTTATTCTAATCTCCACCACAAACCTATAATGTTAGAGGTGGGACATTGGGTCTTTTTATGAGTTTTTCCTAGATTGGTTCATAAGAATATTTGGAGACATAGAAATCTATCACCTTGTTACATTATATCATTTATGATCTTGGAGAGATTCAGCCCAATAACTTATTGGTTGGCTTTATCTCATAGGTACTGATCCATGCACGACTTCATACATGTATTTCATCTTTTCCATTATTACTCCGACCCATCTCATTTTTTTGTTGATAAGGATATAGAGCTAGAGGTAGATGTGTCCTTTGAGGATCTTCTAATAAATATCATTGATTGAAGCATGAAGTATCTCTATGGTAGGTTAGTCACTCTGGTTTGGGTGGTATAGCTGCCTGACTATGTGAAAGATGAGACCAGGGAGATAGAGGCCAATGTACATGCTCATTGGATAGAATCTTTTTCGATGATGATTTACCACCCTCATAAGGGAAACTCAGTGACTAGTTGTTTTATTTTGGAGAGGTTGTAAAAAATGTCTTTTTAAAGTGGTACAAATTCCATTAATTTACATATACACCATTATTAAGATTTTCTTTAGGATTATACCGGGATACCACATCTTGATTTCAATTAGTTTTATTTAGGGAAGAAGTTAGTAGAGGGGTTGGAGGATTTCTACAAAATAAATTCATTGCGTGAATTAAATTCATGTTGTTAATTGTCTTGGAAAAACCCCATTAGTTTTAATAGTTCATTAATTCAATACACATTATGAATTTAATTCATGAAACGAATTTCCATTTCCAGAACCTTTGTGTTTTTTTGAGTGTGAATTTAGTACATGAAAATAATTCAATTCATGATGTGAAATAGTCAGGATAGACCCCGTACATGCCATGAATTGGATTTTCCTAGAAGAAAGTATGAATGAGAGTATGTACGGGGGGTATAACCCCTACTTTTAACAGACCCCCAGTTTTTCCCTAGAATAAAGTATGCATGAGAGTTTCACTTATCCTCCAACCTAGATTCTACTAGTTCTTCTTTGTCTAGACTCTAATCTATACACTATTCATGACATTGGTTATCTAATGGTAAGATTTTCAATGCACTATCTTCTTTTCATGGTTTATCTCACCTTCTTTAGTTCAATTTTAGTGTGAGATGATATGCCAAATTTTTAAAAAAAATTTCAATTATTTTTTTTTCTATGTTCTAGCTTAATTAAAAAATCAAAAATGGATGATGGGTCATCTACCATCCTAAGGTAGGTGGTATAGTTCTTTTACCTTAAATTCATTGTATTTATCATGCATCATTGTTCCACATTCTAGACTCCTCCAGTGATACCTTCTAAATACCTAATAAATTAATTAAAATTACAAGACCATGTTTAATATAGTAATCGAAACACACAATTTAAAATTAGAGGGTCACCACCATAATTTGAGCCACCTTGAAGGGTGTCCCTTCCTTAATGTCCTGAGAGACACATGACATGAATTGATTCGAACCTCTAATAGTGATGTGTAAAATTACCCTCATAATGTTGATACTAATTTTATTAAATGGCATGAGTTTTCATGCTAGCTAAACCCATACCCTTAAAATAGGTTGAGGGTGACACAAGGGTCCCAGCTTAAGGATGGATTGGATGGGAACTATGAGATTTATACATCAATATTTATAAATGATTATCAATTTAATGATACTGATACTTAGTTTATTTTATATAACAACATAAAAGGGATCACTGAGAATATTTTTTGGGTACATTACATATGAGATACCCCTAGTTTTCTAGTGGATTACCTTAGATGGGTTAAGTGGGTGATGATACTATACCATTCCTGTATAGACCCATAAATTTGAAGGATTTTTTTTAAATTCTTGGAATTTTATGAGTCTGAGGATTCTAACGACGCTTGATTTAGAGGCCCGGTGTTCCCGAAATGAATTTCTGAAGTTTGGCTCAGGTACGTTCAGTAAATGAATGAGCAGGTTTTTCCATCTTTTGAACCAATACTCAGAATTAAAATCCAAGGGCACTAATGAACTCGTAACGCATGTAATTTCTTAATGTGATCATTACCGTAGTTTCCTTCTCAATGGAGGAGAAGTTAATTATTGGGGGTTTATTTAAGAAGTAAATAAAAATTGTGGGAACAATTTTTATTTTATAAAGAGGTCATTCCCTCCCATGGGTAGTTAATGGTGTGGCCCACATCCACCTAACTACCCAAGTGTGGATGTTAGAGAGGTGGGGCCCACATGAGCCCCAACTATTAAATTTCCCCTAAACTCATTAAAAACCCCCCATTTAATGCCAATCTCTCCACCTCACTCCATTAATTCTAGTCAACCCATAATTTAATGAGGATCCTTCCTCTTTCCCCCCCTTTTTATTTAATTGACAACGCGTTTAATAATGGGGAACTTCCCTCTCCCTTCCTTAATTTATTGTCAACACGTTTTATTTAATGTGGTGATTTAATTTTGAGAGCGTTGCTTTGTGTGTGTAATAAAATAATAGGAGGAGCCTATTATTTTATGAAGGGGGAGATCTTTCGTTGTGCGAGGAAGATCGAGAGAACTCTTGAGGTTTTGGAAGAATGCCGACCTCTGACAAAGAATGACGAAGAATGCTATTCCTAGAAGAACAATGACGTTCCACCAATCCTCTTCTCCACGATAAGAGAGGAGATGCCGCTTCCTCCTTAGCGCACTCCGACGATGCCTACGAACCCATTCCCCGCAACGCCGTCTACCGCAACACCATCTACCACGACACCGACGTTCGTCTTCAATTTTTGAGGTAGGGGAATTTGTATATTTCATTATGTGATATATACCCTCATCATGGCGTGTAATTGTTGGGTGATGTTTTGAACCACTAACGCGGTGGGTACGGACTAACGAACAAGTCCGAACCCACCACTCTTTTGTTCTTGATGCGCGGAATATTTGGCGACAATGAAGCAGGACCGCAATGGAGATTGGAGGACTTTTCAGTGATGTACGGGTCCCGAGACGACCGCAGGCGCAGACTGGAGTAAATTCGGACCACCAGAATGACTCTGGTGGCCCACGGAAGCCCCCGGCAGCACGGGTCGCCGGTGCGGCGACGCCTGCGGCCGGAGACGGCGGCGCCCCGACGCACCGCCGAAATAAGCCCGCCCCGAATGAAGCCGTGGTGGTGAGGGTAGGATCTCGTAGCCGCGCGGGATCTAGGGGAGCCAGTGGCGCCACCCTGGCGCCGCATCCATGGAAAGCGGGGGCCGCGCCCCCCGCTTAGCTCGCAGACCGAGCCAGCGCACCACCCGGACGGGCCGGGGCGGGTCGCGCGGACCGGGCCACGTCAGCCGGGCTGGGCCACACCCATCCGGGTTGGGTCGTGCCCTATCGAGCTGGACCTGGACCCGAGTTGGGTCGAACCAGTTTGGGCGGACCCAGGGGGTTGGGCCGGGCCGAGACCCCCCACCTCGGACATTTTTCGGTATTTTGTCCATAACTTGAGGTACAAACCTCCGATCGACACACCGTCTATTTCATGGGAATCCTTGGATAGAGATGGTAATTTAATAATATTACACTCGAGGTTTTGGAAATGTTTTGGTACGGTAGAGTTGGTTTGAACCTGAAACCAACCGGGCCCTTGGAGAGGAAATGCTTATAACTTAAGGACCGGATGTCCGTTTGACGTGCTGTCAACCGCGTTGAATTTATCTTGATGAGATGGTCCTTTTGGATTACTCCCCTTGAGGTTTGGATGCAATTGGAGTATGGTCGGGTTTGTTTTAGCTTAAAAACCAACCGGGCCCCTTGGACGGAAAATCCAATAACTCTCAGACCGAGCGTCCAATTAACGCACCGTCTATCACGTTGGTTTTATTTTGACGAGACATAAACTTGGGATACATCAAATCTAGAATTCATTAGAGTTGATGTATCAAATCTTTTTCTCGAGGAGCGGACCCTCCCGGAATCGAGCATGCTGTGTGCGGGAACCCTAGAGTTGGTTGCGACTGGATCGACTACTGTACTGGAATCCTCCGTGGGTTCGACAGAAATGATTACCATACTGGAATCCTCCATGGGTTTCGATGGCGATGACTACTGTCCTTGTATCCTATGTGGTTCTAGCAGTATTGACCTCTGTACTTGTATACTACGTGGGTCCGACAGATTAGCTGGTCTTGTATCCTGTGTGGGTCTGACATCTTAGCTAGTCTTGTATCCTGTGTGGGTCCGACAGCTTAGATGAATAAGTGACAACATCTGATCATCTCTAGCGCCATACAGAAGATGCATACCTGTGTGAGTTGAGTCTTGAATTTCAATCATTACCATCAATGTGATTGATTTGATTTCCTATGTAGACTGGGTTGTGCTCAGCTCGAGAGTTGGAGCTGTTTTGTAATTGACGACTTAGGTATATGTATGGGCATATACCTAAGTAAAGTTGGTTGATTATTTGTGATTGTATCTTTCCTTTGTGGTTTATCCTTTTTGGATTCTGAGAGACCTTCAAGGGTCTTGGGGTCCCTACTGAGTATCATATACTCAACCTTACACGGGCTATGCCCGCACTACAATGTGTTGGATGCAGACGAAAGCCAACACTGATCGAGGTGGATGCTTGTGGAGCTGGACGGTACCCGGAGGTGGACCACTTGGACGGACATATACGGAGTGGACGAACGGACCCGATGAGATGAGGAGACTATCTGTACCCACCCTTTAGGTGGGGTTTTGGAGGACGACTTGGTGCTGCTATTTTACCTAATTCTGTTGTACTTTCCTTTCAGTTGTACTGTACTTTCTGCTGGGTTTGCATACTGGCCCATTTACTCTTTAGCACTTACATCACCCGTCCTCGGGTCCCGTGCCGTGACTACCCCAAGACCGCCTTCCATAGGCCAGGGGGCTGGTGACTAGCACCAAAGGCGTAAATCCTGAAAAAGGGAAGGCATTACCTTTATAAAGTAAACTAACACAATAGAGTAAACAAGTGAAGTAAGCACTAAGGGGGGGGGGGGGGGTGATTGTAACATCCCCAAATGATAAAAGGTTAAATGACTAAATGATACAAGTCATGTCAACATGGTGAACCTTTCTTTTTAGTAGCCTTTCCGATTAGAACTCCACAGTTAAGCGTGCATGGCCTAGAGTAGTGATCAGGATGGGTGACCTTTTGGGAAGTTTCCCAGGGTGTGTGTGAGTGAGGACAAAACACACGGGAAAGGACATGTGTTGGCATGTGGGGATAATCATTAGTCAGATGACCCATTCGGGAATGTGGGTGGACCCTGGGGTGGGCCCCACATGTCTACGGGGAAACTGGTGGTACCTGGTAGGCCAGGACCTGACGGCCATGTTAAGGCGGGGTGGTTGTGCTGTCACTAGGACCCAGTTGTTACAATTGGAATCAGAGGAATTGGTTCTACCATAGAACTCATGAATTTGATCTTTCCTTTCTATGAAGAAATAATTTTAAGAGTATTGAGTGTGGTTTTCAGTCCAGGGAGTCCAGTGTTGGTGCGGCAGCCGATGTATCCCTACACCAGGACCTTGACCTCTGATTTCCGACTCAGTGCACGAAAACACTGATTGCATGTGTGTTTCCTTTAAAAAGTTTTCTTTGTGATTATTTTGTGTCAGATCACCAGGTATACTGTTTGACCATGGCACACCTGTTTCTTTTCAGGATGGCCCCATGAAGGCATCCAGCCAGGGTTCCTAGTTACGTGCAGGATGGCAGCCCACCGAGCGATGAGGCCTCGGTGCAAGGCCCCATTACAGCGGAGGAACCAGCAGTGCCACTACCCACTGGGCCACTGATACTGCCAGCCCCAGCAGAGGAGAGTGCACGCCGCCTGAGCGCGTTGCACGAGTTTCAGCGACAGAGGCCGCCCAGGTTCCATGGAGAGATGGATCCTCAGGCAGCCGAGGATTGGTTGGAGGCTATCGTCAGAGTCTTCAGATTGGTAGGGACACCAGCAGACCTTATGGTGATCCTTGCCGCAAGTCTCCTGCATGCTGCAGCAAGTAGATGGTGGGTCATGATGCTCCAGGTGCATGACAAGGCATCACTACTTTGGACGAACATCGAGAGCCTCTTCCACTCGGAGATCATTCCAGCCACCCTCCATGCGGTACGCATCCAGGAGTTACTGCAGCTATGACAGGGCAGCATGACTATAGCCCAGTACTAGGAGAGATTTACTGACCTCTCGCGCTACACCAAGAACATGGTACGAGACCCATTCTTCTAGGCCCGGACCTTTTAACAGGGATAGAGGCATGATATCAGAGCTTCGACGATTCCCCTCAGCATCTCGACGCAGGCGAGGGTGCTGGAGCGAGCCCTTTTAGTGGAGAGCTTTCTCGCTGAGCAGCCATCACCAGCGAGACCCACCGCAGGATGGTACAGAGCGGAGTCTTATGTAGTTGGCAATCAATAGATGTCTCTGGGGTCCAAGAGGACTAGGCCGTTAGGTGGGAGACCTTAGGATACAGGTTCGGCTGTGCGGGGCACACGACACAGAGCCAACCTTACAAGGAGCAGATAGTGCTATGGATGCGGTGGGCATGGCCACATGGCTCGTGACTGCCCGACCAGCCTTGAAGACGAGAAGAAGACAGTGGAGGGACCTCCTAGGAAGAGGCAGAGGTTTGAACATGGTGGTCCATAGGGAGCAGGCGGACGAGGCAGAGGAGATGGCCGAGCAGAGGGTGGTGGACGACGCTTCGAGGCTCTACCACCACCACCCCAGGAGGTCTACCCTGACCACATGGAGCTGGCGGGAAGAAGCAGGCTCAGCTCCAGGCAGTGGAGGCTTACGACCACGGCACACCTGAGATGATTTGAGGTACTATCTGTGTCTACTCCACCCTTACTACAGTTCTTATAGACACAGGTGCATGGAATTATTTTATTGTCGCTGCCCTTGTTCGGAGCTCGGAGATTCTGACGGAGCTGTTGGCTCGATCCTTATGGATAAAGACTCCTACGAGATCAGACTCGATGATTACGCACTGGTTCCGGTAGTGTGATCTTACTCTAGTGGGCGAGAGCTTCAGTTGGGATCTTCTTGTACTAGCGTCAAGGCCTGACGACGTCATCGTGTGTATGCACTGGTTATCTACAGTCCATTCTCAGATTGATTTTATTAGGTGCAAGGTGCGGTGTGTCCGCATGGATGGGACCAGGTTCACCTTAACTGGTGAGAAGGGAACCTTCACAGCATAGGATAGACTCACGCAGAGGAGAGGGCAGCCGATCACACATCAGTTGGCTAGTCTCATCCTCGGAGCAGTTGACGTGCGGAGTCTGAGTTTTCCTGTTGTAGTGGATCAGTATGCAGACATTTTTCCTAACGAAGTTCTAGGACTACCTCCTTACAGGGAGGTAGATTTCAACATAGAACTATACCCTGGGACATCACTGATATCTACTCTGGCATATCGGATGGCTCCCACTGAGCTTCGTGAGCTGCGGGTACAGTTGGAGGACTTACAGGGGAAAGGTTTCATCCGACCCAATGTTTCACCCTGGGCTTCTTCGATTCTATTCACCAAGAAGGCGGATGGGGGCTTGCGACTGTGTGTCTACTACCATCACCTAAACTAGGTGACAGTGAGGAACAAGTATCTGCTTCCAAGGATTGATGACCTCTTTGATCAGCTCAAGGGGGAATGGTGGTTCTCGAAGATAGACCTCAGGTCGGGCTATCATCAGCTCCGAGTTTGGGATGAGGATGTGCCGAAGATGACCTTCAGGTGTTGGTATGGACACTATGAGTTCTTGGTCATTCCCTTCGGTGTGACCAATTCTCCAGCAGTGTTCATGAGTCTCATGAACAGGATCTTCCATCCCTACCTCGATCAGGTTTTCATAGTCTTCATTGATGACATACTGATTTAATCGACTAACGAGGAGGAGCACGCCTACCACTTACGGGTTGTACTGGATACAATATGAGAGCACCAGCTTTATGGTAATCTCTCGAAGTGCTAGTTCTGGCTTCGAGAGGTTCACTTCTTGGGGCACGCCATCTCAGAGGTGGGAGTTGCTGTGGATCCCACGAAGATCGAGGTAGTACTTTCTTGGGAGACACCCAGGAGCGTGACGGAGGTGCAGAGTTTCCTAGGTCTGGCTGGGTACTATCAGAGATTTGTTCCAGACTTCTCCAGAGTTGCATCACCACTTAGAGCTTTGACAAAGAAGGTGAAACCCTTCGTGTGGTCAGACAGGTGTCAGCAGAGCTTTTAGGAGCGGAGGCAGAGATTCACCAGTGCACCCCTCTCGAGGCTGCCGGAGGAGGGCGTTGGGTACGCAGATTACTACGATGCATCAGGGACCAAACTCAGGTGCATCCTGATGTAGGATCAAGAAGTTATCTCTTACAGTTCATGGCAGTTGAGGAAACATGAGCAAAACTACGCTACCCATGACCTGGAGTTAGCAGCAGTGGTCTTCGCCCTAAATATGTGGTGGTACTATCTGATGGGTGAGCACTTTACATTCTACTCTGACCACTAGAGTCTCAGGTACATTTTCTCATAGAAGGAACTGAACCCGAGACAACGACGATGGCTTAAGTTCCACCAGGATTATGACTTTGATATTGTCTATACTCCTGGGAAGGGGAACGTTGTGGCTGATGCTCTTAGAAGAAGATCAGGCATTCAGCTACTTGGAGAGGCGATAGAGCAGTTATCCGCTTTGCAGATATCCTTCGTGGATAGAGATGAGGCAGCCTATCTACTATCCCTCACAATCACTCCTCCACTACTTCAGCGGGTCAGAGAGGCATAGCGTGGGGATGTTGGCTGTGAGACACGACATGCTCAGGTTTCCACAGGACATGCGACTGATGGATTTTCTGAAGGGGGAGAGAACATCATCCTCTTCAGGGGACGTACCATTGTACCAGTTGCACAGCAGGAGGAATTGCTGAGGGAGTTTCACACTTCCCCACTAGCGGTACATCATGGAGTAGAAAAGATGTACCAGGACCTCAGAGGATAGTACTGGTGGCCAGGTATGAAGAGGGTTGTAGGAGAGTTCATTTCATGATGCCTCATTTTCCAGCAAGTGAAGGCGGAGCATTAGGTACCAGCAGGCTTGGTACAACCCTTAGAGGTACCAGAATGGAACTGGGATGAGATATCTATAGATTTCGTGATGGGGCTCCCACGTACTTCCAGAGGACACGACACCATCGGGGTGATTGTAGACCGACTCACCAAGTCGGCCCACTTCCTACCGATCAGAGAGTAGGGCTCAGTAGATAGTTTGGTATGCCTCTACGTTTAAGAGATCGTACGACTTCATGGTGTTCCATCGTCTATCGTCTCCGATCAAGATGTTCGCTTTACTTATCGGCTTTGGAAGGGGTTACATGAGGCTTTTGGGATGCAGCTACGCCTGAGCACTACCTTTCACCCTCATACGGATGGCCAGACAGAGAGGACCATTCAGACACTCGAGGACATGCTCCGTGCATGTGTCCTTGACTTTGGTCACAGTTGGGAGGATCACCTACCCTTGGGGGAGTTTGTGTACAACAAAAGCTACCACTCCACCATCAGGATGGAACCATACGAGGCATTGTACGACCGACCTTGTAGATCACCTCTGTGCTGGACTGACCCTGGGGAGTCAGCACTCGTAGGTCCATAGATGGTTCAGACTACAACGAAGAAGGTGCAGATCATCCTGGAGCGGATGAGGACTGCACAGAGTAGACAGAAGTCCTATGCTGATAGGAAGTAGAGACCACTGGAGTTCTAGGATGGCGCCCACATTTTCTTATGGGTCTCACCTCGATGTGGATTGCAGAGATTTGACCGGGGAGTCAAGTTATCTCTACGCTTCATCGAACCATTCCAGGTCCTCAGCATCGTAGGCGAGGTGGCTTACCGCCAGTCCCTTCCACCTCAGTTGCACCTGGTGCACGACGTCTTCCACGTATCTCAGCTGAGGAGATATGTGCATGACCCGATGCATATCATCGACCGTGGGGAGTTGTACATCGATGATGGAGTGACTTTTGTGGAGGTCCCAGTGGAGATCGAGGATCAACAAGAGAGGGTCCTACGTGGACAGTCGATTCCTCTAGTGCGCATTTGTTGGCAGCATGGGAACATCCAGGAGAGCACATTGGAGAAGAAGGCTCAGATGTGTGCTTAGTACCCTCATTTGTTTCCCTAGTTTATGATATAGCTTTATGGGGACATAAAGTACTGAAGTGGGAGTAATGTAAAGACCCAAAAATTTCAAGGATTTTTTTTAACTTCTTGGAATTTTACAAGTCTAAGGCTTCTGACGATGCTTGATTCCGAGGCCCGATGTGCTCGGAATCAATTTCCGAAGTTTAGCTCGGGTATGTTCTGTAAATGAATGAGCAGGTTTTTCCGTCTTTTGAACCGGTACTCAGAATTAAAATTCAAGGGCACCGATTAACTCACAAAGCTAGTAATTTCTTAACATGATCCTTATCGTAGTTGCATTCTCAGTGGAGGAGAAGTTAATTATTGGGGGTTTATTTAATAAGTAAATAAAAATTGTCGGAACAATTTTTATTTTATAAGGAGGTCATTCCCTCCAATGGGTAGTTAAGGGTGGGACCCACATCCACATAACTACCCAAGTGTGGATGTTAGAGAGTTGGGTCCCACACAATCCCCAACTGTTTAATTTCCCCTAAACTCATTAAAAACCCTCCATTAAATGACCTTCTCTCCACCTCACTCCATTAATTCTTATCAACCCATAATTTAATGAGGATCCTTTTTCATTCCCTCCTTTTTATTTAATTTCCAATGCGTTTAATAATGGGGACCTTCCCTCTCTCTTCCATAATTGATTGCAAACACATTTTATTTAACGTGGTGATTTCATTTTGGGAGAGTTTCTTTACATGTGTAAAAAAATAATAGTAGGAGCCTATTATTTTATGAAGGGGGAGAGCTTTCGTTGTGCGAGGAAGATCGAGAGAACTCTTCGGGTTTTGGAAGAACACCGACCTCCGATGAAGAATGACGAAGAATGCCGATTCCTCGAAGAACAACAATGCACCACCAATCCTCTTCTCCGCGACAATAGAGGAGACGCCGCTTCCTCCTTGGTGCACTCCGACGACGCCTACGAAGACTTTCCCTGTGACACCATCTATCCGCGACGCCATCTACCACGACGCCGACGTTAAACTTCAATTGTTGAGGTAGGGGAATTTGTGTATTTCGTTATGTGATCTATACCCTTGACATGGCATGTAATTGTTGGGTGATGTTTTGAACCTCTAACAAGGTGGGTAAAGACTAACGAAGAAGTCTGAACCCACCACTATTTTGTTCTTGATGCGCGGAATAATTGGCGACAATGAAGCGGGACCGAAATGGCGATTGGAGGCCTTCATAGAGATGTATGGGTCCTGAGAGGACCGCATGCATAGACGGGAGTAAAATCAGACCACCAGAATGACTCCGGTGGCCCGCCGCCTGGAGGCGGTGGTGCCCCGGCGCGTCGCCGGTAGAAGCCCACCGCAGCTGAAGCCGCGACGGCGAGGGCAGGATCCCGCATCTACGCGGGATCCAGGGGAGCCACCAGTGCCACCCTGGCACCGCGTCCGCAGAAAGCGGGGGCCGCGCCCCCCGCTCGACTCGCTAGCTGAGCTAGCGCACCCCCCCCGGCCGGGCCGGGGCGGGTCGCGTGGACCGGGCCGCACCCAACTGGTCCGGGCCGCGCCCAGTCGGGCCGAGCTATGCCCTACCGGGATGGACCCAGACCCAGGTCGGGCCGACTCAGTTCGGGCCAACCTAGGGGGGTTGGGCCGGGTCGGGCTGGGCCCAGACCCCCACCTCGGACCGTTTTCTGTCTTTTTCCCATAACTTGAGCTACAGACCTCCGATCGACGCACCCTTGGAGCTGAAACGCTTATAACTTAATGAACAGACGTCCGTTTGACGTGCCATCAACTGAGTTGAATTTCTATTGATGAGATGGTCCGTTTGGATTACTCCTCATGAGGTTTAGACAGAACTGGAGTACAGTCGGGTTGGTTTTTAGATTAAAAACCAACCGAGCCCCTGGGACAAAAAAGCCAACAATTCTCAGACCGGGCGTCCGATTGACGCACCATCTGTCGCGTTGGGTTTTTTTTTTGACGAGACAGAACTTTGGGATACATCAAATCTGGACTTCATGACAGTTGATGTATCGACTCTTTTTCTTGAGGATCGGACCCTCCCGGAATCGAGCATGCTGTGTGTGGGAACCCTAGAGCTGGCTACGACTACATCGACTACTGTACTAGAATCCTCCGTCAGTTCGACAATGACGACTACCGTACTCGAATAATCTGTGGGTTTGATGGCAATGACTACTATTCTTGTATCCTATGTGGGTCTGGCAGTATTGACCTATGTACTTGTATCCTGTGTGGGTCCGGCAGAGTAGCTGGTCTTGTATCCTGTGTGGGCCGACAGCTCAGCTGGTCTTGTATCCTGTGTGGGTCCGACATCTTAGATGAATCAGTGACTACATCTGATCATATCTATCGCTATACAAAAGATGTATACATGTGTGAGCTGAGTCTTGAATTTCAATCATTACCATCGATGTGATTGACTTGCTTTCCTGTGTGTACTGGGTTGTGCTCGGCTCGAGAGTTGAAGATGTTTTGTAATTGATGACTTAGGTATATGTATGTGCATATAACTATGTAAAGTCGGTTGATACTTCATGATTATATCTTTCCTTTGTGGTTTATCCTTTGTGGATTCTGAGAGACCTTCTGGGTCTCGAGGTCCCTAATGAGTATCGTATACTCACCCCTACATAGGCTATGCCCGAACTACGTTGTGTTGGATGCAGACGACAGACAACACTGATCGAGGTGGAGGCTTGTGGAGCTGGACAGTACCCGGAGGTGGACCACTTTTCGTGACGTACATGGAGTGGACAGCCATAACCAAGGAGCTGAGGAGACTATCTGTACCCAGCCTTCAGGTGGGGTTTCAAGAGGATGACTCGGTGATGCTGTTTTACCAACTGCTATTGTACTTTTCTTTCAGTTATACTATAATTTCAGTTGGGTTTGTATACTAGCCCATTTAATTTTCAGCACTGACTTTTGTACTCAGTTTTACTTAGTTCTTATTTCACTTGCGTACTCTGTTGTGTTTGTTTACTTTATAAAGGCAATGCCTTCCCTTTTTCGGGATTTACGCCTTTGGTGCTAGTCGCCAGCCCCTCGCCTATGGAAGGAGGGCTTGGGGTAGTCATGGCACGGGTCCCAAGGATGGTTCGTGATAATGCCATGAGCGATACTTGGTTTCCTATGTGAAATACCAGGGATGATATTAAAGGGTTATGCCTTTAAACTATACCAAAAGTGACACTTGGGTTCCACCTATGCATCACCTTGGATGAACTCTTATGGTGATGAATTCTTATAGTTTCCCTAGAGAGATACTTGTGTTTATCCTTTTGGATCACCTATGATAGGTTAATTATTCCTATTTATGAAGAATACAAGATGAATTTTTATTAAGTTTAAGGATGCGGTCTCCAAACCAAAGAATATTATTGGGTTCAGTACATGATTAAACATGAACCTATGATAGCATAACTATGTTTCCATACATATATTCATTATAAATTATATATATATACATTTTTATAAACATTCAATTATATACATTATTAGTATAGGTTGAATTTGGTTCAAAGATATCTATCTTTGGATGAAGCAAGTAGTATCTTTCTGGAAACCCATGAGGAACACAAACCGATGTGTTTTATTTATTTATTATTTTATCATTAGGTTTACCTAAAAACTGATCATATTATATAAAAATATTGGATAGTTATAGAAATTGATGTTGGTGTCCTATTGAGTATATCTCACACCTTGTTCGGGCCACCTATGTTACCCAAATAGAATTCATGATTACATGGATATAAAAAGGGAACTACCCAACTTTTGATGTTTGACTTTCAATACTATAATGTTCTAAGAGAGTAGAGGATTGATCCAATACATGTGATGCTAGTGAAGATAGTTTTTGGTTATTTTTTATTTTAATTTAGCTTGTTGTATATTCCTATACCCCAGTATTCCATGTACTTTCCTTTTTATATAACATCATGGCTTGATCATTTTTGGTATTTTATATTGATTTAACTTATACTTATTTATTTTCTGGATGATTTATTAATCAATTTTTAGTTATTTATTTTTGTTTTTTATACATATCATTTTTATTTACTACTATGATACACTCTGATGAAGAGGGAATGGTCTTCCAATGAACACACCCTAAGCCCTCTCTGCCAGTCAGAATCCTTTAGCTTACATGGAGACACTATTTAGTTCATTTGGACAACTAGTTTGGGGAACCTCTTAGTGGATTATGGTTCAGAATGATACACAAGATATGTCTAATTAATTCATTTTTTAGTATTTAAATGCATTTTTATGCACTAAATGATCAATTCATTCCAATTTTTTTTAATAAAAATGATAATATTTGGAAAAGTATAATAATTTACATAAAACAAGAAAACATAGAAAAAAGATCAATATTTTTATCAAAATACGTCTCCCCACTATGTAATATGATAATGATATACTTTTGAGGCTTAAAAGTGAAGGAAAAAGGTAAAATGACTTTCCTATGCTAAAATTACATGATTTTCATCATGAATCATGTTCAAAACATAATGGAAACAGAAGGTGTGTAGTGATTTTGGAATGTGAAGTGAGGAAAATGAAAAAAATGAGGACCCATATATTTCATGTAATGATACACAATGTCCCAACATGTCTTTGTCTAGTATTTCCTAGTTTCATAAGTTTCTCAACATAAATGTCAATAGATGACTCAATTATTTCATGGACCTCTAATTAATACCCAGGATTTAAGTGAGACTCATAATGGGCCATATTAATGGATAATTAAAGCCAACATGATCCCAATGGATTTCCGTAAATAGATAGATATTGTGTTTCTCTTTATGATCGATCATAAGACCAAATCTTGGGGTGAGAATCTGCGTTGTTCAAGGTTATCCAACAATGTTTTACTTTAGTTTTCATTAATGATTTTTTTTTGTTTTCCCAATCCCCATTACTAACTCATCACTAGGATGAGGGGGTAACTACTTCTAGGTTCTAGGGTGATGTAGACAAAGAAGGAAGGTGTGTTGGGTTTTACTCTTCCTTTCATTCTTGTATTAATGTTTCCACTATTCAACTAATAAATTCTAATATCTTCTTCTTAAATCAAGATCATTGTTGCATTTAGGTTTTTAAGTACATTATTAAGATAAAAATAGTTTATTAAAATCATAAATTACCAGACCAAAGGAAATAGGATATTTTTGTATTAAGGAGGGGATATCCTAACCTTCATATCCTCCTCATCTCGACTCTAACACGAATACTAAAAAATAAATTTTATGTCATTATTAAATTTCCCATAAACCTTAAAATATATAAAACCCAAGAATGATTTAAAATTGATTTCAAAACAATAAATCTAGATTCTTTTCTCACTTTCATCAATCCACTTTCAAACCCCAAGCTATTTCTTTCCCCTTCATCAAATAAAATATTTTTTTTATTATTTAAAATACTAAATAAATAATTTCACTATATCTGTGGCTTCAACGTCAACTTGATTCTATCTCTATTAAATAAATTTTCAACACATGACTGAGTTTTATAAGTGTTTTTTTATTTATCCTCATAGGGAATTAATGATGAACCACATGTTATAAAAATTATTTCCATTGTCAGGAATGGTTGCAATTTAGTTTTTATATTTTTAAATTATTATTTATTTAATTAATTTCCATTGTTACTATGGGTATTTTGTGATGAAATTTTTGATTCCAAATCATTAATGTATGATCACCATAATTAGGCCAAAGAAAAAGGAACTGTTGAGTTTAAGTCAGATATTGAGAAATATATTAGAAATAAAAGATCTATGACCCTAATGAGTGTATAGATATACCAATTTTTCAGGTTTCTTTAATAAGATCTTGGGATGTGAACCCTCATAGATCATGGGTGTCTATTAAACACAATATTGAAACTAAGAATCCTAGTGCCACCCATTGAAACATATCACTTTGAGATAGAACTTTCAATCTTATTGATGATTTCAAACATGTTAACCTTTTATGGAAAACCTCACGAATACCTAAACACACATATTAGATGATTTCTCAAAAATTGTGACACATTTCAATTCCAAAATGCCTCAAGTTATGCGATAATGATTTAATTGTTAATAGTTTTTTTATGGGGTCAATATCATGATTGAATTCATACTTTTCCCACTATTTTGATCCCTACACATGATGAGTTGAAATGGAACATTCTCTCTCACTTATTCCCACCATAAAAATCCATGGATTTCTAGGTAAACATTTTAAATTTCAATCAATTATAAGATAAATAAATTTACTCTACTTGGAATAATTATAGAGATATCACCCAAAAATTCCCTCATCATGGTATAAATCCATGGATACTTATCCAAAAATTTATAAGGGGTTTCTATAAGGAAACAGTTCAATTTTGGATATTGTAGCTGGAGGATCATAGATAAAGACATATATAGAAAATATATATAGCGTATTTGATGAAATAGAAATAAATAGTATCCAATGGTAAAAATAAGGGATACAAAGAAAAAGAACCCCCATGATAAAAAATAATGGCCAGATAATGGGACAAATGGATTCCATGATGAAGAAGGAAAATTCAATGATAGCCCAATATATCCCCAAAGTTACATTTATTGAAGGTAAAAATTTAATTGATTATAAAAGATAATATCAATTTTTGGAATATAGGATACAACAACCATGATTGGAATGGTATCAAAAAAGGGCATAGGGGTACCAACAACAATAACTACAATGTCCATCACTCATAATCTAGTTCCCTACATTTTAAGTGACACTATCCATATTCATGAACATGCCTGAGGTGGTAATCAAAAAGATAAATGATGAATAAATAAACCAGAAGTTGACACTAGGAAATATGTAGATTCAAGTTGGTCAGACCACTAATCATCTTATATATATACCAAGAGGATAATTTCCAAGATTCTGCAATGTTAACCCACATGTATATTTTAATTTCCTTACTTTGAGAAGTGGAATAGTCACTGAAGACCATTCTGAATCAATTAATATATAACAAGACCAATAAGATAATAAAGTACCTTGTTAAAAGAAATTCAATTCTGAAGAAGAAGAGGAATAACCAATATACTATGAGATGAGACTATCATTTCTGGAATGATTAGAATAAGGTAAAATCAATGTGAAATGGCTAGTTACATGAAAATTTTAAATTTTTTAATATTATCATCCCATTAAATGAGGATCTAGGAAACATGTAGATGTTTAAAAAATTTATAAAAGAACTGGTGACCAATAAATGAAAGCTAGAAGAAATTAGCTCCATTCAACTGAAACAGAAGTGTTTGACAATGGTATCAAAAGAAATACCAAATAAGAAATAGTGAAATGGTAGATTTTTCATTCTTATATTTATTTGGGGTGATTAATTTGGAAAATAATCCAATTAATTATGTGTGAGTGGAAAAATCATGCCATACACCACTTTCAAGAGACTATAACTTGATTGAATAAAGCCCACATGATTCACACTTTAATTAAAAGATTCAATTGTAAAATTACCATGAAAAATAATTGGATACATACTAATAAATATTAGTAAATTCTACATTGTCATGTATTTCATAGTACTAGATATAGAAGAGTAGCAGAATCGACTCATTCTGGGAAGACAATTTTTGGATACTAGAAACATGTTGATAGATGTATAAAATGGAGAACCCTATCTGAGAGTTGGTGGTGAAAATGTATGTTTCAAAATTCATCAGTAGATGAAAAACATATGATGTGATATAAGATTATGAGTCAAGAGATGAACAAATACCTAAAGTTTAAGATATTTTTGAACTATAAGAAGTAAATTAGGTAGCTTCTATCATTCAATAGGATATTAACTATAAAATCATTGAAAATAAGAATGTGAATATGGGGACAAAGACCAGAGACACTTGAGGGGAATGATATTTATTTTTTTAAAATGGAAAACATGTATGTATGGTATATGGCCATCCATTTTGTTCTTCGAGATTGAGGAAATTTTTTTTATTGGCTTGATCGATATTAATCAATTGATGCCAATAGGAATATTTAAACAGTTTACAGATAATGTAAAGAAATCGACCTATAAGGATATGTCACATATGAGTCCATTTTTAGAACCTGACTAGGTAAAATGTTTTCAATCATGCTTTATGTGAGCTAAATATGAACTTTGTAAGGTCAAACCAAGCTTGTTAAACAAATGTGCTTATGGGAGGCAACCTGAGTTTTTAGGATTTTTTTTTATTTTTTTTATTTTAAATGCATGAAATCTCCCCTAAATAATAAAAATTTAATTAACAATGCCCATTAATTTTAATTTATTATTTTTATTTTGAAGGATCTTCACTACACTGGTAGGATTCATGATAAGTAGCTACTTGACTAAATCATATTGTGTACCCATTCACATCATGAACTTAAGAAAATAAACATCATGATAAATATTCATGTCATAAATATGGTGTAAGAAGAACCTATATAACCACATTTAAAACTTCATTAAAAACCGATTAAGCATTTCAATTTTATAATTTTGTATTATAGCCTCCAAAATTAATTCTTTTAGAGTTCGAACTACCTATTGAATTCCCATAATTAATTCTTGCTATAATCAACTAAAATATGAGACATAAACTCTCTAGAAGAATTACCATTCTACAAATATAAATTTATTTATTAGTAAATTATAATGAAAAAATGGGGAAAATATTTAGTAGAGAAAATAACGTGGTTTTGGATTTGAAAAAGCATCATTTGTGGTAGCATGTCCATTTTTGTGAATTAATTTTTCCTAATATTTGTCACTCCTTAAATTTATAATATTTTCATGGATTAATTTAACTATTGGTATTGATTTACATGAGTAGTTATCTCAACCATTAATGTCATTTTGAAACATCCCTTGATAAAAATATTTCTGATACCTTCTAAACTACATTTCTTATGATACTGGGAATGTTTTCTTTTATAAATTTCTTAGAATATTATCAAATATATGACTAAATAGATTATCTTTTATTGTAATGAAGGAATATTATTTTTATCCCATTATCCTTGAACACACATTACATCAATCATTTTTAAGCCTCTAGAATCCATGAATGAATTTGATATAAAAACAACCTTGTTATAGGCCTATTTATTCATTCCTACAAAAATCTTTTTATATTTCATGATATTTAAAAGAATAAGTGTATGGGAGAGGATATCTATGATAGATGGGGATATTATATATAGATTATTTAAAATAGGTGTGGAAATATTTATAATCTCTTTTGAAAAATATAATACACAATTTCAGGGATGACTAAGGAAGTCTCTAATAAATACTTCATCATATTGGTGAACAATAGAAATATCTTTAATGATGATTTTTTCCCAACCATTTCAGATAAATATACTTCATGAATAGGTAGTAATAATCATAAAATAGAAGTAATTTTCACTATAAGTTCATATTAATCCTATAACCGAAATAAGATAATATATTGATTTAGAATATGAAATGTGACTTCCAATTTTTGTAAATTTATAAGGGTTATATGTAAATGAATCCAATATATTTCAAAAATAAAATAAAATAAATCGAGAGGGAGATTTATAATAGTTTTAAGATGTACATCACAACAAAATTTTATCGAAGAGGATGTATATACATGAGAAGAAATAATAATAAAAAATGAGTTTTCACTAATAATTCAACATCTAATAATTTAGGTGGTGATATAATACCCCTTCAATATTCTTTAGATAAAAAATATTTGGTATAAGAAGAATAAAATAATAAATTCATTGTTCTATAATGGATGATAAGTATACCTTTGACATGTTTGTTCTTGTGACCCACATAATAATTTGTGATCACATGAGATTTCCCTTTATCTCTTTACTTTAGAGGCTATTGAAATTTATTTATAACATTAACCATTGGATTTAGGCATTGGTTTTCATAAATCCTCCATTGGTTTTGTTATTATAATTTCCTCAAAACTTAATCTTTATCTTCTTATTAAAAGCATAAGAATGATAAGAATACCCTCTCTATATTTCTACCGAGAGACCACATAAAACAATTCTTTCATAAAAGCAAATGACTTATGGTTAGTCCCTTTTTAAGACTATATCATAGTCTACTAATGAACTGATCAATTTTTTATTAGGTTTGATTATAAAAACTGAATATTACTTCCCATGTATTGTAAACATTTCCTTGGAGTTACATATAAATTCATCATCCTTCTGCTTAGGATCGAGAATTTTTTTCTATTTTGATGAGAATATTTCAATGAATGTATATACTAAAAAATATCCTCTTAAACTAATCCCATTACATGGAGTTAATTTGATCATATTTCTTCATATTGCTAATAGGATTCCATTATTGGTCTTATTTTCTTTCAAAATGATACACTATTAGGAAAAATCTTCCATGATGTATGCGTTGTATATTGGATAGTATATTTTTAGTTGTACTAATATATTTCTTTGAAAATTGTGGATTTGAGGATCCATTGAAATAATGTGTATGTTTCCTTAAGAAAGACTCAATAGTACATTGGTTTATCCTTTTCTCATTTGGATTCTCGGAATGATTCAATGATTGATAGAGTTATTTGAGAAAATAAATAAGATTTTACATTCTATATACCATTTCTTCAGGTACAATATTAGAACCATAAATAAATTTTTACTACATTCATTATTAAAGCATATTTTTTGTGGAAAATTTAAACTATGTAAAAGTTTACACATTATTAAGTAAAGTTTTGAATTTTTTTTATAAAACTCTAATAAAAAAATAACCTGAAAATTTTACAAAGTAAAACCCTTGTTTTGAATCTTGAAATAGTTATTTAAATATGTAATTGGGTATTATTGTTTATATCAAAGACAATACCAAGCTGGAAGTGCAGTGGTACTGCCTTTATTTGAGGTGTGAGATCCATAATGGGGTACATTGAACTTTAATGGGGTATAGAGTATAACACCCCTAAAAAGGGATACATAAAAGGATAAAGGTTATCACCCATTCCAATAAGGTTTATTATTATTTTTTGGATCTCATCTGATTAAAACTACATAGAGAAGTTCCATGGACCAACCTTAGTCGACCGCAAACAGATCACTGGAGTCAGCTCAAGACAATGCCCGAGAGGCATTCTCAATCCTCCTCGATTGAAAACTAATGTCAGGAATCAATAGAGAAACAAATGGAACTATTTGTACCTGTAAAATTAATTGATAAACCGAAATAAATAGAGAAGTACCATATAAATAAATATCCAAATTGAACATCATTCAAATATAAATTAAAAAATACTACCAAAATCAAAAAAAATCCAAAATGAACATGACAACCAAAAAGACTCCGTGTGACCCCGATGATCACTCTCTAGTACGAAAACGAACCACATCCATTTTCTATCAATACCAAGATTGAACCTATACTAAAAGCTAAAAACATGAAAGAACTATAGTCGTGAGTATTAAAACTCAGAAGGCATGCCTGAAAAAATCTATTCCCAATACTTTTCCTTTAAATAAAACAAACATCAACTTCAGGTTTGAAATAAAATATAAAAAATAGGGGTTTCACACATACTTCCTCTTTAAAACTGAACACTTTCCATTTCCCTTTATCATTTGAAACCAAATCATTTCTAAGAAAAACCCAATGACACATTAGAGAAGAAGAATAATGTATTTAATTAAAAAGTGAGAGAGGGAGTGTAAATAATTTTCAAGAAATTTACCATAAACCTTTGAAATTAAAAACCTCATTTTTAGAAAATATTACACCATACAAGATAATAACAAGATTGTCACATAACAATGGAAATAGAATATAGAACAAATGAGGAGCCAACCAACAGGAATCTCAATTATCCATCGTAGAAAACTAAGTTCCAAAGAACATGGGAGAACCTAGGATGTTAGGGGATAATCTAGAACACACTATACACTTAAATAATATTTAATGAATGACTCACCAAATGAAATAATATTGGACACACACTCGATTGCAGCCTACCTCGTCTGACTGAGGGGAACGTTCCCATAACAACAAAAAACCCTATTGTGGGCCACTAACTAGAGTGAAATCATAATATAGTGTACCAAACATTCACTAAAAACATGATGGCTATGATAGATTCCTATGTAAGGACTAAATAGGGGGTGAACCAACAATTAAAACCAAGAATATAATCATATGAACATACATCCCACACATGCAACTCACACAACATGTCACCCCCCAAGTCACCCCAAGGACCAATATATTGCCTTTAAAACATTCCAAAATAAGGGAGTCTCTCAGCATTGACCTCCCACAATAATAAACATATACAAGATAAGATAATTTTACAAGGATAGTTTTCAAGACAACCAATTTCTTATAATTTCCAAACTAGCTTCAAATACCCTTTGAGAATCACCCTTTTCGTAAGAGGAAACCAACACATTTCCATCACATGCTGTACCATTTTAAATGAACAAAACACACCCAAAATTAAAGCCCAAACCATTTAAGAACATAATTTAGAAACCCAGACCACTATTTTAGATTCCATAAATATATTTACAAATCCAAACCATTCATTAAAAATCATAATCAACTTACAAAATCCAACTCAGAAATTTATCAAACACTTGGTGTACACAACTCAACAAAGAAACACCATGTACTTCAATAAAATTATGAAAAAAACGAAATTTTATATCAAAAAATTATTATAAAAATCATACATCACAATTTAATATCCATAGAAGGTTATAAAATAAATACACCAATGATTATTAAATTTTAATGAAATATGTGAAGGGAAAACCACCTCAAATCACTTGCGCTTGAACAATGCCAACCCGTAACAACTGCACAATGGTTCCAAGAAGCATTAAAATCCACAAGTAACATTAAGAAGGAAAAAAACCCATGTTCACACAACCTTGGCTATCCAAATCATCCAAACATATACACTAGGTTTAGAGGAGTAAGGGAAAAAGTAAGAAAACAAAAGGAGAAAGAGAGGGGATCCCTAACCTTTCAAACCAAGTGGAGAATCACCAAGAAAAAAACTTGAAATACACTTAATGGATCTTGGAGGAAGAAAAATTATAGATGAGAGGTGTCCAAGTTGCGGAATTTCAAGTTATGTGTCAAAGAGACGAATACCCAGATAAATATTAGGTGAAATGTGAAAATACCCTTTATTGGGTGGGTTGCACGGTTAGCTCACACGGTTAAAAAAACTATGCACAAACTGTGTAATTCCCCACTATAAATATTTGAATTGGATATAAACTTAGGATGCTTGGTTGGTTTTACCACGTGACTTAATCATGTGACCTATGCACACATAGCTTCATGATTAAATAGAGCATGCACATTAACCATGCAACCAAGAAAAACTCCACAAGAATCAGCCTTTTCACCCCAAAACATATCTATCTCAAAGGGACAAACAGTCCAAAAAACACCCCACATAAAAATTTTCCACTAGGGGAGTTACAAACTCCCCATTGTGCCACCTCCTCCCCATACCTTTCATGCTAACCAAGAATAGGTCCAAAAACCACCCAAACCCTCCAAAACATATTATTTAAAGTTGGTACACCTGGAACATGATAGAAAAATCAAAATACAAAATATAATCCAGAAAAAATGATGAAAATAAAAATCTGGGTGTGACAATTCACCCAACCATTATGATATTTATCCCTAGAAAGCCACAACATCTCCAGTTGATTGATCAAAGGAAAAGTTTCACACACTCGCACGATTTATTACTCAAATTGAAGAACATCTCAACCAAAACCAAAAAAGACTTAAGAATCTTACCTAGAATGATCCAATGACCTAAAACTACTTCCCGAACAAAAATAGAAATCAAGAACTAAAATTTATAAAAACTTGATTCAAAGAATACTATTGGACATACTCCAAAAGCCTAATATTCACTTGTAATGAATGAATCAGAACAAAAAACAAAAAATATAACTACCCATTAGCATGCTACACTAGAGGCTAAACCGGATTCAACAACATAGGAGGAAAGAATGGTCGCCTCACCATTAGAAACTAACTAGAACATACTGACATGAGAAATCTAAAAAATAGCAGATGACAAAATAACTCCAAACCAAGTGGCAAACCAAACCATGATTCATCATCTTCATAAGACATAGTCATCTTTATATGAGACAAAACCCAATCCAAAACCTATCCACAAATGATAACCACACAAGGAAAACTAATCAGAGATTAAAATCTAAAAAAGGCACAACTATTAGAATTTCAAAATAACAAGACCACTATTCCTTCTTACAACTAAATAGGAACTTTCAAATCCCAAGGACCATAATGAGGAAATAAGGAATATATTCATTTTAGCATAAAACAGTACCTACCAAACTAAAATAGAGAAACTTAAACTATCCAAATCTCAACCCTGGTGATAAAATCAAGACTAAGGTCCTCCACACCATTGTAATTCCTCAAGATTCACTCTAGGGCATGTGTCTAGAGCCTTGATGTCTGGAAGCATCCACTAACTCAAAATGAAAAGATGATATCCCTAGACTAGAACTACTTCTCTTGGTATCATGAGAAATCACACAACACCCCAGGTAGAAAAAAAATAACATGACACACCACAAGAATAATTTTTTTCCCAAAAAGTAACTTACACAAAGGAAGGAATTTAAATGATTAACATACATCATCCTTTTCACCCTAACAAGAATCATCTGGAACAAGGTACATGGGAAACACACCACTAATTAGAATATAAAAATTCATAATTTCAAAAGAAAAACAAGCTAACCTTAAAAAATAAGTTCTCAGGAGTTCTAAAACATCCACTTTTACAATTTGGAGAAAGGAAAACACCACAAAACACCACTAGAAAAAACCATTTCAACATATGAAAAATTACATAGAAAGGGAAATTAAACTAAGCCCAAAACAACACCCTTCTCCTAAAAATGGGTACATGCATCTTTTAAAGAGGTAGACTTGGTTCTATTTCGCTTACTAGAAATGCCCTAAAAAAACGTTGCAAGTGACTTAGGCTTGCACAGGCATGGTAGGTATTTGGGGAATTTGGATATGATGAATTCTTATAAACTTGCTTACCACACTAATGTAACATTAGGATCCTACACTCAGAAGAGGCTGATGAAATATATACAGGCCTCTTAATTCCTCTACTAGCACCACAATCTTTAGGATGCTTTCTGATATCTTTACTAGAATTCCCTTCACAACTTATAGATACTGGAGGAAGGTTGGATATCTCAAGAACTCCTACTATCATAACTTCTACATGAACATCTTTCTTAAACACATCAGAAAAATAGGTTAAATTGAACTTTGAAACCTTCGACTGTAGATCAGGATGAATCTTATTCTCAAAATGCCGAGCCTTAAAGGAATTATCTACAACCCACTCTAAGAGATAAGGAACCATATCTAAAAAGAATCCAAATAACACTAACACATATCCCTTACCTTGCAACAAACAATACATTTACATTCCCTTCCTTAACTTCACTATGTCAAAGATGTACCATCAGATGATATAAGCCTTAATGAACTCTTGGGTAAGATATTACCAAGGATTAGTTCAAAAGACCAACTTCCACCACTTCAAGGGTGGACCTTTGAGTAAAAATTTAGAAAAATTTACCTTTAACGACTCGAAAAACTCATGGATAATAAATTTTCTATTAGTTTTATGCATCCTCTATTCATCTTCAAGTGGAACTAATTGACCATTAAAGAGAGGTGGATTCAACTAAAAAAATTCACAAAGTAAGTCCATGGGTTGATCAACTATAGGGATCACTAATTATGAACAACCTATGGATTAACATTTGAATATCCATCTAATGCATGGTGGGGGTGTACACTAAGGAACAAGAAAACCAAGAACTCAATAAAAAATAATTCATCAACAAGAATTCAAAAATTCAAAACACAAAATAAAAATCAATCAAAAAACAGAAGAGAAAAAGCTTCCCAACTACCAATTACCAAAAAATTGCAAAATATTTTTCTCTAAAAAACACTTTTTGAACATAAAGATAAAATTATTTGTTTCACAATCACCAATAGTATTATTTAAAGCCTCACACATGCACATTTACATGAAAATATAGGTACCCATACACTTATTCCATCAACCATACACCCTTTCAAACACATCCTCACATTTGAGAGCTCATATGAATACCAAAGGCCAATAAAAAATTCTATTACACATTTGAAACAGAAATTTAAACCCATATTTTCACTTTCTTAATTTACCTCCCACTTAATATTTCAATTTTTTTTCAAAATATCACTGACTATTAATAAAAAAACCAATTTAAAACACTAAACGTTAATATTTTTTACTCCCTTTCTGAAATAACTTTCCCTTGAATTATTTTTCAAAACCAATTCATCCAATTCAAAAAAAAAATTAATTCGAAAACCTCATTTCATGAAAAAAATTTCATTAAAACTCATTTTATAAAAAATTCCATTTCATTTAAAATAGATTTCCAGAAACCTTCTTAAAATAAATTTTTGTTTCCAAAAAAATGTATTTGATAAACCATAAGGTTTGATTATGAAAATCCAACCTTGATAAACTCATCCCCATTTTACCGAAAAATCATTTTATAAATATACATTTCCTAAACCATTCTATAAAATATATCTATAAATTCATTTTCCATCTTCAAAAAACCCAACCATAACAACTTTAAATATAGTTTTTTCTAAATTCAAAAATAGGGGTTTTCAAAACAATTTTAAGAATCAAGTAAGACCAATAACAATTCACAAAAGAAAAATAGTGTCGATGGGTGACTTGGAAATTTGGTTGGAGGACATATTCCAATCATGCAGTTGTCAGATTATGTTTTTTGGACTATGTCCCCAGCTCCACATGGCATTTCAGGACCTATGAGCTATCTAAGACCACTGACCCAACTCCCAGTTCATGTCCCAAACATAAAAAAACCAACAAGAACTAGATAAACTAAGTAAAACTGAAGTTCCCATAGAAATTAAAGGTTCAAAATCAAAAAATCTATTTCTATACACTCCATTGTACATATACCCCATGTTGCAAAAGTCTTAAACCATCTAACTTGTCATCCTAAATAACAATGGGCACTCCAAAAGAAAGTTCCTCTAAAGAACCAACCTTCTTTGATACTATGTTTTCATGAAAAAACTTAACTTAACCCTGAACCAGTTACCTGAGTTGGCCCCATACAATCTAGAGAGGCATTCTTTATCCTCATGGGCTGGAAACTAGTGTCAGGAATCAAAATAGAAACAAAGGGAATCATTCATACCAATAAAATAAATTAAATAAAGGAAATAAATTGTGAATCCCAATATAAATAAATATCCAAACTGAATAGCATTCATATATAAATTGGAAAATACATAGAAAACCGAACAAAAAAATCCAAAATATACTTGAAAACCACAAAGTCTACATGAGAACATGAGTGTCACTCCCCGATAACAAAACCAACAATTTTCCACAGAGATAAAAACCAAGATGGAACCTACACCAAAATCTGAAAACAAGAAAGAACTATTGGTGTGAGTATTAAAACTTAGTATCTATGCCCAAAAAAATATATTCACAATGCATTTCCTTTAAATAAAAGACTCATCAACATCATGTTTGAAATACAATATACAAAGCTAGTTTTTTCCAACACACTTTATCTTTAAGTCCAATAAATTGCCCATTTCCCTTTTTCATTTAAAACCAATTCTTTTCTAAGAAATAACCATTAAAACCTTAGAGAATAAGATTATTATTTTCAATTAAAAAGTGAGAGAGGGATTTAAAATCATTTTCAAGACATTTTATATAAACCTTTGAAAACCAAAAACTCATTTTTAACAAAGAGTACACCACACAAGAGAGGAAAAAATGATCACATAATAAGGGAAATTTAATAAATATCAAATGTGGAACAAACCAACAAGTATATAAATCATACACTATATAAAACTATGTGGAGAAGAACATGAGAGAACCTAAGATCTCAAGGGATGATCTAAAATAAACTATACATCTGACTCTTCTGGAAGGAATTCCTCACTTGTTGAAATCATCTAACCCACATGATCGATCTCACCCTATGTTGTCTGATCGAGGGAAACTATCACATATGGGAAACAAAACAAAACCCCTTAAATGGGACACTATCCAGAGAAAAATACTATTCTAGTGAAGTAATCATTCATTAAAAATTATCTACCTATTGCAGGTTCCCATGTCAAGGATAAAGAGGGGGTGAACTAATAAATTCCAACCAAGCATCCAATCACATGCTCATACATCATACACAAGCAACACACACAAAAATTCACCCCCGAGTAAACCCAAGGAAAGATATATTTCCTTTCAACCATTCAAACCCAAGGGAGTCTCTCAATGTGGACCTCACACAACATTAAACATAACCACAATAAGATAATTTTCGAAGGATAGTTTTTAAGATAACCAATATCACAAAAGTCCCAAACGGGCTTCAACCACCCTTTGAGAAATAACCCTTTTTTGAAGAGGGAACCAACACATTTCCATCACATGTAAAACCATTTTAAAGGAACCAAATACACACCACTTTAAATTACTAACCATTTAAAAATCCATTTGAGAAAACAAAAAACCCATTTTAGATGCCAAAAATACATTTAAAAACCAAACCATGCCAAAAAAATATAACCCACTTGCAAAATTCAACTAAGGAATTTATCAAACACTTGGTGTTAACAACTCAACTAAGAAACACTATATACGTCAAAAAAAATGAAGAAAACCACATCATTTCATGTCAAAATATTCTTCCAAAAATCTTACATCTCTATTTAACATTCAAGGAATATGAAAAAAATAATGAAACCAATGATTCTTAAATTTAAATGACATGTGGAAAGGGAAACCTACATCAAATCACATACACTTCAACAACACCAACCCAAAATGACTCTACAAAGGTTCCAAGAAGTAAGAAAATCTAAAAGTAATCCTATGAAGGAAAAATTCCTAATTTCACAGCACCATAGGTATCAAGATTGATAAAATGTTCACTAGGGTTAGAGGAGGAAGGGAAGAATAAAGAAAAAAAGTATAAAAAGAGGGGATCCCTAACCTTTCAAACTAAGTGAAGAATCACCAATAAAACACATTGAAATCCATTTTGTATAGCTTTGAGGTAGAAATATTCTCCATGGGATACATCCAAGTTGTGGTATTTTTAGTGGAATGTCTATGGGAAGAAACTCCCCTAAAAAAGAAGGTGAAATGTCAAAAATACCCTTCATTAGGTGGGTTTCATGTTTAGCTCACACAGTTAAAAATAATATGCACAAACAATGAAATTCCCCACTATTAAGAGTTGAATGAGCTACAAACATACGATTCATAGTTATTATAACTTTGAAACCTATTCATACTTAGCTGCATGATTAAACTAATTATGTGCCTTAACTATACGACCTAGAAAAAGTCCCCAAATGTCACCCTTTTCACCCCAAAACTCATTTAACACAAAGTAATAAACCATCCAATATTCATACCCTATAAAGAAGTGCCACTAGGGGTGTCAAAAACATCCCACCATGCCAACTCCACCCCATAAATTTCATGCTAACCAAGAATAGGTCTAAAAACCACAGGAAAACTCCCAAAAAATAAAATTTAAATCTGGAACACCCGAAAATCAACTGAGAAACCAAGATCCAAAAGATAATCCATAATAAAGGATAAAAATAAAAATTTTGGTGTGATAGACGCATGATTTTACTGGGGTTCTTCTTAGGTTGGGTGACCACATGGGATGTTTCCCAAGCTATGTGTGTATGAGAATAATGAATATTGAATGAACATGGGTTTTCCTATGTGTATAATCAATATTTTTATTAATGAAACTAGTGGGAAATAGTTTTTGGTTTTTTTGGGGGGAAAATAAGATATTATGGGTGAACCATGGGGTCATATGAATCATGTTAATTCATGTTCAAGGACCGTAATGATTTAATGTATTTAAATAAAAGATAAATGATAATTTTTTTATGAAATATCATGAAAATATCTTATAATTTTGTTTTATCATAAAAAAAATATTAGATACATTCAATATAGAACATTTCATCATAACCTAGGGAAATGGATTTATAATAAAGTGTGAGCATAGATATTCTATTTGGGTAAACATGAGAGATATCAATTCATGACCATATATACACATATGATAAACATAAGGGCATAAGATCATGGTCATAAATCATAATGTTCATACCCAATCATTCAATGGTCATAAATCCCGAGTCATGGAATAAACCTTTTTTATTTTAGAATGCATGATTCATAAGTTTAAGGAACCAATATTACACAATTATGAGCCATGAGAGAATAACAAAATCATAAGAATATGTCATAGGAATAATGTGTAACAACTAGGATTTTGGAAAATCATTTCATTAGTCAAGGGTCACTAGAAAATCTATCATTGTTGACAAAGTTCAATAGTGGATTGGGTTCACTACCCATCCCATCATTTCTTTACTCAGGAATCACTTCCAGGACTGTCATAGTGGAAATATTCCCTTAATAAACAAAGTTCACTCCCCATTATAGAATATATTATCTACTAAAATATTAATTATTAACTAATACATTAGAGTTTTTTAATAGACCCACCCATCAAATAATGAAAAAATACACATTTTTTACACATGACCATAAAAACATTTTTCAATTCACAATTATATAACCTTAAAAAAAATCAAGATTCATAATCATTTCATCACCAAGTAATAATAATACACATAGATAAATAACATGGATAATATCATTAGACCATATCCCCAGTGAAATATAATAAACATAAAAGGATGTTGATATATATAAAAAATAGCATCATAATGGAATTTGAAACTTTCTTTGAAAAAGGGGAAAATAAACTTCTTCTTTAGTATCTTTAAAAATAAAAACTTCTAGAATGTTCAAGAAAAAATTTTCATTGAAAATAAAAATGAAAATATATAAATTAATATTTAATTTAAAGACTATACATGATGATGAGGAAATCTAATCAGGCTGTAAAAGTTAAAATAATTATTCCTTTCCCATTTCTTTTGTAAAAATTCATAAATAACCTATTCATAAAAAATTAATTTTTATTAATTTGGAATTAAAATAAAATATGATTTAATATATATATAAAAAATCATTCGATTAAAGAAATTAATTTCCTTGAAAAAATTTAATGAATATGGGCATAAAATAAAAATTTCTCCAGCACAAGAGGAAATGATGTAAGATTTTCTAAATTTTTTTATCGACTAGTAAAGTACCATAAAGAGGATAATGAAATTAAAAAAAATGAAAAAACCCATAAAAAATGGTTATGAAAATATATGGCGTTGAAGTGATAAATGTTATTTAATTCCATAAAAACTCTTTCCTCAAGTCCTTCCTTCCTTCAAATAAGTACATAAGACCATGTATAATAAATATGTATTTAGTGTACATATATACTGTTACCATACTAATTATTTTAATAAAAATATAAAATTCCCTAAAAATTTATAATTACTCATTTAATAATTTTTTGTCATAAAAATAAACTTCACAGTGAAAATTGGTTTGTTTTCCATGGATGTTTTGGTTTGATGGCTCCGTTCTATGTACATTGATCATGGTTTCATCATCTCTAAGATATTCATCATGTTATATGCATCATAATTGTTCATTATATATTACTTTTTAACCATTCTTATATATTCACATAGAAAGAGTTATATATGCACAAAAGGAGCTGGTTGGAGTTTATTAAAGATTACAAAAACATAATAAATTACGACCTTGGGAAGGAGAACAAGGTGGATGATGCTATGAGTTGGAATAAAAATTCCTTTTGTCCATAAATATGATATAAATACATCCATATATTATGGATTTTCATAGTTAGGACCTTGGAATTATAAATAAGGTATAATGATCCCATATTTCTCCAATGAAGGTTTAACTATCTATACGTGTGAGTATTAAAGACGTATAAAAGGATGATGTGGAAATTTAGACAATGGTGATGAATATTCTAGAGTTCAACCATGATTATGATGAAATAATATGGCATAGAAACTAATTATTGGTCCCATTAATAATAAATTTTAAGAATGTGCTATTGGATAAAGATCATAATTATTCATTCTCAATTTATGCTATAAGTACAGTGATGTAGGGAGACATAAAAAAGCGTTTTTTGCAAGAAAACATGAAGAGAGAAATTTTATAGTATGTATTTTGGTGCTTGGGATGATATAATTTTAAGGATAAGGGATATATATATATATATAATAGGATTTTATAACCATTACCCTTACCAAAGTGTAAATGTGAAAACATGACAATGAATTTCTTCATGGGACATGTTATCATTCTTAGTATACTGTCCAACCCCTAGAAGATATGATGAGATAATTTTATTTGGATTTCAATGTTTTTAAGATCAAAACCTTTCTTTGGTAATGTTATCTTACAATAATATATGTCAATCAAGAATTAAAATTAATTCTCATAATTCATTCTATGGTAAGAAAAGAGGAACTCTAATGTGTTGGGATAATGATAGATAATGAAAGTAAGTAGGGCATGAGCTATCTGATGAAATGATAGATAATTTTAAATCCATTCATTTGAACATCAGGCTAGCTATGAGTTGATAAATTTTTTTTTCTAAAAAAATCCTAAAGATAGTGTTTGATGATAGTGATATGGTATTCCTATGATTATATCATTAAAAGAAGGTTATGAGATTTAGAATGAAGGGAAAGATAAGAACTTGGTCTTTCAGTCCCTATGAGATTCATGATTGCACCAGAATTAAATATTCTTTATTTTTTATTTTTATGAACCTCTCCCATGTTTTGGATGCGTTCCATGTATCTATCTTTTGTAATTACACACCATATTGGTCACATGTTTTGGTCTAGGAGGTCATACCAACCGAGCATGATTTGTTTTATAATGAACAACTGGTAAAAAGCATGGATAGAAGAGATAAGGTGAAAAAAAAATAATCAATTAATGAATGATATATATAGGAATAAAAAAATTTGGGGAAGTTATATGGGAACCTGTGTATATAATTATGTAGATTTCTTATCTTCTATTTGAACCAGAGACATAATTTTGAGAAAAAAATTCTTATAAGGGGATAGAATGTGACACCATGATATTGTGAAATATAATTCTCTTTAATAAATTAAATGAGTTCAAATCTTATGAATAGTGAAACCTAGAACATATGTGAATAATTATTATACATTATAAAATGAATCATATTATAAATTATTTAAATTAAATATAATTTTTGAAACTAATTTATAATTCATTTATTATATACTATTTCTCTTAAATAACTGTTTTGAAGTATTTTGTTTACATATTTTTTACATATATGTTTTAATTAAAAATTAATTAAAAATATTTTTTTATGAATATTTTTTTATAAATGAAAAATATTAATTCATTATTTGGAAATGAAAATAAAAACATTTGAAGGTAAAAAGAGATGTTTTTCAGAAAAAACTACTTTTATGATTGTACTGTGTTTTTACATTAATAAATTAATTTAATCAGTATAGATGAATTATTTTTGTGAAATTTTTATATAATATATTTAATATAACATTTTAAAAGTTATTTAATGGTTTTTTACTTGTAAAATAATGATAAAAAAATATTTAATGCTTAAAAATGCATTTTTCTAAAAATGATTTTCATTACATTTTCTGTTGTTATTTTAAAATTAATTTCATCCACTTATAGGAAATTAAATTAACAAAATTGATTCCATAGTTTTAGTCATAATTTATGAATTTGGTAATTACACCACTTTAATATTTGATGAAAATGAATTGTATCTATGATAAAAAGTTGTCACCTTAGTTAAAGTTAAAAGGGTCAGAAAGGGGATTAAACTATATGATAAGGGTTAAAATATTCCACAAATTGGTATAAATTCCATTGGTTTAGTATATTTCAACCATAAAATATATTATCTTCAAAAAAAATTCTGTTTTGTTCCACTTAAACTTGATTATTAGTTTGTTATATTTTAATGATTTAAGTATTTATAAGTTTTTCACCCACCTCACTGATAAAAGGGAACTTTATTCATTCACTCATTCGCTACTTTTGATCCATATAGTTCAAAAAATACCTATTAAAATATCTTATAGACATCCCTATACATGTTTTTGTTTTTATGATAATATTAAAATACTATCCCAAGTTTCGATAAGACGATATGTAAAAGAGGATTATCAAAGAAGAGGTAATCATATTCATTGAATCCTTTTATGTTAATTTATTATTCTACATCATTCACATATCTATAACCATATTTTCATGATCAGATCTATATATTTATATATACATATAGAGTAATGAAATTATTTTCTGTTAATATTATGCCCATTTCCCAACTTCATTATATGTTATGTGAAATGATAACATCATTCTTGCATACGTGTTGACTATAAACTCTATAAAGCTATGTGACTTATTTTCCATTCTCACCATTGTTTTTGGAAATATGGTTGTATTTAATGAATATATATAATATTTATGTTATTTTTTTTGTTTTTTATAGAATTATAACAATTTATCTTTCTTTCTAGTCATTGAAAAATGAAAACCTTACTAATACGTAGAACAATATACTATCTCCAACAACTGATGTATTTGATTGTTCATCACAACATTATGTGACTGGTTATAAAAGTGTATATAATGAATAAATATTATATTTATAATATTGTTAATATTTTTTATATGATTAAACCATGAACATGTTTCAAGGAATAAAACCCTTGAACATAAACATGCATGGAGAATGTACCAGTTTTCACACGAATATTGATTTTAATGAAACTTTTTTCATAAATGAGTAATTAAAAATTATATGGACATGTTATATTTTATGAAAATAATTAATATTATTATATTATAAACTTTTAATAAATATAAATTTATTATACATGATTTTAATAATTCATACAAATAGAGACATGGCCTGAGGTAAGGTTTTATGTTGCAATCTCATTTTTTTAATCATGATTATTTATAATAGAATTTATTTTTGGGTATTTAGAATATTTTTATCTATTAATGAACATATATTTTTATATAATATGGTACTTTTTTGTGTTTTTATTTTTTCCTTTCATTCTCTTCTTTGTGCCTCTTAAAATGGTTGAGAAAATATTTTAATGAAAAGATGACCTTATTTTCTCTTTAGCTGGTGGAATTTTTATTATTTGTCGATATACATTATAATTCTATGAATAAATTTATTTCCTAAGATACTATTGTTATTTAAATTAATTTTAATCATTATTTAAATTTATTTTCAATGGATTAGAATTTTTTTTAATTTTTCTCGAACTGGGTTTTTATGACTTTCAATAAAAGAATCCAAAGAAATATTTGTTTAGAAGTCTACCGTATGAATGGATTTTCTAGATGTATTGATATTTATTTAATATGAATATAATTTTATGATTTTCCATGGATATTTTCAGATTTATTAATTTTCAAAATATTCTGAAATTTTTTAATGTTAATGATAATGAGGAAAATGATATTTTCTCCTGTTTTCAAGGAAATTTTCTAATTATTTTATGAAGGGTTTATTCAACCATGGACACATACTTTAATGTTTCATATGATTCACTAGGGATATGATATAATTATAATATCCATGATCATTCCCAGGATGTGTTGATATTATTTTAATGATTAAATAGTTGTGAAACTCATTTATTTTAAACAGTTTATGATATAATGAATTTATGATTATCTTAGGAACTTATGGTGCATATATTTATTGTTTCAATTATGGGATATGTGGGTATATTTAATCCCTACACTGGATGAAGTAATGATGGTTATCTTATTACATAAAATGAAATTTGCTGGTGAGTAAAACCCTTACAATAATGAAAATTATATTGTGAGTGAACACAATCCATCATGTGACTTTGTTTACATTGTGATCATGGTTTTATCAACAATCCTTGACTAGTGAAGTTTTTTTATATACTTATTATCCTACCAAAAAACTTATATGGAATTTTTATATGATTTTTATAGGATCCCGTGGATATTCCATTATTAATGATGATTCCTCACTCTTAGGACTAATTACTTTTAAAGTGATAAAGGTTTATTCTATTACATATTATTTATGATCTACCTTTTATTGGGTTTGAAAATTTTAGGTTATAATCATGATATCATACCCTTATTATTAACACATGTTTAGATAATTTCATCTATTGTTGTCTTCAATATTTAACCTTTATAAGAATACGATTTCACCCTTTTTTATGTTTTTATTTCCCAATGTCATGTATAATAGTTCTAATTAAAATACATCTAAGTTGGGTAACATGAAAAAAGAACATTTTGGGATATTATTGAGATCATTATTGAAAATATTTTGATTTTATGTATTTTCTTCAAATTGAAAAACACAACAGTTGTCAATCATGTATTAAAATTATTTATATGACCCTATCGGTCACCTGTAATACCTTCGTTGTCTTTCGAGCACAATATAGTATTTTACCCCAGGGAAACTTATGAGGCTAGTTACTATTCTCATAGGCCAAAAATGTTCTTTCAATGTGTTATATCCTCAACCACACATACCCTATAAAACATCCCAAATTGGCCACCCATATTGAAAACTACTTTAGGACAGGAACACTTAATAGTGGTGTTCAAATCAGGTAGGTTTCCAAAAATTTTTTTGAACCTTATTTACCTGGGTGTTAACATTTTTCCTTTTAAGTATCACTTTTTTAGGGGTGTTACCCCATCCGAACCTAGACCCTATGTAGTTCCACTATATATCCAGATGGGTATTGGATTTCATGCCATCTATAATTCCCCACAATATATTCAACACTTTATTTCACGATTTATAACAAGGGTTCTACATTGTAACATTTTTAGAATCATGTCAGTTAGAAGTTTCAAAGAATTAGTAAAAATATTATATAACCATGGGGAAACTTTCATAAAGTGTCTATTTTTATAAAAAATGTGCTTTAGGTCTATACCCATATTTTATTCAAGGCATGTTTTATTACTTTAATATGAGTTATCATTGTAGAAATCATGTCCATTATTTAATTTTTACACATCCAAATATCATATTTTTTTTTTGAAAATTTAGGATGACTAAAAAATATTGGTAAGGTATATAAATATAAATGAATTTCTTTCACCCAGTTGAAAACATAAAAAATAATGAGTATGTTTAACCTCTTATCAATTAAACATGAGAAAAAAATAATACATTTCCACATATGAAAATGAACTATTTCTCAAATAGTACTTTTTAAAACCCATTTTTAATCATTTTAAATCCATGAAGGCATATTTAGTAATTTATGAAAACATAAATATATTTCAAAACCATTCACCATTTAAACTATTGTAAAATATTCTTACATATTTAAATCCAAATATTTACACAAAATCCTTTTCTAAAGAATGAAAAATTTACCATAAAGAATCATATTCATAACTGAGGTTCACTTGTTTTATCCTTTTTTAATTAACTGAATCCTGGTTAATTACATAAGAGTAAACTACCCTATTATCTCTATTATATTTCACCTTCAAAGACTAAATCATCAATAATAAAATTATAGGGATATATCGGGTTCACATGCCATAATGGGCTATATAATGTATACCCATCAACATATATAATTCATATATACCATATCCTGAAGAATATATTTTTAATATTTCACATTTTCATTATAAAACACTTTAAAAACACATTATACCCCATAAGGAAAAAAACCCATTTCTATATAATCATAAGGAGAAATATCCTTTTTCATTAAAAAAATATAAAACAAGAAAATTTCCCAGTCAATAAATATTGTAAAATTAATATAAAACTCATGTTAACTTATAGAGTAAGCCTGATAAAAAATTTCAACTGTGATGGTTGGAGAAGTGGGTCAAACTGTATATGTTATAAAAATATTCACTTTACACTTTTGTATATAATTGAGAATAACCCATATAGAAAACATTAAAAAGATTCACTTTAAAACTTTTTTAAATAAATTAAAATATGGTGAAAAATTTACATTTGGAATAATTAAATCATAAATAATAACATTCATGAAAAACTTAAAAGAAAAAAGATATGGAGGATAAATATTTTAAAACATCAAAAATAATGTTTTAAAGAAAAATCACAAACCACTAGTCCTGAATCACTTCATTCCAATGAATATCCTCCAAAATAATAAAATTATATTACTTTTATACTTCATTTATAATAATTTTTATGTTAATTCTAATATAATTATTAAATTTATTTAATTTGTTACTTTTTTTTCAGCTACTAAAATACTTAAGTTTATATTGGATGTTTTGAGGACTTTTGATTTGTTACCTCAAAATAACGGAAATGCATTGACCATGGTGGAAGGAGTAATTGTTCCATTAACAAGAGAATATAAAACATGATATAATTATTAAATTCATATATTAGATACAATTTTAAAACCTATCATGCAAGGAATTCATGAAAAAAATAACACATTGTTTCCAAGAGATGGTAGTCGATAAGTACACATTAATGATGTTTTCATTTTTTAATTGCTGAAAAGAAATAAAGTAGATAATATTTTACTTTTAAATATTATTAAACATGTTTTAAATTTTACATTCATCACTATTTATATATTTAGACCATCCATGTAATTCTGATATGAAAAACGAATCACATCACTTTGTGGTGGTGGTAGTCGACACGTACGCATGAGTAACGTTATCATTTTCCAACAGATGGTAGGGTAAGAAGTTAATAAATATATTATCTTTCAGGAATCCTAACTATGTCATAAATATCATAAATATCATAAATATTAATTTTTTATATAATTTTAACAAAAAATATTACCTGTTGATGAAAAATGAAATACATCACTTAATTGATGTGATAATCCATAAGTACACACAGACACAATGCTTTCATTTACCATAAGATGTAAAAGGAGCGAAAATGGGTTATAACATAATAATAATAAAATTATTAATAATTAAGAAACTTATTTTAAAATTTTATTATGATTAAACAATATTTTATAGAGTTGGAAGTGGAAAAAAATTAAAAACACTCAATTAATAATTTTACCTCTTATTTGGAAAAACTATATTATATTAAAACTTAAGCCAGTATAGGGTGGTCTTTTGGTGTGAAATAAACTTCTAGGATATCAAGGGGGTGTTGGGGAGATATTGTTTAGTGATTTACCAAGATATAATGCTCTAAATGTTTTAGGAATAGGGGAGGGGAGGTTACCTTTTATAACTGAGTGCAATGAAACAATTGTAAATTTTATATACATTTAAATATTATAAATTCCATACCGATGGTCAAGTTTCACATAAATGGTAATATTTAGATGATAATATGAAAAGCATTGAGATCCAACATCCAAAAAACTATAATATTAAATTTTGTGTCCTCATCAAAATGTTTTTCCTTCTATCATAACCACTCATTATTTTGATTCTTCCTTTATAATTTTCAATAGTTATTTTAAAATAAGTATTGTTTTTTTAATTTGGATATTTTTTGTCGTAACGATAAGAAAGAAAAGATATATTTCTATTTTTTTCAATTAAATGTTAAAATTCCATTTTAACGTTATTTTTCATATATACCTCTATCCTTGTATGATTCTTATGATTTATTGGGGGCATGATCTAATGATACCATCTAAATTATTTCTCCAAAGGGGTTATGATTATTTTATGATGAAATCTTTATGATATAAATTTCCTTTTAATGAGTTATGATATAACTTATTGATGAATGTTTAATGATATTGTAGAATAGATTTATATTGTTTTCACAATATGATGGGTGGGTCCTTTTAAACCCTCTAGTGCATTGTTTAATAATCTAAATCTCATGAGATAATATGAATAATGAAAAGGTAAAGAACCTATTCATTGAATTTAAATAGGTTGGGGAGTGAATCTAATCCATTATGGGAAATTTACGCTATATTATGGTGGTCATTTTAGTTATTCTTGACTAATGGAATGATTTTTTATGATTATCATTATTCCACATATTTCATATAACATTTTATTATGATTTTTAGATTCTATCATGGAATATTATTTATTAATTATGATTACTCACTATTCTTACTTTCACCTTATGAAATGATAAATCCTTATTCCATGACTCATGTTTATGACCTAGGAAATATTGGGAATGAAATTTAAATGTTATGATCATGATATCATAACATTATAATCATCAGTTGTTTACATATGATACTTGATTCATATCTACCATATAACATCTTCCCCAAGAGACACTACATCAGTGCCTTGATCCGGTGCACTCTGTGATCTCAAGAAAAGAACTCAATGCACAAGAGGCTTCCAAATAACAGTGAGGGTCTAAAGAGAAACATAGGGAGAATATAACATCTATTTCTAGAGTATACCAATAAATAAAATCGGAATAAACAATAGATAGAAAAAAATACTGATTAACATACATCACATACCACATTCCTAAATTGGGGAAGTACCAAAAAACTAATTCAACAAACATATGTCATGTCATGATAGCCTAAAGTTTCAATGGAAAACCAAAAAAGAGACATGATGAAAAACTCCCAATTTGGGACCCAATATATTTTATTTTTCCATCATCCATTATCTATCTGAAGTCAACCATATATCATAGGGCCATTACCCTTACCCAGACATGAAACCATGAGATCTTCTCAATTTTCATAGGTGGCATGAGCATAGTAGAGTACAAATAAGAAGGCCACCAATAACTTTATATAAATAAATAACCAATCAAAACATTACTATATAAAAGTTTTTGATAGAATAATAATTATAGGAAATGAAATAAAAGATGTTTTATTTTAACCAATTACCAATTAAACTCATAGGTATCTTGATCCAGAAGCTCGTGCCATGTACTCTAGGGAACAAGAAATTGAATAAAATATGTGGATGATCATTTAAAATTTAATTTTATATACAAAATATTTCCATCCAAGTGCGCATATCAAGTAAGAAAGTTTATAACTGAATACTCTTTTGAAAATCCAAATGAAGTGTGTGAGGTGGCATGATAATGACACAATTCCATGGATGTAGAACTTCATGTTTGACCATCCCAAAGTATATATAAGGAACACCACTTCCAAAAACCTTAACTGAGGAGAAAGAAAACCATGTAGAAACTCTAGGAGTCACTCTTGAGGCCACATGGACAACCCAATTCAGTTACTTATGAGTGAACTAGTTCTTGGGTGTTGCATCACATGACTAACCTATTGGTAATATGATATGGATCTTTCTTATTTTATAATTTTCTGATCTTATAAATAAATTTAATAAGATAATATATCCAGTAATAGTACAATGTGAGAGGAAACATTAGGGGTTATTATGATAATCATTCATGAATATAATTTTATTATGTATCTAGTATTCTAAGTCACTAAAATTTTATAGTCCATGAGAATGTATTATTATGAAATGTTTCAAATATTTATCTAAAATAATGTAATATTTGTGTTTGTTATGATCATCCAGCATTCCCCAAGTGGCTGTGTAATGAACAATTTTAATTATTAATTAGTTCTAATCATTTCATCTGGTTCATATTCAACACTTTATGTGTGAATATATACTTAACGATTCTGTGACCTATATATATGTCATTGAATTCACCATAAATATAGGGTTTCTATATCATTAAAGGAAAGAATTAATGATTTTAGTTCTAAATCATCAATAAAGTAATTATTCCCATGAACCATCTATTGTCATGAGATATAAGATACTACTATGTCATTATATTGGAGAACACATCCCAGTCCCACATTTTATATATCTGTATAGATCACAAATCCTTATTTACTACAGGGTAGTTTGATCATAGATGCATTTAATATCCTTCTATTATTTTTTTTAAAACTTTCATTACATTCATATATCCAAAGGAATAAGTATACCTTCCATGTTTAATTGGTTAATGGATTTTATATCCCTGATAAATTTCTTCTAATGAATTCATAGTATCTATCCATCCCATGAAAACTATAGATTTAATTCACTATGTTCTATCTAGGTTAATGTTAAATAAGTTACATTTTATTTGATCCACTAATATACCCTCATTTTTAATTATGTGACTGAAAAATGATACATTGTATTTCCAGAATAAAAATTTAAAAAAATTACAATAAACTTATCATTCCTTAAGGTCTCCAATAAAATCCTCTAATAATATTTAGGATCTTCCCTATTCTTGAAATATATAATATTATCATCTATAAAGAAAACTTTATATTGATCAAAAAAACCTATAAAGACTTTATTTATTATATCCCTGATGATAGTAAGATAATTGGTAAGTCCAAATAAAATCACTATAAATTCGTAGTGTCCATACCTCATACAGAAGGTTGTCTTGGGTATATTCTTCTTCTTGAACATAAATTTATAATATCATGAATGAATATAAATCTTGGAAAATTATTGAGCTTCACATAGTAGATCAAAAAAGTCATAAATATGGGGTAAATGATACTTATTCTTGATAGTTTTCCTATTAGGTTCTTAATAATCAATGTGAATATTCATTAAACCAAAATTTTTCATAATAAAAATAACTAGTGAATCCTATAGTGACACACATAGGTTTATGATTCCCTTTATTAGATTCTCTTAGAGTTGATTATTTAATTTGTACAAATCAATCAAGTCCATTTTATACAATGTCATTCAAATAGGTGTAACACTAGATATGAGTCCTATTGAATACTCAACATCATGAGTTGGGGGAATAATATTATATTATTTGGGAAATAAAAAGTACATTCTTGAATAATAGTTGCATCATCAATGTTTAGTTTCATCCAAAAATATTTTGAAAACACCTCATGAATACGTATTAAAACCCATATATTGTAAATAATTTACATTGGAATTTATTATGCATTATTGTACCAAACAAATCATATATTTATTCAGAATTGAAAATATTAATTACCTTCCTATTTAATTAGAATGTGATCTATATAGAGGGTACCAATCTATTCCCAAAATCATATCAAATTCCACTAGTGGCAGAATCAAAATCTTAAGAGGAATCATATTACCACAAACTTCATTTAGGGATTTCTATATTCATGAGATTATATCATCATACCATTAGGTGTTTTTACTGATAATTAAAGAAATATTAATTTAGAGGGTTATATAGTAACCATAAAAAAATTGTTAGATATAAATGAGTGTGTATAATTAGAATTAAATAAGAAATTTTAACTTCTCAATGCGGAAGATATGTGTAACTTTTAACACTTGATTCTCATATTCTATATTGGTAGTTATTATCACTTGAGATTTCAATTCTTTGACTAGGAGGTTTTTATTCCAATTATCCTCATTAACCGTCGAATTCATTCATTTATGGTTGTAATACCCATACTCTTTGTAGATATTATATTGAAGTGTGCATAGTGAATTAAATTATCATTTATCCTTATTATTTTCATTATAATTCCTGATTATATCTCTTATGTATTTAGTTTCTTAATATAGTTCATTTCCACACTTGAAACATTTACCATTACCTTAGAGAAAATTCCCCCATACTTATTTCTATAATTTTACCATAAATAAAGATTAATTTTCTTTCATCCATGTGTTTTATTATTATAATTTCCTAAAAAAATACATCTTTATATTCTTAACAAAACCAAGAGAATGATGGAAATATCTTCTATCCATTTTTACTTTGAGATAACATCAAATTATTTCTCAATAACAACCAAATTTTCTTATGGTTAATGCCTTTTGGAAACATGGTTTTAAGAAAATGAATAACCTATCAATTTTTATTTTAGTGTTGATGATAAAACTAAAATATTATGACATAAATATTATAAAATTTTCCTATTTTCTACCAATAGATTCATTATCCATTAAATTAACATTAAAGAATTCTATTTTTATTTTAAAGGAATAAGTTCAGGTAATATACATAATAAATAGTACCCACATAAACTAATCTCATTACAAGGAGTCAATTTTATCCTCTTAACTCATATTCACAATAATATTCCACAATTGGACAACTTTTCCATCCAAATGATACACCACTAGTACCACCTTTTCATTATTTTAGAACATGATAATAGAAAATTTCTTTTTAATGATACTGATTTATAGATCTATAAATAATGGATTAGAGGACCTAATGAAAGTAGGTGGATATTGCCTATTAAAAAATAAATAGTGCATTAGTACCTCCTTTTCTCATTTGGATGATTAGCTAGATTCATTTCTTGAGTGAGTTTATTGAACATAGAAATATCATTTTTCATTATAGATACAACTTTTTTCAACTTCTCAAAAGGAAAATTATATTATTTACATCCACATTAATTATATTTGAGGTTATATTGGGCATGTATTAGATTTTTTTATAAGTCCCATATCAATTTCAATGAATGGGAAGTAAAATTTGATATTCTAAATCAACATATGACCTTATTTTCAAGTGAGTATTATTATGAACTTCTAATGGAAATTAAATATTTTATATGCATCCTACTTACTCTTATTGATGGATATTTATCTGAGATGATTAATGAGAATCTTAGAATTGATGATATGCCTATTTATCAATAATACACTGATGTATTTCCTGAATACTAGCTCAATCTTCCCCCAAATCATGAATTTATTTTATAAATAGTAACCATACCTAGTGAAACATATATTTAAAAGACTCTATATAAAATAACATCGAGTGAGTTATATGAATTTATGAAGAAACTCTATTAGAATAAAAAAATAGATTCATATACTTGAGTGTATCAGCATGTGGTTCACCAGTTCTTTTTTTTAAGAAGAAAGAGATTCTGCCACTTATTTTTATTAATTATTTATTAATTAAAAAGATAACTATCAAGAACATGTATCCTATACCCCGTATTGAAAACTTATTTAATCAAATTCAAAATTATCAATACTTTTCCAAGATGAAATTTAATCTTGCATAATGTTAATTGAAGGAAAGGAAGTGGGATATACCAAAGATACACATTTGTACAAGGTATAGTAATTATGAATTTATAGTGATTCAATTTGAACATTCCAATTCCCCTAATATATTTATGGATTAGATCAATAATGTTTTTAGAGATTACCTTATTCACTTTATGGTAGTCATTATAGATGAAATTATTATATTTTCCTAGAGTATGTAAGATCATGAATATAATTTTAGGGATACAATAAAGACCCTAAAAATGTATAACATGTATGTTAAATATTAAAAGTTTGAATTTTGGTATAGGAAGTTTAATTCTTGTGTCACAAAAATATAAGATAGGGTATATCGATGGATCTCTCAAAGATTAAATTTATTGATCTATGGAACAGACATACCAGGGTGACTGATATACATAGTTTTCTTAGATTGTATGGATACTTATGACAATTTTTGAGAGATTTATCAGGAAAATATAATCCCATAACTAGGTTTAATTGTAACGGAATTATGTACCATTAGTTATATGGATCTAAGAAATATTTCTGAGAACTAAAGAGAAGGTTGGTCTGTACACCTATTTCTAAACTACCTATAAATGGAGATGGGTATGTGATATAATTTGATTCATTATAAAAGGGGTTTAGATACATAATCATGTAGAAACATATGATTATTTATTATTCCTCAAGACAACTGAAAATTCATGGCCAAAATTTCCCAACTCGTGATTTGGAGGTAGAAGTAGTTATTTTTGAAATAAAAATATTGAGGAATTATCATTATGATGAAAAATGTGATATATATACTTATAATAACATATATAAGTATATATTCAAACATAATGAAAAAATAAGTGATAAATGAGATGGTTGGGGTTGACTAAGGATTATGAGTTCTCAATACATTACCACACTATGAAGGAAAACATGGTTCCTGATGCCCTGAGTCGAAAGGACCAGGATAATTTTTCCTTGATGAGGATTGATAGAGATCCAATACTTATAGATTTTCAAACAATGTACTATGAAATCTTAATGAAGTTATAAAGATAATATATTTCTTAGATGAATCTCTACCATCCATTCATGTGATGATTAAGGATATAAAGAAGTAAGACTTAATGATGTAGAAGAAGATAATAAATATTATTGAGTTCAATCTTGATAGTGATGGAGTGATATGATTCATGAACCAAGTATTCTCCCCATCAATACCAGATATCAAGAAAGATATATTGGAAAAATGTCATTGTTTATCATTCTCTATTCATCCTAGAAGTAAGAAAATGTATAGAGATCTCAGAAATTATTTCTAGTGGGTTAAAATGAAAAAGTACATGGAAGTCTGTTTACATTGGTTCTTGTAATTCCAAAATGTTAAGAATCTGAGATATAAGTCTAAGGGAATGGTTAATACATTACTAATACCAAAGTATAAATGGGAAAAATCCCTATGAAATTATTCATGATACTTCACAAAAATCTAAATGGAACAATGTTATCTAGGTTATAGTTGATTGCCTTAAAATGTCATGACCCGTCATCGGGGCCCATGCCATGACTACCCCAATCCCGCCTTCCATAGGCTAGGGGCTGGCGACTAGCACCAAAGGCGTAAATCCCAATAAAAAGGTAAGTAATTGCCTTTATAAAAGTAAACAACACAACAAAGTACAAGCAGATGCAACAACTAAGTAAAGCAGTAGAACAAACGTGCTGAAAGTACAAGGGGCTAGAAATACAAGCCCAAAAGAAAGGTACAACTACAACCGAAAGAAAAGTAAAACTCAAAAGGTAAACATTTGAAAGGTGATGAGATACTCTTAGATCGTCCTCCGGCTTCCAACCTGAAGGGTAGGTACAGATCTCTTCCTTAGCACTCCACGTCCGTCTGTCTCCTCTAGGTACCGACTTGTCGTGAAATCCACCTCCGGGCACTAACTCGACGTGATATTGACCTCCTGGCACCGACTCGTCATGAGATCCTCCTCCGAGTACTGTCCAGCTCTATAAGCCTCAACCACGATCAGTGATGTCCGTCGTCTGCAACTAACAAAACATAGTGCAAGTGAAGCCCGTGCAGGGGTGAGTGTACGATACTCAGTAGAGACCCTGAGACCCCCGAAGGTCTCTCAGAATCCACAAAGGATAATCCACAAAGGAAAGATACAATCACGAAGTAACAACCAACTTTACTTAGGTATATGACCATACATATAACTAAGTCATCAATTTCAGCTTGGCTCCAACATCTGAGCCCATGTTCGATCACGTCCAACAGGATGGTACAACCCGATCCACACAGGAAAGCACAACTCGTTCCACATAGGAAGCAAGTCAATCATATCAAAGATAACGATTGAAAGTCAAGACTCATCTCACACAGGAATACATCATTTGTAAAGAAAAAGGAGATGATCATATGTAGTTACTGATTCATATAGCTAGGACCCACATAGGATACAAGTACTATAGTCATCACCGCCGAACCCACGGAGGATTCTAGTATGATAGTCTTCACCGTCGAACCCACAGAGGATTCTAGTACGTTTTCCATCACCGTCGAACCCGCAGAGGATTCTAGTAAGTTTTCCATCACCGTTGAACCCACAGAGGATTCCAGTACATTTTTCATCATCGTTGAACCCATAGCTGCTGGGGAACTCTTCCTCTATCAAGTACAGTGGGCCTGCCACTACAACAAAGTGCTTCCCACTAACCTTGGACTATTTTCAGTCATTTGCCCATATCATGGGATAAAGACCTCCGATCGATGCTCTGTAAGTTTCAATGCGATCCTTGGATCAATACGGGAGATTTGGTATACTACACTCAAGGTTTCGGAGAACTTTGGGTGCGACCGGGTTGGTTCTCACACGAAACCAACCGGGCCCTCAGAGCAGAAACACTTATAACTTGATCTTCGGATGTATGATTGACGTGTCGTCGAATTTGTTGGATTTAGTGAGACCTTGAGGGTCTCGGGGTCCCTACTGAGTAGTGTAACTCACCCCTGCACGGGCTATGCCCACACTACGCTGTGTTGGTTGCAGACGACGGACATCACTAATCGAGGTTGAGGCTTGTAGAGAAGGACGATTCCCGGAGGTGGATTTTACGACGAGTCGATGCCCATATGGGGATTTTACGATGAGTCGGTACCCAGAGGTGGACTCCTGGTCGGGACGTACATGGGGCGGACGTCAGGACCCGAGGAGATGAGGAGGCTATCTGTACCCACCCATCAGGTGGGATTTCCAGTGGACGGCTCGACATTGCTGCTTTACTTTTTAGTTGTTGTACTTACTTTCCAATTGTACTTTACATTCAGTTTGGGTTTGTATTCTGGCCCACTTACTTCTCCTCACTTACTATTGTACCTAGTTTTACTTAGTGTTTACTTCTTCTTGCTTACTCTATGGTGTTTTTTTTACTTTATAAAGGCAATTCCTTTCCCTTTTTATTGGGATTTACGCCTTGGTGCTAGTCTCCAGCCCCTGGCCTATGGGAGGCGGGATTGGGGTAGTCACGGTATGGGTCCTGAGGACGGGTCATGGAAAATTGGTATCAAAGGAGTTCGGTTCTACTGCAGAACTCATGACTCTGATCTTTCTTCTATGTGAAGAAATAATGTTAAGGGTATTGAGTGTGGTTATCCATCCAGGGAGTCCAGTGTTGGTGCGGTGGCCGACGTATTCGTACACCAGGACCCTGACTTCTGATTTATGACTCAGTACATGAAAACACTGATTGTATGTGTGTTTAAAGGGTTTTATTTGTGATTACTTTGTGTCAGCTCACCAGGTATACTGTTTTGACCATGTCACACCTGTCTCTTCCCAGGATGGCCCCACGATGGAAGCCAGCTAGGGTTCGGAGCTTTGTGCGAGATGATAACCCACCGAGCGATGAGGCCTTGGTGTGGGGCCCCATTACAGTGGAGGGACCGGCGATACCTCTACCCGTCGAGCCACCGATTCCACCAGCCTCAGCCGCTGAGAGTGCACATCGCCTTAGTGCACTTCACGAGTTTCAGGGTCAGAGACCGCCTAGGTTCCGCTGGGAGATGGACCCTCAGGCAGTCGGGGATTGGGTAGAGGATGTTGTTTGAGTTTTCAAGTTAGGGGGACACCAGCTGACCTCATGGTGATCCTTACAGTGAGCCTCCTGCACGCGGCAGTTTGGCAGATGGTGGTGGTTGATGCTCCAGGTGCAGGACGAGGAATCCCTTCTGTGGATAGACTTCGAGAGCCTGTTCCAAGCATATTTTTTACCAGACACCCTTTAAGCGGTGCACATACAGGAGCTACTACAGCTGCGGAAGGGCAGCATGACAGTAGCAAAGTACTCGGCGAGGTTCACCGATCTCTAGAGTTACTCTACAGATATGGTACGGGACCCGTTCTTCAGGGCCCGAACCTTCGAGCAGGGGCTCAGGCGAGAGATTAGAGCTTCAGTTGTTTCTCAATGAATCCCGATGCAGAAAGGGGTGGTGGAGCGAGCCCTCTTAGGGGAGAGTTTCCTTGCTGAGCAGTCTCCAACAGCAGGACCCACCAGTAGCCGGCATGCGGCAGAGTCTTCTACAGTGGGCAGTAAACAGATGACGCAGAGGTCCAAGAGGATAGACCTATAGGTGATCGACTGCATGACACATGATCGTGTGTGCGAGGAACCTATGGTGGAGAACGACTTACCAGGAGCGAATAGTGTTACTCTTGTGGCAGGGTTGGTCACATGGCATGTGACTGTCCGACCCACCATACAGATGACCAGCGGATAAACGAAGGACCTCCCAGGAAAAGGAAGATGTTCGATCGGGGATGATCGCAAGGAGCAGGAGACCGAGGCAGGGGAGCTGGCCATGCTGCTGGAGGTGGACAATGCTTCGAGGTGTTGCCACCACCACCACCAGGAGGTCCACCCCGACCACAGGGAATAGGTGGGCATGGGAGAGCTTAGCTTCAGGCAGCTGAGACATTTGACTATGGAGCTCCGGAAGCTGGAGGACAGAAGCGAAACTAGTTCCAGGCATGGAGGCCTTGTTGTTGGTGCTTCTAGCTTCCTTTTTGTTGATGTTGTGGTTGTATGTGTCTTTGAACTTTGAGCTACAGTAATAAAATACACCATCCTTTTTTGCGTTTACTTTCATGTCCTCTCTTTATGTTGTAACTACGAGATTCCAGTTTAAAAACTATTGACTTGACCCTCACTTTTGAGATACCTACTGGAGGAGACCCATTGACCACACACTGATGCCGACACTGTGGCTCAACCCTTGGAGCCAATAGTAATGGTTAGATCTCTTGGTAGAAGCGTCGAGTCCTTACGACGTCATCCTTGGTATGGATTAGTATCATCCATGTCGGGGCTGACTATATTAGGAAAAGAATGTAGTTCATCCTGGGTGTGCGACCAAATTTCTCTTATCAGCAAAGATGAAATCTTAGAAGCTCTTGTAGGACAAGAGAAAGTCCTGGTCATCCAAGAGCAGATGAGGAAAGCTCAGAGCCGACAAAATTCTTATGCTGACAGGAGGCGGAGACCACTAGAGTTCGAGGATGGCGACCACGTTTTCTTACGGGTCTCACCTCAACATGGATTACAGAGTTTTGGCCGGGGTGAAAAGTTATCTCCACGCTTCATTGGACCCTTCTAGGTCCTCAACAGGGTAGGTGAGGTGGTTTACCGCTTGACCCATCCACCTCAATTGCACCAGGTGCACGACGACTTCCACATATCTCAGCTGAGGAGATACATGCGTGACCCGACTCATATCTTTGATGATGGGGTGACTTTTGTGGAGGTCCCGGTGGAGATCGAGGATCGACAAAATCAGGTGCTACATGGGTGGTCGATTCATCTAGTGCAAATCAGATTGCAGCACGGGAACCTCCAGGAGAGCACATGGGAGCAGGAGGCTCAGTTGCGTGCTCAGTACCACTTTTGTTTACCTAGTTTGTGTTATAGCTTTACGGGGACGTAAATCCATGATGTGGGGATTTCTTGGTTGTAGCAGCAGACCCACATCGGAGGAGCGCTTGGTTGTAGAGGCAGACCCACGGTACTCAACAGATGGAGTATCTCTGTAGGCTATGATGGGGAGCGCTTGGTTGTAGCGGTAGACCCATGGTGGGAAGCACTTGGTTGTAGCAACAGGACCATAATACTCGACATGGGGAGTACTTCGATAGTCCAAGGTTAGTGGATAGAGCTTGGTTGTAGCAGCAGAACCACTGTACTCGATAGAGGAGGAGTTCTCCAACAGCTGTGTTTCTGACATCTTGAATAAATCCTGGTTCGAGTTGAGTCTTGACTTTAAATCATTATCTTCGATATTATTGACTTGATATCCAATGTGGACGTGATCAAACTTGGGCTCGGATGTTGGAGCTGAACTGGAATTGATGACTTAGGTATATGTATGGGCATATACCTAAGTAGTGTTGGATGTTACTTCGTGATTGTATCTTTCTTTTGTGATTTATCCTTGCTGGATTTAGTGAGACCTTGAGGGTATCAGGGTCCCTACTAAGTAGCGTATAATCACCCTTGCACGAGCTATGCCTACACTACGTTGTGTTGGTTGCAGACGACGGACATCACTGATCGAGGATGAGGCTTGTAGAGCAGGACGATTCCTGGAGGTGGATTTTACGACGAGTCGGTGCCCGAAGGTGGATTTTACGATGAGTTGGTACCTGGAGGTGGACCACTGGTCGGGACGTACATGTGGAAGACGTCAGGACCCGAGGAGATGAGGAGGCTATCTGTACCCACCCTTCAGGTGAGATTTCCAGTGGACGACTCGGCGTTGCTGCTTTACTTTTCAGTTATTGTACTTCCTTTCCAGTTGTACTTTACATTCAGTTTGGGTTTGTATTCTAGCCCACTTACTTCTCCACACTTACTATTGTACCCAGTTTTACTTAGTGTTTACTTCTTCTTGCTTACTATGTGGTGTTTTTTTCTTTATAAAGGCATTTCCTTCCCCTTTTTGTCGTGATTTACGCCTTGGTGCTAGTCGCCAGCCCCTGGCCTATGGGAGGTGGGCTTGGGGTAGTCACGTCACGTGTCCTGAGGATGGGTCGTGACATAAAAAATGTTCACATTTCATTACTCTAAAATAATATTTATCAATTGATTATCTCACAATGTTATAGATTATTTATGTGGTAATGTTTCATGTATTTAATACTCCCAATCATATATGATTGAGATTCAGGATATACCTCGATGTTTTAGAGAAGTATTCAACAATATTCGATGATAATGTTTAAATTGATTATACCATATCATCCTTAAATAGGTTTACAGTCTTAGAGAATGATTAAAACCCAAGAATATATGTTGAAAGATAATTATGTGTATTTATAAGTTAGTTTAAAATTAAAACATTCTTTCATTGAGTTTTTATAAAATAATACCATTCACTCAAGAATTCAGATGGTTCCTTATGAATCCCTCTATAGTAAGAAGATTAGAACCATAATGTGATAGAATTAAGTAGAGTAATGTAATATATTAATACCTAAGATAGGTTTAGAAATATAATATAAGGTTATTTACATTCTTCTGTATATTAGGGAAACTCACAGTCAACAAAATATTTATGAAAACAATCACGGGAGAAATATATAATTTGATATTAGTGACAAGTTATTCCGATGAATACATCATTATAATAAGGTTCTAATATTTATAAATAAGGGAATGTTTAAGCCTATATATATTTTTCCCCTAAAAATTTTGATCATATTGTGATTATTTTTAATGACTTGGAACTTCCACCAAATCTCCATGTGGTACATGATTTGTTTCATGTATCTCTCTTGATAAAGTAAATATATGCTAATTTACCTATACTTAAATAAGAGTTAAAAGCACTACATTATTATCTATCTTATAGGGAATAAACATTAGAAATTTTATATTGATGAGGTAATTTATTGTGGAACCAAACCACTCACATAGTCAATGTTTAGTGTAAAACCATAAATTTGAGGAATCTATATTGGAAACCAAGGATTCTATGAGGAATAAGTATCCTTATTTTTTTATATTGGAGTGATGGGATTTTGAGGGATAAATTCCTATGAGGTGGTAAAATTTAATACCACGTTATATTATGATATAATTCTCTTTAAAAAAGTTTTATATGTTTGATTTATTTTCTTACACATAACACTAAATTTAAATAAACTGTGATATACTACTGAAATAATATTATTAAATATGAAAGTTATCACATAGTTGTTATATCAGTAGGTATAAAATAGAAATATTAATTTGTTATAATGTATTTTTTATATATTTACAAAATGAAGTTTTTGTTATCAGTTTTTTATAATTGGAAATAAATGAATTTGAAAGTCAAAAATAAATATTTTAATGAAAACTGTTTTAAACATGAATTAACATTTGTATCTTAAAATATTAAATTAATCACTATTGATGAATGATTTTAATGAAATTGGTAAAAAATATATTCAATAAAATTAATCAATAGCCATTTAATGCTTATTAATAGGTATGTAATAAGAATGAATTTAGTTTTACGCATAAAAATTCTTTTATCTATAAATTTTTTTCATTTAATTTTGGTTGCTTATTTTAAAATTAATTTCATCCACATATAGTAATTTATTTTTATAAAAAAGTATTAATTTTAAATATCTTATCAATTTTTTTTAACATGTCCCCTTCCATTTATGGTCATAATGAATAGTAACCATGGTAAAACTTTATCACCTTGTTAAGATTATGATGAGTTAACCATGGAGTTAGACTCAAAGATATGGTTTAAAATATCCCATAAATGTATATAAATTTTATTTATTGAGTATATTTTTAACTCAAATTGTATTATATTTGAAGCATTTTCCATTCTGTGGCAAATTAATATGAATATAGCTTTATTATATTTTAGTGTTTTATGTATTTACAAGTTTTCCACCAACCACACTTATAAAATAGACCCTTATCCCTCCACACATTTATAATTTTTAAGACAATTAGTTCTTCAAATACCATAAGAAATCTATTATCAAGTTCTCTTTCCATGTTATATAGTTTCTTGTCCTCTTAGTAGACCATACCAATTTTCCTTATGAAGAGATCTATAGGGTGTTTCTTAAAGATGAGGTAATCCTCTTCACAAAAATCATTTAATGTTTATTTGTTAATGCACCTCCTCCAAATATACTATAAAAATATGAACATGATGAAATTAGAATATTTAAAATAATGAGATATTTTTATATTAATTGTATCACTATTTTATACCTTATTTCCATCCTATAATAAAGGATAATGATGTTCATTCCCATATATGGACTATTACCTCCTTGAAGCGATGTGATTTTCTTTTCATGTACGCAATACATGAATTGTCCTATGGATTTGTTTCATAATTATATATGATAAAATAATATTATTATTTGAGATATATATTATTTCATTTATATTTCTTTCCTTCCACTCATTGAAAAAGGAAAACATTACTCAGGCATACATACATACTACTGTCTCCAAAAAATGATGTAACTCATTTTTTTTCACAACCATATAAGAATGGTTATAAAAGTGTATATGATTAAAGAATAGTATAATTATAACATGATTATAATTTTTTAGATGATTTAACTAATAGATAACATTCATGGACTGAAACCATTAAATAAATTCATGGAAAATCAATAATTTTCACCCAAATGTTGATTTTAATGAAACATTTTGAATAAATGAGTATCTGTAAATTATAATTGAATTTTATATTATATGAAAATAATGAATATTTTTATTGAATATATATATATATAATAAGAAAATTATAAAGGAGTCTTTGAACGTGTATGGAGAAATAAAGGTCCCAAGTTAAGTGTTAATGTTGCAATCTCATTTTTTAACCGTGATTATTTATACATGGAATAGAATTTTGAAAAATTATATGATATTTATCTTTTAAAAATCAAATATTTTATTCTACTATTTTAATATATGTGGTTTTTTATTTTCCTATTTCTATCCTCTTTGTGGTTCTTAAAATTATCAATAAAATGTTCTTGACCAAACATGACCTTGTTTTATTTTTAGTCAGCGAACATTTTCTTCATTGTACTTGTTCACTAAAATGTTTGCAATAATGTTATTTCTATTGATTAAATGATTATTTTAATTCATCTTCAAAAAAAATTGACATTCATTTTAGTTTATTAAAAAATAATTTTTATAATTTCATCTGAACTATTTATTTATGAATTTTTATGAAAAATATTGAAGGAATATTTGTTTCAACATATACAACATGAATGGATTATCCATCCATAACATCCATTGCTGACATTGAATATTACCTTAAATGTTTCCAAGGTTAATTTTAAACAAATTATTTTTATCAATATAATGTAAATATTTATTTTTAATAATACTGATGAAAAATGATGGTTTCCCATGTTTTTAATGAAATATTCAAATGATCTCTTGAATGCATTTTTCTCTATTTAAAAATATCTTGATGTTTTGTATGATTCACCGAGGATATGATACTATACATGTTATTTCTCTAAATATTTTATGATTATTGAATACTGAAATATTTATTAAACCCAATTCATTTTAATTAGTTTTGATATATTGAATGGATAAAAATTTTATGATCGTATGACCCACATATGTATGGTTTTCATTATATGAAAAGTGATTTTACTAAATCCCTAAAATTTATTGGGTAATTATTTATATCTCATGAAATAATATGAATGTGTATGGGGATTAAACACATTCCTTGAATGAAAATATATTGGGTAGTGAACCTAATATAATTTGAGACTTTGTCCATTACATGGTGATGGTCTTGGCAGTGATCACTGACCAAGGAAAATATTTGACATTCTGATTATTATGCCACATAATTCATATGAAATGTTATTTTTCTTATGATATACTCTCATGGATCATGATTTATTTGTGATGATTACTCACCCTTATGACTAATGTATTCTGAAATTCTAATGATTTATGTAGAGACTCTTGATTTATGATTAATGAATTATTGGGTGTGAAATTTGTAATATATGACCCTGATATCATAACCTTATTGTTATCAAATGTTTTCATATGGTCATCAGTTAATATATCCCATGTTTACCCTTACTTATAATCCTAGCTCACCATTTCAAATGTTTCCATTTCCCAATGTTATGAATAAATGTTAAAAGTATAATATTTCAAATAAGGGTACAATGAGAGATGAAATTTATGGAAGATGATTAATATATTTTATGAAAATAATTTAATTATGTATATATTATTAAATGAAGCTAAAGATTTAAAATAGTTGATCATGTATTATTTTGAAATGTATTTAATATTACTCTAAAATAATGTTGTATTTATGTATGTTATGCTTTAGTCACCTCAAAAGAGCAAGGAATCATCATTAATCAATTATGATACATAATAACACATCATAAGAACATGTCATAGTAATTTTGAAGCAATCATATGCATAAAAATAATTTCATTATTCATGGTTAATGTACATGAATATCATAGTGGACAAAGTCCCATAGAGGAATGAGTTCACTCCCCATTCCTTTATTTATATAGTCAAGGTTCACTCCAAAGAATATTATAGTGGCTGTAGTCCGATAATGCATTGTGTTTACTCAAAATTTTAATCCTTATTATCTCATAAGATATTAATAATGAATAATTTTATTTTAGGGATTTAATAGACCCAACCATCACATAATCGAAACTGTAAATATATATACCACTAAATAAAAAATATTCCTTATTTCAAAATAGATAATAATTTTATCAACATTTCATCATCACTTAATCATAAGTCATCACGAGAAATAATATTAATGGTATAATTATATAATATTCTTATTGAATCATAATAAATATCAAAATATATTGCTGTAAATGAAAAATACCTTTAAAGGAACATATGAAAACATGATTGGAAATAAAAAATAACTTATTTCATTCAGTTACAATAAATATAAAAATTTATAAAATATTTAATGATATATTTTATTAATATAACCATGGGAACTTATATAGTATGCTTAAAATATATTAATGGTCATGAATAAAGGAATAAATATTCTTATGGTAAATGTTAAATGTATATTCATTTCGCACTTTCGGTAAGAAGTCCAATAATACCACTTCCATTAAATAAAACAATAAACCCTTTTAGAACATTTAAATAAAAGAAAAATGTAGTTTAATATTTTTTGAATTATACCCTGATTAGATAAAATTGCATCATCGAAATATTTATAAATAATATGAATATGGAAGAAAACATTAATTGACTAAGGAGGAAATAAGGTTGATTTCTTCACAACTTTTTTTCTCAATCTTCTTATGTACTGAGGATTGGATAATGGAAGTAAAAAATGAAAACCATAGAAGTTACCAAGGGAGAATAAAATATAGAGGTTTTAATGGATATGTATCAAATAATTAACATCAATTTAAATTAAATACAATAATTTTTTAAATGAAATGAGACTTTAACATAGACTTTACCTCGGGTGTTTTCATTCTTCATTCACATTATTATGCTATTGTGTTATAAATTTATATTTATTATAAATATATAGTAGATAAAAATTAATTTTTTAAGGTTAGATTCCATTATAATTCAGAATTACCTTTTATTAGATAATTTTCAATAAAATAACCATTCAGGAGAAAACTGTATTTTTGTCCATGCATGTTTTTGTTCAACGGGTTCAGTCTCTTCACATTAGTAATGGTTTAATCATCCACATAATATTAGTAATTATATAAGTATAATATTTATTAATTATGTACAACTTTATAACCATTAAAATATTATGGGGATTAAAATTGAATTATATCACATCGTGGAGATGGTTGTATATAGATATGCATTAGTAATGTTTTCATTTATTAATGAATGGAAATAATTGAATATAAATAACAATAAATCATTATAAAATCATTAAAATATAATAAAAATCGTATATATTCATTAAATCCATCCATATTACCAAGCATGTATGAAAGACATGAAAAAACCAGGTTACCCCATGGAGGTAGTTGTTTAAAAGTATGCGCAAATGATGTTACCATTTCTTATAGGATTGAAAGAAGGAAGAAAATGGTTGTAACATTAATATAACAACATTTAATTATAGTAATGATACTTATTTCATCATTTTGACATGGTAATAGAATATTTGGATGAGGTTAAGGAAGAAAGAAACTAGAAATAGATTGGTGAAGAAAAATACATCTTCTTAGGAAATCTTATAGGACTTACACCTGAAGACTTAAAAAATTATCCTTTAAGAAGAGTAGATGAAAGAGAATGTTTGAAAGAGTTTTTGGATGGTGTTTTTTTGTTCTTGTATGAGCTAGATTTCTTAAAATGTGGGATTGTGTGAGGGGAAATGCCCTCCTTTTATAAGCGAGGTAAGTGGAAAACTAGTAAATAAATAATATATTATAATATAACAAAGTGAAATTCAAGTGAAAGTGGAAAAAAATAGATAAAGGATTAATGAAATGGTATATTTAGGTCTAAATTTATTCAAACCATCAAATTTATATAAGTTAAATTCTTATTATAATACTTATCTTTTACTTTAAAACCAATGTTCACCCATTTTAACCTTAACTAACATAATAAATTTTTTCTTAACCAATATAATAAATTTTTACCATAGTTACAATTAATTATCACAAAAAAATGAATGTAGCCTCATTAAAAAATTTGGAAATTATAATTTAAAATTTAGAAATCATTTTATCAAATGAAATTAAAATAATATTACGATAAAAATGGTTATTTTCAATGAGCTATTTATGACAGAACTATTTTCCTTTGAAAATAATCAGGCTGAAATACTTATTTGTGATAGAATGGAATTTCCATAACAAATAAGTGTTTTTTTATCATTATTTGTGATGAAAAAAGTTTTCTGTCATAAATAATTTTGGCATTCTTTGGTTACATCTCCTAGGGATATTACTAGAAAACTATATTAAATTCTTTCATTAATACCTCTTCTTGTTTTTTTGTGATGGGTTAAATTCCATCACGATTAACCCATCAGAAAATAATAATAAAATGAATCATTGGACATTATCCTCCTCTCCCAAAAATTTCTTCTCCCCAGCGCAAAACTAATATTGTCACAGAATCCTAGGACGACCTGAATCCAATATCACTGGTAGAAACTATTATCCTATAGATTTAGCTTTGAATCTCTAAGGTACACACTCATCTTATATCCTCCTTCATTATTTTTTGTATTTAACTTTGAATCATATTGAAATTATTTTTATCAAATCCAAGGTAAATAAATTTACACAGTTTTTATGGATTATTTAGTATTTAGGATTTTTTCAAGTTTATTAATATCCATTTGGGTGTCTTCCATTTAATACAACATGTTTTAGATCCAGTGTAGTTGAGTTTAATTGATTTGAGTTTTTTATAATATTTTACTATTATATTTTAGAGCTTTTTTTATTTAAATATTTATATTTGTTTATTTTTGTTGTATCTGGCCACCTTGTGGACTCTGGATGTGCATGCACATGTCTGAATAATCTAATAGTCCACACACTGTATTTATATATATACATAATCATATACATACATATATGATATATATATTATTAAAAAATATTTTATCTTATAAATGTATATATATAAACAAGAAAACCTTTTAAACACACACACACATGTATAAATATTGAAAGATTTTTAGACTTATATGTAGATATATATAATAATCTGTAATATGTATACATTTATATATATATGTATAATAGTTTCAATTGTGAATTTTGTCAAATTTTTTAAAATAAATTTATGAATTTTATTCCTTATTATGAATATTTTGAAAGAATATTTATGATGAATTAATTTTTGATAAATTATTATAATTCTTGGATTGTGGTTTCGATATTAAATAATGTTTGATTTCTATATTTTGATTAATTTTCATTTATTTAAAACTTGTGAATATTGTTTTGTAAACATTTGGATATATATATATATACACACATATATATTAACATGTGAATATACATATATAAACATTATAAAAGACATTTTGGTTTGTTATATATATATATATACATGTTTACTATATAGATTTGATATGTATATATATATTTGGAAAAGTGTATAAAAATATTTAATATATATATATACACATGTGATTAAGAAGCCATGTAATATATTTATATAATATATATATATATATGCATATATATATGACATATAAAATAAATAGAAAGTGACTGTATTATAAAAATTAAGAGAAAATAATTTTAATGAAAATGTTAAAAAATATTTATTTATAAAAAATTATAAAAAACATTATAACAAATATTTTAATGAAAAACAATTTAATACAAAATGAATTTATAATGATTATTTTATAATAAAAAATAAATTTAGCCATGAAAAATTATTATAGTTCATAAATATTTTGAGAATTTTTTGTTAATGAATAATATTTTTTTGACTACATTAAATTGAACAAAAATAATATTAATAATAATTATATTATGATAAATTTTATTTATAATTAATAATTAATTATATTTAAAAAATATATATACCATAATAAATAAAAAATCTATATTTAATTGAAAAAAATCTAAAAAATATCATTAATTTTTAAAATTCATAATAATTAATAAAAATTCAGTAATAATTAACCAATTATAATAATTATTAAATTATTTTTCATAATTAATAAATAAATTCTAAATATTTTTAATAATTTGTAAATATTCGTAAATTAGGATACTTTTTAATATATAAATATATAAATAATAATAATAAAATATTTAAAAGGTTACCCTCACATGCGATGTTACCAAACACCTACCGCACACAAATGTTGTGTCACACTAAGGATAAACCCCATATTTCAGACATAAAGGTGGTATTTTATTTCTCATATGATACAAAATTTGGGAGATACATCAAATTTTTATAAAAAAATTATAATAAAAATATTAAATGAATTACCCTCATGTGTAATATAACCAAACACCCAACATAGAACAATGTTATTTCATGCATAGGTAAACCCTATATCTCAGACCTAACAGTCATCTTAGATTTATCATCTGATTCACCATTCAATATATATTCCATTATTTTGGGAAAATAGAATATTCATGATATTATATATTTAATATTTATATTCTATATCCGTCGAGCCTCTACGGTCCCCAGAATCCTGTGTGAACCCAATCCCTTACTCCAACCAAATTATATATAATATTAAAAGGTATTAAAATATAATAATAATTTATATTTAGTCACATTGACTAACAATTATACTTATTTATATTGTTTTTTAGATAAACAGAGACTCAGGAAGTGGACACTAGTTTCTATTATGTGACCATGATTGGATGAATTATCATAAAAATCCCAACGGGTATGGTATAAATACTTTCTACATTGAGGGTGTTGGAACATTTATATCATTTGCATCCTTGAATTTAGAATTTTTTTTATAAAGGAAAAATAAAATTTCTATGTAAGAAATGTGATCCTAAGATATTAGAAACATTTGACAATGTTTGAATTCATCGAGCATGTTTTGGTTTTCAAAAATATAATATTTTTTGGTATCCACATGGTGAAAAAGAATTACAAGAAAATAAGAAAATTGATTTGAGATCCATCATTTCATAATTTAGTACATGAGGCTGATAGACCATATATTCAAGAATCAATAACTTAGAGTGATATTCCCAAGCTAGAATCTGAACCTTCTCAATTTTACAATTCATTGAAATTTTCTAAGGTCTTTTTATCTAGGATGTCAAATGAGAAAAAATTGATGCTTCTAAAAAATTTATGGATATTAAATCAAATTCTGGAATGTCAAATAGTTACTTCAATCAAATATTATCTTTGGATAAATAATCATTTCCTGATTGAAATAAATTACCACTAATTTTCTATGGAAGTAAGAGGTTAGTTCGTAATTTGGGCCTTAATTAACAAAAGTTCAATGATGTTCAAATGACTAAAACTTATATTATAGTGATTATAATTAATTTGTTATTTTTAAAACATGTGATGAATAAGGTATAAACTGAACCAACAGGGAAATTTGAGATTTCCAGTGAAATAGTTGAGGTATTATAAAATTACACCTCATTTATAGCATTTATTTATGTCTCGCAACACATCTGTATTGATGAAAAGACATAAATCAAAAAATTTTATCACCAAAAGATTAAATCATCAGTGTGATGGTGATTAATAAAAATACTCTGATCAGATGCATCATTATTTTTCTTCTTCAAAACCTCATAACCTACGGTTGGGTCTTTCTACTAAGGGTTTTGGTCTATTTGGTGCTTATAATAGTTAATATTATTATTGGCCTATTTTCATTACTCTATACAACTTTCCTTCCTAGATTTTGATGAAGAAACTATATATATATATATATATATATAGTTCTATTAATTCCAGGACACCAGAATAAAAATATTGATATTTATTAGAGACTACTTTTTAATGAGTTAATTTCATTTTGGAACAACGGTGTAACTGTATTTGATACAGTTACATATCAGAATTTTATAATGAAGGTTGTAGTAATGTGGATGATTAATAAATTTATGGCATATGGTATGTTGTTTTGATGGAGTAAAACTGGTCTCAAATAATGAATGTACTGTATAAATGAGAAAAAAGAGTTTATTTTTAGTAATACGATAAATACCAGTTATTTGGACTGCCATAAGAGATTTCATCCTATAAATCACCCTTTTGAGAGGAAGGGAAACAATTTTATAAAATTTAAAATTCAAAAAGACAAACCTCGAGAAATGATCTTAGGTATTTAGGTAAATTCTATCATCTATTCATTAAATTATATTAGTTTTGGACCAACCATAAACAAATAAATAAGGTTTTGGGAGAGATCCTAATTGGATAAAGAATATTATTTTTCAGGACCTTCCATATTGGTCTAATTTTTCATTTTCTCACATGTTATACGTAATTAATATTGAGAATAATTTTTTGGATGAATTATTTTATACTAAAGTAGACACACTCAATAAGAACAAATATAATGTAAAGTCATCGTTAAGTCTTTCCTAAATTGACTGATTTCCAAAAATTGAAATTTTTGAAGATGATTGATCGTAAAATTTATTGAAGAAAAAAATAATATTACCCACTTTATAAATATTTTTTTATTATTCTTTCAATGAATTATATATTTGAGATTAGTGATGATTTTTATTCTTTTTTTTCTCACTACATCATAAATGGGAATATTACTGGGTTAAAAAGTCCTGACTACCATGACATAATGGAAATATTAATACATATTGGTCATAAAAGGCTATCAAATACATTAATATGGGACATTTTGACTGAAATATATTATTTATTCCAAGATAATTTCCCCACAACACCATATTATTATTCATTGATTATTCAAAAAAATTATATTGTTTTCATTCTATTTATATAGGAGAAAATATTCAATCTCAGATTCTTTTACTCAATGAAACATTTAAAATTTCATTTTCTTCGTATGAAGCTAAATGTGGAGGGACAATAAAATTCTTACAGATATACCCATTTGAGAGATATATGAAAGAGTCAAATATGAAAGTATTTAATAAAGCATTATTTTAAGGATCAATTATGGAAGCATAATTGCAGGATGAAATTTCAAAAATTGGTTCTTATTATTTTCAATTCAAATATCCTTCAAAACATAATCAGATGGGTCATAATGAGACAAATGTTGATGATGTCACAATACATCAATTGTTTATTTTTAATCATATTGAGCATTTTTATTGTGGTTATCATGAATTATGTATTTTAAATGAAGAGTTTCATAGAACTCATATATACGTTCTTGTAAATTGTGAAGAAATTACATGATTATTTCATTAAGCAGTAATTATATTTCATAATTTTTATAATAAAAAACATTATTTACATTATTTTTTATAGACTATATGATGATCATATTAATATATATATATAAATATAAATTCCATATTATTATCTTGAAGAATATTGTGAATAAAATATTTCATATTGGTTTCAAATACTGATATGTTATGTGACTTTTAATGGAACCATAAATCAACTTTTTAATGACATGTATTATTAATATTTTTTATTGTTTTCAAGAAACACAACATAATTTTTTTGATATTTTATTATTTGTGATAAAAAACCCTCCACAGAAATTGGTAAAATGTTATAATGGGTATTTGGTTAATGGATTTGATTCCATACAAGCATATATGGTTACTCAAAGAAATCAATGAATGGTGGTGTTTTTTGAAATGATATCATCATAAACAAAGTGATGTTGACTTCTATGGAATTATTGATTAAATAATTGAGTTATGTTATCTTGATCAAATTATGTAACAATTTTTAATTGTCATTTTTATATACTAATCATGGGTTTCATGTTCATCCATAACATGAAGGCATTGAAATTAAATATAATAGTTTTCTTGCATCAAATGAACCATTTATGTTGGAACATGAATAACATTATGTTTATAATGAAAATTAATGTGATATTTTGAAATATATGAATGATTAGTGGAGTATAATAAAAAGGAAATATCAGGAAAATGCGTTTATTTAAAATGAAAATGGGAATGTGGAATTGAAACATATTTAAATTGTTAAGAAACATCCCAAAATATATATATTACCCGATGAGACTAAAATGTCAATGATAAAGCCCCTAGTTAAGGGCTGATGATATTAATAATGTTGATGAAGTAATAAGGGATGATTAAAATGAAAGTTGTATAGAAGTTAATGAGACTGAAGATGAGGATGAAGACATTATCATTGATGAATATATTAATGAATATGAAAATTCATGTATTATATTTATGTATTCATTCATTTTTTTATGTGATATTTGTATTATCAATTATTTACAAGTAATATTTTTTTTATTTCAGATGACTATACCTAATGATATATTTTGTTCCATCACTAATGCTAGTAATTATTTGTTTTTTTATATTTGATATCCATATTAAAATTTATTCATAGGTAATAAGATTATATTTTTCATAGTATTTATTATATTTTTATATTTGATATCTATATTAACAAATATTTTTAGGTTAAATTATTATGTTTAGGTAGTAATTTATAGGTAATTACTATATTCTTGAATTTATTAGTCTTTTATATTTGACATATATATTATTAGTTATTTACTTATAAAATTATTATATTCTGTTATTTATTAGTTTTCTATATTTGATATGTGATATATGTGTTAAAAATTTCTTACATGTAATATTATTATTTTAGTTGGATGGAGATACTATTGATGATCTATTTCATTCTTTCATTTCTTTTAGACATCATGCTAATGAGCCTGATTCTTTTGGTATGAATGATGTTTTTTATGTGGGGGGGGGGTATTGATCGATTGGTGATTTTGGAATTTGTCCCATAGAGATGTCCATCTATAGATTTGGAACCCCATTTATGGAGTTATGTTTACATATTTAGGATATTTATTTTATATGAATATTTATTTATTAATTTTGGTATTAATATTATTTTTTTACATTCACAATTGTTCACATTTAAATATTTCAAAAAATTATTCAATTATTTAAAATTAGTTTTTAGAGCCATGGGTGTCATGGGATAAGGTTCCAATTATCGTTCATCAGAAAATGTTCGACCACTGGACTGTATGTTATTATATAATATATATATTTTGAAAATTTAGTTAATTAGAGACATATTTTTTTAATTCTCTTGTAGAATTTTTGGTGTCTGATTACTGATGGAGAAGGAGATCTTATCCAGGAGTCACGATACATTTGTATATATGAACGTTTTCATCATTTTTTACACAAAATCTAAAATAAAGATATGAATTGAGCTTATTATACTATTTTTGACTTGTCTTGCATAGCCCATAGACTTGAATATATCTCAACTTATATATGGGATGAATTTTTCTTCTACTAGCTAGAAGAGACTTTTTGTAGGAGTTCATCATCAAGATGTCAAAGATGGGGGAGGTAGGAGGTCACACATAGGTTTTGAAGTCATATGTTTGGTATATATCATCAACATATGGTAAATAAGATTATTTATTAATGTATATATACATTAAATGTATAATGTTTTTTATAGTATATATTCCATTTCGAATTCCAATATTAAAGAGTTCAAACTTTATAAGAATATGTACGTTGATCCCCATATATAAAAACTTGTAGGTGACCAAAATGCTATATTGTTCTTAGTAATTTTTTATATTCCAATAATATTAATTTATTATTATAGTAATTTCTAATTATATTTGATTGAATCATTAGAGGCCGCGACACGTCATTCATGAGAGAGTTAGGCTGAGAGGAAAGAAGAATCCACTGGTGAGTCTAGTTTTGATGAGGGGTATTGGATATGGCCAGCTTTTCATAGTGTCGAGAAAGGATGGGTGATCAGTATGGGTTCATGACTAACACCCACAAGTTATTGTTGTACAAATAAGATATCATCAGTCAGATTGAAGGGAGATTATTGAGAGTCTTCATCATCCTCTACTTCACAGTATGAGGATAGGTTGAGATATCAAGATGAGATGATACAACAGATGAAAAGAGTGGGAGGAGGAGTATGAGTAGTAGTGTCAGAGAGATGAGGAGATGTTGGATTATATGCCACATATTGTGTGTGGGGTTAGTAGGGAGTTTCCTCCCCTGATCCTTTGAGTATTTATCCTCCATATGACATGAATTGATTCTTTATGATTTTATGGATATTTTATAATTTGGGGTGAAAAACATATTATTCTTGAAATTATTTTCTAATGTTATATTTGTTTTTAATTTTTAATTTTTTAATTTTTTAATGTTTTATTTTTTAATTGATTTTTTATATTATTTTTATGTTTTTTTAAAATATTATTATTTGGGATGGGTAGCACTTTCATTGTAAATAATTTCAATTGAAACGAACCCATTGCAATTTATAATTTAAGAACATTGTGGGTATTATTTTTGACTGATGTAATGAACATTGACATTAATTATTTTTGGCGACGAACCATCACAAATAACCATAATTACAATACCATTTTTTTCAATAGTTCATTAGAGAAGGATTCCAATTATAAATGAATTTTTGTGACGGGAGTTCATCTCTAATGAAGCATTAAAAAAACTTGAAACTCTAGTAGTCAAAGTGTTATAAATTATCTTTAAAATAACCAGTCCAAACACAGTGAAAACCATTTCTAGAAAAAATAATTTTTACACATAAATTTATATTTATTCCAATTTCTTTAATAGTAAAAACCATTAAATCCTTGCTAAAACTTTTTATTGAATATATTTTATACACATTTAAATAAAATAGTCTATCCATAGTTTCAGTTTAATTTATTATGATAATAAAAAATTGTGCACATGAAACAATTTTTTCAAAAAAACATATTTTTATACAATCAAATTATTTTGTTTTAGATTATAACCAATTGATAACCAATTAATTAATTTAATTAGTTTTTAAGTACTAATGTTTCATATGATTAATATTATGAATTAATTTTTGAACCAACCATTTCTGAAAAAAATAATTCTTATAAACAAAATACTTCAAAATAGTTCTTTTGGATTGATAATATTACTTAAATGAGTAAGAAATTATGTTGAAAATTTATATTTAAATAAAATAGTAAACTATTTTCTCTTTGTTAAAATATTTAATAATTATCAAACATAATTTTGGGGTTTTGTGTTTTGTAATCATTGGGATCAATAAATTTATTAAAGAGAAATATATTACAAAATCTATGGGTGTTAAATTCTACCAAACCTAGAAGAATGTATAATTGAAAATTCTAGCAGTCTAATAAAAAAAATTAGATGACACATCCTTATTACATTCACATTTTTTGATATAGCATACTGAAATTTTTTATTACTCCATTGTATCTTAACTAGATGATTAGTCTTGTTCTATTCCACTTTATCTTCATGATCCTAGATTTTTACTGATTGTTCTTCATAAGAATGACGATGCTTCAATGTTTTTCCCTATGAGTTCAGTACATGTGAAAGATCAAGAATGTAATTACTCGAAAGTGATACTTATAACACATAATGATCATTGTAGTGGTTTAAAGGAATATACAATAAACAATTTACTTTTCTAAAGTGATCAAGAATCTTATAAGGACTAATATACATTGGTATAAACTTTACCTTGATTTCACTTATTAATACATTCTTATGAGGGGATATTACTAAAAAGTACTATTTTCACATGTAAAAGATGAATTTATTATTTATTATTTTTTTATAAATTAATGTAAATAATTTGAAAGTACAATAGTGATGTTTTCGAAAATACTATTTCTAAGAATAGAATGTGTTTTTTAACTTAAAAAATTAATCATAATCAATATTGATGAATTATTTAAATAAAATAAAGAGATAATGTATTTAATAAAATATTTTAACGATAAAAACCTAGGATTTAGAAGCAACTATTTTTTTCCCTATACATATAATGAATATTTCTCTCAAAGAATTAATACCTGATTAGAGACAGGGTTATATAAGATACAAACTAAACCAATGATAGTTTATTCAATTATAATGGAACATAATAATAAAGTTACATAAAATAATGTATCACCTACATTGGATTATTATACATTATGGATGATTATATATATTATAATTTTAAAAAATGAGGAAATAAATTAAAAATAATAATATCTTTAGAACTAGAAACTACCCTAGAACACCATCACCTTTATGAATTAGTATAAGTATAACAAAACCTATAATGAGAAAGAATACCATGAATGAGGAAATATTATTTTTGGATCTAAAATGAAAACTATGGAAATGAGAGGTGTTAATTAATAAATGAGAATATAATTAATGATTTTAGTATGTCCATATATAGAAATGGAATCTGACTATTGAAAATTTAGTCATTTAAAACTGGTCATTGAAAATATGGTCAGTGTAGAAATTTTCATTAGATATACATTTTTCAAATATTTATAGGGAGTTATGTGTTGTTAGTAATGAGTTTAAATAATATATTTCATAAGTAATAATAACATAAAATATTTAAAATCTGATTATAAAAAAAATATAATTTTTAAGTGATAAAATTTTATTATTAAACTATTATCATTAAAATATTGATTTAAAAAAATTAAAATAAATATTTTTTATCAATATATTGATAAAATTAAATAATTAGGATATAACTTATTAATATAACAATATTTTGGATAATATCAATTAAAATTAAAAATGTATTTTTTTTAAAATTGTATTTTCATGCGTTATGCTAAAATAATGATAGTGCTTATTATTAATATATATTTGGACTATTTTTTTAGTAATTAATGTGAAATATGATTAAGAACAAATAATGTCTAAAAAATCATTTTTATTTATAAGTAGTTGTATATTTTTCAAATGTTAATTCAAAATAATAATTTATCATTGATATATTAACATAATACGATTTTATGATATTTTCCAAACAAATTGTTTTTTGATGAATAATTATAATTTTTTTTATAATTAACATGACTTTTATGATATTATTAATATTGAAGTATGAATTTTAAATTAATGAAATATTTTTCTAAGAAAAAATAAGATTTTTTTAGTTAAATTAAAAATTTTAAAATGTTGGTATTAATTTATTGACCCACATTTGACCTTTTAAACCCTTTGTTATATTTTCCAAAAAATAATACATTATACATGCAATATTTATTTTTTAATAAATTTTTGAGACTGAATCAAATAGAATGAATTTATAATTTTGAATTATTATGTATAAATTATGTAATAAGATCCATTTCATTTTTAGTTAAAAATTATAAGATACATTAAGTAAAAACTAGTTTGTGTGGTAAGATTGGAATTGATAAAAGTAAAAAAACTAATGGTGACAAGTTAAAAATATGTTTAAAACAAGAATGTAAATGGGTGTTTGAGGCCTAAATCACCAATATCTGTTCTTCTATAAATTTTTCTTAATTTTTAATACCCATATATTGATAGTGACTTCCCGTTAATAATTTTTTTTGGTATTTAAAAAAACATCCATTTTCTCTTATAAAAGGCGAACTCCTCTTCTAACTTCCTCTAGAACCACGACCAACTAAGTTTGATCAAAACTCCACCCAATCCTCTCCGAAAAATTCTTATCAACTTTTAAGAGGTTCTATTATTCTCAAAAATAAAATAATTCAAAAGAATATCCCCCTTTTATTTTTAGAATTTTAGTTTTTTGGGTGAAGTATTTTTATTTTTATCTTGTCCAGTGACTCATTTAAGGGTTACTATTAAACCCCTAAAACTGATTTATCTAAATAAAATATTGAATTAGAAAGGTGGGGTTTATATTTATAGCCATTGATTTCTCATTGATTTTTCTTTATGTGAAATTTTATCTCAAAAAATTCCATTATACAATCCCTAAATGAAAACATAAATATCATTATTATACTGGTTTGTTATAGTAATTATGATATAAACATTAACCACCATTCCCTGTTCCTTTAATAAAAATGAATTCATCATTCATGCATTGGGTGGACTACCATCTCTATGATGCAACAAGTTTTCTTTTTCATAAGTTTCATACAAGATAGATCTAAATAGAGAATTTAATATATATAAGTATTATATATATTATATATACTATATTCTTAAATGATAAACCATATTTTTTATTTTCTATATTCTATGGAAAATTAAATCATCATCCATATATACATATGGAATAATGCCTCCATAGAGCATTAAATTTAAATTTTCCTCATAACATCCTTACATGGATGGTCATGAGAATGAGTTTATGTAATAAATATTATTTTTATAAAATTATTAAGGTTATAATTTGACCAAATATATGTCCATTTTTCAATATGAGAAAAAAACCATTGTAAATTCTACCATACAAAAGATCATAATAATATTTATTTCTTCATAATATGAAATAACATAATATATGGTATATTATTCTTATAAATCATTTTAATTTTGATATATCACACTAATAGACACTAAATAATCTCATTATGGTTCTATAGTAGTAATATTATAAATAAATAACTTCATAATAGTCAAATAATTATTGGATGTTATTGATTGGGTTGGTTTAACAACCTACATTAATAATGATATTAATTTATGTCATGTATGGATCTTGGAATTTAATATAAGTTTATATATGATATAAATAAGTAAATAATGGGTTTTTTCATATAATGGGAATATAAAAAATTTAACTCTTTATTTAAGAAAACAACACCCATTCACTGAGGATCATCAAAAAATGATCATATCTTAATTCATATTTATAGATTGTAACAAAAATTCTTATAGAATGAAATTATTAGATTATAAATAATTATAACGAATAAATTACATAAAATTTAATGATATATTAATGATTAAATTTGGGAGAAGAATGAAGAAAAACACTACTATTACAAACAAGTTCAAAATGTCCAATCTTACTCATAACCAATATAAAAAATAGATAATAAATAATTAATTTAAATGTAGAGACTAATTATAAATGAAGTTTATAAAATTTTATAAATTAAAAAAAATAAAATGGTTGATTAGGGTATTTATTTTTTTATACATGATTTTAAAGTTCATTTTGACTAATCATGATTTGTGGTAAGGGGTTTGTTGTATAAAATTTTATTTTTTAAGTCTTATTTTCTAATGTGAACTGTGACACCTTTAATATAGTTTGATTAATTAAAAATTAATTTATTTTACCACAATCATGGGGTTTGAACAACAACATCATATAATTTCTTTAAATATCATTAAATTCATATGATATTAATGGTGAAATCACTTTTGTACAAAATGTTACTAAAACTATAAAGGTTTAAATATCTAATATTATTTTAAAAAACAATATTGTTTTAAAAAGCTAATATATAAATAGAATGTTTATTATTTATAAAAACCATTACCATTTAATTTATATATTCATGGTTTTTTTCAATCCCATCAAAATTTCATTTCCCCTTGACTCATATTTTACCTTAAGTGTTCATTATAAGGGAAACTGACCCCGTCTCTTCTTCTTAGTTAGGAATATCCCTTTTATATATATGTATTCACTAGACTATTTTCCAAGTGTCCCTATCTATTCTTGAATAATTTATTAAGGTTATTTTCTTACCCTATTTTAATATTTTTTAATGAATTTTTATCATTTTCTGTAAGGTTAATTTTCATCAAAATACAAAAGGCTTCTCTCTTCAATGTTAACATGTAAACAATCCATTTTGACACCATTATTTCTTTATATTATGACTTGTATCTATATTTTCTGGGTTTCAAAATAAATTATTTTCTATTAAATTAATGAAATATCCACATTAAAAAGTTTACTAAATATCATGAATATTTATTATTTAGAAAATTGTTTTTTTATAAAACATCAAAAAAATGTTTTTCATATAAATCATTGTCTTTTTATACATATTATAAATGACCTTGGGTATTATTAAAATCGTACCATCCAAATTATTTCTCTAGATTTCTTATGAAATGGTATTTTATATCATGGAAATGATACATGAAAATCAAGGTCATTCCTATTTATTTAAGGTTTATAAATATAATTTTTATTTTGATGAATTCCCTATACTACTAAACTATTTTTTTAATTTATTGATGGGTGTTCAAATAGTTTCTATAAATATATTGGTTGGGGAAATTATTTTCTTAACTGTATAACCTTTATCTATATAGTTTAAATAAAATTTTCGTTATTATCTTGATTGAAAGGTATTTACAAAAAAAATTCATAATATTTTTGTATACCCATTTATTTTTTTGGGGGTTACCATGTTATGATCAAAGATAGAATTATTAATGATTTTTATCTCAATCCATTTTAAATGGAAATGAAAAACATTTTTATTCCATGAGTTATTTATGATGTGTTTAATGAAACCCATTTTCATTACATGGGTTATTTATGTAATAAAAGTAAATTATTTTTATTTTTAATTTTTTATTAAATCCACTTTATTTCCATGAGGTTTTTATGATGGGATAAGTTAATGATTTTAATAATTCACATGTAAGTAATCATGAATGGTGTGTGAGTCCTATATCTGTTTCCAATTAATTGGTTATAGGTTTATATGAATGGAGATAAAATATTCAAGAGTATATTTTTTAGTTTCTTTTAATTGTGGGAATTGATTGTGTGGTTAATAGAAGTAATAATTCCCTACAATAATGTCAGTTCCATATTTAAAATATGTTTTAATAGTTTTATAATGATTATCATTCTTATGTTATTCTTTAATGGATCATGTTCATTTACTCATTCATGTATTATTTCATTCTAAGACTTACACCACGGTGTATGATCTATTCTTTGTTGGGTATAATTTTTTTATATATCTTGATTATACCTATATTCTCATTTTATGATCACAAATAATATTCAACAATTATTTATTATGTTTACCCTTATAGAGCATCTTATCTAACCCATTTCTTATGTTTATATTTCCCCTGGTTATGAAGATAGAAAAAATATAATTTTTATAGAAGAGTTACTTATGTGTAGAGTTCTTAGGATATATTTAAGACCCTATATGGAATAAGTAGTTTTATATATATTGGAAAAATTTACAATTAATACAAATAACTTGGGTCTTGTTTGAAATATTAATTCCCTAATTCTCTAATCCTAAAAGGTCTTGGGAATGTATTATAATGAGATATTTTCATTATGTTATGTGGGTGAGATGGTCACGTATTCATTTTATTATAGTTGGAATCAATATAGGGGTTTTGTAACAATATATATTAGGGTGATATTCGTTGGGGATAAATTAAGAGTTATAAATCTCATTAAAGGTTGATAAGTTAAAGTTAATTATAATTTCAAAGGTACAAATAACTCTTGATATTTTTTATGTAAAACTTTAGGGATTAAGATAAATAACATTAGTAAAAAATATATATTTAAGTCTATGTATAGGATAAAATTATTAAATTTTGGTAATATAGAGATTATTGGTTCTCCGATCAATTAAATACTTCTATAAAAACTATAAGTGGATATAAGATATTTAAAAGATGTTCCTAGTGGTAATTACCCAAAGAAGGTATGATAAGGTGTTTAAATGATCATCACAAGGTGTACAACAAAGAGGCCTAAATTCACACCTATAATAACACTCTTGGTGGAAATTTTTTAGTGAACCTCATTCTACTTAAAATCTATTATAATGTTATAATTATTTTAAGGAATCAAGATAAGTAGTAAGAGAGAACCCGACCTAATGAAACCTAGATTGAACTGAGAGTGATTTAGGATGAATTGAAATATGATTTAACAATTTTGAAATTTAATATATTTAATGGATTAATTTTTCATATAAATACCTCTATGTAATTAACTTATTCTGTAAATTATTAAATACTAATGAAAAAATCATTTATGATTTAATAATGGTTGAATACTGAAATAAAAAAGTTAAATCATTGATGTTATGGACAATGTAGATATTATCCCGATGAGAAACCTAATGGGATAAATGTTGGAGTGAGAAATCATGTGATTCTACTAAACAAACTACTAATATTTTGGATTAAAAATGTATTCTTAGTGAATAATCTATACACACTAAAGAAGAAAAATATAGAGTATCCTAGAAGTTTGGATGAAGAAGATGACCGATGAAATAATGTTCAAATTCATTCATCTTAAAAATATGTAAACACCCACCAAGGGGATTTTTTAAATGAAACATGGAGGTTTTTTTATTTATGGAAAGGATGGAATAAAGAAAATAACATCCAAATAAAACTAAGAAGCCTAGTGGACAAGATGAATATCAAAATATTTCATAATAATTTACCACTAATAGTTTTTTTATATGATCATAAATTTAACATTATCTAATTCAATTCCCTAATAATGTGAATATACTCAAGGATTATAGTGATTCACACTATTCATACATAATTATTACATCTAAATAGAGTAATATTCATTATATTACATAATAATCTGTATGAGAATCATATAGGTCTGGTATCTTTGGAAAGATGTAAACATTTACCACTGGTTTATAATGTTTATACATCATCTCCTACTTTTATCTTAATAATTATCACCCTTCTTACACATATTATAGAAAAAACCGTTCTTCATAACCTAGGAAAAGAAAGATAATAAAGGGTTGTCTTTAAAAATCATTATGGGTAATCAAAGTAGATATCAGTGATTATATAAGCATAACATATGAAAAAGGGTATGAGAAAATGAGATTAACATTTGAAAATTATACCCTATATATATCGTATATCATAATACTGAGTCATATAATAAAGCATGAATGTTCATAAGACATTAATCATAAAGTAATCAAATAACATGATCCATGAGAGAATATTATTGAAATAAGACATATAATTATTAAATACATATAATAATTCCATATAATTGAAATCATATTCAAGGAAATTTTCTAAGACTATCATAGTGGAATGATTTCACTCCCCTAACCATTGTAGTTATTAAGGTTCAATCCCAAGACAATCGTAGTAGACAATGTCCCTTACTGAACAAATTTAACTCCCCAATCTATACCTATTTATCTATTGATATATTAATCCCAACACAATTAATTAAAGAGAGATATAGGTCCCACTCATCACTTAATGAAAATAATAAATATGTGTTCCATAATGTTGTTAATCATTCTCTGTATCATAACTCATAAATAATGGGTTTCATAAAAATTTCATCATAAAAAAACCCACTAAAAATTAATAAATTTACTAAATATTTCATCATTTCATCATAGAATAACCCATATAAATTGATAGAGTTTCAAAATCATTGTGTCCTCATATAAATAAACCATCCAGAGAAATAATATCTATTATATCCTTGGATCATATCCCTAGTAAATCAGAAGTGAAATTAAATTTTTTTTAATCTTAGGTGAATAGAAATACCATTATAATATCATTAATACATTCTTTAGGAAAATATCTATTCCATTTATAAATCACTTATAATAAAATAAAACAATTATAAATGAAAAACTTTTCTTCAAAAAGACACATTTAAAAATTTAATGAAATATTCAATGAAAAAAGTATTCATAATGGTAGGAAATATTTTTCATTCCATATAATTTTTAAAAATATTATTTTTATACTATTTTTATAAAAGTGACAAAGTACCTCATTTGGAATAAGAAAACAAGATCCCCTTAAAACCAATTTCTTAAAAGTAAAAAATGAGAAAAAAAATAATTAAAAAATAATTGAATAATAGTAAGACAATCTTTAAAACATATTTTGGAAAACATAGATATTGAAGAAAAAGGTATTTTGACCGAAGAGAGAGATGAAGTTAATTTTCCTTATAAACATATTTTTTATCTCTTGAGTACATTAGATGAGTGAAATTAAAGTAAATTTTTTTTAATAAAATAAACTGAGTATAATAAAATTCAGAAATTTCTTGAGAGGTTGATCATAATTTTTCATCATCATAACTTAATCATAAATAATCCTGATAAACAATGATATTGTAGTGTAAAACCCATTACCACATTATTATATTTCAAATAATAAGCACCTTTAAATAGATATCCTTATAATTATATGTAAATTCATAAAAGTTTCAAAGTAATCAACATAAAATACGTTCTTATGTAGTATATCAAAAAAATAAACAAGAGGTGTATAAGGAATATCTCCCACAAAAATAATATTGTGATGAAAATACCTTACCAATTTGGTAAATTTTGAATCATATGTACCATGAAATAATAACATCAATTGAAATTTTATATTTCAAGAAAATAATTAAATTTGTGATATAACATATCAATGCGTTATTGAATACACCACAAAAAAGAAACAAGTTGGGAATTTGATATAAGTCTCTATGAAATAAAAGTGAGACTACAAATCCATTACGTTGGGTCCCACTTCTTTTGTATGCATTGGATTGTCCTGTATAATATATATATATTTATTATTCATATATTAAATAAATATTTAACTATATATATCATACCATATATTATTTAATTTTAATATTTTATCACCCTTTTATTAAAAATTCTCTATTAAAACAAATTTTCTAAGTGAAATCCGCTTCATTTTTCATGTAGGTTTTGGTCAAGTAGTTTTGGTACATCTATATTTATCATTGTTACATAATATACAAAATTTTAGTCATGAAATATATATCATATATTTTCATTATATACTTTTTTATTGTCATTCATGAATGTATATATAGAAAAATTAACTACACTGTTCATAGAGATAGTAGGCTGTACGTATACATCAAAAATATTTATATTATTTTATAGATGGTAAAAATATAGTTAAATAATAAATCCCCTTTAAATAATAAATATTAAATAATAAATATTATATATATTCAGTAAATACCTCCTTATTAACATCCATGTAGACAATAAGTGAAAATTGAATCATACCACATCGTGGAGGTGGTATTCTATATGTACGCATGATCGACGTTATCAATTTCCAACGGTTTGGAAGTTAAGTAGGTAGATGTGATTTTATAATAAAAAAGTATAATTATTTAATTAATATAATAAATAAATATTAAAATCATTATAATATACATCCATAGAATATTATGATGAAGAAATAAATTTTATCACTATGTGAAGACAATAAGTCATATGTATAAACGAGTGATAATGTCACTTCATATTTGATAGTAAAGAAGGTTTATAATGGAGTTTTCAAAATCATAATAAAATTTTGGATACTTAAGTTGTTATTTTAAAAAATATATTTATAAGAGATAAATAAGAGTATTAATAAAGTGATCTGTTAAGGTGATTACCTCTTCTTTGAAATGACTATATTAGATGTCCTCTAAAGGGATATAAGGTTAGACTTTTGAAAAGTAAAGAATAACTATAATGTAAATAGGGAAGTTTATAAGATAAATTGGTAGATTTTTGTAGATATAGAAGGCTCAATGTGGTGTAAATAAGTGATGGAATTGGTTCCCTTTTATAATTTTGTTGAGAATAAATTTTAGAATTTTACAAAAGACTAAATTATAATAAATTAATTCCCGATTAAAATACAACAAAATTAACATGTATTGAATTATAATTTATAATAATATGGTAATACTATTAGAAAATATAATCTATACATGTTTTTTTTTCATTTTAAACTTTATCATTTTGATTGACCCTTATTCGATCAATTTTAATTTTGACTATGGTAACAAATGTTTCATTAATAAAGAGTAGTAATTTTTACTTATAAGGTGAAAATATTCAAAAAAATGGATAATTTATAAAATTTTAGCCCATATAATTTCTTATTTGTCTTATTTAAAAAAATTTAGTATTTTTTAATAATTTAATAAAATATTATTTTCATTAAATATCATTATTATCGATTTTAACAGTATTCATTAAATTTTATATAAAATACATAAAGAAAAAAGTTATAATTCAAATATAATATTTTTAAAAAACACTAATATCTCATATCCACACATATAATTCTTTTACAATAATAAATTACCCAAATTATATCATCTTAAATATTTTCACAGTCAATTATTTTATTTATATAATAATGGAATAAATACTATTTTGGCATTATGTAAGAATTTATGGTAACTATATAATACCTAAAAATTAGAAACAAATTATGATCATGAATATAATTTATTTATTCAAAAATTATTATTATTATTCATTCATAATAATATTTTTTGTACATTTGAACACATAAAGGATATTAAAAACTAAGAGAGTAACATTTTGTAACTTTCTTAGATTTAAATAATATATAGATCATTTTCATGGTAAACTATCCATTAAACTAATTTATTTTTATCCTAAGGTGATAATAGTCGAACTAAATTCATAAAATAATAATTAGGATGAATGTTTTTGGATTAATCAGATATTTTTAGTCTATATTAACAAGATTTACCCTTTAATGAGGTAATAAATATTTCCACAGTGACTATTCAAATTGACCAAAAATAAATGGGGAATTTTTAAAAAAATTGAAAATACTAATTATAAATATTTAATTTTTTTTCTAATTAAATAACAATAAATTGAAGAAATAAATTGTAATTTAATTTCACACAATGTGGCACAAAATGCTTTTATATAAAAATACATTTTTATCCATTGAACTGGTTTTGTTATTATTTCATGCATAGTAAAAATTTTATATTAATTATTGGAATTTTAATGAGTATATAATATATAAATTTCATAAAATAATTCACCAATAATTACCAATTTATTTTATAAAGATAAAAAAATTATAGGCATAAAAATATTTTTTCAGAAAAATACTTTTTTTATGTATAAATGTTCTTTATATCAATTTTAAAAATAAAACTGATTCTAATAAAAATCATTTATTTTTTTAAACTATAAGAGAAATAATTTGAATTTTAAAAATTTTTATAAAAAATGTATCTTTTAATATTACATAAACAAAAAAATACAATTTTCTCTAAAATGAATATGTGTAACTATTCCTAGGAAAATAAATCTTTTCAGAAAATTATAAAAAATTTATCACAAATATAATTTTAATATTTTTATATAAAAAAATGTTTTTAAAATTTTAAATTATTATTTCTAATACTTATATAAATTATTAATAATATTTTATCACAAAAATAAATTAAAAATTCTATTTGAATAAAATATATTTTTTAAGAATAATATAGCATTAATAGAAATTAAGTGCTTATTTTAAAATAATTTCTCAATACATCAATATTGATTAGGAAATATATATATATATATCATAAATAATTTAATCATATTCATACCCTCTAATATAATAGTTTGGTTATAATGATCATATTTAAATAAAAATATTTCACTATTTTTTTAGGCTCGATATAGCCTGTAACACAAGCTATCAAAGAAATTAATTATAATTAAACAATAAATTTAATAACATTTCAGGGTTCTAAATTATCCCCCACCACTTTTCATAAATTGAATTATCACAATTTTAACTTATGTTTATTAATCAATGAATTGACACAAGGGACTTCCTTTGTGGAAACTCACATCATCAAAAGGGTTCGTAAAACAACCTCTTGATAAGAGAAAATTGGAAATAAAAAGGTCATATTGAATAACAAAAAACTTGGTTTCCATATAAGAAAACAATATAGGCAATTGAAAATAAGGTTTTTGAAGACAAAACCAACTTCCAAGTATTAATAGATATTAATATAGAATATAGTTAGGAGAAAGTTAACTACCAAAAAATTATAAATATGTGACGGGTTAAATGACCATTGGTTTTTCAGTAAGAAAAGAAAATACATAACATTTTTATATCGAGTTCCTTTTCCTAATATTTAGTTATTATTTTACTATCTAGATAAGTCACTCAAGAAAATAAAATTACCTGATTTATTTCCATGTCATATTAACAATATCATCCTTTGGTTGTGCTTTGATCAATTTTAACTTCACATCTTCTGAAAAGAAATGTGAATTAGATACGGTGTTTATAATTCTTGAATCACATGAAAGTAATAATTACATCAATAAGTAATTCCATCATCTATTAAATATTTATCAAAACCAAAAATTTTAACCTTAAGACACATCAATAATATTTACAACCATATTCAAAACCAAAAAATGTGATCATACATTTATTCCAAGAAAATAAAAATAAGCTTATAATTTCACAATCCAAACATGTGAATAAAGTAATCACATATACATATAACCTAAATAACTATTAACTTTATCCTCATTCTATATAACCCTTAAATAAAAATGTATTAAAATCCATCATAAATTAATTTTTTTCATCAAATTAATGACCATTATCAAGGTCACTAATACTACCCTATTAACTTTTTTTAATGTGAATATTATCTTTATTGCAAAAAACATTCTTCATTCAATATCAGGAACATATTACAGATTATAGTTCCCTTCTTCATGAATAATACAAAAATATTACCTTACCACTAAATCACTATTCTTGGTTGTTAGTACCATTCAAAACATGTTTTATAATCATTAAAGAATGATACTTCATAAAAATACATAGATGTTTCATTATTTAAAAATTTTCTTACCATAATATCATTACTATAACCTAATTATTAAATCCAAATAAATAAATAATTCAATCATTCAAATTCCTTCTTAATCTATTAACTAGTATATATCATCCAATTCCCAAATACTTATTTCCTATAATATGAAATATAAATCTTTTTTTTGATTCACCAACTTCAATTTAATAATTTTGGTTACATTTAACATAATAAAAACTATTAAAATTGTTGATAACTTTTATTTGCAATTCATAGTCTCTTCATCATCATCAAAAAACCATTAATCAGACAACCTTGTTGATTCACTTATTGATATTTCCCCATTGGACATATATTTGATTATCCTCAACACATTACAAGTTTAATACATTCAACCATAAAGGATACATTTTGGAGAAAATTATTCTAATCCATTTCATTAATCAATTGTTTCATTTTTCCTTTAAAGTTACTTATTTTGTGTACTACATTCCCACACTCAAAACATGTTCTCATTCCTTTGAGATATTCAATTAAGTAGTTCTTCCAACATTTTATACATTTTAAAAGCTAAATATTTATCCCACATTGGTCTTTAAAAAATTACATCATTATATTATCAGGTGTTCTAAGGAACTCACCAAAGTTCATATTTTTAATCATATAACGAGATAGCTAATTATGAATAATCAAAAGTTTTTTATTCTATCTCCCATTTCATTTGGTTTCTTATGAGTATAATCATTACACCATCTATCATCGTTAACAAATATCATCCATGTTATATCTATTGACTAAAATTAAAAACCATAGTGTGAGAAACAATAATTATAGAGGACATAATCATGAAGAATGATTCATAGGATATCTAAATTATAACACCATCTTCTATGAAACATTTGGTTTAACCTTTTCCTTTACCGATCATTACTCAAACATTAAGATATTATCCTATATTTAGACTTATCCTTATGGTTTCAACTATTATTTTTTCATCCATGTTTCCAAAGTTTAACTAAACCTATATCTGATACCATCTACAATGATCCATGCTTTTCATACATATATATTACATCTAAATAGATAAATATTATTTTCATAACATCACGATCAAAACCCAAATCATATAGCTATAGTATCTTTGTAATTATAAATACATAAAAAACTTTTTTTATAATAATACTATATAGTCTCCCACATAGATCTTTATATTTATCACCCTTATTAGACATATCACACATAAAACATTTATTCATAACTTGGGAATGAAAAAATATGAAAGGGTGAGATCTAATTCTCAATAAGGGTAATCAATGGAGATATCAATTATCATACATACATAATATAAGAAATATTTTATGAGAACATAAGCTTAATATTTTAATAATAATCCTTTTATATCATATATCATATTGTTGACTCATAGTATAAGTCATCGTAGTTCATAATACATAAATCATAATGGAATAAAATATCATGAGTCTTAATTGTATAACATTGGCATAGGACATATAATTTTTTGCATAAACATATCAAGGATATTTTCCAGGACTATTATTGTGGAATGAGTTCACTCCCAATAACATCATGTGGGAAATATTCCCTTACTGATATTTGTTTGATCCCTATTCCAATACAATTTATATCACGAGATATAATTAATCACCCAATACATTAGAGGAAGATATAGGTTCTACCTATCATATAATGAAAACTATACATATGTGTTCCACAAGATTGTAAAGAATTCATCATATCATTCCCCAAGAAAAGAATTGAGTTTTATAAAAATTTCCTCATTTCATCATAGGATATCCCATGGAAAAGACATGAGTTTCATAAAGATTATGTCATAATATTCATAAACCATCCATAGAAATAAAATGGTTGGTATCCGTGGATAATATCCCTAGTAAAACATAAGTTACATTAATAGTTATTGTCTTTTATGAATAAAAAACCATTAAAATATCATTGAAATAATTTTGAGTAATATATACTTTCCATTTTAAAATAACATATAAAAGAACATTATTTTTATAAAAGAAAATATTTTATTTTAAAAGAAAATATATACATGTGAAGAAATATTCATTTAAAGAATTAGTCGAGATGGTAGGAAAATTTGTAAATTCTTTTAAAGTTAAAAAAAATTCCATCCATAATTATTTTAGAAATATCACAAAGTACCTCATTTGGAAAATGAAAAAATGAACACTTTCAACCCATTTTTAAAAGAAGTCAATCATGGGTAGAAATTAAATTAAATAATCATTGTAGAATATAAAAACCATTTTTAATTATTTTTTTAGAAAACATAGATATGGAAGAATTTTTTTTACCAAAGAGATAAATGAAGTCAATTTTCATTAAAAAATATTTTTGGGATCTTGAGTTTATAAGATGAGGAAAAATAAAGAGAAACATGTATTAAAAAAATAACTTTAGAATAAGATAATTCAAGGTTATATTGAGAGGCTTGTCATAATATTTCATCATAATAAATTAATCATAAATAATCATGAAAAATATTGAGATTTTAATATAAAACCCCTTACTATATTGGAAACTTTAGAATCATAAGACATATAATATAAATATCCATATATGGATATGTAAATCCCCATCATTATCATAGGGAATATCATTAAACACATCAATGGGATATATAAACACCAAAAAAGAAATAAGTGGTTTATAAGGCATGTTTCCCATAGAAATAAAAGTTAGAATAAGGTACCTTACTAATTTGGTAACTCTCAAATCCTTTTCCCAAAAATAGTATAACATTAATTGAAATTTTCAGTATCATTAAAAAAATTATATTCATAATGAAACATGTAAAGGGAAAGTGTATACAACATAAAATTGAAATGATTTATGAGTTTTTAATAAGTTTTCTATAAAAAAATGTGATACTAGAAATCCATTACCTTAGGTCCAACTCTACTAGTATCACTCGTTTATCCAAAATTACTTATTAAAGTAATTGTTATGGGTGATATCCACTTCATTTTTCACATATGTGTGTGTTTAGTAGTTTTGGTCCTTGAATTTTCATCATAGTTCCACCATCTCCATAATTTTAATAATATCATAAATAACATATATATTCATTGTATATATGTATACATTTATTCCCAAAATATAATATAGAAAAATAAACTACACCATTCATAGAGATGGTAGGTTGTACGTATGCATGAATGTTGTTTTAATTTCCTAAAGGATGGAATGAAAGAAGGGTGAATAAAAAATCACCTTTAACTATTAATTATTATAACATATTTATCATATATATTACTTAAATAAATTGTTATTACTATCTATGTGAAACACAAATTGAAAATTAATCATATCACTTCATGGAGGTGGTTGTCCACATGACGTACAATCGACGTTATCGTTTTACAACAACTTTTAATTTATGTAGGTAGATATGGTATTATAATTTCCAAATTATAATTATGTAATAAATATCATATATAAATATTATATCATTTATAATACCCATCTATTAAATATGGTGATGAAAAATATAATTGTATCACTATGTGGAGGCAGTAAGTCATATATATGCACAGATATGATTTTCAGTTATCATTTGATGAGAGAGAGAATGTATAATGTCGTTTTAAGAATAATAAGGAAATTTAATCACATATAGATTACGTAATTTAATATTTTATAATAAATACCATAGATTTAGTAGAGGTAAATAAGAGTAGAACGTAAAGTGATCGATTATAGAGATTACCCCTTATTTAAAATGAACCCTTTAGATATTCTATAAATTCTTTTAGGGATGATATTTTAGGAAGAAAAAACATATATAATGTGTATAATTAAGTTAAGAAGATAATTTAGAAGATTTATATTAATCTATAAGGCCAAATGTGGTGTAAATAAGTGAGAAAAGAGGTTCTCTTTTATATTTGAGGGGAATAGAACTTTAAGAATTTCCAAAAAAGAATAAATTATTATAAATTAATTATAAAAAAATTCCTCTAGATGAATAGTTATTCAAAATATGGTTTTATAATATTTTAATCACATAATCATATAGAATTTATATAATTTTTTGTATTTTAAACTATAACATATTGATTAACCATTAGTTAATCAATTTTAATTTTAACTATGATAAGAAATTTTTAAATAATAAATGGTTTAAATTTTTTACTTATAAGGTGAAAATTAGACCATAATTTGAAAACATATAATATTTTTGAAAATATCATATCCACTTTTTCTAATTTCAATATTTAATTATTTTCAAATATTTCAAATAAAATATTGTCTTGATAAAATATCATTGTTATCCATTTTAACATTGTTCATTTAATTTGACTAAAAAGGCATAAAGACAAAGTTTGAATTTGAATATAATATGAAAAAAACTAATTTTTATTATCCATCCAAAAAAATTTATGTAACACTATATCTTACTCAAATATATATCACTTCTAATAGTTTCAAGATCATTTATTTTTTGTTTTTCATTAATTGAATAAGTACTACTTTGGAATTGTGTATGAATTTAAGATATTTTTATAACACATAAAAAATAAAAATAAATTAACATCATGAATATAATTTAATTATTTTCAGAATTACTATTGTTACTCAATCATAACATGTTTTTTCACTATGTGAACACATAAAGGATATTTAAAACTAAGAGAGTGACATTTTTTTTAACTTTTTTGGTTTTAATTATAAACAAAAAAATTTCTTGTAAAAGTTTTCATTAAAATAATAAATTTAGATCCTAATTTGATCGAGTGAAATTAAATTCATCTAATAAGAATTATGATGAAAAATTATGGCTTTACTACTTATTTTAAATCAAGATTATCCCGATTTACCCCTTATTGATATAATACACTTTACCACAGTTACTAATCATATAAAAAAAACTAAAATGGTATCATTTAAAAAATATGAACACCCTAATTCTAAAAATTCTATTTATTTTATGTTTATAAATAAATTTTCATTTCAGTGCATAAAATGTGACAAAAATTTATTTTTTGAAAACATACATTTATTAGACCAAAATGTTATTTTTTATTATTCATATGAAAAATATTATTTTAATGTTAAGAAAATTTATTTATCATATAATATATACATTAAATAAAAATAATTCAATAATAATGATCAATTTTTTTATTAAGATAAAAACAAATTGTGTACATAAATACAGTTTTTTTTTGAAAAATACCTTTTTATGCATATAAATGTCCCCATACCAAATTAAAATATAAATTTTATTCCATTAAACATAGTTGTATTATTTAAAATATAATAAAACTAAATATAATTTGAGTCCATTTATAAAAAATGATTCATTGAACATTCCTAGAAATATATAGTTCTCAAATAAGCTATTTTCCACTATTCACTGGAAAATTAGTATTTTAATAAAATTCTCAAACATTTATCCTAAGATAATTTTAATATGATGATTTAAAAAATGATTTTATTTTTATAAAAATATCTATTTTTATATTATTTTACCATAATATTTACTTATAAAAATAAAAAAAAAATTGTTTTGGAAGAAAATTAATTTTTGGAAAATAAAATGAATTTACTAAAAATTGACTGATTATTTTCTTAAAATTTTTCAATACATCAATATAGAGAATGAAATATATATATATATATATATATATATATCTATATAACTATATATATATATTTTGTAAATTATTTAATCATATTCATATCCACCAAAATAATGGTTTGGTTATTATGGTTATATTTAGATAATAATATTTCATGCTTTGTTTAGGATCAATGTTTCATGTAGTGTAAGATATCAATGAAATTAATTTTAATAAAAAAATATATTTCATAAAACGTTTGGGTGTTACATTATTCCATTTAATAAATTTTATTCTCATATTTTGAAATTGTATTTGGAAATCAAAGGTTTTAAATTTTAAAATTACTTTGTGGAAATCCAAATATTCCAAAGTGATAGTAAAGCAACATATTGGTAAGTTAAAGTGAGAAATAAAATGGTCATATGTAATAACATAAAAATAGGTTTCTAAGTAGTAAAAACTTGGTAAGAACTAAAAGCATGATCTTGTAAGAGAATATTAACTCCCAAGGATTAATAGAGAGGGATTGAAAACACAGTCATGGGAAATTTAATCATCTACAGACTGTAAATATGTGACATGTTAAAAGACCATTTATTTATTAGTAATAAAACCAAACTAGTAATGCTTTTATTTTGAGGCTGTTTTCCAAAACTTTAGGGATTATTTTAATATCCAAATAAGGTAGTAAATAAAATTAACTTACTTGATTCATTTCTAAGTCATAAGAATAATATCATCATCCGGTTGTTCTTTAATCAATTTACAATTTATATCTTATTCTATAAAATGGATATTCAAGTTGAATTTATTTATTCCTAAATAAATTTTAATGAATCATTAGGTCCATAGGTAATTCCTTTGGCCTCTAAATATTTATGAAATCCAGAATGGTAATAATAATTTATCCAATATAATAAATCAAACATTGACCTCAAACAATAATATCCAATGTTCATCTTAATTTATTCCACATTTAGTTAACCCGAAGACTCCTAAAAAAGTATTTATTACCAAATTAAAAACTCAAAAAATGGATAATAAATTAATCCATAGACAACACAAAGTAGTTCATAATGTTATAATCCAAAAATGTGAATACCTTGATCACATATAATAATAATCTAAATCACCACTAACTTTATACCTATTCCATAAATCCATTAAATACAAAAATGTATAAAACTTCATCATATATTACTTTGTAATCAAATGGCTAACAATTTTCAAGGTCACTAAAACTACCCTATTGAATTTGTTCTAATGTAAATATTCTCTTTATCCTAAATAACATTATTAACTCAACATCATGATCATATTAAGGGTTATCTTTACATTATTCATAAATTCTATAAAAATATCACCTAACATCTAAATCATTTTTTTTGGAAATTAGTGCCATTTAAAATATTTTTTCATGTCCTTAAAGAAAAAATATTCTGAATAATAATTAAATGTTTCATTATTTTATTTTTTATAACCAAAATATTATTATTACAACATAATTATTGAATCCAAATAAATAATCAATTCAAAAAATATTCATATTTCTTAAACTATTAACCATTCTTCATTATATTATTCTCAAATAATTGTTTCCTACAATATGAAATATGAATCATGTCATAATATTCATAAAATTCATCTTAACTATGCTTCTTAAATTTAACATATACTATACTATTAAAACAACCCATTTCAATCATATTTCATTATTAGTCTCTTCATTATCATAAGTAAAACCATTACCCATAAAACCAGGATTATTATCTGCATGATATTTTACTATGGGAATTGTTTTTCATAATTCTACTACCTTCCAAATTTAAATCATTATGACATTGAGTATACCTTTGGTATACCATTATTATCATCAATAATGTTAATCTAACATTTCATTTTCCCCATAAATTACTTATTTTGACATACTTTACCATAGTCAAAACATCTTCTTATTCACTTGAGACATTCAATTAAGTAAGTGTTCCAACATTTGGGAAATTTTAGAATCCGAATCTTCTTTCCTCAATGGTAATTATGAAATTCCACATTTCTATTATTAGGTGTTTCAAGAAACTCAACAAAATTGAGATTGTTAATCCTATAATGAGATAATTTATTAGGTATAATCAAAATGTTTTAAATTTCAACTCCCATTACATTTGGTGTCTCATGAAAAATATTATTCCATTGTCTATAATCGTTAACATGAATCTTCCAAATTCCATCCATTGAGTATAATAAATAATAATAGTGTGATAAACAATAATTTGGAAAACCACATCATCCTGAAAAATAATTTATATGATGTATAAATCATGAAAGCCTCTTTTATAAGACCTTAGGATTATCCCAAGTAATTCATTACCAATACCAAAACATTATGATTTTATTATATAATTATACTTATCTCTAGGGTTCCTACTAATGGAATCTTATCCTAGATTATATGGTTAACTAAACCTTGATCTAATTCCAATTATAATGATCCGAAATTTTCTTATATATATAATACACATAAATATATGAATATTTCTTACATAACATAATGATCCAAACTGGAATCAAATAGGTCTACTGTCTTTCTAAAATTGGAAACATAATAAACTGGTTCATACTAGTTCTATCAATATCAAAATTTGATCTTCATAACCATATCCCTTCTTAGACGTACCACATATAAAACCATTCCTTATAACTTGAGAAAGGAATGAAAAAATGGTGAGCTCTAATTCTCAGTATGGGTAATCAAGGAGGTATCAATGATCATATCTAAATAACATGGGAAATATTGTATGATAAAATGATCTTAGTACTTAAAAATATACACATTATATCATAGATCATAATATTGAGTCATTTCATAAATCATGGAAATTCATAAGACCTTAATCATAATCGAATCAGAGATCATGAACCATGAGAGCATAACAATATCATAAGACATAGAATTATGGATTGTGCATAAGTATATGAAATCATTTCTGTAGTAGTCATGGATCTTTCTAAATACTCTCATTGTGTAATGGGTTAACTCCTTAAAATGCTGTAGTAGTCAATGTTCACACCCAATTCTATCATAGTGGAAAAAATCCCTCACTGAACTGGGTTCACTCCCCATTCCATCCATATTTGTTTCATGAGATATTGATCTTTACATAATTCATTGTATAGAGATATAAGTCCCACCATCATATAATGAAAATAATATATATTTGTGCCACAAGATCATAAACAATTAATCATATCAAAACACATAAAAAGAAATGGGTTTCATAAACATTTCATCATTGCATAACCCTTGAAAAATAAATGGATTTCATAAATGTTTCATGATCTCATAAAAGTATAACCCATGAAAAAAATATATGTTTTATAAAAATTGGTTCATTATATTCAGAAAACATCCATATAATGGATGTGGATGATTTCTATGGATCATATACTTAGTAAATCATATGTTAAATTAAGGTTGTTTGTATTTTATGAATAGAAATACCATTGGAAGTTTATTCAAAAATTCTTGAGGAAAATATCTTTCCATTTTGAAGTAAATTAAAAAAAGAACTATTATAATGAAATATTTTTTTGGAAATAACCACGTAATATTTTAAATGAATTTTCAAATCAATGATTATTCAAGACAACAGGAAAATAAATTCCATCCCTATAAGATAAAAAAAATTCATTATATGATTTTTCTAGAACAGTAACAAAGTACCCTGTTTAGAAAAAAAGGATTCCTTAAAAAAATGTGTAAAAAATACAAACAAGGGTAAAAATTACTCTTAACAATTATTGGAGAATAGTAAAAACCTTCTTGAAAACATTTTAAGAAAACCTAGATTCTGAAGAAAAAGGCTATTCGACTAAAGCGAGATATGAAGTCAATTTCCCTTAAAAAATACATTTTTGGTTTATTGAGTAAATATTATGAGTAAAATGAAAGGAAAACATGTATTTTAATGAAATAAATAAATGGGAATAAAATAAATGAGTATATTTTGTGTTTGATCATAATAGTTCATCATGATAAATTAATCACATACAATCCCGACAAACAATGAGATTGCAACATAAAATCCCTTACCATGTTAGTATCATTCAAATCATAATAACCATGAAAGAAATATCATTATATGGATATTTAAATCCCCATAAATATCACAAAAATAATCATAAATTTCCTTTATAGCTTGTATATACACCACACAAAAGAAACAAGTGTGGTATATGGTATGTGTCCTATATAAATAAAAGTGAGATGAAATTACCTTAACACTTTGGTAACATTTGAATCATAATCTCAATGATAAAATAAAATAAATTGAAAGTTTATGTATCATGATAATAAGTATATTCATGATTTGACATGTCAGTTTGGCAGTTTATACACTATATAAAAGAAATGACTGTTGAATTTGGCATAAATCTTCTTGAAATAAAAGTGATATCAGAAACCCCTTACCTTAGGTCCAATATTCATCGTACGTTTTTTAATATCCTATATAACAAATATATATTTATTATAAATATATTTTATCAACACAATAATATATACTATACCATATATTATTTACGTAGAACATTTTATCATCTGTTTATTAACAATTCTTTATTAAAATTATTGTTCCTAGTGAAATCTGCTTCATGTTTATGTATGTTTTTATTAATTATTTTTGGTCCTTTTATTTTGATCGTGGTTAAATAATATCAAAATTTTTAATAATTAAATAAATATAATTAAATTAATTATATAAAAGTTTATAGTCATTCCTAAAGGTATAAATAAAAAATGAACTACACCATTCATGGAGATGGTATACCATACAAACGCATGAACACTGCTTCCATTTTTTGATGGATGGAAAAATAGAAAGGTAAAAAATAAATCATAATTATAAAATCATTATTATAACATATATATAATATATAATATCTAAATCCAGCCCTGTTACTATCCATTTGAAATAGAAATGAATAATGAATCACATCGCTTTGTTGATGTGGTAGTCCACATGTACACATTCTCAACATTATCATTTTCCAACATTTTGGAAGGTAAGTATGTATATGTGATATTATAATATATAAGTATAATTATATAATAAATATCATAGATAAACCTTAAAAACATCATAATATCCATCGATAAATTATGGTGATGAAAAAAATAAATTATATCTCTATGTGGAGACGTTAAGCTATACATACGCATGATTGATACTTTCACTTATCATTCGATGGGAAAGTATGTGTATAATGTGTTTTTATGACCATAAAAAAATTTAGGAGTATTTTGGATACTTAATTTATTATTTTATGAAAAATAACATAGATTTATAGGTGGTATGAAAGAGTAGAAAAGAAAGTGATTAGTTAAGGCAATTGCCTCTTCTTCAAAACAACTCAATTAGATCTCCTCTAAAGGGCTATAGGGTTGATATTTTGGGATGAAAATAAACTCTATAATGTAGATATGTAAGTTTATAATATAAATTCATATATTTAATCTAATATATAATGCTAAATTTTATGAAAATAATTGAAGGAGGAAGTTCCCTTTTATAATTGAACCGAGGGACACTTTTTGAATTTCCCAAAAGTGTAAATTATAATAAATTACATATAATGAAATATTAATCCAAATGATTATGTATTAGAAAATAATTTTGTATAGGATTATAATCCCTAAAAAATAGAATTTTGATGAGTTTTTTTGTTATTTTAAATCTTATTTTTTTGAATAAACCTTAGTTAATCAATTTAGATTTTAACCATAATAAAAGCATTTTCAATAATAAAGTGTTGTCTTTTTTTACTTATTTGGTTCAAGGTGGACCATAAATGGCCATTTGACGAAATTTTAGACCATATCATATACATTTTGTCTTAATTAAATAATTTTATGATTTTTAAACAATTTAAAATAATATTACATTAATAAAATATCATTATAGTCTATTTAGATACTATTCAATTAATTTGACTTGAAATACATAAATACAATTTTTTAATTAGAATGTAATCCATTAAATTTAGAAACATATGTCATATAAACATATAAAATTTGTGGAACACTATAAATTAAACGAATTATACCACTTTTAATATTTTAAAAATCATTTATTTTCTTTTTTCCATTAATTGAATAAATAATTTTTTGGTGTTCAGTAATCATTTAAGGTTTTAATATAATAAAAGAATATAAATAAATTACCATCATGAATATATTTTTATTATTCAAAAAATTAATATTATGATTCATTAATAACATGTTTATATCTTTTCGTGAACATGTAATGGATATTTAATATTATGTGATTGATAGTTTGTAACTTTATTTGATTTAAATATTATATAAATCATTTTTGTGAAAAACTTTCAGTTAAATGAATAAATTTGGATTCTAAGGTGATAAAGGTATAATATAATTTAAAAAATAATTGTTATGATAAAAAATTATGGCATTATTACTTAATTATAATCAAGATTGATCTCATTTACCCATTATCGATGTGATAAAATTTACCACGGTTAATATATTTATAGAAAAAAATAAAAGGTGTATATTTTATAATATTAAAATTTATTATTATAAATATTTAATTTACATTAACATGTTCAATTCCAATAAATGGATGAAATAAATTTAAATTTTTGTGCAGAAAATTCCATAAAAAATATTTTAAAAAATAAAACATTAACCATAAAACTCGATTGATTAGTATTTCATGCCTATCAAAAATATTAGACAAATGTTAAAAAAAATTATTGAGTATAAAATATATATATATTTCATAAAATTAATTCACTAATAATGATTGTTTTTTATTATTAATATAAAAACACATTGTATGCATAAAACAGAATTTTTAGAAAAGTGTGTGTTTTATATATAAAAAGTTTTTTATACCAAATTAAAACACAAAATTTATTCTAATGAAGATAATTATATTTTTTAAATATAATAGAAATAATTTTATTTTGAAACCATTTTTTAAAAGATATAACATTTTACATTCGTGAAATAAAAAAATAGTTTTCCATAAAAATCAATATTTTATACTATTCACTAGAAAATAAGCATTTTCAAAAAATTCTCAAGTTTTTTCTTAATTTAATTTTAATACGATGATTTAGAAAAATAAAGATAATTTTATAAAATAAAATTTATAATAATTCATGAAATGAATTATCATAAACCCCTCCCTCCAAAGAGTACCCCTCTTTGGTTGGAAATGTGAGAAGAGAGATGGTGGTCGCCTGAATTTGACCTCTTGTAGGCATGAAGTTCGAAATTAGCACCGAGATATAACAACCATACACATGGGAGGAATTGACCTATAAGAGAATGTGTATATGTGATGTATATTTTAGATGCATCAATCAAGACCCACTTATATATATATAAGAATTAAATACCAAGTGCATATATGAAATGATGTACAATAATAAAAAAAATTTAAAGGAAAACTACAATGTACCCGAAAGTTAAACTTAAATGTGAACAAGAAGACCAAATATCTGTTGAAAAACCTCAAGATAGTAATATCCTTCCCAACATGTAACATTATCCTGTAGACCTTAAAATATTTCTTATATATGTGGGGTTATAATAATAGTATTCTTAGAAGGATCCACTTTATAACCTATCATGCAAAATATATATAAATAATTTTAAATCATAATGAACAATAGATAATCTTACTAATCACTTAAATAGATATACTAACTTACCATCCTCACCATGGATATCTCTCACAAAATATTTCATAAAAATCATGTAATATAGTATTAGAAAATCAAGGGTACCCCACTTCGGCTTCTCCAATGGTTTTCTACTCTTCCCCAATATCATACATCTTGAGCCACCCCTATCCCAAATAATCATGCCTATATACACTTGGGATAAGTATCACATGATCACATGATCACATACAACATCCTCATATAGTAACCATGTAGTTTTTAGGATCCACCACACCTTGTAGGATGTGTACCATACTTCGGGTATTACAACTCATGCCATCACAACCCATACACCAAGTAAGGTACCTCAATACATCACAACATGCACATATCATACATATAAAAATATACTTGATAATATATCTGGGGATAAATTTGTGTGAAATAATCACAATACATCACACCCCTCTACATACATATATGGGAAATCAAACTATTTTTCATACTAGCACATATTACTACCAATATAAGATAGTGGAGCCAAAGGGGGTAGTCATTCATCCATTCTCCAATCGAGATGTTTAATAAAAAACCCCTCCCAGATTACACCATATTTTATACTCCCTAATCAAATAGGGAGGGGTATATTGTAAAGACACATAATATACATGATATAATAGATCTCATAACCACATTAGCGGTATAACCTAGTCTTAGACTCAACTACATATAACTTCACTCAGAATCCCAAATTTCACTACTAAGACCATATATCCTATAAGAACATAATAATTTTAAAGAGATATATCAAATTAATTTCCTTTCAATGAACAATTAAATTTATGTTAATTAATTCATTATCAATTAATTAAGCATTAACATTTTTCCAGATTATAATATATTGGCCAATAAATTCAATCCCATGCCCACTAGGAATAATTCAAACTGAGTCCACAGCTTCTCAAGAGTAAAATCATATTTTAATTCAATCAATATCCAACCTAATGGGTTGAGTAATTTATTAAACACTATAATCTTAATTCCCCAATAAAGGTACTCTAAGAAAACCATTTTAATCTACCACCATGATAAATGCAACCAAGAATGTCCAGCTGCCTCAAGGAGTGAGGAAAGGAATGCAGTTTAAATAAGAAAAAAAACCATTGTATATTAAATATATTAATATCAAACAAGAATACATCTTTAACACATTAATAGGTAATACCAATTTCAACCAATTCCAACCAATATTGGTGTCATTCCTGACACCAACATATATATTCCAATAGATCTCACCATCCTAATCATCAAATGCTACCACATTATCCAAGACTCCCTTCCCTGTATCAAATCAGTCTTCTTAGGATCAACGATCAGATGCTTAAATCACATCATGTGAAAAAGAGAATATAAAGATCACATCACATGATCAATAGAAAAAAACGTTGTTAATATGGAAACTGAGCCATTAAAATAGGGTATTTATCCTTCACATGAAAATGATATCTCACAGATCCAAACTCATGGATCTCCCCCCTTCACAATAAAATGGGGGACTCATACCCTAATAATTATCTTTTTGAAACAATTTTTTTTATTAAATCTGGAATTAATTGATTCATTATTCAAAAGTTCCAACTACAGGTAACCTAATACAATAGATATAACTATATACGAAAATTTTAACATGATCTTAGGATTAATTTTGGATTAAAAAAAACTAATGAATATCCATTCTCAATTAACAAGAATTTTAAATTTTTATCAACTATAATTAAAATGCTTCATATCCATTATCAATTCCATCAATGTATTTAATGACATTTTCAATTAAACATGAATACTTGCATTAATTTTAATATCTTAAAATTATAAGGAACCCCAAATTAAAAACATGCCTCATTAAATTTCAGAATCCAATTAATTAATTAATTCTAGATTTTTGTTATTTACCATTTTCCATCATAAAAAAATGATAATCTATAGTACAACAAAACATTCTAACAAGCATTACATTAATAGAACAATATATATAAAAACAAGTGGGAAACCGTTATCATGGTTTTAATCATCGGCATGTGATCACTACCCAATTTAATCTTTAATCCAGTTCAATATTTATTAGGCAATTTACACTATAATCTAAAGGTATAAAGAACAACCAATTTGTGATTTCATGTAAATGAATGTAGAAGGAAAAAATACCCTACCTCAAAGGTGTAAATGTTCTTTTCATTTGAACGTTCCAACATCTCAGATCCTGATCACCCCTACCACAAAAAGCTACATGCCACTATGAATGTCACACTATAAATTCACCAACAAACAATGAAGAAAAAAATATTAAAACAATGGAGATAACTATATATCTCATAGAAATAAGAGGTGATAGGATCTAGATTTAATAACTATGAGAGAAAAAGGAAGAACATACTTCATATCATAATGAATCAATCATGAGAATCCTAGAATTGATCCATGACAAAGGGATTACAAAACAATTGAAGAGAGAGATATTGGTAGTGTTTGGGAGAATGTTCATAATGTTTGAGGAAACCAAAGGTGCTACAACTTATATTGGTGAACTATATAAAGAATATTCACAATATGAACCCCGTTCAAGTCATAAAAGTATCATGTTTTAAATAAAAATGATAAAAGTGTAACCTTAGACCATTTGGCATAAAATTAATTCATGTTAGGAAGGTACCCCATGAATCAACCTCACAATAACCGTGAACAATACATTCCTTATGTGAACCCCTTACACGTTGTGAATTCCTTATTCTTTCATATTTTACAATAAAAAAGCATACAAACTCACTCTATGCCTCCTCCACGAACCATGGGATTTGGAAACATGAAAAGTGAAATACTAGATAGATCTGGGCCATTACATCAGATACCACTAAAACATATTTTACTTACGAATTCAAATGAAAATATTGAGTGAGGAAAAGTATTTTCTTAATAGTCACCACATGAGATACTTATCAATGATCATTCCATCACCTGAACTCATCAACCTCATCATAGGCATAAAAAAAAACCAAATGGTATTATGAAACCACTCTTAAATACTATTCTTGGAAAATACCACTCATACATGGGTAAGGACAAAACAAACAACAAGAGGTAACCATCTCATAAACCAGAAAGGTAAACATCCAAAAAATGAAAAATGATATAGGAGAATAGCCAAACATAAAAAAACGTGGGGTACTGAGTGTGTATTTGTGACTCAAATTACAAGGTACTCTCCTTCACACCTCTTTGCCACGATAAGGTATGAACCAAGGGAGTGGTACTCCCATGAAACACCTTCTATTGGGGGACCTGGTTCTCTATAGGTCACTCCTTTAAGGTCACGTCATCATTAACATTAATCTTACCCCAATTTTTTATGTGATAGTTTTTATTGAGGTATCGAGAGAGTTGTGATACATGAAAAAATTCATGTATCCAGCTTATCTTTAGGGGAAGTTCTATTTGATACTCTAAGGCTCCAACATGATCCAATACCTCACAATTCCCATGAAAAAATGGAAAAATATTACTCATATATCCAAACCATCACTTCTTATAATGAAGAGTGACCTTCAATAAGATGAAATCTCTAACATCAAACTCCAGAGGTCTCATCCCATGATCAATATAGGATTTTTTATGGTTATGCAATAATTTCATGCTATCACGATTCACTTGTACCATCTCTATCTTATTCATCACTGTATTTAGCCTAAGAACTACCAACTCACTGAGCCTATCCTAGAATAATGTAGAAAAACATGTTCTTAGATACAAAGTTTCAAATGATTCCATACCAATGATGGAGTGAAAACTATTATTGTAATCAAACTTGAAAAAAAGTAGGTTCACCATCCACTGACCTCCAAAATCTATTAAATAAGAGAATAACATTTCTTATAGTGTCTGGATAGTCCACTCTATATGACTGTCCTTATGGGGTTGAAAAGAAGAGATTAAAAATATCATAAAACCAAATGAATTTTGAATACCCCTCCATACCCTATAGGTAAAACAAGAATCTTAATTAGGGAAGATCATCCTTGGGATTCTATGGAGTGTCACCACCTACTTCAGATACATCCTTGACAAAACTTCCAGTAATAATAACACCATGGCCTCTATTAAGTGGGATGATTTCATAAAAAAACCACTACCACCAATATAATATCATATCCCACCTATTATTGAGAAAAACCAGCAAATACCTCAATTGATATGTCCTTCCACATCTGTTCAGGAACATATTATGGCTAGAGAAAAACATAGGGAACATGGTGCTTGACCATCACCTTATGGAAGACCAAACATCAAGAAACAAAGTCTAAAAATTCACAATTCAGTATTGGACACCCAAAATGACCTATTAATGCTCAGTAGATCATTTTAATTATAGGATGTACTTCTATGGGTGAGCTATGTAACTCTTGGATAAACATATCATGCATCACTGAACTGATGAAAATCCTCCCTAGGAACAACACCAGGTGTTGTTCATACTTCTTCCATCAATCAAGGGAATCACTAAAAACAACTCGATCTCTCCATACCCCCACCTCAGATTCCTATGACTAGGAATCCTCCACTTGATTCACCAAAGTTTACTGCACTGTCATCTAGGAAATAAAACCTCTTCTTCCAACCTCTCCCATTTCCAAATGCATCATCAAGAGCTCATACATTACTCTCAAGTAATCCCTAGATTCACATATGGAAACACTATGTGACTTCTTTATCATCATATCAGCTAAAAAATTTACATCTCATAGAATATAATAATTCTAAAAGTCATAATGCTATAATAATTCTATCCACCATCACTATTTAAAGTCTAATTCACACTAGAAGAAGAAATACCTGATGCTATAATTATCAGTGAAAACAAAAAATGATCAATGATGAGGTAATGTCACTAAAAATTCTTGTAAAATAGAACTATCACCACCTTGAGATCATGGGTGGAGTAGATATACTTATATGGATGTAACTACTGAGAACCATTAGAAACAACTGATATCTACTATATCAAAGCATTTCCCAATCCAAGATGTGAAGCATCACATGAAACCTCAAACTGAACTAATTATATTAGAAAATAAAGAACTATAATTCTAAATAACTTCTTTTCTAGGTAAATAATAGATTCCATACACGGTCCAATCTACAAGAACACCTGATACATACTAATCAAGTTGTTAAAAGGCGTCTCAACTTAAGAGAAATTGACAACAGACCCCCTATAATAGCCAACAAGAGCAACAAAACTCCATACCTATTCCACTATCTTAGAGTATTACTAAGAAATAACCACTTCATTCATCGAAGGATCCATAGATACCCCCTACCAGGACATGACTTCCCCACAAAGAGGACTTCATATAACTAAAAATGACACTTAAATAACTTCCCAAACCACTTTTAATGATGAATAACTCCCAAAACATCACATAGATTATCTCCAAACTCCACCTTGGGTCTGAATTATAAAAGGATGTCATCAATTAAAACCACCATGAACTTATATAGGAACTCTCTAAAAACTTAATTCATCATCCCCATGAAAATCTCAGAAGCATTTTTCACACCGAACATCATCATAATGAAATCATAATGTACATGAAGACAATGGAATGTGTTATTCTGAAATCCTCACTCTTAACCTACATCTGATGATATTATGACTACATATCAATCTTTGAGAACCAACTAGACCCTTTTAGCTGATCAAATAAATCATTAATCAACAAAATATGATAGAGGTTCATCACTTTCACCAAATTCAAGTGATGGTTATTGATAAAAATATATAAACCACCATTGGACTTCTTTATGAAAAAAATAGTGCACCTCATGGTGACACACCTGAAAAAAAATACCTCAATACAAAAGATCATTAAGTTATACACACTTATATCACCACTCAAAAGGAACCATCTTATATAAATACATCGAGATAGGAGACTCTCTTGGTTTTAGGTTGATCCCAAACATTATCTTCCATCAAGGGGGTAATGCTACAACATCTTCTGGAACACATCTAGAAACTCTTCAACAATAATGGGAAACATCGATTGATTAACCTATGAAAAGTTTTGTATAAGACCAAACATATATTAAGACAAGTAAGAAACATGTCTCTAATCCATCTGAAGGTCTCGATCACCAAGAAACACTGATGGATCTCCAAACACATCATGAAACACAACATTCCTCTTGAAAAATACATGATAATATACACTAAATAAAACCAATACATTACAAGGGTGATTTCATATAGATATATATGTAAATATATGATATCTCCAAAATATCAGTGCTTCCCCAAAACTATCTCATAGTCTCTACCAAATTCATATAAGTTAGATTATCCTCTAACTTGAATAGTCAATTCAAAGGGAACTAGAAGCCTATTTAACTCAAGTACCAAATCATGTATAATGTAAGGTGATATAAACAAAATTTTTTACTCCAAAATCAAAAAAATCATTATCCATTGTATAAAAAAGAAAAGGGTACCTCGAACAACTTCTGGCTCACCGGGAGTAGACATAGCTAAAAAATGTATCTTGTCATGACCAGCTTCATAACATCTATGTACCTATTATCGACGACTTCCATGAATGTGCTATTATCTATAAGAATTAAGAGCATCCTAAGGTCATTATCTATATACCCCATCTCCTATCTATAAACCCGAAATTGGAACACCCTGCTATAATTTCCTCTATTGGAACAACCTCAATGGATGAACCTAATGTAGAACTCCTGGAACACGCTACATGCATAAAAATTTTAGGCACCCTCACCATAGATAACCTCATCATATAGAATAAAAAAATATATCTAATAACTTGGATTATGCCTTAGATCCTCTACCCACAAAAAATCTAGATGATGAGAGATGATACCCACCTTTATATATCCTAAATCCAATCTTTCTAGGAAACAAGGAACCAAGGATGATACCTCTAATCCATGAGGAATCCTAAAAACTCCCCTCTCATAATGATTTGGTTTTGGAAATAATCGTATCATTATTAAATTCTCTCACCAATACATCTAGATAGTTATTCAAAATGAATAGGGTCACTTGGAGCTATATCTCTAGATGCAAGGTCTCCTCAAAATTCCTCTATCGGGTATCCTCATCTAGTAATAGGTCTGAATCAAAATACAATAGGGTCATAAAATTGATCTTAAACTCCCACACAATGTAAATCCCTTTTCCAAGATTAAGAATATCCTGGTGACTGGATGCCTTCATAGTCAAACAAATAAACTATATTTTGAAAGTACTCTAAAAAATTCTCCCTTGAGACTATCGACTCAACGTGACCCATGAGGAAAATGATACACCAATTCCTCACTTTTCCACACAAAAATTTGATAGCCAATGTTTCATAGTGATCCATCTAATCATGGATTAAATAGAAGGATATCTCATCCTCCTCTAACCATTCTTCTGTGACTTAATCTGAAATAGATATCTCATACTTCTAAAGGAAATCGCACTGAAACTCTTAGAGTGTCCTCAAAATTTTTTCTCACCAACCTCAACTCTATGGAGATATTATGGAATATCCTGCTTACCATATTTGGTGAAAAATCTACAAGGACATTGATTCCATACCTAAACGAAGAACACATAGTTATACTCCCAAACCTAGAATATGAAAGAAATAATATTAATTAATTAATTAATTCATTATTTCCTTTTATTTAATTTATGGTTTATACTATCCCAAGGTCTACCCATTTAAAACTCAAGTGAAAGGAATAATGATGTATGATCCTTTCATAGTTATCTAACCTAAAACGAGCATCACTTATTTTAGTAAGATCAATAAACTTAAAGGTACATGTTTCAGATCATACGTGGTCCTAAATACCAGTGTCTCAACCAATATCTCGTTTTTACATCACTTATTAAATATATATGACATTATTTCATTACAATCAAATGTAATATCACCTTTACCTAACTACAAAATTCATCATACCCCTCAAACTGAACCTCTAATACCACTATATGATGACCCTATCCCACCATAGAGTACCCCTTTTGGGTTGGTAATGAGAGAAGGGAGATGGTGACTACCTGAGTCCATCATTCAGTAGGCCCTGGGCTGGTGAATAGAACCAAAACTATAATGAGTATACATATTGGAGTCATTACCTTCTAAGGGAACATGTATAAGGGAGAGATAAGATGGATACAACCATAATAAACTATTTAGAAATATAAAATAATGAAATCCCATGTGTATACATGAAATGTCATATAATACTAAAACAAATGAAAGGAAAACTATAAGGTACCAAAAAGGTAAACTCGACAATGACCACAGAGCCCTAAAAACTTTTGAAAAACCATGAGCTAGTAATATACAACTTGATCTCAATCCAAATCCTACAAAACTAAAAATAGTTTATATATAAATTAGGAGAACATAACTTCACACTTAGTAAGAAACTTTATAGATCCTATTATGAAAAGGATTAAGATAGAATGTTATGGAATAATGAACAAAAGTGAAACTAACTCATCAACGAACAGGTACACAAAGTTCCCAAACGCACCATGGATATATCATACCATGTATCACATACATTAGATAATATAATATTGTAAAAAAACACCAAGGGTACCCCACATAAACTTCCCCACTAGTTTCATACTCATCCCTAATATTTCACATCTTGAGATATCTCTATCTAAACTAAGACATCCCATAGACACCACATCTATGTATCACAACATGCACCTTATGAACCACATCATCATATCATCCCATATCACATCTCCATATAGTTACCAAGTAGTTTCTAGGATCCACTATATCTCTCTCTTAGCAATAATTCTTATTTCAAAAAACCTAAAAAAGAACCATTATCAATTAAAAACTCCTATAATTTTAATTAACTAGTATTAACATGATTCACATCCATTATCAATTCCATCAAAGTATAGAATACAATTTTCTATTAAATATGAAAAATTGTATCAATATGAATACCATAATATTATATGTAACACTAGATTACAAACACACCTATTTAAATTTCTTAATAAAATTAATCAATTAAATTGGAATTTACATTCTCTATAGTTTAACATCAAGAACAAAATGTGAATTGATATCATAACCAAACGTCCTACCAATCATCATTGATATAAAACACTATCTAGAAAAACAAGAGGCAAACCCTTATCATGGTATAAAACAATGACATGAAATCACTATCTTATTTCATATTTAATCTAGTTAATTAATTATTATGTTAATTATACTTTCATAAAAAGTGATAAACCATAATAAATTTATGATTTCACATAATTGAATAAAGAAGCAATAAATCCCCTACCTTAAAGGAATCAAAATTTATTTTATGATAATGGAAAAACACCATTGATATAGTTCATCCCACCCGTGGAAGATTCATCCCTATAAGGATGATTCCCCACAACCCTGCCAAAAAATAACGTATAAAAATATATTAAAATGCTGCCGAGAAACTACCATCGCATAGATAAAATAATTAAGATGATCCAAATAAAATAAAAATAAGCGAAAAGGGTAGAATGTACCTAATCTAACCACAAATTGAACATGGGGTGCCATGAATCGATCCCTGTTAAAGGGATTCCAAAATTCCTGAAGAGAGAGTCACTATCAACATGGATTTTGAGAGGAAGGTATTAGGGTTTGGGAAAAACTGAGATGCTACAACTTATATCGACGTGCTACACAATGAAAACTCAAGGCATGAAACCCTTTCACATCATGGAAGTATCAAGTTTTATACACCATAGAAAAATTTATCACCACAAAATAGTAGGCATAAAATTAATTCACATCATGAATTCACCCTAAGGACCAACCTCCCACAATACATGATCCTCACATTCACAATGTTGAAAACTTGCACATCCAGAATTATCCTTACTTCCAGATTTTATCATCCAAACACCTCCAGACCTACTGTAGGCCACATACAAGAACCATGGGATTTGGAAACATGTAAAAAGTTAGATTAGATGGATCCAGGCCCTTACATTAATAATAATATTTTCTCACAAAAAGAAATAAAATTGTTTTTGAAGAATATATATTCTTTTTAGTATAAAATGACTTTACTTAAAAATTGAGTTATTATTTTATAATCATTTATCATTGCATATATATTTAGTGGGGAATTTATATATATATACATATATATTATAATATAGTTAATACTATTTATAACCTCCAATATAATGGTTAGGTTATAATTTATATATTCAAATAATAACATTTCTTGGTATGTTTAGGATCTGTTTTACATACAATGCAAGCTATCGATGAAATTGAATTATTTTAAAAATAAATTTATATAAAATCCAATGGCATTATAGTGATTATAAACATAAAATTATGAGACAAGTAATTTATAATGACACCACCACAATGGAAGTGAGTTTTGAATATAATGTTGAGTGAAGAACACTAACCATTCATTCTCGAAATATATAGTGTTATATTTGTATCTTATTTGACCCACATATTTTAACCTAGATTGATTTATAAGGAAATTTCCTCACCACATTTATTGATACACATTGAATTATTGAAAAAAATATATTTTTCCCAAGTATATAACTCCTCTCTATTGAATGTTTGTAGGAATATATTTCATATAAATTTCTATTATCCTTCCTTTAATCAAATTTGGTGTGTTATTTAGTATGTATTGGACAAGTTTAAAATGTTAAATTTCCATATGGGAAAATAACATTTGAAAATCCACCCATTACCAATTATTAATATAAGAAAGACTATAAAATCCCTTTTAAAAAGAGCATTGTTGTATTTAATGCAAATGGTTGATGAAAAACTCAATAATAGTTATGTTTCTATTATGAGGGAAAATATAAGTTTACTAGTATAATATAGAATAGCGAGGAATAATACCCATTAGAAACTAAAAATATATTAAAAGAATCCTTTAACATTTAAGATAATAATAATTAAAATTTTGTGTTTTCAACGTATTTGGGGGGGATTTAACTGTCAAGGTTTTAGAAGGAATTAAAATTTTCACTATAATTAAAAATAACATTTCTCTCAAATGAATTTATACTTAATTAGAGATTGAGTCATAAAATATATTAACCAAGATAATGAAAAATTATTAAATTATTATAGAATTTTACAATGAATTTACATGAAACCATGCATCACATACAACAGACTGTTAAACATCATAAATGATTTCATCTATTAAAACTATAAAATTAATAGGGGAAACTAAATTGGGATGAATATTTTCATTAGATCATGAAACTCCCTAGACCTTAATTACCATTAAGAATAATCATTATTATAAAAAAACCTATATTAAGAAAATATACCACAAAGTTATAATCCATGTTGTGATATATATAATGAAAAGAATGAAAATTAGTTGTGTGGCATAATAAGTGAAGATATAATGAATGATTTTGGCAAGACCATAGATGGAATTTTCAAATATGGAAATTTAAAATATAGTTACTGTATATATGATCATTGAAAATATTTTCATTATAAAAATGGTCATTTGTTATACATGTTTCAAATAGATATACCATAGTTATGTATTATTATTAACAATTCATATAATTTTTTTTAAAATATAAAAAATTAAATAATAGTACACTATCTAATTAAAATAGTTTATTTTTAGGGGATAAAATACAATTTATAAAATAATTATTTGATATATTTAAAATAAATATTTAAACTTCAATATATTGATAAATTTTAATGATTTGGATATAAATAATTAATTATATCTCTACTTAGGTTAAGATTATTTTAAAATGAAACATGTATTTTTCAAAAAATTGGATTTTCATATACTTATTTATTTTAAGAGATTAAATATACATTGGGGAAACAATGATAATTTTTATTATTGATATATATTATCACTAATTATATTATTAATTTATGTAAAAAAGATTAAGAACGCATACTCTCTAAAACTCTTTTTTCTTTTTTAAGTAGTTGTCTTTATTTTTTGTGTCATAACTGTAAAAAAAATATTATTAATTATAGGATATGAATTTTAAAAATAAAATTAATTTCTTCTTTTTTAATGTAATTATTATCTTAAATTTAATTTTTGATATTTTTTTAGATGATTGATTTTTAGGTGAATGATTCTAAATACAATTTTAAAAAATACCATAAATTTTATGAAATTGTTAGTAAATAGGTATTAATTGGGAAATTATGAAACCTTTTATGAGAAAAAATATGTATCTTATAAGTTAAATTAACATTTTAAAAATTTATCTTTAATTTGAAATATGATATTTGACATTTTTAAAATTATTTTACATTTTAAAAAAATTATTTTTAATACATAAAACATTTAGTATTTCAAAATTATTTTATATTAATTTTATAAGTTGAATGAAATAAAATTAATATATAATTAGGAACTAGAAGGTATAAATTATTAAATAATATAATGTTTAGTTTTGGTCATAAAGGATGAGTTTCCATTGGTTAAAACTAGCTACCGCAGTAAAAGATAAAATTCTATTAGTAATAAACATATTTTGGTAATGAGTTAAAAAATGTTTAAAACTTGTGTGGGAACTTGATTTTAAGGCCTATATTGACCATATTTATTACAATTTACATTATTTCTCAATTTTTGATCCACTTTAATTTAGATTGAATACTCCTTATTGATGCATTTTGGGTATTCAAAAAATTACAAATCCCTTTTCAATTATAAAAGGGGAACTCTTATTCTCACTTCCCCTCAAAGCAGACCCCACATATTTTGACAAAAAATATTCCAAACAAATATCCTGAAAATTCTAATGTACCCTAGAGATGTTTTTTATTCTAAAAACACCATCACTCAATGTATTAACTCCAGTTACAAAGGAGGTAATCTATGAAGTGCGGTATAAATTTCTAACTATTCCTTTCACATTTGTATTTCTTTATATTAACTTGTTCTCACTGAAATACCAACACACAAGTGACGTTATCGTATCCCATACATAATGTAAATTTAAAATGTATACATCATATAATTACATAATAAGTATAAATATTTTATAAATATCATATATATAATTTATATCCATCATCATAACCTTCCATGAGAGGTTGTAATGGAAAAATGAATGACCTTAGTTCACGAGGATGTTTTTTTGCTACACATGAATGTTGATATAGTAACCCATTTAATATTGTGGATATGGTTGTAGGTAATACCCATTACATAAAAAATATTAGTATTTTTAAAATACCGTGTTAATTATATAATCCTAGTTTAATCATAATTTATGGAGGTGAATAAATAAATAAAATAAAGATTCTCTTTGAAGAACTTACATCATTTTTGGGTGATTTTTTAGGTTTGAACCCTAGACCTTTGTAGGTTGTCTTTATACCAAAAATAATTCTTCTAGAATGAGGTTTCTGAAATTTTTATGTTATTTTTGATGGTATTTACCCATCTAAATTGGTTTGAAGGTGCGAAGAAGAGAGGAGAGTGGGTGGCCTTTTGTAAGTGAGGTGAGTGACACACCTATAATTTATGTAATGAAAAATGTGTAACCCTGTCATTCACATTTCAGAACGGTCCAAAATTGATTATTATTTATCCTTATGAATTCTATGGTCAATATATGGCCTTAAAATTGAGTTTTGATAAAAAAATTATCATCATTTTAACCCTTATATTTTTAGTTGAATCTCAATAAATCCATTTTTACCTTAACCGTGGTAAATAATTTTTATAGTTTTCAGTATTCATTTTGAAACAAAATTAGTTTTACCATACAAGATAATATATATTATTTTGATTAAAAATATGAAATCCATTTTTCAAAATCTTATTCCCAGAATTGGAAACATTTAATTTTAAAATAGTCATGTAGATATGGTGAGAAAACGAGTTTTTAAAGAGAAAATGATCAAACGTTTACGAAGTATTTGTTATCAAAATTTAATATTAAATTTTTTAAAATGAACTAAATTTGATTAATTGATATAAAATTGAATAAATTTTACTTTTAAAAAAAATAAATATCAAAATCTGCATTATAAATTATTTAAAATAAGTAGTATTTTTAAATTCAAATTTAGTATTTTTAACTATTCAAAAAAAATTATTATTTGAAAAAAAGAATAAAAAATTCACCCTACGATAATTTTGATGTTATGATTTAGAAAATGATGTTTATTTTTTCAAATAAATTTATAAAATTATTAGAAAATTATTTTATCCTATGTGATCAAGAAGCAATGAAACAATTATCTTTTAAAAAATTAGTTTTTTCACAAAATATTTTCTTTTCAACCAAATGATCATTATTTATATTTATAAAAAATAAATAAAAAATGAACATATGTAAAATATATATATTTATACTTTATTTATATTCATACTGAATAATTTAGTTTCTTGGTTAAAATGGTCACGTTTAATTAATATTATAATTGAGTATCCCATTTCTTTTAAACGAGGTGTTGTATATATCAGAAGTTACCAAGGAAATTAAATTTATTTTAAAATAAATATATTTTAAAGTCTTGTGGTGTTACATTATACCCCATTAAAAAAATTTCCTCTAATGTTTATGGATTTATTCTTATAAATATAAGAGGGTATTTATTCTTTAGAATATCAGCTGGTTCTCACGTCGCTTCCTCCATTTTTTGATTTATCAAAACTACCTTTACCAGATGAGTCATCATATTCCTCAATATTTTCTCTCTACTATTATTAATTTTGAAGTTTTTTCATATTATGATATATTAGGTTACAATTATTCATCAATAGAGGTGATGACATGTGTTGGTTTGGGTATATACTTCCTTAATAATGAAATGTGGAACACATCATGTACTTTTGAGAGACGCGGTGGCATTTCCAAATAATAAGAAACAATACTAATTATTTCATGAATTTAAAAGGTTCCAATATACCTAGGGATAAGTTTCTCTTTCTTACTGAACCATATATAACCCATCCATGGAGTATATTCAAGAAAAACATGAGCCCCACCTCAAATTACAAATCATTTATCAGATTATCAACTTAACTATTTTTCATACTTTGTGATGCTTTAATGTCATCTTGAATAGCCTATACATTTTTTTTTGAATCTTCAAAAAGTTTAGAACCAAAAAGAATCCTTTCACCAACATCATACCAATAATATAAAGTATGATTTCTCATTCTATATAACGCTTCTTACAACACCATTTGAATACTTGAATGGAAACTATTGTTATAGGGAAACTCTACCAAAGATAAATACTAATCCCATATACCTTAAAGTAAAGTGAGTATGACCTTAACAAGTATTTTTTATTTTGAATAGTCTTTTCATTATATCCATCAATTTGATGATGGTAGGTAGTTCCCAAATTAGGATTAGTATCAGGAACCTTCTATAGGCTTTTCTAGAATTTCAAAGTAAAACGAGGACCTTGATTAGACACAACTGAAACAGGAACACAATTAAGTATTAAAACACCTTTAATATAGATACTTGAGAGGATATTAAGAGGTAAATATTCACTTATATCAAGTAAATGTTCAGGTTTAGTTAGGAGATAAATGATAAACCACATTCTATACTTATTTGTATGAGCCATTCCTAGTCCTATAACAAAGTCCATAGTAATGGAATAATAATTCCACACAATAATAGAAAGAGATTAAAAGAATTTTCTTGGATTATTTATCACATATTTAACTTGTTGAAAAAAAAATATCTATAGACATAATCCAAAATTTTTCTCTTAATGTTGTACCACCAAAAATTTCCCCTCAAGTCTCTATATATATTTATACTACCAAGTTTTATTTAGAAATTTGAGATATGAGAATCATCCCATAATTCCCTTTTACTATCATGTATAGATATAAAAAATAATATATTTCCAAATTTTAGAATACAATAATTACAAATTATATCTTTTAATATCCTATAATTCATAGATTTAATTTTCTTTTAGAGAGATCTAATAAATAGATTGGGAAATTTTGGTCTTTTAAAATAAATATGGTTTCACAATAATTTGAAAAATGAGTGATGTTTCCCCATCTTTAATAATTACAATATCCATAATTACTAGATAAATGAATATATGATCCATCTCAATAAACATTTGGGTCATAAATCTAAGATCATTCCTACTCAATGCATCAATTATATTATTTTCAATCCATGGGCAGTAGTGTATTAGGAAATCATAATCCTGGAGTAGCTCAAGCCATATACTTTTCCTCATGACAATATCTTGTTGTTAAATGATGTATTTTAGGATTTTATGATTTTTTTTCATCTCACATCATTCACTATAGAGATAATGTCCCCAGATATTCACAGAGAATATTACAGATGAAAACTCAAGTTCATAGGTTGAATATTTCTCTTCACATGTCTTCAATTTTATTGATTCATATGAAATAAAATTATCAATTTTCAATTGGATACAATAAAGTGCATTCTTTGATGAATCACTATTTAGAAAAAACCCATCATTTCTAGATGGTAGAGTCAAAATAGGATCATGGACTAGTATCCTCTTTAGTTCATCAAAATAATCTTTAGATTATTTTGTGCAAACATACATAACCCCTTTTCATATAGGATGGGTTAATGGGTTAGTTAGTCATGAAAAATTATGAACGAATCACCTATATTAACAAGAGAAACTAATGAATCTATATACCTTAGATATTTTTGTTGGTATTGGACATTCTAGGACTGTCATTTTCGTTACACGATCAACTGTGATTCTATCCTTGGAGAAAATATGCACAAGAAAAGAAAATTATTGAATCTAGAAATCACACATTCAAAATGTACCATATAAATATTTCCTTCTAAGAGACTCAATAATGATTTGTAAGTGATTCTCATGGGCCTTTTAGATTTTAGAATACATGAAAATATCATTAACGAACACCACAATAAAACCATCAAGACATTTCTTTAATAACATATTCAATGGATCCCTAAAAATTGAGGGTGAATTTGTCAATATAAATTGAATTTCTATAAAATCATAATATCAGTACCTTATTAGAATACCGTTCTTCAAAATGTCTTCCCTATTTATTCACAATTGATGATACCCCGAATAAAGGTCAATCATTGAAAAGTAATAGGTTCCGTGAAGTTGATTGAATAATTCATCAATATGAGGCAGTTGATAATTTTTCTATCTCATGATAGTATTGATCTATAAGGACCCAACCATAAATTGTAAATAATATTTGGTTTTAGTTAAGAATTTAATTTTATTCACATTGATGATATTTTTAGGCTTATAGTTTTAGATAATTATACCATTACTGATACCTAAAAATGCATAAATTACAAATTGGAAACTTTTTATTAGTATCCATTTCCATAATATAATACTTTTAAAAAAATCATGATATATTTTATGTAAAATATTTTCAAGGATCAACTTGACTATTTCACTTCCCTTAATCATCCTTAAATCTTGTGGAAATATTTCAAAAAGTTGGTATGAGCACAAAAATCGTAGTAACAGATAAAAAATAAGGAAAACTAATATTGCTATGAATAAATTAAAACCCATGAATTTTTTTTCAAAAATCAATACTTTTCATTATTAAGAAGAAATAAATACTTTGAAAACAAATTAATTGATTACCTTTTTTATAATCACATGATTACCAAAAAACTGATAGTAACCATAGATGACACATTAGGGTGTCTTGGGAAATAATTATACTTAATTTGAATAACCATATAGTAAAATTTTGAACATTTCACTCCGGAAAATGGAATAACCATACTATTGACTTCCATACCCATTGAATTTGATGGCTATCACATACCCACTCATCGTTAGTTTATCATGAGACCACATATCATTGGTTTATAATGTAACGACCCATAAAATATCCAAGCACTATTATATAATTAAAACATATAAAATCTTGAATCTTTAAACATGTAACCATTAAAATTTCATGTTTAATCATAATAAAACATTCCATGTTATTGAAATAATAAATCCATTTCAGAAACCCATTTTATACATTTTAAAATATATTTTTATATGAATCTCTCCCATACAACTTCGAAACATTTTAATCTTAAGCCCCATTAGATGATATGAGAATAAATAAATTCATGATATGATATGTCAAAGATTATATTTATAAAACTCACAAATGAAGGTAGGAGTGTAAAATCATAATATGTATCAATTAAAGGATATTAAGATGAATCCCCTTACAAACATCATATCATTTATAAAAAATAATTGATTATGTTTATTAGCTATAAATCGACATTAAACAAGTTGAAATACAATATAATATAAGAAAAAGTCATTTCAAATATAATATTAGCATGAAATAGTCAATGAATTAGATGTTTAACTCAAATAAAGGAAATTGATTTAATAATTCCCTTACGGTGAGTCCAAATCATCATGTATAATATTTATATTCTTGAATAATATATTAAATTAGGGGTTTTTTTGTCATTTTAATCATCTTTATTATTTTTAATCCCTAACCATTACAATATAGGAATAACTAGGTTTATCTCCCAATGGGACTACATTTAAGTATTCACATTGTGACTATTTTAATTATAACTAGCTAATTAATATATTTCAGTGCTGGTTCTCTATGACTGGAAATGAAACTAAACCAATATCTAAAGGAAAATACATGGAAAAAAAGAAAATAGAATAAAAAATATAGATGTAAAATATAATTTGAGATAATTTAAAAATGGTTAGTTTCCTTGCTAAGTGATTCTAATGGATTATTCATTCTTCACTGCCATGAAATGACTTCTCTTTATAAATTCTATCAACACATAGTCTAAAATCTCTGAGATACAAATATCATTAATTTAAAAAAAATTGAATAAAATGATTATAATCTCTTTCATCAACCTCATTTCATCAAGTGATGTTCAATGTTACATTGGTCATCGAAATCTCTGATATAATAAAACTGTTGTGCTCATAATTCTCAACTGAGAATTGATGAGCTTCATCAAAGGGTGTCAGTCGACAAACTCCTAATCAGACTGACCCAATATTCCACCCATGATGAAAAATACATGTCAATTGGTTATGCATCAGTCAAAGAATATAAGTTAAAATAACCTTAAATTATAGAAAAAAATAATCAAAAAATCAACTGATTTATAAAAAATCTAAAATTTCAGAATGAATTCACTAGTAAAAATCACAAAGTACAACTATAATAAAACTATTCAATCATGTATGTGGAATGTGATCAGTGTTTTATCTTCATCTCAATGATTAAAAATAGCCCTTCTTTTATTTTTTGGATAGATCTCCCGTTTCTTTTCTCCATCGCTATGATATGATGATGTGAAAATCTTTATGATGCATACTATCTCCTGGAACTCTGTATCCATTTTCGAAGTATTTGAGATTAATTCCAAATGAATCTAGTTATTTATTAATTTTTTTTCTGTCAATTGGAATGGCTCACAACTATTTATTTCCAAGTGGTATCCCCTAGTTGGATGCATTAATTTCTTGTCTCTCTAACATGTGAAAACATCATACCTCTTCAAATAAAAAACTTCTCAGGCACATGAATCTAGATTATCATGAACCTTAAGATTATTTTACTCATTAAGATTCTCACATAAACATATAGAACTGAAAACATTCACTAAAATAATTGAAAAACCCAATCTTCCTATGTCCCAAACAAAGCTATGCTCAATAAAATCTTCCTCAGACCTATTCTTAACATAGGTTTCCCATTCAACTGACTTTAATATCAACTCAAAATAACAAAAATCCACTCTTGTTAAATTTATTAAAAAATATTAGCTATATTATTTAATCAATTTCATAGACAGATCATTGATAAGTTTCAAACCCATTCATATTAATTAACATAAATGAAAATTGGATCATATACTAACAATAAAGAATGGAAAACCAGAAAAGAAAACTGAGAAGTTAAATAATAATGGCTTTCAAATCAAAGTTATTCCTATCTCAATGATTCAAAGTATTCCCATACACACTCAAGTGATCCCATATTTAGATGAAGAAAAATGATGCCTGACTCTATTATCAAATAATATAAAGTCATCTACGGATCCCATGAGCTTGACAATTTCAAATATACCCCCACTTTTCTCCCTCAAAATTTGTTCATCTATTTTATTAAACACTATGGTTTGATTGTGTTGGATTTTTTGAGAATAATTTTAATAGATTTATCATGTTCGTATTCATTTGGGAGGTTAAGTGATGATTCATAAGTGATGGAAGGGGATCAATTTAATGAAAATAGCGGCGTTTGTGAACAGATCCAATCATCTAGGTTTAGTAGAGCTCCTCCAAAATATAGATGGTGGGTTATTCATAGGGATGAATTACAAATGTTCTTAAACAATGAAGGTGGTAGTGGATTCTCTTTAGATCTAGGTTTTCAGACATGAATAGAGGCAGGAAGTTTCTCCTTCTCTAGCAGAAGCTCTGATTCAAAACAGATTTAGATTCTCAATAAGGTAGTGAGAACTGGGGTCATATGACTCTCAAATGTAGTGGTGGTGTAGGTCAAAGTGTCTTCTTCATGGTCATCCTTGTTTATACTCTAGAGCCACTATCTTTAAATATGTTTTCAGTTTTCCAATATTTTCCACCAATTTTAGTGAGTTCATATTCATCATCGGATTCAACAATAATAGATAACCAACATTGTCTCCATCCAAAATTGAAGGCTTCACCTAGAATCTATAGTCATCACAACTGTTTAGCTGAGGTTTTAGATTCTAGATTGCATGCTCAGGATACACATAAATATGTGTATGAATGTGAGAATAAGACATTTGGATTATCAATTGAGCATAAGATAAATTATCTCATGCTAGGGAAATTATTTTTTTTATTCCCTCTAGGAAATTTCATTCTGGTCACAGATAATCTTACGATATTTCAGTTGATGATTCTTTTATATCGAACCAATCAATACATTACTCAATATTTCAAACATAATAACTTATCTTATTCCACATGACTCTGAAATCCTCTTTCACCAAGATGGATTCTCTTATATATCAAGAAAAGTAATGCACAAAAAAAACAAATTAATAAAATCAAACTAAGTGGAAATTTCTAAAATTTATATAAAAAAAAGTAATTAAAATTTAAATTAAAATCAAATTTGTTTTTTGAAATTAAATATTAATGAAAATAAAAATTTAGGTAAAAAATAAAACAAAACAAAACAAATTATTTTATTAAAGAAGTAAAATGTATTAAAAAAAATTAATTAGAATAAATAAATGATTAATTAATTAATTAACTAAAGAAATGATAAAATTAATTAAAGGGTTAATTATAATTACATGTAACTAATTGTTAAATTATTTATAAAATATATTAAATACAAAAATAAAATAAATCATTTCAATTTTAAAAATAATGTAAAATATAAAATTTATTTAAATAAAATAAAATCAAAAAATAGTAAAATAATATTTGAAAAATAAGTTTTAAATTAAGTAATAAATTTAAAGTAAACTAAAATTAAAACAAAAATAAAAATTAAATAATTAAATTAACATTTTCATTATTTTAACGTCAAATTATCATCAAAGTAAATTAAATAGTTAAAATATTGTTATAACAAGAAATATATAATTATTATAAATAAGTTATGTGAAAAAGTGTCAAAATACAGCTACATTAGTTCACCATATCTAAGGTTTTTTTGGTCCTCATGAAAAATATTAATTAAATCTAGTTGAATCAAATAAATATTAAGTTTGATATATTAGTTTTCTATGAAAAATATTTTATGAAAATGAATTTCCTCCTTGAATTTTATTAGGAAATTGAAAATATTTTACCCTTAATAAATTATGTATTTTCTCAATTTAAAACTGATTCTTATTTAAAAAATAATAATAGATTCTAAAAATTCAAATTCAGATTAAAAACATTTCATTATTCATTCAAATTTAAGTCCAAAATTCTCCTTTTCTCTAGGAGAACAGACTCAAATAAATTAGAAACCAAATAATTTGGACTGTCTATTTGGATAAGAAAACTTAATAAAATAAAAGGATAATAAATAAATCATCAGACAGCTTAAGGAATAAAAGAAAATAAATCAACATGGATTATAATATTCATTTAATAATTTATTCAAATTCATATCTTAAAATTTTTAATACAAATTAAAATATTGAAATGAAAATAAAATTGTAAAAAATTATTACATTTATCTACTAAAGTCAAACTATTTTTATAATCATAGAGAAAATTGAATTACTCAATTATATCTAAGGAATATAAAATAACAAACCTTCATAAAGGTGACTACATTGGATTCAATCATTAGAATGATTTTAAATAACAGAAAATGTTTCATTAAAATACAAGAAATAATCAAATTTTAAAAAATTTAGGGGCTTTGATGGGATCACATTGTTGTACAATATATCACATTGAAACTCCCTCTAAATGATTTTCCCCCATAAAAGGGTTGCACTATTCATCTCTCTACTTTACTGTTGTGAAAAAATATATTTCTTTCCATCATCCCTCTTCTGATATCCTCCCATTAAAACTAAATGTGTCCAAAACAATGAGGAGATCTCTTAATATCTCATAAAAAACCAACTTGAATTTCTAGTTTCACTTATATGTCATCATAGGTAGATTTAATTTCTGTTTTCCTTGCATCATTGACTCATAAGTATAACAAATCTCTTAACTCTCCCAACAGTATAAGAGCATAATGTTTTTCATCTGACAACTCATGACATCATCGAGTACTGCAGGGAAAATTTCTAACATATTCAACCAAGTTTGGCTCAAAATATATTTTTATTATTCTTTTTTTAGAAAATTATTTTTTTAGAAACCTAATTAATAATATTTTTTTTGTCAAACTCGTTAGAATCATCCCCATTAATAGAGACAATTTAAACAAGGGTTTTTTTTCATGTTTAACCCACTTCAATATTTTCAATCTCTTAACTAATGCAATATTGCAGCAAATGGTTTTTTCTACCATCAAGACTGCATTTAAGAAATTTATTTGTCATGTTTTTATTATAACTAACTAATTAATATATTTAAAGTGGGGGGGGGGGGGTTTAATATAGGAAATGAAACTAAATAGATCTCCCAACTAAAATACATGAAAATTTTTATGGAAACATACAATAGAGAAATAGAAATAGAGAGAAGTAAAAAATGGTCATTTACCATCCCAAGTGATTCTATTAGATTATCCATTCTTGATTTTCATAAAATGATTTATTTCAAAAAAATTTCTCAACACACAGTTAAAAATATCGAAGCTACGAGCATAATTAGGTTTGAGAAAATTGAAGAGAATGACTATAATCATAGTCATCGACCTCCTTTCATCAAGATCCCATGAAAGTAGGATGGTCATCGAACGCTTTGATAAAAACAAACCATTATGCTCACAATTCATGACCGAGAACTGACAAGATTCAACAAAAATATTTGATCAAAATACACATAATTGATCTGAACAAAAATTCTACTCATGGTAATAAATACACATAAATTGGTTATATATAAGTCAAATAATGAAAAAAAAATAAATAAATGATGGAAAAAAATTATCAAACATCAATCAATTACTCAACAATTTAAATTATGGAAATTATTTAGATATTGAATGAAAATATAAAAGTTCCTAATAAAGTCCCCAGAAAAAATAAAAATGTATAGACATAATAAAACTAGAATATCATGTCTGTATAAATAGATCTACATTTAGTCTTTATCACCATGATCAACAACACGTCTTCTTTGAGTTCACCAAAAGATCAACTGGCTCCTCTCTCAGTCACTCCGCTCTAGTAATGTGAAAATATTTCGGTTGTCTTCTATCTCCTAGAACTACATCTCACCTCTAGAGCTATCTAGAAATAATCCTAAATGAATACAATTGTTTATTTAAATTTATTATGTCAACTAGAATTGTTCATTTATGTCTATTTTTGGTAGAATATCCTTGTTGGATTATTAATTTCTTTTCTCACTAACATGTGAAAACATCTTCCCTCTTCAAATAAAAAATCATGTACATGTGAATCTAGTTTAGCATGCACCTGAACCCAATTTTACTCATTAATTCTCTTTTATAAACTACCATAATTGTTTATCTTTACTATAATAATTTAGAAACCCACGAATCCCATGTCCCAAACAATTCTCAATTTAATACAGTATTACTTAAACATATTATATGCTCAAGTTTCCTATTCAACCAAATTGAATATCAAATGAAAATGATAAAAAACCTATTTTTATAATTTTATTAAAATATATCACTTGTATTGTTCAATTAGATTCACAAACAAAACATAGAGATGTTTTAAACCCATTCTTCATCATCAACTCACCTGAAAACACGATCATATACTAGTAATAAATTAAGAAAACCAACCAATAAAATTGAGAAGTTAAGTAACACTAGATAGTCTATAAAAGTTCATCATATCTCCTAATTTTGAACTATTCCTACACACACCCATATGATCCCATGTAAAACTATATATAAATGATACATGGACCAATTATCCCACAACAAAAGCTCATCTAAAAATCACATAAACCATAAAAGCTCCGACCAACACCCATTTTTCTCCTTTAAACTCAGATCATCCGTTTTGGTAAAAACATGGGTTTCATTGTGTTGGATTCTTCAATAATCCTTTCAATAGATTTCTCATGTTTAAATTCATGATGGAGGCACAATGAATATTCATAAGAGATGAAAAGGGATTGAATTCACTAAAATAACAACGGCTGTGAACAAATCTTTTCTGAATGATTCAGTAAAGCTTCTCCAAAATGATGGCGGTGGGTTCTTCATAGGAAGGTCACACAAATTTTCTCCAATGGTGATGGTGGAAGAAGATTTACCTCAGATATGGGTTATCAACCTTGAATAGTGAGAGGATGTGTCTCCTTTTTCAACATGAGCTCAGATTCAAATTTGGATTCAGATTCTCAACCATGTGGCGAGAAATGGGGTCGTACGACTCTTAGTTTAAATGATGGTGGAGGTCGAAGTAAATTATTCAAGGTCGGACATGTTCATACTTTAGAACCCAATCATCAAATCTCTTTGGAGTAGCCCAATCTCATCCTCCTATTTCAGTAAGTTAAACATCATCACCAGATTCAAGAAGAACAGATAACATGTGTCCTCTCTATCGAAAATGGTAGGATTCACCTAAAAAATTTGGTTGTCTCTCCTTTTTCATTGTGGGTTTATATTGTAGTTTTTAGGCTCATGAGACACCTAAATTTGGGTAGGATTACAGGAATCATGACTTTTATTTCTCGTTTAAGCATATAATAAATTATCTTACATGATGGAAATTTTCATAGGTGTGTCATGTTGGAAATATCCGACTAGTCCCAAATAATCTTATAGGATTTCACATGATAATTATTTTACATAGAAAAAATCAATATCTTACACACTCCTATGAACATAAGAATTTAACTTATGTCGCATGCCTTATGAATCCTCTTACACCAAGATGGGTTCTATTATATATCAATTAAACTACTGCATAAAAAACTAATAAATTAATAAAATCAAACTGAGAGATAAATTTCTACACTTTCATAAGAAAAACTCAAAATTAAATTAAAATAAAATTACCTTAGTTAAATTCAATATTAAAGAAAATAAAAATTTATGTAAAAATAAAAAATAAAACTTAACCAAATAATTTATTAAATGAACAAATTATAATAGAAAAACTTATTAGAATAATTAACTAATTAATTAATAAATTAATTAAGGATATTATAAAATTAATTAAAAGGATTAAATTATAATTACAAAAGACCAATTATTAAATTATTTAAAATAGAGATCAAATAATAAACTACAATTAATTAATTAAATTTTAAAAATAATGGAAAAGTTAAAATAAATTAGTATAACATTAAATTAAAAGAAATTAAAATAATATTTTAAAAATAAATTAAAATTTAAATAATAAATTAAATGTCAAACAAAACTAAAATAAAAAGAAACATAAAATCATTAAATTAAAAATTTCATTATTTTAATTTGAAAATAAAATCAATGAAAATTAATTAGTTAAAACATTATTATAAAAAAATATAATTTATTTAAATAAACAAAGAGTGAAATATTTATGAAACTACAACCACTTCCATTCCCCTACACTAATATTTGGCTTGTACTCAAAAATACAATTAATCAAGTACAATGGAATAAAATATATCATATGTTTTAAATCATGGGTTTCCATGAAAAATTAGTTTTCAAAATGATTTTCCTCTTCAAATTTCATCAAGATATGTAAATATTTTTCCATTAATAAATTACGTATTTTCTCAGTGAAAAAAATATTCTTATTTTACAAAAATAATTGTCCCTATAAATTCAAATTCAGATTAAACTCCTTTCGAATTTCCTTCAAATGTACGTCTAAACTTTACTTTACTTCCAGGAGAATCATCTCAAATATATTATCAATAAAATAATTTAAACACTGTTTATTAATGAAAGAACTTAATAAATTAAATGGATAATAAATAACTCGTATGAAACCATAAAGAATAAAATAAAAAAATTCAACATGAATTCAGATTTTCATTTATTAATTCATTTGAATTCATATCTTATGCTTTTGAGTCTAAATTAAATGATTTAAGGGAAAAATATCACTGTAAAAAATCTCAAAATTCATTACCATAGTCAACTGTTTTTCAAGAGGGTTTTGAAATGTGAATTACTCAATTATATCATAGGGTTATAAAAGAATTAACCTCTTTAAAAGTGATTACACAACATTCAATATTCAGAAAGATTTAAAGTCAATGAAAATGTTTCATTAATACTTGATAAATAATCCAATTTGAAAAATTTTAGGGGCTTCTATGGGTTGACATTGTGGTACAATTTGGAACATTGAAATACCCTCTAAATTATTTTCCCCCTTGGATGGGATCCATTTTCCATTACTCCAGTTTGGCGATGTGAAAAAATATACTGCTTACCATTTTCTCTCTTCCACTATCCTCCCTTTCAAAGTAATTTTCCTAACTTTAATGATTAGTTATCTTAATATAATATCATAACCACTCACTTTATTTTCTCTGTTCACTTGTCTATCATAAATGACATAGTTATTTTCTCTTTTCCTTCTTTTTTTGCCTTTTAAATATAATTAATCTCTCTAACTATGACACCAACACATGAGCATTAATTATTTCATCTAATAACTCATAAAATCATTGAGTACTGTAGAAAAAATATCTAATAGATTCATTTAAGGTTGGGTCAAAATCCATTTATTATTATTAATTTTTTCGAAAATTATTTTTATAAAAACCTAATTAAAATTACTTTTTTTGTGAAACTCCATGGAATCCTCACTAAAAATAGTTTTAATTGAAACAAGTAATTTTTTGTTTTTTAATGATATTCAATATTTTTAATCTCCTAAATAGTAAAATAAGGAAGTTTCTAGGGTTGTCTCCCAATGATACTTTAATTTAAGAGTTTATTTGTCACGATTTTTATTATAACTAGCCAATTAATATTTTTTTGGGGGTTTCTATGAAAGGAAATAAAACAAAACTAATTTTTAACAAAAATACATGATAATAGAAGAAAAAAAAAAGAAAACTGTTTGCATCAAAAGATAACTAGAGAGAAATCAGAAATGGTCAGTGGCCTTCCCAACTGATTCTATTGGATTATCCATTCTTAATTGACATGAAATTATTTTTCTCTATAAATTATCTCAATTCATAGTATGAAATATCCAAGATGCATGTATAATTATGTTTTATAAAATTAAATCTAACCACATGAATCTTATCCATCGACCTCCTTTCATAAGGTACTATTCAAAGTAGTAATGGTCATCAAATAGTTCAATAGAATCGAACTGTTGTAATCAGAATTCTCAAGTGAGAATTGTTGTGTTTCAACAATGAGAGTTGATTGATAAAATTTTAACTAGACTAACCTAAAAGTCATAATATGAATGAAAATATGTTATGATTCACTAAGTATCCATTAAATAATTGAATAGAAAATAAAATGAAATAATGAAAAAATTATCTAAAATCAATCAGTTATTCAAAAATTACAATTCTAAAAATTATTTATAAATTTAAAGAAAATATAAAATCTAGGAATGAATTCAGGAATAAAATAATAGGGTAAAACTTCATGAAAACTATTAGATCATGTCCATGGAACATGATCGACATTTGATCTTCATCTTCATGCTAAAAATCATGTCTTTTTCGAGTTCACTGACAGATATCCCAAATCATTTTTTTCTCTTCTCTGGTGATGTGAATATGTTTTTGTTGTATACTATCTCCAAGAACTCTATCTTCAAATTGGAACTATCTGAGATTAATTTTGAATTAATCGAGTTATTTATTAATTTTTTTTTCAATTGGAATGGCTCATGACTATTTATTTCTAGGTGGTATCTCCTTGTTGACATGTGTTAAATTCTTGTCTCATGAGCATGTGAAAGCATCTTTCCTATTCAAATAAAAAAATCTAACACATGTGCATCCAGCTCAATGTGAAACTGAACTTTTTTTGACTCATTAATCTTCCTATATCAACCTCTAGAACTGACAAGCCTCACCAAAATAATTTACAAACCCAATCTTCCCATGTCCCAGAAAATGTTTTTCTCAATAAAGTCTTTCTTGATCATATTTTAAGCCCAATATTCCATGTCAACCAACTTGAATATCATCTAAAAATGACCAAATATATATTTTGATAAATTTATTAAAACACCATTCGTGTATTCATTAATAAGTTTCATAGACACAACATCGAGAAGTTTCAAACCGCTTCATCTTCATCAATGCAGTCGCAAACAAGATAATATTCCAACATCAAATTATGATAAACCAAAAAATAAAACTAGGAAGTTTAATAATTATAGATAAATGGGGATTCGATCTTGAATATAAGATAAATGATGCATGACCAAATTATCCAAAAAAACTCATCTATGAATCCCATAAACCAAAAAATCTCAGATACACCCCTGTTTTTCCCCTTCAAACAAGGTTCATCCATTTTAGCAAACACATGGGTTTGGTTGTGTTGAATTCCTTGAGAATTATTTCAAAAAAATTACCATATTTTGATTTATAATGAAGTCATATTGAAAATTTAGAGGAGATGAAAAGGGATCAAATTCACCAAAATAGTAGTGGCTGCAGATAGATCTAGTTGGATAAGTATAGTGGAGTTCCACTAAAATGATAGAGGATTTTTTTGGAAATAAAAACCATTAAAGGAATTCATGTTTTCCCATGCAGTGTGTGACTTTCCCATACATCATGTCTCCCCAGGCCCCTCTTTCCCATGCGACTCTTCATTTCCCCGTTCATGTGTTTCATTCCAATACAAGCATTTATATTGCTTTGTTTTTTTCCCTTTAATTAAATGTATGTTCCTGTCCATTTTGGTGTAGTTTCATAACCTATAAATATGGGAATATGTAATCCATGAATGATAGTGATATATGAAATCTTGAATTCTTCTTGTGTGCTTGTTGAAATTTTTTTCTTTCCTCCTTTATTTTTATTTTCCGTCCTGTGTAGGCGAGAAACTTGTATCAAAGATGGTACCAAAGAATCCTTCTATGTTCAAATATGGCCAACTAAATCCAATTAAAATTTCTAAAGTTGTCTAAGGACAACTATGAAATGTGGTGTTTCCAAAATAAGGCATTTTTCGGATCACAAGAATTATGGGATATCGTCACCGAGGGGTATATTATACCCTATACGGAGGCATAAGCTAGCGTCACGAATGAAGAAAATATGGACTTCAAAAATCAATGGAATAAAGACAATAAGATGTTGTTCCTCCTCTATCAATTTTTTGATGAATTAACATTCGAAAAGATTACCGATGAAACATCAAGAAAGAAAGCTTGTGATACCCTTTCCACCTTCTTCAAAGGTGTTGATCAAGTGAAGTGGGTTTGTCTCCAATCACTAAGAGTGGATTTCTAAGTGGTTCACATGAAGGAAGGTGAGAATATCTATGTTTACTTCTCTCACCTAATTTTTATTGTTAAAAATTTGAAAAAAAGTGGTGAAAAAATAGAGTACATTCGAGTTATTAAAAAAGCACTTTGATATATCACATCCAAGTTCATACATGTGGTTTTAAAAATCGATAAATCAAACGATTTGGAAAAAGTGTCCATTAAAGAACTGATAGGGTCATTTCAAGTGCATGAGAAATGGATTAAAAATAATGTGGGTTCAACAATTGAGCACACATTAGAGTCCAAGTTGAATATGCAAGAACAAAATAATGGCCAAGTAAAATGAGGCAGTTATCATGTTAGAGGAAGAGGATGTGGATACCATCCCATCCATCAACAAATGTAACAATATTTTACTTGATTTATTGGAAGAGGATATGGTGGAGGCCGATTAATGCATGGTTGTGGAAATTAAAAAAATGTTTAATTCCAAAAGTGTAAAAAATTCAGCCATTATGCCTCTAATTGTTGGAGATAAATGGATCATGATGAGTGATCTAACTATGAAAAATCATATAATTATGAAGAATAATTTACCACACTCCTCATGGAACATGAGAAATAATGTAAATTCCCCTATGTATGATCGTTGGACATAGGTTCAAGAAACTACATGAGTGGTAAGAAAGAACTCTTTGAGGAAGTCACTGAAGAAGTTTGTGGTGATGTGAGTTTTGGAGACTCATCAAGGGTAGCCGGTATTGGAAAAGGTAAAATCAAAAACTATCTAAATAATGGATATATGAATTACAATTTTAATCTATATTACATACCAATTATGAAAAATGATATCATTAGTATCAACCAACTCTTTGTGAATGGGTATGTAATGTACTTGGAAAACTCTTCTTTTTATATAAGATATGCACATAGGAGACTTTTTTCTCAAGTACAAATGGAAAATAATCACATGTTTCTAATGCATATCAAGAAAAAGGAAAAGGATTGTCTCTTTGACCTCATGAATAATGATTCATGGAGATGAGATCTTCTCTTTTGGAATCTCAATTTTAGTAGGATTAAACTTCTATCATCATCTAGTATAGTGTGTGGATTTACTGAGACTGAAGTTACAAATCATGTATACGAGGAATGTACACTCGGTAAGAAACAAAGTAACTCTTTCCCATGTGGAGTGTCCATAAGTGAAAAGGAACCACTACTGTTGGTTCAAAATGATACCTATGGAAAACTTTAAACACCCTCACATGGAGGTAATAGATATTTTGTTACCCTCATTAATGATTTCATTAGAAATCTATGGGTGTATTTCATCAAAGAAAAATCTAATGCTTTCACTTTATCGAAAACATTCAAATCACTTGTTGAATCTGAAAGTGTCCACATAATCAAAGTAATTAGATCTGAGAGGGGTAGAGAATACACCTCAAATTCATTTAAAGATTTATTTCAGGGAACAAGGAATCTAGGAATAATATGCAGCTTATTACATGCTGCACCAAAATGGAATCATATAAAGAAAACACCACACCATCATCGACATGAATAGGACCATAATGAAGGAGAAAGGGTCTCTAAAGAGTTTCTGGTTATAGGCACTGGCATGTACTGCCTACCTACTCAATTGGTGCCCAATATAGATCATCAGAAACTTGAAACCACAATAGGTGTATAGTGTCTTAAAACTAAGCGTGTCACACCTAAGAATCTTCAGGTGTTTCTCCTATGATCAATTTCTATAAGAATGAAAAAATAATCTTGACGATCATGGTGAAAAGTGCATCTTCATTGGCTATTGTGAAGCCTCAAAAGCCTAAAATAACTACAATAAAATAACCAATAAATTAGTGGTGAGTAGAGATATAGTCTTTAGTGAGGAAGAATCATGCACATGGAATGATTAAGAATGAAAAAAAGATGTTCCAGTCAAAATAGAATAATAAGAGGAAATACGTGGTCATCAGGAGTAAACTCCTACAACACCTTCCTTGGGAACATCATCAGTACACATGAGTCTTGGATTGCATTTCATCACTCCTATAAGCACTCCATCAAGTCAAAATTTGGCTCTATCATCCTCACCTATGGCACTTATCAAGATGAAAAATTTGAGCGACATCTATGAGAATACCAAAGAGGTAAATGTTTTTTTTCTAGTATGTAGATCATGAGCCTATGATATTCTAGGAATCATTGAGGGAAGGATTTGGGAGAATTTCTATAGTAGAATAAATTCATTCCATAGATAAAAATGAGACATGGGATCTGAATACACTCCCAAAAATCCAGAATACAATTAACATCAAATGGGTGTACAAAATCATGCCAAATGTTAATGGTGAGATCAATCGATACAAGGCATGTCTTGAAGAAAAGGGGTATAAATAGAAGTATGGTTAAACTAAGAAGAATTATTCCCTCCTATTTCTCTCCTTTAAACTTTAATGATGATAATCTCCCTTGCTGCCTATCGGAGTTGGATGATCTGCCAAATGGATTTGAAGTCAGCATTCTTGAATGGAATTCTAGAATAAGAGGTCTATGTTGACCAGCTTGAGGGATTTGTTATCAAAGGGGAGGAAGGGAAGGTGTATCTTATAAAGAAAGATCTTTATGTGTTAAAAAAGGCTCCTCATGCTTGGAATTCACACATCGACAACTATCTTGGAGGGAATGGATTTTCCCAATGTCCATATGATCATGCAGTTTATATAAAAAAGAATAATCACGGCGATATACTAATTGCAATATTGTTTGTTGATTATTTTAAATTTACATGGAAAATTAGACCAATGTTCAATGAATTAAAGGGGGTCATGTTCAAGGAGTTTGAGATGAATTATGGAGGTCTCATGTCCTTATTTCTGGGAATAAAAGTAAAGTAACATTCACGAACCACCATCACCAAAATGAGAGAAGGGAAAAAAACTACCAGACCCTTCTTTCCTCAAGTTGAAGGAGAGATAATGATCCCCGATTCCCACCTTCAATAGTTCCAGGATTGGGGACTTGAACCAAGGGTATAAAATCACATGTAATATTGAAGGCATTTCCATTTTTATTTAGTAGGATCAAGAGATACAATGGAAAAAACCAAAACAACTCCAAAAATGAAGTTAGAAGTAAAGTAATACCAAAAATCCATTCCCATATGCATGTTCCAAATAAAGTGCTACAAAGTACTAGAAAAATACAAAGGTAAGTACCAAAAGAAAAGAAAAAAAACCACATCAACGGTGTTGGTGTCCGAGTTAACAGGGTCCCGTACGATCCTCGAAGTCCTCCTAGAAACTTGAAAGCAGTTTTATATACGTAGGGTAAGTATATAGATATACTTAGTAGGGAAAACCAAAATCTCTTGTGCCCAAGTGGGTAGGCATTATAATGACCCGTAAGAAAAGGAGATAACAAAATCACCTTACAAGGAAACCATCCATCGAAACCTCACCAAGGAACAGTCCCCAAATAACACAAGTCATGTAAAGTAATAGTAATAACGTATCGATGTTTGGGTTCCCCACACCACTTTTCCACTAGTTATTAAAGACATCCTATTCGTCAGACCTCCCCCACCATTCTCACTGCAGTCCCACCGATGCCCCAACAACAACCTTTTGGGCCACTACAACCACATCTATGCCCGCAAACACCCGAGCCACCACAAACACACGTAACCATGCCCGTAGACACCTAGGCCAAAACAATTACTGCCATGAATGAAGACACCCGGGCCTGAAAAACTACTTCCACACCAGAAGAGACCTGGTCCTCACTCAGAAGACACTTCGGAAAAAACCTTCCTGCACACACCTGGGCCAACGACCACAACGTAACCTACCTGAAGAATCTGGGGCTATACTGGAAGTTAGGCCATCATAGCCTACCCAAAGAGTCTTGGGCTACTCAGGAAAGGGAGCAAAAAAGGATTTAATAACCAGCCACTCATAAGAGTGTTGGAAAAAACACACTCCCCCATGAAATGGGGGTATTCAGCCCAAAGTTCTCAACTTGGGAAGGGCGCGAATAACAAAAATAAGAACTAAATTATACATATAGGTAAACAAGAACTCGTCCCAACCTAGGGGTTCCAAAATCAGCCCATACATAGACAACTATGTTACTATTCATCCATAAAAATCACAATAACCAGAACTAAGGTACAACACATTCCTGGAAAACAATTCCTCATCGAACCCATTCTTGTTATCATATTCATTTGATTCCATTCAAATAATTCATCACCTCCAAGAAACTAACATTCATAGACACAATAAAAAGAAGGAAAAATATTCAAGCAACAATTTAAGAATTCACATCTGATTATATTTTACTATCAAAAAAACAAATGGGATCCATGAGATCCCTCGAAGAACTAGAACCAAACCAAGCCCCAACATACTACCCCACACGACCTCAGATCCACAAACCAAAAACTTCACAATAAGGGATCCAATCCCCATCCATGTCTTACCATAATAATCAAGAATAACAACCACAACTATTACCAAGATAGACCAAGGGAGTTTTTAGATTCAAACACACCATTCATTAAGTTCCTTCCATTCGTTTAGTTAACTGGGGTGATCACACAAGGATTTTTCTTCACTTGAAATCAATTTAATCAACCGAGTTTATGTGATTAATCAATTTCTATGTTACAACCATTAAACCATCATATAATACAGGGGTTTATTAGTGCACAAGTATGGAACACCAAAGACCACTATTATTTGTGGACAGAAGCCCATACAATTCATGACATGTAATCAAAGTTAAAAAAGTACAACAACACCATGAAACACACCCACTAATAAATTAAAAACCATTAATTATATTCTTTAAGTTTGTTTTTATCCATCCACAAAGGAAATAATATCATACCCACCCCACATGATACAATATAAAGAGAGATGAAGGAAGAATCCTACGTGGATGACCAACAATCGAAGTCTTTCTCCATGCGCCAAGAATTGGGGATGCACAACATGCAGGGGAGGAACTCTGAGGACTCCAATAGTGAGTAGGAAAGGCTAAAACACATGTGCACCACTAGCCTCGGGATGGGGGAATCCAAACGCACCAACGAAAGGAAAAGAGACAAGCTAAGAAAAAGAAAGAATCCCTGTGAGATAAAAGGTGATATCCTAGAGTTATGGGATATGAAATCTTGAACGGATTTAAAGGTGGATCATGGTTTTAACACACAATTGGATGGTTACACATGATGGAATTAATTGTTATTTAATAATTCTCATTGGATAGGTGGCCATAACTGCTGTGAGTTAAGGATTCCTTTAAAAAATGAAAACACATAATAGGGTAAGAACAAGAAAGTACGATAAAAAGGGTGAGACCGAGCAAAAAACCACATTGTTTGGTAACCCCAAGGGTAACCCAACTCTTGGGGGGATTTATGATATCAATTATGGGATTAAAATGGCTTTGAAAGGGGTATTAAAACACGTTTACGTTGAAAAAAACATTATGGGAGAGGGACAGGAAAAAGTTGGAAACTGAAAAAAAAACAGAAGGTGGGACACCGTTTGGTGAGACTCTTTAACGGTTCCACCATCACGGTGACACTAGTTCAGTGGAACAATGTAAGTGGTTACACCATTTTGATGGGTGACCATGACAATGCGACCTCTATGGTGCCACCGTCATGGTACCACCATCACAGTGCCACAGTCACAGTGCTGCTGTGACCGGTACCACCATCATAGTGCTACCTTGAATGGTGCCACCTTCACGGTGCTGCCATGACTAGTGCCACCTTAAGGGTGCTTCTGGGACTGGTGCCACCTTCATGGTGCTTCTGTGACTAGTGCCACCATCACGGTGCCACCGTGACTGGTGCCATCACTATACATCCACCGTGACCGGTTCCACCATCACACTGCCGTAGTAACAAGTGCCACAATGTCCAATGCCACCATTTTGATGGGACTGGGTTTTTTTGAAAAATTCATAATGAGTCTCACCCAAAAACTAGAAATTTGGAAAGGAAATGGACCAGGAGTGTCTGGTCCATTACATCAAATACCTCTCAAACTATTCTCATCCATGAGAATCAAAACTAGACCCCAAGAAAAGAGAGGGGTCCGAACAACCAACTCGAAGATACCTCTTAGGATTAAACCTACTAAACATCTAGGAACACCTCTCCCTCAAGTAACCCCAAAAACATACAATGTTCACATCATAAAGTCATTTGGATTAGGGATTCCCTTACTCCATGTCAAGATACTATCATCTTTGGGCGGTACTGACTCGCCCACACATATTTAATCGCATCCATCTTAATGCATCTTGATTAGGCATAAAGTCATGTCCTCCCCATAGTCTGGAATCTTCATTGACATTAATAGAATAAGGAAAACAAAACATTTCATAGTGAACAAGGTCAATCATTACGTCACAATCAAGCAAGAAAAAAAATAAAATAAAACTCAAAAAAACATTGGGTACTGGGTGGGCATATGTGTCTCCCAGGCCCAAGTACTCTCATCGAGGCCACCATGCCTCCATAACACAAAAACCAAGGGAATGGTTCATTTGTGAAGTACATTCTTCTCATGATCCTCAATCCTCACTGGTCTCTCTACGAATACCACATCGCCCTTGAAATCTTGCCTTTCCTAGTCGAGGACGTGAAAATCATCACACATATACCAATGGATCTGAGACACATGGAAGACGTCATGGACCATTTATAGTGGAAATGGTAGTACCATATAATAAGCCACATCTCCAACCCACTGTAACACCTTGATGGGTCTAATGAACCTAGGAGAAGGCTTACTCCCACTGCCAAACCTCTATTACCCACACCGAGGATAGACCTTCAAGAACACGTAGTCACCAACCTCGAACTCCAATGGTCTCCTCCTATGATTGGAATATGACTTCTTCTAGTCCTAAGCCCCCTTTATCCTCTCCCGTATAAGTTGAACCTCCTCCATTGTGCTCTGCACTACCTCTGGGCCAAGAACAATTACTTCCCCGACCATTTCCCATCACTCAAGTGAGCGACATGACCTCTTGTACAAGGATTCAAACGAAGCAATGACAATGGTTGAGAGATAGCAATTGTTGGAGGAAAACTATACAAGAGGAAAGTGTCATACCCATGATCCCCCAAAGTCCAAAACATAAGCCCATAGCATATGGTCCAACATTTGGATGGTCTGCTCTATCAACCCATCTGTCTGGGGGTGGAAAGAAGTGATGAGGCATAATTCGGTGCTGAAAGCACATTGCAATCCTTTCCAAATCCATGAGGAAAACTAGGTATCTAGATCCAAGAATAAGGAATTCGGAACCCCATGGAACCACACCACCCATCCATGTACCTCTATTCTAAGGCTTGCACCACACCCGATTCCTTACTAAGAAGTGAGCTAATTCTGTTACCCAGTCCACCACTATCCAGATAGCATCAAAACCCCCTTGAACTCTAGGTAGTACTTTGAAGAAATCCATCGAGATATTGTCCCACTTCCACTCAAGTACATCTAAAGGTTGTAATAGAACTCTTGGGATATGGTGTTCAACCTTCACCTATTGACACACGAGGCAATTTGACACAAACTCTTATACTGCCCGCTTCACCTCGGGCCACCAAATCTAATCCCCCAAACCCCAGTACATCTTGGAAACTCATGGGTGTACCGCCAGGGGTGAGTTGTGGAACTCAAAAAGAACTATTTTTTTTCATTTCTACTAGGATGAACAACATTCCATGAAACAACATCTGATTCTTCCCGTCTTCCAACCATCCTCCTGGAGAATCACCCCGACCAACACGATCACGCATCACTTCAGCCTCTAAGTCCCCCCATTAGGACTCCTCCACCTTCTACAATATATAGGACTACACTATCATCTAGTATAGACATCTTATGCCATCCTCCACCCTTGCATCCAGGTGTAGGGAAAACATATTCTCCATTTCCTTCCAAGCATTTTCCAATTCTCAAACAATATCCTTTTGCGACTTCCTCCACAAGGAATTGGATACCACATTCATCCATCCTAAGGTGTAGGAAATTTTGAGGTTGTAGTCCCGAAAAAACTTCATCCACCTATGCTACCGAAAGTTTAGGTCCCACTGGGAGAAGATATACCTAAACCTTTTGTGATTAATGAAGACCACAAAGCATTCCCAAATGAGGTAATTACACCACAAATTTAGTGTGAACATGATTGATACAAGCTATAGATCGTGGGTGGAATAATTACGCTCATGTGGAAATAATTTCCTAGATCCATAAGAGATCACCCCCATTGTTGCATCGGTACACACCCCAAGCCGTGGCATGAAGCATCACAGAACACCTCAAACATCACCCCATATTCTTGAAACCTCCGCACTGGGGCACTAACCAACCTCTCCTTCTGATAATAAAAGGCTTCCTGGCACTGATCACTCTATACAAAGGCCCGGTCATTCTTGTTTAAGGATATAAAAGGTGCTGTAACTTGGGAGAAGTTGGTCATGAATCTCATGTACTAACCTACTATACCAAGGAAACTATGAATGTATACCATATTCTTGGGGGTTTCTCAAACAACAGAAGCATTGAACTTCAATGGGTCCACTGCTATTCCATTATCAGACACCACATGTCCCAGGAAGTGCACCTCTCATGTTCAGAATTTACACTTGGTCAACTTCCAGTAGAGATGGTGCCATCAAAGGACCTCTAAAACCATGATTAAATACTCGGCGTGATCCTCATATGATCTTGTATAGATTAAAATGTCATCAATAAACATGACTATGAATCAGTCTAGATATTACCTGAAGACGAATATCATGATTCCCATGAACACAGCTGGTTCATTTGTAACAATGAATGACATGACCACGTACTCAAAGTGCCCATATCTGCACCTTAAGTCATTCTTCGAAATTTCAACCTCCTTCACCCGCAACTGGTGATATACTGACCGTAGATCAATCTTGGAGAACCATCCTACCCCATTCAACTAATCATAAAGGTCGTCGACCCTCAGGGTGTGGTAACAGTTCTTGAATGTCTCCTAGTTTAGCCTCTGGTAGTTTATACATAGCCTGAGACCACAATATTACTTCTTTTCAAACCAGACCGGAGCACCCTATGGTGACACAATTGGTCAAAAAAAACACTTATTCATTAGTTCATCAAACTAAATCCATAACTCCCTTAACTTAGATGGCATCAACCGATAGGGAGACATCAAAATCAGATGGGTACTGGGATGCAAGTCTATTCTGTACTCAACATCATGTCGAGGGGATAGAGTCACCACCTCTGTAGGGAAGATGTCCATGAAATCACTAAAAATCCCTAAGACTTCCACTATATTCATATCCACTGAATCCACTGATAGCTTAGTTAACAATGAAAGGAGGGGCTCCACTCACTAGCAAGCCTCCTGGAAACCCCACTCACCGACAAAAGCTACACGCTGGCCGCCCATATCTAAAACACAACCCTTCTCTAGAAGAAGTCTATAAAAGAACACATAGATAACAGACAGTAGATGCCTAATATGACATAATATGGCTGCATCTACAACAAAATAATATCCCCAATAGACAGATGTGGCCCCAACATTAGTCTGCATCCCCGCCAAACATAAGACAAGTTGGTCTGGCCTCCGACTGAAATACTCAAAACCAGGGGAACGAGAAGTCTCTATGTGTATAGACCTAAAGAATAGTCTAGAATGGGTGAAAAAAAGGAGTGAGAAGCTCTTGAATCAAAAAAGGTGCATGAAAGAGTGCTCAACAAGTTAATCATACCTCGAATAACTTTTGGACCTACTTGAACTGATTACTCTATGGTGTGAAACTACCCACACCCAAATCCTCTTCCCCTGGACTATCAGTGGACTCCCCATCCACTCCCTGATCGAGGTCCCGGAGGAGCACCCTGAGGCTGGCCTCCTCCTACAACATCTACTCTCGGAGGAGTGGGAGCTCACTGTCCCTGCTGTTGCAGCTGAAAAGGCCTAGATGGAAACTACTGCTACTAAGGTGGGTGTTGTTCCTACCCACCCTCATTGTACTCCACTTGGTCTGTGAACTGATTCTAAATATGCCCAAAACTTTCACAGATGAAGAATCTTGGTCCTAGGCCTCCAAAGAATGGGTGAGGACCGGGAGATCGAAACTAGAACTGTTGGGGCATGCTCCCAACTAGTCGAAACCTGGAATGCCGTTATAATGGAGGCATACTACCAACAACCTTACCCTTTGACGAGCACAACTAGATCCCCTCTCATGGAAGAAATCCTAACATGTGCATCATCTTCACCACTTCGGCCTTCTTCTGGACCTCCAATTATGTCAGTAGAGTGAAGAGAGTAACTAAATACTGAAGATAAGGCCAGAGTTCCTCCTCGAAACGTCTTGCACGGGACTTCTCATCTAGAAAGAGGTATGGAGAAATGTGAAGGAGATATTTGAACATGATCCCAAACTCCGTCATGTACATGATCCTCAGCTGAAGGGAGAGTACCTCCTGCCTCTTCTGCACCTTCATCATGGAAGAGAGGAATTCTTCCCAGAACTCCCTCTTGAAGTCAGTCAATGAATCTTTAGCCTCCCTCTTCTCCCCAAGATAGAGTTTCCACCACTGACGCACCACTCCCTGCATTTGTCTTATAGCCTGAGGAACCCAATACTCTGTTGGAGCCCAGATCAAGCTGAAATATATCACTAGCTCATCGATCTAGCTCTATGTCTCCATGTCTGAGATGATACCCTCATACTTCCTAAGGGTCTTCCGCTGAAAGGCTTAAATCATCTTCTGCCACAATTCATCCTCCTCCTCTCAATAAACCCTCTACTGATATTCCAAATAAGCCTTTTGGGTATCAATCAACCGCACTATCCTCGGTAGCTTCTTGGGTGCCATAGCTGCAAAACAAACAAGGAATGCCTAATCTCGAGTAGTGTAGAAGGTTGCCTTTAAATTTATCTTAGACTATTTATTTATTTTAAATCCAAAAAATACCCAAGACAGAAAATAAAACAAGTCATTATGATGCATGTATCTTTCTCAGGGGGTCTAAACTAAAATCAGTGCATCCTCACTTCGTTTTTTGGATGGTCCAGAGTCCTTACATCGGATTATTGGGGGCTCTAAAATCTCGTGTCATAGCCAATCTTCCCTGGCCTATTTAATGCTCCAAGATTTACTAACATTGTTTCCATACCATCACATGAAATCCTCATCGTTCATAACCCTAGACTCCATACTATCTCCCATCCTACCTCTGATACCATTATGTCACAACCCACCTTCACCAAGATGAGAGAAGGGATAAAAAACAGCCAGACCCTTCCTTCCTCAAGTTGATGGAGAAATAATGACACCAAGTCCCACCTTCAATAGGCCCAAGAGTAGTGACTAGAAAAAAGGATATATAATCACATGTAATATGGAAGGAATTACCTTTTTTATTTAGTATGTTTGGGAGATACGATGATAAAAATCGAAACAACTCCAAAATCGAAGGTAGATGTAAAGAAAAACCAAAAATCCATTCCCATATGCATGTTCGAAATAATGTTCTACAAGGTATAGGAAAAAACCAAAGGGAAGTAAAAAAAGAAAAGAAAAACCACCTTATCAATGGTCTGGATGTCCGAGCTAATAAGTTCTTGCACAGTCCTCAAATTCCTCCTAGAAACCTAGAAGTAGTTTTATATACATAGGGTAAGTATATAGTTATTATCAGTAGGGAAAACCCAAATCTCTCATTCAGAAATGAGGAGGAATCATAATGCCCTATGAGAAAAGGAAATAACTAAATCACATAACAAGGAAAATATCTCCCCAAACCTCACCAAGGAACACTCCCCAAATAACACAAGTAAAGTAAAGTAATAGTAATAAAACATCAATTTTTGGGTACCACACCCCACTTTCCCACTGGTTATTGAAGTCATCCTACGCATCAGACCACCCCCTCTATTCTCACCGTAGTACCACTACCACCCAAACAATAAACTTTTTGGCCACCATAACCACAGCTACACCCAAAACCCTTGGTCCACCACAACCACACATAACCATGCCCATATACACCCATTCCAAAACAACTACCACCAAATATGAAGACCCCATGGCCCAAAAAACTACTGCCAGGCCTGAAGACACCTGGGCTTCATCCCAAAGAAACTTGGGAAATAACCTTCCCGAACATAGCTGGGCCAACCACCAAAACATACCCTTCCTGAATAATCTTGGGAAATAAAAGACCTCATTCCGTCACAACCTTCTCAAAGAGTTTTGGGTGACTCAGGAAAGGGAGAATACAAGAATATAATAACCAGCCACTCATATGAGTGTAGGAAAAAACACTCTACCCCCTGAAATGGGGGTGTTCATCACAAAGTACCCAACTTGGGTGGGGTGTGAATAAGAAACATAAGAACTAAATTATACATATAGTTAATCAAGAACTCATCCCAACCTAGGGGTTCCAAAATCATCCCATACACAAAAACCCTTATAACAATTCATTCAGAAAAATAACAACTACCACAACTAAGGCGAAACTCATTCTCAGAAAATAATTCCCCATCAAACCCAGTCTTGTTATCATATTCAAGTGATTCCATTTAAACAATTCATCACTACCGAGAAACTAACCGACATAACCACATGCCAAGGATGAAAAAATAGTGAATTATCAATTAAAGCATTCATAGCCAGTTTTTTTGTAAAGTCTCAACAACAAAAGGGATCTATGAGATCCCTCGAAGTGCTTGATCCAAACCAAGCCCCAAAATTTATCCCCACATGGCCTCAGATCTACAAACCAATAACTGAACAATAGGGGATCCCATACCCATCCATGTAAAACCCCAAGAATCAAGAAAAAAAACCATACAAATTAAAAAAATAGAGCAAGAGATTTTTAAAATTCAAACCCACCATTCATTATGTTCCTTCTTTCCATTTGGTTAACTGGGGTGATCATAAAAGGATTTTTGTTCACTAGAAATCCATTTAATCCACCATGTTTATAGGATTAACCAATATCCATGTTACAGCCACTAGACCATCACAAGAGACATGGGTTCATTAGTGCACAAGAGAGGACCACTAACAAACACTATTTTCAGTGGACATAAGCCCATACAATTCACAACATATACGAAAAGATAAAAGAGTACAACAATGTCATCAAACCCACCCCTTAATTCATTAAAAACCATTCATTATCCTAAATAAGGTTTGGATTCATGCATCCCTAAGGGAAACATTATCATACCCACCCCGCATGATACACAATAAATAGAGAAGAAGTAAGAACCCTACATGAATGATCAACGATCAAAGTTTTTCCCCACTCACCAAGAACCGGGGATGCACGAATTGTAGGGGAGGAACTCAGAGGACTCAAAGAGTGAGCAAGAAAGGATCCAGAATTGGTGGACCACTATCGTTAGGAAGGGGGACTCCAAACGCACCAAGTAAAAGAAAAGAGACAATACTAGATGAATAAATAATCCCCGTGTGATAAAAGGGATGATCCTGGAGTTTCAGGATATGAAATCTTGAACAGACTTAAAGGCATATTGTGGTTTCACCACATGGTTGAACAGTTACAAACAGTGTAATTAATTGTTATTTAAAAATTCTCATAGGATAGGTGGCCATAATGGTTGTGAGTTAAAGAGTTTCCTTTAAATAAAGGAAAACACGTAACATGGGAAGAATTGAAAAGTACGGGAAAAAAGGGGTGACAATGACGAAAAATCCACATGCATTAGTAACGCCAAGGGTCACCCAAATCATGGAGGGATATTAGATATCATTTTTGGGATTTAAATGTCTTTTTTAATGGGTATTAATACATATTTATGTCAGAAAACGTTACGAGAGTAGGACTAAAAAAAGTTATAAATTAAAACAACAAAGGGTGGGACACTGTAACGGTGCCACCAGTTTGGTGGAACACTGTATACAGTGAAAAAATTTTGGTGTGAGACCGTGAAAGTGTGACCTCTATGGTGCCATCGTCACGGCGCCACCATCACAGTGCAGCCATCATGGTGATGTCGTGACCGGAATAACTACCACAGTTCTACTGTGACTGGTGCCACTATCACAGTGCTACAGTGACCGATGCCGCTGTCATGGCCTGCTAGCATGTTCGATGAAACCATCATGGTGATACCCTGACCGGTGCCACCTTCATGGTGTTGCAGTGACCGGTGACACCATCATGGTGTCCCCGTCATGGTACCACCACAACACTACCATCATGATCAGTACCACCACAATGCTGCCACTGTGAATAGTGCCACTATCATCCTGCCACTGTGACCGGTGCCACTATGATTTGTGACACCATTTTGGTAGGACAGAGTTTTTGGAAAACAACTTAATGATTCACACCCCAAAAAATCAAGAATTTTCTAAAGAAATAGTCCAGGAGGGTCTTGGCCATTACACAACAAAATTACGACATTCATATACCTCAAAAGAGGTATGTTAAGGAGTTTCCTGAAAAAATCAAGATGGAAAAGTGAAATGCTATAAACACACCAATATAAATTATCTTAAAACTAAAATATAGATAAAAAAGGAATAATTTTTGACTTGACTCTGTTCAAGGGTCTAATTGTAAGCATGAGGTATCTCATAATCACAAGGCCTAATATTTTCTATAGTGTTGGGATTCTAATAAGGTACATGGAATCTATGAAAGAGTCACACTGGCTAGAGGAAAAATGTATCCTCATGTACGTTAATGGAACGATGTATTTTTGTTGCTTTTATCCATACAATGAAGAAGAAAAGACATATGGTTACTCAGATAGTGATTGGGTAGGTGAGCAAGATGAAAGGAAAAGAACTACTATGTATGTATTTTTTATAGGATAGACTTATTTCCCATGGAATTTAAGGAAGCAGAGTGTGGTCACATTATCCACTTACGAAGAAAAGTACGTGGAATAATCATCCTTCGTTTGTGAAGGAATATAGATGAGAATTTTTTAAGGAAATGAATCATCCACAGGATGGATCCACAGTCATATATGTGGAAAACAAATCAACAATTGAACTTTTCAAAACTCCGGTGCATCATGGGGGAAGAAAAAATTTTGGTATTCGATTCCATTTTTGAGAGATAATGTGAAATAAAAAATGATAAAATTGAAATATTGTCATACTACCGAGGATGTGACAAATATTTTCACAAAGGCACTACTGACAGATGCATTAAAAAATCAAAACAATTCTCAGAATAAAGCCTTCTTTGGTTTGAAGGTGAGTGTCCAAAATAAAAACTATTAAAGGAATATGCTTTTTCTTAAGTATTCTGTGACTTCCCAATGCATCGTGTGTTTCAATGAGCTTCTTTCCCATGTGACTCTTCATTTCCCCTTGCATGTGTTTCATTACAATGCAAGCATTTATATTGCTTTTTCCCTTTAATTAAATCTATGTAGTTGTCCATTTTGTTGAAGTTTCATAACCTATAAATATAGGAATAAGTAATCTGTGAATGATAATGATATATGAAATTTTAAAAGATACTTGTGTGTTGTTTCCCCCTTTTTCTCTCCCCTTATATTTTTATTTTTCAGCTTTTATAGCCAACAGTTTTTTCCCTAGACGATGACACATATGTTCTTAAATGGTGACAATGATGTCAACTTCACCTTAGATCTATGTTTTGAACCTCTAATGGAGAAGGGAAGTGTATCCTCCAACATGAGATCATATTCAAATTTAGATTCTAATTATCAATAGGGAAGTTAGAATTGGGGTCGTATGGATCTCAGTTGAAGTGGCGGTGGAGGTCAAAGCATCTAATTCTAGGTCGGACACAATCATACTCAAGAACCCCCATATTCAAAATCCCTTTTGGGCCACCCAATATCATCCCCCAAATATTGGTTAACTCAATAGTTTGGAAGTAGTTTTAGATCATAGTTTTCACGCTTGGGATACTCCTATTTATAGATATTCTTGTGGGAATTGGGTGTTTGGTTTATTATTTGAGAATATGACAAATTATCTTATATGATGAAAACCTTCTTATGTTTTCCCCCTTTGAAATGTCTTACTGGTCACTAATAATATTACAAGACTTTTCTTGATAATTATTTTATGCAAATCCAATAAATATCTTACTCTCTATTGTGAAAATAATAATTTAACTTACACCACATGCCCCAGAAATCCTCTTAAGCCAATATGTATTCTCTTACATATCAATAAAAGTACTACACAATAGAAAAATACATTAATAAAATCAAACCGAGAGATAAATGTATACCCATTAAAAAAAATAAGTTACTCAAGATTAAATTTAATTATTTTTTAAATTAAATATTAAGAAAAATAAAAAATTAGGAGAAGATAAATAATAAAAAATAAAGCAATTATTATATTAAAGAAAAAATATATTTCAAAATATTGAAAAGAATAATTAACTGATCAATCAATTAATTAATTAAGGAAACTATAATATTAATTAAAAATGGTTAAATTATAATTACAAGAAACCAATTATGAAATTATTTAAATAATATATTAAATACATAACTACAATTAATTAATTAAATTTTAAAAATAATGGAAAAGATAAAATCAATTAGAAGAACAAAAATTAACTAACATTATGATAATATTTTAAAATGAACTTAAAAATAAAATAATAAATTCAGAGATAATAAAATATAAAAAAAAATAAGAAACCTAAAAGAATTAAATATATTTCTTCATAATTTTAAAATAAAATTATTATCAAAGTAAATTAATTAGTTAATACATTATAATAACAATAAAAATATAATCAATTTAAAGAAGTGATGTGGAAGAAATTTATCAATATACAACCACCAAAATAAAAATTGGACAATTAATTACTTTATTGATATTATTTTTCATTTTTATTATTACATTTACATCAATTATTAACATGTTAAAAGAATTAATCAATAATTTAAGTTTACATCAGAAGTTTTGCTAATATTCGATACATGAGTCTAAAATTACTTTAGTATGATCTCTACAGTCCAAGTGGTGATTAGTATATCATCTTCAGAAAAATAATAATATATTAACCAACATTTGTATACATCAATTATATGTTTAAATTGATCCGTTAAATATGTATATGAAAAATGAATTACATTACTATCATGGAGACGGTAAGTTATATACATGCATGAGTAATGTTTCCATTTTTCAATGATCACTATTGAATGAAGGTAATTATCATTTTATGTTTAAATAATAATCATAATATCATTAATATAGTATTAATAATTTAAATATACTTATATATATCATTTATGAGAAGTGGTGATGAAAAACGAATCACATCGCTTTGTGGTGGTGATAATTCAAATGTACAAATGAATGACATTATCATTTTTCTGTGCAAGGAAACATAATAATGTAAATTATATATTATCTTTTAATAATGATTAATTTTTCATTAATATTATAAATAAAATTTAATCCCATCATTATACCCAATCATGAGATATGGTGATGGAAAATTAATTACATCGGATTGTGAGGTTGTTGTCCAACATACACACATATGGTGAATTATTTTTCTGTTTGATGGAAAAAGAGTTGGATATGGGTCGTAACATAGAAATAATAATGTCTAAGTATATAAAGGATATTTTATTTATTATTTTACCATGGTTGAATAAGATTTTATGGTAGTGTAATAGTATATAAAACAAAAACACTTAATTAAAAATGATACCTCTTATTTAGAAATTCTTCATTATGTAACAACTAAAAACCATCGAGGATGGTGTAATACATAAAATAAGAGCTATATAATGTGTATAGGGATGAAATGAAGGTATTTTTTTGAAGATATTGTACCAAAATATATGGTTTTAAATGTGAAGAAATAGTAATAAAAGGTTCCCTTTTATAAGAGAGGAGAGGGGCAGTCTAGGAACTTCTCAAAATAATAAATTAATATAAATTACATTTCTATTAAAAATGTCTCCAAAATTATTTATTTATAATATATGATTATTTTTTGTTATAATTAATTCATTAAATAAAAATTATACGTGTTTTGAATATTTTTTAGTCCTTATCATTTGGTTTAACACTTATTTAACCTCTTTAATTTTTAACATGACAACATGTGTTTTTACTCTTTAAAGGTTAATATAGTTACAATAAAATAAAAAACGACCCATAAATGGATCATGGATTAAATTTTAAAACTTAGAATAATAATTTTTGTTAATCTAATATTTTTTATATAATTTAATAATATATTATTTATTTTAAAATATTATTAATTTCAATTTTGACACAAGTCATTACTTTAACATTTAAGAAAAATAAATACAATGAAATAAATTAAAAAAACTTATAAAAAGACACTAAAATTTAATAATAATCTATAAAATTGATATATGAAATTAATTATCCCATGTAATATTTGCTTTATTATTTTTAATATCATTTATTTGATATTTCTATTAATTAAACAATTATTGCTTCATCACTATTCAAGCTTTTAGGGTGTATATTTCCTCCCTAAAAAGTTTAAATAATTTATCATGATGAAGATAAATACATTATATTTAAAAAATTCTATTTATGGTCAAAGATATATTCTCTATGACCACATATTATAAATTTTATTCTTATTGAAAACATTTGTGTGACAAGTTTGGAGTTTCTTAAAATAAAATACTATAAGGAGCTTAAATTCATCCAAGTTTCTCCAAGAGGTAATACATTAGACAAATGGATGGGGTTGGTCATAATATTACCATCAAAGAAAAATTGGTTCAAGTGTTAAGGTGATTTTTTAATATTTATAATATTATTTTTATACTTAATTACTCGATTTACCTTTATCCATGGTAAAAAATTACTATGTTTACTATTCATATTGTCGAAAAATAAAAGGGAACTATTTAATAAATTTTTATCTTATGATTCCCAAGATGGAATAAAATTTTCGAAATAAAAATTTTAAAAGTGGCTAAAATTAATTCTAAGTTAATCCCATATACGGGGTGAGAAAGCGAGTTTTTAAAATAAATATTCTTAAAAGATTGAAAAGTTTTTATAGAAACATTTAAGATAAAAATTATTCAAATTACCTAAATATGATTAATATATGTATAATTGATCCAATTTTTCTTTAAAACCAAATTAAAAAATAATTTAACATTATAAATTATTTAGATGAAATGTCAATTTTCAATTAAAATACAACACTATTCACTATTCCTAAAAAAATTAATCTTAACAGAAGAATAAAAAAAATCAACCCAATTAAATTTTTTATATTCCATTTTCAAAGTATAAGTTTATTTTTTCAAATAAAATTTATAAAAGTTTCAAAATTTATTCTTAAAAAAGTCTTCTGTTTAAAGGTGGAGAACTGAATTTTTAGAAAAATACACCTTTTATGCATAAAATTGGATTTTTTCTTATATTATGAATTCAAAATATATTGAATTAATGTCAATATTTTTACTAAGAATTCATTAACATTATATAAATAGTCATATTAATGACTTCCAATATAATTCCTAGGAGATAACTACCATATTAAATAATAATATTTATTTATTTGTTTATGCTTCATGTGGCATATTTTGTACACTATCTAACATAGTGTTTCCTTTTTAAAAACTTGTGATATTATATTATAAACAAATTATTAAATTTAATCCCCACAATTTAATCTTGGGATTGAAAACTAGGGGTTTGACTCTTCTAAAATACCTTTGTTAAAATCCCATAGCAAAAAAAGGGTTAATAAATCTTTAGTTTGAAAAGAGAGAAAAGACAATAAGAATGTCCACTATGATAGCATGTACTAGGATTACATGTTGGAAAACATGGAAATTAAATAGAAAACTAAATATCATGGTATTATTAATAGTTTAAGTGAACATGGACATTATAATGTTAACCATCACAAAACCATAAATCTGTGATGGGTTAAAAGGTCCTTGATTTCTTATTAATAAAAGTAATCATATACCACTTTTTGTTTCAATATAATTTTCCTAGAGTTGAGAAATTCATTTTATAAATAGAATAATAACATAAGGAAACATACTTTCTTGAAAATTGGAGTTTCATCCTTTAAACAATTTCAACCTCAAACTCATATTTTTCTCCAAACGGTTAGTATTCAAGAAGATTTTTTTCACCTAAAGAACTGTATTTGAATTCTAGAGAATCATATAATCTAAATAATATTAACTATATATTTCTCATATAATAAAACATTAACCAATTTTTTTTATAAGATATTATAATTTCCAAAAATAATAAAACATTATATAAAAAAAACTATTTCAATTTCTAAAATTCAATAGTAACTCCAATAGTTCAACATATATTATTCAAAAAATAACATCCCTTTATTAAAAATATTATATAATAACATTGAAACCCAAAAAACACATGTATTTGATCAAATATAATTCAAAAAAACATCAATCACTCTTAATGTATCATACAAAAAAATTTAATTTCCTAAATTAGATAATCTCCAAGATATGCTAACCATTTACATAAATAACCCAAATCACCATTAGTCCACAATAAAATCATATATTCTTCAAAAATATAATTCAACTATTATTACTAAAATGAAATACAATAGTATTATATTTACCATAGTCATGTAGGGTTCCCAAATTATTAATCCTCTTCTAAAATAACTTTGATCACAAAATCAATTTATGATAAAACAAATGTTTCCAAATTGTAACAACCCATGACTACCTAAAAATAAAAGATCATATAAGCTATAAAGGAATCCATACAATTATAATTATTTCTACAAAAAGAAAAGATAATTCTTCCTCAAATTAAATTTTCATAGGAAAAAATTATGGGTTACAAATTACATAGAATCAAAAATTCCATTCAAAGTACTCCCATCATCAAAAGAGTATTAATACTTTTAAACATTTAATTATCGTTAAATATACCATAACTCTTTTATCCTATATATGTATACTTTTTAATATTTCATAGTTCTTAATATTACCTTAACTATACTTTTCCATCTTATTAATTAATAATTCAATCCTACAAAATAAAACATTAATCATTTCATAAGATTAAATAATGTCAAAAGATGAGAAAATAAATAGTCCAAACTTTCATATTTCATTTGCAGTTTCCCCATCCTAAATTGTAATGGAATTGGGTATTTCAAAATATTTAACTCTACTATCATAATGATCCCATAAATGATACTTCTTCCTAAGACATTGATTTTATCAATGGCCATATTCCCTAAATTTAAAAAATTAAATTGATAACTAAGGAATAAATTCTTTCCCTTTCATGGAGTAAAATGAAAAATTCATTTTTATTTTGTACATTATTACTTTATAATCTCCTTAACCACATTTAAAACATCTTCTTGTCCCATTAATACATTTTATTAGGTGTATCTTTCCATGTTATTGACACATATGTCATTGAATATATTTGTCTTTATAATCACTTTTAACTGAACATTCATGGGGGTTCATTTATCTCATATATGACCAATTAGAAAAATAAAAAAATGATAAGATCTTTAATCATTACTCCTGATGGTTGGTTTAGAATAACCATAACATTTCTCATTACAACCCCCATTTCATTCTTCTTTTCATTCAAACAACCATATCATTTTACTTCAGATCCATCATTACATTGGAGCATACTGGATCCATCAATTTTCTAAAACCAAAAAATTGTTAGTGTGAGAATATCAATAAAATCAATATATACAATCTTATAATGAGGATAAACACTAAGATATCATTATTCATGTTATCTCAAACTCATTAAAGTTATCCAAAATAAATATGACTCTCCCTTCCATGAAAACTATTGTGGTTATATAAGGCTTATAACATATGATTAAATAAAATCCTAACTTCTATAGTTATCTAAACTGACCTTTGATAATAACTCTAAGACCCCAGCCATAAACATTATATACTCCTGAGTTTTAATCAAGAATTTACCTTCTTTCAAATTTAGGATCTTCTCAGGTTTAATGTTTAAGAGTATTAAAACATAACATATACATAAAAAAATCATAAAATACTATGAAGGAACTTCTTATTAGATTTTTTTTCTATAATATAATAATTATAAAATAAATCATTATTTATTTCATGGAAAATCTTATCAACATTCAACTTGAAATTTTTACATTCCCTTACCCATTCTTAAATCATGTGTTTTTTTAAAACATGGGATAAGAAAAAAAATTGCATTAAGGGGTATACAAAGACAGTAAATTTTTAGTCCCATGAAAACATAAAAACCCATGAAAACTTTATAAAAAAGTAACAATTTTCACCCTTAAGAATAATTAAATACTTTGAAAATAGGATCACTTCTTACATTTTTTGTAACTACAAGATTACGAAAAAACACATTGCAAGAATAGATAATGAATAATGGTATATTGGAAAATAATTGTACTCATATTGAATAAACATTTTGTTTAATTCCATACATTTCAATCTTTTATATGGAATAAATATATGGTCGAATTTCATACCCAATGTATTGGGGGGCTATCATGGACCCACCCATTATTAGTTTATCACAAAACAAACAATCATTGGTTTATCACATAACCACCCATAAAATTTTCATGTACACTTATACAATTATACCACAAAAAAGATTTCAATTTTCAACATGTCACTACTAAAATTTCATTTTTAATCATAAGAGAACATTTCAAGTTATTGAAATAATCAATCTATTTCGAAACCTAGTTTAATCATTAAAAAAGTTATTTTTAAATCAAAGTGTCCCACACCACTAAGAAAACATTGAATAGAAAGACCCATTAAATTACATTATAATAAATAAATTAATGATATGATATGTAAAAGGGGATATTGATACACCTCATAAAAGATGGTAGGAGTATAACAACAAAATATTCCTTAATAAAAGGAGGTTTAGATGAAGTCCCTTATAAATATCATATCAATTATAAAAAAGAATCAATTATGTGTATTAGGTGTAAATCCACAAAACAACTTGTGAAAATACAATATAACATAATAAAAATACATTACAAAAATAATCATACCAAGACACGATAAATGAAGTATATTTTTAACTCAAAGAAAGGAAATTGAGTTAATATTTCAATTACCTTGAGTCCAACTCGACACATACAATCATTATAATCTGGAATAATAAAAATAGGTTAATAATTTAAATTATTGAGAAATTTTTTCAAGTTTTAATTCATTTTATATAAAGTATTATCATGTTATAACAATTACCTAATTAGTTATGTTCACATTGGTCATTTTAACGTTATTCAATACAAGAGTCCAAAATTACTTATGTATAATGTATATAGTAAAAGTGGTAATTACTCCATCATATATAGAAAAATAATCATGAAATAATTATATTTACTATACATCAATTATAATTTTAAGCCCATCAATTAAATATGTCTATGAAAAATGAACTATGTTAAAATCATGATGATGGTAAGCCATACATACACATGAATAAATTTTCCATTTTTCAATGATAATTATGAAAAGAAGGTAAGTATCATTTTATATTTCTAAAATGATAATAATATCATAAATATCATATTAATAATTTAAATATACTATATATATATATCATCCATGTGATGTGGTGATGAAAAATGAATCACATGGCTTCATGGAGGTGATAATTCCCAAGTACGCATGAACGACACTATGATTTTATTTTGAATATAATGGAAAGAACATAAATGACTTATTATCTTTTCATAATGAAAAATAATTAATTAATATCATATATAAAATTTAGTTCTATAATTATAAACAGTATTGAGAGACAGTGAGGGAAACCGAATTACATTGATTCACGAGGTAGTAGTCTACTATACTCACTAATGATGAATTATATTCCCATTTTATGGAAAAAGAGATGGATATGGGTCCTGAAACAAACATGATACCATCTAATTATATTAATTATACTGTATTTAGTATTTTATCATGTTATATTTAGATATTAAGGAAGTGTTTGAAGAAATAAAATGAAAAAACTTAATTAAAAATGATACATATTATTTAGAAATTAATTATTGTGTAACAACTTAAGACTACTAAAGAAGGGGTCATTACTAAAATAATAGAAATATAATATTTATAGGGATTTTAGGAATTTATTTAGGTAGATATCTACTTAAAAAATAGATTTCTAAGTGATAAGAAAAAGGAATAAAAGGTTCCCCTTTATAAGAGCGGAGAGGGGAACTCTAAAAACTTCTCAAAACAGTAAATTAATATAAATTAATTTGCTATTAAAAATGGATCCAAACTAATTAATGTTTAATATAAGATGGTTTTAGGGAATAAATTAATCCATCAAATGAAAACTATAAATTTTTTCTATTTTTTAATCTTTATTATTTGGTTTTAACCCTCAATAAACCTTTTTAATTATTACCATGACGAAATGTGTTTGTTCTCTTTAAAGGTTAATATAGATACTATAAAATTAAAAAAGTCCCATAAATGTATCAAGGTTGAAATTATAAATCTTATACAATTTATTTTGAAAAATATAATTTTTTTAGTAATTTTATTTCATTTAATAATATATTATTTATTTTAAAATGTCATTAATGTCAATTTTGACACAATTAATTAATCTGACTTTTTTAAAAAATAAATAAATAATAAATTAGTTAAAAAATTTATAATACATCTCTAACATGTCAAATTTATCTATAAAATTCACCTACTACTTTAATTATCTCAAATTATATTTATTTTATTATTTTTAATATCATTTTTTTGACATTTCCATTAATTAAACTATTACTGCATCATCATTATGGAAGCCTTTAAAGTAACACACTGAGATTTTATGAGATATATTCTTTTTAATTTTATTTATGTCTTTTGATTAGCTTGCACTATACACAACACCGTATTAGCTTGCAGTATACACAACACTATACTTGGATTGCGTTGCACAAAATTTTATGTTCTTTTGATAGAAATAATTTCACACAACAACGAGTATAGATTTTTTTCAATGTATAAATGAACTAATTTTGGATTTTGTTATATGGAACACTAAAATAATCTTCCACTACAAGCAACACAAACATGGCTTGCGTTACACACAAGAGAGACCTTCCTCGATAGCTTGCATGCTATGCAATACCAAGTTTCACTAAACAATGATATATTATTAAAATATTATATAAAATATACATTATGAATATTATTAACCATATTATGATTTTTATATAACATTATTATTAATCTTACACATGACATGAGAACAAAATCAATTTTTTTCAGATAAAAGAAGTATTTTTCCAAAAAATACAGTTTTACCGCCTGTTGATGGGGCACCCATTTTAAATCAAATTTTTTTTCACACTTTTATAAGTTATATAAGATAAAATAAAATTCTTATCTAGAAGGAGGACATAAAATTTTAATTTGGATAAATATTTTATATTTTTATAATATCTTTCATATTTTAATGAATAGTGATAATATGTTAAATTTTAATTGAAAACATGTTTTTCCATCGAAATAATTTATATGGTTAAAATTTATTATTAAATGCTTTAAAAGTTTAAATATAATATATTTTTTTAGTTTAATACTATGTAATTAACTTTAATTATTTTTAAATTTAATTCATATGTAAAAACATTTCAATCCTTTGCAATGTTTTAACCAAAAACCCATTTTTTTCGATGATAGGATTAAATTTAAATTAATTTCTAAAAATTATGTGTTTGAATTTGGAAAAATGGATTCCATATTGGGAATTATAAGGTTCAATTTTTTTAAATAGGTAATTTTTATTTTTTGACATTATGAATAGTAATATGAGTAATTATTTTATTTACCATGGTAAAATGGTAATTCTTGTAAATAATGGTAAACAATAATATTATAATAATATTACAGTTCACTAACACATTCCATATTCCAATTGGATTAATTATGTCCTACCATGGGAATCTTTGGGTAGATTTTGGGACCCCATGGATTCACATGGATGTGAAAATGACAATTTTTATGAATTATTTTAAAGTAAAGATAATTATAACCTAAACATATATCTTTTAATAAATTGATTTAAATAGAGTGTTATATAACTGAAGTCTATGCTTATAAATATTCATTATAAATACAAAAATATTTCCTACATCAAGGTATTTTATTTATAATTATTAGAGATTATATAAATCATTTTATTTTTGACACAATTATTTTGTAGTGGTTACTTCCTTAATGAAAGATTCAAATAAATGAATTTATAAATATTAAAACCATTATAATTTTGTTATTTTGATCTCATTAATGAATTTTATGGATTAAATTGAAATATTATCTTTTATTTAAGGTCTTATTGTCATAGGAATAATGTTTTTCTGAATTATTAAAATTTCATGTACGAATAGTGTCTAAAATTGACACAATTCATAACATAAAAAAGAAAATAGTTTATTAAATGATATTAAATTCCTAAATAACAAATATTTTGAAAAATATTTTATATATGTCCAAATATGTCATAAATAAATTTTTTGGGTCGTTTGACATGATATTGAAATTATATCCACCCACCATGTGTAAATAACAAGATATTACAATGTGAATAAAAAGGGTAAAATAAGGTTAAAACAAAAACATTAAGGATAAAAAAATATTGAAAAATTGTTAAAAAATTATTTGATGATTTTTATTATAACCAAAATAATATTATCTTATAATTAAATATGTTTTCACCATTTTAAATAGAAATTGAATTTATAAAAAATTAATATTTTTTAACTTTCTTAATGTGGCCCTCTCCTCTCTTATAAAAGGAAACCTACTCCCTCTCCTATTCACTCCATTTTAATCCTTCAATATCGTCCAAACCCTACGAATTTCTCTTCTCAACTTAACTAGTCACATTCAAGAGGTTCTGTTCTTCTCAAAAGACCAAATCTAGTTTTCTAAGAGGAAATCTAAAGGAGGAACGTCGAGGAAGATGTAATCTCTTCTACCGATTCTTTCAAATTTGTTTCTTCTTCTACATCCTCCTATTTAGTTTTTTAATTATAAAGTAATAACATCAATGTCACTCATATACTAATATGTTATTATAAATATGAAACAACTCTACTTCACCTTCTATCCATGCTATGAAAAACAAAATCACCACACATGCGTACGTATGAATTACCATCTCCACGCCGTGGTGTAATCTATTTTTTCACCACCACCATACATAGATGGTTATGATGGTGGAAATAATTACTATATGAGATAAATATTAAATTATTATAATTCTAAGATATTATACACCATCCAATTCAGTACCGTTCAACAACTATGGGAATCATAACGTCGCTTGTGAGTACAAACGGCTTATCATCTCTACGACGCGATGCGATTCATTCTCCATGTTAACCATTTAAGAATGACTATAAATTATTTATAATAAATAATCATGAAATATATTACACAATAATGCTACTGGATTTATGTATATATATTTGTCATTTACTTTTATGAAATTCAATAATGAAATGAAAACAATGTTCATGCGTACGTACAACCGACCATCTCAATGATCAGTGTATTCCATTTCATTTATATATCTATTATATATATATATATATATTTATATAATTAATATAATATATATATATATATATAAATCATATTTTCCATTTTGGATATAAGTAATTCATTATCTATGTAATAAAATGAATAATAAAAAGTCCAAACACTTACGATAAATGAAATAATTATTACCCAAAACGTTGCTTTAACATGGAATTGACGAATAAAGAGGTAATATAAAGTCATAACTGAATCATATATGACATTATAAATATTATTATGGTTCAGTTACAATTTAATAATAATTTTAAACCCACTATATAAGTTATTCATACACATATGAAAGAAATCAGACCTAAGGTAAGGGAAAATTTTGCAATCTCATTTTTATCCGAGATTGTTTATACGTAAGTATTTACTGGGGTTATATTTATAATCCATGTACATGCTTTATAAAAATGTTTTCATAAAATGGTAAGTATTCTTATATGTATATTTATTGTCATTTTTACCCATTTTTTACTTTTACTACATGGTATGGAAGGAATCTTTCTTTTGTTTACCATACGAGGTGCTTTTTGACTTTTCTAATAACAGTTCAAGGAGAATGCTCTCTTAACTTATACGACATGAACATATTTTTTAATATTCATAACTCCTTATTTATATGAATCTTCCTCTACATGTTTTCAAGATTATTTTCAGCTGAACTATTTTCTTTTGTAATTGATCGGAATTTTGAGAAATGAAACCGTTTTTGAAGGAGAACAGATATTTCCCATAGGAATTTAGTTCAAGTGTTTTATCAAAATTATTTCCCATATAAGATGTCATAGGGTTATGTTTATATCCCTAATATTAGTTTTATTTGATTATTTTTATGATGGAATTGTTTTCATGAAGTTCATTTATCTTATATGGATTATTTTATGATGGCATGATGTATAAGAATCCCATTTTATCTCATGGGTTATGCTGTGCTTAATGAATTATGTTTTTCTGGAACATATAATAATTATTTCTTTATGAAAAGGGTAGGACCTATATCTACCTCCAATTCATAGGGTAGTAATTTATATCTCATGAGATAGATATGGCTAGAACGAAAAGAAAATATGGTTCAGTAAAATATGGTTTGAATGACAAGTAAAACCAGTTTAGTAATGGACATCATCCACTATAATGGTCATGGAAGCAAAGCCTTGGATACTATAGAAATCATAACATGTGATTATTAGTTTTACACAATTACATGTTCTATGAGAATTATATTCTATCATGGTTAATGTTCCTTTATGACCCATTCCTTACCTACTACCAAGATTTATGTAATTTCTCAATATTTTGATATTTAAAATTTATGTTCATGTTTTAACGTTTAAAAGTTTATGGTTTGTTTTATGTTCTCCATGTTTACCCTTACTGAGAATTTGATCTCACTATTTCTATGTTTTCTTTTCCCTAGGATATAAAGAATATTTTTAGGTAGGAAAACAAAAGGGGAATATCTTTTTGGGAGATGTTGAAGATATTTCAACATGATTACAAAATTTTGTTCGGATTTTACAAATAAACTAAACTAATATGGTCTTTGGGAATTTTTGTGTGTCATGTATTAATTATTATAGAAAAGAAATTTAATGTTCACATATGTCAATCTTGGGTCTCTATATTTGGTATCAGAGCAATGGTTTAATCAACCTTTGGGAACTAAGATGTTAAACCTTTCGTGAGATTCCTAGAGATATTTAAAAGGTATGTCTAGGGATGTAACAATGGTTAAGTCTAACTATATGGTAGATTCCTAGAATTATGGTAGGAGTCATGAATAACATAGGATTGAACCTACGATGTTAGATATTTAAATTACTCCCCCTTGATTATGTTGTTTTTATAATATGATTTTTTACTCTCACAATATTCATTTTTGGTTTTCGAAAATGGCTGGAAACAGGAGGATTCATGTCAATGGAGAATATGATGGAAAATGGAATGATATTATCCATGAGTAACCAAATGAAATGGGAGTTGTAAGGAGAAACATCATTATTATTCCTAATTAGCAATCTCATAATATGATCATTAATCTATACTCTGGTGAATTTCTTGAATCAACTAATAAGAGAAAGATTAAGTTTCATGATGATCATATAGGAAGGAAAGTTCAATTTTCCTCATGTAAATTATGTAGCAAGAGACATCAAGGAGAATTATTCAATGGAACATGAAGATGCTTTGGGTAAGGAAAAAAAGGACACAAAGTCAGTAATTGTAAAGGAAAAGGATACATTAACACAATGGAAAAGAATAATGGTATTACTAAGATATCAACAATGGTTAAATGATTTAAATGTGGACTGTAGAGGCATTATGAAAAATGATGCCCTAAGGTAAAATATCATGAAGATAATCAGTGTGGTTATATGGGTAGTATTTAAGTTTATGATGATTAAGAGAAAACAAATGATATATGATATGAAATAAGTGTTGAGGAATAAAATGAGGAAGCTTGGTCAATGGTTTATAATGGTAGTGGAATGGTTGCAAGTTTATCAAGAGTAATGTTGTATAAGTAATTTAATAGTACTGTGAAATAAATAAACATCTAAGGATTGTTACACTATTATTTTTCTATAAGTATTTGAAAGTATATGTTGATTGGTACCGATAAACATTAATGTTTTTTTAGATATTTTTGGAAATCACATTATATTAACATAATGACGGGAAAATGAGATAATGAGATGTTTGATAGTATTAATGATATCAGGACTAGTATAAGGACAAAGTGATATCACGATTTGAGTATACATAATTTTTGGTATTTTGGTATGTGGAAAAAGTTAACTTTTTATAGAATTCATTTTTTCACTAAGGTTCTATGGTAATTCTTGTTTCAAGAGAATACATGATTAATGTATTCACTTGTTTGGAATGTAACCAACCTGATATATCATGTGATATATGGTGGATAAATGATGGCATTCATGTTCTTGTTATATGAAATTCATGGTAATTTTTTTCTTTGTATTATGAGATTAGACACTAGTATTTTGGATAAGCCTAAAGGTTGAAATGGATTAAGTTAGACATCAGATAGTATTTTTTAAGGATAGAAAATTTTTTATTTTCTTTCTGGATTTTTATAATAGTATAGTTTTAGAAAAAGGACTACCCTCAAAAAGGGATACAAACCATTGCATCAGATAAGGCTACAGGTATCAAACCCACAAACAAAGTTAAAAAGGCCTTTATCACTTACCAATGGCCTATAAAAAGTCCCTGGTTAGTATAAATTAGTTTTTTATTACTTAAGAGGTATGATATATGAAGTATAAGTCTATTTTTGGAACCATATACGATTAATCTCACCATAGAATGACTTATGTATATTTAATAACTTGTGCTAAACTTTTTGTGATAGATACTGATGGAATGACCTAGCATTCTATCACATGATCCGATAACTCTTCAAGAATAAAAAATTAGACTTCATTTCTTTAAATAAGAGATGTAGTAGAATTTTTTTGGGAACAATCAACGATGAGATTGTATTGGAATCAAGTAAGTATTTCATCTCAGGACAAAATACATTAAATTTTGGAAAAGTATTTTGAAACAAGAAATGTTATACTCGTACCTTCTTATCTAATGAATCTGATGGTCCCTTAAATCCTCACAGATTAATGGCTTTCTGGTAGTTAACATTCTCCAAACCTTGTTCACTATATCACTATCCAGCCGAACATGACGGTTATATTTATCTTCCATATCTATGATTTTACTTCCCACCTATGTTCTTCTATGTGGAAACCTAAGGATTAGTTAATTTGGGTAATCGTTAAGTTTTTAACTTTCCTTTTTAAAATTATGTTTTAGTATCATTTTTTACGATGTGGGTTCCCATAAAATAAACATTCAAGTAGTAAAGCATTTATAACCCTGATGAATTTTGAGCAAGAAGTTCAATTTAAGGGGGGTAGGATGTAACTCCCCAAGATTTTATGAGATATATTCTTTTTAATTTCATTGATTCCTAGTGATTAGCTTTCACTATACACCACACCGTATTAGCCTCCAGTATACACAACAATTTACGTGGCTTGTGTTACACACACTTTCATTTTATTTTGATAGAATTAATTTCACACAATAATGAGAATAGATTTTGGTCAATGTATAAATTAAATATGTTTGGATGATTTTATACGCAACACCAAAGGATTTTTTCACTACACACAACACTAACATGGCTTGCGTTACATGCAAGAGCGACCTTGCTCAATAGCTTGCGTGGTACGCAATAGTGAGTTTCACTAAAAAATTCTATATTATTAAAATAATATATAAACTATCGATTATGAATAGTATGAGCCACATTTTGAAGTTTATTTAGAATTATCATTCATCTTACACCTGATATGAGAAAAAAATCAATTTTTTCAGAAAAAAGAAGTATTTTTCAAAAAAATACCGTTTTACCACCTTTGGATGGGGCACCCATTTTATGTATTGTCCTTCACACTATTATAATTTATATATGAAAAAATAGACTTCTTATTTGGAAAAGGGATATAAAATTTTACTTTGGATAAATTTTTTATAGTTTTCTGATAACATTCATATTTTGATAAAGAATGAGAATACGCTAAATTTTAATTGGAAATAAATTTTTACATCGAAAAAATTTATATGGATAAAATATATTATTTAATGTTTTTAATGTTTAAATATAATATATTATTATAGTTTAATAGAGTGTAAATCATTGTAATTAATTTTACATTGATTTCATATGTAAAAACATTTCCATCCTTTGTAATGTTCTAAACAAAAAGCCATTTTTTCGACAACAGGATTAATTTTAAATTAATTACTACAACTTCTATGTTTTGAATTTGGAAAAATAGATTCAATATTTTTTATAATAAGGTTCAAATTGTGTAAATATGTACTTTTTATTTTTGGACATTATGAATATTAACTTTAGTAATTATTTTATTTTCTATGGTTAAGGGGAAAATCAGGTAAATAAGGATAAAAAATAATATTATAATAATATTAAACTTCCCTAACACATGACCTAATCCTATTGGATGATATATTTCCGACCATGAGATTAATTGGGTCGATTTGGGGACCCCATGGATTCATGTGGATGTGAAAATGAAAATTTATAAGAATTAATTTAGAGTAACGATAATTATAACCTAAACATATATCTTTTACTAAATTGATTATAATATAGTATTATATAAATGATATATAAGATTATAAATATTAATTAGAAATCCAAAATTATTTTCTACATCATGGTATTTTATTTATAATTTTTAGAGATTATATAAATTGTTTTATTTATCACACAAATATGATGTAGAGATTACCTCATTAATGAATGATTCAAATAAATTAATTTATAAATAGTAAAAAAAAATATAATTTGGTTATTTTTATGTCATAGAATAATTTTATGAATGAAATTGAAATAATTCATTTTATTTAATGAGTTATTGTCGAAGTTATAATGTTTTTATGAATTTTTTAAAAGTCATGTACGGATAGTGTCCAAAATTGACATAATTCATAACGTAAAACATAAAATAGTTTATTAAATTATATTAAATTAATAAAAATAAAATATTCAGAAAAAGGATTAATATAGATCCAAATATGTCATAAATAACTTTTTTTGGGTCGTTTTACATAATATGGTAATTACATTGACCTAAAATGTGTAAATAACATGATATCACTATAAGATTAAAAAGGGTAAAATAAGGGTAAAACCAAAAAGGTAAAGATAAAAAAATTTAAAACTTGTATAAAAATTATTATATGATGGGTATTAGAACAAGAATAATATTATATTATAATTAAATTAGTTTTGGACCATTTTAAAGAGAAATTGAATTTATAATATATTAATATTTTTGAACATTCCTAATGTGCCCCTCTCCTCTCTTATAAAAGAGAACCTTCTACCTCTCATCTTCACTCAATTTTAATACTTCAATATCATCCAAAACCTTCTAATTTATCTTTTAAACATCCTTAGTTACATTCTAGGGGTTATGGTCTTCTCAAAATAACAACTCTAGTGCCGTAAGAGGAAATCTAAAGGAGGCACATCGAGGAAGAGGTAATCTCTTCTACCGATTTGTTCAAATTTATTTATTCTTCTACTTCCACTTATTTACCCGTTTCATTATAAAGTAATAAAATCAGTATCAATAATATTAATATATGTTATTATAAATATGAAACCACACTATTACACCTTCTATCCATCCTATGAAAAATGAAATCACCACGCGTGCATAAGTAAGAATTACTATCTCCACGCCGCGGTGTAATCAGTTTTTCTTCACCACCACCCTACTTGGATAGCTATGATGGTGGAAATAACAACTATATATGATTATTATAATGTGATTTTAATTATGATAAATTATACACCATCCACTACAATACCATTCAACAACTATGGGAATGATATCGTCACTCGTGCGTATGTACGGCTTAACGTCTCCACGACGCGATGAGATTCACTCTCCATGTTAATCATTCAAGAATGATTATAAAGTATATTTAAGAAATAATCATGAAATATATGAAATAATAATTCTACTGGATTTATATATATTTATATATGTCATTTACATACTTTCATCCAATTCAACAATGAAACGAAAACAACGTTCATGCGTACATAGGGCCTACTGTATCCATGAATGGTGTATTCCATTACATTATATATCTATTATATATATATATATACACTGAATATATAATAAATATATAAATTATGTTTTAAATTCTATAAGTAAGTAAATCATGATCTAAGTATTCAAAAAAATAATAACATATTCAAACACGTACGATAAATGAACCGATTATACCCCAAAATGTTGCTTTAATATGGAATTGACAAATGACCGTGTAATATGAAGTATTAAGTGTATCATATATGATATAATAAATGTTATTATGGATATGTTACATGTTAATAACATGTTTGAACCCAATATATAGTATTTTCATACACATATAGATGAAATAAGACCTAAGGTAAGGGATAATTTTTCAATCTTATTTTTTTTCTGAGATTTTTTATACGTAAGTATTTACTGAGGTTATATTTATCATCCATGTCAATGTTTTATAAAAAATATTTCATAAAATGTTTACTATTCTTCTATGTATATTTAAATTCATTTTTAACCATTTTTTACATTTACTACATGGAATAGAAGGAATAATTGTTTTTTACCATACAATGTACTTTTTACTTTTCAATAAAAGTACAAGGAGAATATTTATCTTAACTTATACAACATGAAATGATTTTTACATATTCATAACACCCGATTTCAATGAATCTTCCTCTACAAGTTTTCAAGAGTATTTTCAACTAAATTCTATTCTATTAAAATTGATTGGAAATTTGAGAAATGAAATTGTTTTTGAAGAAGAAAGGAAATTTTCCTTTGGAATTAAGTTCATGTGTTTTAATGAAATTATTTTCCATCTAAGATGTCATAGTGTTATGTTTATATCACTATTATTACTTTTATTTGATTATTTTTATGATGGAATTATTTTTATAAAGTCCATTTATCTTATATGGATTATGTTATGATGACATGATGTTTAAGAATCTCATTTTATTTCATGGGTTAGGTTATGATGAATGATTTTTGTTTGTTTGGAAGATATAAGAATGATTTAATTATAATATGGGTGAGACCTATATCTACCTCCAACGCATTGGGTAAATATGTATATCTCATGAGATAGATATGGCTGGAACAGAAAGTAAATCTATTTAGTAATACCGGGCTGGAATGGCAAGTAAACCCAGTTCAGTTTTGGACATCATGTACTATGATGGTCTTGGAAGCAATGAATTGGATAATATAGAAATCATAATATGTAATTATTAGTTTTCCATAATTACATTCTCTATGTGAATTCTATTCTATCATGGTTAATGTTACTTTATAATTCATTCATTACGTACTGCCCAGATTTATGTCATTGCTCAAGATTTTGATGTTTAAAATTTATGTTCACATTTTTAGGTTAAAATGTTTATGGTTTGTTTTATGTTCTCTTTGTTTACCCTTACTGAGAATTTGAGCTCACCATTTATATGTTTTCTTTTCCCTAGGATATAAAAAAAAGTTTTTCGTATGAAAAAAAAGGGGAATATCTTTTTGGGATATGTTGAAGATCTTTCAACATGATTAGAAGATTTTTTTTCTAATTTTCCAAAGACACTAAATTAATAGGGTCTTTGGTAATTTGTTTTGGTCATGAATTTAGTATTCCACAAAAGAAATGTAATGTTTTTATGCTAATATTGGGTCTCTATAGTTGGTATCAAAGTGGAGGTTTAGTAAACCTTTGGAAACTAGGATGTGAAACCTTTAGTGAGATCCCTAGAGATATTTCTAAGGAATGTCTACGGAAATAAAAAAGGTTAAGTCTAACAATATGTTAGAGTCATAGAATTATGGTAAGATCCATGAATAATGTATGATTAAACCTAATATGTTATATATTAAAATTACTCCCCACTCATTATGTTGTTTTCCTAGTATGATTTTTAACTATCACAATATTATTTTTGGGTTTTTGAAAAGGGATGGAAACATGTGTATTCATGTTAATGGGGAATATGATGGACAATGGAATGATATTCTCCATGAGAAACCACATTAAATTGGAGTTGTAAGGGAAAAAATAATTATTATTCCTAATCATCAATCACATAATAGGATCAATAATCTCAACTCTGGTGAATTTTCTGAATCAACTAATAAGATAAAGATAAAGATTCATGATGATTATAGAGGAAATAGTGTTCAATTTTCCTCATGTAAATAATGTGGGAAGAGATATCAAAAAGAATTTTTCAAAGGAACTGTAATATGATTTGGGTGAGGAAACGAAGGACACAAATCCATAAATTGCAAATGAAAACTTTTCGTTAACACAATGGAGAAAGATAATGGTATTACTAAGACACCAACAATGGTTAAATGGTTTAAATGTGAAATGTATAGGCATTATGCAAATTAATTCTCTAATGGAAAATCCTATGAAGATAATTAGCATGGTAATTTGGGAAGAATTTATGTTTATGATTATGAAGAGACTACAAATGATATATGAGATGAAAGAAGTGTTGAGGAATAAAATGATGAAGCTCGGTCAATAGTTTATGAAGGTAGTGTAATGGTTTCAAGTTTATTAAGAGTAATGTTGTATAAGTAAATTAATAGTACTGTGGAATAAAGAATCATCTATGGATTATTACACTATTTTTTTTACTTAATTATTTGGAAGTATATGTTGAATGGTATTGGTAAACATGAAAGGTTATTCATATATTTTAAGAAATAACATGATATGTGCATAATAAAGGGATAAAAAGATAATGACATGTTTGATAGTTTTAATGATATCTTGACTGGTATAAGGACAAAGTGAAATCATGGCTTGAGTATATAGAATTTATGGTATTTTGGTATGTGGAAAGAGTTAAATTTTGATGGAATTAGTGTTTTAATTCATGTTTCAAGAGAATACATGATTAAGGTATTAAATTGTTTGGAATGTTACCAGTAAGATATATCTTGTGATATATGGGGGATAAACGATGGTATTCACATGCTTGTTATATGGCAATCATGGTAATTGTTTTTTTGTACTATGAGATTAGACAGTAGTATTTTGGATAATTCGAAAGGTTGGAGTGGATTAAGTTAGAAATCAAATAGTTTTTTATGGGTAGAACAATTTTTTTATTATTTAAAGATTGTTATAATAGTATAGTTTAAGAAAAAAGAAAACCTGCAAGATTGGGGACAACCCATCACGTCAGAAAAGGCTGCGGGAATCGAACCCATAACCAAAGTGAAAAAGGCCTTTATCCCTTACTGCTAGCCTATAATAAGTCCCTGGTTAGTATAAATTAGTTTTATATTATTTAATAGGTATCATATATGAAGTATAAGCCCATTTTTGGAACCATATATGTTTAATCTCACAATATAAGGACTTATGTATATTTGATAACCTGTGTTAACATTTTTTTGGTAGGGACAGATGGAATGACCTATCATTCTATCACATGATCTGATAACACTTAAAGAATATCAAATTCGACTTCATTTCTTTAAATATGAGATGAATTGGAAATTTTTTAGGGAACGATCAAAGATATGATTGTATTGAAATCGATTAAGTATTTCTTCCCATGAAAAAATTCATAAACTTTAGGAAAAGGCTATTGAAACAAAAAATGTTATCCTAGTACCTTATTATCTGATGAATTAGATGGTCCCTTAAATCATCACAGATTTATTACTTTCTAGTAGTTATCTTTCTCCAAACCTTATTCTCTCTATCACTATCCAACAAAACATGATGGTTAGATTTATATTCTATATCCATCATTTATCTTCCAACCTATGTTCTACTATATGGAAACCCAATGATGAATTTATTTGGGTAACTGTTAAGTTTGTAATTTTCCATTTTAAATGATGTTTTATAATCCCTTTTTATGATGTGGGTATCCATAAAATAAACTTTCAAGTAGCAATCCATTTATAACCCTGAGTATTTTTGAGGGAGAAATTCATTTTAAGGGGGTAGAATGTAACACCACAAGATTTTATGAGATATATTCTTTTTAATTTCATTGATGTATGGTGATTATCTTGCACTATTCACTACACCATATTAGCTTGCAATATATAAAACAATATACTTGGCTTGTGTTGCACACACTTTCATGTTCTTTTGATAGAATTCATTTCACAAAATAGTTAGTATAGATTTTTTTCAGTGTATAATTAAATAAGTATGGATTATTTTATATGAAACACCAATGGAAGCTTGCACAACATGAAACACCTACATGGCTTGCGTTACAAGTAAGAGCGACCTTCCTCGGTAGCTTGAGTGGTACGCAATACCGAGTTTCCCTAAACAATGATATATTATTAATATATTATTTAAACTAGATGTTATGAATATTATTAACCACATTTTGAATTTTATTTAAAATTATCATTCATCATACACATGATATGAGATCTAAATCAATTTTTTCAGATAAAGGAATTATTTTTCTAAAAAATACAATTTTACCACCTTTTGATGTGGAACCCATTTTAAATCTAGTTTTTGACACTTTTATAAGTTATATTTGACAAAATTAACTTCTACTTTATAATAGGGACCTAAAATTTTACTTTGTATAATGTTTTTATATTTTTTTGATAACTTTCGTTTTTTGATAAATAATGAAAATACAGTAAATTTTAATTGAAAATAACTTTTTCCATTGAAATAATTTATATGGATAAAATGTATTATTTAATGTTTTTAATGGTCAAATATAATATATTATAATATTTTCAGATAGTGAATTCATTTTCATTATTTTTACATTGAATTCATATGTAAAACATTTCAATCCATAATAATGTTTTAAACAAAAACCCGTTTTTTTCAACAATGGGATTAATTTTAAATTAATTACTGCAACTTCTGTGTTTTTAATTTTGAAAAATAGATTCAATATTTGGCATAATAATGTTTCTATTGTGTAAATAGGTAATTTTTTTGTACATTATGAATAATAACTTCAGTAATTATTTTATTTTCCATGGTTAAAGGGTAAATATATTAAATAAGGATAAAAAATAATGTTATAATAATATTAAACTACCCTAACACATGAACTAATCTTATCTGATGAGATATATCTGACCTTGGGAATAATTGGGTCTATTTTGGGAGCCCATGGATTCACTTGTATGTGAAAATGAAAATTTATAAGAGTTAATTTAAAGTAATGATAATTATAACCTAAACATATATCTTTTACTAAATTGATTTTAATAGTATGTTATATAAATGATTTATATTCTTAAAACTATTTCATATATCATGGTATTTTAGTTTGAATTATTAGAGATTATATAATTTTTTTATTTATGACACTAATATGATGTAGTGATTACCTCATTAATGAATGATTCTAATAAATGAATTTATAAATAGTAAAACAAATATAATTTGGTTATTTTGATTTTGTACACGAATTTTATAGAGTAAATTGAAATATTATCTTTTTTTAATGCCTTATTGTCGAAGTAATAATGTTTTTAAGATTTTTTAAAATGTCAAGAATGAATATTGTCCAAAATTGAAATAATTCATAACTTAAAACATAAAATAGTTTATTAAATGATATTAAATTCCTAAAAATATAATATCAGGAAAAGGGATTAATATTTGTCCAAATATGCCATAAATAACATTTTGTAACTCTTTTATGTTATATGGTAATTACATTTACCTAAAATGTGTAAATAACATGATATCACGGTAAGATTAAAAATGGTAAAATAAGGGTAAAACCAAAAAGATAATGATAAAAAATATTAAAAACTTCTCTAAAAATTATTCTATGATGGGTATTAGATAAAAAATCATATTATATTAGAATTAAATAAATTTAGGACCATTTTAAATCGAAATTGAATTTAAAATAAATTAATATTTTTGAACTTTCCTAATGTTGTTGTGTCTTATCTTATAAAAGCGCACCTCCTACTTCTCATATTCACTCCATTTAACAAATTCAATATCATCCAACCCCTTCTTATTTATCTTATAAACATCTCTATTTACATTATATAGGTCTTGGTCTTCTCAAAATACCAACTCTAGTTCCCTAAGAGGAAATCTAGAGGAGGCACGTCGAGGAAGATGTAATCTCTTCTACCGATTCTTTCAAATTTATTTTTTCTTCTAATTAAACTTCTTTAGTTTTTTAATTATAAAGTAATAAAATCATTATCACTTATATAATTATATGTTATTATAAACATTAAATAACCCTATTACACCTACTATCCATCATATGAAGAATGAAATCACCGCCCATGCGTACGTACGGATTACCGCCTCCACGCCGCAGTGTAATCAGTTTTTTTCACCACCACCTTACATGGATGGATATGATGGTGGAAATAATAACCACATATGATTATTATAACATTATTCTAATTATGATATATTATACACCATCCACTTCAATATCGTTCAACAACTATGTGAACAATATCATCACTCGCGCGTGTGTACGACTTACCGTCTCCACGACGCGATGAGATTCCTTCTCCTTGTTAACAATTAATGAAGGATTATAAAGTATATATAATAAATAATAATTAAATATATGACATAATAATACTAATGGATATATATATATATATAATTTACTTACTTTCATCCAGTTCAATATGAAAACGAAAACAGTGGTCATGCGTACGTAGGGCATACCATCTCCATGAATGTTTTATTCCATTTCATTTATATATCTATTATATATATATATATAATGAATATGTAAGATATATATAAATAATTTTTTAATTTCAAGAATTAAGTAAATCCCGATCTAAGTAGTCAAATGAAGAATAACATGTCCGAACACGTACGATAAATGAAACGATTGTTACCCAAAACGTTGCTTTAATAAAGAATTGACAAATGGACGAGTAATATGAAGTTGTAAGTGAATCATATATGATATAATAAATGTTATTATGGTTTAGTTACAAGTTAATAATATGTTTAAACCCACTATATAGGATTTTCAGACACATATGAAAGAAATCGGACCTAAGGTAAGGGATAATTTTTCAATCTCATTTTTTTCATAGATTGTTTATACGTAAGTATTTACTGGGGTTATATTTATCATCCATGTATATTTTTTATAAAAATGATTTCCTAAATTTTTTAATATTCTTATCTATATATTTACATTAATTTTTAACCATTTTTTACTTTTACCACATGGTATGGAAGGAATATTTCTTTTGTTTACCATATGATGTACTTTTTGGATTTTCTAGTAAAAGTAGAAGGAGAAAATTTATTTTAAATTATATAGTAAGAACCAATTTTTACATCTTCATAAAACCATATTTCAATGAATCTTACTCTACACGTTTTCTAGATTATTTTAAACTAAATTCTTTTCTTTTAAAATTGATCAGAATTTTGAGAAAAGAAAACGTTTTTGAAGAAGAAAGGATATTTTCCTTTGGAATTAAGTTCAAGTGTTTTATCAAAATTATTTTCCATCTTAGATGTCATAGTGTTATTTTTATATCCATATTATTACATTTATTTGATTATTTTTATGATGGAATTATATTTATGATTTCCATTTATCTTATATGGATTATGTTATGTTCCCATGATGTTTAAGAATCCAATTTTATTTCATGGGTTATGATATGATGAATGATTTATGTTTGTATGGAACATACAAGAATGATTTAATTATAAGATGGGTGGGACCTATATCTACCTTCAATGCACTGGGTAAAAATTTATGTCTCATGAGATAGATATGGTTGGAAAGGAAAGTAAATCTAGTGCAGTAATACAGGGCTAGAATGGAATGTAAACCCGGTTCAATAATGGACATCGTCTACTATGATGGTCTTAGAAGAAATGCCTTGGATACTTTGGAAATCATAATATGTTATTATTATTATTCCATAATTACATTTTCTATGCAAATTATATTCTATCATGGTTAATATTACTTTATAATCCAGGCCTTACGTACTGCCAATATTTATGTCATTGCTCAAAATTTTGATGTTTAAAATTTAAGTTCATGTGTTTACCTTAAAATGATTATGGTTTGTTTTATGTTCTCCATGTTTACCCTTACTGATAATTTGAGCTCACCATTTCTATGTTTTCTTTTCCAGAAGATATAAAGAAAGGTTTTTGGTAGGAAAACAAATGGGTAATATCTTTTTGAGCGATATTGAAGATATTTCAACTTGATTAGATGATTTTGTTCTGATTTTCCAAAGACACTAAACTAATATGTTCTTTAGGAATTTTTTGTGTCATGTATCAATTATTCTATAAATGAAATTTAATGTCCATGTATACGAATCTTGGGTCTCTATAGTTTGTATTAGAGGAAAGGTTTAGTAAAACTTTGGAAACTTGGATGTGAAACCTTTAGTGAGATCCCTAGAGATATTTCTATGGAATGTCTAGGGATGTAACAAAGGTTAAGTCTAAAAATATATTTGAGTCCTAGAATTATGATAGGAGTCATGAATAAGCTACGATTAAACCTAATATGTTAGAGATGGAAATTACTACCCCTTGAATATGTTGTTTTCTTAGTATTGTTTTTTTCCTCTCACAATATTTTTTTTGGGTTTTAGAAAATGGATGGAAATAGGAGGATTCATGTTAATAGTGAATATAATGTACAATGGAATGATATTATCGATGAGAAACCAAATTAAATGGGAGTTGTAAAGAGAAGAATCATTATTATTCCTAATCATCAATCTCATAATATGATCAATAATCTCAACTCTGGTGACTTTTCTGAATCAGCTAATAAGATAAAGATGAAGATTCATAATGATCATAGAGGAAATAATGTTCAATTTTACTCATGTAAATCATGTGGGAAAAGACATCATTGAGAATGTTTAAAAGGAACTGGAAGATTATTTGGGTGAGGAAAAGAAGGACACAAAGCCAGTAATTACAAAGGAAAATGTTATGTTAACACAATGGATAAGGATAATGGTATTAATAAGACATCAACAATGGTTAAATTTTATAAATGTGGAATATACAAGCATTATTCAAATTAATTCCCTAAGGTATAATTCCATGAAGAGAATCAGCTTGGTCATTTGGGTAGTATTTATGTTTAGGATGATGAAGAGACTAAAAATGATATATGATATGAATAAAGTGTTGAGGAATAAAATGATGAAGCTTAATAAATGGTTTATGTAGGTAGTGGAATGGTTGTAAGTTTATCAATAGTAATATTGTATTATTAATTTAATAGTACTGTGTAATAAAGAAAAATCAAAGGATTTTTACACTATTGTTTTTACTTAATTATTTGAATTTATATGTTTAATGGTACCACTAAACATGAATGGTTATTACGATATTTTTTAAAAGCACATGATATGCACATAATTAATGGATAATGAGATAATGAGATGTTTGATAGTATTAATGATATCATGACTGGTATAAGGACTAAGTGATATCGTGGTTGGAGTATATTTATTTTATGGTATTTTGGTATATGGAAAGAGTTAACTTTTGATGGAATTAGTGTTTTAATTCATGTTTCAAGAGAATACATGATTAAGGTATTAACTTGTTTGGAATGTGACCAATAAGATATATCTTGTGATATATGAGGGATAAATGACGGTATTCACATGATTGTTATATGACATTCATGGTAATTTTTTTCTTGGAACTATGAGATTAGAAAATAGGATTTTGTATAATCATAAAGGTTGGAATGGATTACGTTAGACATCAGATAGTATTTTTTAAGTCCAGAACATTTTTTATATTATTTCTAGATTGTTATAATAGTATAGTTTTAGAAAAAGGACAACATTATATATGGGTGACAACCCATCATGTCAGACAAGGCTACAAGAATCGAACCCACAACTGAAGTGAATAAGGCCTTTATCACATACAACTAGCCTATAGGAAGTCCTTGGTTAGTATAAATTAGTTTTATATTATTTAAGAGGTATGATATATGAAGTATTAGTCTATTTTTGGAACCAGATACGACTAATCTCACTATAGAAGGAATTATGTATATTTAATAACTTGTGTTAACATTTTTGTGAAAATATAGATAGAATGACATATCATTCTATCACATGATCTGCTAACAATTCAATAATAACAAATTCTACTTCATATCATTAAATAGGAGATAAAGTTGAAATGTTTCAGGGAACGATCAAAGATGATATTGTATTGAAATCAAGTAAGTATTTCTTCTCATGAAAAAAATTCATGAACTTTAGGAATAATATATTGAAACAAAAATATTTATCCTAGTATGTTCTTATCTGAGGAATCAGATGGTCCCTTAAATAATCACATATTTATGGATTTCTGGTAGTTATCTATCTCCAAACCTTGTTCCCACTATCACTATCCAGCAAAACATGATGGTTAGATTTATCTTCTATATCCATGATTTAACTTCCCACCTATGTTATCCTATATGGAAACCCAATGATGACTTTATTTGGGTAACCGTTAAGTTTGTAACATTCCATTTTAGATGATGATTTAGTATCCCTTTTTATGACGTGGGTTTCCGTAAAATAAACTTTCAAGTAGTAAACCATTTATAACCCCAAGGAATTTTGAGGGAGAAATTCATTTTAAGGGGGGTATAATGTAACACCCCAAGGTTTTATGAGATATATTCTTCTTAATTTCATTGATATATGGTGATTATCTTGTGCTTTACACCACACCATATTAGCTTGCAGTATACACAACAATATACTTGGCTTGTGTTGCACACACTTTCATGTTCTTTTGATAGAATTCATTTCCAAAAATACTGAGCATAAATTTTTTTTAATTCATAAATTAAAGAAGTTTGGTTTATTTTATGCGCAACACGAAATAAATCTTTCACTACACGTAACACTAACATGGATTGGGTTACACGCAATATCGACCTTCCTCGATAACTTGTGTGGTACGTAATACTGAGTTTCACTAAAAAATGATATATTATTAAAATATTATATAAACATGATATTAAAAATAGTATTAACCAAATTCTAAAGTTTATTAAACATTATAATTCACCTTACACATTATATGAAAACAAAATCAATTTTTTCAGAAAAAAAGAAGTATTTTTAAAAAAATACAGTTTTACCGCCTTTTGATGAGGCACCCATTTTAAATCTAGTTTTGAAACTTTTATAAGTTATATTTGAAAAAATAAACTTCTTATATGGAAGAGGGAAATAACGTTTTACTTTGGATAAATTTTTTAATTTTTTTTGATAACTTTCATATTTTTATAAATAGTGAAAATATGAAAAAATTTAACTGAATTTTTTTGATAGAAATAATTTATATGGATAAAATATTTTATTTAATGGTTTTAATGTTTAAATATAATATATTATTATAGTTTAAGATAGTGTAAGTCATTGTCATTAATTTTACATTTAATTCATATATAAAAACATTTCAATCCTTTGCAATGTTTTAAACAGAAACCCATTTTTTTGGACAACAGGATTAATTTTAAAATAATTTCTACAACTTCTCTATTTTGAATTTGTGAAAATAAATTCCGTATTTGGAATCATAGTTTTAAAAATGTGTAAATAAGTATTTTTTATTTTTGGACATTATGAATAGTAACTTTAGTAATTATTTTATTTTCCATGGTTAAAGGGAAAATCGAGTAAATAAGGATAAAATAATTATTATAATAATATTAAACTACCCTAAAACATTCACTAAACATATTGGATGATATATGTCCTACCATGGGAATAATTGGGTCTATTTTGGTACCCCATGTATTCAATTGGATGTGAAAATGACAATTTATATGAATTAATTTAATGTAAAGATAATTATAACCTAAACATATATCTTTTATTAAATTGATTTTAATAGAGTGTTATATAAATGAAATCTATGAATAAAAATATTCATTAGAAATATAAAGTTCTTTCCTACATCATGGTATTTTATTTATAATTTTTCAAGAGTATATAAACATTTTTATTTATAACACTAATATGGTGTAGTGATTACCTCATTAATGAATGATTCAAATAAATGAATTTATAAATAGTAAAACTAATATAATTTGGTAAATCTGATGTAATACACTAATTTTATGGATGAAATTGAAATATTATATTTTATTTAATTCCTTATTTTTTAAGTAATAACATTTTTATGAATTTTTAAGATATCCAGTATGAATATTGCCCAAAATTTACACAATTCATATCTTAATACATAAAATAGTTTATTGAATGTTATTAAATTCCTAAAAATATAATATCATGAAAAATGATTAATATAGGTCCAAATATGTCATATAAAACTTTTTGTGGGTCATTTTACATGACATGGTAATTACATTGACCTAAAATATGTAAATAACATGATATGACGTTAATATTAAAAAGTATAAAATAAGGGTAAAACCCGAAAGATAATGACAAAAAAATATTAAAAACTTGTCTAAATATTATTTAATGATGGTTATAAGAACCAAAATTATATTATATTATAATAAAATAATCGTAGGACCCTTTTAAATAAAAATATAATTTATAATAAATTAATATTTTTGAACATTCCTAATGTGCCCCTATCCTCTCTTATAAAAGGGTACCTCCTACTTCTCATCATCACTCCATTTTAAAACATAAATATCATCCAACCCTACCCATTTATCTTATAAGAATACCTATTTACATTCTATAGGTTCTGGTCTTCTCAAAAGACCAACTCTAGTTCCCTAAGAAGAAATCTAAAGGAGGCACATTGAGGAAGAGGTAATCTCCTCTAATGATTCTTTCAAATTTATTTGTTATTCTAATTCCACTACTTTAGTTTTTTCATTAAAAAATAATAAAATTTGTATCAATAATTTAATTATATGTTATTATAAATATTAAATTACCCTATTAAACCTACTATCCATCCTTTGAAAAATGAAATCACCACGCATGGGTACGTATGGATTACCATCTCCATGCCGCGGTGTAATCAGCTTTTTTTCAACACCACCTTACTTGGACGGCTTTGATGGTGGAAATAATAATATATTATTATTATTATAACATGATTATAATTTTGAGATATTATACACCATCCACTTCAATATCATTCAACAACTTTGGGAACGATATCGTCACGTTTGTACGGCTTACCATCTCCATGATGCGATGAGATTCATTCTCCATGTTAACCATTCAAAAATGATTATAAAGTATATATAATAAATAATCATGAAATATATGACATAATAATTATGATTTATTTATGTATATATATATGTAATTTACTTACTTTCTTCCAATTCTATAAGTAAATGAAAACAACATTCATGCGTACGTAGGGCCTACTGTCTCCATGAGCGGTGTAATCCATTTCATCTATCTATATAATATATATATATTTATTTATTTATATAAAAAATATATAAGATATATATAAATCATGTTTTAAATTCTGGAAGTAAGTAAATCATGATCTAAGTAATCAAATGAAGAATAACATGTCCAAACACGTATGATAAATGAAACAATTATTACCCAAAACGTTGCTTTAATATGGAATTGACAAATGAATAGGTAATATAAAGTTTTAAGAGTATCATATATGGTATAATAAATGTTATAATGGTTCTTTTACAAGTTATTAATATGTTTAAACCCACTATATAGGATTTTCATACATATATGGAAGAAATTAGACCTAAAGTAAGATATAATTTTTCAATCTCATTTTTTCCAAGATTGTTTATACATAAGTATTTACCAGGGTTATATTTATCATCTAGGTCTATGTTTTATTAAAATGTTTTCATAAAATGTTTAATATTATTCTATGTATGTTTAAATTCATTTTTATCCATTTTTTACATTTACTACATGGTAGGTAAGGAAAATTTCATTTGTTTACCATACGATGTACTTATTGAATTTTACAGTGAAAGTATGAGGATAATATTTATTTTAACTTATATGGAATGAATATATTATTACATCTTCAAAACACCATATTTCAATGAAGATTCATCTACATGTTTTCAAGAGTATTTTTAACTAAATTCTTTTCTTATAAAATTGATCCGAATTTTGAGAAAAGAAAACGTTTTTGAAGAAGAAAGGATATTTTCATCTGGAATTAAGTTCATGTGTTTTATCAAAATTATTTTCCATATAAGATATCCTAGGGTTATTTTTTATCCATGTTATTACATTTTTTTGATTATTTTTATGATGGAATTATTTTTATGAATTCCATTTATCTTATATGAATTATGTTATGATGGCATGATTGTTAAGAATCCCATTTTATTTCATGTGTTAAGCTATGATGAATGATTTATGTTTTTTTAGAAATTGTAAGAATTATTTCATTATAAGATGGGTGGGACCTATATCTACCTCCAATGCATTGGGTAATGATTTATATCTCATGAGATAAATATGGCTGGAATGGAAAGTAAATTTGGTTCAGTAATACAGGGCTGGAACGAAAAGTAAACCCGTTTTGGTAATGGACATCGTCTACTGTGATGGTATTTGAAGAAATTCCTTGGATACTATGGAAATCATAATATGGGATTATTAGTTTTCCACCATTACACATTCTATGTGAATTCTATTATATCATGGTTAATGTTCCTTCATGATCCATGCCTTACGTACTGCCAATATTTATATTATTGCTCAATATTTTGATGTTTAAAATTTATGTTCATATTTTTACGTTTAAATGTTTATGGTTTGTTTTATGTTCTCCATGATTACCCTTACCGATCATTTAATCTCACCATTTATTTTGATTCTTTTCCCGAGGATATAAAAAAATCTTTTGGAGAGTAAAACAAAAGGGGAATATCTTTTTGGGAGATGTTGAAGATATTTCAAGATGATTAGAAGATTTTGTTCTAATTTTCCAATGACACTAGACTAATATGGTCTTTGGGCATTTGTTTGTGTCATGTATTAAGTATTCTACATAATAAATGTAATTTCCATGTTTTTAAAGCTTGGTTCTATACATTTAATTGAATCTTTTCTACCCTAAAAAAATAATAATTATGAAGATAAATATTTTATATTTCGAAATAATATATATTGTTTAATATATATTTTGGATAAAAACATATTAAAAATGTTATACTTATTTAAAACATTAGTGTGACAAGTTTTAGTTTTCTTAAAATAAAATACTACGATGGGATTAAAGTCATTGATGTGGCTCTATGAAGTCATAAATTAGACCCATGGATGATTTTGGTCAAAAATACTCATAAAATAAAATTTGGACAATTTATATGGTAATTTTCCAAAATTTATAATATTATTTTTACCATTAATTTCACAATTTACCCATAACTTCTCTAAAAAAAATTACTAAGATAACAATTAATATTTCACAAAAATAAAAGGGATCTATTTAATAAACCTAGACCTTATAAATAAAAATATGGAATCCATTTTGAAAATTTCAAAAAATATAATTTGATGAAATTAAATTAAAGTTAATCTCATACAGGAGGTGAGAAAGCAGGTTTTTAAAATAAATATCTTCAAATTGTTGAAATTTATTTATATCCAAATATAATATAAAAATTATTAAAATTGAATAAATTGTAAAATAGATTTATAATTTATCTAATTTTAATTGTAAACCACATTAATATATAATTTTAAATTATGAATTATTTATATGAAATATCACCATTCAATTTAAATGCAGTATTTTTCACAATTTATCAAAGAATAAAAAATATCAGAAAAATAAAAAAGTAAAACCAACATATATTTTTAAATTAATATTTCAAATATTATGTTTATTTTTTAAAATAAATTTGATAAAAGTTTAAAAATGTATATTTATAACAAGTCTGCCATTAAATGTCGGGAAAATTTTATTTTTTGATAAATACAAATTTTACTTGTAAAATTGGATTTATTCTCATCTTATGCCTATCAAATATATTAAATTAATGTAAACAAATTTTATAAACATTTGTCAAAATTATATAATTAGTCCTATTGATACCTTAAAATATAATCACTAGGTGATAACTTTCATAATAAATAAGAGTAATATTTTGTTGTTCATTTAAGCTTCATGTGTCATATTTTGTATGCTATCTAACATAGAGTTTCATTGTAAAATATACATTGGTTATATTACCTCCCTATAATCCGTTAACATCTTCATGGATCCATATTTCTTCTTAACAATGAGAATATGTGATCCCCATGGTGAAATAATGGGGAGAATTAATCCCTTATCAACCAACCCCACTAATTATTTTTTCAACACCACTAATTCCATAGTGTAATTTATATATGGAGTATCTGATATTGTTCTTTCATTTGGGATTAAATCAATGGGAAACTCAACTTCACGATCTCAGGGATATCTAAGAAATTCATTAAGAAATACATCAATGTATTCCTGTACAATATTTATTTGCTCATTTTGAGTATTTATTTCTACATTCCAATATTTTTTTTCTCTTTATAACCATGAATATCATTTAGTATAGCTAGTGGGGGTGGATCTAGACATGAATCATATATTGAAATATATAATTTAAAAATAAAGGAATTATATATCTTCCTCACAAATCATAATTTATACCTTCTTGTAATAAATTACTGCATGATTTTTTTATGTTCTTTCTATATAAAGGATTATATTTATTTCCACCATAGTTATGATAATAAGGTAGAAAGAAAGCATGTATATGTTTTATAATGGGGACTGACTACAAAATAATTCTTGTACTGATACTTCCCCTATGAATTATAACTGAAATATTAATTTTAATATTAAAAGAATAATGTCTAATTTTCTTGGAAAACATGGTAGATATAAAAGTGTGAGAGGGTAAAAAATAAAATAAATAATGAGATAAATTTTAATATAGGATTAAATTTCAAACCACCACATCACTGGATGCTTCCACCTCTGTTATAGTGATTACACATGCTTGTCCTTCCCCCCTTAGTCTCTTCTATGGTGGATTGCATTAATGTTTGGCATAAAGGTGTGAATAATACCCCATATATTTATAGAGAAAACACTAGAAATCATTTATTTTTTACTCCCCAAGTATTCATGAGCTAGATTCTCCTTGTCTCCACACTTGTCACACACTCCCATTCCCTTAAAGCACATCTCATGATGTTTCTTTCCAAAATTTTCATATGATGGAAATTTATCAATTCCTTTCACATTCTTTGACACTTTCTATTTCTCTTGTAATTTAGATTTTCTATTCTACTCTTCATTCCTCTTTAATATATTAGATCTATAAAATTACATCTTTATTTAGATGGAAAATAAAAATATTTCATCGTATTCCAAAAAAGCATGAGAGACCATCACACTTCAGATATTTGTCTTATCCCCTTTAATGAAGTGGTATATCATTCACTCCATTTTGAATACATAATTTTCAGAATACCTATATATCCTTATAATGGTTGCCTTATAATCCACAACACTTTATTATAACCTTTTCCTTCAAGTAATGATATTTCTATTCATTTTATTTTTTGATCATGATGGAAATATTTTTCGAAGAATGGATAGTCAGAAGATTTCCATTCCACGAGTTATATTTTAAATTCCTCCCTAGTATTAAAGATAAATGTCTACAATTAACCTGCATCTCCATTTAGGCTATACACTACAATTGTAAACTTTTCATATTCACTGGATCCCAATGCCATAAATATCTTCTCCAAAACATAATCCATTACTTGGATTCCATTGGATTATTATTACCACCAAATTATGTGTTCTTATTTCACATAAAGTGATCCAATATAAAAGAATCTCATTTTATAATATATTCCTCCATCTAGGAAAGTTTATTTTTCATAACCCGATTAATCTCCCCTAATATAGCTGTAATTTTCTCAATTCCAATGCGAGCTGCATTGTTTTCCTTAGTAGGGTAATATCTACATTGTATATGAGTATTGATACCCTTATTACTTCCATGCACCATTTCTAAAAAATGATATCTTATATATAAGATCTTAAAATTTTTAATTTTAAAATCATAATGTAAAATTTCAAACACGGTGTAACAAATAGCACAAATTAAAATTTATGCATTATTAATCTTATAATAATAAACATCGATTCTCTGGGGATATTATTATTTTCATATACTTTATAATGGTTTATAATGAAAATGTGAATTTTATTAAGAATATCCCCCAATTATGTGAATCTAGGTGCATAGTAAGGCCCATTGTCTTGCACCAGGTGATGATTGGGTCAAACCCAATGCACCCTTTTCTGAGTTTTTACCCCTAGGAACCTCTATTACAGAACCGCATCCACTAGTAATATCTATAAAGAAGTGTATTCCTTGCAAAATGTTCAGAAAATATTCCTTATCAAAACATTAGGATATTATCATACACATATCATCAATGTCTATCATAGTTTTATGTTCCATAATCTATGTTTTCCTTAATCTAGTTTTCAATGGTTTTAATAAACTTCCTATAATACCATCTATAATGACCCCGTCCCCAGTATACCTAATCCAGTGACTTACTTTATTAAATTAAAAAAGATATAAAGAATAAACATTCTTAATACGGATTAATTTAGCTATTTTGGAGAACTAGAGACATACATGATAACCATTTTACATAGGAAATATAAAATAAAATAATATATATAATAAATGAAAATGAACTGAATCCTTGAAATATAATTCAAAGATCTCTTCTTCATATCTCGGTGAAAGGAAACTAAGTAATGGTGAGATAAAATTGTTAGTAAGGGCTACATACAATGGAATTTATCTTCAATCAATAAAAAATAATAAATATGGAATGGTAAAGGAGAAAACTAAAATTCCATTTAAATATCTTGACTGCTTGAATAAATAAGTCATACTCAATAGGGAAAGGTAAATAACAGAACACACATTCCATTTAATAAATAATATAAAAATTAAAACCATCTAGAGATAATATTATTGTGAATATATCCTGTATAATAATAATAAATTAATAATAAATGAAGGAATTTCTTAATTATTCGACACCATGATCTCAAGCATAATGATACCTCTATTGTTAAGACCATTCACAAGATATCTTAAACTATAAATAGAAACCCATTTAATTTTTCCAATTGGTTTGTCCCATGACACCTACCGATGCATTTATGGGATGTATAATACTAGACCCCACCAATAAATTTAGGTGAAAGTCATTGTTCACATATCAAATGATCAATTTAATTCATGAATCAATATGACTTACTATTAAATATCCATATAAAAGAAGAAATATATTTTATCAATATTTCCTCATCCAATCATATAAAATTCAATATAAAACACTATATGTAGAAATGAGTTATGTTTTAATAAATAAGAATATCCTTGATAAATAATATGGATTTTGGGGGAAATTTAATGTTCAATGATCATAAGAAATTTAATATTTCATGGGAAATATAATGAAAAAAATAAACCAACAAAGTGAATGAAAATATTTACATGGTAAAATGATCCTAAACCATCTGTATAATGACTAAAGATGATATCAATAAATTATATAAAAATTTTCATAAGAATAAGGGGTTTTTTTTATTGAAGAATAAAAAAACCATAAAAATATATTTAGAAACTTTCTTGAGTAAAACATACTATTCTTTTTGAAAATCACATTTTAAAACTAAATGCTCAAAAAACATTTTGAATGTTATTTTATTTGAAAATATTCCATGAATCATATAATGGAGATATTAAAACATTTCTGTATTCATTATGTCTTGAAACTCTCTTCATGTGGTACAAGTTCAGAAAAAATATTCCTTTTACTTTTTATGTAAATGAAAAACCAGATTTTTTTTCAAAATTACATGAAGATTACATTGATTTTTTGTGAAATGTAAAATTGGATAAAAATGTTATTAATAAAAAATTTATAAAATGATAATAAAAATTATGATTTTTTGATAACATGATTTTGGAATAAAATAGATTTTTGACTGAATAGAGAAATGAAGTTGGATTTCCATAAAAACATTTTATAAATTTTTTTATTTACCAAATGGTGGGAAAATGGTACTATTACATGAAAATATCATGAATATTAAGAGGAGTATAAAATATTTTGGGATTATTATAAAATGATTAAATAATTTCTCTAAATTAAAAATCAAAAATTAATAATCTCGATGACAATGAGATTGTGAAATAATCCCTCATAATGTTCATAAGTTTGATGTGAGGATTTTCCAAAGAATAGATTATGTTTATAAAATTTAAATAAAAATAAAACAAGTGGAAATAAAAAATAAGATAATTAAATGTCACTAAACATATAATCACTGAATATGAATGATGGTGAAAAAGTATTATAACCCATTGAATAAAAATTGAGTTTTGAAATTACTGACCACTTGGTAACTCTTAAGTCAAATCCCCATGGATTTAATATTTCAAAAAGAAACTCAAAATATGATGAATTATTAATAAATCATGTTATTACATGTAAAATGGGTTGTATATAAACTATATAAAATAAATTAAGTTTGTAACATTATAATATTCTTCAATGAAGGAAAATTGGGATGATGTCCCATATATGATTCTTCCTTTTGGTTGAATGTGGATTAAACTCATGTGTAGTGGTTTTAAAAATTTAATTAACTAATAACAAAACCATATTAAAATTTATAATATCATAAATGTCCATTTTATAACATCTTATAAAACATTCCTTAATAAAATTTCATTATTTTCAATATTTTTGGTTTTAATTGCCTTATTATCTTATTTGTTCATTCCCATGAAAGTCACTATTCTTGTGAATATTATATATTTTCATCATATCAATAATAATAATGATGAAATAATTACAATATTTCTATGTTAATTATATTTCTATGACTAATAATCCATTATGGTTTTGAGAAATGATGTATGTTACAATAATAGAGACAACAGGTCGTACATACACATAAGCAACATTTCAATTTTTCCAAAATAATTATGGAAAGGAGATAAGTAATTTTTTATATTTATATAATGATAATAATATCATATTATTTATTAAAAAATAAATATACATATCATCCATGTTTTTTGGTGAATAAAAGAGAGTCACATCTCTTTATAAAGGAGTTAGTCCACATATACTGAAATGATGTTATCTTATTTTAGTGAGTGAAACGGTAAGAAAAAATGATATATTATAGTTATATAATGAATTATATATCATTTATATCATTATTTTTTCATATATATATATATCATACAATCATTAAATATATCCTTACCAACTTTGATGTAAAGTTTTGGTGAAAGGAGAATCACATCGCTTCATGAGGCAACAACTCACCGTACAAATGAGCAACATTATTGTATCCCTATGGAATGTAAAATAAAAGGCTATATAAGATATAAGGAATAAATATGTATAATTATTTTTAAAATATCAAATATATACTTTATATCCATCATCAAACCCAACTTTGAGAGATGATAATGGAAAAAAAATTACATCGGCTCTCGAGGTCGTAGTCTGCTATACACACGAATGATGATTTAATAACAAATTTGATGGAAGTGGATATGGTTTCAGTTCCTTACACTAAAATAAAAATTCTTAGTATATGAAATATAATTATGTTATTATATAATCATGTATTAATAAAAATTTAATTATTTAAAAAAAAATAAAATAATGACGTTGGTTGAAGAACATTACCTCTTATTCAGGTAACTTCATTAGGTTTTGAACAAAATCCTTCCTATGATGGATTTATGCCAAAACATAAGGCTTATATGATGAGGGAATGGAAGTTTTTAAGTGATTTCGTAGTTATTGGATGAATCAAAGTGTTTTAATTTTTGAATAAGAGAGGAGAGGGGAAACCTTTTATAAGAGAGGTGAGTGGGATATTTGAGATTTTTGAAAATAAAAATGTGTACCCATATTTTGAAAATTCCCAAACGGTCCAAAATGGAGTATTATATATAATTATAAATTATAGTGTCTAAATAATTTTATAAAATTGATTTTGGAAAAAAATTTATGTCATTTTAACCCTATTCTTTTTAGATTAACCCCTAGTAAAAGAAGTTTTACATTAACATAGATAAATAATTTTTATGTTTTTCTCTATTAATTTAGGTAAAAAATTAATTTGACCTTATTAGATAATATAAATTATGATTATTAAAATTATTGAATCCATTTTTTAAAATTCCATTCACATAAGTGGAAATATTTAACTTACTATTAATCCTGCTGATGTGATGAGAAAACATGTTTTCAATATGAAAATGTTCAAAAGTTTACAAAGTTTTTATATAAAAATTATTTATGAAAATAATTAAAATTACCTAACTTGGATTAATTAATATAAAATTGAATTAATTTTATTTTTAAAAATTAAAAAATATAATTTATCATTAGAAATTACTTTAACAAAAAGGAAATTTTCAATTAAAATTTAGTAATTTTCACTATTTATCAAAAAATGAATTTTTTCCTAAAAATAACAAAAAATCACCCTAGGAGGACAATGATATAACTATATAATAAAAATTCACCCTATTTGGAAAATGATATAACTCACTCAGTAAGATCTGTCTTCCTTTTTCCTACAGGGACTCTATTTACATTTATATGGTCTTCACAATACAGAAAACATATGAAAAAACCCATGCAGGGGTGATTATAAGAATACTCATTTGGAACCCAGAAAACCCAAAAGAAAAATTGATCAATTGAATGGAAATAAGCTGCTCGACCTATCCACATGGAACCCAATCAAGAGAGAAGATCAATATATAACCATCCTAGGCTATAAAAGACTAGCCATATCAATCAAAATAATCCCAAATGAAAGAGTATGTGAATATCCATCCTATAGTACAGCCCCAAAAGAAGAGGAAGGATAACCTTGTCCAGGTGCAAGGTCCTGAACATGGTTATTAGATGAACTACATGTCGAGTCTTTTCCAACCCTATAAGGAGAGTAAAATCATCCTACCATGAGAATATAAAAATGAATAGAATGTCGAAGACCCCATGTGTTGTCACCTACCATTTAAAGAGAGTAACCAAAACTAAGGTATTGATATAGAAGGAATATGTATACTCTGTCCACAAGGGATTTCAAACCTGAATGTGAATACTCTGCAAGGACCCCCAAAATCACCGAAATGTACTCATATCATACTCAATGTATCATGAGGATCCAAACTCCTATCCATAAAACAATAATCTAATCGAGGCTCTAACAGTAATACAAAACCACGAGAACACAATCCATGAGATCAACCAGCCCAGATGACACGCATCTGAAAGATAAACTCTATTAGGAAGAACTCACTAGATCTATCTCTAGTGTCCTTCACTAGAGGTCCTCCCATTGCTAACCTGATCTTAGTGTAATAAAAATAAACCCATGTGGAGAGGCTCTCCCCTCACCACTACACATAGTTTTGGTGGAACTGCACTAGAACATTCACCACAAGCCTCCCCTCTAAAGAGAGAGAATAAAGGGACCCACACCTCGCCACTGACACGTAGTCAAGGGAGTTTATGTGTAAAGACCCAAAATTTTCCAGGTAATTTTTTTAATTATATAGAAATATTAAGATATTTCAAAAGTTGACGACATGCGATTTCAGGGCCCAGAGTTCCCGAAATGAATTTCCAGAGTTTCTTTAAGGTATGCTCAGTTATCATGAGAGCATGAATTTGTAACATTTGAACCGGTGCTCAAAATTGAAATCCGAGGAGACCATTGAACTCGCAGTGCCAGTATTCGCTTAAAGAGACCTTCACTTCAAACGTAATAGGCCAAGGGGAAGATTTGGTTTTATGAGTTTTCGTGGATAATTAAAATAAAACAAATGTGTTATTTTTATTAATCTTCTTCTATCACTTTTAGAATTATTTGGAGGTGGGGACCACATGAGGGTGATTGGGAATTTAATACCAGGCATTAAATTCCTGGTTACAAAAAGTGTGTAACCAGGAAACCCACCATTTAATGAAATATCATTAAGGATGAGTTAACCATTAACTTAACATTAATGAGAGGGGATCCTCACCTCTCATGGTTGGGGAGAATTGTTGGCATACTAGTTTGGTGTAGAACTCTTGGTGGAAGAACATCCTCCAACGAAGAACGAACCTACAGATGAAGAAAGAGGAACCGACGCTTGAGACCAGATCAGAAGCATGTTGCGGGTGAAATGAAAACTGACGTCTCCATCAATATCTTAATCCTCTTCCTCACACAATCCCCAACGAATGACCGAGGTAGGTAAATTGTTCATATCATTCTTCGAGATAAATCACTATTTTTAATCTATGAATCGTCTGCTATCGATCTAATGTGGAGGGTACATTCCAAACAAACATGGCTCGATCCCTACACCACCTCATTGTTTGACGTGACCTTCACGGGTGGATCATCAGGATGAGCGGAACTCGACCACATTTCCAACAACCGATGTAGGTGGGGTACATGCAGCGGTCGGCACACCGGCTGGCCGTGATGGCGGTGACGACACAACCGAGCCCCTGAAAGAGGTCACGACCCATCAGTAGCGGTGATGGAGGGTGGCGGCCGACACATCGGACGGACATGTTAATCCAGGGTGGCGTGCGTCCGCACCCCCGATAGAGGAGGACACGATTGATTAGCCATGGCGGCACACTCGGAGGACGGCCGAAACCCAGCCAACTGCGGAGGTAATAGCGGCGCACACTAGTGCCGCTGGAGGGGGGAGACGGCAGGAACCATATTCAGCCATGTCAAGACAAGAAGGAACCACATTGGCGGGTCCCATGGGCTATTAGGTGGCCCCACATGGCATCGATGGGTTGTCTAAAGCCAAACGGTCCAACTGGACCGTTCAGGATTTCCGGGGGGTGCCTCCCCCTGTGTAACAGCTAGGGCAGGTCCTTCCACAACGGACTGCACCCAACTACTGGCCAAGAAACGTGGGCTGCGCTGAGTGAGCCATGCCCAGTGCGGTTCGGACCACAACCAGTGGGCTGGGCCCGCTGTGGTCACGCCCATCCGGGCCAGACCCGGGCTCATCTGGACCCAAATACACCTTTTGGTCATATCTTGAGAACTGGGAATCTGTTTGACGAATCGTTTGTGGTACCAGAATGCATGGATCAAGACAAACCATTTTTCAAACTCCTATTGAGTTTTGAATAAAGTTTGTGTACATCTAGGTTGGATCAATCCCGAATACAACTGGGACCTCGTTACTAAAAGAATAATAACATACAGACTGGGCGTCCGATTGATGCACCATCTGTCAATTTGGATCCCTAATTAAATGAAGAACCTTCATGTTAATTCTTTGTAGAACATTGCAGTAGTTTAAGTATCAACCGATTTCTTGAGGAGTGGATCCTCCCGAAATCAAGCATTCTAAGTACGGGAACCCTGTGGTTGGCTGTACTTGAGGAGTCTTCATATCCTGTGTGGGTCATCTACGGATCCTGTGTGGGTCAACATTATTAGATCCTATGTGGGTCAGCATCTTTAGATCCTGTGTGAATCACCTTCTGATCTTGTGTGGGTCCTCTTCAGATCCTATGTGGGTCATCTCTAGATCCTTAGTGGGTTATGGTAAAATGCTGTGTGGGTTATCCATCGATCCTATGTGGGTCAACAGTAGAGCTTCTCGGCGAAGTAGGATGATCTTGCAATACTGCTAATCATATATACATTCCTACTCAAGTTATACGTGGTGTGAGCTGAGTCTTTACATTTTTGGTACAGTTTTGTGTGCTCATACCTTCATGGTATTCTTCTGTGTGGCATTACCTTTGTGGAACTTTCCTTCATGTTATTCTTTCCTTCATGGAAAAATTTTACTTTTGGCCGGAGAGTTAGGCCTTGTGTTTCCTCATGAACGAAATCGGTTTACTTGATAACTTAGGTATATGTATGGGAATATACCTATGTAGGGTTTACTGTGGTTTTCCTGCTTGTGATCATGGTATTGTATGTGGTTTATCCTCTGTGGATTCTGAGAGACCTTCAAGGGTCTTGGGGTCCCTACTGAGTATTATTATAATCACCCCTACACGGTCTATTCCCATACCTTGCAGTGTCTTGTGAAAATGATGAAAAACATTGATCTAGGTTGAGGGTTCCAGGATTGGAGGATTCATGGTGGTAGACCATTAGACGAGATGTACCACAGAGATGACCGTTCGAGAGTTGTACCTACCCTTTAGGTAGGATCCTTGGTAGGTGTTCATAGGAGCTATTTTCAGTTTTACTAGTACTTTCCAGTTGATCTTTAATTCCTGCCCTCATTACATACTATTTTAACCCAATTTATGATATATTCTACATCGTTCTTGTATCTTTTGGTGTGCTTAGATTGTGTGAATTTTCAGGTTAAAAGACAATGCCTTCCTGGTTTTAGGGATATGCCATTCTTGTGCTAGTCGCCAGCCCCTAGCCTATAGAAGGTGGGATTGGGGTAGTCACGGCCTGAGCCCCAGGGAACGGGTCATGACAATTAGCTCCTAACCAACTCATCAAACCAATGTCACTATAATATAGAATGGACTACACTTTAGTCTGTCAAGGGAACAATAACACCTAACCATGAATTACACATAACTAGTGGAGTGGACTGCTCCTCGTAACTAGGCATACAAACCTAGGGATCTCTAACTCCAATGGAGGACTACACCTTGACATAAAAGGTGTTTGATAATCTAAATATGATGACCTGTTCCTGGGAAAAATAGATGATTACCACCCAATAGATAGAGGAACTGTGCCCTAAAACAATAGGGGAGTACCACTCTATGTATAAAGGATCCACACCCCAATATGGTAGGGGTGTAAAAATATACCAGTATGATCACTATGTGGAACCTGTACCCTATCATGATAGGGGAGTACCCAAGCCTAGAAGAACCAATCCCTAGTAAGACATGGGATTTACAATTCTCATGATAAAACTCACATGGATGTCACACAACCTATAATTAAATGACAGTTCTAACTCCCAGGATAGATGAACCGCACCCTAACATGGAAGGGTAGTACTAAATCTGTTTATACATCACATATAGATGAACCACCCACTAGTAAGATAGGGAAGTACTGACTCCAAATATAGAGGACCCATACCTTTATCCAACATGGGAGTTTTATCTTCAACTACATGAAAGATACATGTAACCCACACCCTTATCTGATAGGGGAGTTCCAACCCCGGGAGAACTTCCTCATTAGTATAGAAACCAAACCCATGACATGGGGAGTCTCATCTCTACCAAAGAATAGAGGTAAGGGAAACCCAAACCCTAATACCACAGGGGAATACCAATCCCAACATCTCCCTCTAAGAACTACACTGGTTTACAACATTGCTCAAGAACCATTAAATGGAGTGTCACAAATATCATACCTCACATCAAAAGATGACCAAGGGCAGGATACCCATTCCCTCATACAACTGGAGAGCACCAATTTACTGGACAAAAGAGTTAAAGGGACCCATGTCCTAAGGCAAAAGGGAAGGGTACAAACCTTGATGTCATCATAGTGACCCACCTTGATCACTACCAAGGTTAAGCAGTTGTACAACAGAATCATGCTCAAAACATGACACATCACATCACATAGTCTGAAATAGAGGCCAACATCATGTTATATGTGAAAAAATACTTAGTATAATTTACTAAAAATCTTGGATATGAGTTCTAGTGAAGGATATATGCAACACATAAGATCTCAAGAATATCGTTAAAAAGTACATGGTGTGAACTATATCCCACAGGGAATGTGGTATCACTCGTAAAACTGTCCATGCATCCCGTTCACATGGTCTAGATTGGAAATGTAGTGGTACACTATGTGTACAACCCATATACGGTGTGTTATGTTTATCCAATCCCCTGGTCGTATTATTCTTCCACAAGGCGCGGCCAGTCACGCCCCTCATATGACTTGCATCACATACTACATGACATTTTTAGGATAAATGGCTATTTTTCCATGTGGGTTTCTCTAAACCGTGTCCAAAATCCAATGTCCAGGTAATTGTTATGTGTAGTTCAACACATCTGTGTACAATCACATGAAATTCCAATCCTTGTCCCCTAGCCACACAACATGGGGTCACTATATGACATGTGACCCCAATACAAGGATTTTAGTACCCAAAATTTAACTCCCCCAAATTGGAAGAGACACAAGATGTGTCCCTCTAAACTACAAACCATCTAGATGGTAATTAGAGATTGAAATTACCATAATATTAGCCTGATTCTCCCCAGTTTACCACAAAACCCAAAGAAAACCTATAAGGGATCACACGAAATTACAATAGGTCTCTACAACCTTAAAAAATAAAAAACAAAGGCGATCAAGAAAAAAACAAAAAATACATTCCATTGGAGAAAAAATGATGCCTTGGGTGTAAAATGTAGTCCAAATTATGATGCTCATTGACTTGATGATGATCAGCACCAAGAATGGAGATCAAAAACACTTAATCACATTGATTTTTGATTTTTTATCATCAATCAGTCGAAGGATGGGAACAATAGTTACCCTTCCTATGTGATGTGTGCACCAAATGTGAGAGGAGAAGGGAATTATATTTGGTTTATTAATTATATTTTCAAATAATTAAAAACTAACCACATGAATCCCCACCAACCTACCCTCGATCTCTCATTTGGTGAAGACAAATTTATGTCATGCCTAGGGTAAACATGACATTCTGAACGAAACTGCAGCCTCAGATTTTTTTATTTGAGACCCTAATTGAGTGTTATTTCTTGTTTCAATATAAACTAAAAGCATGTGAAAAAATCTATTTATTATTTCTAAAATCACTGGGTCGAGGCTCTCTAGGCCCCTGAATCCCACACTAACTAAGTTCACTGCTTGAAAAATATTCTTATAATTATTCTAAAGTCTTACAGGAACAAAATTGAGTCATTGTACATTTGTTTCAAAAGGTGTGAATAAGTGAAATTAGGAAGTACCCTTTTATATGTGTGGTGGGTGAAAAAGTTTTAAATACATAAAAAATTTAAAAATAAATAAATTCATATTCAAGAGAAAGAGAAACCAAATATGGTGACCCAAGGATAACATATATAAATATTTCATCATTTTTTTGGAAACTTCAATATATTTCACAATAATAAATGCTGAAAGACCATAAAGGATTACTATAATTTAATAATAGATACATAATAAATATATTTTCCGGAATAATCCACAATATCTCCAAAAAATATCTTCTCTAATTGTACCCATCTTAGACATATCCAATATAAAACATTTCATTATAATCTAGGTAAATGTAAACTTAAGAAAGGTTGAGCTTATATGATCAGTAAGGGTAAACACATGAGATATAAATTAACAATCATTTGAATATTTATGATAATAATGATAGAATAATATCGTGATTATAATTTAAAATGTTTATACTTAATCATTTCTATATCATAAATCATGATTCGTTGTGTAAAACATCAGTATTTCAGAAGGCAGGAGTCATAAAAGTGAATAATCATCCTTAATTAATCATGATACATTAGATAATATTATAAGTATAATAACATGTTATAGGGATTGTGTTGAACAAAAATAATCACATAAAATCATTTTATTAGTCAAGGTTTACTTCTTATACCATCATCCCTTTGTAGATAAATTCCCATAATGGATTGGCTTCTCTCCCCGACCTCATTTAATTTTTGGAATTAGCTCACTCCCTGTAATATTTGATAATTTTTCAAGTGATATCAATAATTAATAAATTTTTAGAGGGATTTGACATAACAACCAATCACATAATGAAAAAGATATATATGTGTACCACATGATCATAAAACATTCATCAATTAAACATATCATAAACCTTTGAAAAGGAAAAGGTTCCATAAATATTTCACAATCAAATATCCATATTTCATTCAAAGATAGAACATGGATGGTATCATTAGATCATATAACCAATGAAATATAATAAAAATCAACAAATGTTTATATATATTAAAAATACATTTAAAAGTGAATTAGAACATTTTTTGAAAATAAGGGAGAATTTATTTTGTCCCCAGTATCAGTAAAACTAAAAATTTATAAAATATTAAGAAAAATAAATTATTTTATAATAACTAATGAAAATTTTGAAGGATGAATCAATTTAAATAATGGTTATTACGTCCATAAAATCCATTCATTCAGTAAATGGAAAAACAATGATTCCTTTCACATTTTTTTTAAAATGTAAAAAAAGAAACCTATTTAAGAAACATTATAGAAACTATTTTTTAATTATTTTAATTGGAATACAAATTTGGTATAATTTCTTTAATTATTCATGGGATCATAGAATATTTAATTCTTGAAAAAATTTGAAATAACTTTTACATAGAACAGAAAATCCACCCTCCAAATTGGAAATAATGTTAAAATTTCTAAAAATAATTTTCTCTACCTTTATAAGTAATAAAGATTGGAGAATGAATGAAAAGAATTAAAATATGGGAAATAAACAGAATATATAGAAATAGATGTGGTTTAGGAGAAAAAGATCCTATAATTCTACTAGAAGTTATTCATGTATTAAAAATCAAGATTAAGAAATTGAGATTGCAACATCCTAAATATTTTATTTAGATGAAAAACACCTTTAAAAGTGTATTTGAACATTTCATTGAAAAAATTAAAAACAATCATTTTATTAATTATTATTAAAACATAAAATATCACGAATATTGAGATAAGAATTATCTTAATAAAAAATATGGTTTCTTTTATATGAAGCTTTTGAGAAAAGAAAATTCATGATTGTTGGAAAATACATTCATGTGGTAAATTATAAAACTAGATTTCTTTTTTAATTTTTCTTAAATTATAAAGGTACCCCATTCAAAAAAAACTAGATGATTATTTTTATAAAATTTAAACGAAATTAAAATATAGTTGAAAATGAATTTAAATAATCAGTTAATCTTATAAATATATGGAATATTCATCTAAAAGGACGAAATATTTAAAGGACTAATTTACTTAGTGACTATATACAAAATTAAATTATTTTAATGAATGGTATTTAAAATCTCCCAATCCATTTATTCTAACTTATTACCCTTCTTAGAAATATTCATCATGTAACCTTTTTTTATAACTTGGGTAAATGAAAAAGTAATAATGTTTGAGCTTTGATACCTAGTTAGAGTTAACATGGAAGATTTTGATCGATGATAATATGTGAACATATGATAAGTTTAGGGGTATTAAATCATGATCATAACATACTAAATTCATGCCCAATTTGTTATATATCATATATCACCATTCATTTCACAATTATTTAGCATTTTAGAAGGCATCAACTATAATATTTAAGAATCATCGTTAATAATTAATAATCCATAAGATCATAAAATAATCATAAGAACTATTCATAGATATTTTTTCACAATAATAAGAATAAAAATACATTAATTGGTCATAGATAACTTCCAAGACCATCACCACCTAGTAGAAAACGCTCTTTAATGGAATTTGACCACTCCCAAACAATTATTAATTCTTAAAATTGGTTCATTCACAATAAACATGTATTATTTTTGCTTATTTTTTTTAAAAAAACTCTTCTAATTATAGAAAAATAATGTGAGAAAATAGATTCTTTTTTTGGAATTAGCATGTCCAAATTTTGTAATGAAGGAGCTTAAATGTTTTGGCCATAATTAAAATTAACTGTGGTAAATATTTCTTAGATCAGATAATGTTATAATGGGTTAACAAGGTGGTTTAACTAAAATATAAGGATTAAAATATCCCTTAAACTTGTTTATTTATTTTTTAGATTAGGTGACTTCAAATATAAAATATATTCTCTCCAAACTACAAGATATTTTGTTCCCCTTTCACTTGAATATGAATTAACTATATTTTAATGATTAATATATATACAAGTTTTACACCCAAAACCTAATGACAAAATTGAAATGAGTATGGCTGTTAGGAAAACCAATGTGAATATCAAAGGGTTAATTATGACAATCAACATCAATAACCACTTAATCAATAAGATAATGGGAATACTCTTATGGCCACATCCTCTAAAGTGAGTAATGGGAATGAAGTGGTGAGAGGTACACATATTATCCTTTCTAGACATAAAAATGTATTATTTGATCATGGTTTTACAAACTTTTATATTAGAATAATTTTCAATGGGTATCATATCACCAACTCAAGTATCATATGTTGATTTTTTGGTGAAAATCCTAACGGTTTGATGAACACAAATTAATAATAATGGAACCATAACCTCATTGAAAACCCATCCATATGAATATACATTGATTTTATACCTGAAAAAATACAATTACTTGATGCAACCATAATCCTTTTGGACATAGTTAACACACTAATGTAATTTCCAGTTTATAAAATAAATTTCCTCAAAACATTCAATGTGAAAATAAACATTTTATTAAAAAAATAAAAAATTGTAAAAAATTAATTAAATAAAATAATGATAATTAAATAAAAATTAAAAAATTTATTAATAAAGTATAAAACTAATCTAATATTATTTCCCATGTTGGTAGATATATAATCTAATGACGGTGTGACTTAAGGTAAGATTTTCTTTCGTCAATTTATTTCGGGGAGATATATGTCATATTAACCACTTGTTTTTTATAGTGTATATACATCCCATTAATGAATTTTATAATTATTTTCATTAAAATTATAAGTATTTTAAATTATATCTAAGTTATATTATTTTATGACTTTTTTATTTTTATATTACCAATATGATAATGTTTTTTATCTCAATATTTTTATGTTTAGGTGAGTTTCATTTTATGGTACTATTTATGAATATATGTTTTATATACTATTGTTTTGATATATAATATAACAAATATATTTATATTCATGGTATTTAATATTATTTTTGATGTTATGTTTTTCAAGGGGTTTACGATTCAAAAGTTTCCAAAGTGCTTGGGGTTTATATTACGATCTCATGTATTTGTTGGATTGTCAATGTTAAATCTCCATTGAGAGAAATTATATGAAATGTATCCTTGAAAACCCACATATTTTATTATAAATTATTTATTTATGAAATTATCATTAACTAGAATAATTTTTCAAGATATTTGTAATTAAAATTATCCTGAAATAGAATTTAAGAAAACCGTAACATATTTTTTGTTTTTCGGTCAGGAAAATTTCCCGCCAAATCCCATGTTCTTTAAAATTTTTTATGGAAGTTTCTATCAATACAATAATTTTTTAGAACTACTAATTTAATTAATTTTATTTTTTAAAAAAATATTAAAAAGGATATTTTAAAATGATTTATTTTGGGATAAATTTTGAATTTTTACAAAATTACGAAAATAATGTTTTGGTTTATCATATATGCCCTGAATTAATTTTTACACCATCATGAATGTTATTTTATTTTAAAATTAGTATACACATTTTCATGTTTATTTTTGAATTAAATATTTTTCTCAATATTATATATATATATATATATAATATTTAATTGTGCTGAAAAATGATATGTTCCATCTTTTAATGAGATATCTATATAAACTATTAATAGAATTTCTCATCTATGTAACCATTCTTTAAGGATTGTTATGTTTCATTGGGAATAAGATCTTTTAATTTTATCCACATTCATTCGATCAATATTTTTTGTTGATTATTTTTTAAGGATGACTCTATGAAATACATTAAATTATATTAGATTAATTAAGCTATGATGACATATTTTGGAAATCTATTTATTTTTCATTGGTTATTCAGTGATGAAATTAAGAAATCATTATGAAATCCATTTTCTTTCCATGAGTTATGGTACAATCAAATGGTTAGTGTTTTCTTGATATTTTGGAACATATATGTATGGTTTTCATTATGTGATAGGTGGGGCCATAAATATTCATCCCTCCAGTGAGTTGGGTAATGATTTACATCTCAGGGAACTATATGTACTAGAATGGGGAGTGAAACTAGTTCAATATATGATTCTATAAACTTTGATAGTGTTCAGATTCAACCATGACTATAAAAATGATTTAATAGGTGGTGAACCCAATCTACTCTAAGAATTTTCAAATTTTCATATTTATGAATTTATTAGATCTTATGTGAAATTATTTTCGATGTTTTAAAGGTATGTTTTTTGTTTTATCATTAACCATAAAAGAATAAATGATTTATTATTTCTTGGCTTAAAACCAAGTATTAGAGTGGTAATATCAATATGGGAATTTATCAGCTATGAAGAAATTTTTTAGGGTGATCTCAAGGTAGAAATGAATACTTAATATGCCTACCATTCTTATGATTTTGATAAGAAAATAAATATGGATTTTTTATGAAAATATATCAATAAAATCAATCCCGGAATAAAAATGAATATTTCAATATTTTAAATGTGTGGGAAGAAGAATTGGGGAAATTATATTCATGTGACTAGTAAATGATTCCATATTAGAAATAATTGACATCATGCGAGTGTATGTTTACGATATATAAATAGTAATGAAAATGAAATAAATAAAAATAAATATCTATCTAATGAACCACCAACACATTAAGGCTATAATTTTAAAGAGTATATGAATTATTCCAATCAGTTCATGAATCTAAGGGTTAATGAAATCAATCCTCTTCAAAAACCATTTATGCCAATAGATTAGTTGAATTTCCATGTGACCAGAACCTCAAAATGGGGACATGGTAATTAATTAGTGAAAGGTACACTTATCATACACTCTAGAACTTCCAATTTTGGACATGATAAACCTCTTTTTTGATTCTAGTTATCCCACTCATTAATATCGGAATAATTTTATAATGGTTTCATATCACCACCTCAATGATTATATATTGAATTATCGAAGAAAACTTTTTATAGTATGATGATCACTTCACAAGTCTATAGCTCATCTCTGATAGAAGTTTATTAGAATGTTCTTATTCCAAATCTTGTGATTATCCTTCTATCGGAATTCAATGTGAAATTAGGAATGGATTGGATCTCCCTATATTAATTCCATATCAATTACCAAATAATGGAATTAATAATTGATATTCCCTATAATACGTTTATTATCTACCAGTGAATGAATAAATATAAACTTCCAAAGGAAACTACTTCAATTATATGGGTCGTATTACAAAGGAACAAAAGTCTTCCACTTAATAACAAAGTTAGTTTTAAATACATCATATACCTAATGATATTAAAATTTCAAGTAATACATATAGAATTTAATCATTTGAGTTAAAATAATTGATGAATAAACTCTAGATAAATCTATATAAGGAACTCAATTGGACTTGGTTTCCCCTTGGGGTGAACTTGTTCTTTTTATAAAGACAATTAATGGGTCATTGTGTCTTTTCATTGATTATCAAGAACCTAAAAATGTTAATATCATTAAATCATATCCTATACCTCATATTAATGATTTTTTGATCAACTATGTGGAGGTCAATAATTTTAAATGATTTATCTATTTTTTGGATATCATAACTTGTGGGTAAAAAATTAAGACATATCAAAGACAACCTTCTATGTGAGGAATAATTTTTTTTATTTTTTAGTGATTCATTTTAACATGGAAATTTCAAAACTATATTCATGGATCTAATGTATAGAATATTTCAACATTAACATAAAGATTTTTTTGTAGTATATAAAGATGATCTTATTATATATTTTAATATCAAAGAAGAGTATGAAGATAAATTACAAATTTTGTTGAATTCCTTGACAATAGGGAATCTACCAGACAATTATATATATATGAATTATAAATATATAAAGAATCACTATTGGGTTATGTAAATAAAATAGAGGGTATATTGGTGTATCCTTCTACAATTTATGTTATAATCATTGGCCCAAACCATCCATAATGAAAAAAATTCATTCTTTTCTTAGGTTGGATGGATACCAATGACACATAGTGAGAAATATTTCATGAATATCAAATCTAATGATCACATTTACCTAGAAGTAAATACTTTACTTTGAAAAAATGAACTAAAATATGATCATATTGAACTTAATAGAATGTTTGTCGGTGCACCTATGATCACAAAACCTTATAGTAGATAAGGGTTTTTGATCTATAGTGATGCATCAAATATGTGATTTTGATATTTTATCATGATGAATAACACTATAGTATATTATTCCTCACACCAATTAGAGGTTCATTGAAAAATTACATGATTCGTGATAGTAACTGGCATCAATAATTTGATCTTTGATGAAATATATATGAATTATTTTAATGGTTTAATGTGTGGTATATATCCTAATAATAAAATGTTGATGTATATATTCCCATTCAATGTTTTGACTATGCATAAAAGGCAACAATTAGAACTGATTAATGGTCATGAATTTTAAATACCATACCACTATGATAAGTTGATCAAGTTTGTTGATGATTTTGGTTATAAGAACCATTATAGTTTTTTCCATGACGAGTATTAATAAGAATAAACAAATCATGGATTTACAGAGGATGGACCTTGAAATCATATGTATGGGAGAATGATCTTATCATTATCAATTGAATGTTTAAACATCTATTCATATAAAAATTAACTATTATCTTAATGAATACATGGAGCTATAAAATAAGGTAAGGATTGTTTTGGAGTTTGATATTGACTACAATGGTTTGATCAGGTACAAAAATAGGGTATATTAAACTTTATTACCAAAATAGGAGGATATATTAGATTATTATCATATTTTATAAAACTATATCCATTATGGAAGTAAAAATATGTATGGAGATTTGATAGAGTAATTTGTGTGGGATAAAATAGAGAGATATATTGAATAGTGTGTGACATAGTGAAATATATTTAAGTATGTAAAGGCTAAGATACCGTAGTCATATTTTATGTTATAACCACTACCCATACATGAGTTTAAATGTGAAACCATCACCATTTAAATCATAATGGGACTCCAAAAAACATCTAAGTGGAACAATTATATTTAGGTTACATTCAATAACCCTAATAAATTTGTGTATTTCATTATTATTTGAAAATATTAATCTACTGATATATTTATCATTTTATACATTAAATAAGTGGTAAGGTTGTATGGAGGACCACTATCAATCACATCTAATCAGGATTTTAGGTTTACCATGAATTTATAGAGAAAAAAATCATTAAGATTTGATAATGGAGTGGAGCATTATCAATACATATCATATTTATATATATGGTCACTCTGAGAGGACAATTAAACCCATAGAAGATATGATGGAAAACTTATCTGTGTATTTCAAATGTGGTTGATATTAAAACATTCTTTAGTTTGATTTACCATACCATAATATATTTTACATGAGAATTTATATTCTTCCTTATTAATCCCTCTATATAATGTAATGAAAAAATCTAACATGCTAGAGTGAATTTGCGGAATGAAAGCTATTGGGACCTAAGATATCTAGGAAAATGATTGGGAAGGATAAACTAATGAGAAGCACATCTTGGAATCATATAGCTGATAGAATATTTATGATAAATATTTTAGTGAAATATAGATTTAAAAGTTGGTTATAGGGTTTTCCTATGAAATTAACCTTATAATAATGTTATGAGATTTTCAATGAATGGATAGGTAAGCCTTAGGTATGTCAGTACCTATGAGGATCTAGATCACATATGATTAGTAGCTTATGGCTTAGTTTTTACTCCGAACTACTATAAGGCCACAATGTGTTCCATTTATCTATTATAGGGAAGTACATACTAGATCGTACAGATGTTATAAACACAAAGGTCATACCGTTGAAGTATGATCATTCTTATGAAGAAAAATTAGTAGAAATCTTGGTTTATAGATATAAACTGCTACTGAACCAGACTACTCACTAGGTTAAGGTTCAATAGATGTATTAAAAATTTTATACAACTACATGGGAACATAAATATGTAATGAATATGTGGTATCATCAGTTATTTTTAAAGGACTGGTAGAATTTCAATGGTGAAATTCTTATAAAGGGGGAAAATACAACACAATGGGATTTTAGAATATATTTAGCTTTAATAAATTCCATGTATTCAAATCTTGTGATGTTTAAACCCCTAAAATTATTTCTATAATGCTTTAAAATTATAAAATCAATAACATTATAAGTTATTTTAATTAAATATAATTTTTGAATGTAATTTTTATTTAATTCTTGAAATACTATTGAAACTAAAAAAATAATTATAATTAATTTAATTATACGAACTATTTTTTAATATATGTTGTGTTTAATAAGTTATTAAATTTTTTTAACCATTTGAAAATGTATTATTTACACATAAATATAATTAATCCATTGGTTTTCAATTTTTTATAAATGAAAATGAAAGAAATAGCAGGTAAAATGAGTTGTTTTTCTAAAACACTTACTTTCATGCATGTAAAGTGTTTTATCTTATTAAATTAAATTAATCACTATGGACGATTCATTATAATGATTTTTTTGATAATATATTAAATCATATAAGTCCATATTCATTTAATGGAGAATCAAATCAAGAAATTGGAATGAAATTAGTGTTATGATGAAAAAAATTCTCTATTTTTGTTGTTGTGTTGTTGTGTACTTATTTTAAACTGAATTTCTTGAACTTAAAGGAATTAAATTTTATAAAATTGTTTCAATATTTATAATATTCAAGTACAATTTTTTTAATGAGTCCACATTCATTTTAGGTAATAATGAATATTTACTATGGTAAAAATTTATTAACTTTTTTAAGATTAAAAAGGTATAATAAGGGGGTTAAACTAAAAATATGATTTAAAATATGACATAAAAGATATAAATTTTAATTTTTAAGATATTTTGACCTCAAAATATAATAGATTAAACGTTTTTTCCTTTTGGTTCGACTTTCATTTGAATGTGATTTTTTTATAATTTAATGTTCTATGTATTTACAAGTTTTTTACTATGGTCACACATAAAAGTAGATACTCTACCCCTAAATACATCAAACCTTTTAATCCATCTACCTTAGTGAGGAAACACCCCAAAATATTCCCTCATTCTTTCCTGATCTCTTATATATTTTTTTATTCCTAAAATACCATCCTTTGAGGGATTACGGTATCCACCAAAGGAGGATTTTTGAAGAATATATCTTTTTATTTAGTGATCTATTTTAAATTTCATTCCTAATTTATCCTCCCCCAAATATTCTAATACCATATACACATGATAAAATTTGTATTTTTACTATTCTATTTTTTATGTAATATTTATATCCTTTTCATTCATCCTTTCCACCCTCTGGGAAATGATAATGTCATTTGTCCTTACGTCCAGAGTACCACCTCCACATAGTGACATATATTTTTCCATGTCTTCCCTACATGGATGTATATAAATATGGGTGAAAGTAACATTTATGATATTATAATTTTTTATTAATGATATATTAATATTAATATTTATTTTTTTCCATTCCTTAGAAAATGAAAACATTACTTGTGTGTATGTATGAACTACCATCTCTATGAACTGTTGTAATTTATTTTTCATCACAACCTTATATATATTGTTATAAAATTGTATATATTGAATAAATATGATAATTAAAACATTATTAATATTATAGAGATGATGAATCCATGTCCAAGATGTAGGGACCGGAATTTTCGAAACAAAACATTCATTAAAATAGATCAGTTTTAATATAAATGTTGATTTTAATGAAAAATTGTCAATAAATGGGTAATTATAAATTATAAGGTATTTTTACAAGAAATTTATTATTATTCTTCTATTATATATATAATAAATATAAATTTCATATATATCAGATTAATAATGTGTATGTGTAATGTTGTGACCTCATGTAAGGAATTATATTACAATATCATTTTTAGGATTGTCTATATTAAATTCCCATTTAGGGAAATTACATGACCTTTCTAATTTATACCCCATAAATTTCCAAATACAATATTTATATCTAGATTTTTCTTGTATTAATATAATTATACTTTCTTCGGTACATAAAATTATTGAGAAATTGTTTTAATAAAACAAGAACTTATTTTATCATTAGTTGGTGAACATTTTCTTCCATGTCCATTTTATTTAAAATGTTTTTTATAATGTTATATTCTATGATAAATGGATTATTTAAATTCCTTTTAAACCATATTTAACATTCTTTTCCATTTTTTAAAAATAGTATTCTTGTTGTTTTCTAAAAAAGGATGTTTTGGAATTGTCACCAAAAGTGAAAAATGGATCTTTATTTTAATGTTTTCCACATGAACAGATTTCCCATTGTCATGGCCATTATATTCATTGGATATTTCATTAAATGGTTCCCTAATTATTTTTAATGAATTTATTTATCAAAATATTTTTGACATTTTTAGTTTTATAAATACCAAAATAAATGGATATTTTCCCCTGTTATCAAAGAAATTTTCAATATATATTTTGAATATATTTTCCATATATTTGAGAATCCTTTGAATTTTTCGATGATACAATCATAATATAATATAAGGTTAACTTACATGTTATTTCTATACATGTATTTTGATTGTGTGATAATGATATTTTCAGGAAACTCATCTCTTTTCCATGTGTTATGAAATGGTGAATTGATGGATAAGACTTTAAAATACCTAAAATTAATAGGTTAATGATTCAAATTCCTTCGTTACAAAATTGAAGAAGGAATCATGGATTGAATCTATTTATCAAGTATGGTAAATATATTATGTTTAGAAGAGAGGTACATCTTGAAAAATGATGTCCTAGAAAATTTAAGAGGTTAGTTTTTTAAATTAATGTAGATGATTCACAATTGAACGTTCCACCCACACTATAATGATAAAATTATATAGAGTATAAGAATTACACCAATTAGTGCATGAATATAAGGGTTAACGATGAAAGTATATATCATAATCATGTTATTCCAAGATAAAAAGGAAACGATTATTGTAATGACCAAATGTTTTTTAATATAAATTTACATCTTATAATTATGTCAAAATCGCATGAAAAAACAATATAACAAACTAATATGTTTTATGTGTCCTCTAAACATTAGTTTTTCACTTCTGTGATTTGAATTTCAAAAATCTAACATACAAAGTTGAGATTAGTATGTTATTTGGATTCTAATATGACCAACTTAATTTTTTTAGGGAATAGTAAAATACCCTTATGAAAAGTAATTTTAAAGACCTGGTGATTCCATTTATTTTTTTAATTAAATGGAATTATTATGAGACTGTGAAAATTGACGACACCTGATTCTAAGGCTCGGAGAGCTTAGAATGGAATTTGGATCTTTTTTAAGGTATATTATGTAAATGTGAGAGAAACAATTTTTATCTTTTAAAAAAATGTTCAGATTAAAAATATGAGGGAACCTTTGAATTCGCAGTACTAGGATTCAATTAAGGGAATCATAAATTTGTTCAAAAAAAGTTAAACTAAAATGTTATTTTTTGGACATTACCAAAATAATAATAAAATAACTAAGGGTTATTTTATTTTATATTATTTTCAACTATTGAGAAAAAGTGGTGGGACTAAATTCAAACATCAAAGATTAATTAGATACTTTTAAAGGTCTTTAATCTCTAATTTCTTTGGTTTTGTAATGACAACGTGTTTGTGTTTAATTGAATCAATAATTACAGTTAATTAATGATCTATAATAGTAAACACAACGTGGGGGATTATTATCCTTTTTAAGTAAAGCATGGGAATGAGTTTTGGGAGATCTACGAGAGGAGGATCTGACGAAACATCGATACAATTCCGCTCCAACGAAGAATGGTGATCGAGCGACGGTCATTAGAGGAAAAGATGGGCGATGACGAATGCCGATGATCACCTCCAGATGCAGACCCTTTTTTATCATCTGCAACTCCATCAAATGAACACATGTTAGGTGAATTTGTTTATGATTTTTTTATGATTCTTTTACCTTGATGATTTTGAAAACCTTCCCATGTTATAATGCTAATGTGAAGGGCGTGGTCTGAACTGAACTAGGCCCAGACCCTCTACCAATGTTCCTTGATTGCATTCTTAATGGGAGATCGACCATTGCTGCAGAAAGATGGAATCGGGGGAAAAAAAATGATGGTGACATCCCAAAATGCCTATAGGCATATTTAGAAATAAAATAGAACCACCGGGGTTTAATCAGTGTCCTGCAGAATTTCCCCTAGTGTGGCGGCACCCGTAATTGGAGGAGGCGGCAACCCGCTATCGCCGGCTGCGATGGAATAGTGGCACCCAAAGGAGCATTGGCGGATATGGGAAGCTAGATGACGCTGACTGCATTGATGGTGGTGGTGTGCCGCAGAGGAGGGGCACAACTCCGAGCCACAGACGAGGGTGGACCCACGCCCCACAGGTCTAGCAGGAGACATATCCATGTGGACCGGCCAAGTGGAGCATCACTAACTGGCGCTGAAGATTGAAGACCCTTAATGGATATGCCGTTCGGGAGGGGGGAAGGCCTTCGTGCCCGCCAGCTGGCCGGGCGGTTCCAAGGCCCGGCTTGCCGCACCCAGCTGGGTGACCTAGGCTGAACCCATGGCCTAGGGGGCCGAGACCGCGGCCAGCGGGCTGAGCCGACGGCCTAGCGGGATGAGCCCATGACCCAGTTTTTATTAAAGGTATATATCTCATAAACAAGAGGCATTTTTTAAGGACTGTCTGGGGTTCTAGATCCCTTAGGGCGAGGCATGCCATTTGAGATACTTCACTTGGGGTTTAGAGAACATTGGAGTACGACCTAGTTGGATCAGACTCAAATCGTATCAGGACCTCGGCACTAAAATTAATATAACTAATAGATTCGGCGTCCGATTGATGCACTGTCTATTGAGTTGGAACATGTATGAAATAGTGATTCATCGGGTTACATCTTCATGGGACATAATGGTGGTTTATGTATGACCAATGACCTGAGGAATGGATCCTCCCATAATCAAGTGTGCTTAGTGAGAAAAATCCAGTGGCTGGCTGTGACATGAAGAATTAATTATTATCATTTGTGGGTCAGTAATTATTGATTCCATGTGGGTCTACACTCAACAATCCTATGTGGGTCAGCACTTAAAGATCCTATTTGGGTAAGCGCCTATTTATCTTGTGTGGGTCAGTCTCAATCGATCCTGTTTGGGTCAGCGTCTAGCGATCCTATGGGGGTTAGCATCTATCCATCCTGTGTGGGTCAGCAAAAATCGATCCTCTATTAGTCTGTAGTAGAGCCTCTCGACAGGATAAGATGATCTAGCCTATGTCTAATCATTTTTACTTCTATACATAAGTTATACATTTTTTTGAGATGAGTCTTTCCTTGTGATTTGTGATTGAGATCAGGCTTTGTGGTTATTATTTTGTGGAATTATGAGAGACCTTTGGGGGTCTTAGGGTCCCTAATGAGTATTTTTATACTCCCCACTACACGTGATTCGGCTGCACCTTATTGTGCCATGTGTAGATGACATGAATCTTTGACTGAGACTTGAGAAGCATGGAATTGACGATGTATGGAGGTGACCGCTTGACGTGGAGTCCCACAATGGCGTGTTGTACCTACCATTCAGGTAGGATCTTTGGTAGGAAACCTTCGGCGGTGTTTTTCCTTTTTCTGGTACTTTCATTTTAGTTGGGATTGTATTCTTCCCCTTTTAATTTTAGCACTTACTATTACACTTAGTTGAAGTTTTTAGTTGTGGTTGTACCTTTCTTCTTCAATTGTGTTATACATGGGCACAGTGTGCCCTATCTATGTGTTTATTGGTTTTTAAGTAATGATATCCCATTTTAGGGATATTCCTTTCCAGTGCTAGTCTCCATCCCCTGGACTATGGAATGTGGATTTGGGGTAGTCACGGCATGGGCCCTAGGGGAAGGGTCGTGACAAAGTGGTATCAATGGGCGGTCAGTTATACTAGAAGAACTAATAGTCTTTGTTTCAATGTGACAATAATGTTATGTGTATTGAGTTCGAGATTCAGTTTGGGGAGTGCAGTGTTGGTGCGTCAGCCAATGTATTAATACACCAGGACATTGAGTTTGGATTTTCGACTCGATACACAAAAACACTGATTGTGTGTTTTTGAATTTTTTTATTTTTATATCTTCTGAATGAGATCACCTGGTATAAATTATTGACCATGGAAAACCTGTTTCTTTACAGGATGCCTCCATATAGATATATATCCAAGATTCCAGTGAGAGATCATGATGACGGCCCACTGAGCGATGAGGCATCGGTGTAGGGACATCTTACGATGATAGAACCTTCGGGTGGTGTACCAGCACCACCACCATCCGTAGTGTAGCAGTGGACACCATCCCAACCAGTAGACTATGAACAACAACTGAGCGCATTTCCTGAGTTCCAGAGATAATGGCCTCTGTGGTTTCAAGGTGAAACAAACCCGCAGGTGGTTGACGACTGGTTGGAGGCTGTGGAACATGTTTTTTGTTTGGTTGGGACACCAGTAGACAAGATAGTGATCCTAGATGCTATCCTCTTTCCGGCCACAATAAGGAGATGGTGGATCATGATGATCCAGACACATGAGGAGGCGATACTCTCCTGGTTGGACTTTGAGGGCCTCTTTAGGGAAACATTCATACCAGTGATACTTTTCTCCATGCATATTTAGGATCTACTACACTTATTGTAGGGCCGCCTGAAAGTAGACCAGTACATGGCGAGATTCACTAACCTCACTTTCTACTCTAATGACATGGTATGAGACCCTTTCTTTAGGGCCCATACCTTTGAGAAGTGTCTCCTATGGGAGATCATAGTTTCGACGATATCACTCCATATCCTAACACAAGTTGGAGTGCTTGAGTGAGAACAATTTGTGGAGAACTTTCTAGCTGAGCAGACACCGATGGTGAGAGCCACCACCAGACGATAGGTTTCCGAGTCTTCTAAAACAGGTAGTTGGTAGATGATGTAGAGGTCTGTGTGGGAGAGACCTTCCAGAGGGTGACCCCAGGAAGTAGGGTCGGAAGTGGAGGGATTATGGGACAGAGGGGGTCAGTAGAGGTGAAGAATGTGCTATACATGCAGCGGGAATGGTCCCATGGTTCGCGATTTCCCAGACCATCATACTGATGATCACCAGACAGTCGAGGGACCACAGAGGAAGAGTCCGAGATTCGAGCAGGGTGTTCTTTAGGGTGGCAGACGTGGTATAGAAGCTGGCTGTGCAGCAGGCGGTGGGGGGTGATTTGAGGTTCTACTGCCACCACCTCTAACAGGTCCCCACCTATCCTCAGGGAACAGGTGGACAAGGAGGAGCACAACTTTAGGTAGATGAGGCCTAAAATCACAGCACTCCGAAGATGACTCGATGTATTATTTATATCTACTCTACCCAATATTCAATACATATAGACACAGGTTCCAATCACTCTTTAATTTACCTAACTCTCATTCAGATCTCAGAGTTTCCGATGGAGCTGTTGGATCGATCATTATGTTTAGAGACTCATATGGGAGAATATTTGAGAATTACACACTGGTACATGTAGTGTGAGCTTACTCTAGGAGAATAGATCATTGGTTGGGATCTCATAGAAGTAGCGTTGAGGCCTTACGATTTCATCTTGGGTATGGACTGGTTATCCAAAGTCCATGCTTAAATCAACTATTTTAGGAACAAAGTGCAGTGTGTCTGCGAGGATGGGATCAGGTTTTCCTTCACCAGTGAGAAGGAAACCCTTTCCACATAGTATGGACTTTCTCAGAGGAGGGTTCAACCAATCACTCACTAGTTGTCTAGCCTCGCCCTTAGTGTAGTGGATGTGAAGAGTCTAACCAATCCTATTGTGGTGGACCAGTATGCTGATGTCTTTCCTGATGATGTTCCGGGACTACCTCCTTTTATAGAGGCAGACTTTTACATTGATTTCTACCTAGGGACGACACCAATATATACACCAGCATATCGGATGGGTCCCATGGAACTTCATGAGTTGAGGGTATATTTGAAATACTTGGAGAGGAAGGGGTTTATAAGGCCCAGTGTTTCTCCTTAGGTAGCCCCAAAAGTTTTTCCACAAAAGAATATGGGAGTATGAGGTATTCCATGAACGATCAGTGAATGAACCCAGTGACCATGAAGAAAATATATCCTCTTCAATTTATTGATGACCTCTTCGACCAACTTATGGGAGCACGATGGTTTTCAAAGATAGACCTCATATCAGGCTATCATCAACTCAGATTATGGGATGAGGACATAATGAAGATAACCTTCATATGTCAGTATGGACATTATGAGGACTTGGTGATGCCTTTCAGCATGACCAACACTCCAGTAGTGTTCATGGGACTCATTAACAGGATATTTCATCCTTACCTTGATCACCTCATGGCAGTCTTCATTGACAATATCCTGGCATACTACGCGACGGAGGAGGGGCACGTGTAACCCCCCGACCCTAGTTACCCAGAGTCGGTGCATTATTACATAACATTGGCATGATCACAAGAAAGATAAAATATCGAAAGACCGATTGGTTTAGTAGCCTTGGAAACACTAGATATATTCATAAGTTTTACATTACATCATAAAATGAAAAACTACTACAACAACATAATGTCTCCATAATCCACACTCATATCCCCACATAATATCCCTGCAGGTCATTCATAATTTACTTCTTCACTTCCTGGGAAAAATAAAACATAGAAAAGGGGTGAGCTCAAATGCCCAGTAAGGATAACAATATAGCGGAAACATTCATAAATAAGAATAAACATTTAAGGCAATGTATAACTAAAACAACAGCCTTTCAAACTTGAACATTCAACATTGTATGGCATAAATAAAATGATATAATTCCATTTACTCATTCACATGGATATTCTACTAATCGAATAATCACATGCAAAATCACTAACCACTTTCATAATGTTGGAATGCATAATGCCAGACTATCATAACCACATAGCCAAGGCCTCGTGCCAAGACTACAAATAAGATTTTGTCAAGGCCTTGTGCCAAGACAGTAGTTTGTCTCATGAGACCTACCGATGCATCGAGGAGCTATAGCGGGCTCCACCCGTCACATATTAAGTCCAATGCATTCCCATATGAAAAGGTTTAAACATAACATAAACATTCATATTAAAACTAGCATACGAAATGTCATTAATTTCACCATAAACTATGAATGGTATAAAAATAGCACATCCACAGTCAAACATATCACAAAACCTTCAATACAATATAGAAGTTTTGTATCATAATAAATCAACTTCAAATAAGCGTAAAATCCATCAAATGATGTTGACATAGATGAAATCAAAACACTTTTTAGAGAAATATCTCTTTCTATTTTTGAAATCATTTAACAGCCATATAAAATAAAACATTTTCTTGAAAATATTCTTATAAGCTTGTAAGGAAATCTTTGAATATTTTATAACGGCGGAAAATAACCGCACCCACCGTATAAGTTAAAAAAACATTCTTACCTTAATTCTGTAGAAAAGGTTAAAAAGGACCTTGTTTTGAAAACAACGGAAAGATTCATCTTATAAAAAGTAAAAAAAGGGTATAAATGACTTTAACCCATATTCTTGTAAAAATGTTTTGAAATAAATTTTGAATAAACATGGATGTGGATGATAACGAGATCCCAGTAGATTATTACGTATAAACAACCTCGGATAATGAAGAGATTGTGAAATAACCCTTAACTTGTACTTTTCCTTGGTTGGGGTAGGTTAACCTCCTGTATAATGGTGAAATAATTGTTATTAAATTATACAGGAATCATATACATTAATATGATATCATATATGATCTTTTAATATTTATTTGATAATAATATCTTAGGATTATCGTTGTTTCGGGTGTTAACTTACTTGTTTTCTTTTATATGTTTTGTTACGTAGGACATGTTTATAAATGATAGGTTGTATATTATTCATATCCACAATGATATCAAGTCCTTAAAAATCATTTTTTAAATCATCAAATGATAATTATACTTGAATGGATACGATGGAGAATGAATCTCATCGTGTTCGTGGAGACGGTAGTCCGTACGTACGCACGAGCGATAATATCATTCTTTTGATATTAAAATAATATATAAATGGATGTTATATCATATATACAGAATCATTAACATGTTATATTTATTATTTACATGAGTTAAACATCATTATTATACCCATCCAAATAATATTATATTGAATAACAATTACACCACGACGTGGAGAAGGTAAGCCGTACGTACGCACGTATGGTGACATGTTATTCAAAGGGTGGATAGAATACTGAATATGGTTGTACCATATTTATAATAAAATCACAGTATATATATGATACTGGAGTTATTATTTTCGAATGGTAACAACAAAGGAAGAAGAAGTGGAAGAAGAAATGAACTTGGAAAAGGGTGGTGAAATCATTACCTCTTCTTCAGGTTCATCCTTTTGATTTGATCAAAAGGGCTCCATAGGTTGTCTTTATGATCAAAATAAGTCACCTAGATTGTAGTTAGGGAAGTTGGGAGAGTATTTGGGCAGAGTTTGGCCGAACCAAAAGGCTTTGAAGGTGTGAAGAAATGAGAAGGAGGAGTGCCCTTTTATAAGAGGGGTGAGGGGCACCTTTGGAAAAGCTAGAAATATTAATTTATAATAAATTCATATTCGGTTTATAATGGTTCCAAAGTTGATTATTTAAATTTTAAGGTGGGTATGGGTCGAAAACAACTCAACCAATAGAATTTAGTTAGGTTTGGGTACTTATATTAACCTTATCTTTAAGTATTAACTCTAAGTTAATTAGTTTCACTTTTACAATGTCTCTTTGTATTTTTATATAATATGGTTAATAAACTTACTACATACATCCAAGAGACCCCCAAGTGGTCCATTAATGATGAACCTATCATGATATAAGTCTCTTGGCCGAACCTTAGATTTTTAGGAATTTAATATCAATTAATAATATAATATTTGTTTTAAGAACTCTTTTATGTCAATTTTGACACTATTCAATAGTTGATTTTTCTGAAACTCATAAAAGATTTATTACTTCGAACAAAGTCAATTAAATCAATCCTAATATATCATATTATCCTAGAAAATTAGTTTAATTCATTAAAAGTTTCATATTATATTTATTTGGGTATTTATAATATCAATTAGTTTAATTTTTCACTATTATAGTAATTACTACATCATCATTGTGTCATAAATAAATTAAATCATTTAATGTCTAAAAATTATAAATAAAATATCATTATGTAGGAAATATTTTTATATTTCTAATGAATATTTATAATCTAAAATCCAACATATATAACCCTATTCAATAATTTTTTTGCTAAAAGATATATGCTTGTGCCATTTTTGTATTCATTTTAACTTAATTTAAAAAAATGTCCCTATCACCTACATGTGGCACCATGGGGTCCCAAAATAGACCCAAAGATGACTATGGTCGATCATGTATCAACCAATAAGTCTAGGACACGTTTTAGGGAAATTTACTATTATTATAATATTATTTTGTTAACCCTTATTTACCAGATTTACCCTTAACCATGGTAAATAAAATATTTACCACAGTAATTATTCAAAATGTCTAAAGATAAAAGTTACCTATTTACACAATTTGGACATACTGATTGCAAATATGGAATCCAATTTTCTAAATTCAAAACACAGAAGTGGCAGAAATTAATTTAAAATTAATTCCCGCTGTCAAAACAAAAAGCGTGTTTTTAAGAGATAATAACTATCAAAAGATTGACACTTGTTTATGTTCGGTTTAATTGTAAAATTATGTATAATGACCAAAATTATATTAGAAGGTAAAAATATATTCTAAATATACTTTAAAACCACTAAAATTCATAATTTATCACTATTAATTATTTTGATTAAAAAAGTTGTTTTTAATTAAAATTTAGTAATTTTCACTATTCATCAAAATATTAAAGTTATCCGAAAAGTACCAAAATTTCATCTTAGGCTAAATTAGATATTCCGAATCCAAAAATTAAGTCCATTTTGAAATATAAGATATATATATAATTTCAAAAAGTAGGTATTACTATTCATAATGGCTAGTTTTATTGGTTGTTAGAACTCGGTGTTGCGTACAACACACGCTATCACATTATTCAAAGAGAAGTGTACCGTAGAATCTTGGGGTGTTACAGCACGCCACACAACTACATATAGTTCTTGATACACTTTGAGAGGAAGAACATTATGCCAATCACTATATGTTCCAATTATGGATATGGGAGGTCCACTTTCTGGGACATGTTATTTCAGTGGATGGATTTATGGTGGATTCAGAAAAGATAGAAGTAGTGCATGGTTGGGATCCACCAAGGAGTGTGACCAAGTTGTAGAGTTTCCTAGGATTGACTAGGTACCATTTAATATTCTTACCTAAATTTTCTAGAGTAGAAGCACCTTTTCAGCTTTGACAAAGAAGGGAAAAAATTTATTTTGGATAGAGAGATGCCAACGGAGTTTCCAGAAGCTGAGGTAGAGATTGATGAGTGCCCCCATATTGAGGCTTCTAGAAGAGGAAATAGGGTATGTAGTATACTACGACACATCAGGGACTGGTCTAGGGTGAGTACTGATGTACGAGTGAGTAGTGATCACCTACGACTCATGACAACTGAGGAAACACGAGCAAAAATACTCAACCCATGACCCAGAGTTAAAAGTAGTGGCATTTGAACTGAAGATATGGTGACACGACTTTATGTATGAATAGTTTCATATTTACTCTGATCATAAGTGTCTCAGTTATATCTTCTCAAAGAAGGACCTGAACCTGAGACCGTGATGATGACTAGAGTTCCTCCAAGACTATGACATTGAGATAGTCTACACTCTTGAGAAGGGGAACGTAGTAGTATACAAACTCAACATGAGGTCGGGTCAACAGTTTCTGAATGAAGCTATAGGGAAGTTAGCCATGTTGCAGATATCCTTCATGGATTGTGATGAAGCAGCTTACCTCCCATCTATGACTATCACTCACCCACTCCATCAGTGAGTTCAGGATACATAGCTTGGGGACATGGAATGTGAGAACTTACATGCTTAGATTTCCCCAGGACAGGATCCTAAAGGATTTTATGAAGGTGGGGAGTATGCCATTCTTTTCAAAGGATGCACCATGGTACTAATGATGCTACAAGAGGAGGTGTTATGGTAGTTACACACATCCCCTTTAGAGGTACATACTAGAGTGATGGAGATGTACCCAGACCTCCAAAGTCAATACTAGTTTCCAGGGATGAAGAAAGTTATGGTGGAGTTCGTTTAATGATGTATCACTTGTCAATAAGTGAAGGCTGAGAATCAAGTTCCAATAGGATTAGAATAACCACATGAGGTGCTAGAATGGAAGGGTGATGATATCACCAGGGACATCGTGATGGGGTTACCACATACATCCAGGGGCCATGAATCTATCTGGGTGATCATTAACTAACTCATCATGTCATCCCACTTCCTACCCATCTGAGAGTAGGGATCAATAGAGGGCCTGGGATGTCTCTACATATAGAATATTGTAGGGCTTCACTAGGTACCATTGACGATCATCTCAGATAATGACACTCATTTTACATCCCGGTTTTGGAAGAGATTACATGAGGATTTTGAGACTTAGCTACGTTTGAGTACCTCCTTTCATCCTCACATAGATGGTTAGATAGAGAGGACCATACATAAACATGAGGACATGATTTTTGCTAGTGTCATTGATTTTGGATGTAGTTGGTAGGATCACTTGCCCTTGGTGGAGTTCGCATACAATAATATTTACCACTACACCATTAACAAGGTACCATTTGAGGCCTTGTATAGGCGATGATGAAAATAACCTCTATACTTGAAATACCCTAGAGAGTCAGCACTTATGGGTCTAGAGTTGGTATGAGCTACCGATGAGATTTTACCCGTCATCCAGGAGCGGATGAAGACAACACATTGTTGGAATAAGTCTTATGCTGATAAGAGGTAGAGACCCTTGGAGTTAGAGGAGGGATTCCATGTCTTCATATGAGTCTCACCCCGATGAGGATTGTGGATATTTGTCCAGGGTGGAAACCTTTCTACGTGGTTCATCGAACCTTTCTATATCATTATCAGATTAGGTGAGGTGGTGTATCACCTAGATCTTCTCCCATAGATACATTGGGTGTATAATGTTTTCCATGCGTCTATGCTGAGGAGGTACCTGCATGATCCATCACACATTATCGACTGGGGTGAGCTAGAAACTGATGATCGAGCGATGTTCGTGGAGTTCCTAGTAGAGATAGAGGAACAACAAGAGCATGTACTTTGTGGAAAGTTGATCCCTTTGGTGGGATTTCATTGGCATCACGGGAACCTCCAGGAGACCACATGGGAGCGGGAGGCTGAGATACGTGCTCAATCCCCTATTTTTTTCTCTAGCTTTTGTTGTATCTTTTGGTGATGAAAATCCCTAAGGTGGGGAGAATGTAAAGACCCTGAAATTCCAAGTAAATGTTTTTTTTAGTTAAATGGAATTTTTGCAAGACTACGAAAGTTGATGGCATGTGATTCGGAGGCCTAGAGAGCCTAGAACAGAATTTAGAAATTTTTTAAGGTACATTTAGTAAACTTCTAAGTGGTAATTTATATCATTTAAACCAGTGATCTAATTAAAAATATGAGGGTTCCATTGAATTCATAGTGTAGAGATTCACTTAAGGGAAGCCTAACATTGATTGAAAAATGTCATATGAAAAACATAATTTTTGGATTTTACAAAAAAATAATAATAAAATAACTAAGGGTTATTTTATTTTATTTTTTTCCAACCGTTTAACAATGGTGGTGGGATTGCGGTGCAACATCAGATATTAATTAGAGAATTTTTAATTTCTTTAACCTCTAATTTCATTGGTTTTGTAATGAAAACGTTTTTGTGTTTAATTGACTCATTAATTATAGTTAATTAATGATCCATAATATTAAACACAATATAGGGTATTATTCTCTTATTTAATCAACGATTGGGATGAGTTTTAGGAGATCTATGAGAGGAGGATCTAACCAAATACCGATGAATTTCCTCTCCAATGAAGAACTATGATCGAGCGATGGTCGTTGGAAGAAATAATGGGAAACGAAGAACGCTGACGATCACCATTAGACACAGATCCTTATTCCTCACCAGAAGCAACTTACAACGAACTCAAGGTAGGGGAATTTGTATATGAGTTTTTATGATTCTTTTACATTGATGATGTTGAAAACCTTCCCATGTTATAATGTTAATGCAGAGGGTGCGGGCCAAACTGAACAAGGACTAGAATCTCCACCAACATTTCTTGATTGCGTTCTTCACAACTGACTGACCAATGTGGCAGAAATATGGAACCGAGGGCCACACAATGATGGTGATGTCCTGAAATTCCCTTAGGCATTGTCGAGAAGAAAATTGAACCCCAGGGGCTTCACTAGTGGTCTGCGGAATTTCGGACAGTGTGGCAGCGCTGGCGACTGGAGGAGGCAGCAACCAGCTCTCACCAGCCACAATGGAACGACGACACCCAAAGGCACTCTGGAAGATTAGGGCGGCCGACTGACACTGACCGTGTTGATGGCAGCAGCGCACAGTAAAGGAGAGATGAGACTCCGAGCCATGATGGAGGGTAGACTCGTGCCCTGTAGGTCGCACAGGTGACCAGTCCACATGAACTGACCAGGTGGAGCGGCACTAATTGTCATCACTGACTGAAGACCGAGAACGACTGAGCTATTCAGGAGGGGAGCAGACCTCTGTGCCCGCCAGGGGGCCAAGTGGTTCCGTGGCTCAATGGGTCGGGTTGAACCCACTGGCCAGCGGGCTGGACTAGGCCCAACTGAACTAGGCTGAGCCTAGCCCATTTGGGCTGGGATGGTCTGACCGGGTTGGACCAGAACCAAGCCCACTTATGACCCAATTTAGATTAAAGGTCTATATCTCCTAAACAGAATTCCCATATGAAGAACCGTCTATAGAACCTAAGCCCTTAGAACAAGGTGGTCCTTTTGAGATACTCCAATTTGGTTTTGTAGAATGTTGGAGTATGGACGGGTTGGATAGGACATGAATCTAACCAGCCCCCAGCACTAAAATTCCTATAATTAATAGACCAGGCGTCTGATTGAAGGGTCTTCTATTGCGTTTGAACACTTATGACATGGAAGTTCATCAGGTTACTTATTCGCAGGAATTCATGGTTGTTTAGGTATGACCAATGTCTTGAGGAGAGAATCCTCCTAGAATCAAGCGTTATTAGTTCATGAATCTAGTGGATGGTTGTGATGTGAAGAATGAATATTGATCCTTTGTGGGTTAGTTCCTATCAATCCCGTGTGGATCTTTTCTCAGTGCTCTTGTGTGGGTCGGCGCTCAGCAATCCTGTGTGGGTCAGTGCCTATCGATCCTGAGTGGGTCAGCCTCTATCGATCCTATGTGGGTCAGCACCAAATGGTCTTGTGTGGGTCAGCATCTATCGATCCTGTGTGGGTTAGCATCTATCGATCCTATGTGGGTCAGAATCTATCATTCCTTTGTGGTTCACCAATAGAGCCTCTCGACCGAATAAGATGATCTTGCTTACGTCTAATCATTCCTACATCTATACTTAAGTTATACTGAGTTTGATATGAGTCTTTTCTTGTGATTTGTGATTGAGATCATGATTTGTGGTTATTACATTGTGTAATTTTGAGCGACTTTCGGGGGTCTCAGTGTCTCTTCTGAGTATTTTTATACTCACCCCTACACTAGCTTCACCCGCACCTTGTTGTGTCTTGTATAGACAACGTGCATCTTTGACTGAGACTCCAGGAGCCAAGACTTGATTGTGTACGGAGGTGACGAGTTGACTTGAAAAGCCGAAGTGATGTGTTGTACATACCCTTCAGGTAGGATCCTTGGTGGGCTACCTCAGGATCTGTTTTTACTTTTACTTGTACTTCCATTTCAGTTGGGCTTGTATTATGGACCCTTTTGCTTTCTGTGCTTACTATTACACTCATTTGAGGTTTTTAGATGGGGTTATACCTTTATTATTCTATTGAGTTATTCTTGTGTGCAGTGTTCTCTATCTATGATTGTACAGGTTTTGAGGCAATGCCATCCCTTTTTAGGGGTATTCCTTTCCAGTGCTTGTCGCCAACCCCTGGCCTATGGAAGGCAGGATTGGGGTAGTCCTCACACGGGCCCTGAGGGATGGGTTGTGATAGTAATGTTACCCTTATGAATAGTGATATAAAATAATGAATAGTAACCTTACATATGATAGTATATAAATAATATTAATGTGGAAGTACGATATACCTATATCTGGGAATATGAAAATATACATTTTAAAATCTGTATTTTTCAAATAAATTATGATTTTAATTAAATCTTAAATTAGTCATATTTAGAAAATTATTTTGAAAAATAGACTTCATTTTTGGATTCTACACATCAAAAAATGGGTAGGGTGATTTTTTTAATTTTTCTAAAATATTTGAATTTTAGATGAATAGTGAAATCTTATAATTCACAATAAATGCTAAAACCTGAATTTCTACATCATGCTTGAGTCATGGATAATGTAAATGGCCATTGGTTCTAAATCAAATGCATATATTACTATTTTTTTCATATAATTATTACAATTTTTGGTCTTTGGATAAATTAATAGACTAATGGTTAAAAAATCAGGATAACCCTCCTCTCCTCCACTATAAAACCTCCCCCTCACTCCCTCTTCTCTCCACTCTAATAAAGCGTTGTTCCTTGCCAATATTTTTCCCAAATGTCATACCAAGATCCTTACCCACATCCAAAACCCCCTATTATCTTAAAAATACCAATTCCTTTCCTCTTAAGAGGCTCTCAATGGAGTTCAATAGAAGAGGTAAATTCCACTTTCCAATTATTTTGTTTCTTTTATGTTTATAAATTTTCTTGTTTCATTCCTCACCACCATTCACCCAAATAGTATGAAAAATCTATAAAAATACATGTACATAAATTATATTATTGTAATGGTATAATTCATTATCCTCTCTCTATTCACCATATTTTATTTGATAGAAATCAGAACACTGTTTGAGATGTGTTAATTTAGCAAAATCAAGGATGACAGGTTATCAATTTCCATTATCATCTTCAATTCTAGATATGAAACCATTTTTATGGTTAAACCAGAACATAATATATTTATTATTACTCATCTATTATTTTGGAATCCTTTTTCTAAACAAGGTTTTGGTTTATAAAAAAATGTGTTCTTTGTGGTCAACACGGCCAATTAACCCAAAAGGATGTCACAAATGTTTTATATAATGATTCCACTTCACATAAAGTAACCAAATTAATTTTTCAACCATATAACCTTTTGGATGTTTAATAATATATTATTACATAATTTTTGGAAAATCACCTTTATCATACGTGTTTATCCGAACATGAACTGATCATTAAAAACCAAGCATGCAAACAGACCCGGACAACGAAATTGAACATTATAACCAATCCAAAAGGTCTTTAATGAAATAAATTTTTTATAATAAATAAATTAAATATATATGAGTTTATAGAATTATTAATTTCCAAACCAAATTTGTTTATTCAATTCATTAATAACAACTCGAGAACACCAATAGACTTAAGGTAAGGGATCCACTCCATTTCACTTTTATTCAAGATTATCCTCTATGTTATGCACTTTTATGTGTAATTACAAGTGATGGAGTATGATTAAGAACCTCCCCTATATAGTACTCATGATTTATAAATGATGAGAAATCCATTTCACTCTCATTAACTCCTCTAAAGTACACCCGATATCATGCTGATAATCCATAAGGAATTATACTTGAACCAACTTTATTCCTTTGGGTTTCTATGTCATTCATTTACCCAAATTAAGTTATCTTTTATTTTTATTTACAACCTATACATGATGTTTATATGATCTAAACCCATGTTTCAAGACCCATCCCTCATTCTGTTTCGGGGATATATGTTCTTTTAAGCGATTACCTCCACAATACTTCCCAGTAAGAAAAATAATTTAAATGGAACTTCCAAAATTATTAACCAAGAGAACCATATCCCTTGTTTTAAGAGAAAATTTTCTTTATAAAATAATTTTTTTATTATGAAAATATTCTTGGTTAAATTCAGGTTTTACATTGAATATTTCTCACTTTTCTATTTTAAAATTTCATTAGTGTTTTCCTTAAAACCAACTAAAAGGTTTTAAATCTAAGAATATCCTATATAATATTCTTACATATTGTCACTTCTCATGGAAACATTTATGGTATTCCCATTCATTATGCTTTGTGTCATGAATGTGATACCCATTTCTCTCTATAGATTCTTTTATGTTTATGTATGTTTGAATTGTGTATGATTATTTATGTGTAACACATATTCATGAACATGTTTATATGTGTGTTCTTAGATAGTGCCTCAATGTATCGGGTAATGTTAAGTCTCATGATATGTTATGTGCGACGGTCTTGGAGGTTAGCATTTTCTTGCGCTACTATGGGAAATGATCTTGGCGGTTAGCCTTGACTCATACTAAAGTCATGTTTTATGTTGCTCCCAAATTTCAATGATTCCATGTTTATATGTTATGATCTCTTATATTAAATGACTTTTTATTTCTCTATGTCATGTTCCTAAACCATGTTCTATGTCTTTTCTCTTATTCTTATTCCCATACTGGGCTTTTAGCTTATCCCTTTTTTCATGTTATTCCTAGGTTATACTATGAAGATGAGTGATAAAAATATATGTTAGGGGATCTTTATGAAGAATAAATAAAGAAATGTTTTATTTAGTTCAATGTTTTCAGTTTTATTTCCCTAGTCTTCCATAACACTAGACATCATGATCCTTGGCTTATAATCAGATGTATATTCATTCTTAAAATCATGTAACATTATATGTAAAAGGATAGGGTATCTATAATTATGTGATGAAAACTAATGAAGTGGGTCATGAGAACAAAGTGTTCCAAGGTTCACATACTAACCACTCTAGAATTGAAAATGTATTATTTTATTCAGTATTTAACCACAATTTTATATCTAAATAATTTTTTTAATAGTATCAAATGACCACATCAATAATTAGATTATGAATTGTCATTGAAAAAATATAATGGTACGATGAACACATATCAAGTCAATATATCCTCTCTAATAGATGTTTGTATAAATTTAATTCTAAAAATACTGTGATTCTCCATCTATTTGTATTTTATTTTAATGGTTTTCATTTATTTGGTCTCTTTATATAGTGAAAATATCAATTTTTGAGTAAGGGAAGTCACATTTCATATTCTGAATCAAACCAAGAGCATCATTTAGTGCGAGGATGAATATGAACATTTAATGGAAATTAACTCTATTGTATGGGTCTTACCACCTATTCACGAGGGATATTTTTTCCCAATGGAGTCGGAGAAATTAAAGATTAAATATATATTGTTTTTTAGGAATAATATGATGTATTCCATAGATAAATTCCAATTATTCCCCCAAATATTGAAGTGGATTTTTCAATATCACTCATACATAGTGTTATACATATTTCAAAGACACCAAAATGAATAACCCTGATTGAGTTATACAAATTGAGGAAGAAAATACAGGATGATCAAGAAAAGGTATTCATATGCTAGAGTATGTGACCATGAGATTTAAATATGCATTTTTTAAGAATAAATATTGGTTAATGATTATTTTCATTGATTTTTGGGAATGTAACCCGATCACTTTTAAGAAGAAGTATCACCTACCCTATATCAAATTTTGTTTTTATCAATTATGATGATCTCAATATTTTTAAAATAGTGATATTTAGTATTGATATCATAAATTAAAGGCCAACAAGGAGGATATACCTTAAATAGCCATCCATTAATGGAATGGTCACTAAGAATTTATAGTTATGAGAGTTATGCTTACCATTTCCACTAGTATATTTATATATTTAATAAATATAATCTTTAGAGATTACAACAATTAGTTTTTGATATTATTCATAGATGATATTATGATATATTCCATGACTAAGGAAGAGAATGAAGAACATTTGGGTATTGTGTTGAATACCCTGATAAGTAGAAGTTGTATGACAAATTTATAAGGTGTGAATTTTGGCTATTTTTTTTAATTCATGGGCCATACCATCTCATGTAATGGTATATCTATATATCCAATAAAGGTATTAGTTATTTATAAATGGATCAGAACCACCAAGGTAAGAAAGATATAAGGTTTTCATCAATTTTATCAATGATTGTGAGATATTTATCATGAATATATACTACAATAACTATATTTCCATGGAATGGATATAAATTCCATTTGATAGTTAAATGTGAGGTAAATTTTAGGGAGCTAAAAAGATGATCTGTCCGTGAATTTATAATCATAATACCGTGAAGTAGAGAAGGAATTTGGATCTATAGTGGTGTATTGAATAAGTTAATGGGATGTTTCCTCATATATAATGATAAATTTCTAGATGATTCCCAAAGCTAATTGAAAATTATTATGAAAAACTACCTAACTAGTTATTTTTATTTGGAATTAGTAATTTTAGACCTGAAAATATGGCTGAATTATCTTCATTCTGATAAATAATATATATATATATATATATTATTAAAAAAATCAATTCTATATACATATATAAAAATTTGAATATTCTCCAAAGGATATGGATGGATTTGATTAATGATTATGACTGCTCAATACAGTACCACCATGCGAAGGAGAAAAAGTGGTCGATGATTTGAGTGAGAAAGACCATGCTTGTTTTTCAGTTATGAGTATGGAAAGGGATAAAATACATAAATATTTATATAACATGGATCTAGAAATCATGGGTAAAGGTGGATTATAATATCTTTTTCAAATTAATGTTTAACCATCCACCAATTTTATTTTTAATGAGACTTAAATGAATAATGTGGAACTATATAATATTGTAAAGAATGTTTCAAATTTAAATCATTATTATGATAGAACGATAAGGTTAAGTAACCTAGTATATTTCCCACAAATATCAGAGTTGATTATGTATATTTTGGACACAACACATAGTACACCATTCTATAATAATCCATGAGTGATAATGATTTATAGATATTTCAAAGAGTTTTTCTAGTGGGATAACAAGAAAACAAATATTTTAGAGAGTATAATATAATTATTGGTATATAATCATTTTAAGACTCAGAAATAGAATTATAAATTGATGTTATCACCACTAGTCATACGAGAATGGAAATGGAAAACCATCACCATATATTTAGTCATATGTCACCAAAAAACATAAAAAGAATATAATCAAAATTGGGTGTTAGTTTTCTAAATTAAAAATTTTGAACATTTCAGTAGAATAAGGAATGATTATTCTCTCTATAAACATTCAAGGATAAAAATTGTGGAAGTGGTAGGGTTTAATGAATTAAAAAATTCTATTTTATCAAATTAGTATATGAGTTTTACCTTGAAGTCATCACGAATTATTCAACAACCATTAAATACCGAGTTAAAATATAGCAAGATAAATCAACCTAGGAATTATGGGTAGTATGAGAAGAAAATTCATACCTCAAAATTTATTTTGAGAAAATTTAACATAGATTCAAAATATGTTTAAGATCTGCACCTTTCTATGCTCAATTTTTCTTTCAGAAATATCTTTCACTCAGTAATTTAAATAGATCATTAGGAATATATCTACTGTAGGATGTGTATAAATCCAATGTGCGAGGATGAAGTTAGATAAAAAAATTATTATTATTTTATGTAACTAAGGAAATTGTGTATAAGTAAAGATCCATACTACATAACATTAGAGTAAATCATAGTTGTTTGAAATTGTATCATTATAATTGTTGGAGAAATCTAGAATTTAAAGTTTTTGATAAATTATTACTCTAAGAATCTCTTGAAAGAAGGTTATAATTTTGGAAAGCGGGGAATGATAGTATATATATATATATATATCTTTAATTTTTTTAATAATATCAGGATGGTTTCTTATCTCTGTTTTCTTCCATTAAATCTCTATCATTTTCATGATTTGTTCCACATATCAGTTCTAAGAAAATATATACCTGGTCCTTTACATGTAATTAAGATATTTTTCATCTCACTAGAGTATGTTCTCTCTTATGATAAATAACCTATGGATATTCTGGATAAATGAATGAATGTTCACTAGTGCAGAAAACGTTTTTTACGTCACCATTTTTTACGTCGGTTATATATAACCGTCGTAAAACATGCGGCGAGTAGCTTTTTAACGTCGGTTATTTTCATAACCGACGTTACAAATCGTGCCTGTTCGTTTTTTACGTCGGTTATCCTATAACCGACGTAAAAAAAAATGCGCGTGGGGTTTTTTACGTCAGTTATTTGGAAACAGACGTAAATAACATGATATCTAAGCGTTTTTTACATCGGTTATAGGATAACCGATGAAAAAAACATGTAAATATCGGGTTTTTTACGTCGATTTCCAAATAACCGACGTAAAAACCCTCCCGCGCATTGATTTTTTACGTCGTTTATCTTATAACCGACGTAAAAAACGAGATATCTACGCATTTTTTACGTCGGTTATAAAAAAACCGACGTAAAAAACCAATGCACGAGGGGGTTGTTTATTTTGGTTTTAAAATGACCGACGTAAAAAACCTGTACATAACTCATTTTTTACGTCGGTTACAAAATAACCGATGTAAAAAACCAAAGAGAGGGGGGTTTTTGACGTCGGTTTTAAAATAACCGACGTTATAAATTTAAAAAATAGTTTATAACGTCGGTTATATAATAACCGACGTTATAAAACTGTTAAAGATATTAAAGCCCCGTGGACTGTCATATACGATTTTTCGATTGACAGTCTGCCGGCTCATCTCTCTCGCGCGGTAAACCCTAATCAGCTCGTCGATCGACCTGCGTTAAACTCATTTTGGCTTCATTGTTTATCTTCTTCACTCCTCTCAGATCTATCATCTCAACTCGCAACATTCAAGTAAGCCTTCCACGAATTTATTTCGTTCGTTTTTTTCACGGATATTCTATTATTATGTTTTGCGATTTTTGTACATTTAATGTAAACAAGATGTAGTGGTTTCCAAGTATGCACCTCATTAATATTTTGATAAGATGGTGATGAGATAATCTAAGATACATATGATTCATTGATGGAAGTAATACAATTTCACATGGTGTAGGATGATTTGTGGGCGGGGTGAGACCATGACATTATCATTGGGGTGTGAGAGAAAAACTAGTGGAGAAGTGGTATCTGAGAACCTTAATTTTAATATATATATATATATATATATATATATAATTTTTTATACGAAAAGTTTTATTTATATGAATTATTTTGTGAGTGATCCATAGTGAGTATATGAAACTATTTTTCCATGTTTAGGTGATGATTTAGATTTCTATTTTCATAGGGCTTTAGTGTTCTTCCTCAACATTTTCATGAGATGTTTTAGGGAGGATCTTACTATGTATACATGTTATGCCCACCATACATAAATATAAATTTTTTTTTTTGGTTTTTAAAAGCAATTTGTAGTTTTTTATAGATGTTAGTAGTATGGAAGTGTTGTGGAGTAGCGCATTGGGGTGTGAGAGGAAAACTAGTGGAGAAGTTGTAACACCCCGAGCTTCTATGATACGCTTCTCATTCAATAATGCAATAGCTTGCATTGTACGCAACTTCGAGTTCTAACACACCGAAACTAATCAAAGTAGCCATTATGAATAGTAATACCCACTTTTTAAAATTATAGAAATGTTATATTTGAAAATGGACTTCATTTTTGTATTCGTAATATCGAAATTATCCTAAGTAAAATTTTTTGTAATTTTCCGAGAACTTCCATTTTTAATGAATAGTGAAAAATACTTAAAAACAACTTTTTTAATAAAAATAATTTATAGTGATAAATTATACTATTTAGTGGTTTTAAAGTATAATTAGAATATATTTTTACCATTTTATCAAATGGTGGTCATTAGAATTAATTTAACATTGAAATTGGACATTAACAATTGCCAATCTTTTGATATAAATTGTTTCTTAAAAACACGCTATTTGTTGTGACATCGGGAATTAATTATAAACATAATTAATGCAACTTATATGTTTGTAATTTTGTAAAATAGACATCATTTTTGAATTCGGAATATCAATTATATCTTAGGGTGAAATTTTGGCATTGTTCTGAAAAACTTCAATTTTTGATGAATAGTGAAACCACTAAGTGGTAGTTAAATAACTGATTTTTCGTTTAAATGAAATATTACCACTTCTGTGGTTTGATTTTCAAAAATCCGACATAAATGGTTTTCATTAAGAAGTAAAATGTGGTTCAATGAGATTAAAATAATTTTTGGTGAATAGTAACTTTTAAGTTCTTAATCGCGATTAGAGGTAATTAGTGTAGTTTAAGGTAAAAATAATGTTTTAATAATATGAGATGAGCTTGACACATGTCCTACCCTCATTGGGTGTGCCATGGCCGACCAAGACAACCCATGGGTCAACTTGGGGACCCCATGGAGCCACTTTAGTTAGAAAATGAAATAAATACCTTTTATTTAATGTTAAAGTAAAAAATGACACAAACATGAAATGTTTTACTAAAACAATTTTTACATGGGGTTATACAAGTCATATTTTTGACTATAAATATTCATTGGAAATATAAAAAGATTTCATACATCATAGTATTTTTTTTATAATTTTTAGACATTAAATAAATTAAATTATTTACGACATCATTATGATGCAGCGATGACCTCATTATTTAACGATTTTAATAAAATGAAAAGATAATGTACAATACAAGGCTTAAAATTGTCCAAAGACTATTGGATGGGTATATTTCGAACCCTTATCACCTTAGACACGAATTATATAAGTGTGGGACCTTTAGAATCCTAAAATCATTGTATAATAATATAAAATTTCCTTACTTTCAAAGAGTGCCCCTCCTCTCCTCTTATAAAAGGCCCCCACCTCTACCACCTCATTCACACTTTCAAGCCATTTGGATCGGCCAAACTCTGCCCAAATACTCTCCCAACTTCCCTCCCTTATTCCTAGAAGCCTCACATTGGGCATAACTCTTCCCAAGGAAGCCTTTGGCTCAAATCAAAAGAGTTACCCAATTTTAAGATAATGTCTTCTCTAATGTTGTTTTGTTTTATTTTTCTTCTCCAACCCCCTAAACACTTTTTATTCATTTATTTTGTAACAGAACCAGTATACTCAATATACTAGGATGTTTTTATAATAATTATTCGAGCTACACTTACACACACCTACATCTAATGGTTAAAGAACATACTGTTTCTGTGGATGGCGAATTTCTGCCTCACGAAACGATGATTGTTCAACACTCCTATAACACCTTCAAAGGTGGCCATTAAGATGTCACTATATTTATATATGATATATAATATGTTTATGTTTTACTTATGCTTCTGTATTTCTCATTTATGCCATACTTTATGATTTCCATTATGGGTAAATGCGATAATTTCATTTTAGGAAGTGCGGACTACCGCCCCCTCAAAGTGATTTGAATCGTTAATGCCATATGTGGGATGTATAAAGGATGGAGTAAATGGTATTATACACTATATTATAATGGAATTATATTATAACTTTATAAAATTATAACATCATTCCATTAAATACGAAATAGAAATGAAAGTAGCGTTCATGCGTACGTACGACTTACCGTCTCCATGAACGGTGCATTTCATTTATTACCTCTAAATGTTATGTAATATTATAAATGCATGTATATACTTAATATATATTTTATATATGATAATTAAATCATTAATATAATTCTGGATATAATGGATATTTCTCCACATGAACAACTTTTAATTATAAGAAGTTTATTGTTGACTCAAGTACCAAAGATCGACAAAATGACCATTATTAACTTAAATAATTACATAATGTTCATATCATTGTAATAAGTGATATAAAAAGGATAATTAAATTGAAAATGGTTCTTAATAAGGTATATATTAACTCTAGTTTATTATTCAGGAGGTTAAAGAATGGTTGAGTCAAGTCATACACGAGGTAAGGGAATTTCTTAACCCAACTTCCATTCTTTGGGTTAATCTCCTACTTTCAAATTATGTCATGATATTATTATGTCCTATTTTGTATTTTTACTTTATTTATGTGTACCTATAGTGAATACACATAATAGATCTATTTTATTTTAAAAATTATCTTTTTAAGAACTTCTTCTCAATCTCCTTTCATTGAGACATATTTGGTTTTATACACAACTTTCTTTTATACGGTGTATAAACCCCTTTGACTTTTACGTTTATTCAAAAGGAATCTTTTTATATGAAACGTTTACTAAACGACAAAAGGGGATATTTTTGTCATACGTATGCGGCGACAATGAATTCTCCGCCGCCGTGACCATTATTTGAGTTTCGACTTCCTCTACAAGCCATCACCTTTTTTAATGAAAAATAAATACAAAGTTTTAAATTTCTTTTATTTTGGTATTGAAAATGGTTTTGAAAGCGTTTTTATTATATCAATGTGTTTTATTGATATCTTGTGATTGAAATGTGGAAATGTTATGTTTCCTTTATTCATGTTTTATGTGATACAATTATGTTATGGTTTATGATATGTTTAAACCTATTCATATGAGGAATGTATTGGACTTAATAAGTGACGGGTGGAGCCCGCTATAGCTCCTCGATGCATCGGTAGGTCTCATGGGACAACTATACGTGGAATTGGCCGAGGCCCTTTCCCAATTTGATTTATGGTTTTGGCCGAGGCCTTAATCATTTTATACGTCTTGGCTAAGGCCTTGACAAAATGTTTCAGAATGTCTGGCATTATACATTCCCTCATTATGAAAGTGGTTATTGATATTGCATGTGATTATTTGAATAGTAGAATATCCATGTGAGTAAGTAAATGAAATTATCTCATTTTACTTTTTCCATATTATGTTGAAGTTCAAGTTTAAAAAGGCTTTTGTTTTAGTTATACATTGCCTTAAATGTTAATGTTTATTTATGAAAGCTTCCGAAATATTGTTATCCTTACTGAGCCTCTGAGCTCACCCCTTTCAATGTTTTAATATTTTCCAGGATGTGAAGAAGTATTTTATGAATGACCTGCAGGGATTGTCAGAAAAGGATATGAGTGTAGACTATATAGACTTTGTTATTGTATTTTTTCACTTTATGATGTAATGTAACGTTTATGAATGTATCTATTGTTTCCAGGGCTAATAAACTATTCGGTATTTCGAGACTTGATATTTTGTGATCATGCCAATGTTACGAAGTAATGCACCGACTCTGGGTAGCTGGGGTCGGGGCGTTACAGTTGGTATCAGAGGCATTTTAGTACTAACCTTGGAAGCTAGATTTAGATAAACTCTGATTAGAGCACATAGCCCAAAGATAGACTTTAAGGATTAGTATAGAAGAACTTCCTAGAATTTTGTTATTGTAGAGATTTTGTGAGTTTTCCGAGCAATACATCCCTGTCTGGATACGAGCAGGTAGAGGCAGCTCTGGCACAGATGTACCTAGGGGTAAAACCCAAAAACACCGCTTTGAGCTAGACTCGAACGGGAACTGGTGCACGACAACGGGCCTTGCTGCACTCTTGGTTACGACACTCTCGGGGGATATGCTTTGGATAATTATTATTTTCTTTATAAACCACTATGAAGGGTTATGAGCATATACTTCCTCAAAGAAAACATTTTTATGGATTATATCCATAAATAGTTCAATTTATGTTAAGTATCTTACAAGTATGGAATTATGTATTTTGATTCATAAACTAATATAGTTTATGACATTGTTTAGAAATGGCGCCTAGTGGAAGGAATGAAAACCGTATCAATGCACGCACTCCGTGTAGGGATTGACCTCCTGCTCAAGATAATTATTGTGGATCTGGAGATACAACTGGTGCTGATCAACTTATTACCATACTGGAACAATTCACTCAGGTTATGAATAATAACCTTACTCGTATGAATCACCCTGATCCACAATGTGGAGGATCAATGTTAGGCTGCTTCATGAGGCAACAACCACCAACATTTAATGGGGATACAAATCCATTAGTAACTGAGTAATGGATAAACACCTTAGAGAAAATATTCCACGCCTTGGGGAGTAGCGAAAGGGAGAAGGTTATCATGGCAGGTTACCGCCTCACTGGAGATGCCGATCAATGGTGGTCATTGATTCAAAATACAAAGGAAGATGATGACGTATCGAATATGGAATGGAGGGAGTTCAAAGATCTTTTCTTAGAAAAATACTTTCCTCATGACCATCGAGCAGACATGGAAAGGATATTTCTGAGTCTGAGACAAAAGGAGGATGAGAATGTCACAATGTATGAGGCCAACTTTACAAGTTTGGAGAGGTATGCTGCAGATTATATACGTAACCCAAGAGGTAAGATTGATCGTTTCTTTCATGGGTTAAAACCATTTCTCTGTAGAGCTTTAGTATCACAATCTTTCTCAACATACGAAGATATTGTCTCATGTGTTATCAAGACAGAAAAGGAATTCTCTAAGTCTTATGACAACAAAGTAAAGCAAGAGAAGAAGAGAATGGTGGAACAAGAGACAGATAAAGGGAAAAAGGGAAAGAAGGATTTTCCATTATGTGATAATTGTGGGAATAATCACCCTGGTACTTGCCTAAAAGGAATGAGAGTTTGTTATAAATGTGGGGAAAAGGTCACTAGGCGCGTGATTGCAAGGGAAAGAAAGAGGCTATCAATGTTGAATGCTACAATTGTAGGGAAATGGGGCATTATGCAAATGAATGTCCTAAGCATCAGGGAAACGTACCTCAGAAAAGGCCAAGGGAACAAGGACAATCTTATGTTGTGACTACAGTTGAAGTGGAATAATGAATGTATTGGTTCTTTTGGACTCATGGATTATATTCTGGTTATTAGAATAATGTGATATATATATAAGGATTGTACTGTAGTAAATGTTGTTTTCATTAAGGATTTAATACGCTGAAGGTAATCATATTTTTAGTATGTGACAATAATAAAAACATTACTTTGTTTGGGGAATATGAGGTTACAATTGATTTTGGAATTTAGAGACCTTTTAGAGAAAAAGTCTGGACAGAGGTATTTTGGATAACTATAAAGGTTGGAATGGGTTAAGTTGATCTTTGGATATTATTGTTTAAGGTTAAAACATTTCTGAAGATTATTTTTGGAATATTATAATAATATAGTTTTAGGAAAAGGACAACCTGTAGGGTGGGGCATAACCCGTCGCGTCGGACAAAGCTGCAGGAATCGAACCCACAACCATAGTGCGATTGGGATTAATCACCTACCACTGGACTACGTGAAGTCCCTGGTTATTACAAAATAGTTTTTCTAATCTAAATGGTATGTGTTAATATTTTGAACCATATACAATTAGGATAAATAGAATATTTTTGAGTTCTATTACCTTTTAGAGTGAAAGATGGGTTTTTGGTAAAAATTTATTAAAGAATGAAAGTCTACATGACAAGTATGTATATTCCCTTATGTTCTTAGTAAATCTCCTAAATAAATTCATTAACTTTATAAAAGGTGACTTAAAAAAAAAACATTGTCGGTTAACTTTTCCAACTGGGGATTCAATGACCGTTTAACCAATCACAAGTTTGTGATTTTCTTATTGTTAACTTTCTCCTAATCCAGTTTTCTACAACTCTCCATCAGAACTTGATGGTTTGTTTTTCTTCCATATCCATATTTTCATAGAATCCTAGTATGGGCTATCTTGGGTGACCTTTGTACTTATCTTTCTTTCTTTTAAAGTTATATTTTTATTAACGTTATTTCCGATGTGGGTTTTCAAAAAAGGTATTTTCTATTTTCATCCTTTTATTTTCCAAGAAAAATTTCAAATTGTGAGGATGCAATTTATTGAAGGAGGGGAGAATGTAACACCCCGAGCTTCTATGATATGCTTCTTATTCAATAATACAATAGCTTGCATTGTACGCAACTTCGAGTTCTAACACACCGCAACTAATCAAAGTAGCCATTATGAATAGTAATACCCACTTTTTAAAATTATAGAAATGTTATATTTCAAAATGGACTTCATTTTTGTATTCGTAATATCGAAATTATCCTAAGTTAAATTTTTTGTAATTTTCTGAGAACTTCCATTTTTTATGAATAGTGAAAAATACTTAAAAACAACTTTTTTAATCAAAATAATTTATAGTGATAAATTATACTATTTAGTGGTTTTAAAGTATAATTAGAATATATTTTTACCATTTTATCCAATGGTGGTCATTATAATTAATTTAACATTGAAATTGGACATAAACAATTGCCAATCTTTTGATATAAATTATTTCTTAAAAACATGCTATTTGTTGTGACAACGGGAATTAATTATAAAATTAATTAATTCAACTTATATGTTTGTAATTTTGTAAAATAGACATCATTTTTGAATTCGGAATATCAATTATAGCCTAGGGTGAAATTTTGGCATTGTTCTGAAAAACTTCAATTTTTGATGAATAGTGAAACCACTAAGTGGTAGTTAAATAACTGATTTTTCGTTTAAATGAAATATTGCCACTTCTGTGGTTTTATTTTCAAAAATCCAACATACATGGTTGTCATTAAGAAGTAAAATGTGGTTCAATGAGATTAAAATAATTTTTGGTGAATTGTAACTTTTAAGTTCTTAATCGCGATTAGAGGTAATTAGTGTAGTTTAAGGTAAAAATAATGTTTTAATAATATGAGATGAGATTGACACATGTCCTACCCTCATTGGATGTTCCATGGCCGACCCAGACAACCCATGGGTCAACTTGGGGACCCCATGGAGCCACTTTAGTTAGAAAATGACATAAATACCTTTTATTTAATGTTAAAGTAAAAAATGACACAAACATGAAATGTTTTACTAAAACAATTTTTACATGGGGTTATACAAGTCATAGTTTTGACTATAAATATTAATTGTAAAGCTAAAAAGATTTCCTACATCATAGTATTTTTTTTATAATTTTTAGACATTAAATAAATTAAATTATTTACGACATCATTATGATGCAGCGATGACCTCATTATTTAACGATTTTAATAAAATTAAATGATAATGTACAATACAAGGCTTACACTTGTCCTAAGACAATTGTATGGGTATATTTAGAACCCTTATCACCTTATCCACGAATTATATAAGTTTGGGACCTTTAGAATCCGAAAAGCATTGTATAATATTATAAAATTTCCTTACTTTCAAAGAGTGCCCCTCCTCTCCTCTTATAAAAGTCCCCCACCTCTACCACCTCATTCACACTTTCAAGCCATTTGGATTGGCCAAACTATGCCCAAATACTCTCCCCACTTCGCTCCCTTACTCCTAAAAGCCTTACTTTGGTCATAACTCTTCCCAAGGAAGCCTTTGGCTCAAATCAAAAGAGTTACCCGATTTTACAGTAATGTCTTCTCTAATGTTGTTTTGTTTTATTTTTCTTCTCCAACCCCCTAAACACTTTTTATTCATTTATTTTGCAACAGAACCAGTATACTCAATATACTAGGATGTTTTTATAATAATTATTCGAGCTACACTTACACACACCTACATCTAATGGTTAAAGAACATACTGTTTCTGTGGATGGCGAATTTCTGCCTCACGAAACGATGATTGTTCAACACTCCTATAACACCTTAAAAGGTGGCCATTAAGATGTCACTATATTTATATATGATATATAATATGTTTATGTTTTACTTATTCTTCTGTATTTCTCATTTATGGCATACTTTATGATTTCCATTATGGGTAAACGCGATAATTTCATTTTAGGAAGTGCGGACTACCGCCCCCTCAAAGTGATTTGAATCGTTAATGCCATATGTGGGATGTATAAAGGATGGAGTAAATGGTATTATACACTATATTATACTGGAATTATATTATAACTTTATACAATTATAACATCATTCCATTAAATATGAAATAGAAATGAAAGTACCGTTCATGCGTACGTACGGCTTACTGTCTCCATGAACGGTGCATTTCATTTCTTACCTCTAAATGTTATGTAATATTTTAAATGCATGTATATACTGAATATATATTTTATATATGATAATTAAATCATGAATATAATTCTGGATATAATGGATATTTCACCACATGAACAACTTGTAATTATAAGAAGTTTATTGTTGACTCAAGTACCAAAGATCGACAAAACGACCATTATTAACTTAAATAATTACATAATGTTCATATCATTGTAATAAGTGATATAAAAAGGATATTAAAATTGAAAATGGTTCTTAATAAGGTATATATTAACTCTATTTTATTATTGTAGAGGTTAAAGAACGGTTGAGTCAAGTCAGACACGAGGTAAGGGAATTTCTTAACCCAACTTCCATTCTTTGGGTTAATCTCCTACTTTCAAATTATGTCATGATATTATTATGTCCTATTTTGTATTTTTACTTTATTTTTGTGTACCTATAGTGAATACACATAATAGATCTATTTTATTTTAAAAATGATCTTTTTAATAACTTCGTCTCAATCTCCTTTCATTGAGGCATATTTGGTTTTATACACAACTTTCTTTTATACGGTGTATAAACCCCTTTGACTTTTACGTTTATTCAAAAGGAATATTTTTATACGAAACGTTTACTAAACGAAAAAAGGGGATATTTTTTTCGTACATATGCGGCGACAATGACTTCTCCACCGCCATGACCATTATTTGAGTTTCGGCTTCCTCTACAAGCCATCACTTTTTTTAATGAAAAATAAATACAAAGTTTTAAATTTATTTTATTTTGGTATTGAAAATGGTTTTGAAAGCGTTTTTATTATATCAAGGTGTTTTATTGATATCTTGTGATTGAAATGTGGAAATGTTATGTTTCCTTTATGCATGTTTTATGTGATACGATTATGTTATGGTTTATGATATGTTTAAACCTATTCATATGAGGAATGTATTGGACTTAATAAGTGACGGGTGGAGCCCGCTATAGCTCATCGATGCATCGGTAGGTCTCATGAGACAACTATACGTGGAATTGGCCGAGGCCCTTTCCCAATTTGATTTATGGTTTTGGCCGAGGCCTTAATCATTTTAGACGTCTTGGCCGAGGCCTTGACAAAATGTTTCTGAATGTCTGGCATTATACATTCCCTCATTATGAAAGTGGTTATTGATATTGCATGTGATTATTCGACTAGTAGAATATCCATGTGAGTAAGTAAATGACATTATCTCATTTTACTTTTTCCATATTACGCTAAAGTTCAAGTTTAAAAAGGATTTTGTTTTAGTTATACATTTCCTTAAATGTTAATGTTTATTTATGAAAGATTCCGAAATATTGTTATCCTTACTGAGCATCTGAGCTCACCCCTTTCAATGTTTTAATATTTTCCAGGATGTGAAGAAGTATTTTATGAATGACCTACAGGGATTGTCAGAAGAGGATATGAGTGTAGACTATGGAGAATTTGTTATTGTAGTTTTTCACTTTATTATGTAATGTAACGTTTATGAATGTATCTAGTGTTTCCAGGGCTACTAAACTAATCGGTGTTTCGAGACTTGATCTTTTGTGATCATGCCAATGTTACGAAGTAATGAAACGACTCTGGGTAGCTGGGGTCCGGGCGTTACAGAAGTGGTATCCGAGAACCTTAATTTTAATATATATATATATATATATATATAATTTTTTATACGAAAAGGTTTATTTATATGAATTATTTTGTGAGTGATCCATAGTGAGTATATGAAACTATTTTTCCTTGTTTAGGTGATGATTTAGATTCCTTTTTTCATAGCGCTTTAGTGTGCTTCCTCAACATTTTGATGAGATGTTTTAGGGAGGATCTTACTATGTATACATGTTATGCCCACCATACATAAATATAAAAAAAAATTTGGTTTTTAAAATCAATTTGTAGTTTTTTATAGATGTTAGTAGAATGGAAGTGTTGTGGAGTAGCTTTCATGAGTATATAGAGTTTATTGTTTCTTCCTAGTTTTACTTTAATACTAATAATCTTCTTTTTGGTTTATGTACAAAAATACTTGTATGAATTCATGCATAATTATCTAAATTTATTCATTTCGAACTGAGGAGGGTTACTTTTGGTGGGAGCAGATCCTTAATGATATGGTATGAATTCATTCTATCATAACCATAAATAAAATATAGTTGTATTTTATTTATCATATACATCAACTTATACTCTTATTTTTCATCACAAACACTTTGAGAATAAAAAACCAAACTAAGGGCTTTGGTATCCACATTGCCTTTTGTTATAGAATATGGGACATCAAAATCAAATGATTGAACATATTACTCCCAAAAACACTTCCATTGATTTTTATAATTCTGTGAAAATATTTACCAAATGGATTTAGGGTCTACAGAAACCATTAATAACATGTTAAATAGGTAGTTTATCTAATATATTAAATCATCAAAACCACAATCAATATTAAACTATGTAGGCGTCATGTTTTTCTTTGATTCAATGAAATTTAATACTGTTATATCTAACTATATTTTGTTTAAAAATAATATTCAAGCATATTTTTTTAAATACCTATAGATTTGTTTTATATTTTAAATTGTTTTACATTCAAATTATGATGTTTTTCATATGAACATATATTTATCTTATCTTAAAAATATATATTTTTTGTTGATATTTTTTATAGGTAATAATGAGTCGACGTTGGATTATGGCACATCGAATGAGCAAAGAATTTGACAAAGGTGTTGAAGCCTTTTTGGAATTTGAAAAACGAAATGTTCCAAGTAGTGACATTTTTTTCTGTCCATGCCTGAAATGTTTGAATATGAAGAAGTTGAAAAGTAGAGAGATAAAAGATCATCTGATTTGTCATGGATTTAATCCGAGTTACAGCCCTTGGATTTGGCATGGTGAAACTGGACGAAATGTCACTGATGATGATGATTCGCAAGATGGTAACTCCGATGGAATTGAAGAAATGATTCACGATATTGTAGCAGAACAAATTGAGATAGAACCGACAGTTGCGCGTCTATATGGGGATGCTGAAAAACCATTATATCCCAGTTGTACAGATTTTATGGTTTTTTTGGCGGTGTTACGATTGGTTAACCTGAAGGCGAAGCATGGATGGCATGACAGAAGTTTTACAGAGCTGCTACAATTGATGAAAGACATTCTTCCAAAAGATAACGATCTTCCAGATTCACATTTCAAAGCCAAGAAAATATTATGCCCGATGGGATTGGGATACAAGAAAATACATGCATGTCCGAATGACTGCATTATATATAGGAAGGAATATGAATTTCTGTCAGAGTGTCCTAAATGTGGGACATCACGGTATAAGGTGAATGAAAAATCATAGGCTGATGTAGAGATTACAAATCTCCCTTCAAAGGTATTTTGGTATCTTCCTATAATTAATCATTTCAAACGTTTATTTGCTAATTCAGATGATGCAAAAAGGTTAAGATGGAATACTGAAGAGCGGGTATGTGATGGAAAAATACGTCATCCAGCTGATTGTCCACAATGGAAGAAAATTGATGTGCAGTATTCTACATTTGGAAATGAAATTAGAAATCTCAGACTAGGGTTGTTCACAGATGGAATGAATCCATACCGAACACTCAGTAGCACACATAGTTCATGGCCTATTTTAATGGTAATTTACAACCTCTCTCCTGAAGTTTGTATGAAGCGCAAATATGTCATGTTGAGTACAATTATCTCTGGTCCAAAGCAACATAGTAACGATATTGATGTTTACTTGTCACCGTTGATTGATGATTTGAAACTGTTATGGGCTGATGGTATTAGGGTCTATGAATCTTTTAAAATGGAATATTTTCAACTGCATGCAGTGCTTCTGTTCAATATAAATGACTTCCCAGCGTATGGGAATTTTTCTGGATACAATGTTAAAGGGTATAAATCATGTCCAATTTGCGAACAATAGACGTCATATTGTCAATTGCATCATGGGATGAAAACAGTGTACATGTTTCATCGAAATTTTTTGCCTATGGAACACCCTTATAGAAGACTAAAAAAGGCATTCAATGGATCACAAGAATTTGATACTGCTCCAAAACCTTTATCCCCTGATCTGTATTTTGAGAGGGTGAAAAACCTTGATGTGACATTGGGAAAGACACAGAAATCTGGTAATGATAGACATATTTGGAAGAAAAGGTCAATTTTTTTGAGCTACCATATTGGATGTATCATGATGTTAAATATAATATTGATGTCATGCACGTGGAGAAGAATATCTGTGATTCTTTGATTGGAACATTTTTAGATATTAAAGGAAAGACTAAAGATGGGTTGAATGCAAGATTAGACTTACTATCAATGGGAATACGTTTGGAGTTAGCTCCCACTGCTAAAGGAAGACGAACATTTCTTCCCCCGGCTTGTCATACATTATCGAAGAGGGAGAAAATTAGATTCTGTCAGTGTCTTCATGATACCAAAGTGCCTCAAGGTTATTCTTCTAATGTAAAAATTTTTTCCTCATTGAAGGACTTGAAGTTGATAGGTATGAAATCACATGATTGTTACATCATGATGCAACAAATTCTACCTGTTGCATTGCGTGGAATATTTCCCATTCGTGTCAGAAAGACTATAATGAAGTTGTGTTATTTTTTCAATTAAATTTGTAACAAGGTGATTGATGTGAATGATTTGAACATTTTGGAAAAGGATTCAATTGTTATACTTTTTAAATTGGAAATGTATTTTCCTCCAACTCTTTTTGATATAATGGTGCATTTAATGATTCATCTGGTTCGAGAAATAAAGCTTTGTGGACCTGTATATCTTCTTTGGATGTATCCTTTTAAAAGGTATATGAAAATATTAAAGGGGTATGTTAAAAATCTATATCGACCTGAAGCCTCCATTATTGAAAAGTATATTTTTGAGGAGGTAGCAGAGTTTTGTACGAGCTACTTGGCTGCGGCGCAACACATAAGTTTGCCTCCATCTCGCCATGAACGAGTTAATAATGAGGGAAGGGGATTCGCGGCTTGAAAGTCAAATCATTGTCAGCTGAACTGATAAAGAAGTTAGAATCATACATCTTGAATAACATAGCTGATGCTCAACAATATATCATATTGCATATTAATGAGTTGAAACAATGTCATACAAAGAAGAAAGAAATGTGTATTTTGATTGAGCACAACAAAACTTTTTTGTCATGGATTAAAAAGACTTTTCTTGGTAGATCAGATGTATCAGAGACATTAAAATGGATAGTGGGTGGTCCATGTTTAAATGTGATAACATGGTCCGGTTATGACATTAATGGTTATACATTTCATACAAAAGCTCATGACAATAGAAGTGCAGTTCAGAATAGTGGTGTATTGGTGTTTGCAGAAGCAATGCATTTTTCGAGTGCTAAGGAAAAAAACCCAATTTCTACATCAAATGCATATTATGGAGTGATTGAAGACATATGGGAGGTTGATTACGTTAAAATTAAATTTCCCGTTTTTAACTGTAAATGGTTTAACGGTAACAACAGTGTCAGACACGATGAATTTGGAATGACACTTGTTAATCTGAATAGATTGGAAGACACAATTGATTCTTTTATAATGGAAACACAAGAAAAAAAAATTTTCTATGTAGTAGATCAATCAGATATGCAGTGGGCTGTTGTTTTACAAGGGAAAAAACAATATGTTGGTGAGGATGAACTTGATGAATATGCTGATTTATGTGAGATCCCTACTTCCATGGAAATATTAACAAAACATAATGACGATCATGTTGAAGACATAGTTTTTTCCATAAGGAACGATCACAACGAAGGAATTTGGGAAAACAATCCATTTATACATTCCTAAAATTACAGGTAACATATGTTTATTTCTTGTTTACATTTATTTTTTCCATAAATGTTAGATATTATAAGTTTTTTATTTATTAAAACATGGGTTAAAATAAAATAAGTATATGTTTTTGTTTGTTTTAAGTTTGTTTAGTTTACTTTATTTTGTTTATAACCATTACATGAATTTTAAAATGATTAGTTTTGTTCACTGACAATTACTTTACCATGTTTACAATGTTTACCAGGTTTTCCATTTTTACCATCTTGACCATCTTGACCATCTTTGTCATCTTTACCATTGTTTAACATGCTTACCATATTACCAATGTTTACTATTATGTAACTTAGTACACTTTTCTATTTTCTGATTACAGTAGTATTAAAATATTTGAATTTGTATATTTGTGAACTGACGTTTGTTTTTTTGATTTGAAGGATAATGAAAGATCATTCAGATGATCAACCACATGATTCTGGAGAGGAGCATATTGCTGGTTATACCTCTGGGGATGAACATTCACATGCTCCTATTACGACAAAGAGTTCAAAGGTTGGTAAACGTGGGTGCACACGTTTACCAAAATCATCACTTGCCCGTACGTAGGATCAGAGGATAGTAGTTGAGTTTGATGATGATGATATTCCTAGAGGTCCGAATGCCAAAGATTTTAAGAGTTTTGTTGCAACTCAGGCTAAGACCAAAGTAAGCATTCTGTATAATGATTGGAGAGGTGTGGATAAAGCGATTATCTCTCAGTTGTGGGAGACGATTTTGGTAAGATATTTTGTCATTGTTTGACCATTATTTTAATGATCCTAGTATATATAATATGTTTAACCTCTTCTTTATCAAATGACATTTGATATTCCTGACACTAGAGGAGTCAGGAAGAAATTCTTATCGTTGGCTGCCAGGAGATGGAGGGATTTCAAATCAACCCTCTCATCTGATTTCATTTATGGTCATAGGAGTCATGAAAATCCATGTCATATATATCCTTTTATTGATGAAGACACATAGAGACAGTTTTTTGAAAGTAAAAAAAAGAGTCATTTATGGTAAGGGCAATGTAAACATTTATAAACTTTCTCATATAAATGATTTTATTAATGTTTTGTCAATGATTTCTTATTCTTAAATTACATCAAACAAGGAAATCTCATCAGGAGATCCAATCTAAAAATGTATACCCTCATAGTTTATCTCGGGGAGGGTATAAATTATTGGAAGAAAAAATGATGGCGGAAAAATTTCAACAACTAAGAGCTGAGTCTTCAAGCTCTGGAGAGGTGGCCCCTCCATCCCCTCCATCTAGACATGAAAAATGGAAGAGAGCTCGGAAGGAAAAAAAGGGCAATATCTTTCGGAAGAATCGAGAATCGTAGCTAAGAGGATTGTAAGATTTCTATTTAATTTATTTAAGTTAACTTTTTTCTTCATATAAGTTTCAATCATTACAGAAATTTTCAATTAATTAATACAGAACTCTCTTGAGGAGCAGAGTTCAGAGGGGACATTTACAGCTACTGGGAGGGAAGATATTTTATTTGCAGTATTGGGAAGGCCCGAACATCCTGGTCGTGTAAGAGGATATCCGGCAGGTGTATCGGTAAGAAAAGTGTTTCCACGTTCTTCAAAATCTAACATTGAGGGGGTTTATAAAAAAAAATAGAATCCTTGGAGGTTGAAGTTCGAAATATTAATGCGACGATGGAGGACAGGATTAGAGAGTCGGTGAGTCGGTGCAGTCTATGTTTGCAGAAATGAATAGACAATTTCAGACTGCAGCTCCCACTCCTCCACCTCCCCCTGCAGACACCATTATTTATCCTCCACCTCCGCCAGTAGCTCCCACTCCCCCACCTCAGCCTGCGGACCCCACTTTTTATCCTACACCTCCGCCGCAGCTTCCTACATATTGCGAGTTGTATGTTGATGATTCTCAACATCATATATTAGCATATGGGTTGGTATATTGTATAGAAGATATAGTTCATCATCAACAGTTAGAGGTAGAGAATCAGAGGGTCACTGTACATGATATTATAGATAGATCAGCTAGGGTACCAATACCTACATATGAGGTGGTGACAGTTGTACAGAGTATCGGCCATTTTTTAGTTTGGCCATCCAGACTTCTTCGACTCATTACCATAGAGGTATGAATGTTATATCTTTTATTTTATTTTTTTTATTAAAGTTGTTTTATCATTTGAAAACTACTATATTTTTCAATTTTTTTACAGGAATACTTCAAAGGTAAAGAAATACTATATAGACAATAACAAAGACAACATGCTATTACATCAGATAGAGATTCTAGTGGTCTTGAAAAATTGTCAAGATATTCACATTTGTTGTTGGGTTTTTATGAGTTTCCAATGGAATCTCATGTTTGTGGACGTGAAATAAGTGTGGGGATTACAAAATCTAATATCATGGATCTTGTTACTGGAGATAAGTTGGGCATCAACGTGGTGTAAATTTTTTCCACGTAAGTCTTAACACCTTTTCCCTGCGTTATATTTATTAAATTTGTATACTTATGTATGTTTTGTATTATGTATCTTTATAAAATTTGTGAGAGGAATGAGCTGACAGAAGTATATGGATTATATTGCTGAATGATTTGAAAAGAATATAATCACACAATGTTGGATGATGCCTTTTTGTGATAGGTATGAAACACATTTCTCTCAAAGAGTTAATTATCTTTTAACATAAAAAACCACTAACATTAAATTTCCTTTTATCAGTGATCATTGGATGTTAGGGATTTTTTTCCCAAGGGAGAAAGCTCTTTATTGGATATGCTCTGTTTATGGTGATGTGCGGGAAAGTTTTAAGAATATATTTGAAAAGTAAGTTTCAATTTCTCAATAGTTTTATATATTATAATGAATTTTAAATTTACCCCATTCGTATTATTTTCTAACAATGCATGGGTCTACTATCGAAAAAATACAAAGAAATGAAATGAAAAGATCAAATATGTAAATGCGAAGGTAAATTTACATTTATAATTTGTACGTTTTGATTTATTACATAAAAATAATATATTGAATTTACACTCATTCAAACAGAATTTTCATGATCAAAAAGGCGTCATCGAATGCGGATATTATATGTTAATATTTATGTATGAAATAATAACAACTAGGACAGTTGTGAATTTTGACCTGGTACGATTTCCTCTTAAACTTTGCCATAATATTTCAATTTGATTTATTCATTATACACGTTAACTATCTTCTTTTTCAATTGTAGCTTTTTGATGAGCCGCAACCCTATACATCTAAAGACATCAAACACGTACAAGTGGAGTGGTCAAATTATTTTACAGGTTTGATTGAATTTTAGTTGTTTGTAATGAAAAATGTAATTTTGAATATTTTCATTTTAATTGTGTATTTGGTAGTTGTTTAGGTTGGATTTAGTTTTTTTTGAAGTTGATAGTGTAAGTTTTGAATGTTATATAAGTGAATGTTTAATTTTTCTCTACTTCTTGTTTTGGTCTACTTTTTATGGTTTTTCTGGTATGGATTTGGGTCTGTGGGGGAGGGGTTCCAAGGGTGTGGGGGTGTGTTCAGTGGGGTTGGGGGGTGTCCAGCGGTCTGGGAGGGTTGTCCGATGGGGTGGGGGGATAGTTCTGGGGGTGGAAGGGATGTCCAGGGGCGTGGGAAGGCGGTCCATGGGTGTGGGAGTGCTGTCCAGGGGTGGGGGGGGGGGGGTTGTCCAGGGGTGTTTGGGGCTGTCCAGGGGTGTGGTGGGGGCTGTCAAGTGGGGTGAGGGGGTGCTGTTCAGGCGGGTGGGGGGTTGTCGAGGGGTGTTTGGGGGTGTCCGGGGGTCGGGGGGGCAGTCTAGGAGTGTGGTGGGGGATCCAATGGGGTGGACGATGGTTTTCCAAGGGGTATACATGAGGGTGGGAGCTCCAATGGGGTGGGGGAGGGCTGTCCAGGGGGTATACATGAGGGTGAGGGCTCCAACGGGGTGGGGGAGGGCTGTCCATGGGGTATAAATGAGGGTGGGGGATTTCTAGGGGGTAAGTTTTATCCAATGGGGTGGGGGAGGGGTGTCCAGGGGGTATACATGAGGGTGAGGGCTCCAACAGGGCAGGGGAGGGCTGTCCATGGGGTATAAATGAGGGTGGGGGCTGTCTAGGGGGTAAGTTTTATCCAATGGGGTGGGGGAGGGCTGTCCAGGGGGTATACATGAGGGTGAGGGCTCCAACGGTGTGGGGGAGGGCTGTCCATGGGGTATAAATGAGGGTGGGGGCTGTCTAGGGGGTAAGTTTTATATGTTATCAACGTACATGCTTAATTTTGATCTACTTTTTTTTGTGGTACAATTTCTTGATTTGTTTTCTGGTTGATTCTGGTGGAGAGAAGATGACTATATTCTGTTAAAAAAATGGGTTTATCATGTCGGTTATTAAATAACCGACATGATAAAATGCTTGGAAAATAGTTTATCACGTCGGTTATTTAATAAGCGACATGATAAAAGCCCTGGAGAATGGTTTATCACATCGGTTATTTAATAACTAACGTGATAAAAGGCCTGGATAATGGTTTATCACGTCGATTATTTAATAACCGATGTGATAAAAGGACTGGTCAATGGTTTATCACGTCGGTTATTGAATAACCGTTGTGATAAAAGGCCTGGAAAATGGTTTATCAGGTCAGTTATTAAATAACCGACGTGATAAACCGGCCTGGACAATGGTTTATCACATCGGTTATTCAATAACCGACGTGATAAACTGCCGCCCATCAGTTTATCACGGCGGTTATATAATAACCGATGTGATAAACCCCCCTCCCCCAGTTTTTCACGTCTGTTTTATAAGAACCGACGTGATAAACCACGCTCACCCCGGTTTATCACGTCGGTTCTAAAAGAACCGACGTGATACACCCCCTCACCCCGGTTTATCACGTCAGTTCTATATGAACTGACGTGATAAACCCCCCTCACCCCTGTTTATCACGTCGGTTGTTTAATAACCGACGTGGTAAACCATTTTCCGGGCCTTTTATCACGTCGGTTGTTAAATAACCGATGTGATAAACATCGCGATTTTATGTTTTTGACGTCCGTTTTAAAATAACCGACGTCAAAAACGTTATTTATAACGTCGCACGTATTAACGTCGGCTAGAAACCGACGTAAAAAATGAAAAATAACTGATGTAAAAAATGTTTTCTGCACTAGTGGTTATGTGGAACAAGGCCATACACATGGTCAATGATTATTCGTGAAACCACCCATTTGAGGAATCTATGTGGGAGAAAGAGGATGTGATAAGGTAGAATTATCAAAACTTATTTAAATTTGACTAATATAATTTTGAGAGGGAATTTCTTATAAGGGGGTTAGTTATAATAGTCTATATTTTTTATGATATATTTCTCTTTGTGTAATGGTTATGTCTTCGATATCTTACTTTACAAGAAATATCGAGTTTAAAAGAACCATGATATACTATTGAAATATTACTAAATATTATGAATATCAAATAGTAGTTGATTTGTAATGTATGAATATTAAAAAATTATGAAATAAATAATATTTATGTTGGTATAAAATGAATTCATTAGGTATGTATTAATTATAAATAAAAATAAAATCATTTGAATGTAAAAGGATACTTTTTCGTAAAAAAATATTTTAATATGTGGAATGTTTATTTATATTAAAAAATTAAATTAAAGAATATTATTGAATGATTTTTAGGATATATATATTTATATAATATTTTATCAAATATTTTAATATCCATATAATTTTTTTATTAGGAAAACAATAATAATAAATGCAGATTAATGCTTAAAATTAATTTTTCCAAAAATGGTTTTCATTTTTTACGTAATTATTTTAAAATGAATTTAAATCTCTTATAGAATTTGAATCATACAAAAAAACTATTTCATATTTTTAATCATCATGTCATAAAAAATTATTATTTTCATTTAAATATTAGTTATTATTAATAGTAACCAAGGTAAACAATCCTTACTACTATAAAGGTCAAACGAGTTAAAGAGGGGTTAAAATAGAATAATAGGAGTAAAAATAAGATAAAAACTTATATGAATATAATTTTATTTTTATTCATACCCATGCATATCTTATATTTAATATTTTTTATATTTCATGCCACATACAATTGAACATGGATAATTTTTTTAATTTTTTAAGTATTTACAAGAACACCACTCCTTTCACTTATAAAAGACACCACCTCTACAATCGTATACACATAGATTGATCCCCATAAAATGAAAAAAACTAAACAAAAACTCTTACAACAACGTTATCTATAAACATTTCCCAGGAGAACCATCCATAAAACTATAATGTAATTATCAAAGGAGGATACCCAATAAAGAGTATTGTGTTTATACCAATCATTTTCTTATTTATTTCTTCTTAAACATCTTAAAAATGTAATATGTCCACATTGAAATGATATAATATGAATATTTACTATAAATATATTTTTTATTTTAATGGTATATCCAATTTCTATCTCCTGCCAATCTATTGGAAAATGGCAACATCCTTTGTGTGTATGTGTCAACTACCACCTCCATAAAGAGATGGGATTAATTTTTCATTTACACTTTACATAGTTGTTAATAATGATGGGTTAATTAATTATATATGATATTTATTATATAATTATGATTCCTAAAATTTTAATTATTATTTACCTTTTTGTCATTCCATCCATCAAAATGTTTAAATTGTACTCATACTTATGTATGGACAACCATTTCCACGAAGTGATGTAATTGATTTTTCATCCATGGTATATATGAATGGTTATAACAGTGTGTGGAAAGAATAAATAATATATTTATTAAATTATTAATACTATTTATATGATGATAACATGGTTATGGTTCAAGGACTAAAACCATTTAATGAAAACAATCATGGAAAACAAGTCAATTTTAACCAAAATATCCATTTTAATGAAGAATTGTTAATAAAAGGATAATTGTATACTATAATGATGTGATACATAGTATGTTATATTCAAATATGGTTTAGTAATGGGTTTATAATAAAAATATATTTATTATACATGAGATTTTAACACAAATTAAATAAGATGGGACTTGATGTAAGGGTTTTTGTTACTATCAATTTTTTTAGGAATGTTTAGGTAAAATTTTCATTAATGGAAATTATTTGATACTTATCCTATAAATCCCATAAATTTTATTCTCCTATAGTTATTCATATAAATTTTATGTATTAGTAAAATTTTCCTCTAATTTTTAAATAAAATTATCATGATTTGTTTTATAAAAACAAAACTTATTCCCTCTTTATCTGATGAAATTTTTCATGAATGTGGTTTTAATTGTGTGTTTACATGAATTTTAATTTATTTGAAGAAATTATTATTTATTGTAATCATCAAAAAAATTTTACTTTTATTTAATTTATTTAATGTAAAATTTCAAGGTTTTTTAAGATATTAATATGACTTTTTTTTAAAAATGAGAATGAAATATTTGTTTTGAAGTCTACCGCATGAAAAATTTTCCATCAATCATGACTATTCTTTTCATTTGATATTTCTTTAAATGTTCACATTTTCATATTCAAAGAATTTTTTTTCACATTAATCTTGCATTTTTTAGTTCTTATTAATAATGAAAATAAATAGTACATGTTGTTTCAAAATAAATATTAAAATCATATACAAAAGGTATTATCCATCTTTATGGGTTTTTATGATTTAATGTGGATATGATATTATGATAGAATAAAATTTATTTATATTGATGTATTTTGGGGATGATATTTTAGGTATGGTTTTATATAATCGATTACTTTAACATTGGTTAATTAAGAAATTATTAGACACAATTTTTTATGATATGATTCACTTCCTTTCTTTGGATGGAAATGATTATGTGATGTTTAATTTTTTATGAAACTATTCTCTTTTCCATTTTTTATGTAATTATAAAATGATGAATTTTTTATAATCTGATTCAATAAATTTTTATCGTTTCCATTATGAGATGGATGGTTCTATAATTATATTTCCCTATTACGTATTGAGTAAATATTGATATCTTCGGAAATATTATAGACTGAAATGGGCAGTTAACCCAATTAGGTTAGAGACCATATACATTTTAATAGTTTTCGTGGTTGGATTTTACTGATTAAATAATAGAATTGGGAGTGGACCCAATCAACTATGATATTCCTGGTAGTAAGGCTTTACTATGTTAGGGATTTAAAATGCTTAAGTGTATTCCAAAAACCTATGTCTTATGATTATGATATGTTATCATGGTTTATGATTGATTATTGATGAATATTATCTATTATGACTTATGTATGTTTTTATTAAAAATCCATTTTCTATGATTCATGATTAAATATTTTTGACATATTGGATATGAATTATATAAGTGGAGATAATTTTATCATACCGTTATTCTTATATTACACTCAATTATGGTCATTAATTGATATCTACTATGGTTTCCCTTAAATATCTTTAGAACTCGCCATTTCTTATGTTTCCCTTACTCAGGGTAAGACGAATGGATTTCAGTAGGGTCTATCTAAGAAGTGCACTGCATGGGAAGAAAATTGTGGGATATATGGAATATTTTTCATAAAATAAGATTATTAGGCATATAGTCTTAAAAGACACAAAAATTTTATGGTTATGCAGAGTTTATTGTGATGATTTGTATTAGACATTCTACTAAAATCATGTAATATATATTTATGTACATATTTTGTCTCCTAAATGAGGAAGTTCAAAGATAAAATTTGGTTAATATATAAATATCTAGAAATGTATGGGTACATATTTTGAAATCTATTAATAGAAAGAAATTTTGGGTATGTGATCCACCACATACAGGTTTTCTCAATTGGATTTTTATAACCTATGGTCTACAAAATAGAATTTTTATTGGTATATGGGATTTTAACAGTGATATAGGGGATATTAACTACATTTTTAATGATTGTAATTTAGTGATAAAATCACAATAAGTGATAAAGTAATTTTTTTGAATGATTCAAAAATATTGTCACATAAAATGGGAGACATGATCCATGGAAAGAATGAAGAAAATATTTAATGGTGTGGTGTAGTGAATTAAATGTAACCAATTCACCATGTAATGATTCTTTCACACTAGAAATGAAGAGATCAAGCCTTCAAGTAGCCAACCAGCAAGATTCCCAAGGATTTAATTTAGTTCATTTAGGATGATATGTTAGAAAGAATTATGTGATGAGAGATCATAAACATGGAAGATCCCAATATTAGCCACACAATGCAGCAATAAAATAAAGAGTGGTGACATTGAAGTTGTAGAATCTAATTCTTTATTGTATTTTAAATATATTTGATTCCTTTAAAGTGAAATGGTAGAAAGATATTTCAAAATAGGAAGAGTTCCAATATTGCATTGAAAAAATAAATTCTTAGGTTTTTATTTCTATAAAACATAAAATCACTTAATGTTAAAACATTTTTCAACAGTCTTAAAGAAGAATAAAGTGTCCTCAATCAAGAATTTTTAGCCTTTAAAAATATAATAATGTATTAATTATAAGAGATAATAGAATCTATATGAATTAATTAATAAATATATGGTAAGAGAAAAAGAATCTCTAAAAGTATCCATTGACACAACTGAAGGTAGAAGATAAGGAGTTAGACTATCTTATTGGTTTAAGGAAAATATTCTACAAAAAAATAAAAAATAACAAGGTAATTTATTGAGGATCCACAATCTCAAAAGAAGAACTTGATTAATTAAAGGTATAAAATTTAATAGGAGGAGATCCATATTTATTATGGAAAGGAGAAGAAACTATAAAGTCAGTATTCACAATTATTCTATAAAGGAGAAGTAGAAGAGTTCAATAGTGAATATGCATATATTAAATGTTTCATTAATCCTAGATAATGTGAATGATGGATTGGCCTATATGTCCATAAACTATGTGGTGGTCTTTCACAGAGTATACAAAAACATATGAATAAATAGTGTGATTGTTCTGTCCTACCTCAAATAAATATGCAAAGGAGGAGGAAATAAGGTAAGCCTTGGTTAATAGTAAAGTTACCTAGAAACATGAAAGGGAAGCGAGACTAATCATAGAGTGGCCACAACTTTAAAACCACCAATAATAGTTATATTAGTGGTTTATTGGTGAATTAATACAATGTGGATATAATTCCACTTGGATAAAACATGTAACACCCTAAAAAGAGCGTTTAAAATAATAAATAATATTAATATTTTCCCTAACATGTAACACTGAGCTTTATGAAAATTTTGATATGCTATAAAGATATTATTATTTAAATATGAAACTTATAACCAAACCATTTAATAAAATATAGTTAATAGTAGAAACAAAATAATTAAATATATATATAATTGTCCTAGTCAATGTAAAAGTATAGACAATTTCTTAGGAAATATGCAATCAATTTATAGTGATGTAGTTTTATTCTTCAAAAATACTTTTTTTCAAGAATTTTTATTATTGATTTTTGGTGAGAAAATATTATAATTAATTAACAACATTAGAAATTATATTCTATAAAATGAAAAGAATTTATGAAATATAATTAATAAAATTACAAGATGGTGATTTTTTTTATGTTTTCTAAAAGGGTTAATTTTTCTATGGATAGTGAAAAAATACTGATTTTATAAAAAAATTTCTCTTCCATCCAAGTATTTAAAATATATATTATTTTTTTAATTTTTTTTCAAATTTAATTGTTCCATTGGATGAAACACATTATAGTTATTATCCTTAGAATCAATATTATGATTAATTTTGCTACTAAAAACATTGTATAATAACTAAAAATTATTTTATTATTATTATCATAAACCCCAATTTTAAGGTAGGAGGGGAACCCAACATTACATCAAGGAAATAAAACAACAAATCCTTCATGATTTATGAGCTCAAGGAAAAAAACTCATTAACTGTGAAGACAAGCTCGTACCAAACAACAAAAACATGAAGGCCAACTTCCACCTTTGTAACATTGATAAAAAAGATGTCTTGTGAATGAAAGCATAGTCCTGGTACTGATGGTACTTCCTTACCCTCTCTAACATCCAAATCTGAATAATAATGCCCGGTGTAAACTCTATGCTCTAAACCTCATCTAGATCAGTCCTGTGTAGATGAAATGGTTGCAAAGTCCCTCAAATGCTAACTGTAGGGACACGAATCAAACACCACTACAAATATAATTTCAAGAAGATGAAAATATACACAAAAAAACATCAAAACTTCAAAAATCATAAAATACCCCTTGACCATGAAGCCTTCACGAGAAATCTGCACCTCTACCAAGGAAAACATTCTAGAAAAACCCCACTACACCAGCACCCACCACCACCGAAACCACAAAAGTAATAGAAGACGAACCAAAGAACATGAAGCCGAGCCATGGTCACCTAGAACATAATGGTCCAATAACATACTGAGGAAACATGACTGATGATGGGTATCTGGCCACTATGAACATGAAATGCCAATATGGGCATGGATCTTCTAAGAAAAACATTTTTCATCACATTATGTGAGTTAATCATAAAACTAATTTTCATATATATATGGATTTAATTTGATATAATAGAATATATATTTGGAAATATCAAGTCCAAATATGGAAAATCGGTCAATTTTTTAAATTACAATGAAAACTAACCCGGGTGAAATTGTAGTCAACACGGTAGGTATAAAACTTTTAGAACATGTTTAATGATACGAAAGAAGTATTAAAAATCACCCATACACTTTCCTATATTTCATTTTATGTGTTTTATTATAATAAAACCTCCAATACTATAAAACATACAATTTATGTGCCATTCTTATTTGATAAAGGCCTTTAAAATATTTTATGTAAAGTAAAATATCTATAATACTTTCTTATTTAGATAAAAATAAGTTATGAATGGTTATATAATTATATTTATAAGATGAATAAATCTTTATAATTATGGTAATTTATATTTGATTTTTAGTATTTTCATAATTTCCTTAAATTCTTATGCAATTTTAACATAATGCTTGAGCAAGCGGTAGAAAAGTCAAGTAAAAATGTTTGAAGACTTATGAAGTAATATTTTCAGGTAGTGTTGAGGTGTATCATGAATTTTATGAATAAATATAATTTATTAGTGTTGTAAAAAAATTCTATATTCAAATTATTTTTTTGGGGGTTTTAATGTCAACTATGTGAATAATCAATAAAATTTATTTAATAGTACCATATGTTAAATAGTATTTATTAAGAAATTTAAAATTACTAAAAATATTATCATTATTAAAGTGATTTTTATATAGTTGAGAATATAAATTTTTTCCACTAATGGTTCTTTTTTCCTTTTATTATATATTTCTTTTCCCCTAAAGAGTAGAAAACATTGATATCACAGTTATCATTAAAATGTATAATGTGTTATTAAATCTAAGAGATGATGGTTAAAACATAATCTAAATTCATCTAAATTTTATTTTACAGGAGTATTAAAAAACATCATCATGTTATGTTAAATATATATAAATATACACCCACTTTTAAATGAAGATAAAATTATATTAACTTATTAATTTATATAATTATAAGGGTTCCCCTCTTCTATCTTATATAAAGACACCATCACTCCTCTATTCTTCACACTTATTGACGACTTATCTAAAAAACCCACTGATAAAACCACTTTCCGAATTCATTTTATAAATTATATTTGTCTTGGACTTCTTAAAAGATAACCCCTAGTGTCCTTTAGAGAGACCCAAATGTGGTTCTTCAATGATGAGGTAATCCCCTTAATCAATTAGTTTCATTGTTATTATTTTTATACATAATTAAATTATTTTCTAACCATTCCAATATAACCAAATTATAATACCCCATATATCTATTTATTATTATTTAAATTTAATAACTTTATTCATCACCTTTTCCACCATTGGGGAAATTAATGTCTAACTCGTGTGTAATTTTTGACTACCACTTCCATAAAGCGATATGATTTATTTTCCATCATTGCATCACATGGATTATTATAATGATTTTTTAATATATATATATATATTATTTATGATATTATTACTGGTTTTTTATGGAGAATTATTATTTACCATTATTTATCTCTATCTATTGAAAAAATGTGAAAAACACATGTGTGTACGTACAAACATCCATATCCAGGTCTTGATGTAATTTGTATTCTATCACTAATTTATATGAATGGTTATATATATATTCTAAATATATATTATACTTAGATAATTATTAAAATTTTGGAGAATATGGAATCATGATCTAGAGGAAAAGACCAGAACTGTCATACTCGAACAAACAAGAAAATCAAAACAGTTAACAATTGTAAATAACAACATTAATAAATAATTAAAAAGAAATGAGATTGAAAATGTTACAATTTAATCATATACGATATTAAAATTAGTAATATGGTTTTCGTATTGAATTAAATTCAATATTAATTTATTATAAATGAGTCTAGATTACTTATGAAGAAAGTCAGATGTAAGTCATGAGTTCCATGTACCCATTTTATTTATTTAAGGCATAAATCATATTCACCACATGATTGATATTTTTTGTGTACATAATGTCCATGAAATTATTTTATATTTATTTTAATTAAAATTATTAGGATTTAAAATTCCATATATGGTTCTCATTTTCATGACGAGTTTATTCATGGATTATCAATGTTATACAGGTTAATTGCCAAAATATTGTTTTATTGAGACATATTTGATATTGTATACAAATTTATATTTGAAAGGTGTATATACTATTACTTTGACATTTTATATCACATGTACATCTTAATTAATGTTATTTAGACTTATATTTTGAATTATTTCCTCTATGGGGTATTGGTTTGAAAGTTACCAAAGTAATAAGTGTTTATCATCTCAAATAATATTCTTTAAGACATTAGTTATGTTAAACACATATCTTATTTTATGAGGTGTATCTAATTCCCATTATATGTATTTTATCATGAAAATATTTATTTTCATGGTATAAAATGTTTCATTTTTTTATTTCATTCAATTGGGCTACAATTTAAAATTTACCAAAGTGGTAAGAAATTTATGTCATAATATAAATTTTTTGGGATTGTCTATGGTAAATTAACTTTGAGGAAAACTATATAGATAGTATCCATTAAAGAATATATATTTTATTATAAAAGTTTTAATTATAATTTATATTAATTAGTACCAATTTTCTCCCTTTTATATTTAAAATGATCAATGAATTTTTTTTAAAAAAGAAGACCTTGTTTCCTCTTTAGTGGAAAGAATTTATCATTTACATCCAAAATCTTTAATATTTGTTTATAAAAGTTATTACTCATACTTGAAATGTTTTAAAATTTCCATTTTCACTATGTTTGACTTTATTTACAATGGTTTAAAATATAATATTTTTAATGAAATTATTTTCAAAATATGTTATTTTTTCTTTTTTCAATGGAATGAAAGTAATTTTTCCTTTTTAGGTAAAAACCATGAAAATATTTAACCATAATAATGATTGTTATTTTCATTGAAACATACTTATTAGTTTTTTTATTTACCAAAAAATTAATTTCCACAATATTCCATGAATTTAACATTAAAATGTTATCAAAAGAATATTATATTTTATCATGTTTTCAATGAGTGGTTCAAACGATAATTTGAAGGAATTTATAATCTATATAAACATTATTCAAGTATTTTTATACATCAATAGAGATATGATATTATGATACCATGTACTTTCTTTCTATGTGTGTATTTTGATAACAAATATTTAAGGATGATTCTATGAAAACCATTTCTTTCCCATAGATGAATTATGTTTTGATGAAACCTTAATAAAACCTTCTTATTTTACATGTATTATTATATTATGGTTTGGTAAAATATTTTTGAAACCAATTTAGTTTCCACTAGTTGTGATATGATGATATGATAAATGTTTTATAGTCTTGTGTAAAACATATGTTTGGATCTCATTATGCGATGGGTGGGACTAGAATTTTTTATCCGTCCAATGCATTGGGTAATATTGATGAAGTGGAGAATATCCTAAGAGAAAAAGGAGTTCATAAACTATTAAGAGATGATTAGTATAATATATGTAATTAAATCCAAATAAAAGTTTCAAAATAAATGGATTGGTATTTCAATTATGGGTCTTTGTGTACAATAATATTTTTAGAAGTGAATCTTAGATACCAATGTTATTTTTTATGCTTATGTGTATACCAAAAAAAATTTCTTTTGTAAATGACATGTTGTCATGGAAAATGATTGATTATGGATGATTCAATACTATTATCTCTTCTAAATTTTAATTAAAAAACCCTTGTTCCATGATTCATGATTAAAGGCGATTGAAATTTTGGCTATGATTATTTTAAGTTATCATCATGTTATCATCCCCTTACGATTATCTTATGCTCACATATGATCATTTATTTATATCTTATTTTTTTACCCTTAGTGAGTATCTTATCTTATAAATTCTTATGTATCCATTCCACAAGTTATGAAGAATTTTTTTAAGGTGGGTATTTTTAAAATTATACAATGTAAGAAGATATTTCTGGGATATATTTTGGATATTTCAAGAAATAAAATGATTATATAACTGGTCTCCAAATACGAAAAACCTTTATGGTCCTCAATTGTGTAATATTTTGAAATTTATTTAATATTCCATTTAAATTATATAATATTACTACATTAAATGATTCATTCACTTATTTAAGTATCCAAGTGAGTTTTAGTTATTTTTGGAAACTAGGATGCAGAAACATTAGTGAAAACCCTTAAGATATGCGGCAGTATCAGGTAAAATCCAATTTTTTTGAAATAAAATAAAGGTGATTTTTCTAGAAAATACATATCTGCCTATATACTAGAAAGTTTATATGGTTGTCTTATATATTCCCCTTGTAGTAACAACTCAGAAAGTGGTAGAAAAGGTATTAACTCGACTTTCACTATGAAAACCCAAGAGTTGCACTTATAGATCCAATTCTAAAACATGTTGTATATTTTTTTAAAAAAATTAACTAAAAATTAAACATTACTTTACATATCCAAATATATGTTTCATTCTGTGTTTTAGTGGACTAGGAAAATTCTATACACCAAATCAGTGTTGAAAAAAATTATAAATAAAATTTCTATTTTATTTACTCTTTCCACCAATTTAATGAAACAAAAAACATTTAGAAATTATACATAGAATATGAAATACATTTAAAAATGCTGGGTGAGCATAGAATTTCCCAGCATGGGATTTAAAAATTAGTGAAAAATCCTTTTATAAATAATGCTTAGAACTCTTTTGAAAACAAATTTATATCTTTTCAATTATAAAACAATTTTTAGAAATATTTTTCCACAAATAATAATCTAGGGTTTCCAAATAGGTTCGTTGGAAATTAATTTTCAAAAACAATTAAAAGTTATAACATTATAAAAAAACTTTTAATTATTTAAAAAGTGAACGTTGAAAAAATGTGTATTTCTCCTACAATACATTTTGGAAATAATAATTTTAATTGCTAAAAATGACACATCACAATACTTAAGATAACCATGATGAAACTACCAGTGTCACTTTTAGGATAACATCCAATTGAGGTCGTGGGGTCTCCCAATTCCTCATCTACTCATTTGATACCCAGGTGCCCAATTTTATTTAAATAATTTTTATTATTAATTCTTACATTCTAATTTATAAAATATTTAAAACCATTTAAATTCTTACATAAATTATTATCAAATATGAAAATAATTTTATATCAATTTTAACTTTAAAAATGTTATTTAAAAAAAATATAACAATGGTTACGAGATGCCCATAACATTATAAGAAATTCATAAATTTAATTCTTAAAATGTCAATGATAATTATAATATATGACCAAATCTATATTCTTGTATGACATTCATACTTTTTAATGAGGATTTCATATATAAAATGATACTTAAAAAATTAATTTCCCTTGTTTAAGGTTTTCTAGATCTTAAAAACATAGTTTTAAAAAAATATTATCCTTTCCTTGTAGAAGGGTTTTGATGATAATTTAGGCATGGTTAAAAATAGTGTTTTAAAATAATATAATTACCTTATATAAAATTTTTCAACAAAATTGGAATATACATAAAATTATAGTTTTTTAAAATAATATCCTTAAATAAAAGATAAATTTTCTTTTTATAATATAAAATTTGAAAAAATATCCTTATAATACTATAATTTTGAAAAAAAATATAAGCTTGAAAATAAAATACTTACCTTACCATAGATGTGAAAACCATCAAGATTTTGGGCAGTTATTATTTTCTCGTCAGAAATTTATATCTATAAAAGTGAAATGAGGAAATATGTAGGAGAAGAGAGAGAGGGAGAGATAAAGGGGGTTGGCTATGTGGGTCTTTCCATGGTGAAATAATAAGAAGTTCATTATATAGAGGGTAATGGAACTGTATATATATATTTAGAATATTTTATGTATGTTTATCTTTGTATATATATATATCATTTACTATTATTATCATCGTATACTACCACTACCCAAGATTGATAGAAATAACTATCTTTGATAACTATTTTTTTTAGTTTTAATGGTTTTTGATATGATATATTATGATAGATATATATATATATATACATATATATATATATATCATTGATTTATAGGTCAAACATAGTTTCATAAGTAATATAAATATTTATATCATTTTTCTACATAAGCAGACCCGAAGAATCGAGTTTGTATTGTTAGATACCTTCTGATTAATTATCTAATTCAATAATATATATACATATATATACATATAAATATATTAAATCCTGGATTAGGTTTTGTAGTTTCTTCTTAATGAGAATGCATATTTTAAATTTTATAATTCATTTAAATTGGTTTTAGTGATAATAACAATGCTCGTTTGATAAATTTAAACATCGATCTAGGCCATTATGATAGTCTAGGAAGAAGATAGTAGTGGTAGAGAATGAAAAATTATGTTGATGGTTCGATCAATCAACTGGAGGATAATAAAGACAATTAACTGAATAGGATTTTCAAGATCACTTTGATCAAATGAATACAATATTAACATGACTTTTTAATGTGGGTGAACTATTCCTGCATAACTGAATCCCACATCAGATATACAAGTAGTCATGCTCCAAACAATTAGTTAAAACATTCCATGGACTCTGAGTATGGGGGTAATTAGGTCCGCTCTCATCTTTACCATGCCGTTGATCTATATTATGACCCACTTGACCAATACGCTCACTTGGGCGCACTCTGTGAGAATAATACCCAACTATCCTTTAGGATTGTACATGACCAACCAAATATCTTCTCATATTGCCTTGTGGGATAGACATGAGTGGTTTTACTGTGTGGTTTAGTGTGCTCCAATAAATCATAGTTAAGATATCCAATAATGGTTAGCTAGATAGGGAAAAAATTTAATATATGAAAGTAAATTTTAATTTTTTCCCCAAAAAATTATTATACCAAATATTAATATTTATTTTTTTATAGTTTTATTTCTTTTTATATCCATACCATAATTAAGTTACTCAAACATTTTTATTAAAATATTAATTATAAAATTATTAATTTTCAATACATTCTGTTGTATAATAACATTTTATCAAAATGATTTTAATTCTAATTTTTATTATTAAATATTATCACTATATCAATAATATTAGGTTTTTTAAATGTCAAAACATAATTAAAATTACATCCACATAATGATATAAATTGAAAAAAATATTTTCAAGACTAAGAGTTTTTATATTAATATTAAATGTTCTTTAAAATAATTAATACACACATGCACTGTTTATACAATGTGTAATTTAAAAATAACATAAATGACATCTAGATAGAATTGTAAACATTTAACATTTTTTTCAAAAATCATATTTACTTATATTACTACAATACTACTTCTAAAAATAATCATGTTACTTAAATTTTATTAAATAATTGTTTATAAATAATCATTATTTACTATTTTCTATAATTTATTAAAAAATTTAAAAGTGATTTTATGTTAAAAATAAAATAAAATTATTTACGTTAAAATAGAATGTATACATCTCAATAAAATTATTACTTAAAATAACACTATTAATTTTCTTATCAAGGTGATTTCAAATAATAATTTTTTTATTAGATATAATTTCATTAATCAAAAATTAAAATATATGAAATAATGTTTATTCACAATAAAATCATTTTAAATATTACGAGAAAACATAATTTAGCTCGTTTAACTCTATAAATTTATTATATTTTCATCTGAGAAAATAATAAATTATTTATTTTAAAATTAATATTTTTTTATTGTAATATCTTATAATTAAAACCTTTTTACTATAGAAATTTTTTTTGTTTCATTAAATAGTATATATAAACAAATATTAGTTGGTTTTATTAATTATAAAACAATATATTTTTTTTAACATTTATAAAAAGAAGAGTATGATTGTATTCTTAGTATGATAAATTCACCTCCATAACGGAATTTCCCCCTCCAAATTTTTCCATCATATTTTAAGAAATATTCAATTTACATCTTTAAAATTAGTAAATCTAGAGTTTCTAAAAATTATATACTCTTAAGGTTCACTTAATTACCAATAATCAAAAAATGAAATTTCTAATTCACAAGTTATCATAAAAAGAAAATACCTAAGCTTCAAATTTTAATAAACCTTCACTATGATACCAATTATGACATCCTAAGACCCACATGTCAAGATATGGTGTTATAACATGAAATATATATTTTATAAAATGTAAATAAAAAATATACATTCCTTTATGTACTAAGAGGAATTTTCTGATCCATGTTTTCGAGGATTTTAAAAATCCATTACAATAAATTAGAGTTGAAAAATAATATAAATAAAAATATATTTGGATTTAATCGTGCTAGATCATTGAATGAAATTATAATCCTTTGTAAATAATATTTAGCCTATGCTTTTTTTTCAAATGTAAGGTGGGTATAAAATTTCCCAATAAGGGTCTTTAAAACTGCTGAAAAATCCCTTTAAAACTAGTACTTTAAAAATAATATAAATTTTTTTTAATTTCATTTGAAATATAAAAAATTTTCCCAAAAAAATACTATATTATTTTCAAAGAAATAGGTAGGAAAATAATTTTCAAAACCTTTAAAAGGTATAAAATTTTGAAACCCCCTTTTAATTTTAAAATATGTATCCTTTCAAATAAAAATTTGATTTCTCCATAAAAATCATTTTAAAATAACCACTTTTAGGGTTTAAAATTATTTATGTAAAATCATAATAATACAATGAGGCCACTAGAAATATAAATTTTAGGATAGTATCCCCTTATGGCACTGGGGTCACCCCTTTCCTCATCAACTCATTTGATACCCAAGTTCAAAATTTTATTTTAAGAAAAAAAATTTAATAGGTATTCCTTTTTCATTTACAAACACTAAAAAAATTTTCAATAACAAACATAAATTTTTTTTCAATGAATAATAATGTTTATATCATTTAAAACATCAGAAAAATATATTTTTATTAAACATGATATGTGTTGGGGGAAATCCTCAATGTTTGAAAAAAAAATTAATTCAAGGAAGAATTCATAATCTCTGGTAAATTTAATTTTACAAAAAATATTACATTAATATACATGATATTTTAATGTTAGTTATATTATATGATCACATATATTACGATATATAACAATAATAATTTTTAAAGATGATTTCATGCATAAAATGATACATTAAAAATTAATTTCCCTTGCTTAGGGTTTTATAGATCCTAAAAGTAGAGTTTTTTAAAAATAATATCATTCCATTGAAGAAGGGTTTGGGAGATAATATAACCTTTATAAAAAATTAAAATTTGAAAATAATAAAATCCCCTTACATATAATATTGAATAAAAATTATAGTATACATGAAATTGATTTATTTTTCAAAATAATAGATTTAAATTTCGAGAAAAATTTAAATTCTATAAAATCAAAGTGGGAAACAAATTTACCTTACTATAATAGAATTTTTAAAATATATATGTTTGAAAATAAAATACTCCCTTGACATTAGATCTGGAAACCAAAAGGTGTTTAGTTAGTGATGATTTACTATTTTAAAATTTTGAAATACAAAAGTTGAATGAGAAAATAAGTGGGATAAGACTACTAGAGAGAGGGATTTGGCCATGAGGGGGGGTCATGAACTGGCCTAAATACCTAGGTACTCTAATATATGAGCCAAAATTGACATATCCTCAAGGGAATTCCTGATCTTCATAGGTTTGCGACAAGAATATGGCATCATATAATATAAAAGTGGGGAATTATTTTCCTCAGACAATGTGGGAGGAATAGAAACATATCAGTATACATAAATACTTAAAAGGGAGATAGTATCAGACACCAAATAGGTATATCAAAAACCCATGCACTACACCATCAAAGTACTATAATTCAAACAAGAAAAACTTCATGTTCTAAAGGAAACCATTCTCTATGGCCCAATGGATCAGGAACCTCAATATCCTATAAGGGAAAGCCTCCCTTGATAAGAACCTAGTAGTAGAAAAACTATAACAGCATGAAGAATAAGGTAGTGTGTGAGCTAAAAATCCAAGTTGGGTCTCACTAAGTGTTGCATAATAATATGAAAAAACAATAAATGAAACAACACATTCAATTTTAATAAAAAAATGAATGGTATTACATTTTCATATTCAAATCGAAACATTCTTCATTTCACCTTGATAGAAAACATTTCAATCAATTATTAAACAATCATTTTATATAAACTAATATCAATAAATCATTAGACATGAATAAAATCATTTTAGAATTAATGAAATTTACAATAAAAATAATCAAAATAATCACCATGGTCATCGACCATAAGGCATTATAGTTCCAAGTTAGGACATCCTTATACATCTCATATCAATGGTCATGGAATTTATGTGTACAAAAATCCCTCTGGCTCATTCTAAATAATACCTATTTACACACCAAAAGGGATAAGATATGATGAACAATGTTTTTTTATAATTTTAAATTGTAAAAATTTTTATTGGGCATTACCATCCTAACATGTTTTCCCCAAAAACCAACTAACAACTTAGTCTCACATGTTATTTATAAATATATAGAAAAAGGTAAAATAATTTCATTCCAAAATACATCAAAATTTACAAATTTTCCTTTTACAAATTTGAATTCATGTTCAAAACAAAAAGATAGGTTTTTATTCATTCATTCCATTAAAATTAAAAACCAATCATAGGATTTATCAAATAAATTAAATATATCTTCCAAAAATAATTCTCAAATCAATTTAAAAGTTCCATCATTTTCAAATTACACCCAAAATTCCAATTCCATCATAATTGGGAGGGTTTCCCAAAATTCTATGACATGAAAAATACAACATCCAATTCACATATATTTGGGTTTTTACAAATCAATTGAAATAAATCTAAAAATAATTAATTCAAGGTTTGATTAATTGGAAAATCATAAACCAATCCACTTACCTTTCGCATAGAATCAAAATTATAAATCCCCGACCCCAGTTACCCAAAGTCAGTGCATTATTTTAATACATTGGCATGATTACAAGGAATCATGTCTTGAAGGACCGATCATTATAGCAGTCTTGGAAAATAGATTACATATAGGAATGTTACATTACATTATAAAATGAAAAACAACAACAAAATTGTCTCCAATGATCACATAAATATCCCTTAGACTATCCCTGCAGGTCAGTCATAATATACTTATTTGCATCCTAGGAAAAATAAAACATAGAAAGCGGTGAGCTCAAATGCTCAGTAAGGACAACAATATAGTGGACACTTTTATACATAAACATAAAAATTTAATGAAATGTATAAAACTAAAAAAACCCGTTTTAACATTAACTTAAGCATAATATGGAATTGATAAATCAAATAAATATCTTTACTTATTCACATTGATATTCAATTAGTCAAATAATCACCTGTAATATCAATAGCTAATTTCATAATGATGAAATGTATATTTCCAGACATCAAAACCACAGAGTCAAGGAATTGGGCCATGACTACAAATAATATTTTTTCAAGGCCCTATTCCAAGACACTAGTTTATCTCATGAGACCTACTGATTCATCGTGGAGCTATATTGGTATCCACCCGTCACATACTAAGTCCAATGCATTCATCATAAGAAAAAGATTTAAACATAAAATAAACATTCGTATTAAAACTAGCATACAAAATGTCAATAATTTATCCATAAATCATGAATAGTATAAAAATAACACATCCATAGTCAAACATATCACAAAAACTTCAATACAATATGGAAGATTTGTATCATAATAAATGAACCTCGATAAGGAATAATATCCGATAAAGTATGTTCACATAATTGAAAATGATCAGTAGAAATCACTGAGAGAAATATCCATTTTCATGAAATAATTTAAAATTCATATAAAGGATGTCATTTAAAAGGTAGTTTTGAATCAAAGTGTCCCATTTCACTTTGAAACTTTTCAAAAGGAATTAAAATTTTAAAACAACCTTGTCTATGTAAATAAATCCTTAAAACCATTTTGGAAACATAGACATTAATGAGAAAGGTTTAGACGAAAAAATCATTTAAACATTTAAAATCATGATTTATTAAAATGTAACTTAAAAGTAATCCCTTTAAAAACTCTTTTATAAAACATGTGCATGGTTTATAAATATGTCCCAGTAGATACCTACGTAAAAACAACCTTGGATAATAAAGAGATTGTGAAATTAACCCTTAACTTGCACTTTCCTTTGGTCGAGGGTATGTTTAACATCCTATATAATGAACATAGTATGTTATTAGATTATAACAGAACCATATTAATATTTATTACATCATACATGATTCATTTATGACTTTATTCTAGCCATTTAATAATTATTTCCATGTTAAATTATCATTTTGGGTAATAACGGCATTCTTTATCGTACGTGTTTTAACTTCTTATTATAGATCATATCATTTAGATCATGATATAAATACTTAACGAATATAAACCTTTATTTATATACAATATATATTTAGAATATAAATATTTATACTTGATATATATATGAAATGGAAGTCACCATTTATGGAGACGGTAGGCCGTACGTACGCATAAACGTGGTTTCCGTTTTCATATCGTATTGAACGAAAGTAAGTGAATAAGATATATGTAAGTAAATAAATACATATAAATGTATATATATATATCTCTAGTAGAATTTTTATTTCTTATATTACATACTTAATAATAATATATATTTTTATAATCATTGTTGAATACTGAATGTGGGAATGAATCTCATCGCCTCGTGGAGATGGTAATTCGTACGTACGCACGAGGGACAATATCATTATATTGATGGTGAAATAATATTTAATTGGATGGTATATCAAATATAAAGAATAATTAACATGTTATAATTATTATTTAAATCATTTGTACTCATTATTATTCCCATCCAAATAATGAAGTGTTTGAATAACAAACTACCCCACGACGTGGAGACTGTAAGCCGTACGTACGCACCTATAGTGACTTAATCATTTATAGGATGGATAGAATAACAAATATGGTTGAACCATATTTATAATAACATCACAGTATGTTGGAGGTACTGGAGTTATTATTTTGGAATAGAAAAAACAAAGAAAGAGGAAGTGGAAGTAGAAAAGAACTTGAAAGAGGGAGGTGAAATTATTACCTCTTCTTCGGGTGTTTCCTTTTTAGTTGATCAAAGGGATTCTTAGGTTGGATTTATGATCATAGTAAGGACTCGAGGTTTATGTGAGGGAAGTTGGGAGGATATTTTGGTAGGGTTTGGCTGAGCCAAAGGGTATTTGAGGTGTGATTTTGAGAGAAGGTAAAGTTCCCTTCTATAAGAGGGGTGAGGGTCACTTAGAAAAAGATTGAAATATTAATTTATTATACAATCATATTCGGTTTATAATGGATCCAAATAAATTTATTTCTAGAGTTTGGTGGTTATGGGTCGAAAGACTCTCAAACAATAGGTTTTAGACTAGTTTAGCTTACCATTGTAACCCTATATTTTAATTAAAGTCATAGTTAAATAGTTTAACTTTTACTGTGTCTTCTTGTATTCTTACACTATATGGTTAATAAAATTATTCTAAACTTCCAAGAGAACAACAAGTGGGTTTTAATGGAACATAAATTATTATTTAAGTGCTTTTACCTAACCTTAGATTTTTTGGGAACATTATATCAACCAATAATATAGTATTTCATATAAAAATTAATTTATGTCAATTTTGACACTATTTGGTATTTTGTTTTTGTGAAAGTAATTAAAACCCTATCACTTCGAGAAAAATTTATCTAATCAACCCTAAAATGTCATATTATCCTATAAAATTCGTTTATATCAATCATAACTTTTAAATTATATATATTTTAATATTTATAATATAAACTATTTTAATTCTTCATTGTGAAGGTAATTACTGCATCATCATTGTGTCATAATTAAATTTAATTTTTTAAACTCTAAAAATTATAAATAAAATACTATTATATAGAAAATATTTTTATCCTTTTAGTTAATATTTATAGTCGAATTTATATTATGTATAACCCTATATTAAAAATGGTTTAGTTAATAAACATTGAATTTAACACTTTTAACTCTTCTTTAAATAAAATAATAATAAATGTCTGAATCTAATCCAAGTGGACCTAAATTCGTTTATTTTATTACTAAGGTTGTTTTTAGTCGAATTAAACTTATCTAATATAATTAGTACATGTGTTTGGGTAATTATAAAATCAATTTTTTCTTTAATTACCCTATTTACATTTTACCGTGGTAAATAAAAGTCAAAAGTTACTATTCCCCAAAAATTATTTTCATCTTATTGAACCGCATTTTAAATTTTGATGTCAACAATGTCTCTATGATTTTTTAAATTCAAATCACAGAAGCGGTAAAAATATGTTTTACGCAAATTTGCTAAAGTGCCTAGAAGGTGGGTAAAAGAGGTTAAAAAGTTCAATAAAATTTTATACATCTAATTTTATTATAAAATGACTCCGATGACATAAATTGAACTTATATAGGTATTATATATATATATTTTTTCTTAAAATAATTTTAATTTAAATAAATATTTATTCAAAAAAGTTGGTTTTAAATAATAACGCAGTGTTTTTCACTATTCATCAAAAATTGAATGTTTTCAGAAAAATATAAAAAATTCACCACAAGTTATTTTGATATAAAAAATTCATAAATGAAGTAATTTTCACCAAATTAGGAACATATAAATTGAATTTATTAATTTAAAATTAATTCCCTTTGTCAAATCCAAAACGCATGTTTTTAACAAATAAAAACTATCAAAAGATTGACATGTGTTTATGTCAAATTTAAATGTAAAATTACTTATAATGACCTAAATTTTATTAAATTATAAAAATATACTCTAATTATACTTCAAAACCATTAAAATGCATAATTTAACACTACAAATTATTTTGATTAAAAAAGTTGTTTTAAATTAAAATATAGTATTTTCACTATTCATCAAAATATGAAAGTTATCATAAAAGTACCAAAAATTTATCCAAAATAAATTTTTATGTCCCAATTCTAATGAATAATTTAATTTCATTAAATTTATTGTATAATAGTGTCAAATATTGGTTTTAAAAATGTTTCTTTATTAAATGGTGGTAAAAGTGCATTTTTTGAAAAATACTTCTTTTATCTGAAAAAATGAATTTATTCTTATATTATGTCAAAGAAACACATAATATGGTTATTAAAATTATATAGAGTATATAAGAATCAAAATGCATTTAATACTATTCATAACTGCTTTTTGAACGGCATGTTTGGTAAGTTGTGGTGCGCTCGAACTCTGTATTGAGTATATCACAAGCTATTGAATTACTTTAACGAGATAACGTACTATGAAATCATGGGGTGTTAGAACAATGCACACAATGGGAATTTGAAATTAGGAATTAAGGTTCATATTATCTAGGAACTCAACCTTGAAGAAAGATTCAAAAACATGGAATCTTGATCCATAAATTAAAATATGATCTATCAAAACCCAAGAGGAAAAGAGAGGGATAAATAAGAGATAGAAAGACTAATTACCCGGAGAGATGAACCACAAACAACACGGTGATCAATTGTTAAACAGATGATCTGGAGGAAGAAGAATATTCTAAAAACACCCAAATCACCTAATGAGGCCTCAAAGTCACACAAGGATGGGATATAAGTCATGTGGAAAAGATATCAGTCCTGAAAGACATTTAAAATTACCCTTCCTGACACTTACTTGACATGTAAGCTCGGTTAACATCATTTGAATTCTCAAATTCCATGTAAACGAAAAAATGCATCACCTTTTACTAAAATTAGATTTTTAATATTTACACAGTGTTTAAACTTGACAGCTAATGTAACCTTGCATGTTGTGCACCCATTTTATAGAATCTTCTAGGTAAAGATTAAATATTGTATAACCCTACTATGTGTAGAGTATATCCCCAGAAGACAACAGAAATAGCCGGTTTATGATGAATATTCCAACAAATACGTGACTTTACTATTATAGGTATCCTCCCAATTCCTTCCCGTCTTTACTGAACCAAAAAAGGAAAACCACACTAATAATTTAGAACATACATGATTGAATGTTAATATGGTGTCATAAACTCCCCTCAAAAATAAATTTCCATCCCCATAAAGATTGTTAATAATCTTCCAAATTGAAAAGGTGAGGAAACTTCTCTCTCATCAGCACCTCATGATCTGATGTCCCATGAGAATAAAAACCGTGATACCAAAGCGCATGAACCAAAGGTATCATCCTTACGTGAAGTACAATTGTCTCAAAATCAATGATCATGACTGGTTTCTTCATCACAGACAAATTTGGGTTAATATCCAGATAACTCTAGCTCAAAACATGAGGCATTAGATAGATGACTTCAGAGTTGCAATACCCAGAACACATTGTGTATCAATGTCAATTCTGAAGGAAGTGATAAATGGTAATCCAATTTCTTTACCATATCAATATCTTGAAAAGGTCCCACAAAATGAGAAGAAATATTCCCTTTCCACCCAATATGTTGATGAAACCATTGAGGTTAATCTTTTAGGAACACCAGATCACCAAATAAAGATTGAAATGGTATGCGATAATGATTTTCATAAGAGTTATATCAGATTTTTCATATCAACATCTTCTGAAAAATCAAATGAATATTTTCTGTCATCTCTTGAACCATGATCAATCTATCCAAGGAGTTTTCACCAATCTTCAACCAACACAACAAATATTTACAATTTGGACCATACAAGGCCTCAAAAAGAGCCTTTATGATCACATACTTGTAACTAGTGTAATAATCAAATTCAACCAGACCTAAATGGTCATCCCAAGATATACAAAAATCATTGATTTAGGAAAAAGTAATATCCTCAAGAATTTTTATAGCCATATTTGTCTAGCCATCTATCTATGGATGGTATGTCATACTCAAATTAACGAGATATACTAGTACCTTCTAAAGGACTATCCAAAAGTGTGTAGAAAAATAGTGAAATATATCAAAAATGTTATAAAATGGAAATTAATATAAATGAAAAATATCTCTCACATAGATATTTCCCTGCTCCACAGCTCTGGATGTGTCACAAATGGGTATAAAATGAGCAAATTTAGACAACTTATCAATCAAAATCTATATAAAATAATTTTTTATATGGGTACACAACAAAACAACAAAAAATATTTATTGAAATATCATTACACTTCTTTGTCGTAATTAAAATTTGCTGAAGGAAACCCAAATTTCTATTATAATTAAACATGACCTGTTGGTATGTATATAAGTGAGAAAAATAGATAATGATGTCTTGTCTCATAATAAACTAAGAGTATCATCACTTCATGTCAGAAAACATCATTGTGGTTCCTGGTGCACTACCCATTGGGAATTATGGAATTCTACCATCATATATTTCTCTAAAGGTAACAACAAAACAAACCATTTCATAAAACATTACACACCCTTTTTGGATAATGATCATTGAGAAATTGTCTTCCCACCATATAGGGATTCTCTAATGTTTTGAAATTCCTCAGAATTATTTTTTTCTTAGAGAATTGTCTCACGAAGTTGGAAGGCCAACTTGACACATACCACGAAATCCTTGATCCCTTTCTCATGAACTCTAATATGAAACTATATAAAAGGATCCATTACATTCCACTATTCTGATGATTCTTTCTTGGACCTGGTAATAAGTTTCTTTCTCATTGAATCAGCAATGATATTTCCTTTCCATGAGTTATAATCAATATCTAAATCAAAATATTAAATCTATTCCACCTAACACCTCTAGATGAGATTATAATCATATTGGAAGAAGATATAACTCAAGATATTACGATCATAAAACATGGTAAACCTTTATTTGGGAATGTAATTCTGCAAAATTATAATCACATGCATCACAACTACGAGATCGTGGTCATGGGTTGGTTAATTATTCTCGTTTGGCCTAAGCTTGCATGACCCATAAGAAACAATGTGATCACCCTACATAAGAACAAAACTCAAACATGAACCTGATGCATCTGAAAATACCAAATAGACCTTCCCGGACCCTAGAAGAGTCTACACTAACACAAAATCAAAAGAAATTTTAGCTCAACAAAATAACTATGACATTTATCAACCCAAGAAAATTTCACTCCCTTCTATGTTAGAGAGGTCACCAAAAAAGATGATTTTGAGAAATCCTTTATAAACCGATGATAATATCAAGTTAAACTCAAGATGCTTCAAATCATGAAAATAATATGTGGATGCTCTCGTTTTATAACAACTTTCTCCTTCTTAGGATAAACTGAGATAATATTCTCTAATACCGTGTGTTTCAAGAAATTCACTACCCAAATATAAAAATTACAGTTCGATAACATGGAAATAATTCTAGAAATAATTTCAAATGACACACATTATTCTCCTAGGACATAGAGAGAACAAGGATGTCATCCATAAATAGAATTATTAATTTATTTAGATACTCATGGAAAATTCCTTTCACAAATCCATAAAGACTACAATGTAATTCGTTAGACCTAATTGATTGAAAAGGTACTCATAATAGATAAACCAGCTTTGGGAGGTAGTTTTCTAAATATAAGATAATTTTATTCTCATCCAATGTTAAGCAAATCAAATATCAATCTTCAAAAACCACTTTTCACCTTTCAATTGGTCATAAAGATCATTAATGTATAGAAATGGATACTTCTTCATTATCGTGAAATGATGGTGTTTCCAGAAATCAACACATAGATGAAGTTTTCCATATCATATCTTTGAAAATAGAATATTAACTACCCTAAGTGACACACTCAGGCATATAAATCCTTTCTATAATAGATAAGCCAACTATGTATTCAACTCTATCATTTTAGCTGGTGTCATGCAGTAACAAGGAATAGATACTGGATGAGTACCATTCAATAAACCAAGTGTTATAGGCTCATGCTTGGCATCTGAATGACCCAGGATAAAATTTTGGCAGCTAAATTTTTTTGGTATTATAGAAGTAATGTAGCTGCCATAGAACTGTAGCAGTGGTGACACTATAGTGGTGGAGGAACTATTTCAGGGTACTGTAATGGTGGCAGTACTGTAGTGGGTACTATAATATTACTGTTCACCAAGGGGTCCTTTGGGGAAAAATGTGGTTTCATGCCTTGTATTCAGGCCACTTGGCCATGGGACTTTGATCAATGTAATGGGTCTCCCCTACCCAGACATAAAGTGGTGTTTGTTTTAATTAATAAATTGAGGCTTCGACCCCAACCATTAAAAAAAATAAATCAATTGAAAACTCTAACTCCATTTCCAGTGGCAAATAAGAGAATCGAGAAAGAAAAATACATGGAAACTCATAAAATATTAAAGAGAGGTCAACGCTCAAGGATTACCACTCCAAATCAAAATAAAAAATCAATATTACTTTCCATAACTTTGGATAAGAAGGTACAGGTCTACATGAACTTGGGTCCCATTCTACATAAAAGACACCATAGGCCCCATCAGGAGGTATCATGTTGAGAACTATAAAATCCCATGTAAGATAAAAAACTTATAATAAGAAAACAAAATAAGGAAATGTAGACCCTTATCTATCATAATTCTGTAGGTGGTACTAATATCTTTCACATAAGATGAAATATTTATAGGGATAATTTAAATATTCATAATACATGTTGAAATGAACGAGTGAGATGTAACAATATCAAATAAAATAGTCACTGAAGATGAATTTATAGTGATGGAATGTCAAAATATTTATGGTCTATTATCTACTTCTTCAGGAGACTCTTACACTACATGAAGAATATTTGTTCTTTATTACTATGGGCGAAATCCCTTATATCATGAAGCATCTGATTGAATCGTGTTACTTTTTGGTGATGATGATCCCACGACACTACATGGTGTAGATAGGATGTAACAGACTGTCTGAAAGTGCCCTCAATGACCACACAAACCACATATATTGGGTGCCTCAGTGTAAAACCATTTCGAATGCACTTATATTCCACACTGGTAGCAAGTGAAAGGGCCACTTACATGAACTGTAGGAGTTATAGAAGAACTATTCTATCAAGATCCCCCATGAGACTCATCATGATTTATATTCCCTTTATGTGAACTCAAAAAACTACCACTTGGAGAAAAATGAACTCCTATAAAAACTAAATTGTCATCCAAATCAAGATCTACCATCAACACCCTTCCGAGTATGTCATAAAAATAAGAGATATTCAGTAAGAAAACATGATAATGAATATTATATTGAAGTCCCATATTGAACCATCGAGTCCCCATATTTTCATTTGATACATTCTTAGGTGAAAACTACAAAATCATAGCAAAACAACTTCCATATTCTTCAACGGTCTTGTTATACTTCTTGAGTGTGAGAAACTCAATAGCCTTGCCCAACCCCAATGATTTTGGATAGATCTGGTTAGTGAAGAGAATCATGAAGTCCTTCACTATAAAATCTCATACTTTTTTTCCATAACCATGTAGTCCCACCATCTCTTTATAGGTTTATCCAACTTAAATGTAGCACACATTACCTTAATAACTTTAAGAGTTTTTGAGAAATAAAAAAATGACCATTCCCTATCAATGAATTCTTAGACTATTGAGGGCCATTAAATCCTTGTAAATCAGGTGGTTTTGGTGAAGGTTCTCTTGATAATGATTCCACGATTTTTTCATTTGAGGATCCATTATTGGATCCTGAGTGGTCATAGTTGTAGTTGCCTATCCCAGAGCATGGACATCACGCACACCAAAATCATCCAAATTCTTGTCCATAAGAGGATTTTTTTTATTTCGGATCATCAGTAGATTCCTCCAAGATCCTATTCACACGTCTCCCTAGACGCATGGTTCTTCCCAACATCAAAAAACAGCATTGAAGACATCAAAATATTACTTAGATCAACACTCAATAAGATAAATAATGTAAATTAATCCCATAAAATTGATAAATAAGAATTGGATTTCATCCAATATAAATTAAAAGTTGGGAAAAGACTAAAACTAACTTCAATATTCCTTTCCCAAACCACCAATGATGACTTAAATATCATTACAATGAGAGCCATCTATCTACTCACTCAAAACTACCTACTAAGTCTCAGGAATATTTATCAACTATATAAAAACATCAAGGAAATATTTTTAACCAATTAATCAAATACCACTTTATCACAAACAAGACTGGATACCAAGATACTATGATACCAAAGCTAGCATTTGTAAAGACAGAAGGGTGTTTCTGATTTCCCTAGTTCTGTAACCAGCACATGGTATCATATAATATAAAAGTAATAAAAAAGTTCCCTCAAACACATCAGATGAAATAGATACATATCAGAATGATAAAAAAATCAAAGGGAGATAATAATAAAACCAAAGAAGTATATACAAATCCTAAATAGTACACCATAAAAGTAACATAATTCTAGTAAGAAAAATTCAAAGTCTGAAAGGCAACTTCACTCCAATCCCCAAAGGATGAAGACCATCCAACTCCTATAAGAGGCACCTTCCCATAACTTGTACTTGGTAGGAGAAAGTCTACAAATACATGAAGGAAGAGGTATTGTGTGTGATAAAAATCCTAGTTGGGTCTCACTATGTGTGCCATAATAAGATTCAAAAAATAAGAATTGAAATGATGCTTCCAATTTAAATCAAAACAGATATGCAATTAAACATTGGATATTTATTTCAAAATATGCTTCATTTAACAATGATGGAAATCATTTCAAACATATCTTAAAAAAACATTTTATATAAAAAAATTTATATAAATTACATGGTATGAATAAAGTAGTTTCAAAATAAATGTAATTTATAATAAAAATAGTCACGATAAGAATCTTGGGGATATATCATAATGTATGATAGTTCCATGTAATGGTATCCTTAGGAATCTCATATTAGTGATCATGTCAATTTTGTCTACACATTTACCCTAGGATCATGCCAAAAAAGACCCACCAACACCCTATCTGAGATAAGATATAATGATCTAAGCCTTTGTTTGACTTTAAATCATCAATCCTATTCAAAGGAATTACCATCCCTGCGTGTTTGTCCCAAACAACCCAATAACTACCCAGTCTCATATTAGTTCCATAAATAAATTGAAAAACGTTTAAATAATTTCATTTAAAAATAAATCATAATATCTTTTAAATTATTTTCAAAATGTAAATTCACATTCAAAACCAAAACATAGGTTTTTAATAATTTCATTACTTTTAATTTAAAAAACAATCATTGATTTATATCAAATAAATTTAATATATTTTCCAAAATAAATTCACAAATCAATTTTGAAATTCCAACAATTTTAATTTACAATCAAAATTCCAATTTGATCTGAATTGGGGGGTTTACCCAAAATTTGATTCCAAGTCAAATAAATTTGTCAAATCACATTAATTTTTTTTCATAAATCAATTGAAATAAATATCAAACAGAAGAAATTCTATGTTCAATCAATTAGGAAATCCTAAATGAATCAACCAACCTTTCTTCCAGAATCACATACCCTACAAAAAGACTTCCCAATGAAGAATGAAGGCACATAGGACCTCAGAAGTCAGCTTAGAATCAAGATTAAATGACATGGAGTTTAGATATATCAATTCTAAGATGATATATCAAACCCAAAAATGAAAATAGTTGGAGGGGGAAGATACATGGATACATTTTCCTCTAAGATATGACACATAACCAAGAAGATGATCACTTGCCCAATGGATGATATAGAGGAAGATATAGAATCAATAAATTACAAAAATCACCTAAGGTGGGATCTCAATCATGAGAAGAATGGATACATGTATATTGGAAGAGAAATAATATTTGAAACACATTTGATATGTCATTCCCCAATTCTTACATGATGTGTATGGTTGGTTCACATTGTGAGAATTCTTGGATTCGGTATAGGTGAAAAAATGAATCCAATTTTAATAACATCATATTGTTAATATTTACATAGATTGTAATATTTAAATGTCATGTTACCTTCCATGATGCATACCCATTTCACAGAATCTTCTCGGAAATGATTACACAACATATAAATCCATAATATACTTCAAAAATAGCCATTTTATGATGAAAATTAGAAGAAATAATTGACTTAAGCATTATAGGTATCCTCCCAATTCAATATAGGCCTTATTAAACCAACAAAAAGGAAAACCACAATAATAGTTTAGACCATACCTGATAGAAATGTAACAGGGTGTTATAGGGGGTTTGTCTAGGGAGAAAGAAGAAGAAGGCCTTTACATAGATGATTTACCAAAATGTATAAACATATATATTATTAGAGGATGATTTTAGTACATTTGTATGTATATATATTTATATCTAATTTACTATTATACATCATGTACAAAAACATTACCCAATATCATGGGAGATATCAATATTTATTTTCTCATAGAAATAAATAAAACACATTTTTTCTTAGAAAAAATTTATTTTAAGAGTAAAAAGACTTTACTAAAAATTATGTTCCCATTTCAAAAGAATAATTAAATTTTATTGAATATAAACATCATATTTATTTCATAATTTAGAAAATATTTTTAAAACCCTATAATTTAATGGATAATTTATATTGGACATATTAAAATAATAACATTTTGTTGTTCATTTAATATTAGTGTTCTATGATATATAAGCTATAAAAAATAGTGTTCTTTTAAAATCTCAGGTTATTACAAACCTGATTTGAGTTTAAGTTTATTTGTAGTCCAATCCATTTATTTTTCTTAAAAATTGTTTTTATGTGCACATTACTCTTACATATTAAGAAATTAAACAAATCAATTTTTATTAATATTAATATTTATATTTATAGAATATATAATTAATAAAATATTTTAACATTCATTTAATAGTTTTATAAAGAAATAATGCATGCAAATTATTTTTTCTTCTTAAAATACAAATTTTCTAAAATGGGGTTTCGATGCAATTTTCACGGCTATTTAAAATTAAATTCTTACTATTATAGAAATTGAATAAGTTAAAAAGAGATTATTTAATTGTAATCAAACAAAGTAATAGAATATAATAGGTATAACCTACTTATTGTAGAAACTGAATAACAAAAACACAAATTGTTTTCCATAATAATGGTTAAAATGTGTTTTTAGGTGTTAAACCAAGAAATAAGGGTAAGAATATGAACTCCACATGTCTAATTATAAGTGGATGAAGATATTTAAAACTAATATTATTTTATATTAAAATTATTTTCCATTTGAATCCACTTTCACCTAAACGTGACATTATGTCATTGAATTTTTTTAACAAATAACATGTGTCTCCCTATCCTCAATTATAAAGGGGTTTGTCTTCCCCTCCCTTATTGAAATTTTTTATCATTAAATATCAGAAAAGTCTTGATCAAAAACATGAATAGAATCATTTATTTCTTCATATATCTTATTTTCTTCTCATGAGATAAATCATTCAAATCAGAAGAAGTTTTACAAAGGAAGTCCCTCAAAGAAGATGTATAATCCATAAACAAGACCTCTTAATTATATTTTTCCCTAAAATTCATCTTAACATATTTTATCCATTAAAATATGATTAATATTGTATCATAAACACACTGATATATTATTATGATGATATCAAAATCATTTTCTACCTATTCTCCCCCAAATAAAAAATAAATGTTTTGATAATGAGTAAGTGTGGACTACTGCCTCCATGTTTTCATACGATTAATATTACATACCCATTAATAATGGGTAGTTATAATGATTGAATGAATTTTAATATATTATATATATAACATAATAATTATTCTATAATTATAGTGTTTTATCTAACTTCATAACTTCTACCCTATTTGTAAATGATAACGCTACTCATGCATTTGTTTGGACTACCACCTCCATGAAGAGAAGTAATTTGTATATTATTTATAATTTACATGGATGGTATAAAGGATAAATTTTATGTAAATAAATTACATTTATGTTATATTGGTTATTATATAATGATTAATTTTCATTTATTTTTCTGGTATTCCATCCATTGAATATTTGAAACATCACTCATGTGTACATATAGATTACCCTCTCCAAATAGTTATACAATACATTTTTTATGAACATTTAATATGAATGGTTATAAAAATTTAAATAATTTATATATAATAAAATTATATATTTAATATCATTCAATTTTTAGAGGAACCACAATCAAAATTCAAGACCATAACATCCTAACTAAAACATACTTGAAAAATAATGTTGTTAACTCAAGAAATGAAAACATTAATAGAGAATTGTAAACAAAATGGTATTTAAATTATATTAGTGGATAATTTATGATAAGATATGATTCTATTATAAAATTTGATTATAATAAATTTAAATTTATGATAAAGTTTATTAGAGAGATTTTGTATCATGTTTGAATAATGATATGGGCTCTTCGTCTATATTTTATTTCATTGAGACATGTTTGATGTAATAAACTCATTTTGGTATATGAGGAGTATATAAAATTACATTGATATAGTATAACATATTTCATTATTAATTGATTTTATTTAAAGTTAAAATTAGAATTATTCCATCAAATTGGTTGTAATTATAGTGTTAACAAAGTGGTAATTGTTTATCATCTCACATCGTCTTATATGGGATTATGTTATGTTATATAACTATATAATTTTATGAGGTGTATATACTATCCATTTTATATGATATATCATTAATATTATAATATTAATATTATTTAAATTTAAATTTATTTATTTCATGGGGGTCATGAATCTTTAGTTACCAAAGTGGTAAAGGTTTTGTGATACAATCTAATTTTTTGGATTATTTATTCCTATATTTTCCAATAATTAAATTATATGATATCTCTATCCCACATATTATGTATTTTATTCTCCAATGGGTTTTTACATTGATTTACAATTTTTCTTTCATTTTATACTCTTTATTAACTCAATAATATTAATGACTACTTTTACAAAAAATTAAACTTATTTATTCGTTCAGACACATTTTAATTCGATGTAAATATTTTAATTAAAATGATTTCAATTTTTTATTACTAATTAATTTATTAAAGTAATTTTTACCAATTTTTTATTTTAAATAAATCTTATTATATAAATTTCCTATCCATTTTCATAAATGCGGTACATTTTAGTTTTTTTTTCAAAAAATGTGAAATTATTTTTTAATGAACAACGTATGAATATATATTCCCCCCATCATGAATTATATTTTCATAAATATTTATTCATATGTTTCCATGGTTCTTTTAAATGAATATATTTTCCTTAATATTTTGGGAATTCTTAGATTTTTAAAAATTAATTTCAGAATCAAAAGGGTTTTTTTCATCATAAAATGTTCCTGTGATTTTTATTGATATTTTCATATATTAAAACATATTGTGATGTTTATTATCATTTATTTGATATATTATACAAAATTATTATCCATATATTTTCACTATATAGTCTATTATTATGATGGAGAAATTTTTAGTAGAATTGTTTTCTTCCGATGGGTTACACTATGATGAAATGGTAATTATTTTCCAATTATAATCTTATATATTTGAATGGATTATGATTATGTGAGGGGTGGATTTATTATAAAACAAGGATGAGTGGTGAATTTATTAATTAATGATTGATGGGTCATTTATTTCCCTCAAATCTATTGGGTAATGATGACATAGTTGAGAAATCCCTATGAGATAACAGAGTAAAAGCCCCACTAGGAGATGATGGAGTTAATAATAGATGGAAGTTATTACAAATGTAATGTTCAACATGAATAGGTTGGCACTTGCATTATGGTAATTTATAAAGAATGATTGTATTGAGAGTGAAAATTGACCAGGAATGTAATTTCCTATTCTTTTGTGAATTCCACAAATAAGTACCTTATTCATATGTTATGTAATCATGGATAATGATTGGTTAATGATTATTTCATTGTATTATGAATTATATTATTTTTTTTGAAAAACCCTTAGGCCATTTTTCATGATTAAATAACATTGACTAGATTAGTAATATTTTTGTAAAAAACGATTACATTCTAAATGCATTTATTCCTATATTATGCTCACATATGACCATTAATTGATATATATTTTGTATACCATTATATATAATTAAAGATCACACATTTTTATGATTCTATTCCCTGGGTTTTAAGAAGATTTTTAGTTTGATATGTCAAATAAGGGTTCTAGTTTGGAATAAAATAATTGGAAATGATATAGATATTCTAGGTACCAGTCATTTAGGTATCCAAATTTCCAAATAAACTAAACCAAATCTATTTATACATGGATAAAATTGATATGTAATGATTATTATGATAATAAAATATAGTAGTTATGTATTGAAATCATGGGCCTATATAGTTGTTCTTTATAACCCCTTCCTTTATGTGTTATAGGTTTGGTTTTGACTCTTTGGGATAATATTTTTTAAGGGAATTTGATGTAATGGGCATGAACTTAATGAAATTTTAATTGTGTTATTAAGACATAGAGTTGTTTTAGGAGTTTTTTCTAGTGACATGAAAGATTGAGTAGGTGTTTTTTACATTTGATTAAATCAATAGCTTGTGAAACATCATTTCATTTTGTTTTTGAGGTTGTTTATAGTTGGGTGTGATCCTATTTAAATTGGACTATATATCCATTCCATAGGGATGGAGTGGTAATGGAAGTGATGGCCTTGTAGACTTCTTATGTGTCACCAGCAATAAGAACTGACCAGGGGAGGGTGTGGTGCTAGGTATGGTTCTTTGGTAGAGTTCATGTGTGGAAAATGGAAGAGAGACTCCTTACATCATATCCTTGGATATAGTGAGGGAAAATAAGATAGGTGAAGGGTTATTGGACATGAAATTGATTAAGGGAACAATATGGAAGAACCATTATAGTTTTCACCATGTAATGACAAATAACATTGTGGCAGTTAGATATCATTGTTTTAAAATGGGTTTAAAAAGTGGATCACTTGTTTGGGATTAAAATCCCACATTTACCAAACCATCATGAGCCTTATAGCTATTCATCATGATTTAGTGAATTTTCTTGATATTTTTTTTAAATTAAAGGTTGATTTCCCCTTTTAAATTTTTGAATACTTATTCGACTCTTAACTTACCCCTTCACATATTTCCTCTCACCAATCACCTTCCTTGTGGATTTATAGCCCTTGGATCATCTTGGATCATCGAGTTTGAAATACTATGTATCGTGGTAACATCCAATTTTATCATTATTCCTTAAATATTATTAACTTATATCCAAGAGTTTAATATGGAGTTTTTACCCACTTTTTGGGGGTATCATCTATTCATCTAGGAAATGGAATTCTATGGTGTTTTATTTCTCATTGATAAGGCTTGTTTTCTTGGTTCCTCCTTGCAAAATCAATAAAAAAGGTGGTCCTTCATCATTCCTTATTATATGATCATCTCAGAATATCATTATTTTATGATCCATTGGTTATATAGTATGAATGATATTATTTATGTCAATTATTGGGTTTCAATAAAATTTTTATGGTAGGGAATAAATCTCACAAGTTTTAGTTATTATCATGATTTCCCTAAATAGTGGAGCATGATTACTAATCTTTCCATCGTTAATGTATGTCTAATTATGTTATTATTTTATATTTATTAATAATGGTGAACTTCATTGTGATTATGGAATTGAATCTCCAAACCAAGATACAAGAACATATATTCGGCAAATGAATTGCTTTCCCATGGAATTTTCTAACTTGGATGAGAGTAACCATTATAATATTGAAATAAATAGTATAGAAACCCTTTATTAAAATTTAAATGTGACGTGTTGTAGTTATGATGTTTCGTGGTTGATATGTGTGGTGGTTGATAAATGGGGATTCCTTTCAGGATCAAGTTATAAATTTTGTTTTTTCTTATGTTGTAATAGTTTCCCTGAAGTGATAGAATAAAATTTCAATGAAAAAATTGAAATGATATGATTTGAAATAGATAATGAAATATTTATGAAAAATGGGAAGTGTTATTAACTAGTTTTTTGTTAAACATGAATTGAAAATATCTAATAAATGAGAATGGTTGGTAATTAGAAATATGAAAATGGAATAACATAATAATGGTTGAAGTAATGAGGTTAGTGGTTGTGGCTCGATTCTGTTTTGTAATGCGTTTAGTGGTGGAAAAAAGAGGTAGAGGATGCGAGGACTTGTGGTGGTGTTGTGACTTGTGATAGTGATTTTTTTGTAAACCTATATGATGGGAATATGTGTGATTTAATATTTATTATGATTTCATTACCCAGCAACCCATTCCTAGGTCTATGTTTCCACAACAGAATATTATTGGGGGGGTTCAATGTCCAAGATAATGGGGACTAATGGTTTCCTAACCCCACAATCATGATATCTCTTCTAGGAGACTTTTATACACATGAAATATGGTGTATTTTAGATATATTTCACATATATTCTGGTTTGATCACAATAAAATAGTGATTTATAGTGGGTTAATTCATGGTATGAGGATGGAATAAGTTTGATTTCCTTCATGTTCACTATAGTTTAAAATCTTAGTTATGGGTGTGGTTATGGGATAATGTGGATGTTATGACTAGTTTCACATGGGTTTTTGGTACGATGTGGTCACCCAGGAATCTTTGGGAGTGATGTGATAGCTAAGAGCACATTGAGTTCATTCCATCAAGAAATTTTCTATGTTTCATTGTGAAGTATTACATAAAAGGGATGAGATTTACCAGATGTATGGAGTTGTGGTGTGAGAGTATTAAATTAATTTTAAAGTGGTGTTGCGAACAATTTTAACACATATGTTTCCTATTATGTTACTTTACATAGATGTGTTTCTTGGTGATAATTATATTGTAAGGATGTGGTTGGTTAGTTGACCTGATTAAGTGCATAATAACTCTACTATTTTTCTATTGGTGTATTAGTTTTCTATTTTCCCATTTATATCTGATACTTTGGGTGTGATACTATGAAGTTTATTTTTTATGCTCTCCCTAAGTACATAAAAATGATTTTTCAATTTTCTAGGAGGTCATTTGGATTGATCTAGTAATTACTGGTCTAGAAATAAAAATTATTGTTAAGGCATTTCCTTAGGTTCTCTTATGGTTATTTATTTAGGGAGACTTTTTATTTGATTAAATTATACATTAATTATAGGTTGGTTGTGGTTTTTCCCTTTTTTTATTGTATCGAGCTTCATGGTGGTTCATATCATATCTCTCTATACTACTTTATTTAATTGTGTGTAATAACTTCCACGTGTGAGATATTATATATCCATGCTTCTATTAGAAAACTCATAGCATACTAAAGGTGGGACTCATGATTCATTATATATCTTCCTTCATTAATAAACATGGATGGGTACCTTTCTATTGAGGGGCTCATGACAGTTTCACTATAAACCCATCGTGTCTACTACAATACTTAACTCCAAAATCCATTCTACCACTTATACTACACTTTCATACCACGTTTTATTGCCTAGAATTCCTAAAAGGTACCCCATCCAATCCATTTATATGTGAAGATAGATAATGTACCCAAATATTATATTAGATAGTCCACGAGTTGGATTATAGAACTGAGTGCATGTTGAACACAAAAATTTGAGATATTACCCATAAATATGAAGAAAAGTAATGAGGGATAAGATAAGACCACAAAAAATATTACCAATTAGAAATAAAAGATCCCTACATAATCGTGTAATTTCATACAAACTAGAACATGTTTAATAAAAAAGTTAATTGTACCTAAAAAAATACTCAAAAATGACTTCCATGACAAAAAATAATCCTCAGAAACATCAAGATCTAGTAATTTCTAAATTAATAACTAACCATATCTTATAGAATTGAAAATATTTCTTTTTATAGAAAGGGGTTATCATAACATATATTCTTAGTAGGACCCTCTAAAAAACCTCTTGAAGAAGTGAAGAAAACATACTATTACCCAGTGAATAAACAATGAATCTTACTTGTCACCTAATCAGGTATGATAAATTCCCATCTTTATTATGTATCTCTCACCAAGAATCATGTACAAGTAATAATATAATATCTATCATAAATATAAAAGTGATGGTACACCACTACCACTTCCCCCCTGATTTGATTCTATTTCCCCAACATATCATATCCTGAAACATATATCACTAATATGCCACAAGAGTCAAATTAATCCATACCAAGTAATATACACTATGTAAATCACAAAATTTCATCACCAACATCCTCCTATCTAGATAGTAACTGACTAGGTTTTCGAGAATCCACCATATCATGTATGTCTTATACAATACCTCAATCCATTATAGCATGTACCCTTCAAAAATATAATATTCCTCATGATGCAATAGATGGAGATACATGGCTAGGAAATAAACACAAGCCATTATAGTCCACTAAAAACATATAAACGGATTTAACCCTCATGCATGCCATCATGTAATACTACACACCAAGAAGATGGTAGGGATATGGCATAGTCAGTCATCCATTTTTGCTAACCTGGATACAAGAGAAAACACTCCTAGAGTACCCACAATGTTTATTTCCCTACCCATATTGGTGGTGTGGTGTATGAATTAACATAACCTAAGGAATATACATTTCTAAAAAACCACATTATTAGAAACTAAAAATCCTTAATCTATGCTGAAGCTATAATATCTTTGGATTAACATATACTACTAATTTGTACTATATAGACAATAAGAACATAATCATGACACATATCATTCAATTACACATTTTATTTTTCCTAATTACCACTCATTTATCCCAAATCAACCATCTAACACCCAACCCTATAGGATAAATCATTTAATATTCATTCCCATTATATAATTCCATGTATGATTAGACTTTCCATAATATACCTTAAAAGATTAAAAGACCAACCATAACCAGTTTTATAAATAATTGGGGAATGAAACTCATAAATCTAGAGATGAAAAGATCAAGAACTCTATATAAAAAATTCATTAATAAAAATAAAATATAATTTTTTATGCATCAATCAATGGGAAATTCAAAATTGAACCACTAAATTAGTTCTCTATCATCCCAAACACCACCATTCTTCTCATCATCCATCCATATATTGCTAGAATTGACCAATACTAAAACATTAGTCACCACCACCCATTTGTCACCAATATATCAACCATTCTAGGATTAAATCACATCATATTACAAGGATTAACCTCTAGATCAATCAAACATGTTAGTAAGAAGATAAAACACAATTAAAAGGTATTAAAGAACCAAAAAAAAGGAATCCACCTTTATAAGAAAAAATTATTTCTTCGATAAAAAAATTATCTTTAAAAAGAATCCAATTCATTGACACCGTCAATTAAATTATTTATTTGACATTGGTTATAACTAAAGGCGACCTAAGACATCAACTAACAATTAATAAATATTAACATAAGCATGATTTTATAAAATAACCATAAATAATTAATAGTTTTTTTCTTTACTAAATATAAAAAAAAATATGTTAAAAATTTCATCAATGTAAGATATAAGACTATAATGTAAAAATAGGAGGAAAACCATTAATATAAAAAACTATGAAATCAAAATTCTTGAAGAGAATGATCATTCTATATTTTTTTTAATTTTTAATTAATGTTAGTTATTTTATTAACCAACGAGATGAATCAAGAAAAATTCAGAAATTTTCATAAAATAATATAATCAATAAATCTCATACCTAGATACTTTCAATGTTCTTTGGAAAAAAAACTGTAATTATTTAATCACATCTCCCCTAAGGAATAATTAGTCAGTATGGCTGTATCACTATGAAAATGAATTTAGACAACAAAAATAACTCCATGATAATCAAGGAAGGGAAACAACCATATCATGGAATGGTAGATTGAGGGGAGAAAAAACAGAATAGAGAAGAAACAATGAGATAAAGAGGTAAAACTCACCATAAATCACCGTGTATCAATTTTGGGAGGCTATTATTCCATCCCAAATCAAAGGGTATTTATAATTATCTGAAAGATAATAGTTTGATTCATAGTGTCTGGTATAATTTAAATTAATTTCAATGAGTTTTGTGGTGAAATAGAATGTATATGTTTTCTGTTTTACACTCATTTACAACATGAATGGGTCATTCACAACATGAATTGTTCGAGTTTAAGACCTGTAGAAAAATGAATCACCCAAAAACTATAAACCAGGGATCAATTCACATCCTGAACCATAATTTTTTGATTTTAATTATTTTAAGAATGAATATAAATACATAACCATTATACAATTAATGTAATGAATCTATGTTTAATTCCATTATTACACATTAAAAAATTTTCCTTTCCCTAGTTGTAAATAACCATTTGTGTTTTAAACTACTCTATCACACCATTAAAATTAATTAATTTCATTAATTGATCTTATATCAATATTCAGTATCCTAATTATCACCAGCCATTCTCTAATATTCCATTAAAAATACCAAACATTGAAAATTAATTAATGAAAGGTGTGGAATGGGTTTCACCCCTATAGTTTTTGACTTTATTTATAATGTATTAAAAGAAACCATTTTATAATTTTTCATATATTTCATTTTTTATTTACTAACATGTGAAATGAATCTTTATTCTAATGATTAAGGAATGAAATTTTTTCCCACTATCCTGACCATTATATTATTTGATGATTTATATACATGTTTCTATAGTTATTTTCATTTTTTTTATTTTGTAACTTTTTAGAATTAATTTTATTTTGAAATGGAAATTAATTCACAATTTAATGAGACGTGTAAAATTTATATTATATTGTTTTGAATATCAATTATAAAGAGTTTTAATGTTTAATTACATGCCAGGTTTGTTTTATTCATTTTATGGTTGTTAAAAATTTTATATGAATGATGGATGATCCCAAAATAGCTCCATTAATGGGTGAGACCAATATAGATATCCAGTGCTTTGAGTAAGGGGATGGAGGTTATCTGGGAAAGGTAAATATTTATATATATGGGAATTATCGAGTTAGGTGATTCCATTAAAAATGAATTTACAATGATTATATATCAAGTTACCTGTGTGATTTTCCAATTCATTCCCTGGGGATTAAATGAAATATTTTTATTTCATAAGGTATGAATAAAAAATCATGATTTATGGATGGTTTATCATTTTATAATGGTGAAATGTTAGTTTTTATAAGTTCTCAGGTTTTCCTATAAAATTTCATGACTACCATTTTTATTTTATTCATGATTACAAAATGTATTATGAAAAATATGGGCTTTAAAGTTTATTTCAGTTGTAAGTGAATTATTATTTTTATATAAAATTATTATTATAAAGATTGGAAAATATATTTATGGATTTTCTGTAATTTGAAATTTATTATAAGGATGCATTTATTTTTATATCCATTACTAAGCTTTTCTATTTAACCCATGTTTACATTTTTCATTCATAGGGCATAAGGATTAGTTGAAATGTTACTATAGTCAGAGTTATTACTTTTGGGGTTAATATAAATGAAGTAGATGAGAATTTATAAATATTTTTCTTGGTAAAAATGCACTCTATGAGAAATTTTCCACATTTTCAAGAAATTTTTTCTTAATTCATAAATATTCTAAATAGAAAAGATCCTCAAAATTTATTATAGTGAAAACAATATTATTAATAAAATAATTATTTTTTTTAACATATGGGGGGTATAATTATATAAATGTTATTTTATTAAAACAAATATAGTATCAATAAAATTCATCAAATTTTATTTAGTAGTTATAATTTAATTTATTGAAATAAAAATACATTTCACACATAAAAGTTATTTTATAGAGAATATATCTTTTTACAATAAAATTATTATATCTTAATTTCTAACCAATTAATAATAAATTTATGAATGGTTTTTTATTTTTTAGAGATATGTTAAATAATTTTCTATAAATTTAACACTCCAAATAGGAAAAATAATTCTTTAAGAAATTATAATATTTTTAAAAAATTCTTTATAAAGACAAAATTTCTATTTACCAACATTTATTAGATTAGTATTTTATATCAGTATATTAAAATTCCATTGATGTTATTAATTTATTTGGAAAATAATTACCCAAGTAATTATCAATACATTTTATTAATGTCATTTCACAAATTTAAACTCACAAAATAGTTCAAAAAAATAAATAAAATCAATGGTATTATATTTATTAAATTAATCCCCTTTTTTACAAAGAAATTTATTTTATCAATTTTTTTATTATCTAGTAATGGAATCTGTAATATAATGGAATATATAATTATTCCCATTAATTCAAAATTACATACACAACAAGATATCATAGATAATTATTTTACTCAAAGGATAATTCTTATTAAAATATTGAGGGTTTTACATTAATCTATGAAAATAAAAAATGGGAATATTTTTGATATTAAATTATATGAACATAAAATAGCAATATAAAATAAACAGTATATAAATTGTTATAAAAACTTTATTATATTTATTAAGTAAGAAATACATAGAGAGAAAAAATGACATGAAAATATAATTTAACAATATTATGAGATTAAAATGACACACTATATGGATACATTTAAAAATAAAACAAACTTAAAATAACATAGTCAAAAGAAAAATAGGATGATTCGATGAAACAATATTAATTCAGGAACAAACCCTTAAGTCTTTGGTAATGTATGAATAAGAATAACACAAAAAGTAATCATTTAGTGGACTTATAAATAATATTATTCAGAATTAATTTATGATATAAAAGGTAAATATCATAATAAGTATATAATTTCAAATAAGTGGAGTTTCATAATTCTATGTGTGTCTCAAGGGAACTAAATTCAGACAAAGAGGCCTTTCCTTGAATTCAAGCTTGGTTAGACGTACTCTAAACTCCTATATAACCAATTTAAATTTATTATTAATCTATATCTAAACTTTTCTAATATATATTTTATTTAATATCATTCATTTATATTTAACTGTCACCATTTAATAATCATTCATAGTTAAAAATAAGTATTTAGAATTAAATGTTTTATTTTCTATATACTTGACACAGTATGGGTGTTTTAGTTCTCCAACCACCATCATGTATTCATAAACTATAAAATTTGAATTTTTATGAAATATATGTGTTTTATGGGGTTTATGTTTCTTTAATTTTTTCATGGATGTTATCATGATAGTATTGAACGATCGGTAAAAAATTATTTTTTGTGGCTATTGAATCAATAGAATGAAATTTATTTTTTTAATGAAAAAACATATAAATATTATGATTAAAAATTTATTAAAATATAATAAAAAAAATTATTATGTCCACATATTACTAGAATTTATGTTTTCTTAATAAATCATGATTAAAGGCTATAATATCATTCCATTAGGTGGTAAAATCTACCCAAAATAGAATGTGTTATGATAAAAAATGAGTAATAATATGTTGTTTTATAATTATAATATCAAATTTAAAAAATAAATTTGATGATAATTATATGTTATTAATGTGTAAAATTATATTCATGAATATGTGTATGGAGAAGAAAAAAACGATTAAGGAGAAGACAACATTTGCGTTGAAGAGTCAAATCGTCTGATAAAAAACCTCTTCGAAATAAATGATTTGGGGCTCTTTATTATGAAAATAAGTTAAACATCATGGAGGAGTATTTTATGTGAGGTAATTAGGGAATAATATATACATATTTGAACTATATAAGTGTTTTGGGAAGGGTATGATGTGTCACCAATTATAGATATGATTTGAGGAAATTTTCAAAGATATTCAATCATTAATTGATTCGAATGTAATTTTTAAATTCAAGGATTCTTAGCAATTCAAAATTGAAGATATTTTCAACCATAAATTATCTTTAATTAACTATATAAAATTTATTATGTGTTTTTATTTATTTATAGACCATTTTTAACATAAAATATATAATTTGTTGGGATTTTCAATATTATTATTGTAATGTGTGGTTAAAAAATATATAGGTAATTATGAAAATAGATTTATAATATAGGTAAAAATTATCTATCATCATTTTATCTATTTTGGATCATAAAATAATTAGACTATTTCAATTATTTCACTAATTGAATTTTTTTTTGTTTTCCCACTTTGCACAAGAACTACGTGAGCATTGATAAATATTTTATTATTTAAAATGATATAAAAAATAATTTATATTCATTAAATTGTATTTATATTATAATTTAGTTATCTTATAATTTAATAAATTTAACACCATTGATGATATTTTTCTATTCCATTTTAGATACAATAATAATAATTGGATGTAAAACTCCATTTCAATTGAAACACATATTTCAAAAATGTTCAAATATTTTTGTCAGTCTCTATCCCATTCGAATTAACCATTTGAAATTCAAAATTAATATTTCATATATATCTATTCTAATGTATTCCATATGTATTTAAAATTTACTATATCATTCTATGGAAAAATGTTATTGTAATAAGTACAAGTACACATTAACTCAAATTCTTATTTTAAAAGTAGTTCACGTGTGCTGGTCAAAATATAACTAATTAAAAATAATTTAATGTCTACGTAAATTGATATTTTATTTAGTCAATTTATTTTAACCCATTTCATATACTTATTGTATATTCACTAAAATTATATAAAAATATTTAATAATCTTTTGTAAAGAATGATTGGAACATGGATTCATATATATTTTAATGGAATGTGCCTTCATTAAAAAACCTATAATAAAATGTATTTTATATGTATAGCTATTATATAATAATGAATTATATTTACAATAGTTTGACACATTCCATACATTTTTAATTATTATATGTTATTATAGATATTTATAAATTAATAAGTAATAGAATTCACTAAAGATTCAAACAATTGTTTTTAAAAAAGAATTCTCATTCAAATATACCAAAAATTTTGTAAACACATGGAATTATTATATTTAATTTTGAAAAATTACATTAAATCATTAATGAGTATAAATAAAAATAAAAAAATCATTTATAATATTTATCATTGTATTTAATTAAAAATGGTGATTGTACATCACATTCACTACTTACAATCATATCTTTTATTTTTGAGAAATTTATAACAAAATAACATCCATTTAAATTCTAAAGTGATTATTAAAAATATTAGATTCACATTAATAAAATAAAACTACAAATAATAAATATTATATTTCAAAATCAAATTCAGAAAACATAAAATTTATATATATTTTTTGAGTACTAAATGTTTCCTTTCAATATTAAAATTTAATTTTTTGTTCATACAATGACCTAATCATTTCTCATGGTATTATTTTTAAAAATATCATTTTAAATTTATATAATCAAATAAAGATATATTTACAAATTATCTTCTAATAAATTAAATAATTATTTCATGTTAAAAAAATAAACATAAGTATTAAAAATAAAATATTTTCTAACATGAAATAAACATCATAACATTCTAAATAATAATTTAGTATCTTAATGATCATTGTAAATTTACATAGTCCTGTAATGTGTATCATACATCTTATTTTAGGGATCATATAATGATTTTTAATGAGGTGGCCCTTGAAATATAATCACAATTAATTATTTACTTTGAATCAATAATCTTTTAATACTATAAACAGATACATAACCCCGATAACCAAAGGATAAGTTTATTAGAAGGATTTATACAAAAACAACTTAAGTTAAAATAATTTTGAACATTTATAAATAATCAAACTACTCTAACCCCTCATCATAATATTGTGCATAATACTTATCTTCATAACCTAAGGAATAAAATCCTAAGAATGTGGTGATCTCAGATTCTTAGTAAGGAAAACATAGAGAAAACCAATGATGATTACAAGTGAAAAAATGTATGCATATGGATATAAAATCATAATCATGATCTACAAAAATGTTATTATGTTATCAAACCTAAATAAATCCTTGACCATAATACATGATCCATCATAAAATAAGTACATTCAAAAATAGAAAAATATGATACATACAAAACCATTGGTATCATAATATAGTGGATCATAAATCACAACATATTTCCTTTATTGGATCAGTAAAAACTAAAAATTCTATGACATCCTTCCCATTATCATTGTCTTGATAAGGTGGTGGAAGGTTACATGGCCTTAAGAAACATCCCGAATATGAAAAGGGTTGGAAATAAATTTTGAAGGGATTTAACACATATGGTATATTATTTTTCCTTTTTTAATAAAGCAAATAACAAAATAATCCATAACCAAAAAACCACTATATGATGCCTGATAACAATAAAAGACAATACTAAATTTCATTTATCAAAATCAAACTAAAACCAAGTACCACAATAGATGACTATATTATCAAATTAATTAGACGCATACTAAACTCAAAGACGTCAATAAAAACTACATGATCCAAAAATGCTCTATGTGCTAACTACAAAATATCCCATGTATCACGAATTACTGCTAATGATGTGTGATACATTATCATTTCCCAAGACTTGATAAACAACATCTTCAAAAGAACAAAATTACCAATGTAGGGGTGATTAAGGAAACTTTTTAGATTTTACCAAACGACTTCCCTACTCACACCACTAGGATAGAACATGTTATCCCATTTATATAATAAATTTATATATATAAAAATCCAAAATAGTTTATATAGATATATAAACAAGTGAAAATGTAAATTCTTTTTCTCAAACAACACCAATTTCCAAGGAAAAAAACCAAACAATGTTCCAAATCCAATTAATTATCTCCACATCAGAATACCCCATTTCAATCAACACATGCACATATCGACATATGCATGATTAATTTTAAGAATTACATACTAATGAGATGTTTCTAAATGATCAACCATGTTGTGACAAGGTAGTTAATTTCTAAGTTCCATTACACCTTTGGAACTAAGAACAAGTTCATAATTCACCCATGTTTAATAATGAAATATGAACACACACAACAAGTATGCCCAACTACCATTCCGAAAACATTTTAATTAAAAAACCATTTTATTGAAAACAATTTTCCATAAACTAAATCAAAAAACCATTTTAAATTCCTAATTTTAAAATAATTTATCAAATAACATTGCACCATAATTCCATGATGTCACAAAATCCAGAATATAGGACTATGGAATGTTTTTACCATGCCATGAAAAAACAATTCACAATAATTTTTAATAGATTAAATCAATTTAAAACTAATACTTTAATTTATAAATATATGGGTCTAGAGTGAAGCCGATGACCTCTTATTTTATGATGAAAATGTAGAACATCACTTAAAATAAAATGAAATCGGGATAAATCTCCATGAACCAATCTTACATTTGTTCCCCTATAAAAAAAGACCAAATACGATCATATTTGGAATCAAAACCCAAAGATCTACCCACAACTAGAATATATCTATGAAAATGAGAGAGAAGGAGAAGTCGATCTGAGGGAAACTACCAAAAACCACCAAGACTGATGAATTACCATAATAATCGGTCTTGAACACACCAAGGAATGGCTCTGGATAATATGAAATTCGATGGGGATAAGTTATCCAACCATTGTGATAGAAAAATATCATGTAAGGATTATTTTTAGAAAAAAAGAGGGAGTTATATGGGAAAAATTGATATCCACAATTTTCATATCTAACTTTTTTCTCGTGCATGGTTTGTCGCACAGTTTGAAAAAATGTGCAATAATCATGCACACGATACTATGTCAAGGGGTGAACCTCACATGATTTCATCACATGGTTTCCAAACCACGAATCAGTAATTCCAATTCCAAATTTCATGATTAGGATGATTTATCCAAGGTTGTCACATAGTTTGGAAAAACAGTGCATAATCCATGAACCTCCCCATTTTCCTCTATCTAATTTTAACGGTTTCTTATAGGATTTTCATGGTTTTCCCTAACCATGATAAAATCATGAACCAATAAAAAAAACCAATAAACATTCCTAAATGTCCTAAAACTTTCCCAAACATAAACCATATACTTTACATACTTAAAAAAATAAAAAGAAAGGGTTACTTACTTAAAACTGGGGGTGATCCATTCTCCCCACCATAGTTCTTTCCATCATCAAAAGTAGATAACAATAATCTTCTTAAAAGAGTTATATTAATTTATCATTCATTTATTTCACACATTCATAAGTCTCTTTTCAAATATGACCATGTTACCACAATATCCACACGAAACCAATAATTTTTTCAATGAAATAATTACCCTTTCCTATCCAAAATTTGTATGAGGAAATGTGCCAATAGTTTATTCGGATATATCAATGTGATTCCATCGAATGAAATGGTGTATATTAGGTTGAAACATTTTCAACTAAGATATGTGCAACACATTATGTATCATAATAAATTGTGGTGGTAATTATAACTGATATTCCGCTTGACCAACTCATTTCAGTATCTCTAATTGGCCAATGCATCTAGGAGAGAACTTTCCCTGCTTTCCAAAACAAAAATTTCCATTCCTTGGGGAGATCCAAAAGAACACATGATCACTCAATGAAAAAGAAAATAGATTTTAATGATGATACACATACAATTACAAACAACTATGTGTTGTCTCCATCAATTTTCTGATCGACATAATCTTCTCCACTATCTCTTTAACAATTCATGCCCCAACTATTTAAGTATAACCTATTTCCACCCAACATAGTGGGGAACAAAAAGGATTCCCATACAATGCTTCTAATAGATCCATTTTTATTGAGGTATGGTTATTATTGTTATATGATAACTCCACTAATGGCACATGATCTTCCTATAAACCACCAAAATCAATTACACATGTCCACAACTTGTTTCTTCAATTCTGTACCATCCTTTCAAATTTCCCACCGATTTAAAAATGCTACACCATACTCATAGTTAAATGTATCACAAGGGATTTCTATAATGATATTCATAAATTATAGGTAAACCTTAGGTCTTTATAAAAAACAATCAAAACTAGAATTCCATGCCCTTTTAATAATTCTGAGATACAATTTTTTGAAAAGTACTCCACTATATGAGTTTCAAAAATTGGAATGAAATGATCCAAGTTTGTGAGGCAATTTAGTATCACCTATATTAAATCATGTTTCTGAACTATTCCTCAAAGAACTATTACAATATCAATGGATATATTCTCCCACTTCCAAATAGTGATAGGTAAAGAGTATAACATACCTACAAGTCTTTGATTCTATGCCTTAACATACTGATAAGTTAATCATCATGAAACAAAATATGTCATTTTTTTCATATAGACCCACTAAAATTCTTCATTAAAATATTTATACATATTTTATATTCCATGATGAAAAACCAATCTTGAATGGTGGTAATCGTGATTATTTTGTTCCTATAAATCCTTAAGTATGACCAATCGATTACCAAAATACAACACTGAACTCCCATCTAGTTTTCATTGATCAATCATCTACTAACCATTGAGCTTTTACCTCATCACCACATATTCTAAATCATAAATTTATGCATCTTTCACCATATTTATAAAATTAGGAACCAAAGAATCTAAAATAAATACCACAACATCACCTCAGTCTTTACATGACAAGATCTTGTCTGTTATCACTAACATTTTCTACCACTGATCTATAACCTATTTTTCCAATTGATCATGTGAATTTATATTTAATACATCTTACATTGAAATTTTTTACCTAGTGTATAAATTAAGTCAAAATAAAAATATTTTTTGATACTATATCCACATTCATTGTCTCAGATTTAAATACCATTCTGAGAAGATATACTTCAAGATCATATGACCTGTAAATAGACTAAATTTCTCACCAAATATATAATGATTACAATTTTATAATGAAAGGATTAATAAAGATAAATCCAAATCAGGTTTTGGGTAGTTCTTCTCATAAAATCTTAGCTCCATTGATCCATATTGAAACACACTTTCTCCTTTCCTGGCAATACACCACAAAAATGTTCTAGAAGTATCCAAATACACCACATAACATTGTATGGATTCCCAAAAAATCATCTTTGGTGTTGATGTAGGGTGATATTTCAACTCTAGGAAAGACTTAAGGATTTAATCATCCAATTATAAAGGAACATTATTCTTTTTCAAAGCAATCATAAGAGAATATAGTTCGGAAAATTTACACACAAAGCATCGATAATAACAATCCATTGTAAGAAAAATGTATTACTCAAATCCATTAGTTGGTTGTTTCCAAGATATCACTACCTCAATCTTTTATGGATCTACAAAAACACCTTATTTATATATTACATTGCCAAGAAATCATACCTCTTGTGTCCAAAATCACACTTTGATAATTTTCAATATATGAGATAAAATCTCATTATTCCCAACACTTTTTCCATGTGTTTCTCATGATCTACCATTTTCCATGAATACAAAAATATGTAATCTACAAACACTACCATAAAAAAATCTAGATATCATATAAATAAATGATTTATTAATTCTATAATGACTGCTAGTGTTTTCATATGACCATAAGGAATTGCCACATATTCATAATGGCCATATCTGGTTTTGAAATATCTTTTTAGAATATCCACCTTCTAAATATTTAATTGGTGATATCTTGATAGAAATTAAATCATAGATACCCTTTGATATCCTATAAATTGATTGAAAAAACCATCAATGTGTGAAATAAGATATTGATTCTTTATCTTAACTTGGATAGGCTTACTATATTCCGCACATAACCGTGGAGTTTGATCCACTTTTTTCACAAACTAGATCTATACATTCCATGAGGATGTTCTAGGTCGAATGAATTTTTTTCCATTTGAACTCTTCCATATGTAAATTCAATTCCATTAAATTAGTTGGTTCCATATGGTAATATTGATGGGAAACAGTGTTCGTCCTCAGAACGAGATTAATCTTAAACTCCACTTCTCTTATCAATTGTAACCCTAAGAAATTGTCAAGAATCACAATGGGAATCTAATACACCACTAATGGAAAACTATTCTACTCATTCATCCATATATAACAAATAAAATGTAGAAATCTAGTATAATATGGTTCCAACTTGTGGTGCCACCAATCTTGCTAAACTTTCATTTACATTTCAGTCTCCTCAAAAGAGATGCTTGATGCTGGGTATAATAGTTGATGTGATCCTTGAATGTTTTCAATCAAAGCATACCCATGATTATATAAAATTCAACCTTCTAAATGAATGATAAATCCAATTTCATCACGGGTCCATCAATAGTTATAGAAATGTTCCTACACACAAAGGCTTGAAACTCTCTTTTACCAAGAAGAGTTTGATGTTTTATCATATAATGCATCTTCTCAATTTTTATGTTTAGAAAAAAGAAATAATAATGAATAAAGGAATAGAATTAAACCATATCAAAAAATACTGTTATAGGTATAGAATTAAGAATAATCATACCTACCACTATATATAGTCCTGGATGATCATCCACAATAACATTTTCTACTCTAAATAATTTCCTCATTGTAATACTTTTCTCCTTACTGTCCTATTGAGATTGCACTACCTAAGGAGTCGTGGTATTACTAAAATCACCATGGATATCTGTACTCTACGAATTGAAAATATTCTTCTATCCTCACCTTGTTGAAGCATATGATGCTTTTGACACCTAAGAAAAGTCATAAACACCTGACCTTGGAGCACTGTGATTGTAGGGCTAAAGAAACCTCGTCTAGTTGCAATTGTGGAATCCCCTAGATGGTTCAATACACTCTTTCTTAATGTCATAAAACAATCCATATTGGAAGTATCTAGATTTATTAATGGGTCTCAAAGGAATATTCACTAATCAAGCCATATAATTATGATTCATTCTCACACCATGTAAATAACATCCCCCCTTCATCCTACTCCCAACATTAGAGTTTATATTGTTTCCCATTGGTTTCAACATACATACTCCTCCCATATCTTTTGAGATGTCTCTTTCAGTGACCATCACTATATTGATTATCTCTATATACTCCATATTGAAAAACAAAATAACATTCAAAGGACTCTCATATCTCATCCCTGATTCAAAAATGTGTCCATTCAAGGATGTACTAGTAGCGACCCTAGGTGAAAATCACACTAAATAAATTAATTTAGCTACATATTCCATGATAGAAATATTTTTGTGCTTCAATGTGAAGAATAAAATCATTATTATAATTATAACCATGTATGGATTAAATTTTTAATTGAACAATTCTTCAAAAACCTCCCATGTATGTCCTTCATCTGATTTAGAGTGAACTGCAAAATCCCACCACTGACAATCAAGATATTCTAGCATTTCAGTCAACAGATTGAAATTCCACTCAACCAGGGTGCTGATGAAATTGAATATATGATTCATCATATTCTTCCACACCTCTACATATTTTGGTTTAGAATAACCCAAAAATATGGGTGGGTTATGTTCCCATAATTGGATCTAATGATCCACTTTCCACAGATCATCCCTCATATTCCCTCTATCCACATCCTATAATGCTTGGGAAATTCTCTAAACTAGTTGTTTGTTCACCAATGGCTCATGTGTAACCATATTATCTAACGCTTCTTGTTTTTGGATTCTAGGAAGCATACCAGGTTCAATTTTCTAGAAACATAGAAATTCCATAAGTCTCACTCTCTAATAACTGAAGGATTAACAATTTCAAATTCATCAACATCCTTTTATCAAAAAAATTATTTTGAAAATTAACCTTTTAGGAAAAATATCTACTTGATTTCCAAAATCATTCCATTTTCATAATATCACAACCATACCATTTCAAAATATCATATTTGAAAACCATTTTAACTGTTTTCAAAAACCTACACATTTTTTCCAAATCATATGTCATTACTCAAAATGAAATATGAAATCCTTGTAGGATTTCATTCCTATAATGCATGCCAAGCTCGTATCATTGGCTAATCCTAGGACAATGAGATTCCAAATCGTATAACAGTTTCCATAACACCTATATACCCAAATTCATGGTAACTTGATGTTCAACATTTAAAGTCTATCTATATATTTATTTTATAAACATTTCATCTCCCAAAAATCCTACTTCTTTCTAAGATCCCAACTCATGTAATAGACTAGAACGATTTAAACTAAAAGACTGAAAACCTATACCACGTCAAAGGCCACTTATTCCTAAAAGATATTTGTAATGAAAAAGATAATACCACTTGTTTCTAATAGATTTTGGATTTATACCACTTTTAATATCCTTACCCTTCTCATTAGCTTGATAAGGAGGTGTAAGGTTACATGGACTTAAGCGACATCCCCAAGATGCCAAAGTCTATAGATAAATGTCGAAGGGCTTCAACACATTTGGGGAACAATTTACCTTTAAGGGTAAAAAATCATTACAAAAAATACATAACCAAAACACCACAATATGATGAATGATAAAAACAAAAGACAAATCAATAGTTCATTTATCAAAATCAATCTATAACCAATTACAAAGATAGAAGACTACAATGTCAATTTAAACAGTTGAAGTCAAAACTCAAAGATTACAATGAATACTCCAATCTCCAAACATGATCCATGCTCTATCTACACAACATAAAAAGTTTCACGATGTGCTTCTAGTGATGTTTAATACTTTACATTTTCATAGGTCTCCATAAATAATATATGAAAATACACCAATGTTGTAAAGAAGGGGTGAGTAATAAAACTTAGTATATTTTCTCCAATGACTTACCTACTCACAAAAATAGGATAAAACATTTTAAGCAATTTATATAAAATATTTTATATAAAAAAAATTCTAAAATAGTTTATATCAAAATCTAAAAAGAATACTAATTTAAAATAGTTTTATCAAATAATGCCAATTTCAATGGAAATAAACTAAACAATGTTCCCAAACCAATTCATAAATTCCACATTGGAAAACCCCATTTGAATCCACACATCCATAAAACTAAACATACACAATTCATTATGAAATTTCCAAATTCATGAGAGGTTTCTAATTGATCTACCATGTCATAAAAAGGTAAAAAAATAAAATTTTCAATTACACTTTGTGAACAGAGCACAATGTCATATTTAAAAAATTCATCGTAATGAAATATGAACTCACACAACATGTATTCCAAAAAACCATGCCAATATAATCATGGAAATAACTTTTAAAGAAAACAAACTATTTATTGAAAACATTTCTCTATAAATTGAGTCAAAAGACAATTTTAAATCCAAATTTTTAAAAGCATTTTTCACAGAAATTTTCACAACAATTCCATGATTTTAAAAAAAATCCACAAACCATCACAAAATAAGGTTTCTAAAATTCATTGAACAAAAATTTCAATATAACATCAAATCAATTCATTCAATTTGAAACTACACCATTATGTTCAAAATAGAGGATTCTAGAGTGAATCCACCTACCTCTCATTTTACGATGAAAACGAAGAACGCCACTGAAAATCCCAAGAAACCAGGATAAATCTTTATGAACCAACCATAGATATCTACCCTATATAAACATGACAAAATATGAACATAATAGGCATCCAAAATCTTATATCTACCCACATCATACATAGATCTAAGAATCTAATAGTGGGGTAGAAACATATCTAAGGAAAAATACCAAAAACTAACAAGAATGATGACTTACCATGAGAATTAAACATCGGTACACCAAGTAACAACTCCATATCACTAAACATTCAATGGGGAGAGGTTCTAAAAACTTTTAGTGAGAAAAAAAAATTAATTATGTTTTTTTGGGGGAAGAGAGGGAGCGATATGGGAAAACAAGTGAGATACACAATTTTAGGATCTCACTTTTAATTTGGGCACGATAAGGAAAACAAATGTGCATGATACCACCTCAATGGTTGATCCTAATATGGTTAGTTTAGAAAGAATCCAATTCATGTGACAAACATGCCAAATACAAATATATCAAGTAATATGGTTTCTTCTAGGTATCCACATGGTTTGGACAAACTATGTGCAACTCGTGCGCCTTCCCCTTTGTCTTTGTCTCACTATGCACAGTTTCTTGTAGGAGTTGTATGGTTTACCCAAACCATTATCAAACAATGAAACTGTATAAAATACCAAAAAAACATACCAAAAGATCCATATACCTTCCCAAACATAACCATATAGTTTATATACTTAAAAAACATAAATAAAGTGTTATTTACTTGAAATTGGAGGTGATACATGTTTTCAATGGAAAAAAGAACCTCATAAATACTTTCATATTATTTCAGGAAATATAACTATTTTCCCCATAAATTATATTGTTTTATTGGGTCCAAAAATAACTTAATGAAAACCATATATTTTATTTAGTGATAATATCACAAAATCATTCATTTTTCCTTCTTTAGATAATTATCCTATGGAAAAGAGTGGGATTCATGAAAAAAACAAAAGAAAATATCATAATCCATCCATATAAATAAATTAGATGGTATAATAGTATTGAATCCCTTATTAAAATATTTGTAACATGAATTGATGTTGACATAGATGAAAGTTCCATTTTTAATTGATTTAAAAATCAATTGGTGAAAAAAATAATAAATATTTTTTGTATTTTTTATAACTTTTTATAAAACTTTTATAAAAAAGGTATACATAATTATTTGTATAATCATGATATAATTGATTTTTTTATAAAAATAACTTATTATTGTTTAAATAATGTATCATAAAAAATAAATTGTTTTAAGGAATGATTTATTTGACATTTTGTAAAAAATAGTTAAAGATTGTGGAAAATAACAGCACTAAAATTGTTAAAATATTATTCCTTTTATAAAGAGAGTGAATTTTATTGAAACTTTCCTTATGTAATTATATATTTGATTATATGAAAATTCATAGAAAAATAAATAATATGAATAATAAAATACCCCTTGTGGATTATCAATAATAAGAAATCAAAACATGAAAAATAGATTTGAAAGAAACCTTATGACATTGGTAGCCCTCAAACTGAATTCCCTAGAAAGATATAACATGTCATGGATCTATAATCACTTTAATACACATTAAAACTTTGATAACTGGATATCAATGGGTTTTTAGTAAACCATATGAATGATATTGTGTGTTTTATATATCATAACTCTCAATGTAGAAAGATTGAGATGAAAACCCACATGTCTTAATTCATGTCTTCCATGATAAATCTGGAATATCCTATGTAATAAAAAAAATTAATATTACATTATAAAGAATTATTAATACATAAAATCATTTATAAAACCATTTAAAATCAGTTAATAAAAAAATTTGCGAGTTATAGTTCATTTTCATCATCATATGTTATAAGTTTCAATTATTTGTTTAGTACTAGTTTCAAAACTGAGGTGTTGATTCATGGTTATAGATTAAATAATCAAATATATTATATCATTAAATGTATTATAATAGATATAAAATTATGATTTATAAATTTTTGTGTTTATCAAAAATGAATTTTATTCATGATTGGAATACCTGAGATGTATAAAAACCACGCTTCAATAGTTTCAATGGAATAGTGTTGTTTATTAATAATGAGTTAAATTATAATATAATATTTAGAGAAAAATACTAGAAAATATTCGAATGACTAATTTATAATAACTCCATTAGTTATTATTCCATATTAAATCATGATTGATATTTATATCGTTGTTCAGGTAGGTTGGTAAACCAACACAAATAAGAACACATTATAATCAATGAGTGAGTATGGTTAAGAAAGTTATTTTTTTGGGATAATAAAATTATTAAAAAATAATAATGATATTATTTAGACATTATTATGGTGGTGAAATATATTTCAATGTTTTTTATATATAAAAAAATAATGAAGCGTAAAACAAAATACATCACATCTATGGAGGAGGTAGCCTACATATATACATAGGAGGAAAATTCATTTTCTATAAAAAGGGAGGGTGGTAGGTAATGGTTTACAATTTATAAGTCATAATAATGTTTAAAAATTTATATTAATACAAAAAAAATTCCATTAAACCCATCCATTCAACGAAATAATGAAAAATAAAAGGCATTTTTTGGGGAGGAGGTGGTCCATACATACACCTGAGGACATTATTATATTTTTATATAAAAGGGAAATGATAGTTAATGAATTTTATTTCATAATAATATAATATAATTATATTATTAATATTTATTTATTTATAATATTAACAATAAAATTAATCTTACAAATGTGGAAGGAGAAAGAAATAATAAAATACAAATTTATTAATTAGGAATTTGTATCACACACCTCATAAAACTACTTCTGTAAGAACCCGAGTCTTATTCTTTAGGTACGAGTTTCTTCTTTTCTCTTTTCCTTAAATGTTTTTGAGAAAATAAAGAAAACGGGGAAAAATCCCACAACATTGTCGGTACATGCCGTGTACTTTTCCAAACACCGTGTATTTTGGACGTGTAAGATGAGTACACAAGGCATGTAGCCATGATGGTGATGAAAGGTGTAAAAATGACTACACACCGTGTAGTGGGTATTTACATGCCATGTAGTCAGTCGACAGGAGAATAGTAAGGTGATGGCCAGCTAGGCAATAGTACACGCTATGTAGAAAGGAATACACATCGTGTACTCATGTCAACAGTTGAACAGTGCCACGATGGAGAGAAGTCGCTGGAGGAAAAATTAAAAAATAGAAAGTACAAGCTGTGATCTCAATAGTACACACCGTGTAGTCTATTTTTTACACATTAAATGGGCAGTGGCCACCTCTATTCATAGAGAAGGATTAGAACCAGAGGAGAGACTGGCCGGATTTTCGAGGAACTCCCAACCGCACACCGGGAACCCGTTTTCTGCACTGTAGATCTCCTTAGAACCTCAAGGATGAGTTATTTATTCTCCGTGTGTATCTCTTGTCAATTATTCCTCTAAAGGAAGTTATTTGAGTTTGAATGAGGTTATTTTCACCTCATCTCTACATCATTCTCGGGTGTTTCAAGGAGTGTCGTTTGTGTATACCAATTAGGGGTGATACAGGTAGGTGTCTTGGTGTTTAAATTCCAACTGTTGTGCATTTGTGTGTAAAATTGTGTTACGAATCCATGTTGGGGTGTCGTGTGGCTGAGGAATTTGATGTTTAAAATACCTAGAATTGTATAGGTAATTAAATGTTATAATAAACTATTGTTTGGGATCACTGCTTTGATCCATGACCACCCCGGGGGTGCATTCCTCTGTTTAGCCGTTTGGCCAGGATACCCGAGTTTATGCCATGTTTATTTTGTGCATTAATTTTTCCTTGAGAGGAATTGTATATAATTTTCATGTTTGTGCTTTGTGCTCGGCCTAGTTACTTAATCCTGAGGGCATGGTTAATATATATCCTGAGGTCAAGAATGAGGTCATGGTTATTATATAGCCTGAGGGAAATCCTGAGGTTGTGGATATTATATAGCCTGATGGAAATCCTGAGGGCGTGGATATTATATAGCCTGAGGGAAAGCCTGAGGGCATGGTTACTATATTATATTGAGGGAAATATTCTGATTGGCCTGAGGGCTTGGTACTGATGAGAATATAATTTTATTAAATTAAATGGTTAAAATGAAAATGGCAAAGAAACAAGTAGTGATATTTACTATTGAGTACATACTAGTTTACTGCATTTACTTTTGCACACTATAGTTTCATATTTCCACTCAATTAGGCATGTGACTTTGGCGGGTGAGTACTGGGATTTATTTCTAACACCCTATCTGGGTCATGTCTTTGGCCTAAAAAGACAATGTTGTCGCAGGTGTGGATATGTCCTAGGGTCCCTATACAGGTACATGATTGTTGAAGAGGAGTATGAGAGAATGTGACCGAGCATAGGCTTGCGATGCTGCTGAGTTCCTGTTGCACTATTCTATTTTGTTCTACTATACCAGTACTTCACATTGTATTGTACTGCTGTGTAACATGTTTTGGCTATTTTGTAATAACTAGTGACATTTTGCATCCATATCTATATATCTTTTGGTTGTCTTTTACTGTAGTTATTCATTTTAAATGTGTATGGTTTATTACTTCTGATGTTGTTGTATGTTTGTATATTTTATTCCTCTATGATACACTTTCACAAATGAGGGCATAGTTTCCCCACTATAAGACTTGGGCCCTCACAGCTAGTTGGCAGCCTCTGATGTTTGGGGAAATAAGCTTGAGGTCATTTGACCAACTGGGTCTGGGGCACCCATTGAGTAGCTTTCGGAACCAGAACGTTACAAAGTGGAATCAGAGTGGATTATTTTCTTTAACATACTATTTGGAGCTTTAGTTAGGGATATGATAGAAATGGTAGTTCGTAATAAGCTATGCCTGGGAGTAGCTAACCCGTGTACATGGAAAATGTAATTTACATCATGTTGTAATTTTTTTGATTTTGCAATTTACAGTTGATCTAGTTTTCACTGTTGGGTGATGCACTTGTGGTGTGAAGTTTATATGTTATACTTGGGTTCTATTTAGTTGCATCCTAATGATATGAGGGTGTGCCATCTCATGCATCATTTAGTCACATGCTAGAAATCACATGTCATGAATTCTCCCATTCCATGTAGGTGCATTAGAAATTACATGTTGTTGTGATAGTTGTTGTGCTAGAAAATCATGATGTTGTGATAGCTGATTTGTTAAATAAATGTTATTTGATAGTGTATTATTGTGTGAGATTTCTGATAGAATGGATGAGAAAATTCAGTTTTTTGGGAGTATGGGACCTCAATAACCAAAATTTGGTGGATCATTAAATGTGTTATAACATGTATTAGATTCCAGGATTAGATTTGTTGGGAGTATGGGCCCTCGCGGATCAGAATTTGGCACTTAGGTGTTGGTTTTCATTATTTACTGGGTCCCGAAGTAGTTTTAGAGGCTTACAATCCGGAAAACCCAAAATACACACCGTGTAGTTCCTCGGCACACGTCGTGTGTTCGTTTGTTCGGGAAGAAATGAAAACGTTTTGAGTACATGCCGTGTACCCTCAGTACACGCCGTGTAATCTCTACCCATGTAATGGACCATGTGGGTGGGGACACATGGTAGGGAAAGGCTTGGGAAACACACTCCGTGTACCATATTTACATGCCGTTTAGTGTTTACCTAGAGTCTGCCAGTATAACTAAGAACACGGATGAATGAGACCTTGAGTCATACAGGACATGTCCACCATGGAGCATGCCGTGTAGTCTGACCTGGGGACCCGGATGTGTAGCTAACAAACACGGGTCGATGTTACCTCCTCTTGAAAATGCCATGTACCTGAGGGACACACCATGTAGTCCTTACTAGTGGGAGACCGTGTGCACTTAGTCGTGTGGCTGGTAAGACGAAGTGGTGTACATGCCATGTGTGGGTGTAACACACTGTGTAGTGTTAGCCGACTAGTTGGCCGTGTCACGAACGAAACAGGTAGTTGTAAATTAAACCATACACACCATGTATATTCCATACACACCATGTAGTCTTGTTAAAATTGATCCTTATGGCTTAACTGTGTAGAAGGACTCGGGAAGGAAAGAAGGATTTGAGAACACTCCATGTAATATTTATACACGTCGTGTAGTCACATTTTGTAAATTTTGAAAACTTTCTTTCTTTGTTCCCTTGTTTCAGATTTTGATAATCTAGTTCAAAGGTGTGTTATTGAACTTGTAGAGTCATGCCACTGAAAAAAACACCGGTTGTTCACCAAGAGAGCGGCAACAATAATACTCCGGAGATGGTAGGCCATGGGCTACCAGTTGATTCTCTGGTAGTGCCAGATGTGGAACCACCTATTATACAGAACATAGGTGTAGAGGCGTAGTTCCGTGAAAGCTTCATGCGGTTTATGAAGACCTTCTAGGGAGCACCACAGACTGACACATCTATGGTCGAGCTGACTCGTATATTCCAGCAGCAACATCTTCCTACGTTCTTAGGAGATGGCGGACCACAGGCTGCAGAGTAATTTTTGGATTCATTGCAGACTATTTTTGAGCATCTTGAGATGCCTCTTGGGAGGAGGGTCATGCTTGCGACTTATATGCTGCATGATTCTTCCAAGAGGTGGTGGGATGTTACCACTTAGTCATAGCATCACAGAGACATGGAGTGGGAAGATTTTCAGATAGCTTTTTGTGACTTCTTCTTTCTGGAGATGCTGAGGGAAGATCAAGCTCGACAGTTCATGAATATGCAGTAGGTCGCCATGTTAGTGATGGATTATTCATCTCGCTTTACTGAGCTTCAGCGCTTTTCACCCATTCTAGTGGGCGATGAGACGTTGAGGGCTAGATGCATTTAGGATGGTCTTTAATATGACATCTGAGCACTAGTGAATGTTTTCAGGTTGCCTACGGTATATTCTATTGTGAACCAGAAACAGATTACTGATAGGAACATGCAGGAAGCTAGTGGTGTGGGCTAGGGCAGTTCGACACCAGTTTCTGGTACTATTTCTACCGGTAAGAGGAAGAGACAGATGGAGTTCTCTCATAGCAGTAGTACTGGCCAGAAGAATGATTCAGGTGGTCGGATCATCTGCTACCAGTGTGGTAGAGAGGGGAACAAGAGACCACATTTTCCATGTGACCTAGTTGAGTGCCGACCATGTGGAAAGATGGGTCATCTCATGCGTTATTACAAGGAATTTCCACCGGTGGTGAGTGAGAGGGGTTCTGTGCAGACTCTGCATGCGGGAGCAGGACCAACAGATTCTTAACAATCAGGAAACTGGAATACGTCAGGGCGTGCAGGCCAAGATGGTGGTCGTGGTCGTGGTAGCCAGACACCTGGATCTCAGAGGCAGCATGGCGGGAGAGCTTAGGGTATCCAGGCTGTGTCGCAGGGCCGTGACATAGGGTATGCATATGCAATGTAACAAACCCAACACGAGCAGGATCTCAGACCTTCTACTATTAGAGGTACTATTATAATAGCTTCTGTTTTATCTTCAGTACTTTTTGATACTGCTGCTACTCATAGTTTTATATTTGTGCCTATTGTGGATATCTTTGGGCTCTGTGTTTCTTATTTTTCCGATGTCATGATGCTAGAAACTCCATTGGGAACTAGAACGACTGGTGTGTGTTAGTGTAGGGCGTCCTTCTAGAGGTTGGTGGGTATCACTTTCAGTGGGACCTCTATGACTTATAGATGACAAGCTATGATGTCATTATGGTTATGGACTGGTTGTATCCCTTTCATGCCTTCATGGATTGCTATCGTCATCGGGTGAGTTTCACGGCACCAGAGGGTGGAGAGTTTCTAAACAAGGGTGAATGGGATGTCCAGGCGAGCTGAGCTAGACCTAAGCATCATGGGCAAGGTGGTGTGATAGCCCAGATTGCGAGTTTATACTAGGATGATCAGGGGACTTGTCAGAAGGATTTCCATCAAGTGGTTGATCATTTTAGGGATGTATTCCCAGACGACTTTTCGGGTCTACCTATGAAGCGAGAGGTGGATTTCACTATTGAGCGTGTGCCAGGAGCATCACTGGTGTCCATTTCTCCTTATAGCATGGCTACACCAGAGTTGTTGGAGCTCAAGAGACAGTTAGAGGAGTTATAGGAAACGGGATTCATCTGACCCGTTACTTCTCCTTGGGGTTCCCCGGTCCTTTTTGTGAAGAAGGCGGACGGTACCCTCAGAATCTGTGTGGATTATCGGAAGCTGAACCAGTTGACAGTTAATAACCGATATCCCTTGTCGACGATTGATGATTTTTTTCATCAACATAGAGGAGCATGTGTGTTATCAAAGGTTGACTTGAGATCTGGATATTATCAGATACATATTAGACCATCTGATATGCAGCTTACAGCATTTCGGAGCATATATGGTCTATACGAGTACTTGGTTATCCCGTTTGGACTCACGAACGCGCCAGTAGTTTTCATGGCTCTGATGAATCATGTGTTCCACCCTTATCGGGATTCTTTTGTGGTGGTCTTCATGGACGACATCTTGGTATACTCCCACACTCGACACGACCATGCTACCCATCTTGAGATCGTATTGAGTACACTGAGAGAGAATCAGGTATATTCTAAGATCTTAAAGTTCCACTTTTGGATGGACCATATACACTTCCTGGGTCATATCATTTCAGAGGCATGAGTTGCAGAAGATCCAGAGAAGGTGAGAGCAGTAGTTTCCTGGGAGAATCCAAAGAACAGGTTTGAGATACAGAGTATCTTAGGGATGGATGGTTACTACAGGAGTTTTATACATGACTTCTCCCACTTATCATCGTCGTTGATGGGCTTGACTAAGAAGGTTGTGAATTTCATTTGAACAGAATCTTGTGAGGAGGAATTGTAGGAATTGAATGGATGGTTGACATCAGCACCAATCCTGATACTTCCAGAGCAAGGGAAGAGACATACAGTCTACTGTGTTGCATCATGTATTAGGCTGGGAGTAGTGTTCATGTAGGGTAATCGATTTGTTGCATACGGGTCTCGGCAGTTGAGGCCACATGAGAGGAATTAACCGACGCATGATCACGAGTTGGCTGCAGTTGTGCATGGATTGAAATGTTGGAGAAATTATCTCATAGGAGAGAATTTTTTGGTGTTCAGAGACAAAATAAGTCTCAAATAAATATTTACCCAGTGTGACTTGAACTTGAGACAGAAAATGTGGGTCGAATACCTTCAGTCCTTTGATTTTGAGCTTTCCTGTACACCTGGAAATGGTAATGAAGTTGCTAATGCACTGAGCAGGAAGACTCAAACACAGGTGGTTCATGAGGCCATTGGATAATCGAAGCTTATGGCTTTGTTCTCTAAGATTCATTTAGAGGTGCGCGACAGTCAGGGGAAAACCTATCTTTTATATTTAGTTGTGACTTCTACCCTCCTGGATGGAGTGAGGATGAAACAACTATCTGATTAAGAAGGCCTAGTTCTAATGGAGTTAGTGGCAAGTGAGGACCCTCCTCCTGGATGGACGATAGACGATGATTAGGTACTGCAATTCCATGGAAGAGTATGGGTTCATGGGGATATATGCGAGGAGTTGATGAGGGACTTTCATGCTTCATCTTGGGAAGTTCATCCCAGAGTTTCCAAAATGTACCGTGACTTGAGACGTCAGTATTGGTGGCCGGGTATGAAGAGTGATATATCTGGTTTTTTAACGAGATGTTCCACCTATCTGCAGGTGAAGGAAGGGCATCAGAGACCAGCTGGACTATTACAGCAGTTACCCATTCCGAAGTGGAAATTGGATGATGTCGCGATGGATTTCGTGACTTGGTTACCGAGGTCACCTCAAGGTAGTGATGTCATGTGGGTTGTTGGGGATAGACTCACGATGGTAGATCACTTTTTTCCGATCAAGGATACCTTCAGTTTTGACGAACTTGGGAAGTTGTATATCTGAGAGATCATATATCTTTATGGGGTCCCTCGTTCTATCATTTCAAATAGGGATGAACATTTTACGTCTCGTTTATAGCAGAGTTTTAAGAGGGCACTGGGTACACAGGTGCTTTTGAGCACATCTTACCACCCTCAGACCGATGTTCAGTCAGAGCATATGATACTGGTGCTAAAGGACATCCTGTTTGCATGCTCCCTGGAATATGGGGCTCTTGGGTGAAGCATATACCCCTCGTCGAGTTTTCCTATAATAATAGTTTTCAGGAAACTATTGAGATGATACCTTATGAGGCTTTATATGGTAGGCCATGTATTTCACCCTTGTACTAGGTAGAGGCAGGTGAGGCTTCTTTACTGGGACCACGTCTCATGCAAAAGACTTCTGAGCTGGTCCAGTTGATTCAGAAGCGGATGGATACATCACAGTCTCATCAGAAATATTATGCTGATCACTGAAGACGACCCTTGGAGTTAGAGGTCGGGGATCAGGTAATCTTGCGTGTTTCACCGAGGTTGGGACATATGTGGATCAGGAGACAGGGTAAACATCCACCGAGGTATGTGGGGCCATTTGAGATTCTGGAGAGAGTCGGGCCGGTTGCCTATCAGTTGCTGTTACCATAGAGGTATCGGCCCATGCATGACTGCTCCCATGTATCTCAGTTGCACCGTTATCATTCAAACCCATCTCACCTCTTTCAGTTCGAGGAGGTTGAGCTTCATGTCGATGCATCCTTTGAGCAGAATCTGATTCGTATTGTCGATAGGTGAACAATGGTTCTCTGAGGCCGGTTAGTTCCTCTCGTACGGGTGCTATGGTAGCATGGCCGAGTGTAGGACAAAACCTGGTAGCGGGAGACCGACGTATGTGCTTAGTGGCCAGAGTTGTTCTGAGATTTATCTTCGCCACCCTTGGAAGGGCAATTCAGAGATGAATTGCTTTAAAGGGGGAATTTTGTAAGAACCCGATTCTTATTCTGGAGGTACAAGTTTCTTCTTTTCTCATTTCCTTAAGCGTTTTTGAGAAAATAAGGATAACGGGGAAAAATCACAAATCTTTGTGGGTATATGCCGTGTACTTGTCCAGAGGCCATGTATTATGGACATGTGGGATGAGTACATAAGGTGTGTATCCATGCAAGCGATTAAATGTGTAAAAAATGACTAAATGCCATGTAGTGGGTATTTACACACCGTGTAGTCATTCGAGAGAAGAATAGTAAGGCGATGATCTGCTGAGCGACAGTACACGCCGTGTAGATTGGAATACACACTGTGTACTCATGTCGACAGTTGAACAGTGCCACGCTGGCGAGAAGCTACCGGAGGAATAGTTACAAAATGGAATGTACACACCGTGTAATCAATAGTACACACCGTGTAGTCTGTGTGTTTCTCTTAAAAGGGGAAGTAGCCTCCTCTGTTCACAAATATGTCTTAGAACTGGAGGAGAGCTTGGATGGAGCTTCGATGACCTCCTGACCGCACACCGGGAACCTGTTTTCTTGCACCGTCGATCTACTTGGAACCGCACAATTGATTTCTTCCTTCTCCTTGTGTAGATCATTCCATTTCTTCCTATAAAAGAAGTAATTTGAGTTTGAATGAGGTTATGTTCACCAAATATCTAAGTCATTATTGGGTGTTTCGAGGAGCGTCGTTTGCGTATACCGATCAGGACCGATCAAGGTAGCTGTCATGGTGTATAAATTCCAACTGTTGTGCGTTTGTGTGTACCATTGTGCTATGAACCCATGTTGGGGTGTTGTGTAACTGAGGCCTTAGCTATTTAAAACACCATGAAAAGTATAGGTAATTAAATGTGATAATAAATTGTTGTTTGGGATCGCTGCTTGGATCCAGGACCACCTTGGGTGTGTTCCTCTGTTTTACCATTAGGCCAGGATACCCGAGGGTATTCCATGTTTATTTTGTGAATTTATTTTTCCTTGAGAGGAATTTTATGTAATTTGCATGTTTTTTCATTGGGCTCGGCCCGGTTACTTAAGCAAGAGGGCGTGGTTATTATATAGCCTGAGGGAATGCCTGAGAGTGGGGTTATTATATATCCTGAGGGCAATCCTCAGGGAGTGGTTATTATATAGCCTGAGGGAAATCCTGAGGGAGTGGTTATTATATAGCCTAAGGGAAAGCCTGAGGGTGTGGTTTTATTATATTAGCATGAGGGAAAGATTTTGATTGGCCTAAGGGCTTGTAATTGATGAGCACAAAATATTATTAAATTAAATGGTTAATGTGAAAATGGAAAATAAACTAACAGTGATAGGTACTTTTGAGTACTTACTGGTTTACTGCATTTACTTTTGCACACTATAGTTGCATATTTTCACACTGTTGGGAACAATCCTTTGGTGAGTGCCTATGGGGATTTATTTTTCACACCCTGTTTGTTTCATGTCTTTAGCCCAAAAAGATTATGTTGTTGCAGGTGTGGATAAGGGCAAGGGTCCCAATACCGGTACAAGATTTTTGTAGTGGAGTATAAGGGAATGTGACCAAGCATAGGCTTGTGATGCTGCTTAGTTCTTGTTGCACTGTTCTATTTTGTCCTATTGAACATGTAGTTACCATTGTATTGTACTACTGTGTAACATTTTCTGGATATTTCTTAGAACTAGTGACATGTAGCATCCTTATCTATATAACCGTTGGTTATCTTTTACTGCAGTTGTTAATTTTAAATATTTATGGTTTATTGCTTCCTCTTTTGTTGTATGTTTGTATATTTTATTCCGCTGTGCTACACTTTAAAAAATGAGGGCATAGTTTCCCCACTATCAGACTTGGGCCCTCGCTTCTAGTCGGCAGTCTCTGGAATTTGGGGAAAAGCGCTTGAGGTAATGTGACCAACCTAGTCTGGGGAACCCGTTGAGTAGATTTCGAAACTGGGATGTTACACTTTTGAAAAAGAATTATTCCATTAAAGGGTGTTATTTGAGATTAAAAACCAACTAGTACATGTATATAAATTTTGGGGATTTATTTGGGTAATTTTTTGTTTGAAATATCCATCCATAGTTGTGAGGAGATATGGAATAGTGAAGGATTCATTTATAAGTGGAGGGAGTGGTAATTTGTAATATATAAATGTTGAAGAAACGGTTAAAGGGTAAAATGGATGAAATAATGAAAAATAATGGATATGGGGAATGAGAATGATCAGTAATTACTCAAACATTAATTTTATCACATGTTTTAAACATATTTTGTATATATTTTATTCTTGGATTTTTCAGTTTTACCATTTTTTATTTTTACCGTGGTAATTAATTCTTACCATAGCATCTTACTCTTAATACCTAAAAATGAAAAGGGAATTATTATTTAATTTATAGATAATGATTCTAAATATAAAATTTACTTTATATTATAATATTTTTTTCATAAAAAAATTAATTTAAACATTAGCACATGTATTACGTAAAAAATATTCTTTTCAAAAAGTTTATTTTAAGCAAAAATTTTATGTTTACAAAAAAATGTACATTTTTTTTATTTTAATGAAATAAATTGGTTTATAATTAACCCAATTAGCCTTATATTATTTTAAAATAAATATTAAGCCTAATTTCAGGTATACAAATCATTATTAAAAAGGAATGGCTGAAAATAGTGTTTATTAGAAAAATATTTCCCTATTTTCAAAATTATAAACATGGGTCTTCCAAATAAGAAAAGTATTTGTTGAAATTAATTATTTAAATGTATAAATAAAATTATCAAACATGGAATATGTTTTTTATTTTATTATTTTATACCTAATTCAACATATACGCACAAACACAATAATTTTAGTAAAAATCAAATTTTAACTATTTACCTAAAAAATCAATTATTCGAAAAAAGACCAAAAAAATATTATTATGGTTATTATGATAAGTTTAGTTTAAATATATATTTAATTTTATCAAATTATAGTTAAAAATGACATAGGTATTATTCTTAATATAAAAAGTCATGTGGAAATAAATATTTTTTTAAATAAAAGAAATGACAATTGTATTGATATGTTATTTCTCATAGATTTTACATCGAACATACATATTTTTATATCTAAAAATTTAACAAAAATAAAATATTAGTTATATTTTATAATTTTATTTTAAAATAATAAAATGGAATACATTTTAGTTTTGTGATACGTGCAGGAAAATCTACTCAACATTATATTTATTTAAAGAAAGACTATTTACAAAAATCATGTGTTAGGATGTTCTACACCCTTAAAAGAAATATTATTAGAGAAATTTTATTAATTTGAAGAAGAAGAGTGACAGTATGTTTATCTCATAAAATCCCATGGTTTTCACATATATTTTTTTAAATTTTATTCCTCTATTGAAATTTGACCAGACGAGGGGTCTCATTCAGCAACACTTTATCTATTCAGTCCAAGATCTCCACTGGTTGATCATTATATGAGAGGTAATGTTTCAATTTCATTACTCTAATTTTATTATATGTGATTTTTTTTGTTTTTTTACTTCCTTAAAAGTGACGCATGGATGAAATCGTGTATTTTAGATAGGTATGGATGTTCTTCTAGAGATAAGGATCCCCCCAAACACTATAAAGCATCTCAAACAAACTCATGAACCTAGGGCTCATCATTCCCTTTTTCTAAAATCTAATAATGCACCCCAAGGATTTATTTGGAGGAAAAACTTTTCAAAAACATAAAATTTTATATATTATCAATTATAATCATTATAAATCTTCTTTCGACTTTTTCATAGTTTTATATTCAACATAACAGTTTGAACATTCTCTCTATTTTCTTAGATAAGGTTTAGACCCATCATCTTCCTATATCCAACATTATCTTATCATGTTCGAGTATTAAATCTCTTCTAATAAATATATCTAGATATTTCAATATAAATTATAAAATGAAAAATTATTTTATATGATAAATCTACTAGGGTATATGTTGATTCCAATATCATTAGAAATCCATGGAAAATGTTATCATTATGTCTTCTAGATTTTGAACTGCACTAACATATTATATATCTTTATGAGGAATAGAGGTAGTGTTAATGATCATCTTTGTCTCAAAATATTATTAATGATTACTGTTTCAATAAGTTTTCCTTATGAATTTTCCATTCATCTTTCTTTTTTGAATATCCCAAACACTCTATATTAAGGAAAATCATATTTTTCTATGATTTATCTTAACAAGGAAAATTTTCCATACCCAAGGAAATTTATTCTTACCAATGTTTTCACTTTTCTTTTTATAGTTTCTCTAAATTTAACTCTATTTATTCCTAAATGTTAAAATTTTGTTTGATATCTAAAACCTCAGAATCCTATAAATTTTTGGTACTATTTATTCTGAAATTAAGACGTTGAATTATCTAAAATTAAAATTGTGAATTATATGAAATTCAGACTCCGAATTTTCTAAAATTCAGACATCGAATTCTCTGAAATTCAGACTCTAAATTCACTAAAATTCAGACCTTGAATTCTTTGATATTCAGACTCTGAATCCTATAATGTTTAGACTTTCAATTCCTCATAATTCATACTTTTAAATACTCAGAATTCATACTCTAAATTCATTGGAATTCAGATTCCAAAATATGTAGAATTCAGATTCCAAAATCTATAGAATTCATGATCCGAATTCCTTTTAAAAAAGAATCTCAATATCCATGGTGTATGGTCTCAAAATTATTATTTAGATAGTCACCGAAAGATATTTTTTCCTTAGACTCTGAAAAATCGATTTGGATGAGAAAACTTTTTTTTGTGTACGCTAGTTATAGTTATGAAACAATGTCAGACATTCTGTTTCTAACTAATAGTTGTTTGAGTGACACACGTATATGAGCCTTCCAAATTCAAGGAAAAATATGACCGTTGGAGGATGAAGTCCACCATTAGAGAAGTTTCTATAAATAAGAGCTCATTTGAATGAGCTCAAAACCTATTGATCACTCTAGATAATGCATGCTATTGAAGTGATTTTTAGAGAGAGAAATACTCTCATTCCATGTGCAAACTGAACATCTTGTTCAGCTTTCCTTGTGTGACTCTGATTGTTGTTGTGTACAATCTAGGGCTTCTGGGGATAGAATGAAAGTGGTTCTGAAACCCTTAAAGTTCGACGACTTCCGTGGATAGGAAGACAGAGGTTCCGACTACCTTGATGTTTGATGGATTATGGTGATAGAAAGATAGATTCGAATATTCCTATCGAGGGATTACCTTAGTTTGGGTAAGACAAACTTTGTTAAAAGAATAAATCAAGGGACCATTATCCTAGGTTGCTGGATACCCTTATCTATGGGTTGAAAGATTCCATACTTGTTACTTGTTTTGATTCATTTTTATTTCTGCTGCATTTTTATAAAGGAAGAAAGTATAACATTCTTATACTCTCTTGTTCTTTTGTATAATCTGGTAAGTAAGATTCTATAGGATTTAAGGTAGAATCTTTTCCTTGTAATCTATCATTAAGTTTCATTTCCAAAACCACATTTCCAGATCCAGGCAAGTTTATAGGACAAAGACGAGTCTTGTGAATTTACATTGTCAAACGTTGTTAAACATAGTTTTCCTTAAGTTAGAAAACAATTTTTTTTAAATTACAATTCACCCCCAGTTTTAATTGAGCATCTACATTCATATTTCAATACAAAAATTGGTATCATAGGAAGCCTCTAAAATACTTATATTCACATATAAATTTTCTTCATCAAGTTTTCATTGTTCTAAATATTTTCCTTGATTTTTAATTTTTAACCTTGTTTACAGACATTGAATATTTACATTTATTTTGAAAGATATTTTCATTTAGATTTTAGGAATAAATTTCAGTTTGGTTGACCATATAAATCCTACATGACCACCTATATTTGATGGGAATGATTATGAATATTGGAGAGATCATATTATGACTTTTGTTATTAATACTGGAGTGGACATAATTATTATGCTTACTGGAGATTATAAGATTCCTGAAAAGGAAGTCAAAACTTTTACTAATCAGGAAAAGTCAGAATATCAACTAAACTACATGGAACATAATACATTGTTGTGTTCCATTTCCAAGAATATATATAGTCATATTTCCTCTTGTAAGGATGATAATTTTATATAGAAGAAATTAGAGGTTAATCTTTTTTGTACATCCAATGTTATTGAAACTGGAAGTGATATTCTTTTAGCAAAATAACATGGATTCTTATTTCCTTATGGAGAACCATTGTGCAAGGTACAACAAAGGTTTATGAATATTGTAAATAGTTTAGAATCTATGGGTGAAAAAGGTTTATATTATGAGGCACTTGTGGAAAATATTATAGATATCATGCCTAATGGGTGGGAATCTAAGAGAACCACTATTGATGAGAAAAAGAAAGTACCTAAAATTACTATTGATGATATTTTTGGGACTCTTCCTCAACATAAGACAAGAATTAAAGGAGATGCTGATATGAGTAAGAATAAAATAGTAATCGAAGTGTACCCTTTAGTACTACTAAAGCCAAGACCCCTGAAAGGGTTATAAGATCCATGACTATGAAAGTCAATATTTTATCCACATCTAGTGAAAGTGATCATTATGAGAATGAGCTTGCAAATCTTGCTCAAAGGATGAACAAGATATTTGGGATGAAATATTTTCATTATATATTTAAGAATAAAGAACGATAAGATAATAAAGACTCTGAAGTCACATGTTATGAATGCAAAAGGGTAGGGTATATAAGGCCTAATTGTCCTATTCTTAAGAAAAAGGATATAATGGAAAATCATTTATGAGAGGAATATAATGATGTACTACAAAGATAAAGCTAAGATTGTTTTGAAATCCAATGACACCTAGAGTGCTAGTGGTGGTGACTCTTTTGATGAATCCTCAGAGTATGAATCTTCTGATCAGAAGAATTGGGGTCTACTAGCCATATTACCCATTGAAAATCATTATCTAAGGGATAAGGTAAAAAATAATGAATCCATAATAAATGTATCCATGAATGAAAATTATACTGATGATAATTATTATAAGTCTTCAGATGAAGAACCTTCTTCTAAAGAATAAAATATATTACCTACTTCTGAATAAGTATCCATGTTTTTGTAAACTTCTTGATAATGAAAATTCTAAACTCAAGAAAAAACATGATTAGGAAAATTATAGAATTTTAATTTTAAATAAATAAGTATCATATCTTTCTAAAGATCATGATATGAAAATTTTTTATTTTAAAAGTATTTCAAAAAACCTTGGGGAAGTTAATTCTGAGAAGGATAAACTTTATAATGATCTTGAAAATTTAATTTGTATGAAAAATACATTAGAGGCTAACTCTAGTTATAAACCTAATTTTATTGAGGATAAAAACATGGTTATTAAATTAAAGTTAGAAATATTTTCCTTGAGGAAGTGTTTTTCAAAATTTCCCTCCAGTAAGGAAAACTTTGATAAGATGTTTTCCCAAATTCGACCTCTAAAGAATAGTTCTGGTTTTGGTTATACTGATTCTAAACCTATTTTTATTAATAACTAATTTGTTCCTCAAAGTGATCCATTCTGCACTAAATTTCAGTATGGTGGACATTGGGAAAAAATTGTTCTTTTAATAAGACACAGTCTTTATGTTTTAATAAATCTTATTTCACTATAAAAATGTGGATTCCTAACATCATTCTTTCTGAAATTTCCAAATCCATGAAAATTTGAATTTTGAAAGTCTAACACTACTATTTTTAGAAAAATAGAGAATGTACCGACATTAATATATGGTACATGAATAGTGGATGTTCTCGGCCAATGACTGGAAAAAAACTTATTTGAAAATATCATCGAGATGAAATGAGGAAAAGTAACTTTTAGATATAATGCTCAGAGAGAAATTACTCATATAAGTAAAATTGTTCTTTTTGGAAAAACAATGATTTCAAATGATTTATTTATTAAGGGTCATAAGAATAACCTCATTACCATAATTCAATTATGTGATAATGGTTACCTTGTGAATTTCAGGAATGATAAATTCTTAGTTCAAAATTCCATGGATCATTTTATTCTTTCCACCCACAGGAAAGAGAATGTATAGAAACTAAATATAGAAGACCATAGGAGCCAAGTCCTAACTTTCCTTGGTGCATTCAAAGATCAATCTTGGTTATGGCATAGAATGTTAGGACACTTTAACCTTATGTACCAATGTAAACTCTCTATGAAGATACTTGTTATGGATCTACCGGATCATAGATATGGTTCTTCAAAAGTTTTTTATCCTTGTCAATACATAAAGAAATATAAATCAAGTTGTAAATCAATTAGTTAATAATCAAATACTAATGCATTACAGTTGGTTCATATGGATCTTTTTAGCCAACATAAACTGGAAGTATAGGAGGAATTTATTATGAATTTATACTAGTTAACGGTTTCAATAGATTTACGTGGGTATTTTTTCTTGCAAATAAATATAATGTTTTATCTTATTTTAAAATCATTAGTGACCATGTTAAAAATGAGAAAAATATTCCACTGATTACTATTCATAGTGATAATGGAAGAGAATTTCAAAATTAAGATTTCGAAACTTTTTGTAGTAAGAAAGGCATTACTCATAACCTCCCAGTACTAAGAACTCACTAAAAAAATGGTGTTGATGAAAGATGAAATAGAATTCTTTAGGAGATAACTGGAAACATGTGGAGTGAATATAAGATAGATAAACATTTGGTGTTGAAGCAGTAAGTACTGCTTGCTATACTATAAATCGATTTTTGATTAGAACTTTTCTTAATAAAACCCCCTTTGAATTGTGGAATGGTAGAAAACCTATACATTCCTACTTCAATGTATTTCTTTTCAAGGTAATAATTTTTAACACTAAAGATAATTTTTATAAATTCTCACCCAAATCTGATAAATGAATTTTATTAGGCCACTCCAAATATTTTAAGCCTTATAGAGTTTCTAATAAAAATACTTATAATATTGAAGAAGCAGTACATGTTAAATTTGATGAAACTGATCCTTTTGTTTTTAAACAACCTCAAGCTACATCTTCAGATGTGTTTTCGAAAACTGATTATCCACCATTGTTAGAAGTCACTTCTGATGAGGAAATTGTTCAATAAAATGCTTCATAAGAATTTAGCCTAAAATATTTCCTACCATATGTTAATGAATGGGTTTTACAAAACCCAAACCAGTTGAGTCTTAAGAATCATACCTGTGATAATACCATTGGTAATATAAATCAACCTGTAAGGACTACAAGTTCCTTATAAAATGAATTAGAACATCAATAAATCCTTTCTTAATTAGAAACAAAAATCACCGATGAGTCTTTAGGAGATGATGATTTGATAAAATCCATGAAAGATGATCTAAATGAATTCAAAAGGAATAATGTTTGGACCTTGGTTGAAAGACCTAAGGAAACCTCTGTTATTGGAGTTAAATGTGTTTTTAGAAATAAGTGTGATGAAAATGGAATCATAGTAAGAAATAAATCTATATTATTTCCAAAAGGCTATAATCAACAAGAAGGAATAGACTATGAAGAAACCCATTCTCGAGTAGCCAGACTGGAATCTATCAGTATTCTATTTTCTGATGCCGCATTATTCAACATTAAACTTTTTCAAATGGATGTTAAATGTTATTTCCTTAATCGATATTTTAAAGAAGAAATTTTTGTTGAACATACATTTGGTTTTGGAGACATATAACATTCTAAACATGTTTTCAATATTACCAAAGCATTATATGGACGTAAAAAAGCCCCTAGAGCCTGGTATGATATAAATAGAAGATTTTTGTTACAAAAAAAAACTATATTAACGGAAATTCTTATCCAAACCTCTTTATAATGAAATATAATAATTTTTTTTATTCTCCAAATTTATGTTTATGATATTATATTTGGTTCAACTCTGCAATGTTTAACTGATTCATTTCAAAATTTAATGAAATCTGATATTGAACTGAGTATGATGGGTGAGTAAACATTTTTCATAGGTTTTCAATTTTCATAAAAAATAGAAGGAACTTATATATCTCGACTTAATTATATTAACCATCTTCTTAAAAAGTATGGATATGAAAACACCAAAAGTATAAGTACACCCATTGGCACCTTAAATTCCCTTGATCTTGATGAAGCTAGGAAACTAGTAGATCAAACATCATTTAGAGGTATAATATGAATTCTACTATTCTTGATAGCTTTTTATCCAGACATAAAGTTTTTAGTATAATTATGTTCAAGATATCAATACTATCCTAAGTAATTTCATTTAAAGGAAGTGAAAATAATTTTTCTCTACATAAAGGAAACCATGGATTTAGGACTATTTTATACTTATGGAAATGAATTTATTTTAAAGTGTTTTTCAGATGCTGACTTTCGTGGATGTAGAATGGATAGGAAAATTACATTAGGAACATGTCATTTCTTAAGAGATTTTTTAGTTTCTTGGTCATGAAAAAATAAGCACTCATTATCACTTTCCACCTCTAATGTTGAATATGTAGCAGCTGGATGTTGTCGTTCTCAAGTGTTGTGGATGCAACAAAAACTCACAGACTATGGTATGAGTTTGAAAAAAACACATATATTGTGTGACAATACTAGTTCCATTTCCCTAAACAAAAACCCTTTACATCACTCATGTGAATAACACATAGATATTAGGCATCAATTTTTTAGGGATCAGACACAAAAATGAGGTATCATTCCTCAATTTATCAGAATGAAATATCAACTTGCTGATATTTTCACAAAATCGTTACCATCTAGTAGATTTGAATACATAAAATAGAAGTATGGAATGATAATGGTAAGGTAATATTCTATATTAATGTCTTGTTGACAAATATCTCTTCCCAATAAGAAATATATTTTTATTGTGAGTGTACATTTTCCTGTTAATCAAAATTTCGTAATCAAAATTTTCATAATCAAAATTTTCAAAAACAATTTTTTATTAAATCTAATGTTATTCAAAAAGGATTTATATGATTGAAAATAATTTTTACAAAAATCTATAATGTATGTTTCCTTTATTAAATTTTCATAATCATCTTTTTACATTTTGGTTTACTTATTTTGTTAAAAAAAAATTGGATTCACTTTTCATTAAATCTGAATTTTTATTTTTTAAAACCTCAAAAGATTGGAACCTACCAAATTTCTTCATCAGCTATCATCTCAACCATCAGATCTGATATAGATTTTTTCAACCATTAGATCAAATGAATGAAGGTGAACCATCACCTCAAACACCTATATAAGGACCTCCAATGATTGTACCACATCAATCTGCAAAGCTCTAGCATGCTAAATCCATGATGCTCTACTTATGGCCATTCTGAATATTTAGGGTTTTCCTCAATTTCAAATGTCTGTTAAAGTTTCTCCTCTGAATGAAATGTCATCTGTAAAGGAAATCACTAAATAGATGATATAGGTAGAGATGTTAGTCGATCCGAAATTCATTTCTATGCATGATTCTATCATTTCAAAGAATATAATGTGGAATGGCTTGTAGAGCCTGTGTGTATCAAAACCAAAGGCATATGATATGGTTTATCTAGAGTTGATGATTGAATTCTATGAGATAGTATGTTTCTTCAATGAAGGTGGGAGTGACATGTTTTCCAACAAGAGTAATGGAATGTCCTACACCCTACCTTAAACCAAGGCTGAAAGCAAGATTGGAATTCCATATGAGGGATAAGAAGAGTTCTGTACCCACTAGCTACCAGATGTAGAAGGATATTTTGAAAAGGATTGATCAATATAATGTCTTGGTCTTTCAGTGGTGAAGACTCCAAATAATATCAATCTCTCTACAAAACTCCAGATTCTTGAGTTATTGGTTCAAGGTTTTATCATTCCAAGAAATGGGGATAATGATGACCTGATGAAAAGTGACATATATATTATGGATTTCATGGTGAACTTCAGGAAGATAAACATAGTCAAGTATATCTTGGTTACAATTGAGAATATCACGAATCAAAATTTGAAGTCTCAAATTTTCAAGTATCCAACTATTCTATCCAATATTATAGATCTTTGTTTTGAGTCATTCAAAATTCCTTGTAGTTCTAAACCATGTAATTTAAAATTAATGTTGTTGAGAGATGTTACTCTCAGAAGGATGAAGGTTGTATTCAATAGTAAATCTGGAGATTTCTATGATTTTCCTAAATAAGAAATAGAATCTCTACCAATGTGATTCAATGTGGCTGAAACTTTCAAGAAGGGATGAAGGAAGAGGAAGGTGACGGAACTTGAAGACAAAGAAAAAAATCCATGCACGTATGGAAACTCAATTAGCACCACCTAAGACAATGAAGAAAAAGACATACCTTGATGAAGTCGTTGTTAAGTGGATAGATGAAAAAAAGAAAAGGGTAGAAGGTGATCTTACTTTTGGCATGGAATCTACTGATGAAAATGACTTAAAGATGAATGCTTCGGAAAATAATGAGAAGCAAGAGAAAGAAAAGAAGAAGAATTAGAAGATGTCTGAAACTGAGATAGTTCAATCCCTTCACAAAGATGCTGAGAAAGCCTCTGAACAAATTCATGTACCAGAATCCTTTTTGCAAGAATCACTTATTGTGACTCTGGGAACCAATGTAGTGATTCCAGAACCAGATTAAGAAGAATAAATTGGTCAAGAGGAAATGTGGAAGAAGAAGAAAAAGGATGTGGTGATATTGAAGACATGCTAAGGAAAGTAGAGGATAATCCTGAAAAGGAGTGTCCTTATGAGAAACGGTCAATCTAAACTTCTGATGAATAATCATCAAACCTTGCTACACTAGGAAAAGGAGAAAAGTGTTAGGAAGAAGTGAATAAACTATCTGAAGAAGAAAGTATTAACCATGAATTCATTAAGCTAGAGGATATTGTGGTAGGTTCTGAGAAATAAAATCATGGGGTAGAAAAGATTGTTTAGTTATCAGATAGTGATCATGAATCACCGAAAGAAGAAGAGATCATTACAAGAGCTGATAAGGGAAAACAAGTGTTGGTTGATACACCATGTAAATCTGTGGTGAAAAAGAAAGAAGTTGGTGCTTCGTCAAAGAGTAAAGGTGAAGATATAGAAAAATAAACCTAAAAAACTAAATAGTATGATTCGTAATCATCTTATTTTGGCCATTATTTTTTGGTACAATCATTGAAGAAGTTGGTTGATACCATTCCCTTATTTCTAAGTATAGACTCAAGGTTCTATATGCTTCCGCCCTCATTTAATTAGAATGCAGATTCAGTCACTAATCTTATGAATAAGTTTGTCATGTATGAGACCAATTTCAAAACATTATTCATTGAATATGATACTCATAAAATACCACACATGATAATTAAAAATTGGTCAAGAAATACAATCGACGACCTGAGAGTCTTTGATAAATTTCATTAATGTTTGAAGGATTCTATTGATACCGAAGATGGGAAGTTTAGTGATCTTACTAAGATTTTTCAGGAAAATATGACTCCTGAATAGACAACTTGGAAGCAATAAGTCATGAACTTGAATGAGAATATTAATTTAATGTCTATGAATTAGAAGTGGGTAAGGGATCTCTGAATTGTGTTCGAAGAAAATAATTCTATGCAAGAAAAAATCATGAAGGAATGGGTATATATTCCTATGGCACAAGAAGAAAATATCAATGACTTAGAAAAGAAAAATAATGATCAGGATCAGCTCCTCAAGCGCGTGGAAGATGATCACAAGGAGATAAAGAAGCTGAAAAATATTGTAAAAAATCTAATGCCGATGGATAAAGAAGGATAATTCTACACATGACCCGCACCCTCGTGACACCCCTGCTGCCATGCCTCCCCGCACCCCTATGGCACCACCACGGCCTCACGGCCCTCACGGCCTGTCGGGCCGAGCCGACCAAGTTGGACCAGACATGGACCATATATGACCCTATACTTTACTTGGCCCATAACATTATCACGATATGTTCGTTAAATGAAATGTCAGCGGTGATGAAAACCTTGGTGCGAGAAGGTCCCTTTGGTATACCCCACTGATGTTTTGAATAATGATGGGGAATGGTTGGGTTGGGTCAAACACTAATCCAACTGGGCCCTCTGGAGAAAAAGGATAATAACTCAAAGACTGGGCGTCCAAATGACTCACTGTCTGCTGCGTTGAGACCCCTATGATGTGGCGGTTTTGGAGATGATTCTTCATGGGACTTCACGGAAGTTGGAGTATCGACCGGTAGCTGGCAGTGGCATGAAGAATGTAGAGCGATCCTCTGTGGGTCAGCACTTAGAGCGATCCTGTGTGGGTCAGGACCTTGCGATCCTGTGTGGGTCAGCACCTTGCGATTCTATGTGGGTCAGAACTTAGGGATCCTATGTGGGTTAACACCTTGTGATCCTCTCTGGGTCAGCACTTAGTGATCTAGTGTGGGTCTACACTGAGCGATCTTGTGTGGGTCAAAACCTGGCAATCCTATGTGGGTCTTCCTCTTAATAGAGTTAGATGATACATTAGTTAAATCTAATCATCAAAATTATTGTACTTAAGTTATACCTGGTGTGAGATGCTTTCGTACTAATGTGGTACTTTCCTTTGTGGTAATACCTTAATGGTATTCTTTTGTGTAGCATACCTATGTGGTACTTGCCTTTTTGTTTTTCCTTCCATTTTGGAATAGTTGAGATTTGGGGATTTGGAGTTAGACTCTGTGTTTTCCTCATGATTGAGATGGGGTTTCTTGATAAATTAGGCATATTTAAGGGAATAACCATAAGTGGGGTTATTAGTTGTTTCCTTCCTTAGTGGTTAATGCTTCAAGGATTTGGTGAGACCTTGAGGGTCTTAGGGTCCATACTGAGTATCGTTATAATCACCCCTTCACAGGATATTCCCACACCTCATTGTGTTTTGTGCAGAAGAGAGACAGTGCTGATAGTGGATGAGAGTACCAGGATTGGATGGTGCTCAGAGGTGGACCATACGGCGTGTCGGTACGCAGAGGATACATGTGGATGTGGAGTGCTGAGGAGGCGATTTGTACCTACCCTTCAGGTTGGAATCTCAGAGGATGACCTAGTAGCTGTCTTTCTCTTTATTCAGTTGTATTGGATTTTGGTTGTACTTGTACTTTCTAATGGGGCATGTATTCTAGCCCCTTATAATTACTATACTCACAGTGTTTACTGTTTAGTTTACTTGAGATCGTATCTTATTGTGTGCTTGGTTGTGAGTGCTTATAGGTTATATAGGCAATGCCTTCCCAGTTTTATGGAATATTCATTTGGTGCTTGTCGCCAGCCCCTAGACTATCGATGGCGGGCTTGGGGTAGTTATGGCATGTGCCCTAGGGGACGGGTCAGGACAAATTGGAATGAAAGGCATGTTCTACTGTAGAACAAAATACTCTGATCATTATTTTTAACGACAATAGTGTTATGTGTTGTGAGTGTGGTTATTAGTTTAGGGAATCCATTATAGGTGTGGCGGTTGACGTATCCATACACCAAGACCCTGACATCTTATTTCTGACTCAGTGCACAAAAATACTGATTGTGTGTGCGTTTTAAAAAGTTTTTCTTGTGATCTATTTGAGTCAGCTCACCAGGTATAACTTTTTAGCTGTGGCACAACTGTTTCGTTTCAGGATGCCTTCACAAAGACATCCAACTAGGGTTCCGAGAGTTGAACGTGCTGATAGCCCCCAAACCGAAGAGGCCTCGGTGTAGGTCCCTCTTCCAATAGAGGCAATAGAGGAGGCACCAATGGTAGCATTACCTGTTGGTCCAACGATGCCACCAGCCCCAGTAGTAGAGAGTGGACGCTGGTTGATCACGTTGCACGAGTTCCAGCTTTAGAGGCCACCAAGGTTCAAGGGAGAGACGGACCCACAAGCTGTTAAGGATTGGTTGGAGGTTGTAGTGAGAGACTTCTGATACATAGGGACACCAACTGATTTCATGGTGATCCTTGACACCAGCCTTCTACCTGCAGCATCAGGAAGATGGTGGAGCTTGATCCTCCATGTTCACTACGAGGTGATGCTTCTCTAGGCCGACTTCGGGGGCCTGTTTCGGGTAGAGTTTTTCCCAGCGACTCTTCACATAGTACTCATTCAGAAGCTACTTCATCTACAGTAGGGTAGTATGACTGTGGCTTAGTAATCAGTGAGGTTCACTGACCACTCACGCTACTCTACATATATGGTGCATTACACATTCTTCAAGGACCAAACCTTCCATTAGGGACTCAGGGGGGAGATCAGGGCTTCGATTATCTCACTCAGCATCCTGATGCAGGTGGGGGTGTTAGAGAGAGCCCTTTTACTGGAGAGATTCCTTACTGAGCTGTCACAATTAGCATGATCAGCTACAAGTCATCACTTAGTGGATTCATCTATAGGTGTTACCAGATAGATGACATAGAGGTCCAAGAGGATCGGACCTATAGGTATGAGACTGCATGATTCAGATTTGGATGTTTGGGGCACTTGAGGTAGAGCTGGTCTTTCCAGGATAGGGAAGTGTTATGCATGCGGTGGGTAGGGTCACATGGATCGTGATTTTCCGACCCGCCGTACAGATGATCAGCATATGGTCGAAGGACCGCCCAGGTAGAGACAAATGGTCAACCGAGGAGGTTCGCAGGGAACATGAAGACGTGGCAGAGGGGCTGGTCGTGCTGCTGGTGGTGGGAAAAAATTCAATATGTCACCCCCACCACAACCAGGAGGTCTACCCCAAGCAGGTGTACATGGGAGAGCCCATCTCCAGGCAGTTGAGGCCTATGATCACGAAACTGTGGAGATGATACGAGGTATGATCTGTGTCTACTCAACCATAGGTGAAATACTTATAGACATAGGTTCCAGTCATTCATTTATTCCCACTGCCCTTATTCGGAGCTCATAGATTCCGATGGAACCGTTGACTCGATCATTACTAATATAGACTCCTACAAGAGTGGATTCGACGATTACACACTGGTGCCGACAGTTTGAGCTTACTTTGGGAGAAGAGATCTTCATCGGGGATCTCCTAGTAGCGTCGTAGAGGCCTTAAGACGTCATCTTGGGATAAAATGTTTATCTACAGTCCATGCTCAGATTGACTGTATTAGGTGAAAATTGCAGTGTGTCCCGCACGGATGGGACCAGGTTTTCCTTCACTGGTGAGAAGGGAGCCTTTGCAGCATATGAGGGACTTACCTGGAAGAGAGTGCAACCAATCACTCATTAGTTGGCTAGCCTTACCCTCAGAGCAGTTAATGTGGAGAGTCTGAGCTATCCTGAACTGGTGGACCAGTACACTTATGTTTTCCCTGATGATGTTCCGGGTCTACCTCTTCACCGAGAGGTAGACTTTTACATTGACTTGTACCTAGAGAGAACACCGATATCTACAGTAGCACATCAGATAGCTCCCACTGAGCTTTGGGAGCTGAGGGTATAGCTAGAGGACTTACAGGGGAAGAGATTAATTCCACCTATTGTTTCACCTTGGGTAACCCTAATTTTTTTTCCATGAAGGCGGATGGGATATTGAGTCTTTGTGTTGATTATCGACACCTGAAATAGGTGACCATGAAGAACATGTAGCCACTTCCAAGGATTGATGACCTCTATGATCAGTTGATGGGCGCACTGTGCTTTTCGAAGATAGACCTTAGATTAGGCTATCACCAGCTTAGAGTATGAGATGAGGATGTGCGGAAGACAACTTCCAGATGTTAGTACATGCCACTACGAGTTCTTGGTTACAAAATTCAGTGTAACCAATGTTCCAATACTGTTCATGGTACTAATGAAAAGGATCATTCAGCCATACCTTGATCACTTTTTCATAGTCTTCATCGACAACATTGTGATCTACTCAATGACGGAGGAGGAGCATGACTATCATTTGTTGGTAGTACTGGACACACTCTGAGAGCACCAAATTTATGGTAAGCTCTCGAAGTGCCAGTTTGGGATCCGAGTGGTTCACATTTTGGGACACATCATATCAGAGGTTGGAGTTGCAGTGGATCCAGCAGGGATTGAGGAGGTAATTTCTTGGGAGCCACCATGAGTGTGTTGGAGATACAAAGCTTCTTGGGTTTAGCTGGATACTACTAGAGATTTGTGCCAGATTTCTCCAGAGTTGCAGCACCACTATCAATGTTGGTGAAGAAGGGTAAAAGCTTCGTATGGTCGGAGAGATTCCAGCAGAGTTTTTAGGAGATGTGGCAGAGGATGATTGGTGATCCAATCTTGAGTCTTCTAGAGGATAGTATAGGGTACGTAGTTTACTACGATGCATCATGGACCGATCTCGGATGTGTCTTGATGTAGAAGTGAGTGGTGATCACATATGGTTCTTGAATGTTGAGACAAGATGAGAATAACTATGCTACTCATGACATGGAGTTAGCAGTAGTGGTCTTCTCCTGGAAGATGTGGCGACATTACTTGATGGGCGAGCATTTTATAGTCTAATCAGATCACAAGAGTCTTAGGTATATCTTCTCTCAGATTGACATGAACCTGAGACAGTGACTTTGGTTTGAGTTCCTCTCGGACTATGACTTTGAGATAGTCTCTACTCCCAGGAAGAGGAATGTTGTAGTACATCCACACAGTTGGAGGTCTGATATACAACTAGTAGGAGAGTTGATTGAGAAGCTTGACACTTTACACATATCCTTTGTGGATCCGGATGGAGTAGTTTTTCATCATTCTCTTACAGTCACACCCACACATATTTAGAGAGTCAAGAAGGCACGACGTGGGGACGCTGACTACAAGACGCGATGTGCTCAGATATCCATAGGACATGCACCTGATGGATTTTATGAATGTGGGGAGCACATCATCCTCTTCAGAGGACGTACCATGGTACCAGTGTCACTTTGGGAGGAAGTGTTGCGGGAGTTCCACAAATCTCCTTTAGCGGTACATCCAAGAGTGGAAAAGATGTACCAGCATATCCAATGACAGTACTGGTGGCTGGGAATGAAGAAAGCAGTAGCAGAGTTTGTCTCTCAGTGCCTCACTTGTCAGCATGTGAAGGCGGAGCATCTGGTACCAGCATGCTTGGTTTAGCCATTAGACATCCCAGTGTGGAAGTGGGATGTGATATCCATGGACTTCGGGATAGGACTTCCACCTACGTCCAGAGTTCATACCTCGATTTGGGTGATCGTCGACTGACTCACCATGTCAGCCCACTTGCTGCCGATCAGAGAACAAGGTTATGTAGAGAGCATGGAACACCTCTATGTGTACAAGATACGTGCATGAACCTTATCACATCATTGACCATGGAGAGATTGACCTTGATGATGGGGCGACTATTACAGAGGTTCTAGAAGAGATCGAGGATCGACCGGAGTGGGTCCTTCATGGACGGTTGATTACTCTAGTTTGTGTTCACTGGCAGGACGGGAACCTCCAGGAGAGCACATGGGAGCAGGAGGCTCTGATGCAGGCTCATTACCCCCACTTGTTCCCTTAGTTTGCATTGTGGATTACGGGGAAGTAAAGCCCTGAGGTGGGGAGAATGTAATGACCCGGAATTTCCATGTAATTTATTTAATTAAATGGGAATTTTAAGAGTCCGTGAAAATTGACATCATGTGATTCTGAGGCCCGAAGTGCCCAGAATGAATTTTTGAAACTTGTTTCGTGTACATTCAGTAAACATGCGGGCGGGTTTTTATAAATTTTGAACAAGTGCTTGAAATTGAAGTCTCAGGACACTGTTGAACATGCAGTGATGGTATTCTTATAAGGATACCTTCACCTCTAACGCAGTAGGTTGAGGGTGGAAGATAGTTTTCCACTTATTTGTTAAAGTATAAAAATAAAAATGGTGTAACATTTTTCTATTTTAATTTTAAAACTCCTATGTGGATGTTTCACAAATGGGGAAAACCTGAACTAAACCCCCTTTGAGGGGTTATGCTAGTGGGAACCACCCAAGTATAAACTACCCTTGAACTCCCCTTTAATGGATGAAACCCTCAAACACCCTATTAAATGTGGGGGAGCCTCTTTAAGTTCTCCAAAATTTATTATGCCAACTCAGTTAATTAATTCAGCCTTTTTGAATTTATTCCAATGAGAAAAATAGACAACATAATCTATTATGTTTGCTACATGGCATTTTTGGTGGAACTTGGAGGAAGGAGCCTTGGGATAAATCTCTCCAATGAAGAATGTCAATGAAGAACACAAATTTCAACTCCGAATTCTTTGACGAGACATTTGTTGATGAGGAAAGTCTTCAAAGTCAATGAACTGATCATCGAGGAAATGCCGACGTCACCAACACCCATCTATTCCCAACAACATTGTATCCTTCCCTGCATACAGTCTTCAAAGAATCAAATGAACGAGGTAAGGAGGATGTTTGAATTATTTTTCCCTTACCCATTCTTGATATTATTGTTATTGTTGAGCCGCTACATGTTGCTCTAACACGGAGGGTCCGAGCCAAACAAACATGGCCCAAAACCTCCATCATTCGTCTTAAATGGTGTGTCCTTTGCAATTAAAGAAGGAAACTTTGGTGACGGCGACCGGTGCCAGCGATTGGAACTGGTGGAACTTGAGAACCGCTGATGAAGGCATGATGCCCTGCCACCCCGTGACCTCCATGCCCCACGACACTCTACCGTCCGCAACCATCACCACACCACAGCTTCCGCACCCCGCGGAACCAGCGACACCTGCAACCTCACCGCCCCACCCCGGTCGCACTGCCCTATGGCACCTGCGGCACCTGTGACCTGGTCGCACCGCCCCGGCCGGGCTGCCCCACCGCCTCCGACCTCCCGGCCGCGCCGCTCCAACAGAGCCGCCCCGCAGCACCCGCAACCTCCAACCTCCTTGCTGAGCCGCCCCGGACCAAACACCCCATGGCCCCCGTGAACTCACCGCCGCATGGCACCCATGGCCTCTGCCCTCCCGGATGAGCCCCTCTGGCCAAGCCGCCCCACGCCCTGATGACACCCCCGTGGCTGAGCCGCCCATCGCCCCTACAGCGCCCCTATAGCACCCCCATGGAATCGCATCCCTTGCGGCCTGCCTGGCCCCATAGGATGGGCTTCCCCATGGGATGGGCCGGACCATATGGGCCGGGCAAGGTCGGTCCCACCGAGTCGGACCGGACCCGGACCAAATACGGTCCTATACTTTACTTGGTCCATAACTTTGGCCATGGGAGTACACTTGATGAACCGTCAGTGGTGCCAAGAAACTTTGGAGTGAGACTGTACCTTTGGTATACCCCACTGGTGTTTTGGATAAAGTTGGGGAACTGTCATGTTGGATCAAGCATGAATCCAACTGGGCCCTCGGGACAAAAAGGATAATAACTCACACAACATGTGTCCGAATGACATGTCGTCTGTTGCTTTGAGACCCATATGACATGGCAGTCCATTGAGATGATTCTTCGTGGGACTTCATGGAAGATGGAGTATCAACCAGTAGCTGGCTGTGACGTGAATAATGTAGAGATATCTTATGTGGGTTAGCACTTAGTGATCCTGTGTGGTTCAGCACCTTGTGATCCTGTGTGGGTCCGCACTTAACGATCCTATGTGGGTCAGCACCTTGCAATCCTGTGTGGGTCCGTACTTAGCAATCCGGTGTGGGTCAGGACTGAGATATCTTGTGTGGGTCAGCACCTAGAAATCCTGGGTGGGGCTGCCTCTTAATATATCAAGATTATTCAGTAGTTACCTCTAATCATCTCTAATATTGTACTTAAGTTATAGCTGATGTGAGATGAGTTCATACCTATGTGGTACATTCCTTCGTGGTAATACGTTGGTGGTATTCTCCTATATAGCGTACCTGTGTGGTACTTTTCTTTGTGGGTTTCCTTCCTTTGTGGAATATTTGAGCTTTGGGGCATTGGAGTTGGACTCTAGGTTTTCCTCATGATTGAGATGGGTTTACTTGATAACTTAGGTATAAGTATGGGAATATTCCAATGTGGGTTTATCAGTTGTTTCCTTCCTTCATGGTTTATCCTTCATGGATTTTGTGAGACCTTGAGGGTCTCGGGGTCCCTACTGAGTATCATTATACTCACCCCTACATGGGCTATGCCAACACCTCGTTGTGTTTGGTAAAGATGACAGACAGTGATGATCGATGTTGAATGTACCAGTACTGGACAATGCTCGAAGGTGGATCATATAGCGTGTTAGTATGCAGAGGAGATGGGTGGAAATAGAGTGCTTATGTGGTGATCTGTACCTACCATTCAGGTAGAAACCTCAAAGGATGACCCAATAGTTTTCCTTCCCTTTTATCAGTGGTATTGAATTTCAATTGTACTTGTACTTTCCGGTTGGGCTTGTATTCTGTCCCCTTTTACTTATTGTACTCACTCTATTTACTATTTATTTCTCTTGAGTTCGTATCTTGCTTCGTGCTTGGTTTTGTGTTCTCACAGGTTATAAAGGAAATGCCTTCCCAATTTTAGGTAATATGCCTTTAGTTCTAGTTTCCAACCCCTAGCATATGCAAGACGAGATTGTGTAGTCACGACACGCGCCCCAGGGGACGTGTCGTGACATGGTTGGATTATTGGATTATTTCTTAAAGGCTAAATCATCCCCCATATGTATTCAAAACCCTTTGGCATTTATTTCTTTCCATTGGCATCTTGGGGTTGTTGCATAAGGCCTAGTAATGACTAATTCTACTCTCAAGACAATGTGAATTGGAAGGACATAATAAATGGTATCAATCTATTCCTTCCCTTGTGGTATTAATAATCAGTGTTCTTGGCCATGGAGTTGGAATTCCTTTTCGTCTATTCCTTTGGTTGGAATTTTAGATAGAAGTAGGATTATCAGATCATGAAAGGTATAGCATAAAAGGACATAGCTAACCCATTTATGATGAAAGTTATGTTACTAGGGTGTTGGGAACATAAGTGTTTTCTATACACTTCTAGAATGATGGAAATCTCATTGTCATGGGTTTAGCTAATGAGATGATCATGACATGCATTGTAGCGGAATGACATCCCACTAGGATTTCATATCTCATTTTGAGAAATGATTTATGATTTTGTGCAATGATTTATGTTTTTGAAAAATGCAGGAATGTTTTCCAAATGAATGATTTTGGAAACAAATATTTGGTGTATTTTGAAAATGGTTTGATTTTCAAACGTCATGATGAATGTTTTAAAAAATGGTTAAACATGGAAAAAGGTCATGTTGAAAACAATGTTTTAATAGTTGATGTGAAAGAATTTTAAATTCTAATTCATCAATTTCTAAAGATTGAGATTCACAGAGTTTGTTGTTGGTTTATAAAATGGTAACCAGTATGCATTGTCAAAACCAACCCAAAGAAGTTGCGAAAAATGTGGTTCTACCAGAACCATGGGTGAATCAATACTAGGTTAAAAGTATTTTCCATGCTTTCCAAGATGTGGATACAAGGAACAGGATGAATGAACCACGACATATGGATCATACTATCCAGTTCATTATGCAGAATCCACCTTACTTTTGAGGTGATTCTGAACCTGAAAAAGTGAAGGTGTGGCTAAGTAGGATGAAACACATCTTCAATTTTATCAGCACACAGGTGGAGCTAAAGGTCAAGCCAGAGACGTATATTCTCAAGGATCGTTCATGACAGTGGTGGGATTTAGCAGTTCGGGTTAAATTGGATGAAGGCCATATATGGTAGGATTTTGAAGAATTGTAAGACAAAAAATTCTATCCTCATACGTTCATGATTCATAAAATGACAGGCTTCTTTTACCGTAAACTAGAAATCCTCTTCGTCACTAAGTACGCAGTTGAATTCATAAATTTTGTCTGTTTTTCACCAGAGGTTGTGGAAAGTCTATCCTTGAAGGAACACATCTTCGAATCGAGGCTAAGGAAAGAGAATCAATCGAAGATTGCGGTGCACTGTAGTATAGATTAAACGAAGATGGTGAATAGAAAGACTGTGGATGAACTTGATACCTTAGTATTGATTAGAGGAGGAATGATGATACCTATAGGGAATGTAGGAACTCAACTGCTAGGTGAAAGTGGAAAAGGGTCGCCTATTTTTGGGGCGGAAGTGGAAATTAGAATCAGACAGCGGGATCAGTGAACCTTCCTCCATGACCCCAGAGCAAAGAAGGTTTCTTTCAATGTGTTTCACCTAACCAAATAAAATGAGAGTGTATGACCCAACCTAGAGCATGTAATAATTTCAACAAGATGTGACATCTTCAGTTCTATTATCATAGTGATCCACAGTCAGGTGCCCAAGAAACTTCTCTGGCATCTCATGCATCGTACAATTCGACATGATGAAAAAAAAAACAGAATTATTCTCATCCGCAGACCATAGCTGGCCATGGTGATTCTAGAAATACCATGACTCCTCAACTAGGGAAATATCAGTAGGGAAATAAGGGGAACAATGCAGCGATGAAGAAATTCTATAGAGATGAGAAGGTGATTTTCAATGATCAGGCTGGACCATATATAGTTAGAGGTATGATTATTCTATATTCAACACTTGTGCAAGTGCTCATTGATGTTGGTGCATAAAATTATTTCATTTCTTCTCGTACTATTGAATTTCTATATTTGAAGTTGGAAATGATTCCCTATGTCTTAAAATTGTAAACACCTCTTAGTGAAAAATAATGCCAAGCCTTTGTGTGTAGATCATGTGAAATAACTGTTGATGGAGTTGTACTAAAATGGGACTTATCGATGTCGTACATGGATGTTTATAATGTAATCCTAGGTATGGATTAGCTGACAATGTACAAGGCTCAAATTGACTGTTATAGGAGAATAGTTTGTTTCATGATTGGGGATGACATTGAGCATCTCTTTAGAGGAGAGAGGATTGTAAAGAAGGGTGCCAAAAACTTGTTGGCAGTAGTGGTGGGAACGATCTGTTACCAGTTGGCAGGGTTGACTTTGACATCAATGGAAGAGATCCTTGAAAATAGTTTTCTAACTGTTTGGATCAATTTCCAAATGCCTTTCCCAAGTAATTCTCAAAGTTACCACCACTAAGGAAGTGGAGTTTAAAATTCATCTATTTATGGGGACAACTCCTATTTCCCATCCATCTTATAGGATGGAACCAACAGAGTTGAGGGAATTGAAAGTGCATTTGGAGGTGCTAGGAAGAAAAGGTTTCATTCATCCAAGTGCATCTCTGTGGGTAACACCATTTTTGTTCTTGATGAAAGCATGTAGAACTGTTCGGCTATGTGTTGATTATCGTAAGCTTAACTAAGTTACAATAAAGAATAGATATCCACTACCATGCATTGATGATATGTTTGATCAAATAAGGGGATTATGGTGGTTCTCCAAGATTGAGCAGCAATTAGAATATCAGCAATTGAGAGTTCGGACGGAGGATATTCTAAATACATAGTTCAGAAGCAGATATGGCCACTACGAATATGTAGTCATGCCCTTTGGTCTAACGAATTCACCAATAGTCTTCACAGATTTTATTAATCATATATTTTAGCGATATCTAGATTGTTTTGTTGTGGTGTTTTTGGAAGACATCTTGGTGTATTCAAAGACACAGGGTAACTATGTGGGGCACTTGGAACTAGACTTAAAAATCATGAGAGATCACTGTTTGTATTCCAAATTGTCAAACTGTTATTTTTGGATACAAGAAATGCATTTTCTTGGCCATGTCAATTCTGAAAAAGGCATTTATGTTGATCCTCAAATGATTAAAGCTGTTATCTTCTGGAAACCACCAAAGAATGTCTTTGAGATAAGTTGTTTTATTGGTCTAGCTTGTTACTACCAATGCTTTTTGTGTAATTTATCATGATTAAATTCACCAATGATAGATCTGACAATGAGGAATTATCCATTCCAATGGACAGAGGAATGCCACAAGTCATTCTAGGAGTTGAAAGTTCGACATACATTAACACCAATTTTGATTTTTACAGAATCAGGACAAGGTTATGTGGTGTACTATGATGCTTCGTGATCGGGGTTGGGATGTGTTCTCATGCCAGGAGACCACGTGGTTGCTTATGGTTCAGTGTAGTTAGGGGTGCATGAGAAGAATTACCTGACACAAAATTTAGAGTTAGCTGAAGTTGTATATGCCTTGAATGTATAGAGACACTATCTCTTTGGTGAGAATTTCACTATGTTTATAGACCACAAAAGATTTAAATACATTTTCTCACAATGATATTTGAATATGAGACAAAGGAGATAGATGGAGTATATCCAAATGTTTGACTTTGAATTGATGTACACACCAAGAAAAGTGAATTTGGTGGTGGATATATTGTGTAGAAATTCATATTCATAGTTAGAAAAAGAAGCATCAAATGAATGGTAGTTGATATCAGTCCTAGCCGACATGCATGTGGAATGTGAAGATTGAGGTGATGTTGTGGTTTTCTTTTCAACTATGCTTGTTCCTAATTTGGAAAAAATGGCCAAAGAGGCACAAAGGTCTGATAAAAAATGCTTGGTTAAGAGTAAAAAACTCAATGGTGGGGAGACCATTGGGGGATGGAAACATAATGGGAGTTCAGTTTTGTCTTTTATATATAGGATAGTTATACTTATGGATTTTCAGGAATAAATCCTTCATGCTTACCACCATTCGATATGGGTTGTACATCCAGGTACATATAAGATGTATAAGTCAATCTAGACACAGTTTTTGTAGAGCGGCCTGAAATGGAATGTGGTCGAGTTCATCTCGCAATGGTTAACTTGTCAGAAAGGTAAGGAAGATCATCAGAGACGAAAAATGACGTTTCTATCTTTACCTATCCTTATGTTGAAATGGGAGCAGATATTGATGGTTTTGGTTACAGGTCTTCCACAAACGGTTTAGAAGCACGATGTCATATGGGCTATAGTGGATCATCTTATAATGTCGTCCAATTTCATCCCTATTCTTGAAAACCATATAGTGGAGGATCTGTCAAAGATTAACATACAATAAGTAGTAAAGCGGCATAGTGTACCTGTTTCAATAGTCTTAGATAGATATCCTAGGTTTACATCTCATTTATGTAAATGCTTACACCAAGCTCATGGATCTCTGTTGACTATGAGAACGATGTATCATCCCCAGACGGATGGGAAATCTGAGTGGACGATTGAAACCTTGGAAGACATGTTGCGAGCTTGGGTAATGGATTTTGGAGGCTCATGGGAGGATAATATACCTTTAGTGGAGTTCTTATACAATAACAACTATCAAGACTCGATACATATGGACCCATTTGAAGCATTGTGTCGGTGTCCTTGTTGTTCTTCACTATGCTGGGTTCAAAGAGGTGAAAAATCACATGTTGTGTTGATACTTGTCTAGGAAACAATGGATTAGTTCCATTTGATTAGAAAGTGGATGGAGACGGCTCAGAGTCGTTGGAAATATTATATAGATCACCATAGAAGACCATTGTCTTTTTTTTGTGGGTGATCATGTATTCTGGATGATATCTTCAAGGCTTGGACATCATAATTTTATGAAGTAGGGAAGGTAATATCATAGTTACATTGGCCCTTTATAGACACTAGAATGGGTCGAGGAGGTGGGATATTGGTTGGCATTTCCACCACAGTTTATTTCGGTGCATAAAGTGTTCCATGTATTTCAGTGGAAATAGTATCAGCCGGAACCTAACCATTTGATAAGATGGGATCATATTGACCTAGAGTCGAATTCTTCCTTAATACATATCCCGGTACAGTTATGGATAGGAATGATATAGTCTTGTAAGGAAAAAAGAATCAGTCTAGTGTGGGTTTTATGGTAGCATGGTCTGATTCAGGAAGAGACTTGGAATTGTTTGATGAAAATGAAAGATCAGTGGTCGAAACTCTTTCAGTTGGGTGAGGGTTTTCTACTTTTTGAGGACAGAAAGACCAATGGTGTGGAGAATGTAGTACCATTGATCTATTGTATTTACCCGTTATTTAATTCTTTTCCTGGTTATAATGATTAATGGTGATTATTGGGTGAGTCATGAGAACCTACAATGATGTTTTGAGGAACAGGGTATGTCGTGCGTGTTGCACAAAGTTTGTCTAACCATGTGATCTAACCATGAAGACACTTAAGTGTGATCCTAAAAACGTGGATCTCACACCTTTTTCCCTCTAAATGGCATGTTTGTCCTCTTAGGAGGCCATAAATCAGGATTACTCTCCCTTGAAGGTAGGAGAATCTCTCCGATGTGTTTTGGAGGCCATATGGAGGCTTTCATTGGCGAATCAAAGATGAATTAATGAGGTATGTTATCATTACTATTCGTTCTTTTTTGGTTTCTTAGATCTAATTAGATTTAATTCTTCTCTTCCCTCAGTTTTTTAGATCAATTCCCATTATAGGTTGATCTGAATGTGTGGATGCGAAATATGATGATATTTGGTCTTAGTCTTGCTAGGAGAAGAGATCTTTTGTGGGTTCTTGGAGAATCGACCCGTCTTATTGTGCATTCTTCGTCTATTGTCGAGTTTCATCAAAACCATCAAGGTGGGTAGCTTCACTCTCATATCCTTATAATATAATTAATTTCATTACTCTAAAATATGTTTATTTTAATCGGAATTCTTGTGAAAATCATTGAATAAATCTTCTTCATTGATGATTTATGGTTTTAGTTAAATTGTGAAATCTTGGTGAATTGTTGTGCAATGTGATCTTTCCTCTAAAATTTAAAATGATGATTTTAAATTATTGATTTTAAGGTATTGTTAAATGGTTTGATGAAAATTTGGTTTTTAATAAAAATAGTTTTTTATTGATAATGTGTTTTGGTGTGATCGTTGGGAATATTGGTGTCTGAGTTCATATTTCATATTTGGGGATTAGTTTAAATATGATCTAATGCTCAGTACCAAAGGTTGAATGGAACACAATTTATAAATTTCACATTGAATGTAAGGGGGGTGGTTGTAATATGACCTTGTTCTCGGTGCCAAATTGTTAATGGTATTTGGGAAACAATTACCATATGACAACTTGGTAGATCAACGATAAACTACTCAAGAGTACGAAACTATCATAATGTAGCACACATGGTAGGTTTCATGGGATTGTGGAATGGTTGGTTATGCAAGGAAATGGATATTGTGAAATGATTTTAAATCTTATTTAGTTTTTTGGGGAAAAAATATTTCTAGGAAAATTGGTTTCAATTGGACCTATATACTTTTGGTAATGAATGGTTTTGGAAAGTTTTTTATATTTTTTATAAACTATTTTTGAGAAATTTATTTATATAAACTATTTTATATAATTGTACCTAATAGGTTATTTATGTGTGATGAAATGATAAAATTGGTTTTTTATTTTATAGGATAGGGAAGGGGTACTCTTTTAATTTAATAAAATATTAAATTAATATAAATTATCTTTGATGTAAAATTCCATCATAATTGATGAAATTAGAATCTAGTATAAGTAAGAATATAAATTTTCACATTATATAAAATTTGGACATATTGGTACTATGTTCTTACCCGTATAATTTGGTTAAACCCTCATTAACCATTTTAACACTTTCCATGATAACAAGGGTTTTAACTCATTAAGGGGACAAATATTAATAATAAATGAAAAGTGACTAATGAAAATACAATTATTGTTATTTTAAACCATTTAAAAACAAAATTTCATAATATTGGTTTTTATGATGTTCATATCATTAAATAAAATATTATTTTCATAAAATATCAATAAGTATAATTTCAGAACAATTTATTTACATTGATTATTATAGCATCAAGATTAAAATTAAAATTAGATTGAAAAGTTTTAATAAATAATATAACTTTTATTTTTATCTATAATGCTATATTTTCATATCAATTATTTCAAATTATAATATATTTCATATTTTTAATATCGTTTATTATATTTCCCTACTAATTGAATAATTACTCTGTCAACGTTGTGTAAATATTTAGAGTAATATTTGTTCCCAAAAAATTTAAAAAAAATCAATTATGAAAATAAATCATTAACATTTCTTATTAATACTTATAAATGAACAAATCTTATGTTTATTTCAATGTTGAAAATAATATAGTTATAAAAATCAAAAATCAAAAAATTTTCACTTGTCATTACACAAAATATTATACTTATCATAATCAAATCCAAATGAAAAAAAAGTTATATAATATAATATTTGGGGATAATTTATGAATTATAATCATCTAATAATAGTAATATAATATTTAAAACCATTTTCAATCCCTTATCATATTATTTTTAACATTATTTACCTGATGTACCCATTATCATAGTGACAAAACAACTAATTTTTATATTCATGTTAACAAAAAAACATGTTTACTAAATTAAGACACAATAATTTCAAATATAGAAATATTTTTTCAAAATTCAAAATTCACATATCGGAGAATTTAAATCTAAATTAATCCTCCAAAATGTGCTGAAAAATAATTTTTCATAAAAATTCCTTTTTAAGAACAAAATAATTTATACTAAATAAAAGTAAAATATTCATTAAAAAGATTTTAATTGTATTATCTTTAATAAAAATTAATTAATTTAATTTTAAACAAATAAAAAATATAATTTCTTCTTGTATATAATTTATAATAAATTATAGTTGTAACTACTAATTAGGACATTCAATATTCATTGAAAAATCAAACTTTTCATAAAAAATTCTAAATATCAACATGTGATAATTTTGATTTGAACATTTCAAAACTTATGTATATTTTATAATATAAATTTTCAAAAAATTATTGAAATTAATTATAATATTTTATCATTAATAGTAACAAAACCCATTTCTGAAGGCAACTCATTTTTGCTGAATAAAAGTGAATTACTATTTTTTTTTATTTCCTAATAATTAATCCGTACATTTTTATTGATTAGAATTTTGATATATATATAACAAAAATTAGATAATCCTATTCATAACATCCAATTCAATGGATATGTTATAATGGTAAAATTTGAAGAATAATATTTCATGATTTTCATAACCTCACTATTGTGTATCAAACATGTTATTGAAAATAATGACCTTATTTTAACATATGAGGATATTTCATTCTCACCCCACCCCTTTAACCAATTTAATCCATGAAATTAAAACATTTTCAGGGTAATTAGTGGTTTTACATTTTAAAATACCGATCATAAAACCCTAAATGTAAAAAAGGTTATTAAAAATCATATTGAAAAGCGGATAAGTGAAAGATTAAGTCTATCTAAACTAATAAAAAACATTGGTTGTAGATAGAAAAATATTAGGGGGATGTAAAAATATAGGAATTTATGAAAATAATTATTTTCAATTAATGATGAAGAGTGACATAGTTCACTGAAAATTAAAAGGTAAATGATCACATGAATGTTAATGACCTGAAACCCGTAAACCAAATATGTGGGAAAAAGACCACCAAATCATTAGAAGTGACTGTAAAGGGATAAAAATAATGTTTTAATATTTCATTCCTATATTTTAGGAATTGTTTTTCTATATTTATTAAAATCGTAAGTAAATATAATAATGTGATTTGAAAAATTTAATCCTTTCATCAATTTCCACTACAATATTGTCTTCTTCTCCAAATGAAGATTGTTGAAGTTGAAATTTTAATGACTAAATCACTAAAATCATCTTCCATCAGAACATATACTTCAAAAACAACTCATATTTTAATTTAATCAATGAAAATAAAGAGTACAAGAAACAAACCGAACAGACAGATTAGATGATAGAAAAGTCTCAAGGGGGTCTAATGTATTGGAGACCAAGAGAATATCCTCTAATGACCTTAACCACTTCCAGTTCCAGACAATGAAAATCATGAAAAAACAAGATTTCTATAGCAAGAATACCAACCGACCCAAGATAGTCCGCAAACTAGTTTCCCTCCCTCTAGATGTGTGAGACTCAGATTCCATTCTATAAAACACTTTTGTACTTTCTCAGTATATAAAAAATATACCAAGGAACTAAACCATAATCTTTTAAATCATTATATAAGAGTAATGGGTCCATTTTATCAATTTAAATATCAAACTTCCTTTTCCTTCAACGAGATATACCCAATAACATAGTCACAACTTTTCTATATAAAGAATTACCCTACTCCATCATGATAGAAAAAGACAAAACAGTAGATCCACAACTGTCTCGAACAATACCTCCACCCCTATATCTTCCTGAAACAGAAGAACCATCACTATTAACCTTAAGGCCTTTTGAAGGATGAATCCAACATAAAAAATTTCCACCAAGAAGACGAGCAGGTCTATACATCCAAGAACACGCAATTTTCTACAATGAAAAGGCCTCCCTCGATTACCCCAAAGCCCTGATGAAACCATAATCCATAATTTTAATTCTGTATAATTTTAATGATCCACATATTTATATTTTCTTTATAAATTTATCAAAAAATTGGTTAGAAAAATATGTGATATTTCCAAAAATAAATAAATATTAATACATAAAAATATTACACCAACCTCTGAAATTAAATAGTAATACAAAAATATCATAATTATTTGATAAAATATTCTTCAAATATAAATTTAATATTGATCACAAAATAAAATAAATCAATATTAATGAATCATAAAAAAATGTAAACACGTTTATCACATAATATCCACGATAATCTATTTATTTTCATATGTAAATTAAATAAAAATAATTCAAATTAAGATGATATGTGATTTGAAAAGATATATCAGACATTGATCCAAAATTAAAATCTAAAAATTTCACATAATATTCCCCATAATTTTTTTGATATTCATCCCAAATATCCTTATTAATTTAGTCAATAAATCAAATTTTAATCACATGGTAACCTCAGGTGATCATCTAGGCTAGTCTTCAGCATTTCTACCTTTACCCCATTATTTATGTGTTCATGCCCTATGTCATTACATTATGTGATGGGTTGTCTCCCATACTATGTGTTGTCCTATTTCTAAAACTATATTAATATAATTATTATATTTTTCCCCAAATTGTGGTGAGAAACCTAAAAAATATCATTAATCATCAATGCTTATATAAACCCTAAAGGTTATAAATACCAAAAAAATAGGTCAACAAAATGTAAAGATAACTCTCCATTAAATAATTTTGTAACTTGATAATCATAAGGGTTTAATGTACCACAAACATTATCCAAAACCCAGTTAATTTATACCAAAGTATTCCCATCACAAAAAACCTTACAAGGTGTGTCTAAGACTTTGAACATATTATCAACCTTTAATATATCAATATATCTTTATTCTTGAATCACTATATTACAAAACAAAAATTATTCAATATTATTTATTAACTATGATTTTCCATAATATTCTTTAATACTTCATTCCCATAACCGAACATGAATCATGTAAAAATATTTTATAGTATAAAAAGTTATTCTAAGAGATAAAACATACCATTCATATATCATATGTATTTTAGTATTTTTCAACAATAATAAAATTAGTTATTACTCAACATTAATCTGTACGGTCTTACTGATCCGTATCTTGACCTCCCCCTCAATCCATTAATTTTCATAACCCCCATACTATCTATATTTAAAACATTCAATGTATGTATTTGTAATAACATTATTCCTTTTCATTTTGTTAATTGAATAACTCATTTTATTCCTAGTGATATTATTTCTTTAATCCCACCTTCACCACATACAAAACATGTTCATGTTCTCTTAAGACATTTTTTTGGGTTCTTCTTCCATCCTTATTGACACATAGGTTATTGAATCTTTTTAAATTTATCATCATTATCAACCAAACTTCTATAGGTATTTATTTTTCTCTTATTTGATAATTTTGGAAATTCACATAGGTTCATTTTGTTAATCAAAATACAGGATAGTTGGTTAAGAGTAACCATACAATTTTTAAATATTACTCCCATTTGATTTCATTTCTCATTTAGAAAACCTCTGCATTTTACAAAACATATATTGTCACTTTGGTTTCTACTTGATCCATCAATTTACAAAAATAAAAAGGATTGTGTTAGTATATCAATATGATCATAATAAAGAATTTTATGAGGATGATAAATTGATATATATCCTAAACCATGGTATATTCAACTCCTTTATATTTATCCTAAATTTCCATAATTCATCATAATATACCATCCTAGGCAGTTAAAGATGACATTTAACTTATGTTCAAATAACATCATAACCTCTAATGTTTTATAAAATCTACTAGTGTACCAATTATAATTACCCAACCTTAATCATTTCATACCATACTGTAGTTATCCATGAACTCATTTTCATTTATTCTAAAATATTTTTTACATTTAGAGTTCTAGAAAATTAGGTAAAAAGTTGTATATTAAAATCCAATTTATTACAATGTGGATACTTATATTTTTTATCCTTTCTCTAATCAAACAAAAAAATTTAAAAAGAAATAAATTTTATTTTCATGACATATATTAATAATTTTCATCTTGACATCATCCCTATCCCTACTCATATAGTGAAATGAAATTTAAAACATGGAATTAGAATTGAAATATAAGTAAGATATATAAAAAATAAGAAAAAATAACCCCTTAATCGATAAATAAATATAGATATTTTTTACTTTCAATGTTAAAATTTACCTAAAAATAAGGATTTTCATTCCCACAAATCAATATTTCTTCCCAAAGATTTTTCATAAAAATTTAATTATAAATCATAATCCAAAATATAAAAGTCATAAAATTTTCTTTTAAATAATGAATATATCGTAATAAAGTTTTCAAAAAGGTATACATTTCACCCATAATAAGTATAACATACTTTTTCATAAACATAAACTACATAGCTTACCATGAAAAATCTGAACATTTCTATAAAAACTGTATAATGTATAAATAAATCATATAGTTCAAATAAGGAATTATTTTAATATCACTGTTACATATGGATTATCCCTCAAGATTACACATAGAGTAAGAATCATTTCTAAACAAGGAGTGAATGTAAAAGTTACACATGAAATCACCATCATGGTTATAATTGAAAAAACCATCCTGATAAATTCTTGTAATATCTTTAGAGAAATAAAATAGGTTAAATAAGTCTCTCTACCCAATTTATTAAAGGGATATAATTTCCTCACAAAACCTTTATTTATAACAAAACTACATGAAACCATAAACCATTCCCAGGAACCATAAAAATATACAATAAATCTTTCATTAGAAAAATTTCCATTACACCCATATGAAATCATTTTCAGATAGCGATACACCCCTTTCCATTAAAATCAATTTTCAAAACTAAATTTCCATGATCAAAGGTAATGGGAGTTTTGATTTGAGTAAAACATGAAATCTTGAATGGAATCCAAATATAAAATAAAAATAACAATCGTAGGAATAGAATTTTTTCCCATAAATTTTAAAAGAGAACATTCATTTAGTGTTTTTAAAAAAAATTCAGAACATTCCACATAAAATATATAAAATGTTTCCTTTTTAAAATAATTATATGATAGTAAAAAAATAAATAATATTTTATTTGTAATTAATTTATTAAATAATATTAAAATTATAGACCTGGATGAAAAAGAGTTGTTAGGAAAACATTATAATGTTATTTTTAAAATAAATCCTCTTACCCTGAGTCCGATTCATCACGTTCATTCTTTATCTTCATGAATAATAATGTTTTGTTAATTATTTAAATTCATATAAACTTTGTTGTTATTATTATTCATTTTAGATTTTAGTGATTCTAACCCCAGTAGAATAGAGATGGTGTTTATTTTAATATATTGTAAAAAATATGTAGGTAAATGCATCTAGAACGACTGACTACTTTAATAGACATAGTAAACTATACACATACATAAAATTGTTATTGTAAATAAATACATAAAACAAAAAAAGTATTTTATTTTATAATTTAATTATCCCTAATAGTATATACATGTATATAAATCAAAATACACTTCTTAGTATCATGTGGAAAAAATAAGAAATGGGAGAGATCATATACTCAGTTGATGTAAGCATACAATAGAATAGATTTTTAAATAATTAATAATAAATATTTCAAGGTAAATAAATAAATCAAATTTTATTTAACTAGTATCTTGTGAATAATATGAAAGGGTTAAATGATGATCAAACAATGCCATATAAATTATCACATAATCTCCAAAACATTACCATGGATATTCTAAATAATCGAACAATATATTAGAATATAAAAAACATAATTCATAATAACGTAATTTATAATTAATGATATCTGAAACATATATTCAATGCCCTTTTGCGATATATCAAAATAAATTTTTATGGCCTAAGACAAAACCAATAGTATTTTGTATCAAGAGAAATAACATTAAATTGATGGGATATAATAAGCACCTCCCATCAATTACTAACTCTAATGAATTCCACTTATATAATGGGTAAAAAGTAATCAATATAAACATATTCATTGAAAAAATAACATTGAAATTGTAATAATTACCCTAATAAATAATCCTAATCATAAAATATCTATAGTATAACGGTGAATGATAATACAATTTTACATTCCCATTCAAATTAATCATAAACCATCCACATAAATAATAAGGATGTTATAAGCACAATATATCCCTATTGTATCATAATTAAATTATAAATTTGATGTTTTCGATGAATCAAAATATAATGAAAATATTCTAAAAAAACATTTTTGAGTAAAATAACGTTTTAATTATAAAAATAAAATTTATAAAAAAATATTTAATTTTTTGAAAAATAATTTATTTTAGAAGAACCTTTGAAAATTTCTTAAATAATAATTATAATATTTATTTGAAATAATGGATGAAAATTTTATTTTGATTGTACAAGTTAAAATAATGATTCCTTTCACATTTTGGTAAATCAAAAAGGCATTGTTTTGAAAATTACATGAAGATTCATTTAAAAAAATAGAAAATTAAATATTGGTCAAAATGTGATAAAAAATAATTTTTATCATTTTAGGAAATTGTTTTTTAGAAAACATATGTTATGATGATAACCGATTTTTGACCGAATAGAGAAATAATGTCAGAGTTTCTTAAAAAAATAGTCTCAATCATTTTATATAATAAAGAGTATTAAAATGTTTTTATTACGTGAATAATTTCATGAATAACGATTTGTTAAAAAATGTATTTATTTTAAGACACAAATACCAAATAATTCCCCCAATGCAGACACAAACAAAAACAATCTCGAATACATATGAGATTGTGAAATAATGCCTTTCCATGTTGGTAACATCTGAATCATAATCCTAATGAAAGTAATAAAATAAAATGACACTTTAACTACCCTGAATATAAATATATTCATGATATAAAATATTAATGGGGAAATATATAGACTATATAAAGGAAATAAGTGGTGAATATGAAATATGTATCACGGAAGTAAAGTGAGATGAGAACCCTAAGCTCAGTTATATATCCTTCATACAAGTATGTTCCTCTTGTATAATATTTTCCAAAAAGTTATTAATTTATAAAATAACCATACACATATTTATAATATCTTATATGATCCTCTTATAACATTTTACCACCCTTTTGTAAGTAATATTTCAATAATTTCACTATTTTGAGAGTTAATTGCTTTTTTTCCCATGCATGTTTTTCATAGAAGTTTTGGTTCTTCTTCATAGGATATATATATAACATACTAATAGAAATAATAATTATATAAAAATAATATTTACTCATTAGATACACTATTATAAAAATTCAGGAATTTTTGACATGGAAAATGAATCACATCACTTAATAGAGATGGTAGGCCATTCGTATGCATGAGTTACGATGTCAGTACCTTAACGAGTGAACTGGTAAGTATATGGGGGATATATTAATTATCTATAATAAATATAATCTAATATATATCACATATATTCATTAATTTTATCATTATTATGTTTCATATAAATTGAATGTAAAAAAACGTATCTCATTGCTTTGTGAGGTGGTAGTCCTCTTCGAAAAAGAGAAACACAATCATATTTGAAATATAATGTAATGTAAAAAAATATATGTGACATTAAAATTAAATAATTATAATAACATCAGAAACATAATATACATGTTTTAAATAAATCATTATATCTTCTCTTGAATGGTGCTTATGGAAAATGAAATGCATCGGTTCACGAGGCGGTAATCCACTGTACACATGATTAATGATTTTATTTCTAATTTGATAGAAGTGGTTATAGATGAATAGTATTCCATATATATAATGAAATATTTCTTTATGGTTTATATTTTTGTTATTATATTGTAATATTTGAAACATAATTGATAACGGAAGAAGAAGGCAAAAGATAAATGATCTTTGTTAATATTGTTACCTTCATTAAGAGAAACCTGCCTTAGATATCCTATTATGGACTATAGGGATGTAATTTTATTAGAACCAAAAGCTATATAATAACTATGATGATTTTTGGGAGAGATTTTCCCTGATTTTATTGATCCAAAAGGATTGAAATGTGTAAATATGTGACGGGAGGGAGTTCCATTTTATAAGCAGGTAAAGGGAACCCTATTGGAAATTACATGAGAATGTATCAAAACAATCCAAAATGAAAAGGTCATTAAAATGAAGAAAATATAAAAATACTGAGGGGTTTTAATTTGGGATAGTATAAGGTGTAAATATTTACATCCAATAAAGTTTTAACAAGATGTCAGGTCATTATAAGCATTATCTTCATAATTTTACCCCATAGGAAACCAAATTTTACCCTAACCATGATAATTAATTTTTACAATTTTTAGTATTCATTTTGTTGAAAATTTTATTTTACCTTATTATAATTTAGAAATAATTTTAATTAATAATAGAAAACCCATTTTTACGAAATTAAATTCACTGAAGTGGTAGAATTAAATTCTAAATTATGTCTGGAGACACTATGAAAATGAATGTTTTAAAAGAGGAAATTCCCATTAGTATATATGGTTTTAACATAAATCTTAAATTTTTAATTTATACAAGTTAAAAAAAATCATTTATATTTCAATGTTACTGAACTAAATTTTCATTAAAGTGAATTTAAATTATAATTTATCTTTGTAAAAAATAAAAAAATGTAATTTTCACTTAATTATTTTTTATTTTTCAGTATTCATAAATAAAATATTTTAATGAAATCCCATAAATCCACCTTAAGATAATTGTTATAGGATGGTTTAAAGAATATAGTTTATTTAGAAAAATAAATATTATAAAATTGGTAAAAAAATTATAAATTATTTACTGAAAGAGAGTCTAAAGGACCTTTTTTAAAAGTACTATTTTTAGAAACCATTTATTTTACATTCAAATGATTCTAATTTTAATTATAACAAGTATGTGAACATTGAATTTATTTTATACATGTGTAATACAAAAATTTTACATAATTTAGTTATTTATATTAATACCCTACAACATAATGTATATGTTATAATATCCATGTTTAAATTATAATATTTTAATAGAGTATCATGTTTCATTTAGACTCTGTGTTTCATGCATCAAAAAAAATCAAATAGATTGAATTTATTTTAAAATAAATGTATCGTAATGTATCATGTTTTTGTATTATCTTATTAGATTAATGTTTCATTTCATACTCTCTAAAAACATTGATGTTCTTATTTTAAAAAATTTGACTTGTTATATCCCCCCTATAGAATAAATTTAATCCATAAAATTTAATACTGATCTAAAAAATAAATTGTTTGACATATAAAAATACATTCATTGAAAACTCACATTAAGAAAATATTAATAAAACATATTTGTAATAAGATTAAAATTTATGTGAAAATATTCATAGAGATTAACACATAACTTAGTGTCAATATAGGAGAACATTGGTGGAATTTGAAGATATTGAAATGGATGAAATGGATGAAATGTGTAAATAGTTATAGAGAGTGATAAAGGGAATTGTTACTAAGAAGATTAATGATCAATGGAATGTTGAAGAACTCAAAACTATTAATATTTTATTAGTTAAAACACCATCATATCAATACATATGATGGTATTCGGATAAAAAATGTTTCAATATCCGTTTCAAAGATTTGAGGAATTGTTTTAACATTTAGGATGAGAATATTTTAAAATATACATACTTGATATATTTCTATTTCATATTAACAATTTCATATTTTGGTTCTACTTTGATCATTTTCCATATAATGTTTTACTATATTTATTGAATATCCAAGGTGAATTTTTATGCCTGAAGCACTGAAATTAACATTTAACTAATCGTAAGATCCATAAAATAGTGGAAAGACATTCTTAATGTTTATAAATATTTTCCAAACCAAACACTGTTTTCAAAAGTTTCCAATATAAAAATTTCATCTCTAAACTACAATAGTAACACCCCTTATTCAATATTAAAATTTATCAATTAAATCATTTTTCTAAAAATAATAATATGTTAACCAGAAAATTACATAAGTTACTGGTGTGTTATAATCACTTATAATACTTTAGTGGTTGGTCCTTTCTCGATGACCATTCCATATATGACGAATTTTATCCCAGCATGAATGTTTCCTTTTTTAAGAAACCATATTAATATAATTTATTTAATGATACAACATTATAATATCCCTTAATTACCGAAACATCAAATATTATATAAAACATTAAGCTTAATAATAACTTCATAAAAATATATTTACCATTATTTTCACAATATCATGAATATATTTAGGGTTATACACTTTCAATTAATTTTTTTCCAAGATGTTTAACCTGTCACAGAATCACTTTTCCTGGTCATCAATACCATTCAACATATGCTCTCAAATATTTTAAGAAATACTAATATAGTAAAATCCATATTCATTTAATGATTCTTATAACTATAATATCATAGGTAAAATAATTAGATAAAAAAATTTGGAATCTAAATGAAATCACTTTAATCATTTGACTTCATCAGTAGTAATAAAATACGATTGACCATGATTCCTTAGCTTATTTTTTGGTATATTCTGTTGAAGCATGGGTAATTCATTTAGATATTTCCTCAAATCCTTATAGTTGAATAATTTAAAATTATAAATTTCTTTCCTTCCCTTGAAATCAAAATCATGGAACCCTTTATCGCCACACTTGTATAAAATCATATTTCCTTCAAGAAAGTAGTAGGGTGTTTTTTCCATAATTATTACAAATGGTAAATTCCCTCATTCCCTTATTCCCCATATACATTTTTTTTCTATGTTTTGGTATTGTTATCATTATTCCATTTCATGACATAATATGTAATGAACCAAATTTTTAAATGATATTTTTTTCCTATGAAATTTTTTGTTATTTTCAAGAAAGTAATATCGCTTTGAAAATGAAGTGGTATTTATAAGTGTTAAATGGAAAATATGACCATTAGGATTTGACTATTTTATAATAATTGGCCAATATGGACTTCAATCAAACTGGTCATTGAAAAACATATCCTTGGTTTATAATTATAACATAATAAATAATGTTTATAAGTTGTAATGACAAAGAATACATGATACTGAAAGAAGAATTTACGTACAGAACCTGTAGATTCATTCCATTTGAATCCCATTTATTAGGACATTGGAAGGAGGTATCATCATTGAGGTTCCCACTAGACTATGGCCAAACCTAGCTTCAACAATTTCAGTTTGAATGAAGCTACCTATGGGAGAATTTTATGTGAGTAAATATTACCACTTGTTCAATGTAAGCCAATGCACACATGGAAGCTACCACCATCGCACAACATACCCTCAGTGCATATGAAGGTGTAATAAGGGGTTACATGTCCAGGCCTATTTTAAATAAAGTGTAAATTTATTTGTATAAATAAAATATTTATTCTATAAATTCTTTTTAAGATTAGTTTATCTCAATAAAATATATGTTTAATTGTGTAAAATTTGATAATTAGATTTTTTTGGACGAAAATAAAGCATAATTTTATTTTTCTAGAAAATATATGAAATTTTAATATATAACCAATTTATTTTGAATAATATTATATTTAATGAAATATAATTTTAAAACAATTTTAGTAAAATGATAGATTATTGTATAATATAATAATGGAATAGGAAGGTTTTTTATAATTATTAAAAATTTAACTCTTCTTAAAAATGATATTTTTAAATTAATCATGTTTTTCATTTTTAAAAGATAAAATTATATTTATATAATTATTATAGAAAAATAAAAAACATTTTCAAAATCATCCAATTGAATTTAGGTTAAGTTGAATTTAGTAGAATATTCTAAAATAATTTATTTTTTATTGAATGGTAAAAAATAATCACTTAGTGTTTTGATATATGTTATGAAACCATATTCATGTCACAATGATTCATTAGATAATTAAACTCAATTCAAGACCTAAAATATGTTATTTTTTTTAATATTATATATTTTAATATATTTTAATCAATTTTTTAAACTATAATTTACAATCCAAAATCTAAAAAGTAAAATTTTATTTTTAAAAACATAACTTCATGGATTCATTACTTATTTATTCCAAAAGATGTTTCAAATAATTTTATGTTCGAGAGGATTAAAGTATCATAAAATGTTACCAAAATTTACAAAACCATGAGAAAAAAACATGGGTAAGCCAATGGGTTTTAATTTCCAACAACCTAATTATCCAAGACATATATTTGAAAATTCATAAACATATAAAACCATTATCCTATAAATACCCACCTATTTATCCATTTCCATTCACTCTCTATCTACCCTTCACAAATTTCTAGTGCTTTTCCCCCCAAGATGCCCCACAAAGTGGCCTCAATCCCCCAATATTCCATCCTCATGTTTTAGGAACAAATCTTCATGATAAGGGAATTCTCAACTTGTCTTTTCTATTCACATTTCCTTTTGATGTTGAATGCATTAAAATGCCTATAATATTTTCATTTTTACACTTTATATAATACCATTACTACAATAATAGTCTTTTATGAATTAGAGGCCCTTATCCCTTCTCAATTGACCCTTTTTTAAGGATATGTCTTATACTGTTATGTTGTGGAATTTATGCCACATAATTTCTATATTCCCTTTTAGATATTATTTTCTATTTTATTTTAATTATAACCAAAAATTTTTTATTTTCCATTTACATTCACCTAGAATTAATGAAATTTATTTTATGGTGGTATTTACTTCATTAAACCAACAATTCATTTTGTATGTTAAGAATGATGCAATTCTCGTGTATTTAAGCCCTTTTATATACCATGATTTACGAAAAAACAAATTTTCTATTATCCATGGGTTATTAATTAAATTAATTATTATTATATATGTGGATAACATTAATTAATACATATGAAGGGTGTTCCCTTATAGTTATTTAAATAATTGGGTAAATAATTTATTCTATACAATTGATATGGTTTATGATACCTTAGTGAATAACCATATAAATGTTCTTTGTAACCATTGTGAAAAACCATGGAGATATTCTTTTGAATGAATTTTGTAGGTGTTATAGCCAAAAGTACATGTTATTATTCATGCTTATTTATTATGATATTCCTCTTCTTCAGGCCTTTATTGTTTAACTCATGTCCTTATTGATAATACTCAAGATCTGATGTTATTTGTCTCTCTTGTTTATTAAATTTCTATGATTTTTTCTAACCAAATTCCATTGATATATCTCCCTAGGATATGAGATTTAATAAAAGTAAACGAGTGTGAACCAATGAATATGTATTCAATGTGGATTTGGGATATTATTTTATGATTTCATGTATTATAAGCCTTATTTATGAGAAACTAATCCTGAGAGTATCCAAAATTTGAACCACGAAATAAAAGGGTTATGGAATAAAAAGGATGGATTCCCTATTTCATATCAAAGAAGTTTTAGTTATTTTTGGAAATTATGACTTGATAAATTTAGTAAGAACCATAGGTACATGTCTAGATAAATGAACAAATCCAGGTATTTTGTTAAGTATTAAGTATGTTTTTATGAGAAAATAAATATCATTCTAGAAACAAACCACTGGATGTGGCCTTGACATTTATTTATTTAGGGGTATCACAAAATAACACAACATTGAATTAAACTTGAATATGAACTGGTGCATGAAAATGGGTTTTCCATTACTCCTAGTTTGACACTCTTAGGGGATATGTTCAATTAATCAGAAATTTTTATGAACTATTATGAAGGATATATAGAAAATGTTAATGTTTTTACAAGATATTGATAACATATTTAATCGTGATGTTTTAAGTCATAAAAACCCTTTAGAATTATAATATTTGTAAAAGTATCACATTTATTAATAAGGTTTTCTTATTTAAGTTAGAGTAATTGGGTAAATGATGAGTTCAATGGGTGATGCACTTATGAAATTTTGATAGAATTTTGAATAAGAATCTTCACAAGGATGATGTGTCAAAAAAACTCATGTTATAAAAAATAACATGAATCATGTTGAGGTATTAAAATAAACTTTAAGGGAATAAAATTCCATTGAGTCCTTGCATCAAAAGCTGCCATATTTCAGTAGAGCTACAAACCAATTGATTTCTGAGCAATAAATAAGCTCTATAAGATATATTTTTTATGCATCCTATTATTAAAATAAAGGGAATGTATCCCTATAAATATAACACTTAGAAGTAGAATCAAAAAATTTGTGGACACTGATTAAAAACTTGAATCAAAGAATGGAGATCGACGAAATGGAGTGGGAAGTTTTCAAGGGAATATTTTTAAATAAATATTTTCCTCATTCGATGTGAACTAAAATATAAAGGGGATTCTTATAACTAAGGGAGAAGGAAAATGAGTTAGTGGGGTTCTACGAAATGAACATCATGTGTATTTCTCGATACATTTCTGGATACCTTATGAATCATTATGTAGTGGTTGATGTTTCATTAGTTGAATGAGACCTCATTTGTGGAGGAATCTAGCAATTCATGAAAATGAAAGATATGAGGAGATAATGAAGTGTGTTATAAAGGTTGAATTGGTGTTTGGGGAGATGTGGTGGTCACATAGAATGAATTAATGGAAGTGATTAAAGTATCCAAACATAGGGAAGAACTTTGATCATGAAAGAGGATAAAAGAATGTGAAACATCTCAAATGAAACAATTTGGGGATGAAGCATCTGGGGAACTGCATTCTTGTGACTGAAAGGTGATATAAATGTGAAGTGAATATATATCAAAACCATTATAGTAATGTGAATGAATGACTTATCAACACTTATGAAGAATGAAATATGGTGAAATCCCATCTAAAAGAACAATTATTCAAGTGTGGATAGCTTCAGAACATTTCTAATAAATTTCTAAATCAGAAGATAATGTAGGGTAACCATTATCAACCTCAGTATAGGAAAAGGGATCTTGGTTGGGAATTTTCTATGATGAAGAATGATGTATAGGTTCTAAATTATGTGGTGGTATTTACACTCATTGTTCTATTAACAATGGAGAACAAATTATTTTATTTTGGTTCTATGCATTCCATTGTTTCCTCGATCTTTTAGAAGAATATAGAACGATACATGAACTTTTAGAAGTAGATATATCATTGAAGAATCCTAGAGTAATTATCCTACATCCACAGTGTATTGAAAATCTAGTTTTAACATTAGTGAGTACAGTGTCTTCAAAAAATTAGTAGTCATTCCCATGATGGATTTCAACACTATATAAGGGATATAGTATCTCTAAATGTTTAAATCTAAGATCAAATATAGAATTAAGGAACTTTTAGTTTTCTTGAAATTATATCCAACATTCATTTCCCAATGAGAGATATCTCAACCTGAGATTTGTCTAGAATAACCTACCATAACCTTTTTTATCAAGATGATCGGTAAAAAGGGGTATGGAAATGGAAGTATAAAGATAGAAAATGTTTCTATCATTCATGAATTCATTGATTTATTTCCTAAATGGATTCCTAGACCTCCTCCCTAAATAGAGGTAGAGATATCCAATTAACTCATACCTATATCCAAGACGATATCAATGACCCTATATATAATGGAAAATATGGAGTTAGAGGAACTAAATAAGAAACTTCAAGATCTCATGGAGAAGGGTTTTATTCAATCGAGTGTGTCTCATTGGGGAGAACGTGTTCTCCTTGTGAATAAAATGGATGAATAAATTTTATTATACGTTGATTATTGAGAACTTAATGTGATAAAAGTGAAGAAAAATTACCCTCTACCAATGATTGAGGATTTATTTTACCAAATTAATGAGGATAAATTATTCTCCAAGGTTGACCTATGATTTCGGTTTCATTAATTAAGGGAGAATAAAGAAGATATTTCAATGACCTACATCTGAAAAAGATATTGGAATTTTGAGTTCATTTTTATTCCCTTCGGATTATCTAATGATCCTACTATATTTATGGAATTGATAAATAGAGTGTTTAAGTACTATGATGATAAATTTTTGGTAGTTTTTGTTGATTGTATTCCTAAACATTAAAAATTTAGTGAGGATAATGAGGATTTTAGATGGGATATTTTGGAAACTCAGAGAAAGGATAATCATTTTTGGAAAATTTAGAAAATGTGAATTCTGGTTATAACTTGTTTCATTCATGGGGAACATTTTAACAAATGATCGAATCATAGTAGACCATGTAGAGAAAAAGACTATAGAGGATTTTCCTTTTCATAAAATATTAATTCAGAATCATAGCTTCCTTATTTATGTAGGATATTTGAAGTGGTTTGGGAAACTTTTTTCATGAATTTATAATCCACTAACCAGGTTAACTCGAAAAGGGGATATTTTTTTCTCGAAAAGGAGTGTTAATAATGTTTCCTTGAACTAATGAAGATATTGTTTTCTAAACAACTATTTAACTCTACATTCTATCAATAAAGGACTAATTATTTATAGATATGCATCATTGAAGGGGCTTGGATCCATCTTCATGAATAATGACAAGGTGTTTTATTTTAAGTATTGACAGTGAAAGTGTCATGAGAAGAATTATCCTTTGTAGGACCAGGAGTTATCTAATAATATGTTTTCACTATAAATATGAAGGAAATATCTTTATGATAATAAATTTGATATATACATACACCACCAAACTTAGAAATATGCTTTATAAAAATGAATTTAATATGATACAAGGGAGATGATTGGAACTTCATAAAGACTATGATTGTCCAATTCATTATCACCCCCGAGGAGAAAATAAATTCACAAATGCATAAAATGGAAATGATTCATTTGGATATCAATGATGAGGATTAAATGAGATAATTTTATCAATGACCTAATAAGTCTAGACGTGGGAATCATGATGGAGGATAAATTATCAATCCTATAGAAAATGATTTCTAAACCACCATAAATAGAGAGGATCAAGAAAACTCAAATAGAAGAACCTTTGTTACAAAAGAAGATAGAGGATGTAAATAATGGGGAGTTTCCTGATATTAATATTGATCAATTAGGTGCTCTAAAATTTAATACAATGATATAAGTCCCATATATTCAAAAGATATAGAAAGAACTGTTTGATGAAGCTCGTAACTCAACATTCTCTATAAATCCTCGAAGGAATAAAATGTATATGGACCTTCATGTTCCTTATTTGTGGTGTCATGACCCATTCCATGGGGCCCATGTTGTAACTACTCCAAGCCTACTTCCCATATGCTAGGGGTTAGTGACTATCACTGAGTAGAAATATCCTACATGTGGGAAGCATTTTCTTAAGTACCTATACACATCCACCCGTCTCCAAGGAAATGGGTTGAAATCAAAAAAACTGGGGAGACAATCATGTATTCTACTAAGAACTCCCACATAGAGTAAAAAATACAAAATAAAAGAAACAATGATGCAAATATACAATCCCAATAATGAAAAGCACAAGATCCTGAAACACATCCATAGAAAACCCTACCTGAAGGGTATGTGAAGGGTAGCTGACAGAAGCCATAAGATTACACCTTTCATGTCTAATCTTTCTGGGAACCACCTATTTCTAGTGTACCCAAGATTCTGTCAACGAATTGGTCATCTTCACAATTCAAAACTTATTTAGGCGAGACCCGTGCATGGGTGATTAGACCAATACTCAGTAGGGACCCCGAACCACCAAGGTATACCATAAAGCAACACACAAAGCAGACAACCAAAGGGGTACATGAAATGTAGCCTCTAGTAGGTATATTCAAGAGAGTCACAATAGTTATATCACAATATTATATGCATATGAAATACATATACAATGAATGTCTTGGAATATACAAATTCATTAGGATACACTTCAGTTCTTTGTAGGAGACACACTCCGCATAGACACATGAGACACACTCCTTAAGAGACACAATTTGTGTAGGTGAACAAGAAAAAATCCATAGGAGAAACAATCCATGTAAATGTAGGATAAATACTTTGTGTCAGTGTATGGTAGAGTCTCCATAGGAGACACACTCCTTTTAGGTCACATACATCCACTGGATTCCAATTTTATTGTTCTCGTTATGGGATAACCTACTCCTCTAGAAAAAATGGTCATATTCCAACCAACAAGAAAACTACCATAGATTATTTCAAAATTACCAGCTCATTATGAGGGCACCAATTCTACAAATGTATCACAAAATATAAATAAGGTTTGAAAGTTACAAGACTTTTAGTGAAAAGGGAGCCATTGTTTCTGGGTCCAGTCCGACCCAACCTGGGGTTCGCTGACCCCACTCTGTGGGTCGATAGAAACTACTATATAGGCCCAACCCACCTGATCTAGTTAGTCCTGCTTGAGCAGGCCGATTTTGTCCACCTGAATTCGTCCCAGCTAGTTGTACCCCTCTGTAGCCCATGCAGTCACCTGACCACGTGTCTGTCGATGCTTTGATCAATGCGGATGGAACATGTTGTGTGGCTTATCTACATGACCAGTCCACACTCATGAATCTGCTATTGGTTCTCCATCTGATGAGGATAGAATGAGCCACGTCCCTCCACTATTCTGACCTCCAACTACGGCCTTATGCGGTCGCCCGCAGCCACTTCCACCGCGGGTTCCCATCACCAGCCTTCATGCTGGAAGCCTCATTCCCATCCACCCATGACACCCCTAGTACTAGTTATCCCACCGTTGCAGTCCCTCTAGACTGTGGGATGCCAACACTACCAGCCTTCATGCCATCAGAACTCTTGTCGGGACCACATGGAATAGCCGTGCCACTAGTCCAGTGTTCCCTGCACCATCGGCTTCCCCAGCGGTGACCTCTTCTCACCACACTCTGTCTAAAAATGCAAGAGTAGTTGCCTTCGGTCGCCGCCTCATGATACAATGGTCCGGGATCCCACACTAGATTGATTCACCCAATAATGAATGAGAAAGAGAAAATTTGGGAAAGGAGGTGAGAAACATGAACACCCAATGTGGATGGATGTAGGCCTTTTTGTTTTGTCCTCAATCCATACATGTTATAATTGAAGAATGAAGGGAAAAACTAAATTAATCCTAAACATAGATTAATCCCAAAAATCACACCACAGTAGAATCCCAAACACGCACTATGCAGAACCGATGAATCAATTAGTTTATCGATTAATTAACATTCCCCATAGGAAAATGGAATAAATAACATTGGGTGAAATCACTATAAAATAGATTCCATACTTGGGATTGGATCGATCGATTAAGAAGAATGAATCCACAATCGTCGTTCATTGACGCCTGCTCCAAATCCCAATCATTGATCCGATGATGTTTGTTGTTGAGAGGGTTTTCTTATACTTTCCTTAGAGGAGTTCTTAGAGAGATGATGATGTCCCAGAATCCATAGGATGTGGCTTATTGGAAAGATAAATTGAAACATTGTAGCTACATAACATAAATTTAAAATATTTTTATTTAAAATTTTAATTCCATTCACATCAAAAAATTAACTTTCATCCTCAACCCGCGACAGTTGAGGTTAGGTCCCAACCAATGTAAATCCAATGTTATGGACACAATTGTGGCCTTATATTTTTTTATTCGGGTTCCCATTTAGACGTTATTAATATTCAATATTTTCCACTTTAGTATTTTTAATAAAAAACTCAACATTTTTCAAATATTTGTTCCGGGGTCATCGATCCTCGAAATATCATTTCATCTTAGAACCAGGCCTCATAATTTTCCCAATTAATTTATTTAAATAATTTGGATAAAAATGAATGTCATTATATGTGTGATTATATGATGATGGAGATTTTCCAATACACTAAAAGGTACTTGCTATGATATACTGTGGAGGAAGCGAGACAACTTCCTAAATGGATATTACAACCACTACACATACCAATATTGAAGTGGGAAAATATCAATTTGGACATCATCACTAGTCTCCAAAGAAAATCCAAAGGATATAATGTGATATCAGTTATAGTGGATCACCTCACCAAGATTTCCCATTTCGTCAATATTTGGGAAGATTTATCTCTTGACCAACCATCCATGATATAAATAAATGTATTTTTGATGTTAAATGGGATTCCTCATTAAATATATATTGACCCTAATCCAAGGATCACATCTAAATTGAAATTTAGTCCCCAAAACTCTCGGAATGCTGATTTGAATTTCAATACATCCTATCACCTCCAAACTAATGGTCATTCTAAAAGGAAAATTTAGACACTTAAAATAATACAGAGAACATGCTAAAATAATTTAAATGTTTAAGATATCAACACCTTCCATTAGTTGAGTTATCATAAAACAACAAATTCCATGATAGTATTCAAATTGAACCCTATAAATCACTATAAGGAAAGTGATGTGGAAATCCTAATTGTTGGGATGAAGTTGGTGAAGAGAAATATATTGTCCCTCATCTTGTGAAAGATTTGATAGAAAAGGTTCATTCCATCCAAAAACATAAAAATACTTCTTAGAGTCTATAGAAGATTTATGCTGAAAATCATCAAATGTACATAGAGTTTTAGGTTAGAGAAAAAATTTTCTGTCAGATATCACCATTTAAGAGATTCATGTGGGTAGTAAATAAAGGGAAGCTTATCACTTTGTATATTGGACCATATGAAATCCTTGATATCATGGGATCATTTCTCTTTTATCTAGAACTTATAACTAATATATCTCATGTTCTTGATGTATCCCATGTATCTCTATTGAGGAAGTACATATCTAATCCCTCCCATGTACTAAATATGATGGTGGAACAATTAGAGAAATACCTCTCTTATGAGCATATTCGAGTGGATATATTGGACTATATAGGCATATTTATACAAAAAAAGACTACCCACAAAGTTAGAGTGTCAAAAGGAACCATAAATTGGAATAAGAGACATGGGAACTAGATGAAACAATGAGGAAGATGTACCAACCTATTTTCTTAACTAAAAGAGTGAGTTCAAATTTCATGGATGGACTTTATTATGGGAGAATAATGTAATGGCCCAGACTTTTTAAATAATATTTTCCCTAAAAAAGGACTATTATATTCATGAAATCCCTATCTATTTTATAATGAAGCAGTATTTATATGGTATAATGGTAAATATGACCATTGGGATTTGACCGTTTTATAACTGTTGGTCAATATGACCATTGGCCAATGTTAAAGTTGGAAAATATACCCTTGGTTGATAATTTTATCATTTTAATTAGTGTTTAGAAGTAGTAATGAAAAATTATCTTTGTTAAAGAAAGGATAATCGATGGCCTCAAGTAGTATATTCATTCTATTTGAATTATTTTTTACTTAACATGGGAAGCAGGTATCGTTACTGGGGATCACCTTTGACCGAGACCATGGAAATTATCAATAAGTGAAGCTTGAACAAAATCTCATACTAGAGAATTTCATTTTTTTAAAGATTACCACTCGTTTGTTGTTAGCGAAGACACCCCATTAAACTACCACCATCACACTCCTTACCCTTAGGGCATATGCAGTTGTAATAAGGGGTTAAATGTCTAGAGAATAGTTACATAATGTGTAAACTCCGTTGTATGAATAATATTTTTTCTAGCAATTAATTTTAATAATACTTTTTCTTAATAAAATATATGTTTAATTTAGTCATATTTGAAAATTTGAATTTTTGGTTGCAAAAAAAACATTATTGTATAATTCATGAAAATATTTACTATTTTTATATATAATTATGGATTTCTGAGTAAAATTTTTTTAATTAAAAATTATTTAAATTTTTTATTTAAATAATTAATGACATAATAATTTTATACCGGCCTACAAATTTTTTTATAAGTGTCAAAAATATGACTTTTTGATAAAATATGTTTTTTTAAATAAGGATTTTTATATTTAGAAGTTAAATTTCTAATATTTGGAGAATTGTTTTGGAAAAATAAACATCATTTTTGGAAATTGGAATATCACATTTATGATACGGTGAATTTATAATAGTTTCCTAAAATAATTTATTTTTTCATGAATAGTAACATCACATTTGTAGTGTTCCAGAATATTTTAGAACATCATATTTTTTTTCATAATGATTTAATAATTATTTAATCACAATACAAGAACTAAAATATGTTATTTTATTAATATTAATTATTTAAATGGTTTTTTTTTGAATTTTTAAAAAAATAAGTTACTTTCTAAATTCAAAAAAGAAAAATTTGATTTTAAAAAACATTACTTTGTGGAATATTTAATTTTCCTTGAAAAAAGATGTTTTAAATAATTATGATCAGTTTTGGAAGGAATTAAGTATCTTAAAATGTGACCTAAATTTTAAAAACCAGGAGAAAAACCCACAAGTAAGGAAATGGTTTTTGATTTTCCACATCCTTGTTTTCCAAGACCTATATCGAAATTATTAAACAAATCCTAAAATTCTTTTATAAATACCCATTGATTTCCCAATTTCCATTCCCTCCCAATATATTCTACATGATTTTATGGTATTTTTTCCTCCTAATATGTCATACTAAGGTTTCTTCAAACCCTTAATGTTCCATCATGATGTTTTAGGAACAACTCTTTATTGTGTGGGAAATATTTACTTCTTTTTTCCATTCAAATTCCAATTTTTATTTTGTATGTATTAATATATCCAAAACAAGTTCATTATTAAACATTATATATTACTATTACTATAAAAAATAGTATTTATTAATGGGATACCCCTATACCTTCACATTTAACCCTTTCCTAAATCCACATTTATATTGTCATGCATTCAAATTTACTTTTCAAAATTTCATTATACTCCTTAAATAATTATCTTTTATCTTATTTTTGTGATACCCAAACCATTTTCCATTCCATTATATTAACTTTATTATGAGAATATTTATTTTATTCATGTATTTATATATATGAAACCTTCATTTCCTTTTTGGGTTTAATATGTTGTAATGATAATGTCTTTAAGCCCTTTTATATGACAACATTTTTTATAAGAAACCTATTATTTTTCCCCATGGGTTATTACTGAAATGAATTATTATGATCTATGTGCCTCCAAATAATTAATAAAATTTATGAGAAAACCATGATAGTGATACAATACATTAGTTAGAGAATTTAATCTCTATAGATGACATGTTTTATAATACCATGGGGAATAAACATTGTAATTTTAATTTATGACACCCTAGTGATAATGCATGGTGATATTATTATGAATGTTTCAATTAAAATATTTAACCATATTTGCATGTTATAATCCATGTTCTAATTATTCAGATATTCATATTTCATACTCTTTATTGTTATGTATCATATTCATGTTGATATATCTCAAGATCACATGTTTTACATCTCTATGGGTTGTTACCGTACTAGGAAATATGCTCCCCCATTACTTAGATTTATATACTCAAGATCTGATATGTAGTAAATTAATCTAGAGTAAACCCATATATATGTATTTAAAGTTTATTTAAAATATTGTTTTATACTTTTTTGTATTATGTACTTTTTTTACAAGAAACTAAACATGAAAAGAACCTCTATTTGTAGCATAAATTGAAATGTTATGTAATGAAATGGGTACAACACATGGTTTATATCAATAGATAGTTTATTTTTGTGATGAAATTATGACTCTAAAACATTATAAAGAAACCTAGGGACAAGTCTAGTTATGAGAAACCATCCTGATATTTCTGTAGGTATTAAGTGGTTTTCGAGAAAATAAAACCCTATATACATACAAAAAAGTGGATGTGGCTCTGACATTGATGTTTCTAGGGATAAAACAAGAAATAACATCATGAGAAAGACCCAAATGATAAATTTTCCTTGAAAACATGGCTTATTTCACTCATATATTGATAGTCTTTGGGGGATATGTTTAGTTAATCGTGTGATTTTTATGCACCATTATAAAGGATATATATAAAATTTAATTTTTTTATTATAAGTGTTTATTAAAATATTTAATCATGATATTTTATGAAATGAAATCCATTTAGAATTATAATAATTTTATAAGTAATATGTTCTTCAGTTGGGATCTATTATTTTAGAAAAATTACACAAAATAGGAGGAACCACATAAATGATGAGTTCAATGAACGACGCACTGAAGACATTCTGATGGAAGATGGAATGGAATATATCATGAGGATGATGATCCACCTAACTCTAGTTATAAAAATCAACATGAATCAAGCCAAGATACTGGATTCACCACAATGAGAATTTATTTTGATTGTTTAATACATCAATGCCCACCTTCTTTCAGTAAATCTACAAACCCATCGATTTCTGAACAATATATAAGATCTACAAAAAACACAACTTATTTACCCCATATTTTAGAGAAAGATAAAGTATTCCTAACAATATAATTCATATAAGGATAAGAATAGCAATGGTGGACATGAATTGAAAACATGAATACAATATCATAGATTGATGCTATGGGGTGATAAGAGTTCAATGAAATATTTTTCAAGAAATATTTTCCTCATTTTATGTGAATTGAAGTGGAGAAGTAATTACTATAACTGAATAAGAAGGAAAATGAATCACTAGGATTCTATGAAATGAACATTACAAGAGTTTCATAATACTACTCTAGATTAATTATGGTTCACATGGGAAATATTTATAGATTCTTTAGTGGACTGAGACATTATCTACTAAGCAATCTAGATAATCATGATTGAAATTTCTAGGAGTAAATAGTGAGGAGTTCAATGAAAGTTGAATTAGATTTTGGAGAGACATAATGTTAACATAGATTAAATAAAAAAAGAGATCAATTGATCCAAAATAAGAGATGATATCTAATCATGTAAGATGAGGAAATAAAGCGCCACTTCTCACATGAAACAAATGTGGGAATAATAATTTAGGTTAATTATTTCATGGGAGTAGAAAATTATACAAATTTAAAGGATATGTGAACATATCTCAGAACAATATTCATGATGTCAAGCCTCGACATACCCACACTAACAAAAAATGGAAGATGGTGCAAGCCCATTTGGATGTTCAATCCATCACGTTTAGAGATATTCATAAATGTTTCAATTTTTTTTCAAATAAGTTGATAATAGAGGGTAACCACCATCAACCTTAGAATTGGACAAGGGATAATGGTCAATCATTTTCAATCATGATGGACGAAGTGGAGGATCCAAATGATGTGGTGGAAGGAACAATAATTATGCCTTCAAATCGAGTAAGTTTATTTTTTTATTCTGGTTCTATTTATTCCATTATTTCATCCATATTTGAAAAGAATATAAAATCAATCCCTAATTTTTTTTATGTTGTGTTATTAATCAATAATACTAGAGAAATTATCCTAGTATCAACTATGTATAGAAAAACTATTATTATGTTTTTTGAGTAAAATAATACATAAAATATAGTATTCATTCCCATTCAAGAATTCGACACTATACTAGTGATGCATTATCTCACTAGGTATAATTATTAGATCAAATACAAAATTAAATAAATATTAGTGGTATTTAATGAAAAACCCATAGTCATTTTAAAAGGAGAGATATCATAGATTGATATTTTTGTAGAAGTACCTACCATATCCCTTTTTACAAAGATGATCGGTTCATATAGAGAAAAAAATGAATGTATAAAAACAGATAATGTTCCCATAGTTCAAGAATACATATATGTATTTCTAGAAGTGTTACCTTGACATACCCAAAAAAAAGATATGTAGAGTAATCCATTCATATCATACATGGATCCAAGGAAATATTAAAGACCCCATAGAGAATATAAAATATGAAGTTAGTAGAATTAAAGAAAAAACATCAATATCTATAAGAGAAGGATTTTATTATGCCAAGTGTGTATCCTTGGGGAGAACCTATTCTCACTATGAAGTACAGGGAAACATCAATATAAAAATTCATTGATTACAGAGAGCTGAATGTGATCATAGTGAAGAACAACTACCCTCTCTCAATGAATGAGGATTAATTTGACATGATTTACGGGGCTCAATTATTCTCCAAGATTGACCTCAGATATGGGTATAATCAATTCAGGGTAGATAATGAATATATTCCAAATAATTCCTTCCAAAAAAGATATTGGTATTATGTTTTTTTTGTTATTATCCTATTTTTTGACTAATGATCCTCCTATATTTATGGATTTTATGAATATACTCTTTAAATAATACCTTAATATGTTTTTTTAGTTTTACTTGATGATAATATTACTTATTCAAAATTTCACAAGGAGCATGAAGATCATCTATGGATTTTTTTAAACACCTTGGATGGATAATGTTTTTTAATTTTTTTTTTAGAAAATGTGATTTATAATTAAAATACATTGAATTCATGGGTCATATTAAAACCAATAATGTAATCTAAGTTGATCGTTTAAAGAGAAATAATATAGAGGAGTGGCCTCATCCAAAAATAATAATGGATATTTATAGTTTCAATGGTTTTTTTGGATATTTTATAAGGTTGTTGAAAAAAAATTTGAGAATTTATAATGCACTAATAATGTTAACTCAAAAAGGGACTTAGTTCATTTGGAAAAATTAGTGTGAATAAATATTACAAGAACTAAATTAGATATTTATTATTGCACCTGTGTTAGCTCTACCCTCTTTAAGAGAATGATTCATTATTTATAGTGATGCGTCTATGAAAGGGTATTGGTGCATCCTCATGAAAAATGATAATGTGATGGCCTAATCATATCGATACTTGAAGACTCATAAGTATAATTTTCATATGCATGACCTGAAGCTAGCAATGAATATTTTTTCCCTAAAAATGGGTAGGCACTATCTCTAAAGGGAGAAATGTTATATATACACATACCAAAATATATTCAATTATATTTTCATGAAAAAGTTACTAAGAATTAGACAAAGGATATGGTTCGAACATTTTTGAAACTATGACTGTTAAATTAATTATCTTCGTAAAATAGAAAATAAGGTCATAGATTCATTAAGTAGGAAAGACCTTGTTATTCTAAAAATGAATAATATTCAAGGATATCCTTTTATCAAGGCCCCGGTAAGTTTTGACCTGAGAATTATGATGGAAGATACAACATCCATCATATCACAAATTATTTTTCAACTATCACTACTAGAGAATATTATGATAGCTCAAATAGAATATCATTTATTGCAAATGAATAAAGAGGATATGAATAATGATATATATCAAGAGTTCAATATTGATCATGAAGGTGTACTAAAACTTCATAAAAGTATATATGTCTCGTATATTATAGAGATATAGAATGAAATAATGGAGGAAGATCATATCTCTATATTATATATACATATTTAAATCACTAAATTGTTCGGGGTCCTTCATGATCATTATTGGTGGAATAATATGAAATGAGATATTCCAAAATACACTACAAGTTTCTTGGCATGTCAGCATGTTAAGGAAGACTGAAAACATTATAAAGGGGTATTTCAACCACTACCCATTTTGACATTGAAGTGGGAAAATATCACTCTAGACTTCGTCGCTGGTATCCTAAGAATATCCATAGGACATAATTTTATATGAGTTATAGTAGATTGTATCATCAAGACATTCCATTTAATATAAATTTAGGAAGATTTATCACTTTAAAAACGTCCCATGATATACATTTTTTATGTGGTTAGGATTCATGTGGAGACACTTCCTATCATTTCTGATCATAATTCAAGGTTCACATATAATTTTTTTAAAATTATCCACATTTTATGAATACTAAATCGATTTTTAGTATGGCCTATCACCCCCTAATTGATGGAAAATCATAAAACAATATTTAGACAGTTGAGGAAATTCTAAGAACATGCTCAATGGAATTTATATGTGGATGGGATAAACACCTTCCATTAGTTGAGTTCTCATACAACAAATGCTTCCAATTGAGTAATAAAATGGAACCATATAAAGATCTATATAGAAAGTGATGTATAACTCTTATTTCTAGAGATGAATATGGTTTGAGGAAGTTTCTTGGGCCTAATATTATGGAAGAGATTATAGAAAAGGTTCATTTCATCCAAAAAACATATTAATATTTAAAAACTTTGGTATAATATCATTGCTAATAATTGTACAAGGGAATTAGAGTTTGATGTTAGGGTCAAATTTTGTGATGCAGATATAACCATGGAAGAATGTCTTGTGGACTGGAAAGAACATGTAGCTTATCCCTAGCTAAATTGGCCCCTATAAAATCCTAGATCGCATAGGATTAGTGTCTCATCAGCTAGAACTTCTATTGAATATATATAATTTTCCGGATGTATTACATGTATATATCACGTGGATGTTGAAACGTGGTCACTCACATATATTAAATCTGGAAGTGGTTCAACTGTAACATGAGATCTCTTATGAGGATAATCCACTAGAGATCTTAGAGTACAGAGACAAGTTTCTATGAAAAAATCTTATCTTCCTATTAAATGTGTTTTGGAGGAACCATAAATATGAAGAAGTGATATGGGAACTAGAGGAAATAGTGAGACAAATGTTCCCACACCATTTCTTAAGTGAGAGAATGAGATGAAATTTTAGGGATGAAATTTCTTAAGTGGGGAAGAATATAAATAGCCATAAATTTTAAATGGTATTTGTTTAAAGATAAAATGAGTATTATATTAAGGAAAACCATATATCTTTTGTAATGAAGTGGTATTTATAAGTTATAAAGGTAAATATGAACATTGGAATTTGACTGTTTTGTGACTGTTGGTTAATATAACCATTAAAAACTATACCATCAGTTGATAATTTTATCATTAAAATACGGTTTTATATATAGTAATTATAATTTATAATTGATACATAAAAGAGAATTGACGGACGAAACTAGTAGAGTCATATTGTTCAAAGCTAAATTTTCAATACATGGGAATGAGGTATCATCACTAGGGTTCACCCTTGACCAAGCCCAATCCAGGCTTTAACTAGCTGATCTAGAATGAAATCTTCGATGAAAGGCCTTTATGTCAGTAGATATTACGCTTCGGTCGATGTTAGCTGAGGTGCCCCACAAAACTACCCCCATCACAAACATTACCCTTAGGGAATATGCAGATTCAATAAGGGCTTATGTGTCTAGATCATAGTAACATAAAGATTAAATTCTTCTTTATAAATAAAATATATATAATCAATTTCATATAAAAATACATTTTTTAATAAAATATATGTTTAATTTAGTCAAAATTATCATTTTATTTTTTGGACGTATATAAAACAGAAATTTGTTTTTTCTATAAATTATATACAATATTTATATATAAAACACTTTTATTTAAATAATAAATGATAAAATATTTTACAATGGCCAATGATTTTTTAATGTTTCAGAAATTTTACTATGCTTTAAAAACTACTTTATAAACAAAATTTAGGGTTTTTATAATTAAAATGGTAAAATTATTATATATATAAAATTATTTTAGGAAAATAAACATAAATTTTGATATAATCAAATCTAATATAGGTTATGGTTAATTTATTATAATTTTTTAAAAATACATTATTTTTTCATGAATTCTAAAAAATATTGTTTTAGTGTTTCTTTATATTTTATTAACTCATATATAAGTAATAATATTTTAGTAATTAATTAAACATCTTCCATGTCCAAAAATATGTTATTATATTAATATTAGGTATTTTAACAAATTATATTCAATATTTAAAACTATCAGTTACTTTCCAACATCTAAAAATGATAATTTGATTTTTAAAAACATTACATATGAAATATTTAATTTTCCATTCCAAAAGATTTAAAAACTAATGGTGTCCAGTTATGGTGGAATAAAGTGACACAAAATTTGACCTAAACATCCCAAACTGTGGTCAAAACCCTTGGTAAGCTAATAGTTATTCATTTTCCCAAACCTTGTTTTCGATGACCTATATTTTTAAATTATTAACAAAATCGTCCACTTATCTAATAAATAACCACAAATTTATCTATTTCTATATACTTACAATATATAAAATATTATATTCTGGTGATTTCTCTTCCCAAGGAGTCCCCCTTTGGTTTTCCCAATCCCCAAGGTTTAATACCCATGTTTTCGAAACAAGTCTTCAAAGTAAAGGAAAACTCCCCTCCTTTTGTTCCATACAAGTTCACTTTTCAAGTGGTATGTATTGAAATTTCCCAACTAAGTTCATTTTTTGATTTTATTTTATCCCATTACTATAATAATATATTTTTTAATTGGGATACCCTTTTCCACTCTCATTTTACAATTTTCTATAACAACATTTTATATCATCATGTTGTCAAATTTACTTCTCAAAATTTCTTTCTTATCTTTATGAAATTATCTTACATATTCTGTGTGTGATACACAAAACTATTAATTTTCAATTTTTATTCACCAATATTTAAAAATATTTATTTGATTTTCGGATTTACATTTATTAAACACATATTTCATTTATTATGTTAAAAATTACGTAATGATCAAGTCTTTAAGCCCTTTCCTATGCCCTGATTTTTTTATAAGAAACACCGTATTTGTTAATTAAAGGTTATTAATGAAATTATTCAATATAATATATGTGTATAAAATTAATTATTACATATAATGTGGGTTCCCTGATGGTTCTCCAATGCATTATGAATATAATTTAATCTCTATAGATGACATGTTTTAGGATACCTTGGTTAATAAATTTGGTATAAATATTTACGACACCTTGGGGATAAAATTTGGTGATAATATTACGAATGTCTAATTTAAATGTAGTAAACACATTTCTATGTGATGATTCTATTTTTTATTATTATGATATAAGTATATTTCATTTCTTATTTTTATGTGTCATGTCTTTATTTATATGTATCAATATCACATGTTATATGGCTCTCTTGTTTATTCCCCTACATAGATTCATACTCACCCATTTCCTTTGATGTATATCCGTAGGATAGGATATGTAGATAAAGTCAACTAGAGTTAACCCAGGAATACTTCTTTCAACTATAATTAGAATTATTTAATTTTTTCTTGTATTATATACATTATTTCATAGAAACCAAACATGAAAAGATCCTTTTTTTGTACCATGTATTGAAAAGTTATATAACAGAAAGTTTAGATTCAATATAATACATAGAGAATTATTTCTTTCTTGATATCACATGATAAAATTTGTTGACATGAGAATTTATTATTAGAGGCTAGTCCCCATTAATATATTGTCTTATGTGTATCAATGTTATAATCTTGCTTACACATTGGATTAAATGCATTGACACCGTTTACATTCCTTCCACTATGAGATGTTTATGAAAAATGGAATACAATTAATCTGATCATATAATAATGTAACATTATTTATAATCTCAAAAGTAGTAAAATAAATTATATAAATGTCAATATTGACACATAAAATCTCATAATCATAAACATGGTTTCTTTAGGGATATCATTATTTTCAACTCCTTTATAATGGGTTGTAATGAAAATGTGATTTATCCATAGAATATCCCTTATGAGTGTCAATCCAAGTCTTTCTTAAGGCACATATTTTTCCAGTAAGTGATGATTATGTCTAGTCTGATGTATATTTTTTAGTGTTATAACCCATAGGAACACCATTTCTTGAACCACATAAACTTTTTGTATCCATTTAGGGATTTGATTTCTAGAAAAAATGACAAAATATATTACTTACCATTTAAATATGATATTATTATATAAATATACTAAAATTATATCATAGTCTTATGTTTCCTAATCTTATTTTCCCCAAATATTGTTTGTAAGGTGTCTACTAAATTTCCTTTGATACCAACTATAGGGACCCTGACCCTAGTAGATCAGAGTCAGTGTCTACATTATTACATCAACAAAAGACATAATGAAACTATTCCAAAAGGGATAAATAGACATGTAGTCTTGGAAAAATGGATACATATTTGAAATTATTTTTATTATTGAAAAAGAAAATACACAATGTATTTTATTTTAGAACACCATTATTTCTCATATTGTATCCATGCATATCAATCCCAAAACACATCCAAGAATCCTAATTAAAATAAAACGTATGAAAGTGGTGATATATGATACTCAGAAATAGTAAGCATAAAATTTATGGCATGAATAAATAAGAAATAGTTCACATAGAAAGGTAAATAATTGAAACAACTTCCATTTAACCAACAACATGAGCATAATATGGAATGAATAAATTAGGACAAAATAATTTCCTATAAATAATCAAATTTGATTGAAAAAATGACCTCATATATTCAAACTAATTGAATAATCACATAGAATATTAATAAATGAATTCATAATAATGGAACCCAAAATTAAAATCTTCTAAAAAATATTTTTGTGGCCTTGGGAAATGATATCAAAATAAATGGTTATGGACTCTTACAAAACCCAATCTAGTTTTTCACTTGATATGTACTAATTCATCATGGGGTTATAATAAGCCCCTACTATCAAAGATAAATCTCAATTGATTCATCATATGGATGCGTTGAAACATAATAAACCTAAACATATGTGTTAAAAAACAAACAGAAATTTTTTTAATACTTATTCTAATCAATAAACATAATCATAAACTTTTTTGATTAAAATATTGAATGATAATAAAATTGTACACCCTCAGTCAAACTGTTCATGAAACATCCATAGAAATTATAATGATGGTATAAATAAAATATATACTTAGTGTATCATAATTAAAATAGTGGGTTTATGTCATTGATGAATATAAATAACTTGTAAAGATACCTAACAATAATTTTGAGAAAAATTACATTTTCTTTTTGAAAATCAATATTTCAAAAAAAATTCAAAAAAAAATTAAAATAATTATCACTAAAAATAACCTTTATAAACATATAAAATAATAATTTAAAATTTTATTCTCATGATGGTGGAGTTTTTTTCGTGCCATACACATTAAAACAAAGATATCTTTCACCTTTTCATTAAAATCCAAATTGACATTATTTTCAAAATGACATGAAGAAAATATTCATAAAAATAAGTAAAAAGTAAAAATGGGTAATTTTTTTTAATAATTCTTTTTGGGAAGGTTAATTTTTATAAATTTATTTAAAAATTATGCATTTTGAGGAAACGTTATTTTTGACTGAAAGGTGAAATAATGTTGGATAATCATAAAATAATTTTCTTAATATATTTTTGAACTAATGAGTTAATAAATTTTTATATTAAATAGAAATGCTCATTAACATACATTGGTGGAGAAAGTATATTTATCTTAATATTTAAATATCAAATAATTATCCCAATGTGAGACATAAACATAAAAAATCCAGAATAATGATGAGATTGTGAAATAAACCCTTAGAAATTTTGTAAATTATGAATCATAATCCTAATAAAAGAAATTAAATCAAATTAAACATTTAATGACATTAATATAAATATATTCATGATAAAACATATCAAATGGGAAGTATATAAACCATAAAAAATAATTAGTGTATAACAAATTTGTTTCATGGAAGTAATAGTAAGATGAGAAACCCTTCCCTCATGTCAAATTTCATTCATTGGGGTCTTTACCCCCTTCATAATTGTTTTAATAAATTTATTAATGTATAAAATAACTATAATCATATTTATAGTACCATGTATGATCCTCTAATAATATGTTACCACCCATTTATTAATAACATTTAATTATTTTTAATGTTTCTGGTGTTTATTACCATATTCTCTCATGAATGTTTTTTTATAATAGTCCCATTTCTTAGGGATAATATATATATATATCATATAAAAAATGATTTTAATGTTATAAATTTCCTATTTAATCTATATATTAATTTATAGAACCATTTACGAATTTTTTACATAGAAAATGAATCACATCACTCTGTGGATACTATAAGTTGTACATATGCACAACTGTCAATATAATTCTCATAAAAAAGATAATGGGTGTGGATGTTATTGATATAATAATTTTAAATATTAGACATAATATCTTATATATAAAATATATTCATTAATTTTATCCTTATTACAATCCGTGTAAATAGTAAGTGAAAAAGGAATCACATCACCACACGAGGCGGTAGTTCACTGTATTTACGAGTGAACATATCGTAATAGAAAAAGAATGAAACCTAAAAAGGTGCATGTGACATTAAAATTATATAAGTATTATAATATAATTAATATCATAATTTTTTTTAAATCCATCAACATATCTAGACTTGACTGTTGGTGATGGAAAATGAAATAAGTCGATTGTCGAGGCGGTAGTCCACCGTATAGTTAATCGATGATTTGTTTACCATTTATTAGAAGTTGATATGGATACATATTATTACATGAAAATAATAAAATACTTTTATATGTTATATACTGATATTTTTTATGGGATGTTTTAATACATTATAGGATGTTTCAAAATAAAAAGGAAAATGAAATTTCTTTTTTAAGATAGTTACATTTCTAAGAGATAACTAATTTAGATCTCCACTTAAATTCCATAGGGATGGTATTTTCGGTGGAATATAAGATTTAGAATATGTATAAGGATGTTTTAAGAGAGATATTATCCAGGTTTATTTCATGAAAAGGGGTTGTGTGGTGTCAATAAATGAAGGGATGGACTTCTTTTTTATATGTGGGGAATGGGAACCCTCTTGAATATTACTAAAAAAATTTCCAAAATAATCCCAAATTATAAATTCATTCACATGAAAAAAAAAATTCAAAATAATATTAGATTAAAATTTATGATATTATAATCTGTAAATGTATCCAAATAATAATATATTGACATGTTGGTAGGTCATCATTTCCCAAGGGCGAATACTCCATTCAGACAATCACTCAGTTCAAGAAATGTCTATCCAAACCAGAACTAAAGAGATCATCTACCTCTGAGGAGAAAAAAAGATGGATTCCTTGATGAACATTCTAGGTATTATGATTCCCCACCTCTCAATAGTGTTACTGCCACACTACTAGCTCTCATAGCCACTCTGGTTCATTCGATGTGCTATCAAAAGTATCGGGACATCCCTGGAACAAGTCCATATAGAGGTCTATATCATGATGGGAAGATCATACCCAATTTTCCTCAGGAAATACATCATAAACCCCCTCAATCAAATTTGAAATTTGAGATATTATAACATCTATTTTTTATAGGGTAATAATATCCAAATTTCGAATCAATTATAGACTCATATGAATTTTCTAATATGGATTCATCAGGGTATTACTTCTCACAAAGGTGGAAGACATCATCCCACAAACTAGAATCACTACTATACTCAGTTGTAGAAATAAAATGATCATGCGTGGTTGGTTAATTGTCCATACTGGGGAAAAAATCATATGTACAAACTATCACTATAGAAATATCATGTTTGTGGATCTTCATCCCCTCTCAGTGTAAGGTTGTTCCATCATTAGGGACATGTAATAACAGCTCCACTCTGTATGGCCTCCAAAACGAGAGTCAAGAAAAAATAACTCATCTGGTATCCCTTGGTCTCAAACAAGGGATATATAGACAGAATTGTGTCTTTCATCTCTATGCTAACAACTGTTTCTAAAGAACTAGTGACATAGGTCATACCCCGAACCATAATTGGGCCTCCTAGTATGATTTTCCATCACCTAAGAGATCATATGTTCTCATTCATTCCATCTCTCATAAACCAAGGATTAATTTAATACCCAATCATATCTAAACATAATGAACATGAATTTCAAAGTAAATCCTCCACCACACCTCCATACTATCTGATTTCTAATGACACTAACTCTCCCACACATTTTTGAATCCTATTAAAGTGATATGTCAAAGTGGGGGAAGTGTCCCTCTTCATTTCAGGTCACACACCATGAAGAAAAATCTCTATATTAATACTATATCAATGTTGTATCCTGTCCTAGAGAGTTCTTACCATGATTATCACCATCAAAAGTGATCATAACTGAGTGTGATTTCCATACCATAGGATCCGGCCTGTACTAAACCACATGAAAATAGAGTGTAAATCAACAAAAAAACTGAGGTGATACATATTTTAGGTTCCTTGTATGTACACGTAGAATAGGTGTGTCATATTCTAGTACCATCAGAAACAACTACTTATCTATGAATATAACTAGATTCAAGTGCAACCATCTGATTGGTCTGGATCTGCCCAAGTCTAAAAACATGTAACACAAAATCAAGATAAACCTCCACAACAGAGGAAATTGGATCATCATGAAACATCAGTAGATTCTAGTGCTGGAACTCATGGGGTGAGCTAAGACTATGCACATTCATATCCATATATGTTGGTACTAACTACTGTTCGATAGGTAGGGGTGTTTTACCTGCCAGACTAGAGAAAAATATATCAAGGGATGGACCATGATCTGAGACCACATTTCTTAATGGAAAATTATCATGATCAGGAAGTTGATTAACAGGTTTAATTTCATCATAGAGGCATATCAAAAGTTATTGAGATGTACTACAATCAGATGATCATGTATATATATAATCAATGGGGAGATTTCTCAATAATGATTATCATATCCTTAATCATATATGTTTATTTAAAATAGATCTTTAAAACCAATTTCATGGTTTTCTGAGCCATTTAGCAGGTATTCAAAGTCTTGGAGAATTGATAAATCAGTTGCCTCCACTATCACGGGTATCCCTAGCTTGATATCCACATTCGAGACAGTTTGACATTGTAGATTAAAAATAACCATAAATATTTTTTCACATGTAGATTAAAAAAATGTAATCTATTTTATGAAAAAAAATTATAAATATTCGATTTTTGTTATTTAATAAAATATTTATCATTTAGAATAATAATTCTAATTTTATGGAAAATTTATTTACAATATGAAAAATTCTTTTTCTAAACATTAAATTATATTATTAATACAATACAAAATAATATTATTTTATAAAGACATTTTATTGTAAAATTATAATAAAACATTATATTTTTTATATAAATGAAAATAAAATATATTTTTTATAAACCCATATTCTTTTTAATTATTGAAACATTAATTTAAATGTATCATGATATTAATATGTCAAATTTTATTTTTATAAGATAAATAAAAAATATTTTACACTTACTTAGGTTCTGTTACTATTCTGAAATTCATGTTACAATTCATAATGTTCATATTATTATTCCCAAGGATAGATTATTATTTCATTGGTCATATTTAAAATGGTCATATGAGTTCCCAATATTATATAAATACTTCATATTTCATTAATTCTTCATTTACCCCTCTTTTTAATTAATGCTATATATATTTTCATTTTCAAAATTCTCATTTAATAATTAATATTCAGATTCATTTCTACAATGTTGTTATTTATTTCTATAATCTTATAGATCATGCGGTTTTAAATTTTTTTATTATAGTAATATTTTTTGTTCAATTTTAATATTTTAAATTTTTATGGCCATATTTATTCTCTAAATTTAAGGATTATAATAATTTAATAAAATTTGATTGGTTTTGTGATGTGGTGTGTGTGTTTTATATAATACTATATTACTAAATATAGGAAAAATTTATAATCATAATGGAAACTACATTTATATGATTTGGGATTGGAAATTTATTCCCCCTTGAGAAATATCATCCCCAAAATATTGTTTTATATACTATGGTGAAAAAATGTGAGGGTACTTTTTCTTCATTTCTTCCTTAAGAACCCATACTTACTACTTATACTTATGGTTCCACGACAGTAATTTGACTTGGTGATTTGTGTTACTTGGTAGAAATTTGTGTTTATTATGAAATATATTAATTGGTTTCTCTTCATAAAAGAGACCATTTTTTAGTTATACCACAAAAAAAATTAGTATATGTGATTGATCTGGTATGTACCACATTAAGAGAGATATGTGGAATAATACATATAGTTGAGAAGGGTTTAGTGGAAGTTTTATTTAATACTCCATAGTTATATTGTGATTAATAATATCAAACTTGTATATTTACTTTGAAAATAATATTATATTTCCCCCAAATATCATGAAATTATTCTATAGAGATATACAAAATAACACATTATCACTAACATAAAAAATCTAGGTCTCATATATGATTTTCATCATAGTTATTATATCATATTTGATTAGCCTTAATGTATTGATGAGTAATCGTGAAATTTTATTCCATTTAATTGACTATTTCAGGTCTTATAAGCGTGTGTTCCCCAAATTCATCCCAGTACAAAGGTTTTCTATATGTATTCGCATAAATTGTTCTCATAAATACATTTGGATACTAGAGTGAAATATATTATTATAGAAGAACTCAATGAGAGGAATATTTTTATCCAATCCTCATTTCATGTCCATTGACTATTCTGTCAACATTTTCTAAAGTGTTCAGATAGTATAATCAGATAGTCCCTCAGTTTTGGGGTGGTAAGTTCTTCTGATGTATAACTTTATTCATAGAATCATTTTGGAAAACTTTTCTAGAAAATGGATGTATATATTTGATCTGGGTTAAATATAACTTATAGTGGTGTTCCATGAAGCCTCAACACTTCTCTAATGTATATCCATGAACGTTTATAGATTGATAATTAATGTCAAATATATATATAGTGAGAAAAATGATAAGATGCTCCAAAATAACCCATATAGAAATATTTCGTTTTTTATTTCTTTAAAAGACTAGTAAAAAATCAATTAGTTATAGTATCCATATTCATTGTTGGTATATATAATAATTTAAATATTCCCTTGGGATTTTTTATTTAATACATCACTTTCAGATATACAAAGCAGTTTTTTCTATATTCGATGACCTTCATCCTTATGATTCCTCATTAATAGTTTTATTTGACATCTCTAAATGTCATTTTTCTCTTTAGGTTGATGGAAATGTTTGAGAGACGTGAAAAATTCAATTTCTCTTTATATATAAGTATTTGATGATACACATAGTCAAGAACCAAATCAAACAAATACTTCTCTATCAATTATGATATGTGATGATTTTCCTTTTATTTTAGCTTCACAATTTTCTATATTTTCTATTAATCTCTACAATAATCCAATATCTTCTTCATATGGGATGGTTTATAAATCATTTGAGAGTGGAATGATGATATTCCTTATTTTATTATTTCCATTTCCATCCATTACAAGTATAGGATGATCGAATCCCTCTCAGTAATCCTTATAGAAGAGGACACATGAGATATTCTTCTAAGGCAATCTTCCACATTATTTTCCAACCCCAAATTCTAAATTATTGAGTAGTCCCAACCCTTGATCAGTTTAAACCATAATCACTAGCACATATTCATATCCTTATGTGGTAATATATAATTTAATACATTAGAATCTGTATATATCTCACACATCTCCCTTTAAATATAATGGAAAAAATTATGTACATATTACTTCCACAAACTCTAGATCATGTGATTGAAAGTTGTTCTCATGAATTTTCAACTACATTTATGTATATGTGACAAATTTTTTAGTTTCAATCTATATATATACCAAACCCATCATTTAAGCATCTCTATAAATACTGAATTGATCCCCACATGAGGGTATCATGATGAAATGTGACGGGATACACCTATTTTTCAATTCTGTGAAGCACTATTCACATTAATTGGTACATAAATAATTTACTCCCTTCCATGTTAATTTTTTAGTGAGTTTTAAAATGATGATAATTTTTTACCAATTATCACCAATACATAACTAGTCAATTTTAACTATATATCTCCATTAAATATTGTAATCTAGACCCCTCCTTGATTTCCTTTATCTTATAAGAGTCTAAATATATTCCATTGGAGGTGAGAAAATTTCCTAAGAATAATAATTCCTCTATCAAGAACTCACATTTAAAATACATTTCATATAACTTATCCTTTCTCACATTCGTTATCATAGTATTCAAATTAATCCCATGATCCTTTATTTTAGACTCCATCATTATATCATCTATATTTCCAAATATAATTTTTTCTAATTAATATGTATATTATTTTTTATCCAATTTCATGATGAATTTGTGAGTGTGAATGGAATCGCTACGAGATCATATTGATCATACATTACTCAAACAGAAGTCATTAGAATATCTTATTTTTCTAAAACTCATTAGGGATATCTACACTTAATATCCACCATAGAAAAATGTTGGGCCCATTTTGATAATTAAACAAGTCATCAATCCTTGGTAAAGATACTTATTATTTAGAGTTATTTTGATGAATTTATGATCATAAATTTGTAGGAATATTGACCCATCCATTTTAATAGAAATGAGGGATAGATAACCCAATGATGAAGAACTCGGGCATATAAAACCCTTTCCCAGATTCTCTTATAACTAATTCTTCATTTATTAAAGTTAAATGGTGTTCATTATATAGGTATCATATAAGATGGGATGAGATCAAGGCATTATTTCTATTGATATCTTAACCTCTATGTCAAGAGGAATAATGAGTTGTTCTGTAGGTAATACAACAACATAGACCCCCTATATTCTCATGTCTTAGAGCTTGATTCACTCCTTTTCATCAATATTTTTAGGTGAATATATTTTCATAGAAGGTAATAATATCCATTCCTAAAAATAAGATTCAAAAGGGGAATCATCATCCATCACACACTTGTATAGAATAATATATTATCTCTGTATGTGAAGTCTGGTCTACCTATTACGATAGTTGATGTTGGATATATATATATAAGAACAATCACTGCATGCCTAATATATAACCAACATTACATAAAGTATGTGTGTCAAAATTTATTAAGAGGCTAAGTCTAGAAACATTAACTGGGGAGGTTTTATAAACATGGGATGCTATCATTTTCGCATTATCTATTCTCAATGTTTGCTCAACCTCCAGAATTAAATAGTATATTCCCTATTCTTGAATGAAGAATCAATGTACCTATCACCTCATCAGTTCTAGGATCAACCTCTAAATAAGTGGATGCTTATTAAATTCATTTATCTTTTGAATTTAGAGGTTATTCCCATTAATAATATCAAAAAACCCTTGTATTAGGGCATTGTCTTGCATAATTTCCATGTCATTAGAGTTGAAACACCAGTGAATATGTTGAGTGTTTATCTGATCCATCTTTTCATCCCTCGAATTAGTGGTCTTATTCATCTCCATTCAGTATTCATTAAATCGATCCCCTAATTTTTTTGGAAAATAATGAATATCGGTGTTCCCTTGATATAGTATATAGAATTATTCTTCTCTAATTTCTAACATGATAGAAGTTGTATTTTCCTTCTCCCTATGGGATATATCTATTGATACTCATGAATAAAACACTATATCATTATTTTTATCTACATCTCTATAGGATGGATAAGATTTAACAATCCAAATATATACCTTAAGGAATAAATGTAAAATCAATTCAATGTTTTCAATGTCTCAAGTCACTAAATAATTTCATAGCCTTTCCATTCATTACAAAAAGATAGGTCCACCAAACATTCAGTATCAATGATATTATTTATACTTTACCATGAAAACCTTGTGATGTTTTCATCATTCTCTTTGATGTAATCATCTACCTTTTACTTTACAATGAATAACTCCTTATCCAATTTAAGGTAGATTGTTCAGGAAAAATAATTATATTATGTAAATTTCATCTATATTTTTCATTTTATGGAATTGTTTTTCTCCTTAGGATTGATGTTCATGATCAATGATTACAGCTGATTTGCTTCCCCCTCTAGGTGATACTTGGTAAGTAAGACTTTGTCTTATTCTGAGCATTGGTGGAAAAATAGGATCTTATAGATAGAGTTAATAAACTATTCCATGATGAGGGGATCAGAGTATCTACTAAAGGTAGGAGACCTTTTTCATAATGGAATTGACTATAATTATCTCTTTCTTAGTAAAAAGGTTGTGTTTAATAATATTAATGTTATTATTATTATATTCAGACAATTCATCTATTTATTCTAAGAATTTATCATCCCCCACTCCAATAATGTTAGGTATCTTATTAGTAAAATAATTACATTTCATATCCCATTTGTTAGTGGAATTATTACTCATATTTTCCCCCATTAACTGATATAATAGAAATAAATTTAGGTATTAAAATAATTGAACAAAAAAATATAAAGGTAAAATATGAAATTGGGAAGAATATATTATAGATAAAACATATATCATAAAATATGAGTCTCTTGATTTTAACCAAGTTTATCCATAATAATTTTCCTATTATATTTTCTAACCATAATAATTATTCAAATCTTTTACAACAATTTTTATAGAGTATATGAATTAACCAAAAAAAAATTCCATGAGAGTGTCAAACCAAGTGTGTAGCAAGGGATATTTTCCATTAACTATGTACAAGTTGAGTTAATAACCATTAATACCTTTCATAGTTATTCTCCCAAGGTACATATGTTCGAAATCCACATATATTTTTATTATCAATGAAGGGATGTAATTTCATGAAAACAACTCACTCTATACTTCAACAAAATTGAATGATATTTTTGATTTCCTTGACTAACACTATAATTATCACTAAATTATTCTAGTTATAATCTATAAAAAACAATATATTGGTTTGATATCATATATATTGACCTATTCCTTTTACAAATATTATTACATTATTTTTAACATAAATATCATATAATAAAAACCAAAGGACTCAGAGTTATATTATATTTGTATTACATGGTATATTAAATATCAATGTCAAAGTAAAATAGAAAATATTTTATTCTCCATAATTATCTCTAAAAAATATTTTCTATTATAATATAATATAACATATTTAAGAGGAAAAAAATATTTGAGCTAAAAAATCCCAACAAAGGAATCAATATAATAACAATGAATACCATACGATTCAAAAGGAAAAAATGTCATAAAATGAAAAGGTCACAAAAAATCATATGGAATCCTGACCTTAAAAATGTGGAATCATATGATCATGGAAACATTTGAATGGGGAAATTCCATCCAGAATGATGTAATAATAAGTGAATTCTAACTACCAAGACAAAATCCATACGGGGGATAAATTCTTATCATTGTTTAGGTTTACTAAAAAAATCCCATATATATCATCTCATTAGATTTAATAAGTACTCAATACATTAGAGCCTCATCCATGCATACCAATTATTACAAGTCCATTCATATGTGTTCCAAATATGGAAATCATGCATAAGGAATAAGTATCATAAGACTTCATAGAAATGAAATGAGTTATGTAACAATGCATCATAACATAACCAAATGGAATATCAAAAATAATTACATAAAAGGTTGTACTAGATTATCCATATAAGATTTTAAAATAAATAAATAATCATAGGGAATAATAATGTAAGCCAATTTAATCAAATAATTTAAAGTAAATGGAATTTTTTTCTAGGTATTCCTTTTATATAGGGATTTCAAAAAAGGGTAATAAACCAATAAAGAGTATAGGGTAATACCTATTTCAAGAAAGACATACATAAACTAAATAATGTCCCCCATAATAATATGGGAAATTTTAGAAACCATTTTTGATTTAAAAATATTATGTATTGGTTCTTTAAAAGGAAAAAGAATGAGATAATTTCCTTTTAATAATGTTTTTAACAAATAAAATGGATAGGGAAACCACAAAAAGTATATCCCCAATTAATAATGGTATGTTTTCCAAGATAAAAATTTTATAAGCACATATATATTGAATATTAAATTAATAAATTTGAATTAAAGTGTGATAATTTGAGTTTTAAAGGGATAAGGTGTGACCTAAAATAAAGGAGGTTGGTTTTATTATTCCATTACCTTGTGGCCGGATTTATTCTGCACATTCACATAAAATACTTAATAATAAAATTGGGTTAATTAATTATTTAATTAAAATCATTTTCCAAATTTATTTTATTTAATGTAATTATTGTATGATCATTTACATTACATTCAATGGCATATAATGATTAATTTTTCTATTCTATGGTCACTTATTTCATGGTTCCATATTTAAATAACTTGTTGATATTTATTTAAGTTCTTAAAAAATGGATCTACAAATTATAAAAAAACCTAAATAAAATTAATGTAATTCATGTAATTTTAATTTTTCCACCTATCTAGATTTGTTTCATAATATATATGATTTATTCAGTATAACCCTTATCGTTATTAGATTAGTTCATTTAACTAGTTTTACTAACCATCCTGAAATGAATTATTTTAATTACATTCAATGATTATTAAAACATTATAGAACATGAAATAATATATATTATACTTATTATCACCATTTTGAAACATAATAATAATATTATATCCATATTTCAAGTAGTTGGTTTTAAATGAATTGGGTTTTTCATATAGGTAGTAAATCAACAATAATATTAACAACACTTTCATTTTTAAAAGAGTGGAGTTTATAAAATGTATACTCCATTAACAAAAAAACATTATAGTATATTTATTATATCAGAGTCATCATGTGATGCTGAATGGGGGTGTGGGAAGGATGTAAAAGAGAAATTTAGTTTAAAATATATAAATTAGGAATATTACCTCATATATTTCATCAATTGAAATGAATCGTAAGGAACTTTTGTTTTTATTTTTTGTGACAATATCACACAGAAGACAAGTTGGAGTAGTTTTGAAATATAATTGGAAAGAATTTTGGCATGCTATGAGTCTTAAAAGATATGAGGTGAAGAGATGATGAGGGATGGTACTTATAAGACTACTAGAGGACTATTTTTGAATATTATTTTCATTATTTTGTTTTGATTCCACAAGTCTATGAATATTGTTAATTATTTTGAATATATATTGAAATTAGAACATTATAGTTCAACAAAATGAGTTATTACATCATTACATATGGAACGAATCATGTATTGATCTTATAATGCATAAAAATAATTTTTTGTTATATTTCATATTTCTCCAAAAAATTCATCCACTTTAAAAAATACCAAATATTCACCCCATCAATATATCCACAAATATATTCCAAAAATGATATCCATTTTATAAAAAAATTCATCAATATGAGATATTTTATTATTAATAAGACTCTTTATTTATTTTAAAAAATATAAATTCTAATAATATGAATAATTCCTAGATCTTTTGAAAAAAAATTATCTCATAAAATTAAATTTTTATTATAATTAAACATGATATTTTTTGAAACACATTTTATGAAATTTAATTTTACGTAAAAATGTTACATTGGTTTTAAAAATGAATATAAAATAACAAGTATTGGAAAAAATGAAAACATATATTTTATCATTTTTAAAACATTTATTTACTTGTATCATGATATTAATATCTCATATTATCATTTTATAAGTTACCTAATCATTTTTCTACACTTAAATATGTGAATATACAATTCTATCAAATAGTAACTATTCTTAAGGGTAAGATTATTATGACACGGGCTGAATACTATTCTAGAAGCCATATTTATTGAATTCAAATGTGTTCCCTACATTCTATAAATATCTCATATTTCATTCGTTCTTCATTCTCATATATTTTCTCCCATGGTTATAAATATTTTCTTTTTTAAATTTCAATTTACATTTTTAATATTTTCTATCATTTCTATGTTTCTTCTCGTGAGTATAATTAATCTAGGGGATCCAGATGATCCAAATTTTCATATTTCATTTCATATTTTCCATTTTTATCCAATTGTAATATTAAAAATTCTTATGGTTGGGTTTATTTTCTAAATTTCATTTTCAAATTTATCTAATGAAATGTTGTTTGTTCTATCATTTGGTGTATATGCTTAATGTAATACTGTACAAATAAATTTGAAAGAATTATATAATTAGAGGGGAAATTAAATTGATATAATTTTACTTTGGAACGTATATGTACCTCTTATAACATTTCAACATTGGTTTGTTAATAAATAATTTTTAAAATCCTCATTTATGGCTGTAAATTGTTTCAATTTTCATTAATGTTTATTTTTTTATTTCAACCCTTTGTTCACTATAATTATTCCATATTCATCAAACTTTTAATCATGATATAAATATTATATATATATATAAATATTATGTTAATATTTAGAATAATTCATTAAAGGAAAACATGTATAATGAATCACATCACTTTTTAGAGTTGTTAGTCCATACATACACACAAGCATCATTATCATATTTTAAAGGGTGTAATAGTAAAATTATTAATATCATAATATATTTCTAAATTAATATATATATCATAAATATCATATGTAAACATTATATCCTTTATAATCACTATCCATGGATGGTTTTGATGAAGAATAAAATATAACACTTCATGAGGCTATAGTCTGCACATATAAAAAAACTATGCTTTCATTTCAAATTATATAGAGAAGAAGATGAAGAAAAGATTCACCATAAATAAAATCACATATCATTATATAGAATACACTTATTTTATTATACCTTCAATTAAAATTAGTTATAAAATATGTAATTTTCCAATTATTTTTTATAAGAATACATCATATAAAATTTATAGAGAAACTTTTTCAAAGAATACTTCTTAAAATTTTGACGACTAACAGTCAATTCAATCATTATAATATTCTTAAATGGATAATTATGAACTTATAATGAATCCTAAAAAAATAATAATGGTACCGCATAAATGAAATGGATCTTTTATCTTGGAGTTTCTTCATTAAATTTTTTTATCTTAAACAATTTCCAAATAGTTAAAGGAAAATAATGACAATAGAGGCGATCTATGGATCAATTTTAAAATCATAGTGAAAATTTAATCACATAAAAAACAATAATAGGAAATACCTTTAGAAAGGGATACTAGAAGATCCAAAGAATATATATATATATTTGATGATTTAGATGGAAAATACAAACTATTGGAGTTATCTACTAATGGATAATACATTTATGAATATGATGAAGATTCATTATCTATGATCATCATGCTAAATGGGTATATGAATAAGTTGGATTCATAGTAGCAGAAAGTTAATAAAAATAGTGTCAAATATTCTGAAAGGCTAGAAATATGAACATATTCCAATCAACTTAATATATAATAATGATTTGAAAACAACTATTGAACAATTAGTATCTTTTTAGAATGATATAGTTATGAAATAATCATTAAAAAAGATTTAAAAGACGGTGTGATATAAAATAAATACCCGAAGAAAATTATGATTGTTTAAATAAATGAAATGATATATTAAATTTATAGAATATAATAATCCTATAAACAATCAATATATAATCGAATTCCCCTATAAAAATTGAAGAAAACCCAGCAAAAGATAATTTTTAATATAAAATATTAAAAAGATACTACTAAATAAAATGAATGAAGTGAATTATATCATTTGAAAGGAATTATATATTATAAAATCTAGGCTAAAAATATATGGATCATAAAATCTACCATGACCAACCCTAATCATAATGATTTATTTTATAGATAAAAAGTCATCATATAAGAACATCAATAGATAATGATGATCACCATTCCAACACATTAAAATCTGAAATATCATTATATTATTTCATTTTTTAGAAACATAAATCAATGAGAAAAAATCTAGTTTGTAGACATTAATGACTCTTTTCTCTTAAATAATATAGGTTTTTTAAAAACCAAATCTCAAGTTATAATGTTCATATTCATCTTAGGAACATTGATAATTAAATTAAATAGGAAAATGATATTATATTTTTTCTTATTGATTCATTTATTATACTAGAATTGTTGTGATTTCATTCTATTAATATTAATATTAAAATACCATAATATTTAATTCCACTATATGGGATTTTCTTGTTTTATTACATCTTAAATTACAATTCAAAATTCTTATATCACTCTATAAAATACTATTTAAAATATTCCTTGGATGCGATTTATTATTTTTACTTTTATACTAAAATTTCATAATTTTTTCATAATTCTTTCATTAAATACATATTTAATGGGTTGAGTCAATACATTCCCACATATACATTGGATATAAAACTCAATGAAAAATGAGGGGAGGATGGTTGAAATGGAAGAATATAAAATTATTCTTATCATTGAATTCATCCTTCATTTTATTAGTCATATACTGATATGTTTTTTATATTTTAAAAAACATGCCTTATTAATGTACCGATTTTTTGTTGTGATTATTTTTGAATCCTACTCATTATATATGGTATAAATTTAGAAAATCTTCCACCAATTAATCTCTCATTTATTTTATGGAATATAAGAAGGAATATGGGAGAAAAAATAGCACTTATATGAGAAGAATAAAAATAATTAAAAGAAAAAGAAGATAAAGATCCAATCATATATATGAAAATAGTGTATTAAAATCATCTGAAACTTAATTATTTTCCTTTTATAGTTTCATTTAAATTTTATTATTCTATAATTTATAAAATAAAAAATCCTTATAGGTATCATTGAAGAGAGGAAAAATTAAAAAATAATTAAAAAAAGATAACTTTAAATACCTTTAATTATCATTCATGATTAACAAAATATCAAATTAAAATAACAAATTATATAATATGGAGAATATTAGTGGTAACCTCCAATAAAGGTTTCAACAGGTTCTCAAGTTTGAGCCATTCAGAGTACCTCCATACTTTTTTTATATGATAATTTTATTTTAATTTTAACCACTATCTTCCAAATTTATTAAAATATAAAATATAAATAAAAAATATTGAATTAATAAATGGATAAGAATCTTATTATTGGGAATTTATAGGATTTATAATGTGTAGGAAATGACATTTAAAATAATTAAATTCCCAATTTTTCATTTATAGTGAATATATGACATATATGAAATAATTAAATATTTCATTTATTTTATTAAAGCCTGAGAATGGAAATATCATCATCTAGAATCATTCTAAAGAACTAGATATATTGAAATGTAAATATTTAATTTAATGAAGGAAAGGATAATTTTTGATGTAATGAAATTAATTAATATAAATGATAGTTTTATGGATGCATTTATATAGAAAATGTTAATGTGGTTAGTGATGTGAAATAAATTTGTCCCTTATTTTATAATAAATTCATGTTTATATCCAAAGAAGCTTGATTTATTTAAAATAAATGTTGTAGGAATATATAATACGCAAACCTAGAAAACATTGGGTATAAATATTTACAATATTAAAATGTTATATGATATGCATTATCCCCTTGAGTTATTTGATCCAGTATCAACAACATAAAAGTTACTATCCCAAAATCTTCCTTGATTAGAGATAAAAATATTATAAATTATATATCTTAATGGATTTTTAGTTAGATATTAGAGAATAGATAGAGTGAAAAAAATTTAATGGTTTATTATTCTACTTTAAATTGAATAAAATATCAAAATTTCAGACAGTAAGGATGTACAGAGATAGAAAGGAATTCCTAGAATAAATAATCTTTCTCATCAAATTAGGTTATGATGAAAAATAAAAAAAGATGTTTTCTAATACATGAATTATTTATTACTCCAATCTTCTATTTTTACTCGCAATGGATCTCTCTTCTTGTCCTTAATATTTTAATAAGGTATCATTAGGATATAAATAGATCCAACATCTTACTATTGAGATGTATAGTTATTTTATCATTGATTAACATTTTATTTGATCCATCACTCTAGGGATCACTACATTTATCTTGAATTAATCAATGTATATTCATATATTTTTATGCCGACATGAAACTAGTGAAAAATAATGTTCTCCATGATGGTTTTTGGGGTTTTTAGAAATAGATGCCTAGCAGAGTTATTGAAATAATTCTTGTACATAAATCATATGTGTTTTTTAATAATTAATGAAGTTAAAAACAATGTTTTACATTATTTTATTAGATTCTATCAATGAAATTAGTCTTAAAATCCATAATGATAATGGTTTTTCAAATCAATTATTTTATAACCGGATTGAAAAAAAGATACATTAAAATTTAAAATAGGATTCGATCAATAAAAAATTAACTAAAAAAATAAAACAAAAACAACAATAAAACAAATATATAGTATAAAAAAGTCTCTTAATTTTAACATTACATTTTTAAATTTGAATATTAAAATATATATTACCAATTATCTGAACCCCAATCAACCCTATGAAAAAATACACCAATTCACCTTTTAAGCAATTTATCCAATTATGGAATAAGTAAGAGGATAATTAAAAAGATATAAATTAAAAAGTAATAATTTAATATTTATTTTCAATATAATTTTAGTAACATTTAAAGGAACATTTTTAATAAATTTTAACTTTATAACATTTTATAAAAATATTCTTTTAAATTATATCAACGAGTAATATTATAACATAATATCTAAAATCCTTCAATTTTTGTTGAGGATGGTTGATCTTTTTTAAAATAATTTTTAAATTAAAATTATCATTTTATGTATTTATAAAAAAAAAATTCTAATTCAAATGATAAGTCTCCTTTTCATACAAATATTTTTTCATTATTGTCCTATCCCTAATTTTTTCTCTAAATAAATTTAATATTCTATTTGAAATTGATATGTATGAAGTAAATTGAAAATTTATTTTTCAATAAAATTATTTAAATAATCAAAAATTTAAGTCAAATACATTGCATAAATTTAATTTCATGTCCACATGTAATGATCACAACTACTAATTTTTATTCTATTTGGGAAAAAACACACAATATTCAAAGGCCAATAATCTGAAAAGAATTCAATTTTTGTTAGTATTCAGTAAAGATAAATAACATTTTATGAAATACATGTTTCATTCACATTAGGATAATGAATCATCCAACAGTAAATTTAATTTTTTTCATAATTTTAGAAATATATAATATTATTTATAAATATTTCATCATCATCATTGTGGTTGAAATAAATTAACGGTAAAAAATCTCTATATTGATGTCCTAACATATTAAATAAGAAATATGTAATCTTACCTAATAAAAAAACCTATGTATTATGTTTGATTAAATTTAAATTACTGAAAGAAATATGATAATAAACTTACATATAAAATAATTATATCACATTGATTCCTAAAATATATTATGTTATAAACTCTAAGATACCTCTCTTTAAAATAATTGAAGTCATTTCATACCTACAAATTTTAGAATCTACTAGAAACTCATAAAAATTTAATAACAAATATGAATATGTTGATAATCTATCAAGCATAGAAAATGTGGTATCTTAAGTCACCACAACCTATACAAATTGGTTTCTATATAATATGTATTTAATTTTAATGTATACCTATAATAAAATAAATAACTCTATAAATTTTACAATGTTTAAAAAATTAATGTTTTTTATAAAATTATTGATAACATATATATATACACACACACACACACACACACACACATTGGTTGTAATTTTTTGAACAAGACTAGCTGGACAAAATAAAAAATGGTTGATACATTATCCAATTTAGTGACCATATCTATAGGAGATGGTATTCTTGTTGATCTACCTACAATATCATACATAGTGAACCAAATATATTTATTCACTATATATTTATGATAAATCAAATCCCCAAAAAAAATATACAATATCATATAATATAATGTGATATTTGGGATCCTTAACATATAACTCACAATAGATGGAATGTTGTGGAGGAGGAGGTGTTATAGTTGGATAAGCATGCGGAGGTTGGTGAGTGGGATCTATAGGCAGAGGTGGAGTGAGATCAACAACCCAAAACAATATTTTTTATATCTGCAAAAAAAGTTACCATACCGATTCTCTACCCCACTATTATATAATCTCTCCCATATCATGAACATTATATTTTGATTAAAATATTTTTAATTTATATGAATCATCCTTCATTGAAGTTCTATAATGCTGAAAAACGTTTTTACTAGTCACCTATCATGTATCTTCATACAAAACCTAGGTTCTTTGGGTTTTACTAATGCAGTAACTAAAATTCCCTTCCAACCCACATGTATGAATGTAACACATATTCTCTTCTCCTCAATGTATTTTTGTATATAATATTTGAAAAATTAATCAGTGAATAAAAATATATAAACACATGACATAATTTAAATAATATAAATAACTTAAATAACTTCTTAAAATCCTGTCAACTATATCCCTATACCCTTCTACAAAATATTTTTAATATTTAATCCTTTAGTGCCTCTTTTATTTTTCATGTCTTACTGAGGTGGGGGAGGTTCGTCCTCTATGGATCACAATGGCTAGGCTCTCATATTTTGAAGTATGATGTGGGATTTGAATTGAAATCCCACCATCTATTAGAATCAAAAACAATACTTCTATTCCTAACATAGTTACTATAAGTTATAACATATTACATATATGAATAAGGGGAAACCTATATTATGGAAAATGTTTCATTATTACTAAAAACAATTATCTTTCCAATATTTTCTGACACTATTAGGATATCATGTCATTGTTGATTCTTTTCTAATGAAAACATAAAAATAATACCTTCGGTCTGAATTTTTAATGAATAAAATTTTTTATATTTTTTTGAATTTGTATGACATGGAATATAATTAACATCAAAATCAACCTATATCCTGTAGTCTTAGTAACATATAACTGAAAATTTTGGTAAATGTTGAATGCTAAATTTACAAACCCAAAATCCTTCACTACCCCTATAAAAGAAAATGAATGTTGTACAAAAGGATGACGAGGAGCCAATATATATGTTTGTGTTTGTATGCCCTCATAATACCCAAGTGACTATGATATTTGATATGAAATTTCCCTATAAAATCAATTAATAAACAATTAGTATAGAAAAATACAAATCAAACTAATAAACAAAAAAGTAAATAAAAAATTTAAAAAAAATTAAACTAAACTAAATACATTTATATGAATATTTTCCAAATTAACTATATAAAATTATAACAAAATTAATGATAGTTGAAATAAAATAAACAGTGGAAATATAAAAATAACTAAAATATTTTTTATGGTCTAACCCATCATCACTACACCTAAGATTTTTGTAAGCCGAGGGTGATAGTAAAATTATATGCTTAATTTTCCAGGGGATGGAAAAAAGAACCGAGTGGGAAAAACTCTAAAGTGTGAGAGCTTATCCTATTACCCATATCCCTAAAAAAATAAAGGGAAATAATAACAAGATATCTTATAGGTAGTAAAAAAATTAGTGCAACAAACTATAGGATATATATCAACGTGAAACATAGTAATAAATAATTATAAGTGAAAAAATACACACCCAACCTGAAAAAAATTAAAAATGAGAAACTGAAGATATCTCAGATCACAATATCTATGTCTAACCACTGAACATGGTCTGGGAATTCCTGTACCACTATGAAACATTAAAATATATTCCTCTAATGTTACAACTAATTTTCATATCATCTACATATTACATGACATGGTGAGGAATAACCTATGTAGGGGTGAGTATAAATATACATAATATGACACTTTTAGGACCCCACAACACCTTGAGAGGAGAGGGGTGAATTTTTGTGTCAATGTTTTCTTTTAATGTGATAGATCTTGTTACCATGTTGGTAGGAACATGAAAAACCTGTGAGATGGAATCTTGTTGTTATTAAATATTCATATGCATAGAGACACCACAATTGTTTCACTTGGTTTACCTATAAGGGATACTTCAAGGAGCATACAATGATAGTATGTTAGTAATAAATAAATCCACTAAGATATAACTATTAATGTGAAACATAGAAGGCCATACTTGCTCACTCTATTCTATCCACACTAACATTATAATAATTTTTGGGATAAAACACTAACTCCATCATATAACATCCATTGAATCCCCCTTCCTCACTATCTTAAGTGAAGTATTACTTATTTTAATGAAATGAATGTCACATATAACAACCCAGGTATTGAGTAAATAATTACTTTGCAGTTATTAATTATATAGTAATTAAAATAGGCACTTTTTTAATATTATAAAAGATAAATCGTGTTTTATGGTTAAGCACCTTATTTTTCTACAAAATTGTTTTACCAAATTTCAATGGGAAAATCATTTTAATTATAGTTCTTTACAATTTTATATGTTTTTTAAAATTTAAAATTCTTCCTTGGAAGAAGGACATAAAAATTTATTTTGGTTTACTTTTTTGTATTTTTCTGATAAATTTAATATTTTAATTAATAGTGAATAATATTGCATTATAAATTAGAATAAATTTTTCATGTAATTTATTTATGTTGTATGATTATAAATTTAATGGTATTTAAAGTATAATTAGATTATTTTTTATCATTTAATCAAATTTTTTTATCAGAGTAAATTTCACTTTGAAATTGGATATAAAACCTATGATAACTTTTGAATGTTTTACTTAAAAAACACATTTACATTTTTGGTCAAAGGGATTAATTTTTAATTAATTTATGAGAATATTGTGTTTTTAATTTTGAAAAAATTATTTCATATTTTGAATCATAAGGTTCATATTATGTAAATATTTCCCTTTAATTTTTGAACGTTAGGAAAAGTAAATTTGTTAATAATTTTTATTACCATGATTAATGGTTAATCGTGTAATTTAATATAAAAATTATATTATAAAACTATAAAAAACCCTTAAACTTTTCCTAATTTAATTTTATGGGTTTTTTCTAACCAATATTATCCTTGAGTCAATTTTAGGACCACTTGTATTCACGTGGATGTCTTTAATGCATTTATACTATTGTATTCAATTAAAATTCATTTTTGTTACAGTTTGTTTTTTACAAGTATTGTAATTTTTATATGTGGTTATATAGGGCATATCATCGACTATAAATAGTATTTAAATTATTAAATTCGTTACCTACATAATGGTAATTTATTTTTAATTTTTAGGAAATAATTAATTAAATTTAATGGTGAAACAAAAATGATGTAGTAATTTCTTAATTAATGAAAGAATAAAATAAATGATATTATAAATTTTTAAATAAATATAAATATGACATTATTGAGGTGATAAATTAATTTTAGGAATTCCTTTTACATTATTTTTATGTTTTCAAATATTTTTTTGACTATATCATGGAGTTATGATATTTTTAAAAAATAAGAAATAAATAGTGTCAAAATTGACACTAATGGTATTTTGAAATATAAAATATTTTATTAAATGATAAAAACTTATTAAAAAATAAAAGATCCATATAAATTGTTATTATAATTCATTAAATATCATAAATGACTCTTTTATTGGTCATTTGGAATGTTATGTTAAGTATATTGAATCTTAAAGTGTAAATTACTTGATAAACAGTAATAGTTAAAAGGGTTAAAAAAGAAAATGATTAAAAAAATATTTAAAACATGTCTAATATTCATTGGATGATAATATTTTGACCCAAATATAACCAATATTTTAAATAAGTCCCTTTTTATACTTTTTAAAAATAAAATTAATTTAATATTTTGAAAAATTCCTTGAGTACCCCTCCCCACTCTTATAAAAGGGAAATGATTCCTATAATTTCATCACTCTTAAAAACCATTATAGTTTATTCAATATCAAATAAAATACCATACTAGAATCTCATCCCAAATTATTTAGCCATTTTTTTAGGAATAAAATCCATCTTAAAGTTGTGGTGGTGTTAATCAAAGGTGATCATATAAAGAAGAGGTATAATTTTTGTTTGTGTTTTTATTTAATTTCTTATTCTAATTAGTTCAAATCTTATTCATACATGATGAGATAATAACTCCAGTATAATAAATTTCAGTAGTTATTATTATGTGTATATCATAACCTAAATCCACATCCACTTCAATAAAATAGTAAATGAATTAATCGTTTGTGTGTACATGTAAACTATCACCTCCACGAACCGATATAATTCATTTTCAATAAATATATCTCAAGATCAGATATAATGATGGAATAATTTTTTTCACGTCTTATTAATGACATATTTATCATTACAAGAAAACAAATATATCAACTACATTCATAAATTCTATGCACATAAAATTTATAACATCGTTCTTGCATAGGCATGAAATATCCCATCAACAAAATGATGTGATTAATTTGTCTTCACCACCTCACAAGTATGATATATATAAATATATTTAAATTATTTATATGATAATTATAATATTGTGATATTTTTGGAATGGGAAAATAAAAATTATGTGCTTTCCATAACAATCAATGAAAAATGGAAAATGATATTCCTACATTTGTATGGCTTACCGTCTCCATGATTGTAACATAGTTTATTTTTCATATACATACATAATTTATGGATTGAAAAGTATAATTCACATATATATGTTATTATTATTACACGAATTTATTATGGAGATGGTGGAATAATGACCACATTTGGCAATAGACATCATACCTAGTCATTTGGAACCCATTTACTAAATATCATAAAAAATTCTAATGTGAAATTAAGTAATTTAGTAATTATTATGATATAGAGATAGGTGATATAAAATTAATATTAACCAAGAAAAATTTTATAATGAAGATAAATAATTAACTTTAGTTTATTATTTAGGAAGATAAAAACTATACATGACAAATCAGATTCGAGGTAAGAGACTTCATCTCAATCTCCATTCATTGATAAATAGTTTAATGTTATAAACCATCTTATTTTATGAGGCATATAGAAAACCCATTTAAATTTTAGATTAATTAAATTGTTTTCAAAAGGAATATTTATATATGAATTATTTTAAATAAATGAAAAAGGAATTAACTTTTTTAAATGCATACAAAGACAACATCCTCTCTGTCATCATGAACTTTATTTGATATTTGGATTCCTCTACAACCCTTAATGTTTTTGAAGGAAAAATGGGATCACTTATTATATTTTCTAGTTATTTTAGTATTAACATGGTTTTTAAAAGGGAATTATTATTTCAATATATTGAAATGAATTAATTTAATTCCAAAAAAAATTTATGAGTGAAATTATAAAAAAGTTAATCTTTTATGTGTTATGATAATATTATAGTATCTGGACATTTGAATGGTGGATACATGATAATACAACGACAGTTGGTTATTTTATAACCTCTTATGCATTGGGTGTGGAATTTGACTATATGGTTATTCCATTCTGTAATAGTGACATGTGTGGAAGTCGATCACATGCTTATTTCATTTATGTATAATTTTGTCCCCAGTTACCTTTTTGTTTTACATATAATTTTCAAGGGTTTATGGTAATATTATGATTCCAAAATGGGAAATAAAAGATATTATCATCATAGGAATGTTTTTACTACTTCTTAATGTTTAAAATTATTACTTTATGATAAACTATTCATGGGTTTTCATGTTTTTGAAAGACTAACAGTTTTCTTTATTTGAGTATCCCTTATTGAAATTTTTATTATTATAGAATGTTTAAAATGTTTTTCATTGGATTTAATGGAGATTATATACAAGGATGGTATCATAAAAAATTTATGATGAATGAACAAAAAAATAAACCTTGTTTCATTTTAAAAGTTTTTGTATTATTAAAAAAAGGATACTGTTTGGAAGTGTCTGATTTTTATTTATATGGTTTTGTTATGTATAATTTTGTCTTCATTCTCTTAGGATATAAACATTAAAATATCCTAAATGTGATATAAAGATTAATTATTGGCATAACTCATTATTATGTAATGTTTAATGCCAATTCCTAACAGTGGGTATCAGAGGTCAGTTTAGATAACATTAGAGGGTTGTGTGATATTAAAAACTCTCACATGATAGATTTAACATTATATTCTTGTTAAATTTTTTATGAATTTAATGATTACAATTTTTTTCATCTATGATATGTATGTTTGAAATGGTTTTCCACAGAAAAAACAAGGTTGTTATGCTGGGAAGGATTCAAGATGAAAATACCCATCCAGATCAGCATCCTAAGTTGGTAAGAATCAGAACTGAATTTTTTTTGTAGTGATAGCCTAGTTGAAATAGGAAATAAATTGTATTTATTTATGAATAATAAAGATACTTGATCTACCATTTGGGGAAAATGATGTTAGTGGATCATTTTATGAGACATCATCCCCCATCATTCAGGGTATCATCTGACCGCATGCCAGTTGAAGGAAGGATTAAATCCCTAGAAAAGATATTTGATATTATCAGTTTTTTATATCACTAAAAGGTAACTATTACAAATTTTCATTTCTAAGTTGAATCGGATCAGTGGTATTTAATGGTTAAAAATATTAGAGGGAATGAAGAGATTGATTCCATGGAACGAGATGAATTTAAAAATATCTTCCTTGAGAAATATTTTATTAAGGATATTCAACATAGGGTGGAAAAACAAATCATGGAATTGAGACAAAAGGTGAAATATTTTTTGGATTTCTATAAATAAAATATCACCTTATTTTCATGGTATGTCAAAAATGTTATCTGAGAACATTATTGTAAGATAAATCAGTTTTATTCAAGATTGATGTCGAGATATCAAAGGGAATTAACATCTCGTGAGTTAAAAATATATGTGAAACGTATATGATGTGATGTGATTAAAGAAATGGAGTTCTCTTATAATCATGTGACCCATGAGAGAATGTAATATGAGATATCAAGTTGAATGTAAAAGTTAAAGCATTCATTGAAGATTTTTGGTGGTGAGAAAACTAAATTTCCATATTGTGAGAAGTGTGGTAAAAACCATTCTAGAAAATGTATTTAAATGTCTATGAAGTGATTTTGATGTGTTAATACTGGTTATATTATTTTTCTACAAGGGGAAGGATTAATAAGGTAATTAAAATCCACAAGTATGATGTTTTAGTAGTAATGAGATAGAAAATTACGCAAATGTTTGTCCAACATTGATTACCTAGGGTGGAAACTAATAAGATAAAAAGTTAAAAGACATGGAAAAATATTTTGGTACTAAAAATATTGATGTGGGACCATAATATAATGTATTTATAGGTATGTTAATGGTTTTTATTAAAATATTCCAATTTTATGTTTGATTATATATCTTCACATTAATTCATTTTTGAGGGCTTTGAAGGTAAATCGGAAATATTTCCTCACGAATGTGACGTTCAAATTTTTGTAAAAGTACAGGTCGAAGTATCAAAGAAACCATGATTTATATGAATATTTCTATTATCATTGGTGGGATTCTATTTCCATTAAAATTTTTTAAAATTCCCCTAGTGTAGTTTGATATTATATTAGTTTTGGATTTGATTTTAGTTTATCAAGATAAAATAGATTTCTTAGCCAGGATAATTTTATTCAATGATTACGTACATCTGATAACATACCATGAAGCTAAATGATTGATTAAATATGGAAGTGAACATTATCTAGCTATAGTTTTTGAAAATAATGAAATATTTTTGATTGGTGACATTCTTGTATTGAATGAATTTATTTATGCTTCTCATGATGACTTTCCTAGTGTTTTTCCTGATTGAGATGTTGAATTTAATATTGATTCAGTGCTTTATTATAAGCATATTTCTAAAACCCCTCATCAAATGGATCGAGTATAATAGGGGGAATTAAGAAATAATTTATAAAAATTTCTTGATAAAAGTTTCATTAGATCTATCACTTCACCAGGGGCTGCTCGTATTTTATTTCTGAAAAATATGGATGGTTCCATGAGACTTTGTATTGATTATAGGTCCTTTAAAACATCACTATTAAGGGAAAAAAAATTTCTAAATATTGACGATTTTTTTGATCTACTATAGGGAGATCAGTATTTTGGGATGATTTATTTGAGGTTAGGGGACCATGAACTCAAGGTAAAAGAGGATGACATTCAAAAGATAGTGTTCCTAACGAGATATGGGAATTATGTATTTGTGGTTATGATATTTGGGATATCTAATGTATATGATTTATTTATGAATCACATGTATTGTGTATTTAATTAGTTTTTTGTTCATTTTATGGTTGTGTTTATATATTATATGTTGGTATATTCTAAAATCTAGGAGGAACATTAATGTCACATAAAGATATTTTCCCAAAACCTAAATGAAAAAAAATTATAAGGAATGTTTACTAAGAGTGAATTTTTTTTGCAACAAATTTCATTCCATGGGCATATTGTTTTTAAATATGGCATAAACATTAACCCTTATAAAACAAAATTTGTTAATAAGTGTCCATGAAATACCAATGTCACATAGATATATAGATTTCTTTGATTAGTAGGTTATTACTAAAGGTTTATTTGAACAAAATTTCATTGTTAACTAGCCTACTAAATAAGTTAACTTGTAAGGGAATCATGTTCATCTCAAAAAATCATGTGATTATTTTTATTAGGTACTAATAAGAATATTGGTAAATGATATTGTTTTTCTTCGTCTAGAAATGGTGAATTTTTTATCTATAGGGATGCTTGAATGAAAGAAATTGGTTGTCTGCTAATGAAAAATGATTAGGTAATTGTTTGTGCTTCATGTTAGTTGAAATCTCACGAGTTAAATTATCTTACACATGATTTGGGATTATCTGCTATTATTTCTACACTAAAAATCAGAGGCATCATTTGTATAGTGTATAGTCTGAAATATATACTAATAAGAAATGGTTTAGGTATATATTCACTTAGAAAGGATTGAACATGGGAAAGAAAATGCAGATGGAACTAATAAAGTATTATAATTTCCGGATTCATTATCCTCATGGAAAATAAAATAATGTAGCTAATGCTTTGAGTAAAAAAATAATTCCTACATTAACCATGTTACTTTTAGAATGTGACCCTTTGGATATGATTTTATGAATTTTTTCATGGATTTCGTTGGTGCATGAAATCTCTCTATTTTATTTTAGGTGTCAATATAATCATCTCTATTAGGCAGAATTAATAATGCATAGAAGGAGGACCATGAGTTGAAAAAAGGGAAAATTAGTAAAAAAAGGGAAATTTTCTTTAATTTGACTCTAAAAAAGATTATGTTTTGAGTTTTCTAAAGAGATTATGTGTGCCTTGTGATTCTAAGTTGAAGATATAGTTGTTATGTGAAGCTCATAGTTCTCTGTTTTCAGTTCATTTGGGAGGCACTAAGGTGTATAGAGACATCTGAGAGTATTACTAGTAGGATGGATGAAAAAGATATATTGCTAACATTACGTTGAGATGTTTGACATGTCAAAAGGTCAAATCAGAGTAGATGTTACCAAATGGGATGATTTATCCTTTTGCAATTCCACAGTGGAATTGTAAAATATATATATGGACATCTTAGTGGGATTACCAAAGACTCCGTAAAGCAACAATGCAATCAGGGTTATTCTTGATCGATTGACTAAATATGATAATTTTTTTCCAATTCAAGACACATTTTATCTCTATCAAATTATCTATGTTGTATATTAAAGAGATATCTATGTTACATGTAGTTCACCTCTTCATTGTATCTGGTTATAATTCCAGGTTCACTTTTAGCTTTTGGAAATTCCTTCAGAAGTCTTGGTGCACTAAATTAAATTTTGTTATGACTCTTCTACCTCAATCATATGGCAAGTCAAAATGATCAATTCAGACATTAGAGGGTATGATACAGGTGTGTTAAATGGATGATTATTGTAGTTTGTGTCAACATATTTCTTTGGTCGAGTTTTCATGTAATAATAGTTTTTATTCTAGTATATAGATGGATACATTTCAGAAATTATATGGAAAGATGTGTCAAACTCTATAATTTTGGAATGATGTAAGTGAATGGAAGTTAATGGGATGTGAATTTGTAGATGAAATTGCAGAGAAAGTTCAAATAATTTAGTGACATATTAGGGCAGCTGGTAGCAGGTAGAAAAGTTATGTAGATAACCAGAGGATGGATCTTTCTTTTAAGGTAGGTGATCGTGTATTCCAAAATGTTTCTCCATGGAAATGAGTGATATTTTTTTTGAATGAAGATGAAGTTTAATAAAAGGATCATTAGACCATATGAAATTTTAGATAATGTTGTAACAGTTTCCTAGAGAATGTATTTACCTAAAATTTTATCACTAGTACACATTTATTTTCATATTTTAATGTTAAGAATGTATATGCAGGATCCATATCATGTTTTGAGTCCTAAAGTAGTTCAGTTGGAAAATAATATTTCTTATAAAAAACATCCATTTTAGGTTCTTGACCAAATGGGATAGCGTTTCATAGTAATATGATTCATGATGTTATGGTTTTGTGGGAAATCATATGTTTGAAGAGGATACATGGGAATCTAAAAATTCAATGAGGGAAAAATATCCCCACTTGTTTGATAAGTGAATACAATTTTGAGGATGAAAATTAATAAAGGAGGAAATAATGTAAAAACACTATTAATGATTAAATACGTCATTTTAATTTATTAATTATATTATAATTAAAAGAGAAACTATATTAAATAATGTATATGATAAATATTGTTTTACGGTTTGAAACATTTATCTTCTAAAAATCACTTTTACCGCCTTTCGAAGGAGAACCCATTATAAAAATACATTTGACACTGTTATATGTAACACCCCAAGCTTCCATGGTACGCTTCTCTTTGAATAATACAGTAGCGTGTGCTGTACGCAACTTCGAGTTCTAACACACACCAAAACCAATCAAACTAGCCGTTATCAATAGTAATACCCATTATGTAAAATTTTATAAATTTTATCTTTTAAAATGGACTTCATTTTTGGATTCTGAATATCAAAATTATCCTAGGGTAAAATTTTTGTATTTTTCTGAAAACATTCAATTTTGATGAATAGTGAAAAACACTAAGTCATGGTTTAAAACCGATTTTTTATTTAAATAATTATTTATTTTATTTAAATTTAATTAACGTCAAAATGGATACATAATAGATATATATGTTCAATGTATTTCATTGGAGTTAGTTTAGAATAATTTTAGGTATATAAAATATTTATGGAACTTTTCACCGTCTTTTACCCACCTCCTAGAAGAATTTAAAAATTCACATAAAACTTAATTTTACCACTTCTGTGAGTGGAATTTAGAAAATCCGAGAGAGATAGTTAATATCAAGTAGTAAAATGTGGTTCAATAAGATAAAAATAATTTTTGGTGAATAGTAACTTTTTTACTTTTTTTACCTCGGTTAAAATTAAATTGGGTAATTAAGGGTAAAAATTATATTAATATTATCCTAACACATGTCATAATTCTATTGGACAAGTGTATCTCGACCAAAAAAAATCTTAGGAATAAAATATTATCATTTAGGTCCACTTGGATTAGATTTGGGCATTTATTATTATTTAATTCAAAGAAGAGTTAAAAGAGTTAAAATCAAAGTTTAATAAAAAAATTAATATAGGGTTATACATAAGATAAATTATATTATAAAAATTAATTAGAAAGAAAAAATTATTTCCTACCTAATGATATTTTATTTATAATTTTCAGACGTTAAATAATTAAATTTATTTATGACACAATGGCGATGTAGTAATTACCTAAATAATGAAATATTAAAATAATTGATATTATAAATATCAACATAAATGTAATTTGAGCCTTTTTATGCATTACAATATTTTTCTAGGTTAATATGACATATTAGGATTGTTTATATAAATTTTATTCGAGGTAATAATTCTTTTATAAAATTATCAAAAACAAAATACCCAATAGTGTCAAAATTGACATAAAAGTGTTTTTAAAACAAATATTATATTATTAATTTGTATTAAATTCCTAAAAATATAAGGTTAGGAAAAAAGACTTATATTATGATAGGTATATCATTAATGGACCACATGGGGGTCTCTTGGATGAATGTAGTAATTTTATTAACTATATAATATAAAAATACAAAGAGACATGGTAAATGTCAAACTAATTAACTAAGAGTTAAACTAAAATATAATGTTAATATAGTGACACAAACCTGTCTAAAACCTATTTTTTGAATGGTTTTCGACCAATCCCCATGTTAAAATTTAAATAATCCAGTTTTGGGCCATTAGAAACCGAATATGAATTTATTCTAAAATAATATTTCTAGCTTTTCCTAAGGTGCCCCTCACCCCTCTTATAAAAGGGCACTCCCCCTTCTCTCAAATTCATACCTTCAAAGACTTTGGGCCATCCAACCTCTGCCCAAATAACCTACCAAATATCCTCCCTTCATCCAAGAGTCCTTCCTTTAGTCATAAATCCAACCTAAGGTGCCATTTTGATCAAATGGTAATGTTTTCACCACCCTCTTTCAAGTTCCTTTCTTTTTCAACATATTCTTTCTTTGTTATTACCATTCTAAAATAATAACCCCATTATCTTCTATATACTGTGATGTTATTATAAATATGGTACAACCATATTTAGTATTCTATCCATCCTTTTAATGAAATGTCACCATACGTGCGTACGTACGGCTTACCATCTCCACGTCGTGGTGTAATTGTTATTCAAAAAATTATTATTTGGATGGGTATAATAATGATGTGTAATTCATGTAAATAATAAATATAACATGATAAAAATTCTTTATATATTATATACTATCCAATTATATATTATTTTAACATCAAAATAATGATATTCGTTCGTGCGTACGTACGGACTACCGTCTCCCCGAACGCGATGCGATTCATTCCCCATCGTATCCATTAATGTCTAATTCTTATTTGATGATTAAAAATAATGTTTAAGGAATTGATAACATTCTGGATATGAATAAGATACAACTTATCCATAATAAACATGGCTTATTTAACAAAACATATAAAGGAAAATGAGTAAGTTAACACCCAAAACGATGATAATACAAAGATATTATTAACAACGAAATGTTAAAAGATCATATATGATATCATATTAATGTATATTATTCTTGTATAATTTAATAAAAATTATTTCACCATTATACAGGAGGATAACCTACCATCGACCAAGGAAAAGTACAAGGTAAGGGTTTATTTCACAATCTCTTCATTATCTGAGGTTGTTTATACGTAATTATCTACTAGGACCTCTTTATCATCCACATCCATCATTCTTAAACATGTATTTCAAAATATTTTTACTATTTACTTGACTATGGGTTAAGGTCATTTATACCATTGTTATACTTTTTCTAAAATGGTTTGAATGGAATCTTTCAGTCATTTTCCAAACAAGGTCCTTTTAACCTTTTCGAAAAAATTAAGGTAAGAATGTCTTTTTTAACTTATACGGTGGGTGCAACTATTTTACTCCATTATAAAATCTTTGAAGCATCCTTTACAATCTTATAAGGATATTTTCAATGTATATGTTTTATTTTATAATTATGTGACTTTTAAATTATTTCAAAAAAATATATCTCTAAAAAAGTTTTTATTTCATCTATGTCAACATCCTTTGATGGATTTTAAGCTATTTGATGTTGATTTATTAGGATACAAAACATAAATATTGTATTGAAGGTTTTGTGATATGATTGAATTTGGATGTGTTATTTTTATACCATTCTTTTTTTATGGAGAAATTATTGACATTTCGTATGGTAGTTTTAATATGAATGTTTATGTTATGTTTATCCGATCCATATGAAGAATTCAATATACTTAATAAGTGACTGGTGGAGCCTTCTATAGCTCCTCGATGCATCGGTAGGTCTCATGAGACAAACTAGTGTCTTGGCACAAAGCCTCGACAAAATCTTATTTGTAGTCTTGGCACAAAGCCTTCAATATGTGGTTATGATAGTCTGACATAATGCATTCCACCATCATTAAAGTAGTTCTTGATATTTCATGTCATTATTCAATTAGTAGAATATCCATGTGAATAAGTAAATGGAATTATCTCATTTTATCCTTGTCATATTATGCGGACGTTCAAGTTTAAAAGGCTTTTGTTTTAGTTATACATTTGTTTAAATATTTATGCTTATTTATGAAAGTATCCGCTATATTATTATCCTTACTGAGCATTTGAGCTCACCCCTTTCAATGTTTTATTTTTCCCAGGATGTGAAGAAGTAATTTATGAATGACCTGCAGGTATAGTATGAGGGTATATGAATACAAGATGTTGTTGTAGTTTTTTTACTTTATGATGTAATGTAAGACTTATTAATATATCTAGTGTTTCCAAGACTACTAAACTAATCTGGTCATTCGAGACATGATCTTTTGTGATCATGGAAATGATATGTATTAATGCACCGACTCTCAGTAACTTGGGTCAGGGCGTTACAGTTGGTATCAGAGGAAGTTTAGTACAAACCTTTGAAACTAGATTTAGATAAACTCTGATTAGATCACATAGAACTAAGATTGACTTTGAGGATTAGTATAGAAGAACTTCCTAGAATTTTGGTATTGTAGATGTTTTGTGAGTTTTCTGAGCAACACATCCATGTATGGATACGAGCAGGTAGAGGTTGTTCTGGCACAGATGTACCAAGGGGTAAACCCCAAAAACACCACTTGGAGCTAGACTCGAACGAGAACTGGTGCATGACAACGGTCCTTGCTGTACTCTTGGCTACAACACTCCCGAGGGATATTCTTAGCATAATTATCATTTTCATTACAAACCATTATGAAGGGTTTATGAGTATATACTTTCTCAAAGAAAACATTTTTATTTTTATGGATTATATCCATAAATAGTTCAATTTATGATATGTGTTTTACAAGTATGGAGTTATGTATTTTGATTCATAAACTGATCTAGTTTATGCCATTGTTTAGAAATGGTTTCAAGTGGATGAAATGGAATCGATATCAATGCATGCACTCCATGTAGGGATTTACCTCTGACTCAAGATAATTATAGTGGAGATGGTGATAAAACTGGTGCTAATCAGCTAATCACCATACTGGGACAACTCACTCAGGTTTTGAATAATAACCTTACCCGTATGGAGAACACTGATCCGCAGCATGGAGGAGCAATGTTATATCGCTTCATGAGGAATCAACTACCAACATTCAATGGGTGTAAAAATTCCGTAGTATCTGAGCAAAGGATAAATTTTCTAGAGAAAATATTTCAGGCTTTGGGGATTAGTGAAATGGAAAAAGTCATCATGGTAGTTTATCGCCTCACTTGAGATGCTGATCAATGGGGGTAATTGATTCAAAACACAAAGTAAGATGATGAAGTATCAAATATGGAATGGAGGGAGTTCCAAGATATTTTCTTAGAAAAATACTTTTTTTGTGACCATCGAGCAGATATGAAAGGGCAATTTCTGAGTCTGAGACAAAAGGATGATATGAATGTCACAAAGTATGAGGCTAACTTCACAAGGTTAGCAAGGTATGTTGCAGATTATATACGTATCCCAATAAGTAAGATTGATCATTTCTTTGATTGGTTAAAACCATTTCTTTGTTGAGCATTGGTCTCACAATCCTTATCATCATACGAAGATATTGTTTCGTGTGCTGTCAAGACAGAAAAATAATTCTCTATTTTATGACATTAAAGCAAAGAAAGAGAATAAGAGATCTGCTGATCACTCTAGAAATGGAAATAAGGGGGAAAGGGGAAAATTTTAATATCCATCCTGTAGTAAATGTGAGAAGAAACACCCCAGTACTTTTTTGAAGGTAATGGGAGTCTGTTACATGTGTGGTGAAAAATTCCACCAAGCTCTTGATTGCAAGGGGAAGAAATAAGCTACCGATGTTCAATGATACAACTGCAGGGAGATGGGATATTTTGAAAATGAATATCCTAAGAGTCAAGGGAACTTACCTCAGAAAAGGCCAAGGGATCAAGGACAAGCTTATTTTATCACTACTGCGGAGGTTGAATCTCTGAAAGACGTGGTGGCAGGTAATTTAATGGTTTCCTCAATTTTAGTAAATGCATTATTTGATTCTAGATCATTGCATTGTTTCATATCATCCCCGTATTCTATGAAAATTAGATATTTCCAATTTGATTTAACAAGGGAGTTGTTAGTAAAAAATCCTAAGGGAAATATCATTGTTACAAAATTTTGTGAATCAGTCCCCATTAGAGCACATAAATGTTCTTTATCTGCGGGTCTCAATGTCATAAATATGATTGAATTTGATATAATCCTCGGTATGGATTGGATTTCGGGACATGATGCAAACATTTATTGTAATAAGATGAAGGTTACTATTTTTGATGATGACGATAAGGAACACCTTATCTTTAGAGCAAAATCATCACCACTTAATTATTACCTACATCCACCCCCAGTAGCTCAACTAAATTCAATTATTGGTGAGGAAGAGAATGAAATAACTGTGGGTAAGGAAAGAAATGTTCAAACAGAGGATGTTCCTATTGTGAAAGAATATGTATATGTGTTTCTAGAAGATTTACCTGGATATCCTCCAGAATGAGAAAATGAGTTTTCCATTGATTTAATTCCTGGTTCAAGGCCCATATCGAAGACCCCTTATAGAATGGCCACTGTGCAATTAGTGGAACTAATGAAACAACTATATATATTGAGTAATAAGGTATTTATTCTCCCTAGTGTTTCTCCGTGGGGAGCCCCTGTCCTTTTTCTTAAGAATAAATATTGATCTATGAGGTTATGTATCGACTACAGGGAGATCAATTCCATAACAATAAAGAACAAGTATCCCCTACCTGACATTGATGATTTATTTGACCAACTGCATGGATCTAAATAATTTTCATAGATTGAACTTTGATCTGGGTACCATCAGTTTTGTGAGAATAAGGAAGACATCCCGAAGAAAGCATTTCGAACTAGGTATCGGCATTACGAGTTTACAATAATGACTTTTGGATGGACTAATTCACCCTTAGTATTCGTGTATCTAATGAAAAGAGTTTTCAAGGAATAACTCTATGATTTTGTAGTGGTATTTATTGATGATATCTTGGTATACTTCAAAATCTATGAAGATCATGAAAATCACTTGCACATTATCCTGAAGACACTTATAAGACATGAATTATATGGGAAGTTTAGTAAGTGTGAATTCTGGATTTAGGATATTTATTTTCTTGGCCAAATTGTCTCCAAAGATGGAATCCCTCTTATTCCATCTAAGATAAGAGAAATCCAAGAATGGCCAGGACGAACGAGTATAACCGAGGTACGCAATTTTATTGGTCTAGTAGGTTATTATCGACGTTTCATCCATAATTTTTATCGATTGGATAACCCATTGACAAATCTCAAACGTAAAGGGGTTAAATTTGTTTGGACAGAATAGTGTGAGGAATGTTTTGTTGAACTAAAGAGAAGAATAGTCAATGCTCATATATTGAATCAACCATCAGGGAATTATGGATTCGTTAATTATAGTGATGCATCGAAGAAAGGACTTGGTTGTGTCCTTATGTAGCATGATAGGGTTATTTACTATGCTTCATGACTGCTAAAAATTCATGAGAAAAACGATCCTACTCAAGATCTTGAGTTATCAGCAGTAATCATTACTTTGAAGATATAGATAAATTATCTCTATTGTGAAAAAATGTTATATTTATACTAATCATAAGAGTTTGAAGTATATTTTCTCACAGAAAGAACAAAACATGAGGCAAAGGTGATGGCTTGAACTACTCAAGGATTCTGATTTAATGATACACTACCACTCGAGGAAGGAAAATAAGGTGGAAGATGCTTTGAGCAGAAAGGATCATGGAGTTTTGAACTAGATGTGAATTTAAAGGGATCCTATTTTCATGGATCTAGTGAAGATGGATATCGGAATTACCATGGAATGTGAAACATCAATTCTTTTCATATGGTTGAAAAAACATCTTTACTAGAAAGGATAAAGAGTTCTCAGACCAATGATGAAGAGTTTCAAAAGAAGATTAATGTTGTGATTGATGGAAGATTGAGTGACATTGTGTATGAAGATGGAATTTTGAAATATTGGAAAAGACATTGTGTTCCCAATATACCTGATCTAAAAAGGTAATTGTTGGACGATGCTCATAGTTCAAATTTTTCTATACACCCTAGGAGCCCCAAAATGTATATAGATTTGAAGGAACATTTTTTGTGGGATAGCATGAAGAGGGAGATTTCTGATTTTGTGTCAAGTTGTATGGTTTTTCAAGAAGTGAAATATAGCATCCCGCCTTTTTATCACATAAACTTTCATTACATTTTACAAAACCGAGGATCTTTAAGATTTTGTGTCTTGGAAACCAGGAACTTAAAACATGAAAACATAAAACATTCTTCTTAAACTCTTGAAAGTCTTATCCTCATGTTCATCCTAGGTTCATTACTGCATCTCATAACCTGGGGACATACATCAAATGAAAGGGTGAGCAGAAGGCCCAGTAAGGGAAACAAGAGAAACATTTTTACATGTGAACTTGAGATACTTCAATAAGGTCATGAAAAGAACTTTAAGCCATGAGAAAGAAATAATGAGGAATATCATAATAAAAATAACATTTTTCATAACTTTAAGATGTGGCTACAACATTTAATATTGACAATCATTTCGTTTCACCAAGGTCCATCCCCAAGGTGTCATTAAAAATAACCAAGGTTATTCACCAAGGTATCAGTCTAAAAAGTCATCTCTAGAGATTAAGTCTTTACCCAATGCATTGGTGCGATATCTGGGCGCACCCTTGACATATCTTTATTATAATGTGAGCCACATATTCCATCATCAATCATTTCATTAACAACCCATATAGCATAAAATAAATGGGTTTCATTTCATAATCATAACGTTTTAAAAACTGCTTTAAAGACATGATCTTTATGTCACTTTAAACCCACGTAAAGGGAAAGAGGGTTTCATGTATGTAAATACCAGAATTTAAAATAGAACATTGTTATATATATGTGAATACCCCTTTATAAATAAGAACTTTGAGTATTCACTTTATAACATAAAATAATTTCGAGAAAAGAGAGCGGCATTTTGAGACGAAAATTCTGTAGCATAATGGCTATGTTTCGGGGTTTTAGAAAAAATTGAAAAGAGAGGGGACATGGGTCGAACATTCACAAATGACCCACAAAACAGTATAGGGTAAGAATACAAGGGATTTAATAACATGGTAATGAAATTTGAAAATATACCATATGAAATGAAGAACATGAAAGGAAGACAAAATAAGATTTCTCTTCTGAAAATTTTGCAGCCTAATGGCGTCACATAAACTTTAACCAAAAATGAATTGATGAGATCAGATAGGGTCTCTAATCATAGGAACATAAAATATATGTATGATAGATTTATATATCATACCCCAACATAATAGAAATGAACTTGCATGACTTGACATGGAATTAGAACATTGAAAAATGAGAAAGGTGAACGAATCCCTTAAAAATTCAGCAGCCTAACGACACCACTTAAACATCAACAAAAATGAATTGAGGAGATCAGAAAAGGACTCCCATAATATGAACATAAATGATAAGTATTATATATATAGAGATCATACCCCAACATAATGTAACTTGAAAGACTTGAAAATAAAATAGAACTTGAAAATGAGAAGGGTGAAAGAATCCCTCAAAAATTCGGCAGCCTAACGGCGTCACTTAAACATCAACAAAAATGAATTGACGAGATCAAAAAGGGTATCTCATCATATGAAAATAAATGATCAGTATGATAGATATAGAGATAATACCAAAACATAACAAAAAGGAACTTGAAATAATTGACATGAAAGTAGAGCTTCAAATCGAGAAGGGTGAAGAACCACTTAAACATTCGGCAGCCTAACGACGCCACTTAAAACGTCAAAATACTGAATTGAAGAGATCAAATGGGGTCTATCATCATATGATCATAAAATATCAGTATGATAAATTTAGAGATCATACACCAACATAATAAAAAATAACTTGAAATACTTTACATGAAAATAGATCTTGAAAAATGAGAAGGGAGAAAGAATCTGTTACAAAACTTTCGGCAGCCTAACGGCGCCACTTAAAACTTCATAAAACGAAATAATGAGAGTAAGAGGGGATCTCTAATTATGTGAAAATGAAAAGGGAATTAATAGGATTATAAAAGAACACCCTTTAACATAATAACATGGATCATAAAATAAATTACATAAAAGATATTTCTTGAAAAGAAAGAGAGAGATCAGATCCCTTACCTTAAAACGTAACTCTTAAAACTCAAAGGTTGGGACCTTGAAGGCTTGGGGGAACCTTGGTATGACTCCTTGGGAGGTAGTGAGACCATAACTTCGTTGGGGGAGAGTGGGGAGTCGAATGGATGAGAGGATGGCTTGGTATTTATAGGGAAAGTGAGAGGACAAGGCATTAATGGCCAAGGGACACCTCATTAGTGGTTTTGGAAAAACCATGGGCTTGCCCATGGTATTTGCCCATGGTATTGGACACTTGGGACACCTCATACCTTATCTTACAATTAATAAGTTGACCATATTGATTACATACTTAATACATCATTTAATGATGTCATTAAACACCCGTAACTTAAAAACTGTATTTTCACTATTAATCGAAAGCTCAACTTTCTCAGAATAATCCCAAAATTTCACCTTAACCAAATATCAATGCTCTGATTTCAATAATGAACTCTATTTTATAAAAATAATTTTCTAAATATTTTTAATTTATTTTTTAAATAAATACACTATTCATAGAAAATTCATTTTTTCAGAAAAAACCCCCAAAAATTACCATAACATAATATCGGTGCTCTGAGTTCAAAAATGAAATCCATTTTATAAAAATAATTTTTTAAATATTTTTAATTCAATTTTTAATTAAAAAACACTATTCACTCGAAAAAACTAATACTTGAGTAATAATTTATGAAATCGTTATTTAACCATTTTATTGAATCACATTACTTAATCAAGGTGCCTAGATTATATTAATACTTTCCTTAAGTGAGATTACTAATCCATTTGGACACATTACTAATCCTAATCATAAAATCACTATTCATAATTTACTATTCATTAAAAATTATGTTGATCTTATTAGACTCTAAATTTCGTACTGAGAATAATTGTAGAAGACCATTTTTTGAATATCATTACACATTTTTAATTATTTAAGGTTTACATAAATATTTTCAAAATATCCTTTTTCTAAAATTCATCAAAAATATGCATACTATATTTATCCGGTCATTTGAAAATTCATAATATTCATCATTAGAAGAAATCCCAATTTTTATTTAAAACAAAGGATTACACAAGGCAGTTACGGTCTCCTTACATAGCCCCTTATCACAACAGCATAGGACCTAAGTGTAAGGTGTGCTAAGGTGAGGGAAATCTGAGGGAGGCTCGGCTAACATCGCATGAGTAGTAATTTCTATCGGTTTGAACATCTCGAAAAGGCAATTCCGTTCTATCTTCACACGATGAAGTTCAGCTTGGGTTTGGTCCAGAGCAAAGCCCAATGGGGCCACCTCCTTCCGAAGTTCTGTTAGATGGGCTTCGATCGGTCCAAGACTACTGGGCGAGGCCATAGAATCTTATTTCTATATTAATTAACCAAGATTACTTTTATTTAGAGACAATAATCAAAACGTTTAGTTCCCAGTGGTCATATTGACCAATGGTCATATAACAGTCAAAACCCAATGGTCTCATTTTAATTATACTCATGTTATCAAATGAAACAGTTTTGTTGAGTATCAAAAATAAAATAACACACAAAATTAGGAAACAAGATTTATTCAAAATTTCGTGTCTTTACATTCTTCCCCTCTTAAGGAATTGCGTCCTCGCAATTTTTTTAAAATTCGGTTTTGAAATATCATTGAAAGTACTACATCAGAAAAGGAGTCAGAAAAACTATTACTTTAAAAGAAGGAAAGGTAAGTACAAAGGTCATCCGAGTTAACCCATACTAGGATTCCATGGAGGAAAACATTGATATGGAAGAAAAAAACAAAGGGTCATGTTCTGGGGGAGATTCATAGAAAACATGATTAGGAGAAAGTTAGCCATAAGAAAATCCCAAACTTATGATGTGTATAAACGGTCTTTGATTACCTAGTAGGAAAAGTAAACCAACAACATTTTTGTTTTATATTCATTTTCATAATTTTGAGGAATTCATTTACTACATAGAACAAAAAAATAAGAAAATGTACCTACATTCAAGTAGAGTTTTATCCTTTAATAAGTCTCTACCAAAACTAATCTTTTCTCCAAATGATGAGAATTCCAAAACACTTGGCCTCATCAAAACACAAGAATGATCTTCTAGAGAATCACATATTCCACAAAAGAAAAATTATCTATCTTTAAACATTACTCCCAAATATAGAAAGGGTAAGATAAAACAACTCTTCAAAAAGAATGAATCCCATAAGAATGGAAGATACTTTTAAATCTTCAAAGTTCCATGGTACTACCCAAAGTTCATCATAGACCATTCCATAAATAACAGTCCGTAAAATTCCTCAAAATAAACCAATCTAAGATTGAAACCCAAATACAAGAAGGAATTGATAACATAGTCTTCCAAAATAAACATCATTGTTCATCTACAAACAACATCAACCACTCCTAACATCTTATAACAAAAGTAGCTAACCTAAACATATTTTACCCAAGATAGGTTAATCATTCCCATAGGTAACCTAAATTACTATAAGTCCACCATAAATTCCTCGATTCTTCAAAATATAAGTCAACCTTACTCCTCAATTAAAATACTGTAGTAATCTATTTACCTCGATCATATAGGGTCCCCAAAATAGTGAATGTCTTCCAAAATAATAGTCATCTTTTAATACCCTAATCATCTATGTCATATTAATACGACAATCGTCGCATTTCCTACCACATTGGTTGTTGGGACATGTTCTTCCATTTCTCACCATTAACTAAGAAGAGAAAGCATAATTAGGGTCTTAAGTACTTAGCCAATAATCATGAAAAGGAACTGAAAGCATACAAGGATTACTTGTAGAAGAAAAGTATAACCTAACTTGTGATCCCATAGGTTCCCATATACCATGATCATATATTCTTATGTGAATCTTTATTTTATTTTATCTTTGTTCCTTTAACAATGGTTCATACTATGCTTATGAATTTACCAAAGCATATCCCCCTGGAGTGTCGTAACCAAGAGTGCAGCAAGGCCCGTTGTCGTGTACTAGTTCCCGTTCGAGTCTAACTCAAAGAGGTGTTTTCGAGTTTTACCCCTATGTACATCTATGCCGGAGCCACCTCTACCTGCTCGTATCCAGATAGGGATGTATTTTCTTGGAAACCCCTTACTCAATACTCACCCAAATACCAGGAAGATTTCCTATATTTAAAATTTTCTATAGGGTTCTTCCTAGAGTTTTCATATCCTAATTTCCACAAATAACTAAACCATCCTTTGATACCAACTATAGCATCCCGCCTTTTTATCACATAAACTTTCATTACATTTTACAAAACTGAGGATCTTTAAGGTTTAGTGTCTTGGAAACCAGGAACTTAAAACATGAAAACATAAAACATTCTTCTTAAACACTTGAAAGTATTCTCCTCATGTTCATCCTAGGTTCATTACTGCATCTCATAACCTGGGGACATACATCAAAATAAAGAGTGAGTAGAAGGCCCAGTAAGGGAAACAAGAGAAACATTTTTACATGTGAAGTTGAGATATTTCAATAAGGTCATGAAAAGAACTTTAAGGCATGAGAAAGAAATCATGAGGCATATCATAATAAAAATAACATTTTTCATAACTTTAAGATGTGGCTACAACATTTAATATTGAAAATCATTTCGTTTCACCAAGGTCCATACCCAAGGTGTCATTAAAAATTTCCAAGGTTATTCACCAAGGTATCAGTCTAAAAACTCATCTCTAGAGATTAAATCTTTACCCATTGCATTGGAGCGCTATCTGGGTGCACCTTTGACATGTATTTATTATCATGTGAGCCGCATATATCATCATCAATCATTTCATAAACAACCCATATGGAATAAAAGAAATGGGTTTCATTTCATAATCATAACGTTTTAAAAACTGCTTTAAAGACATGATCTTTATGTCACTTTAAACCCACGGAAAGGGAAAGCGGGTGTCATATATGTAAATACCAGAATTTAAAATAGAACATTTTGATATATATGTGAATACCCCTGTAGAAATAAGATCTTTGAGTATTCACTTTATAACATAAAATATTTTTGAGAAAAGAGAGCGGCATTTTGAGACGAAAATTCTGCAGCATAAGGGCTATGTTTCGGGGTTTTAGAAAACATTGAAAAGAGTGGGGACATGGGTCGAACATTCATAAATGAACCATAAAACAGTATAGCTACAGAATATAATAAATTTAAGAACATGATAATGACATTTAAAAATATACCATATGAAATGAAGAACATGAAAGGAAGGCAAAATAAGAATTCTCTTATGAAAATTTTGCAGCCTAACGGCGTCACATAAACTTCAACCAAAAATGAATTGATGAGGTCAAATAGGGTCTCTCATCATATGAACATAAAAGATCTGTATGATATATATAGAGATCATAACCTAACATAATAGAAAGGAACTTGCAAGACTTGACATGGAATTAGAACTTTGAAAAATGATAAAGGTGAACGAATCCCTTAAAAATTCGGCAGCCTAACGGCGCCACTTAAACTTCAACAAAAATAAATCGACGAGATCAAAAAAGGTCTCTCATAATTTGAACATAAATGATCAGTATGATATATATAGAGATCATAACCAACATAATGTAACTTGAAATACTTGACAAGAAAATAGAACTTGAAAATGAGAAGGGTGAAAGAATCCCTTAAAAATTCGGCAGCCTACGGCATCACTTAAACTTCAACAAAAAAGAATTGACGAGATCAAAAAGGGTCTCTCATAATATGAACATAAATGATCAGTATGATAGATATATAGATCATACCCCGACATAACAAAAAGGAACTTGAATGAATTGACATGAATGTAGAACTTCAAATCGAGAAGGGTGAAGAACCACTTAAAAATTCGGCAGCCAAACGACGCCACTTAAAACTTCAATATACTGAATTGAAGAGACTCATCATATGATCATAAAATATCAGTATGATAAATTTATAGATCATACCCCAACATAATAAAAATGAACTTGAAATACTTTACATGAAATTAGATCTTGAAAAATGAGAAAGGAGAAAGAATCCGTTACAAAAATTTCGGCAGCCTAACGGCGTCACTTAAAACATCATAAACTGAAACAATGAGAGTAAGAGGGGATCTCTCATTATGTGAAAATTAAAAGGGAAGTAAGAGGAGTATAAAATAACACCCTTTAACATAATAACATGGAGCATAAAAGAAATTACATAAAAGAGATTTCTTGAAAAGAAAGAGAGAGATCAGATCCCTTACCTTAAAACGTAACTCTTAAAACTCAAAGGTTGGGACCTTGAGGTCTTGGGGGCACTTTGGGAGGATTCCTTGGGAGGTAATGAGACCCGAAATTCGTTGGAGGAGAGTGGGGAGTCAAATGGATGAGAGTATGGCTTGGTATTTATAGGGAAAGTGAGGGGACAATGCATTAATGGCCAAAGGACACCTCATTAGTGGTTTTGGCAAAACCATGGGCTTGCCCATGGTATTTTCCCATGGTATTGGCCACTTGGGACAAATCATACCTTATCTTACTATTAATAAGTCGACCATATTGATTACATACTTAATACATCATTTAATGATGTCATTAAACACCCGTAACTTAAAAACTGTATTTTCACTATTCATCAAAAATTCAACTTTCTCAGAATAATCCCAAAATTTCACCTTAACCGAATATCAATGCTCTGATTTCAAAAATGAACGCCATTTTATAAAAATAATTTTCTAATTATTTTTAATTTATTTTTTAAATAAATACACTATTCACCGAAAATTCATTTTTTTTCAGAAAAAACCCCAAAAATTACCATAACATAATATCGGTGCTCTGAGTTCAAAAATGAAATCTATTTTATAAAAGTAATTTTTTAAATATTTTTATTTTAATTTTTAATTAAAAAACACTATTCACTCGAAAAAACTAATACTTGAATAATATTTTATGAAATCGTTATTTAACCATTTTATTGAATCACATTACTTAATCAAGGTGCCTAGATTATATTAATACTTTCTTTAAGTGAGATTACTAATCCATTTGAAAACATTACTAATCCTAATCATAAAATCACTATTCATAATTTACTATTCATCAAAAATTAAGTTGATCTTATTAGACTCTAAATATTGTACTGAGAATAATTGTAGAAGACCATTTTTTGAATATCATTACACATTTTTTAATTATATAAGGTTTACATAAACATTTTTAAAATATCCTTTTTCTAAAATTCATCAAAAATATGCATACTATATTTTTCCGGTCATTTGAAAATTCATAAAATTCATCATAAGAAAAATCCCAATTTTTATTTAAAACAAAGGATTAAACAAGGCGGTTACAATCTCCTTACATAGCCCCTTATCACACCTACATATTACCTAAGTGTAAGGTGTGATAAGGTAAGGGAAATCTGAGGGAGGCTCGGATAACATCGCATGTGTAGTAATTTCTATCAGTTTGAACTTCTCGCAAAGGCAATTCCGTTCTAGATTCACACGATGAAGTTCGGCTTGGGTTTGGTCCAGAGCAAAGCCCAATGGTGCCACCTCCTTCCCATGTTCTGTTAGATGGGCTTCGATCGGTCCAAGACTACTGGGTGAGGCCATCAAATCTTCATTCTATATTAATTAACCAAGATTACTTGTATTTAGAGACAATAATCAAAACGTTTAGTTCCCAGTGGTCATATTGACCAATGGTCATATAACAGTCAAAACCCAACGATCTCATTTTAATTATACTCATGTTATCAAATGAAATAGTTTTGTTGAGTATCAAAAATAAAATAACACACAAAATTGGGAAACAAGATTTATTCAAAATTTCCGGTCATTACATGAAATCTGGAAGGCAACATCCTAGAGGAGTCATAAAACCTCATCCCATACCTGATTGGAAATAGGATAATATCACGATGGACATTGTCATGGGACTACCAAAGACTCCTAGAAGGAATGTTGCAATATGGTTCCTTGTTGATCGTCTTACCATGTCCGCACATTTTCTTTCTATAAGGGAAGATTTACCACTTGGACGTCTAGCAGGGCTATATATTAATAAATTTGTGAGACTTCATGGAGTACCCCTATCGATTGTTTCTGATCATGATCCCCATTTTACTCAAGATTTTGGAAATATCTTCAGAGTGCCTTGGATACTGAACTTCGTTGGAGCACAGCCTACCACCCTCAAACAGATGGAAAATCAGAATGAACTATTCAAACCTTAGAAGACATGTTGAGATCATGATCACATGACTTTCAATGTATATGGGATCAATATTTACCTCTATTAGAATTTTCATATAACAATATCTTCCATTCAAGTATTCGGATGGCACCATATGAAGCATTGTACGGAAAGAGATGTCACACACCAACCTGTTGGGATGAAGTTGGTGAAAGAAAACTCGTAGGCCCAGAACTGGTGGAGGAAACAATGGAAAAGGTAAAGGTAATCCAAAACCACATCAAAGTAGTTCAATGTAGGTAGAAGAGCTACACCGATAACCGATGGAAGTATTTGTAATTTCAAGTAAGAGATCATGTTTTCTTGACGATATTTCCATGGAAGGGGGTTATAGGTTTCGTTAAGAAAGGTAAATTGAGTCCCAGGAACATCAGACCTTTCAAAATTCTAGAACGAATTGGTGCTATAGCTTACCGTTTGGCAATGTCGCCAAGTATCTCCAAAGTGCACGATGTGTTCTACGTATCACTGTTGAGAAAATACATGCCTGACCCAACACATGTACTAACCTATGAAGAATTACAACTGGAACACAATTTGTCTTATTTAGAAGAGCCTATCAAGATTCTTGGTACAAGATAACATGTGATGAGAAACCGGATTAATCGTCTGGTAAAAGTACTATGGAGAAACCATAAGATGGAAGAGGCAACGTGGGAACCCGAGGAAATTATGATGAAGAATCACCCGAGTCCTTTCATACGGAAGTATTCTAGAAATTTCGAGGATGAAATTATTTGAAATAGGGGATAATGTAAAACCCCAATCTTCCATGGTATGATTCTCTTTGAATAATACATTAGCGTGTGTTGTATGCAACTTCGAGTTCTAACACACACCACAACCAATCAAATAAGCCATTATGAAGAGTAATACCCACTTTTTTACATTTTATAAATTTTATCTTTTTAAATGGACTTCATTTTTGGATTCTTAATATTGAAATTATCCTAGGGTGAAATTTTGGTATTTTTCTGAAAACTTTCAATTTTTGATGAATAGTGAAAAACACTGAGTCGTGGTTTAAAACTGAATTTTTATTTAAATAATTATTTATTTTATTTAAATTTAATTATGGTAAAAATTGATACATAATAACTATATATACTCAATGTAATTCATTGTAGATAGTTTAGAATAATTTTAGATATATAAAAATTTTATGGAACTTTTCACCGTCTTTTACCCACCTCCTAAGAGAATTTAAAAATTCACCTAAAACATAATTTTACCGCTTCTGTCAATGGAATTTAGAAAATAAAAGAGACATGGTTAACACCAAGCAGTAAAATGTGGTTCAACAAGATAAAAAAAATATTTTTTCAATAGTATATTTTTACTTTTATTTACCTCGGTTAAAATTTAATAAGGTAATTAAGGTTAAAAATGATATTAATATTATCCCAAAATATGTCATAATTATATTCGACAAGTTTATATCAAAACAAAACAATCTTAAGAATAAAATATTATCATTTAGGTCCACTTGGATTAGATTAGAACATTTATTATTATTTAATTCAATGAAGAATTAAAAGAGCTAAAATCAAAGTTTAATAAATAAAACATTTTTAATATATGGTTATACATAAGATAAGTTAGATTATAAAAATTTATTAGAAAGATACAAATATTTACAAAATAATTTAATTTTATTTATAATTTTTAGACATCATATAATTTATTTTATTTATGACACAATGGTGATTCATTAATTACCTAATTAATGAAATATTAAAATAATTGATATTATAAATATCAAAATAAATGTAATTTGAGACTTTTTATGAATTACACTAATTTTATATGTTAATATGACATATTAGGAATAGTTATATTAATTTTATTCGAAGTAATAATGCTGTTATAAATTACCAAAACAAAATACCCAATACTGTCAAAGTTGACATAAAAGAGTTTATAAAATAATTATTATAATATTAGTTGATATTAAATTCATAAAAATATAAGGTCAGGCCAAAGGACATATATCATGATAGTTGTATCATTAATGGTCCACTTTGGGGGTATCTTGGACGTATATAGTATGTTTATTAACTATATAATATAAATATACAAAGAGAAATGTTAAATGTCAAAAAAATTAACTAAGATATAAAACAAATAGATAATGTTAATATAGTTACCCAAACCTATCTAAACCCCATTGGTTGAATTGTTTTCATCATATCCCCACGTTAAAATTTAAATAATACACTTTTGAGCTATTAGAAATCGAATATGAATTTATTATAAAATAATATTTATAGCTTTTCCTAAGGTGCCCCTCACCCCTCTTATAAAAGGGATCTCCCCCATCTCTCAAATTCATACCTTCAAAGCCTTTGGGATCGGAAAAAATCTTCCCAAATACCCTATAAAATATCCTACCTTTATCCTAGAGGAATTACTTTAATCATAAATCCAACCTATGGAGCCCTTTTGATCAAATCAAAAGGAAGAACCTGAAGAGGAGGTAATGTTTTCACCACCCTCTTTCAAGTTCCTTTCTTTTTCAGCTTCTTCTTTATTTTTTATTCCCCTTATAAAATAATAACCCCAGTATATTCTATATAGTATTATATTATTATAAATATTGTACAACCATATTCAGTATTCTGTGCATCCTTTGGATGACATGTCACCATACGTGCGTACGTACGGCTTACCGTATCCACGTCGTGGTGTAATTGTTATTCAAAAAATTATTATTTGGATGGGTATAATAATGATGTGTAATTGATTTAAATAATAAATATAACATGATAATTATTATTTATATATGATATAATATAATATTATATATTATTTTAACATCAAAAGAATGATATTGTCACTCATGCGTACGTACGGACTACCGTCTCCACGAAGGCGATGAGATTCATTCCCCATCGTATCCATTCAAGTATAATTATCATTTGATGATTACAAATATTGTTTAATGACTTGATATCATTTTGGATATGAATAAGATACAACCTATCTATAACAAACATGACTTATGTAACAAAACATTTAAAAGAAAATGAGTAAGTTAACACCCGAAACGACGGTAATACTAAGATCTTATTAACAAAGCAATGTTAAAAAATCATATATGATATTATATTAATGTATATGACTATTTTATAATTTAATAATAATTATTTCACCATTATGTAGGAGGATAAACTAACCTCGACCAAGGAAATGTTAGGTAAGTGTTTATTTCACTCTCTCTTCATTATCTGAGGTTGTTGATACGTAATTATCTACTGGGACTTCTTTATCATCCCCATCCATGTTTCATAAAATTGTGTTTCAAAATATTTTTAATATTTAATCGACTATGGGTTAAAGTCATTTATACCCTTGTTATACATTTTATAAAATGGTTTGAATGGAATCTTTCCATCATTTTCCAAACAAGGTCCTTTTAACTTTTTCGCCAAAATTATGGTAAGAATGTCTTTCTTAACTTATACGTCGGGTGCAACTATTTTCCACCGTTATAAAATCTTTGAATCTTCAATTACAATATTATAATGATATTTTCAATGTAAATGTTTTACATTATAATTATGGGACTTTTAAATGATTTAAAAAAAGATATTTCTCTAAAAAAGTTATGATTTCATCTATGTCAACACCCTTTGATGGATTTTATGTTTTTTGATGTTGATTTTTTATGATACAAAAATTTCATATTGTATTTAAGGTTTTGGGATATGATTGAATGTGGATGTTTTATTTTTATACAATTCATGGTTTATATAAAAATTATTTACATTTCGTTTGCTATTTTTAATTCGAATGTTTATGTTATGTTTAAACCTCTTCATATGAGGAATCCATTGGACTTAATAAGTGACGGGTGGAGCCCGCTATAGCTCATCGATGCATCGGTAGGTCTCATGAGACAAACTAGTGTCTTGGCATAAGGCCTCGACAAAATCTTATTTGTAGTCTTGGAACAAGGCCTTGACTATGTGGTTATGATAGTCTGACATTGTGTATTCCATCATCATGAAAGTGGTAATTGATATTGCATGTGATTATTCGACTAGTAGAATATTCCTGTGAATAAGTAAATGACATTATTTCATTTTATCCTTGACATATTATGCTAAATATCATTTTTAAAAGGCTTTTGTTTTAGTTATACATTTCCTTAAATGTTTATGCTTATTTGTGAAAGTTTCCTCTATATTGTTATCCTTACTGAGCATTTGAGCTCACCCCTTTCAATGTTTTATTTTTCACTGGATGTGAAGTAGTAATTTATGAATGAGTTTTAGGGATATTATGAGGGGATGTTAAGACAAGATGTTGTTGTAGTTTTTTTTCTTTATGATTTAATGTAAGACTTATGAATATATCTAGTGTTTCCAAGACTAATAAACTAATCTGTCTTTCGAGACTCGATCTTTTGTGATCATGCCAATTTTAGATAATAATGCACCGACTCTGGGTAACTGGGGTTGGGGAATTACATTATAAGTAATATTTGACAAAATAAACATAATATTTTGAAGTGGGACATCAAAATTTACATGGGTTAAATTTTTCGCATTTTTCTGATTAATTTCATATTTTAATGAAAAGTGAAAAATAATGCATTTTAATTCAAAATTTCATTTTCTTCTAAATTATTTATATTGATATATTATCTATTAAATTGGTTTTAAATTTTAAATAGATTATTTTTTATCTTTTATTACAATTTGTGTCACTAGAATCAATTTCTCTTGGAAATTTGAAATAAATCCTATGTGAACTTTGGAACATTTTCCTTTAAAACCCATTTTCTTATTCTGTAAATGAAATTAATTTTTAATAAATTTCTTCCAATTATATTTTTTGAATTTAAAAAATTAGATTCCATACATTGAATTATATGGTTTAAATTTTAAAAAGGTCACTTTTATTTTGGGATATTATGAATAGTAATATTAGAAACAATTTTTATTTCCATTGTTATGGGTAAATCTAGTAATTAAATTAAAAAAACTATGTTATACAAATATTAAATTATCCAAACACTTGTACTAATTTAATTGGTAGAGTTTTTCCAATGAAGATCATTTTTTGTTCTATTTTAGGACCACTTGGAGACACTTGGAATACATTAATGCATTTATAATATTATATTCAATGTAATGTCATTTTTTTACACATTTATTTTTAACAAGTATTTTTAATATGGGGTTATATAGAGGACCTCTTTGAAAATAAATATTCTTTTAAAGATAAAATGATTACCTACATCATGGTAATTTATTTATAATTTTTAGTAAATAAATAAAATAATGAAATGGTTACACAATGATGATGCAATAATTTCTTATTTAATTAAAGAATCAAATTAATTTTTTTATAAATATTTAAATATATAAAATTATACATAATTGATTCCATCCAAATAAATTTTGGATGAATTATATATGTTATTTATGTTTTTAAATATTTTTTTTCAATATATCATAAAATTATAATATTTTTAAAATGTAAAGAATTAAATAGCGTGTAAATTGACATTACTGGTATTATAAAGTATAAAATATTATATTAAATGATATATTTTTCTGAAATCCAGGATTTTTAAAAATTATTTTGATATGTCTTAATATTTAATAAATAACTCTTTTATTGGTTATTTGGCATGTTATGGTATGTATATTGACACTCAAATTGTAAATAACATAATAAAACAATAAGATTAAAAAGTGTTAAAACAAGAGTGATACAGAATAATTTTTTTTTAAAACATTTATAATTATCATTAAATTATTATTTTTTTACTCATATTTACCTTATATTTGAAATAAATATCTTATGTCCCTTTTGGAATAGGGAATTAAATTATTATTTTGAATACATCCAAGAGTGCCCCTCCCCTATAATGTAAAAGGGAAATACTTCCTTTCATTTTATCATTATTCAAAACCATTTTTCAAGAAAATATCTCTAAAATCCATTCCATTAATCCCTCCCCACATTCTTGAAGGCCCAGTTTATAAATAACACCCTCCTTAGATGTGTGATAATGCTAACTGATGATGATCATCAGAAGAATATATATCATTTTTATTTAAATGTTATTATTTTATTTCATATTCCACTTCCTTCAAAACGTCTTCCTACAAGATGATATAATAACTCTAATATAATAAATATACTATATTTTTATAATGTTTACATCATCACATAAATTCATGTCCACATCCATCAAATGGGAAAATAATTAATCATTTGAGCATACATGTGAACTATCACATCTATGAACCGATATAATTAATAATCAATTAATGTCTCTCAAGAATTATAATAATGATGTAATTAATTTTTATATAAGATATTCCTGAAATATTTATTTTTATAAGGAAATAATATAACAATTATGTTTTTACCTTCTATGCACATCAAAATGATAACGTCCTTCATGTGTATGTGTGAACAATCAAATCCAAAAAGAAATGTGATTCATTTTTCATCACCAAATCACAAATACAAATATATATAATTATACTTAAATTATTAATATTATATTTATAAAATTATAATCAATCATGTAACATAAAATAATAATTATGTTTTTCCATAATGATCAATGAAAAATGGAAAAGGCTACTCTTGTGTACGTACAACCTATTATATCCATGATTGTAATGTAGTTAATTTTTAACATCTATAGGTAATGTATGGATTGAAAAATATAAATAATGTATGAAATTTATTATTATTTCAAGCATATTATTCTATAGATGGTGTATTAATGTCCACTTTTGGCCATATACATCATACCATGACTTTTTGAACTCATTTCTTGAATATCATCAAATCATTCGACATGAAGATAAATAATTAAGTAATTGTTATGATATGGTGAAATGTTATATAAAATGATTAATAAGCACAAATAAGTTTCTAAAGAAATTAAATAATTTACTTCTGTTTAATATTCATGAAGATAAATCATAGACATCATTAATCAGAATCGAGGTAATGGACTTCATCACAATATCCTTTAAATGATACATATATTGATGTTATACATCATCTTCTATTATGAGGTTCATAATCAATGCCTTTGACTTTTAATTTCATTAAATGGTATTCAAAAGGAATATTTCTATATGGAGTATTTGAGAAACATCAAAAATAATGTTTTTTTAATCATATACAGTGACAAAGACCTCTCTGCCACAGTGACAGTTATTTGAGATTTGTCATTCTCTATAATCATTAATTTTTTTAAAAGAAAATAATAACTATATTATTCCATTTTGTAGGTATTTTGTTATTGAAATTTTTTTTGAAAAATTTAATGGTTACTTCAATAGTTTGAAATTATTTCATTTTACTACAAATGAAATTTTAATTGTGCAATAATTAATATTGAAATCTTTTATATGCTAGGATTATATAATTGTGCTAGGAAATTTTATGGGTTGTTATGTGATAAACCAAGGAAGGGAAGTTCAATGATAATCCAAATATTGTTGTTTACGTTATAACCTCCAATTCATTGGGTATTGAAGTCGACCATATGATTATTCAATTTTTTTGGAGTGATGTGTGTGGAAGTTGGCCACTTGGTTATTCCATTTAAGTATAATTATGTCCCAAGATACCATTGTGTATTATCTATCATTTTATGGGTTTGTTGAAATATTATGTTTACAAAATGGGTAATAAAATATATTATTATCAATGTAAGGTATTTACTACTTCCTAAGGGTGAAAATTATTACATTATGATAAAGTATTTATGTAACTTAATGTTTTCACTAGACTATCAGTTTATTTCTTTAGGTATCTTTTAGTACGCTTTTTTATGATCATCTGATATTTGTAATGTTTTTAATTGGATTTAAGGGATTATAAGAACATGGATGGGATCAGAGAATTTTTTTGATGAATTACCCTAAAAAGAAACCTTGTTTCATTTTAAACATTTTTTATGAAAAAATTGTATACTATTTAGAAATGCCAAATTATTATTTATATGGTTTTTCTATGAATAATTAATGGAATAATTCTTTATGGAACTAAACCTATATATATCTTCAATATGAAATAATGTAAAATTCTTTAATTAACTCAATATTATGTAATTTTTAAGGGAAGGTCATTTTATCTCCTCAATAGATTGGGAAATTATGTCTCTTCCCATAGTAGCATGAGGCATTTCTTGTACTATAGACATGAATTGATGAAATTTTATGAACATTTCAGTCAGTAAAAAACTTCAATACCAAGTAATCATATAACTAAGGTACTTGCATTAAATTATTCTACTTAAGAGAAACTTTTTGTACTTGTGTGCAATATTTTTGGTTTTCGGTGCACATCTAACATTCCTGTAAACTAGTTCTGATCCTCAATATTTCATTGGAGAAACAAGAATTTTTTTGAATGAAAGTCTATGTCAAGGAAATAGATGGAAGAAAATTATTTCACAGAGTAGTGGAACAAGATCCTATTTGGAATAGTTACTTCAAATGAATGTTGTAGCTTCTTAACTGTTGACATGTCTGAACCAATGCACAACTTCATTACACTCCTTCCAATAAGTGAAAAACAATCCTCCAGTAATGTACATATTGTTTTTAAATACATACTTTTGTAGAAAATCTATCATTGTTTTTTCACAGGCACATGTACCTCTTTCTATGGAAAACAAACCCACTATTCACTCAATTACAGATCTTGCAAGAATTTATTACCTTGGCAGTATTTTGATGCGATGATCCTAAAACATGAATTCTGAAAAACATTTCGAGTCAACTTCTCCATTCTGATGAATTTTTAATTTATGAAAAAATATTCCCTTTTCAAAACTATATTTATTTATCCTCCATGTTTTCATCCATCATTTTATTAAAACACTACGAAAAAACCACATTCAACACTAAATCCATCAATTCCCTAAAATCATTTGTTATGAAAAAGACATTTACTAACCTAGTGTGGATTGAAAAGAAGCACAAAAACACTTTGTTTATAGCTATGAAAAATCCTCAGTTCCAAAAATCATCCCTTTGGGTTTGTTGGAGATCAGAAGACAATTTTAATAAAAACACTTGATCAAAAACCTGATAGGCATGAGATAAATATCTATTAAACTAAGTATACCTGATAAAATCTCAGTGTCGAGAAAGAGACTAGAAGAAGCGAATTTCATACCAACATTGACCACTGACTAAACCTGAAAACCAAAACTCAATTAATTTCACCCATCTTCCCTTTGAAAATAAACCCAAAGAACAGGTATTTGGAATTGTAGTTCCAAAAATGTACTAATCTTGGATTGTTTTTACCACAAAAAACTATATCACTTCCATAAATTGATTAATATAATTAATACATATAGGGAGAGGGGAACAACTGGAACCTCCTTAGGAATTAGGAGGTGGACGAAAACTAAGGTTCAAATCGATGATTCATAAACATTTGTTCTCACAAAAGCCTGGTCAGAATGCCATCCACTTGATCATTAGTTGTAACATGTTCCATTTTAATAACACAACGATCAACATTTTATTTAATGAACTGATATTAGATATAAATATGATTTTTTGGAGAGTTTTGATGTAGATTTTTCATAAGATCGATCATAGTATTATTTTCATATCGTATCACCATCGACTATTTCATCCCATCTCTAATATCAGTAAGTTTATACTACATCCATATTAGCTGTGTGCGATCCTTTTTTCGATATGACTTACACTACTTAAATAGTATTAAGAGATGTTCATTCTTATTTTTTCTATACCATCCAAAATATTTGTTTCCAATAAATAATGAAACACCACTAGTAAAAATCATATCAATGACATATCCAACCCAGTCAACATAAACTAATGATGATAATTCATCAACTCTTCCAATTGAAAAGTATATGCCAAAATTGAGGGTACCTTGAATATACTTCCGTATAATTTTAGCTTATTTAAAATGTTATTCCATAATATTAATTTCAAATGGATGTGATAATAAGGTTATAATAATGACATTTTTCCCTTTTTTAGTCATGTATAATATCCTTCCAATGATTCTCTTGTATAGGGTTGGATCAACAGATGTCTCGTCCTTATACTATCATTGTTTTTTTCCAGTCCAAATCATTGTTGAAATTGGTTTTGGGTCATGTGTTTGGAAATTATTCAGAATCTCTCCTGCATATTTTACCTAATAAATGAATGTATAATATGTATTTTGGGCCAACCTTACCCCTGAAAGGTATTTTAGATCAATAATCACATATATTTGGAATTCAAATTTCATGTGATTAGAAAATTCTTCCATTGATCCCTACCTACATCCACCTATAGAATATTGTCAACATCCACAGGCCCCCTAAATTAATCATTATGATAATTATTCACATTTGGATTATGGTTGAAACTTCTTATTTTAAATTTTAGCTTCTTCAGTCAGATATCTAGTAAATAATAAAATGCTTTTGGTTCCTAATTTAGACCATAGTAAGCCATATTTAATCTTCTAAAATTCAACTTTTTTTTCAATAATAAATCCTATTGGTAGCTCAATGTAGTATTATTTTTAAATAACACCTTTTATGAATTCCGTTTTGACATACATATGATTCTATTTGAACCCTCTTTGAATTTATATGGATGGAAAGATCCTGATTGACTCTAGAATAGCTACTGCAGAAAATGTTTCTTCAATATCAATGCCTTCAAACTGTGCATAGACACTACACAAAAAAATTCAATGATTTTGATCACATTTCCATGATCATAATTTTTTTTTATAGATTCACTTTTTTCCAATAACATTTTTATTTTGGAGTCTCTGAAAAATATCCCATTTCACGTTACTTTTAATTAAACCCAGTTTTATATTTATTCTGTTAACCCAATATTCGTCCACCAATGCTTCTTAAAAATATAATGGTTCCACAATTAATAGGAAGGAAAACATGCACATTATTCCTAATTATCTTTGACTGTGTAGGTGTAGTCCAATCCAAAATGATGAGGGATTGATCAATTCTTTCATTTATATTTCTCCTGTGAGGTTCTGATGATGTTTCTTCAGAAATGGTCTCCTATTTTGATTCTTCTTTTGAATCATCATATTTTTGTGAGCCTTAAATAATTTTCATGTCTTATACTATTTCAACATTATAATATATCTTTTTCCATGTTATTCATTATATTAAATCATATGAACATATGATATTTTCATTTTATTTAGGGTTTTATCTTCAATTATATCGATATAATTGATTTATAAAATATTTCTATGATTATTTTCATAATATTTTTTGGACTTACTATTCATTGAATATCCAAGGAATATTCCTTCATCTGGAGCATCACCATATTTTCATTGAATGACTTTTTCTGATTGAAACACGTTCCTCCCAAAATAATGAAAATACATCAGAGAGGTAGTCCTTCTAAACCATAACTAGTTTGGTTTCTTAGTTTCCCCTATAAAAATCCTCCTTATATTATCATTCTACACTACAATGTGAATAACATATTTCTAGTAATGAAGAGAAACAATTCTCTTAATCAGCATAGTTCTATCCATATTGTTCACCATTAGATTTGTTTATCCAAAGACCCTAATTTTGTTGAGTAGTTTTCACCGATGAAACCTCATTATTTATCCCATTTTTTCCCTATGATTTTCAAATTTAATGGAAATTTATTCTCATATATTTTCATATCATAAAATCTTGATAGTGCGTGATGTTTCATTATAATTTCTTTGATGATAACTCTTTACGAAATAAAGTAATTGTTGTTTTATATGCATAAAAATCACATAATCCATTAAAATATAATCATAATAAAAATAATGTAACTCTCTACATATGTTCTAGCCACATTAATTAGATTAAAAAATGTGTGTGTAGATGATATCTAGTATATTCTATGTTCTCTTATTCTTTGGATGATATGAACTTCTAAAAATATTTTTTTTCAAGCAATCCTCGCGTATCTTTTCTCAATCCCGATTCAAATTAAGAATATAAAAAATGGTCTTAAGATAATATATAAGTTCTATTCTGTGTTGATTAATGTGACCCAACCTCATGTTCTAAAATTTTGTTTTCTTATACCACAATTATGTAACAAGTGATCTATTTACTATAAACCTTGTAAAAATTTCTTCTATTTACATCCTTAAATGAGTGGATTACATTTATTTACATTGATATCTAACACATTTTGATTAAATGTAACTATAAATCCTGATTCATAGAGTAGAATCACACTAAGAAGACTGTGATGCAAAATTTCAATATAGAAAACACCATTTTTCCATATCTCAGCATTTGGTAGTTATGTATTTCCACTCCCTTTGATATTTGAAGAACCATTGTTTCCAAATATCAATGTTCCATAAAATATTTTGTTAAAAATATTCATGAAATATTCATTTAATATTATTTGGGATAATAATTATATATCAAGTATCCATGTTCTACAATTTTCTATATATTTGATGTCTATTTCTACAAGATAAGATTTTTTGATTTTCTTTTCCCCCCATCAATGAGATACCAAATTTAGTGGAGGCTAAAGATGAACTTTCAAATCCATTTCAATGTTCATGGGTTAATAAAATTATTATTAATATTTTTTAATATAATATATATTTTCAATAGCAACTCTTCCATGTTGATGAGTATTCGTTTGCCTCTTAGTTTTGTAGTTATTGTTCCTACCTTTTTGTTGCCTGCAATGAATATATTTATGACCATAGTTAGAAAAATGAATATAATATCCATATAATATATTTATTCAATATGAATAATGACGGGGTATCATTCTCCTTAGTTTACTTCAAGGAACATCACCATTAAAATAGATTAATTCCACTTCATTTTAAGACATGTTATGGCCATGGAATCCGAAAAATTGACATTTCCTATGGGAAAAAATCTTCTCATGTTCATTCCTCTACATGTCCACTTATTTTTTAATGGTATTTGACCAGAGAAATTATTGGTATACTTGAGGATTATTTTTAACACTCATTTATATTTGGATTGAATTATTCATTGATAGGACATCATGTGGCTTTGCAATATGTTGAACTATACACTTCCCTATATTTTTGTCAATCCTCTTACCAACTATTGATGATTCTACTTCAAAACAAATGACACTTTTTCCATAAATTTGGATCTACAATCATTATATTATTTCTCTACTCGTCTAGAACAATTTTTACATATTTCTAATAGCTCTAGATATGATAATCATACAAACTATAATTTCCACTTTAGTTCTATTAATTTTGATTCAGTTTATAGTTTACTATTTATAGTAACAACTTATTCTACTTGTCCATCAATTATCTTATCCATATCTTCCATTCTCTATGTAAGGTCATTGATGATTTCTTACGTACTCTTAAATAATTATTTTAAACTCCATAACATCATTTAAGGTTTAATGTGTTGATAAGTGTTATTCTACCTCTTTTTCCTATTGATCATTTTCTCCTCCATGCTATTAAATATACTTTGATAACTCTTAAAACATAGATACCATCCTTTTTATTTTATTTTATTTAATGTCAAGAATATAAAGTGTGACTTCAAGTACCACCATGAGATAAAAATCCTCAATCAAATGATTATGTTTATCTTTTTTATATTATAACTTTTCAACAGTTTTTATCATAGACACTTTGGGTTTATATTTAAATATTGGCTGTACATCCTCCAAAATATAATTATCCTCCGGTTATTCGTTGTTGAAAAATATCTTTCTCTTCAATTTCATTCCTACTTTGAAGTCCACTCAATTAGGGAAAATTTTATTGTGCTTCTTTATGAATAATTATTAACATTATACATCATAAATTTTCTTTGGGAATCAAGGGGAAATGTTCCCAACTTTACCAAACTACATGAAATAAATTGGAAGATTCTTCTTAAATCACACTTTTACTCTCTAGAATTTTCTTGAAACAAGTGAAACAAATTCATCATCCAAATCATCTCAATCGTCACTAACCTTGGGAATTTCAATATTTTCAGTGGATTTGATTCTATTTCCTTACATTCTCTAAATTTTATTTCCTATGGTTTGAATATAATTTCATAATTCACCTACCTAATTAGTGGACCATTAATATAATGTTTACATCGATCCCTTTCCTCAATGGTTGACACTTCTGGATTGTATTTTGGAATAATCCTTCTCAATAATTTCTTCACAATGTCAATATCATTGATTTTATCACAGATTCGTCAAATCACTTCAATAATTTCAGTAATTAAATTAAAAAATCTATCTGTATTTTCGTCTGGATACATTTTCATATTATCAAAAATATTGTGAAAACCAAGAGTTTTGAATCCTTCACTATGTTATCACATTTGTATATATTTTCTTCTTTCTACCACATTGAATTTGATGATGTGTAACTCTTTAACTTTAAACAGATTTGATCAGACAGATATTTGATATTGGAATTTTTTGGTTTGGTATCTTCATTATGAGTTATCTAGTCTGTTTCAATCATAAAAGACCTATTGTATCACCAACATAAATATTTTTAGTTATGGAAAATATAACATTCATCACTATGGATCAAAGACAATATCTCATCCAATTCTTTCAAATCTACAATTTATTCCTTCAATGTGGGGAAATATCCTAACAATAACTGAATTCTCTATGAGAAAAATTTTTGATTTAACAAAAACCCCTATATGCTCTAATACTACTTATAGGACCCTTGAACAAATTTATATGGGAGTGGTGAACAATGGTATCAAAATTTTCTTTTAACATGATAGATCTTCTTCCTATGTTTGTGGGCAGTTGTATAAAATGTTAGATGGAATTATATAAGTTATTAAATATTCATATATCGAGAGACCAAACAATAATTTTACATTATTTACCACTAATGTCTAGTCCATGAAGCATACACTGACTGTGTGTTATTTATATCTAAATCCACTAATATTCACTAGTCACTATGGAGCACGTAAGATCAGAAAATTTCATTTTGCACCTGGAAGAATTCTTTTACATGAATTCGGGGGATAGAAAACTACCTACCTCCGATAAATTTCCTCAACTAACCCTTGATAACTACATCTGGTGAAGTATCACTCAGTTTAATGACATCATTATCACCTCAATAGATTGGGAATTTAAGTCATTATCTCTAATTAGAAAGAGACACATCTTGAAAAATAGTCAGGAATTGATGCAATTGATTGTAATAATTAATAAATCTAGATATTAAAAACATAATAATCACACAACACTACAACAAATTTATATTTTATAGGAATCTGTTTAGTTGCAGTTTCATTACCCACTGATAAAAATAATATAAATGATTTTTTGGTAGTTTTATAAAAATTACTATCATAAATTATCTAGTTATTAAAAAACAATCACTACTCTGCCACCAAACCATTCTCCATAGAGTCAATCCCCTCTCCCCACTGATCCTAATCCCTCACCAATGGGGGTTCCCCGTTGCTGAAGCTTCTGTATCACCTAATACATCCGAGCCCAATCCCATGTGCCATTGCCAGTTCAGCGGTCACTGCTGAGCCCCCTAAGCCATCACCCCTACCATCTCCCCCACCCAATATGTCACCCTCACCCTCTAATGAGTTATCTACCTGACTATCTAGAACTGATTTCTCCCTAGTCAAATCTTTAATAACCCATTAGCCCCACGATCTATCTCCTATGCATTCTCCCAGAATTTATCCCCACAAACCACCCTTATCTCCCATCTCCCCTAGTGGAAGGCCCTCTTTTTTTGATCCCTACATAAATTTCCCACACTAACCAAGTTTTGTGATTGGAAATAGGTTTTGGGAAGCCATAATGATCTGGTTTTTGGTTTTCAATGTAGAGGAGGAAGCTTATTGGCTCAAATGTGTAATCACCCAGTCGAAAAGATCATATGGATCTCAATGTATAAGGTTAATCCTCATGTTTCAGTTTAAGATAATGTATTCTATTTAATAGTTCATGTGGGTTTGGTTTGATTGGTTTTTAGAGGAAGATATTTGATTAGATAAACATTGCGAGTTAGGACATATTTCATTCTATATCATTATTTTCAACTATGGTAATTTTTTTACCTATCGTGAAGTATGTTTTATTTATTTATTTTGGGATGTTAATATTTATTTTTTATTAATATTGTACTATTTATAGTTATTTCATCATGTATGTTGTTCTTCCCAGAACATTAACTATCTAATATTGGTAAGGAGATATTATATCCATATATCAATTAATTGTGGATTCACTTTATTTTATTTTGTATCAAGGTAATTTGGTAGTTATGATTTATTTTAATTCATAAATAGTCCTAGAAGGATATCAATATAGGTCATACATAATTCATAGACAAATAATTTCATGTATGTAGAATTCATTCACCTAAAAATTATCATATCAATGTATCTTTCTTTTATAATTTCCCATTAAAATACTATATTTATATAGTACTATTTAAATTTATTTATCTCAAGATGAAGCTTAATTAACTAACCCATTTTGATAAGAAATGATATTGATCATAATAAACATTATTCAAAATTGATTCAGTGGGTTGTTATCATTATTTTTTAAAACACACATTCATTAATTTTAAATCATCTTAATGACTCAACTAGGGTATACAAATGATTTTTATAAATTTCACTCATTATGTATTCAAATAATTAAACTAACACATTTATAATATATTGTAACCTAGTGAGAAAACAAACACCATATAAATATATTCCAAATAAATCTAACTATTACATATAATGGATTTTTCTCTAATAAGAAAATTTATTTAATTATCTAAATAAATAAACGAAATAACTATTTTTGGGGACCATATTATAAACACTAATGATCCTTGACATTATGATATGATTGTTTTTCTTTTTTATCCATCTGAAACTAATTTTAATGTGCGTAAATTCAATATAAAAATTCAATTGAATATATGGACATATAAAAGGAACATTCTGAAAACAACATGAAAAAATTATAATATTATAGAATTGAATTTTCCAACCATCCCATGTTAGTAATGAATGAGAACATGATACTTCTATTTATTTAGTAATCATTCAATTGATCTCATACCATAGAATATATCCATAAGGACTTATGAGTCAAGTTCATTCTTTAATATATCTTATTCTTTGATGAATTATCATATTCCTTCTAATTTCAATTTTTAAAGGTGTTTTAAATAGTGGTTATTTACTAAATAATCCAATTTCAGTATCTGAGATCATCAAATCCTTATATTCCTACATTTCTATAGTGATTGAAATGAAATATAAAAATTATCAAAATGAAATAATATAAAATGGTTTTGGTGGTGATTTAATATCAAAATCACGATACATAATGTGTTAATAGGAAAATAATAGTGTAAAATTGTTCATGAGATAGAAGTCATGATCTATAAATGTGACATTATTTGTTATGAAATTTTATTTTAGAAAATAAATTAAAATTAATTTTATGATGCTTGATAAGAGATAAAAATTCAATGTTAATAAATTATTTCACCATAATCATAGTAGAAAATAATAATGTATGTTATGTTAGAGGATAAATATTCATTATTTTGTGTGATATACTCAATAACACATATTAGTTTACCATTTCTATTAAATCATATACTATTTTGTTATAGTAGAGGGAATTTCATGCTAGTTCATTCCATGTAGTGAATTTTACTAGAATCCAACAACCAATGAATGACCATGTGAGAACGTTGATCAATGATAGAGAGAAATAACTACATTATGACAATCATATATATTAGTGAATGAATTATTAAGTGAAACCCATGTTAGGTTTCATACATGGGCATCATTGGGAAAAAGTTACTACCATTGTTTCCTATGAAAAATATAATTATTTTTTTCTTCTTTAGGTAAATTACTAACCCTTCTAGTGTTGATGATTGAAAAAAAATTATTCTGTAATAGGAATCTAAATAAAAATATCATTCCATTATGGTCAAATGATTATAAAATTAGCCTTTAATTTTAATGAATATTTAGAATTCTATTATAATTTAGTTTTACTAATATTATTTGTCATGTTTTGACAAAAATTATATATTTATCATTCCATTAATTACTTTAAAAATTCTAAATATATTTTCGGTCAATAGAGATTTTATAAAATAATTTATATTTTTAAATTGGATTTCAATATGTAGTTTGATAAATTATCTTCAAAGAACATTTGAAATGTAGTTTTCAAATGGTGTCAAAATAGCATGGCTTATCATGCACATTATTAAAGCTTGTTTTTCATATTAAGAAACTTTTTATAAATGTGTGAGACCCTCTTGAGCCTTAGGTAACTATAGTTACACCCCAAGAGGCTTTTGATTCCATGAGGGTATGATTTTAATTAATGAATCCTTGCATGTTTCTTAATTATTGTATGATTTTTTCTCTTTCTTATATTTTATATCATACGATCAATGATTGATTTAATTTTTTTACATTGAATTTATTGTACTCTATGATTCTTCCTATAACTACACGTGTTATGTTTTTTCATTTTCATTTATCAATTTTCTGACTTAGTATGACATATGTGTTTTAATATTTTTAATAACATGTAGAAAAAATGTGATATATATATATATATATAGATAAATTATGGATGGTATTATCAACCAACAAATCATAGTCTGATAAGGGTTTGGAGGAGTTTTCAGATTTTTAAATTTCCAATTAAACTATTGATGGGAAAATAAAATTTCAATGTACTAAACATAAATTTAGAAGTTGGTTAAAGGGACACGAAGTTTATGAACACTTAATATTAATGAAATTCCATGCTCAATTTTTGGGTTGGATTTAACTTATAGAATTGAACGTTGCAGAATGTTTGTGTTCTGTTGTCAATCGACATGATTAGCTCCAAAATTCATTGAAAATGGAAACATAGACATAAAACCTTAGAAATTATTCTTTCATCATTGCGAGAACGAAAAGTCAACATCAAAACATACCAGATCAACCAGTTGAAGGTGCTACAAATTGTAACATTACAAGTGATGTTTTTGGGACTATATTATAACCAGATCAAGATTATAACATATAATTGGAATATACACTTGATTATGTGGAGACTAATGTAAGTGAGGACTTCACTGAGACGAAAAATGTTTTTCATGATTTATTTGATCATAGAAATTAAGAGTTAGATGGTGGATGTTTATAATATTCAAAAAATTATTTTCTGCAGAATTTGTATCATATCAAATTCTTTTGATGAATTTAAAATAAGGTAATTCCCATGATATTTTAATTACTACGTGATGAATTTCATGAAGTTGGGATACTTATGACTTTTCATGATATGAAAAAATATATTTACAAGATTTTACTTAATTATATAAAAAATAATTTTTGTCCCAATGATTGTTTGTTTTATTGGAGATTGGATTCATGAAGATGAGATTCTAAAAAAATTTCATCTTTTATATGGAATTAAATTGGTGGTGTTGGATGTTTGAATCAACATACAACTATGAAAAACAATAAAAATAAAAAAATACAAATTTTTTGTGTTGCCTACTATTAAATCCTCGATTGAAAAGATTAATCATATTATCGAGAATTGTTGATCACATGAAGGGGAATTCTATAGATAATAAAAATTCATGGTTAATGCGACAGAAAAGATATTAAAAATCATAGAATGAAATTGATTGATTTTATATAGATTTTTTATATAATCCTAGGAATGTTCTACTAGGATTAGATGTTGAAGGATTCAACTCATTTTGGACTTTGAGCACTAGTTATTGGATTTGGTCATTAGTTTTGTTCCCTTACATTAATCCTCTATTGATGTGTATGTAACAAATATCTTTTATCAATTCAATGATTATTCCGAAAAAAGGCATGTAAATGATATTGATGTATACTTATAGCCTATAATTGAATAATTATAAGTGTTATGTAGCAACAGTGTTGAGAAATATGATGAATATTCTAGAAACATAATCAAAATACATCCTACTCTAATGTAGACCATTAGTTAATTCCCTATAGTTGGAAACTTAACTTGTTGGAACACTTACTTGGGTCTAGATTTTACTATTATTAATTTTTATTTCAACCCCAAATGATAACATAATAGTAAAAAGTGGCTCTTCTTGTGTCATCAATGATTCCTCAATGAATCACACGTATTCCAGTTGAACAAGTTGAAATTCAATGGTTCTATTGATCATAGACCACCTATAAAATTGATTACATGTTCTAAAATATTAGAACAACAAGGAAATGTTGAAATAGAATTTTGTAAGGTGGATCATTTGAATTATTTTGGAAATAAGTTCGACATGCATCATCAAGTGAAATTGGAATGCAACAATAGAAGAAAAAAAGTTCATTATTCAAACTTTTTAATTAGGAATTTAATTTGTTGCGACATAATATTAATTATATTAATATTTAGAATATTTTTTTTAAAAAGTTGATCTTCAAATTGCCTAATGAGTATGAAAAATGGAATTACCATCTCATTTATTGGAATAACTTATAAATAATGAACATAAAGTGTTATCTCTTTTTAGATGACAATTGAAATTATTATCTGACACATTTTTAAATTAATAGAAATTTATTAAAGAGAAAAGAAAACAGTACAAGAAAAATACAAACAATAAACACCAAAACCATAAAAAATGGTTAAGGTGAAAAGGAAAGAAACCAAAGCAGACAAACACCCAATAAAAAAGGGTGGGCTATGGGATGAGGCCACCAATGCCGCCAATGAAGATCAAAGCCGGATCATTTAAGATTTCTCCACGAAAGAAGAATCTCCATCACCCCTGGCCTTTATTAGCCAAAAAACAGCAACATAAAAGCCTTCCTTCCACCAAAAGAAGCCAACAACTAAGCCTCCAGCCCGCTCCAAACAGCACACTGATTCCCAGAATTTGGGAAACCAAATGAAACCAGAAACTCTACAGACTCCAGCCTACTCCAGATCAGTACACTAATTCCCAGAATTTGGGAAACCACAACAACTCGACACAGCAAAGCTCTACTGCCATCCTGAAGAAAAAGAAAAGCAAAAAACAAACTGGCCCCAAAAGAAACTTACAAAAGTCTAAAAATGGGGGATTTTTCACGGTCCTTATTAATAAAAATAAGGAGATCACCAGGAACATGATCATACCAAACAAAATCAACACCATTAACACCTTTATTATCCAATCCATCAGCAACAGAATTGGCTTCCCTATAAACGAGAGTGATAATATGATTCAAAGAAAAAAGAGTCTCCAAACAATTAATCCAGCGATTAGTAAGCTTCCAGGACAAGTGATAAAGACCCATCCTAATTGCAGAAACAACAACAGAAGAATCACTCTCAAACCATAAATTATCCCAACCACGCTGCACAGCTTGATCGACAAAAACAATAATGCCAAGCATTTCGGCCTCAAGTGAAGAGGCAAAGCCACAAGAACCATGAAAACAACCAATGACATCCCCTTTATGATTCCTGAAAACAGCACCATAACCAGAATGCCCCAGATTACCCCTAGAAGCACCATCTGAATTTACTTTTAACCAACCAAAAAAAGGTTCCTTCCAGAGAACTTCTAAAGTACCACGCGGAGGCTTGAAATTACCCTTAACACCTATCCTATTCAGAACAGACAAATCATGAACCGAGTTAAAGAAAAAATGCTTCCTTGGAATAACAACATTACGCATAGCACCAAGAATAGCAAATAAAACCCCACTAACCGAGAAGGAAAATTTATCACGAATCATCTTATTTCGAGAAAACCAAATAAAATGAAGGAGTTTAGAAGCAGTGGCTCTAAAAAGATCCAACAATTGGGGAGAGAGTGAAATAGAACTCCAGCTTTGAAGGAAATGATGAATTGAATACATATTAGGCATGGGAATTTCAAAGATATCAAAAAAAGACTTCCACATTGAAGAGGCATTGGCACAACTAATAAAAAAATGATCAATATCTTCCCTATGTTGATGACAAAACACACACGAAGAGCAGAGAGAGATGCCACATTTCTGAAGGAAACAATCAGTAGGAAGTTTCCCATGATCCAGTCTCCAGGTAAAAGAAGACCGAGAGGGCCTAATAAAATTCATATGAAGATACATCATCCATTGACACCCTATATTGCAAGATAAAGAATGACAATAAAAATTTTTAGATATCAACAGGCCATTAAAAGCAGGTTCCCAAGCCCAAAAATCCTCTCTGTTAGAGAAAGAGTAACTATTGATAATAGTAACAATATGATTAGGGAGACCCCCCATATTATCAAGCTGATCCTTAATCGTAGCATCCATATCAACATTAAAATCATCATCCAACAAGGAGTCAGCTAAAGGACATCCAGTCCAATTGGCCTTACAAAAGGATAAAGACGAGTTCCTTGAAACAAGCCATCTGGCATGAGAGTAAATAGAGGAAAAGATTTATTTAAAATCAGGCCAAACAGAAGAATCCAGATAATTAAAAACTCCATTCCTGAGCCTATCCCTGAATTTATAGCGGAGAAAGTCCAGAGACTCAGATTTATCATTGACAAGCCTCCAAATGAACAAGGCCTGTAAAGAATCATTAAACACCTCAAGATTTTTAATACCAAGACCCCCAGCATCATAGGATTTACAAAAATTATTCCAAGAAACAATAACTAATTTCCTCTCTGAAATATTGCCACTCCAAATAAAATTTTTAATAGAAACGATAATGCTCTTGATAAGAGAGATCGGCCACTTATAAATCATGAAAGAATAAACAAACTTAGAAATGATAACAGCTCAAACCAAACAAACCCGACCAGCCAAGGAAAGGGACTTACCCTTCCATGTAGCTAGATGATGTCTGATTTTACATACAATATCAAAAAAATAACAAGCTTTAGGCCTCCCCCAAAACATAGGAACACCTAAATATGTAAAGGGAAAAACACCTTCATGAATACCCAAATCCCTAATAATGCCAGTCTTCCTAGAAATAGGAAAATTCCTTCCAAAATAAACAAAGGACTTGTCCCAGCTAATCTCTTGCCCAGAGAATTTTTCATAATGAAAAAGGGCACGCTTAATATTTTTAATATTTCTCTTATCCCCTTTAGTGAAAAGAATAATATCATCCGCATATAACAAGTGAGTGGGAGCAATAAAACCTCTACCAGCACTAATAGAATACAGATTCCCATTACCAGCCATAATAGAAAGTAATCTACTAAGATAATCCTCTGCAATGGAAAAAATAATGGCTGAGAGAGGGTCATCTTGTCTGACACCTCTAGAACAAGAAAAGAAGCCCTCAAGGGAGCCATTAACAAGGACAGAGATACGAGCTGACTCGAAAATGATTTTAACCCAATTAATGAAAACATCATCAAAACCAAAAAAACGAAGAACCTTATAAATGAAATTCCAATTTATAGTATCAAAAGATTTCCTGACGTCCAACTTGAGAGCAATATTACCATCCCTTGTGGATTTCTTAAGATGATTAACACATTCAGATGCAGTAATAAGACAATCTTGAATAGACCTACCCTTAATAAAGCCAAACTGATCAAGAGAAACAATCTTACTGGAAATAGAAGACAACCTTGTAGCAAAGATTTTGCAAATAATTTTAAAAATATTATTGATCATAGAAACAGGTATGAACAAATGAATCTCATTAGCATTCTCAGTCTTAGGAATAAGGGCAAGGAATTGAGCATTCAGACCCTTAGTAAGAGAGCCACCTTTAAAAAAACGAGTAACCAACCTACAAACATCCTCATGAATGACGTCCCAGTAAGTCTGAAAGAAAAAAATTCCCAAAACCATCTGGACCTGGGGAGCTGTCAGACATTAGACTAAAGGTCGCTTCTTTAATTTCAAATTCCAAAGGAATAGATGTAAGACTGAAATTATCCTCTTGATTAACAAGAGTCGGAATAATACACTCCATAGGATCATCAAGAGGGAAATAACCAGAAAAGATATCCTTAAAATAAGAAACAACATACTCAGAAAGTTCCCTTCTGTTATCAAACACATTATTCCCATTTCTAGCCAAAGAGAGAGGCCTTGATACTTTCCTAATTCTATGCAAAGAATTAAAAAAATTAGAATTTCTATCCCCATCTCTCAACCAATTAGCCTTAAAATTATCTCTTTTCAAAGAATCTTTATGATTCAACAAATTATTAAGCTTGGAAACCAGCTGAGTCTCACCCAAAATATCATTAGAGAAGTTATTTGAAGAATTCTGTGCCTGCATTTGTTGAATAGAATCCTCAAGAGAGGAAATTTCAGAATCAAGGGAACTGAAACGATATTTACTCCAGAATTTCAAATTTCTTTTAAGAAGTTTGAGCTTAATGACGCAAGAAAAATCATTATCCCTACCATTCCAAGAATTCCAAGTTTGTTCAACAATAGTTCTACATTCAGGATGATTAACCCATGCCTTATTAAATGTAAAAGGCAAAGGGGGTTTGGGATCCTTACTCACAAGGTCAACCAAAATAGGATGATGATCAGAGTTGATTCTGGAAAGAGTCATACAAGAAATAGAACCCCAGAAATAAATACAGGACTCATTGACAAAGGCCCTATCAATTCTACTAGCAACAAATCGGTCCAAAACCTTCCTGTACCAAGTATACTTATCCCCAGCAAGATTAACTTCAATCAACCCACTATTATCAATACAAGCTTTGAACTCCCTAGAAGAGATGACATTAGACATGGCTCCAATCTTCTCATCAGAATTCATGATGGAATTAAAGTCACCAAGAATAGACCACGAACCAGAGATCGAAGAATTGAGAGACCCAATATCCATCCATAAATTCCTACGACCCTGATAACAGTTATGGGCATAAATATAGCCCATTGTTTAAAAAGGATTCTATTGTGGTAATAAAATATAGCCTATTGTTTAAAAAATTATGTGAATCAAATATATAACCATATGATCTTGCAAACCATCATGATATATTTTTATTAACACTTCATGTAGGGTGATGATCTTTTCATCATTTCTTATTGTCATGATGTATTTAAGAGTGCATTTGGTTAAGGAAACTAAGATTAAAGACCTTATAAATTGTTGGTGAATGTATCTAATTAATAGGTACATTATTAATAAATTTCTAATATTAAGTAAAAAATTTAGGGAAATTTATTAAATACATACTTATGTTATATTAATATTATTTCACATATATTTTTCCATTTGATTTCATAGGTGAAAAATAATGCTCATCCTAAAGGATTCATTTTAAAAGGATATTTGGAAGAGGAGTGGCATAAAAAAATTTTCTAGATACTTGGATGATATTAAGACAATATTCAATAGAGTTGGATTTGTTTGAGTCTATATTCAATAGAGTTGGATGTGTTTAAAACACATCGACTCAATTATAGAGACACGTGAAATAAATTTTTTCCCCCTGCTATTGGTCGATCAATTGGGAGGAGCTAAAAATTTAAACGGATAGAAATGGAATAATTATACAAACATAGATAAGTGATTCTAAATAGTGACATTGTATATTAATTTATTGAAGGGAATAAGATACAAACAAAAATATGAATTAGGATTTGAACAAAAAATGAGAAAGGTATAACAAAATATATTAATAAAGAGCTTGTATAATGACTTTCATGTAATTTTGTTTATAAATATTGAGATAAATAAATTTTTTAGGATCAAAAATATATTTTATAATTGTAATGTTGTATATTAATTTTTTTAGAAAATTAATTTTCTTACATAGGATGGTTTTTTAGAAGATTTGAAGTTTCTGGCTCAAGGTCCTCTAAAATAGGCTAGAAATATTGACAAATACATTGTGAATGGATTTAAATAACATAAAACTAATCCTAAAGAGTGTTAAAAAACATAGAATAGTGGTTTTTTGGAATTGGGATATTATGGAATGTTAACTGATATTATCAAATTAAACTTCCATTAGAATATTTCCTTTATTTTCTTCATATTCTAGTAGTTTAATCTTACCAAGTGTATTAAAATAGATTCCTCAAAATATAATTATGTGAATTTCTATCTCTTAATGGATGTATATTACCATGAATTGTATGTTTTTTATATATTATCATCACAATAGAAATTGGTATATTATGTGGAATATGATGGGGATGGATGGTAGAATGTAGTTGTCCATGTAAAACAAGGTAACTTGTATAATATGGGTGATGAAGTGGAAGATTTGAACTCTAACATTGAATACCATAAATAATAAGAAAAAACATATTTTTCTATAATGGTATTAAAAATATTATACTTTCATGGGTGGATGAAGTAGTTGATGTTATGATAGAGTAGGATAATGATACGATTGAATGGAAAAATAACTGTATGCTTAGTGTCCATTAGTTTTTAAACCAGATTTTTTATGTGTGTATTAATTACATATCATTATGTTTTTAAATTATAATAATTTAAAAATGAATTTATTTGTACAGATATTTTTCAGAATTAGATTGGCTAAGATAATGTTTTTTTCAACCCAATGAATAATTCAAGAAAAAGGGGCTCATATAATGATGAATGATGCAATGGTCATCACTCTACAGATTGCATTGATTGAATTATTTCATAATATGAATTTATATTTTCCCAATAATATTTCATCAAGGCATGGTAGTGAGCAGGTAAATAACACAAAATCCAAATAATTTCATACAAAAACATTTTTTAGTTTAAAGTTAATATTTAAATATACTTCATGGTTTAATTTTTAAAATAATATTAATAAATGTACCTTTAGAAGGATGTATATATGGACATAGGAAGGGTTTCATGCATCATTCATTGGGATGACATATAGAGTAGTGAATGTGGAACACCAATAAATGAGAATTTTGACAATTTTGTATATATTTTCAGATGTGGGAGTAATTTCTTAGTAACCTTTACATCAGATTATATAAAATACTTTAGATATATAATGTTACCACTGTGGTTTATGAGAAACTCATTGATTTGGTACATTTAATTCAAATTTGACAGTGGGGGATGTATGTAGAAAATATAGTGATTATTTATATATTGTTTTTTATTGATACTGAGAGTAATTATTGTCAACATATATTATAGTTACATTATTTTTACCTATTTTATAAAACATGGGTTGAGTTTTCTTACTGCTATGGGTGTGTAATCTTATCAATATGGTGATTAGTGTTCTATGATGGTTGAAATGGTTGATGATTATTTTTTAGATATTTGTTTTCGTTAGTCTTTTTTGGGGCTATAGACCATGTAGTTGCATTTTTTTAAAAAATTCTTATAGAGAGGTGGTAAAAACCACCATTTTATATTCCAAATAAATATATATTGGCAGTTTAAATGTACTCTATATTAGGGTTAATACTTGTTCAGCTATTTTTTTGGCTATTTATGTTCTAAAGAAATTTCCAAGGGATAACATCATCTTAAAACACTACTATCCTATCCACATTTCTTTGGAAGGTAAAAGATTGCTGAAACCATTTAAAATAATTCTAAACAAAAATTTGTAATGGTTCCCCGAAGCTACTTCTAACTGGATAGAACCAATGTGAGTTGGATCCCAACACCAAATTTAATGTCATTTTTTGGAAATCATCAAATAACCATGTGGTAGTGGCTTAAACTGCCACCAAATCAAGAAAAGAAACCTATATATGTTTTTTTATTATAGTGAAACTATTTCACATGCATGAAGCACTTGTGCACAAATTTTCTATACTTGTTGAAAACTTTTTTTCCATTCAAGTATAATATTTTTTCAAAAAAATCAATAGCATCGCTTGGTCTTGATAGTATCATGGAATGTTATGTGTGCAAGTTTACATTGAAGAACACTATAACCCACAAATATCTCACATGGTAGAGGCACCAGATAATCATAAGAAATATTTCTTTGAATGAAGGGGGTAGCTATGTATTTATAGACATGGATGGACCTATTCACAACTTTCTTTTATACCTTGCACTATGAACACAACATTACCCATATGCTGTACTACTAATTTTGATATCTCCATTAGTATGAATACACCATCTCTATTTAAATAGATTTCAAACTCTTCCTATTTCATACAAACCCATATTCAATGAAATTACAGTTTATTCACAAAATTATTTCATTTTTTGTATTTTGATATGATCGTCTTGAAACATCACATGAGTACAAGATTTCGATACAACTTCACCCCTGTGAGAAAAATTTTCTCATTTACACAAAATTCCTTCCTTTTATAAAATCAGAATTCTCCATTCTCCATGATTTGGACAACAAAAAATTGTAAAACATCAAGAAACAATGTCACCTTTAACATTGATTCCATTTCACTATATAAACATTTTTATAGTAAAAAAACATTTAAAACCTATTATGGATTAAAAAAAACTATGTTCCAATCAATGAAAAATAATTGGCTCCAAAAATACCCCCAGTTGGTTTATTGAAAATATGAAGTGAAATACAATAAAATCACCAACATTGATAAAAAAAACTGATAGGTGGGAAATACCACATCCATCACTACATGTATTGATGAACCATACTCCGTGTAGAATACAAGAGTGATAAAATATAATTTCATACCACTATAGACCACTGGCCAGACTAGAAAGAAAAAACTCATTTAATTTCATAAATCACCCCTTTGGGAAAAACCCATAAAATGGTATTTTTACTTTTAAAGATAAAAATACACCCCAAGATTATATGTACCCCATAAAACCGCATCGATTCCATAAATAAATTAAAACAGTTAACACAAATGGGTAGAGGGGAATAACTAGAAATAACTCAAGAATAGGGTGGTGGAAGAAAAATGAGGTTCAACTAATGATTGGATAATATTTATGCTTCCAATAATATATTTATAATATGATCCACTTTATCATTATTTCAGACATTTTCAATTTGAATCAAATATTGTTCACACTTTTCTGTGATAATGTGATTCTTTACCTCAATATGTTTGGAAAGAGGGTTTTGATCCGGATTTTTTATAAGATCGATCATGCTCTTGTTATTATATTGGGTTACCATAAGATATTTAAATAAATATCTAGTATCAATATGTATCTAATTAATCCACAATAGATGAGTGCATGACTTTTCATAGTGAGATACTCAACATTGTAATCACTAAGAGAAGTTCTTTGTCGTTTCTATCTTAACCATCCCACACAATTTTTTCCCATAGGGAATACACCACTACTAGTGGAATTATATTAACCACAACTCAATCCCAATAAACATTAATAAATGGCGATAATTCAATCTACCTTCCAATTTAAAATTAGAGGAAAAAATTGAGAGTGACATGAATATACCATATGATTATTTTAACTACTACCAAATGATTTACCTTTGAATTACTATGTATAAGGGAAACTAAGAATGTTAAAAACATGCTATCAAGATACGTTGTAGTAACATATAATAATATTCCCAGGAATCATTGGTAAAGGTTGGTATCCACATATGTCCCAACCCTTTCTTTACAAGTTTTTTCCCAACAACATTTAGAGGTGAAATTGTCTTACAGTCATGCATGTTAATGTTATTCAGTATATATCTTGCAATTTTTTTCAAATAAATGATGGTATAATCCATATTTTTAACAAACTACATCCCCAAAAATATGGGAGTTCACATATCATAGGCATTTAAAATTCAAATTTCAAGTGATTTTAAAGTTATTCCACTGATCCCTACCTATTTCAACTAAAAATGTCTTTTATATACAAAAAAACCATAATTTTTTCATTTTTTAAAATTCGCCACATAAATAATGTGTTCAAATCCTATTATTCTAAATTATAACATATTCAGAGAATACGATGAAGAATACTGGGCTCATGATGACTTAATTAGACTATAGGGAGACTACTTTAATCCACAAACATTTTTATAATTATTTATATTCCTAAATACTACATGTTCTTCAATATAGATTTTTTATTCTATAAGACTACTTAAAAATTCCATTTTGACATACTTCTGATAAACAGTGTACCATATTTAAAATTTCATTGTAGGAAATAGCTAGACTGACTCCATTTTAGCTGATAGAGAAATTTTATCTTTGGGATCATTTCCTTCAATTTGTGTATTTCCTTTACATAGAGAACAATCATTGTTTCTGATCAAATTTACAGGCTCATGAAATTTATTTTTATTGATATAAATTTTTCAAACAAAATTGTGATATTTGGGTCTCCTAACAAGATCCCATGTGCAGTTCATGTCAATCTGATCATGTTCTTCACTCATGACCTTATCCCAAGGTACATCCTTCAATACATCTTCAAACGAGGTACATTGTCAGATTGATAGGATGAGAAAAAATGATTAATTAATTATTTTACTTGTTTTTATTGTTCAGTTCCAATCACCATTTATGTTGAATTTATCAATTTCTACTCTTATATTTATTCGGTGAGGTTCTAATGATGTTTTTTATGCAAATTTTTCAGCAAATGATTCTTATTCTTAATCATCATCATATTTTTGAGCCCAAAATATTTTACAAGAATTCCATTATTTCTGTATTTGTATCTGTCCCTTTTCGACTTCATTCAGAATGATATTCATATCAACATATGATATCCCGAAGGTATTTATGGGGTTCTCTTCAATAATCATGAGATCATTGATTTCTAATATATTTCTAATGTGATGATTATATCATTTTTAGAATTTAATCTTCATTGAAAATCCTTTGAATACTCGTTTATCTGCACTATCACCATAATTTCTATGATTTAATTTATTATTTCCGATGAGACATTTACTTTCAAAAACACGAAAATAATTCAGAGAGGGATTCATTCCATAGCATATCTTATATGGTTTCATGGTTTCTCTTATAAAATTCCTTGTTCAATCTTGATTATACACTATTACTTGAATAACATATTTGTTGTAATGATGAGGAACAAGACTCTCAATCAGTATAGTTCTAGCCATATTACTTACCCATCAATTTATGTGGTCTGGAAACCCTTTTTGTTGAGGGTTTATCACTATAGTAACCTCATGTTTTATCCCTTTGTTCCCCATGTAATTTTTAAATTTAATGGGTGTTCATTCATCTCCATTATCAGATTTCAAAATATTTATTGTATAACCCATTTAATTATAATTGCTAACACTTTATCCAATCAATAATTTTTCATTTCCCCTATATAAAAAATCAGAGAAGACATTCTGTTATAATCATCAATATAAATAATGAATTACCTCTTTATATATGTTTCTTTTAAAATAAGTACACCACTAATATCTATGTGGATTTTGTTAAGAAGATTTAATGCACTTCATTTCATTGACCAATATGAACTCTTAACCATCTTTCCTTACATGTATTCACCACATGTCTTTTCTCAATCACACTTCATATTGGGAATTTTGAGATATATCTTAAGCTTAGATATCTATTCCATTTCCTATTTATTAATGTAACCAATCCTATTGTACCAAAATTTCTTATCTTCTTCATCTATTATGTTACTACAGTTCTCAATATTCTCAAACTAGTACAAGTTGAAATATTTCCAACATCCTATCATGAGATAATAACTTGCCTTTAATTTAATAGTGTGCCTCTTATGATTAAATTTCACTATCAGTCTTAATTCATAGAGTTGAATCACACTCATAATATTGTAACAAAAACCATCATCGTAGATAAATTTAATTTCCCTTATCACATCATTTTATAGTTATATATTTCCAAAGTATTTGGTCTTTCAGGAACCATCATTAACAAATATCACTATTCAACCAACCATTTTCTTAAAATTATTCGACAAATCTATATTTCCTATCAAGTGTGGTGAGAATATGCTATCATGAATAGATTTTATGTTATTCATTTTAATTTTTTTATATATGGAAGATATTATTTCTCAATTTTGTTCTTTTCCTTCCACGAGATATGTCATTGAGTGGAGCCTAAAGATGTACCTTCCAATATCTTTTCAATATTCATTAGTTCTTCGAATTTATATTAATCTTCTAAAGGATAATAACTACTTTCAAGTGAATCTATTATTAGTTGATGATTATTTTCTTGTATTTGAGTTCTATAGGTGATGTTTATTCTTTTTCATTGCCAGTAATGAATAGCTTTATGACTATATTTATAATAGTGAAAACAAAATCAGTAGAAACTATTTCTTATTTATATTTAAGGATGATGCCTCATTTTTCTTTTTTGAGTTCCAATAATTTCCCCATTCATGTATCTCAGTTACTATTCATAGTAACACTTGCATGGACTAGAAAGCCACAAAATTAAAATTTCATAATGGGGAATATCTTATCACTTCTATTCGTCCACATGACCCATTATTTTCTAAGGGTATTTATCTGATTATGAAATCTAGACCATTAATGATTATTTTCAGATATCTTGTATGTTCAGTTTATGAATTATTTTTTACAAAAGGATTATACTTTATAATATGTCAAAATTTCTACTTACTATGATTCTAGATCATCAAATTTCCAGCCTTTTATTTTTCAACATCACAAACAATTCGATTTTTCCCTTTAATGTGGATCTATTATCATTCAAGTCCTTAAATAATCTTTCATATCCACATTTATATTTTTATAACCTCTTTTCGTATGAGAATATTTTGAACTGTAATTTCCTCATTATTTTCTTTTATTTTGATTGATTCTCTAGTTTAATCCTTAGAGTAAAAAATTCTTCTTCAAGACTTTCAACTATCTTATCTTTTTATCTAGTCTCTATATAAGGTCATTAAATAATTTTTCTTAATATTGAATCCCATATTTATACTCCACAACCACATATTATCATTCTAGAGATGACAAGTGTTCATATGACTCTCATTCATGTAGATCAATTTTAGCTTTAAGATTATCAAGTTACTCTGATGAATCATTTAGAATAGAACCTACATTGATGTTTTCTTTATTTGAATGTTAAGATCATCAATAGAACCCCCTAGTTCCACTTCTTGATCAGAAAAAACCAATCAACAAATTACCTTCATATATAATAGTTTCTACCTTTTCAACTATATCCATCATGGATTCTTTGGGTTTATATTTAAATTATGGTTCAACATCCTCCAAAACAGAATTATCATCATGTTATTTTTTTGAAAACGAATCTATTTATCTTTAATTTCATTCGTTATTTAAATTATTCCCTATTAGGGAACCTTTTCAGAGGATTAATCATGATTTATTATTTACTTTATTAATCATCAAATTTCCAGTGGCATCAAACAACAATGTACCCTACTTAAACACATAAAAATAAATCCTAGAGAAGCTTTACTTGAAATCTCCCATTTCAACTATTAAATTTTCTGGTAATAAGAAAAATAAACACATCATCCAAATCATCTCCATCATAACTATATTTGTAAATTTAAATATTTTCCATTGATTTTAATTTTATTTCCTTTATTTCTAGAATTATGGTTTCATCTTTCATGACTCCCATTTAATAATTCACTAGACTAGTCAGTAGAACAATAAGAGATTGTTTAGAAATAGATATTTCCTCAAGGTATGACACTTTTGTATTGTATAGCAGTGGAACCCTTCTCAATATTTTTTTATTAAAATATCAAATTATTTAATGTCTAGTATAATTCCTCAAATTTCATGAACAAAATTAGTAATTTGGTTAGAAAACTAATCTATATTTTTAACTAGATTCATTTCCAAATCATAGAACTTGTTTTGAAAAAAATAATTTATCCTCCTTCAAATTATTATCATCATCATATATATTATCTATTTTCTACCAAATGAACTAGGATAAAGTTAAAGGCCTTGTCAATAAATATATTTGATCAGATAGAGGTGTAGTAATAGATTTTTTTCTTTGGAATCTACATCTAAATATTTCTTGTCTATGTCAATCATAGAAAGACGTGATGTTTCACAAACATGTATCAATTGAGATATATAAAAGAGAAATTTCATAGAAAGGAATAACATATTTTATCACTTACTATTCATCCATATTTGGATGTTTATTCCATCAAATAGGAGAACTCCAAAAATATTCAAAAAGTTATCCATGAAAACAAAATATGATATATTTAATGATGAAAAACATGTATTCTATGATACCACTTATAGGACCCTAGAGCACCCAAAAAAGGAGGAGTGAATTAGCAATTAAAATTTTTATTTTAATGTGACAGATCATTTTATAGAATTCATAGAAACTTTTGAAATATATGAGATGGAATCATGCTGTTATTAAATATTCATATTCCTATATACAAGACAATAGTTTTAATTGGTTTTCAACTAAGGGATATTCCATGGAGCATACTTCGAAAGAGTGTGTCTCACACCAAAATTCACTAAGAATCACTAGTTAATGTGGAGTAAAAAATATAATACATAATCTATATGTACCAGGCCCATTAACCTTATAATGATTTTTGGGATATCACACTACATCCCTTAGATCACTTCCATTGACTCCCCCTTGCTCACTACCTCTGGAAAAATTATACCTAGTTTAATGACTAGAAGGTTGCCTCAATAGTTTGGGAATGTATGAATTTTTTCCAAATTATAATAAGACATTAATTTGAATACAATAATGAAATATTAACTTTTATGCATTGATCAATCAATCCATATATTGAAAACCTTCTAGTCATGAAACTATTGAATTTGCATGAAAATATTGTACTTTCTCACAACGTTTTTGTACTTGGTCACAACATTTTGGTTTTTATGTGAAAGTATAAATTTATTTAAAAAATTTCAAGAACATTAACTGGTCTTGATATATAGAATGATTATTCTTCATGAAATTATAATTCCTGGAACTCTACGATCCAAAAATATTTTTCATGGTAGAGGAACAAAATATTCATTGTAAAATATAATTAGAATTAATGGGGATAGTTTACTATTTATAAACATGAACAACCCTACTCATCACTTCATCATTCCATCCACTATATAAAAAACATACCTCATGCAATAAACTTATTAGTTTTTACATTCCCATTAATTTACAAAGTCCATCACTATTTTGTAATTGAGTGCACCTCTTACTGTATCACACAATCCCATCATTCGTGCATTTATAGATATTGTGTGAAAGTCTTTACTTTTCCATATTTCTATTGGAATTTCCTAAAAATTCACTCGCATGAAACGATTTGAAACACATTCACCCTTGCGTGAAACATTTTTAATTTACACAAAAATCCTTCCATTGACAAAAAAATTCCATATGCACTATGTTTTGGACTATAATAAATTGGCTAACCCTATGAATCAATTCCACCATTACCACTAAATATATCAGCACTGCAAAACCATTTGCCTTTCAATCACCCTTTTCTTCACTATTGTGGATTACCAACAAATACAAATAACTCTCCATTTCTATATACAAAAATTGGATGGTTCTAACAACACCCTAAATACCAAGAGGGAAGAAATAGACTAAATCAACTAGATCAAACCCTAATAAAAGAGAGTAAAAAAACTAAAACTGAATTATTCTCATAAAGAAACCCATATGATGAGAAAAATGGGATCTCTATATTCACATCAATACTTGAAAAATGATTCTACTTTTTTAAACAAATGGTCTAATATATAATGATAAGAAACATGAAAAATTTTAAATATTCTTCTAATGGATTTTCTCATCATCATTGCACTCCATAGTCAAGGGAGAACTAATTGCATGGATGACCCACTCCCTATCATAGCTTGATGAAGGGGGAATAAAACTCTATATATAGAGGTAAAATTCCATATTTATTGTGAGGTATTACCATATCTAAGAATATTACTGTTATGAGGGAGCCACTCTCTAGTGAATCAATGGGGAACTGACCCGAGTAACTCACTAATGACCAAATATAGTCACTACCATGTGATGAGAATTACTAAAAAAGAGTCCTACTTTTATAAACTCACATAATACCATTTATTCCAAAATTATGGAATCCAAAATGAATTATATGGAAAACTACTCAAGATAGTCTACTGATAAGACAAAATATGAGTCTTCATAAAGGAGATTTAAAATGTAGGAGGTTCTAAGGGGATTGCATGCCATATCCTACTATGGTACTTGATGTGGTTCAAAAAGATGAATCATGGTCATGTCTCACAACTAAAATTAGTTGGTAAGGAACAGTTCATAGTACATTTAATCATGGTAAATGTTTTATGGGAAAACCAATGTTCCCAATCATGTTTAACACTAAACATGGGTTCTCCGGATGAGTGGTGGTATACATGGTGTAATTTTATGTAAACAACATGCAAGACACCATATTTTCATGAGAATGTACTTAAAATAAATGACTAGGCTACCCAAATAAGGTCAAATTTCATGTAGTTCATCCACATATAATGAAATACATATAATAGGATGAAGCCCTATCTGCCATGATATTATAAGGATCATGTCGTGTGTTCCTCAGAAATACAAAATGTGTAGTCACATTTTAAATAGACAAGATCGATATTCACATTGTAGTATAGATATATTGATTAATGAATGCTTCATTCAAATTTAATTACCCATATCCACTTAACTAAAAGAAATTCATCTATGATTGTCTTTAACCAACCTCTGGTGACTAAAAATTGATATTTTGGTCACTCGAGTGTGATCTACTACACCTCCAAATGAAAAAACAAGTACATTATCCCCAAAACAACTTCCGAATTCAATTTGCATACCTCTATACTACTACATATAATCAATAGGTTACCATTAACATAATCAATATAAATATATAGGTTTTATTAGGCTCAACCTATCCTTGTAATGCCTAATAAACCACCCCTTCATCAACACTGAAGAATGAAAATCACAATGTATGGAAACTGAAAAAAGAATCACGTAAAATCATCATTGGATGATATGACCCTACCCAAAAATTGTAAATTTTAAAATTCAAAGGGGTGGAACATAGGTTAAACAGAAATGAAATCCATGAAATCAGTGTTATAATAATATCAGAACAATAAGGTATCGAAATTTAAGGAAAATAACAATATAAATAATTCATCATTAACAATTAAATAAAAGTTAGATAAATCCTTAAAATAATTATCCCTTACTCATGAAAGAATAATTTTTTGGTAAATAAAATTATTTCTGGAAAATAGAATGAGTTTCTCACTACAATCATCATTTGTCTCATGAATCCCCTAAATCGTTCATTGTTGAGAAATGTTCCTAGTTACATTGATTCCAACATTAGCTATCCTCCTCCTCTAATATCCCATGATTATGAAGTTTACATTGGATATTATTTATAATGATTCATAAATAGAGGAGAAGACTAGGATAAACATTCAAAAAATTAAATTATATTAATATTTAATTTATTTATATCACCCACCACAACTACCTTCAATAGAATTTCCAAATCCAACATACCTTATATAGTACCTAGGGTAAACCCCACATATTGGAAATAACTATGGAATTTGATTTTCCATCAAAGTCCCCAATTAACGAGGAAACCATTTATTCCAAAGGAATTATTTCTGTGTGCTTTAATATATATATATATATATATAATAATATTCTTAATACATAATTTTTGTTTTCCTATGACACGCAAAACACAATGCTAAGTGAAAGGGAAAATCCAGTGATATATATATATATATATATATATATATATATATATATAAAGGATCAAATTATAAAAACTAGAGTTTTTATATTCTCCCTTAATTCAATACGTTTCACCAAAAAAGTAAACAGCTACACAAAATGTGGGTTTAGATTACTTTCATATATCTCTATCACACTTCTTATATATTTATTCCATGCTCATGTGATTAGACATCACTAAAACTAGATGAATGGTCTATCTTGGATAGATCTCCTCATGTGTATCCTTAATCTTCTATGAGTACTCATATAAAGTGTCTTCTTCCTCAATGTCCATCTCCCACCTATAAATGATGTGCTATCAGTCATGAAATTATATCCTCTTTTTCATCACATAAAAGATGTAAAGCACTTTATCCAAATATGGGGATATGTCCAGGACATAAGTATCCACACAAACCCTCTCTAGGATTTGGAACAAATAGGAGAACCTTGGGGATAGATTTCTTCCCTCTCCAAATATATTCATGTACTTGTCATGGGGACACTATCAAGAAAACATGCCCTCCCTTCTTGAAATAAAAACACCAATAATGTCATTCAACATAAGATTTATGTTGACTCTAGGATTTGCTCTTACTCTGAGGGATCACCAGAACCATTTCTAGAATTTGCTGTACTAGTTCTTGCCTAAAAATATATGTATCTCCAATAATTTTACTATATATGGGAAATATTTCAGGCCTCTAACATAGTTCCTTGAATGGTGACATACAGATAGTGGCGTGATAATATTTATTATTATAAACCTCCACAAATAGTAAGTTATCCACCGAGGATCGGATGAAGTATAATAATTATGATCATAGCATATCATCCAAAACCTGGATGGTCCCCTTAATCTAGTTATCTATCTGGGGGGAACCATTATGCCCATCTCTAATTGGGTCCCAATAGCCTCCTCCAAACCTCTCCAAAACCATGATTAAAACTGATAATCCTAGGCATAGATGATCATTATTATCAACCCATGAATGGGTATGATATCATATACATAAAACCTTCCATACTCTTATCAGAAATATAGTCCCTAATGGAAATATTATGTGAAAATTTTGTAATATATATGAAACTTACCTGAAAATCATCCTAGGACCTTGATGTCTACAAACACTCTATTATAAAATCCATTGATATTTCATCCCACTTTATGTCCAAGGACAAAGGGGGTTAACTAAAACATTATGAATACTGATTTTTAGTCTTTATGTTCTAACATGTTAGGTATCAAAGAATAATCTTAATAGCATTGCACCTCATTTAATCCCACAAAAAACAACTGAAAAATGAATTTGTACGTCTTTTACACACCTAAATGTACTACCAAGTGGGAGGTAGAAACTCTATCAACTCCTCGTCATGAAACATGAAAATAACTTCAAGCCATTTATAAATAATGGGAATCTGGTCCCCACATTCATAAAATTCATATATTTCATCTCCTGAGTATATATAGTCACATATAACCTTATTGTCTATGTTAGAAAACTAAGACTCTATCACAGAAGGAAGAAGTGATGGATTCACCACAGTTGACTAAAGGAAATATACACCCCACTCCTCTACTAGAGTCATCATTATGGAGTCTAAGTACTCAAATGATCTCTATACCAAGTGAGAAATGGATTTCATAATAGGGGATCATGCACCAAATTACCCTCCACAAAACAGTATACTATCCGGAACTCTTAGTCCTATGGGAACTCCAACCAATGCCTTAATATAATGTTGAGATATATCTTGATGAAGATGTACTTGAGACTATAGTGTTTTCCATAAAAACAGACCACTCGCCCAAAAGATAATGCATAAATATCATCCTGGATAAAACTACCACTACCAAATCTATGTCATGGTTCATTTAATTATGTTCATGGGGTATCAAATCATTTCACCAATAAATGGTAAATTGTTTACTATATATAAAAATTCATATCATAGCTTCTCTTGAAGAATCGAAAAACACCATGTACTCAATTGCCTCCTCTAAATGCCCCATCACAGGAGCACAGGTCAATAGTTTCCTCTACTGCTCAAAAGATATCTAACACTAGTCATTCGAAGAATATAGATTCCCCTACAATCTCAGTGAAATAAATTTTGTTGTAATCCATCTAAATTATTCATTGGACCTTCTATAGTACCCTACCAATCTAAGAAAACTTAGTTATTATGACGTACTCATGGGTGATTCCCAGGAGATCACCACATTAATCTTTTCTGAATCTGTAGCTTGACCATGCTCTGATAGGTACAATACCAAAAAATAAAACTCTTCAATCCAAAATTGAATCATTGAGAGCATACCATAATGTTGGTGATCCTGAAGTTTTTCTAGGACCACCTTCAAATGCAACATATTCTCTTATTTGTAGGTATAGTATATGAGAATATCATCGATAAATATAAATATAAGTGATTCCATGTGTGGATGGATGATATGGTTTATAAGATCCATGAACACAATGGGGGGGAATTAGTCACAAAAATGTTCATAACTAGGAACAAATTATTCCTATAGACACATTGGAACACCAACATTATATTATCATCCATTCGAACCCTTAATCAATGGTAACCAAACCTGAGATCATTATTTTAAAAACAAACCACACCACTCAACTAGTCAATTATCAGTTAAATCCTTATAAATGGTTACTTATTCATTATTTTAACCTTCATTAGGTAGTGGTAATAAATCAACATCTTCAAAATCATGTCCATTTTTTCACAAACAGTAATGGATCTACAGTGAACCATAATTATATTAAGGAGTTTCACTTCTTATAATTACATCAGAGTAGAAATCTCATAAAATAAAATAGATAACTCAATAAAAAATTCATTAATGATTAATTATTGGAAAAATATGTATTTATAGAAGTTAAGGAACATATTCAAATGGAATAGTAACATGACCTTTGGAATAGTAGTATGACCATTTGGAAAATTTATTTATCCAAAAAAATTGGAACCTCACCCATGATAGTATGAATATAATTTAGAGAACATATAAATGAAATTATTATATAATTATATCATATTATAAGTAAATAAATGTTTTCAAAATTATTAATTATGTTTTAATAGTCTAAAAAACATAAATGATTATTTAACTTTTTTTAGTTATTATAATGAATTAAAAGAAATTTTATTTTCATAAAATATATTCATAATTTTTTTGTCTTATGATTATAATATAATTTTATGATACATTAAAAAAATTCAACATTTACTAAAATCATTTGTAATTTTGAAATCAATGTTTTTTGAATAAATGAATTTTAAAAAAACAAAAATTTTCATATTTAGAAAATTATTATCATAAAATGGATTCCTTTTCTAATTCTACACATAAAAAATGTTTATGGAGAAATTTTGGGGATTTTTATAAAAATTAATAGTTATTTTTTAAATGTGTAATACAATAATTTTCAGAATAAGATAAATATATGAATTACTGAGTAATGTATGTTTTATATCAGATTTAATCATCAATTTTTAGATGTCACATGTACTAGTTACTATATATAGTCACAATAATCCATAGTATTGAATTTTCTGATCCAAAATAATAAAATAATGAATAAAATAATCAAAAAATACCCCCCACCATTATTAATACCACTGATCACCTCATCTTTTCCTCAAGCCTCTATATAATTTTAGATTTTCTATATTCCACCCAACTCTTCCCAATTATTTACTTCACATCCAGGATCCTTTTTCCTCAATGAAAGAGAAACCTCATGATTTTTAATGAGGTTCTTAGGGAGAAGGAATCAATATGTAATAACCGCATTCATTTTATTTTAATTTATTTATATTTTCTTACATTTTATTTTTCACTCCTAGCCTCCCCTAATCCAAGAAACATGATAACTAAAGTATCCTTTATATTCAAGAATGTTATAGTTTTAATGGAAAAACCCTTCATCAATTCTCTTCCCCTCTCCTTTTTTCTAAAAATGAAAACATCTTCCATTATGTGTTGATTAATCACATTCAAGGATGACGGGATTTCAGTTTCCATTAACGCCTTCAGGGATGGACATAAAATGATTTATAATGGTTAATAAAAATTATAATATATGTATAAAATCCAATTTAATAGTTTTGGAAAAATCATTTATATGTAATAATAATTTATAAAACAAATATAGTTTGTGATGACCGAAAGAATTCCAAAATATTCTAAATGGATGTCAATAACATTTTATGTATTTAATCATCCTTAAATCTATAAAAAATAATATATATTATTATTTAACATTTTTTATGTTCATTATTAAAATTTAATTTCAATTTTAGACAATTATTCTCGTTTTTCTTGATTTTCCGTACACATATACAAGTGAACCGATCATGAAAAACAAGGTAGTGAACACTCTCGAATAATGAAATTGTATTTTATAACTCATAAAAAGTATGTAAATGAACATAATAAAATTATAATAAATAAATATATGTATTAATGTTTATGAATTAATTAATTAATGGATTTAATTTGATTATCCAATACATTATGTTCAAGTGAATGACACATTCGTATATAAGGTAAGAGATTCTCTCTAACCCCCACTTTTCATTCAGATTACTATTTCTCTATATTTATCGAAATGTAATTATTAATTATAAAAATGTACACCACCAACATTTTGTGTTTATATTTTGAATATATTTACCTATCTCAATTATTCTTTCTTTGGTTGTCTAAATACATTCTTTATAAGTTTCACGTCTTATTTATTCATGATATAGAATCCAAATTAAAGGGACCTTTACAATTTATTACACATTTTAATTTCACTATATAATCTATTTTAATCAAAAATTATATTTCATAAACTGCTCATTTTATCATGGAAAACACTGTTGGATCACTCCTTTTTTATAAAAAGATTATTCCTTTTCCATTTTAATGAATGTTTAATATTTTCCATAAACCACATTAAAATGTTTTATTTCTAATGCTTATTAGAAACTATTTTTACCAGTTTTACCTTTAGTTTCACATCAATTATAATTATCTATGCATATTTTTCTTTATTAATGTCCATGTGTGATTTAAATCTATACTTTCATGGACACCATTATGATATTCCTTTTTGGAATACATTTTTACATGATTATGATACCCAATTCTTTCCAGGGGTAACCCTTATACGTAGGTTTGATTCCTTATGTATGATTATTCATGTAGAACATATATTCATCAACTTGTTATTATGGGTATTCATAGATATAAATACAAGGAATTAGTTAATTTTTAGTCTCCTAAGAGGTTATGAGCAACAGTCTTGGTAGTAAGCCTTGACTCTTTCTCCTCAATGTGCAATGGTCTTGGAGATTATCATTGACTCATACTCCTCTATGTGAAATGGTGTTGGATATTATCCTGGATTCAAGATTATTTATTGCTGTATATATTGTTTCCACATTTATATGATTCCATGATTAAATGATCCCATGTTCTATATCTTATGATTTTATATGTTTATTCATGTTATGTGCTATTTTTATGTAACCATGTTATGCCTTATAACCCATGTGAAATGCTTCATTAATATTCTTATTACCTTACTGGTACTTTTATCTTGTCCCTTTTTTCATGTATTCCCCATGTTATCCATTGAAGATGTAATGTCTCAATGGAATTCAGGATCTCTTTATGAAGATACAATAAAGATTGTTTTTATTTTGGATCCATGTATTCAGTTTATCTACCTAATATTTTATAGACACTAAAATTTGTGATCCCTAATATTAATATTAAGGCTAGTTATTCTTAAAATCTGGTAACAATATGTGTAAAAGGAGATGGAAAATATATTTGGTATTAGATCATGGTCTAGTTATTTTTAGATATTTGTACTAAAACACATTAGAAAGAACACTAGTGGTTATTCTTCAACTAGGAAATATAATATGAATAAAAAATGTAATCAAATCCTAGGATATTCTTTTCATTTACCTATTTATCCTGCGATCTTAAATGTTTTATTTTTTATATGCTTATTAGCTATGTATTCAATCTATCTAATTGTAATTTAAATTCATAGTTAATCAAATGAAATAAGAGAACCCATGAAAACTATCAATGTGATAGGAAAATTGAAAATTTCCCTAGTGAAATGACAAATATAATGGGAATGGTTCATCATAACTTCCTGGAATTACATTCACAATTAACTCATGTTATGAACAATAACTCGAATCATGTGGAACACTCTCCTTCTCATAATAAATATCATGTTGTGGTATAATCCATTATTTGGAAAATTCATCACATTTTTTATAACGACCCATACATTACATAGATTGTTATTACATAAAAATTGAAGCACAATTATTACAACATATAACAAAACCATGAAAGGATCGTATAAGTATATTGTCTTTAGAAACTGGGAAACATAATGAACTAGTTCATAAATCATCTAAACTATATCCCTTTTATTTTATCATATATAGTGTCCCTTTTGGAATAACTTACTTAATTCCCTTCTTCCTAACCTAGGGAAAAGAAAACATACAAAAGGGGGAGCTCAAATGCTCAGTAAGGGTAAAAAAAGGAAATATCAACCATATCATATTTAGAAGAACATAACATTTTTGAAAACCTTAACCTGCAAAAGAGTTCATAATATCATAACATTGGATAAATCATGGTAGTGAAATATAATCCCAATAATCATAACATAATACATGAAACTTTGTTTCATACACACATAATCATAGAAAATCATTTCTTAGTATTCAAGACTCATTTCCAAGACTATCCTAGCGGACAAAGTCCATTTGTGAACCGAGTTCACTCCTCGTTTCAATCCTGTATCACCGAACCAGATTAACCTTCTGTTCCTTCCATGTCTATCTCATGAGATATAAATCTTTTCCCAATTCATTTGATGAAGATATAGGTCCCACCCATCTCATAATGATACCATTTTTATGTGTTCCACAATATCATAAATCATACATCATAGCATAACCCATGTAATAAAAATGGTATTCTTAATCATCATGCCACCATAACATAATCCATATAAGATAAAAGGATATCATAAAAATAATTCCATCATAACATAATCAGGTAAATGTAAAAATCGGTATAGAAACAGAACCCTATAATATCTTAGATGGAAAATATTTTTCATAAAATGCTTGAACTCCATTCTTGAGGAAAATATCATTTCTACTTCAAAAAAGTATTTCCTTTACTAACATGTCATAAAATTTTAAACTAAAAAAGTTGATTAAAAATATACTTAAAAACTTGTAAAGTAAGATTCATGGAAATAATGTTCTATGAAATCATAAAAATCCATCCATGCCGTATAAGTTAAAAAAATTCACATACTTTGGCCAAAAAAGTCAAAAAGTACATCGTACTAAAAATGACAAAATATTCCTTTCATATATTTTACTAAAAATTCAATAATGAGTAAAATTGGATATAAAAAATTGTAGGAGGATAGAAATAATTTTACATATAGATTAAACAGGGATGTGGATGATAAATATGCCCCAGTAATTTCTAATGTAAAAACAATCTTGGATAAAAATGAGATTGTGAGATTTTCACTTACCTTAGGTCCGATATGCTTCGTACATCTCTGAACCTCTTGTATAATTATTTAAATAATTTCATTCAATTATTACAGAATAATATTCACAGTTATGATATCATATATGTTCATATTGTTATCTTCGTATTAGTAATATTTCATTGCTACTTGTTATTCGGGTGTTAATTGCTTTATGTTCTTATGCGCGTTTTGTTGAATAAATTATTATTATTATTTTTAGGTTATAGATACATAATTTACTAAATTTTATTAGTATAATATATATCATATTTATTCATTAAATTCATTTATATAATCATTATTCAATGAAGATCAGGTAGAACTAGTCGCATCACATCGTGGAAACGGTAGGTCGTACGTACGCACAAGCAATGATATCATTCCCATGTTTGAGGAATTATATTGAAGTGAATGATAGAATATCTCAGAATTAGTATCATGTCATAATAACCATATATAGTTATTCTTTACACCATTATACCCAACCATTTAAGGTGGTCTGGGAAAAATAGATTACACCACACCGTGGAGACAGTATTCTGTACGTACGCACGCGCGATGATTTTTTTCGTAGAATGGATAGAAGGTGAAATAAGGTTGTTTCATATTTATAATAAAATATCATTATATGAGTGATACTGATCTTAATAATTTATTATGAAACAAAAAAAGATGAAGAAGTAGAAGAAGAAATTAATTTGAAAGAATTGTAAAAGGATATTACCTCTTCTTTGAAGCGCCTCTTCTAAACCTCCTATAAGGGCACTAAAGTTGGTCTTTGAAGAAGACCATAACCTCTATTATGTTTCTAGGGATGTTGAGAAGGTAAATGGACAGGGTATGGCTAAGAATGAAGGCTCTAAATTGTTTAAAGAGGAGAGGGAGGGGGTTCCCTTTTATAAGGGAGGATAGGGACACCTTAGGAAAAACTAAAAATATTATTTTATAATAAAGTCATATTTGGGTTTTAATAGGTCAGAATTGATTTTTTTCGAATCTAAGGTTGGGATGGGTCTATTTCCTCTAAACCAACATGTTTTAGACACGTTTAGGTTACTATTTTAACCATATCATTTAGATTTAACTCTGTGTTAAATAATTTATCTTTTACTGTGTCTTCTTGTTTTCTTACACTATTTGGTTAATAAGCTTACTATAACAAGTCAAAAGAACCCATGTGGTTAATTATTAATATATATCCCTATATAAGTAATTTTTCCGAACCATAGATTTTTAGGAATAAAATAAAAATTAATAATATAATATTTGTTTTCAAAACTGATTTATGTCAATTTTGACTCTATTTGGGAATTGATTTTTGTGAAAATCATAACAGCGTGATTAGTAAGAAAAAAGTTAATTAAATAAATACTAACATGTCATATTAACCTTATAAAAAGTATCAAATTACATTTATTTGGGTTATTTTAACATCAATTATGTTATTATTTCATTAATAATGTAATTAGTGCTTCATCATTGTGTCATAAAGAAATTAACTTATATAATGTATAAAAATTATAAATAAAATACCATTATGCACAAAATAATTTTAGCTTTATAATTAATATTTATAGTCAAATTTATCTTATGTAAAACCCTATATTAAAAAGTTATTAGTTATTAAACATTGATTTTAACTATTTTAACTCTTCTTTAAATAAAATAATAAAAAGTGTACTTATATAATCCATGTGGACATAAAGTGTAATATTTTATTCCTATGGTTGTTTCTGGTTGAATTACACTTATCCAATAGAATTAAGACATGTTTTAGGGTAATAATAATATCATTTTTACCCTTAATTACCCAATTTACTTTTAACCGTGGTAAAAAAAGTAAAAAATTACTATTTACCAAATGTTATTTTTATCTTTTTGAACAAAATTTTACTCCTAGATATTAATCATGTCTCTTAGAGTTTTGAAATTCCACTCACAGAAGCGGTAAAATTATGGTTTACGTAAATTTTCAAATTTTCTTAGGAGGTGGGTAAAAGATGGTGAAAAGTTCAATAAAATTTTGATATACCTAAAATTATTATAAAATGGCTCTAATAGATTATATTGAGCTTATATAGGTATTATGTATCAATTTTGGCCTAAAATAAATTTAAATAAAATAAACAATTATTTAAATAAAAAGTCGGTTTTTAAATAGTAACATAGTATTTTCACTATTCATCAAAAATTGAATGTTTTCATAAAAATACCAAAAATTCACCCTAGGAAAATTTCAATATTCCGAATCGAAAAATGAAGTCCATTTTGAAATATAAAATTTAAAAAATTTCAAAAAGTGGGTATTACTATTCATAATAGCTAGTTTATATAATATTTTAATAACATATCATTGTTTAGTGAAACTCGGTATTGCGTACAATGAAAGCTATTGAGGAAGGTTGCTCCTGCATATAACGCAAGCCAAGACAGTGTTGTGTGTAGTGGAATACTTCTTTTGTGATTCGTATAACATAAAAAAAATATTTCTTATAAAATATTAGGTATTAAACATTTAGCAGATCTTCTAATGACATTCTCATAATAAAAATGTATTAAAGCCATTGAGAAGATATTCTATGTCCTACTATGCTCAGAAGAAGAGAATGTTGGGCTAGAATTCAATAATTTTAATGCAGAAGATGATATGTGGTGGAAAATGATCATGTATAAAAATTCTGAGGATGAAATTTATCCATGGATTGGGAGGAATTCTAGAAAATATTTTTCCACAAATATTTTCCCAAAACCCACAATCTCATTATGGAAAGAGAATTCCTCAGACTGAAGAAGAAGGATGACAATTCTATCCAGGTGTATGAGGAAAAAATTATAAGTATTTCATAAAATGGATCTAGAATAATAAGGAACAATAAAATAAATGTGGATCGCTTCGTTATCATACTAAATTTGAGTCTATGTAAATTTTTGGTGATTTGGGACTATGATAGATGTGAGGAGATTGTATATTATTCCATTATGTTTGAAAAAGAGATCTGGAACTCTCAATGGACTTATGAGCCGGAATATTAAAAAAGAATAAAATGGTGTTTAATATGGGAGGATTATTAGATAAATCCCATTATGTATATAAAACCACACATACCATGTGTCAATATTGTGAAAAGAAGAATCTTGGGAAATGTCTAAAGGGAAATAATAAATGTTTCAAATGTTGAAGAACTGGGCATCAACATAATAACATCCCAAGGGATATGAAGAAAACCACTAATGTGGAAGAAAAATGATGTTTATGATCAACACTGAACATGTAGTGTAGTGTTTCAACAACAACGAAAATCATAATTATGAGAACCACTTCCCTAATACAAGGGTTTCTGTAGGAAACAAAAAAAACTCAAGGCAACATGGAAGAGAATATTCAATCACTATTTCTGAGGTGGATCCCGAAAAAGATATGGTGACAGGTACACTGGTTATTAACTCAAGAATAAAAAACTTTTTATTTGATTCTGGTTCTATGCATTCATTCATATCATTCAAATTTAGTTGAAATATTCAAAAATCACCTAAAAATATGGAAGTTTAGTTATCTATCAGAATATAAAATTAGGAAATTATTATATCCAATGTATATAAATCCTCCCCAGTTTATTTTTGTGGATTTAAACTCCTAGAAAATAATGTATTTCATCCTTTGGTTGATTTTGATTATATATTGGGCATGGATTGGTGTAACATCCCAGGTAAATAATGAATAAAACATTTTCATATTTATTAATATTTACGAATTAAATATTAATTTTACATTAAAATGGTTTCTATGTTTGATAGCGTACCCGATACACGACGATGAGTTTCTTTGAAAAATTACGTTGTACACTAGTAATATAATAATATTATTTTAAATGGTAGTTAACATGTAGTCTTCGTATTGGCGGGAATGGATAGAAATAACTAAAATATTATTATATATGTTTTCTAAATGTTTTTACATTTATCCAATAAAGGATAAAGGCTTAAAATATGGAAAGAATTAAATTTTAGGCATTTATACCCTAATTTTCACTAAAGGTTCACTTATCACTGTTTGATGGCGAACCATCATTAAACATAGTTTTGATCACTCTTATACATACTATTGGACCAAATATAACTCTTCTTTATAATCTGTACATCAAAATTTACTTTGTGTAAATTTTTGGTATTTTTCCGATAAAGTTCATTTTTAATGAATAGTGTAAAATGTTGTATTTTAGTTCAAAACCACTTTTTAATATAATTTATTTATATGATTATATTATCTTTTAAATTGGTTTTAAAGTGAAATTAGAATATATTTTTACTATTTAATCCAATAGTGGTCGTTGGAATTAATTTCACTTTGAAATCGGACTTAAACTAGTGTCAATCTTTTGATACTTATTGTTTCATAAAAACACCCTATTTGTCATGACAGCGGGAATTAATTATTAAATTAAATAATGTGACATATATGTTTTGAATTTTTTAAAATAGACTTCATTTTTTAATTTGGAATATCAAATATAGCTTAGGGTGAATTTTTGGTATTTTTCTGAAAAACTTCAATTTTTGATGAATAGTGAAACCACTACGTGGTACTTATAAAAACTGATTTTTCATTTAAATGAAATTTTACCACCTCTGTGTTTTGAATTTAAAAAATATGACATACATGGTTTTTATTGAGAAGTAAAATGTGGTTCAATGGGATTAAAATAATTTTTTTATGAATAGTAACTTATTAAGTTTTAATCGCGATTAGAGGTAATTAGTGTAGTTTAAGGTAAAAGTAATGTTTTAATAATATGCGATGAGCTTGACACATGTCCTACCCTTATTGGATGAGTCATGGACGACCCAGACAATCCATGGGTCAACTTGGGGACCCCATGGAGCCACTTTGGTTGGGAAATGACATAAATAACTTTTTATTTAATGTTAAAGTATAAATAACACAAACTTGAGATTTTTTACTAAAACAATTTTTACATGGGGTTATACAAGTCAGAAATTTGATTATAAATAGTCATTGGAAAGATAGAATGATTTCCTACATCATGATATATTTTTTATAATTTTTAGACTTTAAAAAAAATAAATTATTTATGACATCATGATGATGCAACGATTACCTCATTAATAAAGGATTTAAATAAAATGAAATGATTATGTAAAATCTATGACCTAAACATGTCGAAAACCTATTGTATGGTTGTATTTATAACCCTTATCACCTTATCCTTGAATTATATCAATATGGGACCTCTTAAATCTGAATACCATTTTAAAATAAAGTGACATTTCTTTACCTTCCAAGAGTGCCCCTCCTCTCCTCTTATAAAAGGCCCCCACCTCTACCACCTTACCCACACTTCCAAAGCCTTTGGCTCGGAAAAACCCTTCTCATTTTGTCTCTCCACATCCCTCTATAACTCCTTGAAGCCTCAAATTGGGTAGAAGTCTTCCCAAGGTAGCCTTTGATCTCAAACCAAAGGGAGTTACCCGATTTTAAGGTAATGTCTTCACTTGATTCCTTTTGTTTTATTTTGCTTCTCCAACCCCCTAAAATATTTTTATTCATTTATTTTGTAACAACTACAGTATCTTCCATATACTAGTATGTTTTTATAAGAAGGATTCGAGCTACACTTACACACACCTACATCTAATTGTTAAAGAACATACTGTTTCTGTGGATGGCGAATTTCTGCCTCCCGAAACGATGATTGTTCAACATTCTTTTAACACCTTCAAAGGTGGCCATTAAGATGACACTATATTTATATATGATATATAATATATTTATTTTTTCCTTATAATTCTTGTATTTTTCATTTTGGGCATACCTTTATTGTTTTTATTATGGGTAAACACGATATCTTCATTTAAGGAAGTGCGGACTTCTGCCCCCTCAAAGTGATTTGATTCATTAATACCATATGTGGGATGTGTAAAGGATGAAGTTATGATATTATATATGATATTACACTGGGATTATAATATACCTTTATATCATTATGATTCCATTCTATAAAATACGAAATAGAAATTAAAGTAGCGTTCATGCATACGTACGGCTTACCGTCTCCATGAATGGTGCATTTCATTTCGTACCCCTAAATGGTTATGTAATATTATAAATGCATGTATATACTGGATATATATGATATATATGATATATACATCATGATTATAATTCTGGATATAATGGATACATGGACAACTTGTAATTATAAAGGGTTTATTTTTGAATCAAGTACCGATGACCGTTATTAACTTAAATAATTACATAGTGTTCATGACATGGAAATAAGTGATATAAAACGAATAATGAACTTTAAAAAGGATCTTAAACAAGTAGAAATTAACTCAAGTTTATTATTCGTGAGATTAAAGAACGACCGAGTCAAGTCAGACCCGAGGTAAGGGACTTCGTCTCAATCTCCTTTCATTGAGGAATATTTCGTTTTATACACAACTTTCTTTTATACGGTGTATAAACCCCTTTAACTTTTACTTTTATTCAAACTAAATCTTTTTATACGAAGAGTTTTACTAAACGAAAAAAGGGAATGTTTTTGTCGTACGTATGTGGCGACAACGACTTCTCCGCCTCCACGAGTATTATTTGGTCTTTGGCTTCCTCAACAAGCCGTAATGTTTTTAAAATTAATTTAATACCATATACTCTTTTATGTATTTTGATATTGAAAATGGTTTTGATAAAGGATTCTATATTTTCAATATATTTAAATGATATATTGTGATTGAAATGTGGAAATGTTATCATTCCTTTATATTGGTTTTATGTTTTATGATTTTATATTGGTAATTGGACATTTGACGGGTGGTTACGTGATAAATCATATGACGGGTGGTGCCATGAATACCAGGACGAGTGGTTATGTTATAACCTTCAATGCATTGGGTATGGAAGTCGGCTGTATGGCTATTCCATTAAGTATGTATGGAAGTTGGCCGTATGGCTATTCCATTAAGTGATATGTGTGGAAGTCGACCGTATGGTTATTCCACTTAAGTATGTTTATGTTCCAAGTTACCTTTATATGTTATGTGTTCTTTATATGGGTTTTATGGTAATTCTTTGGTTACAAAAAGGTAAGTAATGATATTTTATTCAGTGAAGAGTTTTTACTACTCACGAAGGTGAAGGTATTACTTTGATAAAGTTATACATGGTTTACTTGATGTTTGAAAAACTAACAGTTTTCATTCTTTGTGTATCCCTTACTGAGCTTTTTATGCTCACCCCATGTTTTTTTGAAATGTTTTTCACAGGACTTAATGTGGAATAGGGTCACGGATGAGATCAAGGGAGTGTCATGCTATATAAAACATGGAACTAGACATGTTTCTTTTTAAGAGTTTTTTATTTTATGGAATTTTAGTAGAAGTGTCTACTTTGTAATCTTTTGAGATGTAATAGTTATGTCCTAATTCTCTAAAACTCTAATCCAGAAAAGATCCTCAATGTGAATTATTCATTTAATTCAATATTAAGTAATTTTTAAGGCCCGAGCCTTATAGTTGGTATCAATGGTCGGTTTAGACAAATTTAGGAGTTAGAAAAGTGTTAAATTATAATATTATTGAAATGATATAACATTTACGGATTACCATGTTGCTTCACATACGATATTTCTATGTTTAGAATGGTTTTCCGTAGAGGAAACAAAGAATATATGTTGGGATGACATCAGGAGGAAGACAACCTTCCAAATCAGCAACCTGAGATGGTCAGAATTGGAACTGAACAGTTTGTTGCAGTGATGGCACAGTTGAATCAGGCTATAAATGGTGGTGGTATCCATGAACGAGATCAACCAGATCAACTGCAGAGGAACATGACAGTGGTGGAACATTTCATGAGGCAACATCCCCCATAATTTAGAGGATCATCACACCCCGTGCAAACTGAAGGGTGGATTAAAGCACTGGAGAATATTTTTGATGTCATGGGGTGTTCAGAACATTAAAAGGTTAGTCTTGTTGTTTACCGTTTTGAAGGTGAAGCTAATCAGTGGTGGTCGATGGTGAAAAATATCAGGGATAGTGATGAGATTGAGGATCTTCACTGGGACGAATTCAAAGGTATGTTTGTTGGGAAATATTTTCCTAAGGTGGTTCGTCTTAGGATGGAAAAACATTTCATAGAGTTGAGGCAGGAGGATAATTCAGTGGCTTCTTATGAAGAAAAGTTCACTTGAATGGCAAGGTATGCTCCAAACATCATACGAGATCTTGATAGTAAAATAAACCGTTTTTACTCTGGGTTAAAGCCAAAGTATCGAAGGGCTTTAGCTTCTCATGAGTTCAGAAGTTACGAAAAACTTGTTCGATGTGCGGAGAAGGTGGAAATGGAGTTTTCCGATGATCAGGTGTTCTATGTCAAACAACAGAATAAGAGGTCCAGTTGGCAGGCAAAGGGGAAGAATTCATCAAAGAAGCAAAGAGGTAAGAAAACCAAATATCCATCCTGTGAGAAGTGTGGTAAAATGCATCCTGGAGAATGTTTATCCAAGTCTGGTAAGTGCTTTCGGTGTGGTAAGTTTGGTCATATTGCTCATAACTGTAAGGAAGATGATCAAGAAGTAAATGAAAAGCCAGCGGTAAGATGTTTTAAGTGTAATGAAATGGGTCATTATGCAAATGTGTGTCTAACGAAGAACTCAACTGGGGGAAAGTAGCCAGACTACAAGCAGAAAGGGGTGGTGAAATCCTTTTCAAAAACTTCAGTAGATGTTGGGCTATCGAATGAAGTAGTATCTGGTACACTGTTTGTTTGTTCAGATTATTCCAGTGTTTTGTTTGATTCAGGGTCTACACACTATTTCATTTCTAAGAAGTTTTCTAGTAAATTGGAAATTCCATCTCAATATATGAATCCTGAACGTATGGTAAAAACACCCGGAGGGAACATTGAGACAAAAATGAATTATATGAACCTTCTTATCCTTGTGTGTGGAAAGAATCTACCAGCAAACCTTATAGTTTTTCCTCTAGTAGAGTTTGATTATATTTTGGCCATGGATTGGATTTCTGTTTATCATGCTATGATTGAATACAGAGCTAAAATGGTTTATTTTCAGAAAGATTTTCAGTTTGTGTACAAGAATGAACCTTTTCTTTGGATAACATATCAGGAAGTTGAGAAACTAGTAAAAGATGGAAATGAATGTTACCTTGCACATATTGTTGAAAATAAATGAACTGTTCAGATTAATGATGTGCCAGTGGAAAATGAGTATCTTTATGTTTTTCCTGATGAGTTTCCTGGTATTATTCATGATCGGGAAGTTGAATTTACTATTGACTTAGTTCCTGATTCAAAGACAATTTCAAAACCCCCTTATCGAATGGCTCAAGTTGAACTTTTATAGATAAAGAAGTAATTGCAAGAGTTATTAGATAAAGGTTTCATTCGACCTAGCACATCACCATGGGGTGCTCCTGTCTTGTTTGTTAAAAAGAAATATGGCTCAATGAGACATTTCATTGATTATAGAGCCTTGAATAATATTACTGTTATGAACAAGTATCCTTTGACTCATATCGATGATTTATTTGATCAGCTCAAGGGAGCTCAGTATTTTTCAAAGATTGACATGATGTTAGGGTACCATCAGTTGAAAGTAATAGAAGCAAACGTTCCGAAGACTGCATTCTGTACTAGATATGGCCATTATGAATTTGTAGTTATGCCTTTTAGGTTAACTAATGCATCTGCTGTATTCATTGACCTTATGAATATTATTTTCCATGAGTTCTTGGATAAGTTTGTGGTTGTTTTCATCGATGATATTTTGGTGTTTTCTAAATGTAAAGAGGAGCATGAAAGTCATTTAAGGGTTATCTTGAAAACCTTAAAAGAAAATAAACTATATGGAAAATTCAGCAAGTGTGAGTTTTGGTTACAAAAAATTTCTTTCCTGCATCACATTGTTTCAAAAGATGGCATAACTGTTGATCCTGCTAAAACAAAGGATGTTGAAAAATGGAAAAGACCCACAAATGTAACTTAGATTTTTAGTTTTCTTGGTTTGGCAGGTTACTACCTAGGGTTTATTGAAAATTTTTCACGGTTATCTAGTCCAATGACTAAGCTAACTCGTAAGGTTGTTAAGTTCTTCTGGACAAAATAATGTGATGATTGTTTTCAGTATTTGAAAAGAAGATTAGTGAATGCTCCTGTTTAGGCACTTCCTTCCAGGAATGGTGAGTTTGTTATATACAGTAATGCTTCATTGAAGGGACTTTGTTGTGTCCTTATGCAGAATGATCAGGTAATTTCTTATGCTTCACGTCAGTTGAAAACTCATGAGGTAAATTACCCTACACATGATTTGGAATTTTCTGCTGTTGTTTTTGCTTTAAAAATTTGGAGGCATCCTTTGTATGGAGTAAAGTGTGAAATATATACTGATCAGAAAAGTTTAAAGTCTATATTCACTCAGAAAGAATTGAACATGAGACAGAGGAGATGGCCGGAATTAATCAAGGATTATGATTGTAAAATTCACTACCATCCGGGAAAAGCAAATAAAGTGGCCGATGCTTTGAGTCGAAAAGGTAATGCTTCATTAACCATGATACGTTTGGAACGAGATACTTTGTTTTTTGATTTGTGAAATTTGGCATATAAGTTGTTGGTGTAGGAAGTTATTCGGTTTTGTTTCAGGTATCAGTGAGATCATCCCTATCAGACAGAATTAAGCAAGCACAGAGGGAACACTGTGAGTTGTAGAAAAAGGTAGAGATGGTTCAGAAGGGTAAGTTGCATGAATTCAAAATCGATAATGATTGTGTTTTGAGTTTTGGGAAGAGATTTTGTGTGTCTTGTGATTCATAGTTGCAGAATGAGTTGTTATGTGAGGCTCATAGTTCCCCATTTTCAGTTCATCCTGACAGTACTAAGATGTACAGAGATTTGCGGGAGTATTACTAGTGGGATGGAATGAAAAGGGATATTGCTGATTTTACTATGAAGTGTTTGACTTGTCAGCAGGTTAAAGTAGAGCGGATGTTACCGAAAGGAATGATTCAGCCTTTACCAGTGCCAGAGTGGAAATGGGAAAATATATCCACGAATTTTGTCGTGGGATTACCGAAGACATCTAGAGGTAATAATGCAATCTGGGTTATTGTTTATCGCGTGACTAAATCTGCTCATTTCCTTGCTATACAAGATACTTTTTCCCTAGATCAACTTTCCTGTTTGTATATTAAAGAGATAGTCAGGTTACATGGATTTCCTCTCTCCATTGTGTCCGATCGTGATCCCAGGATCACTTCTAACTTTTGGAAAGGCTTTCAGAAGTCGTTGGGTACTGAATTAAATTTTAGTACAGCTTTTCATCCGCAATCAGATTGGCAGTCAGAATGAACAATTCATACCATGGAGGATATCCTACGAGCTTGTTCGATGGATTATCAGGGAAGTTGGGAAAAACATCTTTCTTTGGTTGAGTTTTCTTATAATAACAGTTTTCATTCCAGTATACAGATGGCACCATTTGAGGCATTATATGGGAAGCGGTGTCGAACTCCAGCATTTTGGGATGAAGTGGGTGAAAGGAAGCTGATGGGACCAAAATTGGTAGAAGAGATGGCAGAAAAAGGTCAGTTGATTCAAAAAGAAATGAGAACAGCTCAAAGCAGGCAGAAGAGTTATGCGGATAACCAGAGGAAGGATCTATCTTTCGAGGTAGGTGATCATGTTTTTCTCAAGGTTTCTCCATGGAAAAGTGTGATGAGATTTGGTAAGAAAGGAAAGCTGAGTCCAAGGTTTAATGGACCATATGAAATTATGGAGAGAGTTGGATCAGTTGCATACAGAGTGGTATTACCTCCGAGTTTATCTCAGGTACACAATGTTTTTCATGTTTCGATGTTGAGGAAGTATATGCCAGATCCATCTCATTTTTTGAGTCCAGAGGTAGTTCAGCTGGAAGAGAACCTATGTTATGAAGAACAACCAGTCCATATTCTTGACCGAAGAGAGCAAGTGTTGCGAAATAAGGTAATTCACCAGGTAAAGGTTTTGTGGAAAAACCATATGGTTGAAGAGGCAACGTGGGAATATGAAAATGCTATGAGGGATAAATACCCCCACTTATTTTGATAAGTGAATAAAATTGCGAGGACGCAATTCCCAAAAGGGGGGAAGGATGTAACATCCCAGGTAAATAATGAATAAAAAATTTTCATATTTATTAATATTTATGAATTAAATATTAATTTTACTTTAAAAGTGTTGCTATGATCGATAGCGTACCCGATACGCAACGATGAGTTTCTTTGAAAACTTACGTTGTACACTAGTTATATAATAATATTATTTTAAATGGTAGTTAACATGTAGCCGTTGTATCGGTGGGAATGGATAGAAAAAACTAAAATATGATTATATATGTTTTTTAAATGTTTTTACATTAATCTAATAAAGGATAAAGGCTTAAAATACGGAAAGAATTCAATTTTAGGCAATTATACCCTAATTTTCACTAAAGGTTCACTAATCACCTTTTGATGGAGAACCATCATTAAACATAGTTTTGATCACTCTTATAAATTCTATTGGACCAAATATAACACTTCTATAGAACCGGTACATCAAAATTTACTTTGTGTAAATTTTTGGTATTTTTCCGATAAAGTTCATTTTTTAATGAATAGTGTAAAATGTTGTATTTTAATTGAAAAACTCTTTTTAATGTAATTTATTTATATGATTAGATTATCTTTTGAATTGGTTTTAGAGTAAAATTATAATATATTTTTACCATTTAATCCAATAGTGGTCATTGGAATTAATTTCACTTTGAAATCAGACTTAAACTAGTGTCAATCTTTTGATACTTATTGTTTCATAAAAACACGCTATTTGTCATGACAGCGGGAATTAATTATTAAATTAAGTAATTTGACTTATATGTTTTGAATTTTGTAAAATATACTTCATTTATGAATTTTCAATATCAAATATAGCTTAGGGTGATTTTTTGGTATTTTTTTGAAAAACTTCAATTTTTGATGAATAGTGAAACCACTAAGTGGTACTTATAAAAACTGATTTTTCGTTTAAATGAAAATTTACCACCTCTGTGTTTTGAATTTCAAAAATCCGACATACATTGTTTTCATTAAGAAGTAAAATGTGGTTCAATGGGAATAAAATAATTTTTTGTTGAATAGTAACTTATTAAGTTTTAATCGCGATTAGAGGTAATTAGTGTAGTTTACGGTAAAAATAATGTTTTACTAATATGAGATGAGCTTTACACATGTCCTACCATTATTGGATGAGTCATGGCCGACCAAGAAAATCCATGGGTCAACTTGGGGAGCCCATGGAGCCACTTTGGTTGGGAAATGACATAAATATCTTTTTATTTAATGTTAAAGTAAAAAATAACACAAACATGAGATGTTTTACTAAAAAACATTTTACATGGGGTTATACAAGTCAAAATTTTGATTATAAATAGTCATTGGAAAGATAAAAAAATTTCCTACATCATGATAGTTTTTTTTTAATTTTTAGACTTTATATAAATTAAATTATTTATGACATCATGATGATGCAGCGATTACCTCATTAATAAAGGATTTGAATAAAATGAAATGATAATGTAAAATCTATGACCTACACATGTCCAAAACCTATTGGATGGGTGTATTTCGAACCCTTATCACCTTATCTTAGAATTATATCAATTTGGGACCTCTTAAATCCGAATAACATTTAAAATAAAGTGATTATTATTTACCTTCCAAGAGTGCCCCTCCTCTCCTCTTATAAAAGGCCCCCACCTCTACCACCTTACCCACACATCCAAAGCATTTGGCTCAGCCAAACCCTTCTCATTTTGTCTCTCCTCATCCCTCTATAACTCCTTGAAGCTTCACTTTGGGTAAATGTCTTCCCAAGGAAGCTTTTGAGCTCAAACGAAAGGGAGTTACTCGATTTTATGGTAATGTCTTCACTTGATTCCTTTTGTTTTATTTTGCTTCTCCAACCCCATAAACTCTTTTTATTCATTTCTTTTGTAAAAACTCCAGTATCTTCCATATACTAGGATGTTTTTATAAGAAGGATTCGAGATACACTTACACACACCTACACCTAATGGTTAATGAACATATTGTTTCCGTGGATGGCGAATTTCTACCTCCCGAAACGATGATTGTTCAACATTATTTTAACACCTTAAAAGGTGGAAATTAATATGAAACTATATTTATATATGATATATAATATGTTTCTGTTTTCATTAAGCTTCTTTATTTTTTATTTTGGGCATACCTTTATGGTTTCCATTATGGGTAAACGCGATATCTTTATTTAAGGAAGTGCGGACTACCGCCCCCTCAAAGTGATTTGATTCATTAATACCATATGTGGGACGTATAAAGGATGATGTTATGATATTATATATGATATTACACTGTGATTATAATATACCTTTATATCATTGTGAATCCATTCTATAAAATACGAAATAGAAATGAAAGTAGCGTTCATGCTTACGTACGGCTTACCGTCTCCATGAATGGTGCGTTTCATTTCTTACCCCTAAATGATTATGTAATATTATAAATGCATGTATATACTGGATATATATGATATATATGATATATACATCATGATTATAATTCTGGATATAATGGATACATGGTCAACTTGTAATTATAAAGGGTTTATTTTTTATTCAAGTACCAAGGACCTTTATTAACATAAATAATTACATAGTTTTCATGACATGGAAATAAGTGATATAAAAGGAATAATGAACTTTAAAAATGTTCTTAAACAAGTAGAAATTAACTCAAGTTTATTATTCAGGAGATTAAGGAACGACCAAGTCAAGTCAGACCCGAGGTAAGGGACTTCGTCTCAATCTCCTTTCATTGAGGAATATTTCGTTTTATACACAACTTTATTTTATACAGTGTATAAACCCCCTTGACTTTTACTTTTATTTAAAAGGAATCTTTTTATACGAAGCGTTCATAAACAAAAAAAGGGAATGTTTTTGTCATACGTATGCGGCGACAACGACTTCTCCACCGCCGTGAGTATTATTTGGTCTTTGGCTTCCTCAACAAGCCAAAATGTTTTTAAAATAAAATTAATACCATATACACTTTTATGTATTTTGGTATTTAAAATGGTTTTGATAAAGGATTCTATTATGTCAATATATTTAAATGATATATTGTGATTGAAATGTGGAAATGTTATTATTCCTTTATATTGGTTTTATGTTTTATGATTTTATATTGGTACTTGGACATTTGATGGGTGGTTATGTGATAAACCATATGACGGGTGGTGCTGTGAATACTAGGATGGGTGGTTACGTTATAACCTCCAAGGCATTGGGTTTGTAAGTTGGCCGTATGGCTATTCCATTATGTATGTATGGAAGTTGGTCGTATGGCTATTCCATTAAGTGATATGTGTGGAAGTCGGCCGTATGGTTATTCCACTTAAGTATGTTTATATTCCAAGTTACATTTTTATGTTATGTGTTCTTTATATGGGTTTTATGGTAATACATTGGTTACAAAATGGTATGTAATGATATTTTATTCATTGAAGAGTTTTTACTACTTACGAAGGTGAAGGTATTACTTTGATAAAGTTATACATGGTTTAATTGATGTTTGAAAAACTAACAGTTTTCATTCTTTTTGTATCCCTTACTGAGCTTTTTATTCTCACCCCATGTTTTTTTGAAATGTTTTTCATAGGACTTAATTTGGAATAGGGTCAAGGATGGGATCAAGGTAAAGTCATGCTATATAAAACATGGAACTAGACATGTATTTTTGTAAGAGTTTTTTATTTTATGGAATCTTAGTAGAAGTGTCTACTTTGTAATATTTTTAGATGTAATAGTTATGTCCTAATTTTCTACAAATCTAAACCTGAAAAGATCCTCAATGTGAATTATTCATTTAATTCAATATTAAGTAATGTTTAAGGCCAGGGCCTTATAATTGGATATATTTTTACAGAGCCAACATCGATTATTGGTAAATAGAGATCACTCTTCCAATTGCTAGGTATCTTCTTATTATGTACACGTGTAAGGAAGGGGATGAATATATTTCAAAATCATTGTCCCAATTGTCAATATTATTTCCTTAAGAGAAATAATATATATCTCTAAGTACTGAGACAAAGGAGATAAGCATGCTTGAAACCATTCCTATTGTGAGGGACTACACCAATGTGTTCCCTGAAGACTCTAATGGTCATCCTCTTGACTGAGATGTTGAGTTATCAATTGAATTTATTCCTAGATATTTTATTATATCATTTAAACATTATAAAATAAACTTAATTTTGATATAAGAACTGAAGACATAATTATAGGAGAATCTGTAAAATGGTTTTATATACCTGATTGCATTACCATGGTGTGCAGCTCTCCTCTTCATCAAGATCAAATGTAGAACAATGCGCCTATGCATTGATTCTAGTGTTCAAAATAAAATCATAATAAAGAACATGTATCCCCAATAAATGATATATTAATTTTTGAAGAAACTGTGTGGGTTGAATTATTTCTCTGAGGTGGACCTTTGGTCAGGATATCACCGATTAAAGGTGATGAAAGAAGATATTTCTAAAAACTAATTTCTAACAAGGTATGGACACCATGAGTTCATCATGATTCCCATCAGACTCACTAATCCTCCAAAAATATTCATGGACTTAATGAATTGAGTATTTAGAAGTTACCTCAGTGATGTGGATCTATTTTTACGTAGTTTAGCCACAAATTTGTACTTTATTTTTAATGATTTAATAAATTATTTACTCAATTTATACTAAATAATTTTACTTTCTTATTTTTCTAATAAACTTTTTTAATTAATCAATTTTTATAATTAATTATTTATATTTAGTCATCATATTATTAATTTTAATCATATACAACTAATTTACTCTAATTATGTCTTATTTAGTATGGTTAATTCGAATCTGCTTGACTTTTTAATAAGTTAATATATATTTTTATAAAACAGATATTTAATCGACGTAATTATATTTAATTAAGTTAGTCTTTATTTTAATATTATATATTTTAATTTAGTTACATTAAACTATTTTATCTTTATTAATTAATTTGTTTAGACATCCTGCTAATCATTTAAGTAAATAATTTTTGTTCTAAATTAAATAAAATAGTTCACTTTTAATTTTAGGTGTTCAAATAGTTGTTAAATTAATTAATTAAGATTTCATAAATATTAATTATTTTTTCTGTATGCAGATTGATTATTAATTCATTTTTTGATGGTTTTAGTCTACCGGTGAGGTAGACTATAACAAGCGGTGACTTATTTGGGTCACCGTTGCTAATATTTATTATTCTCTGATACTTTCTAATAAATTTATTATTTTATTTTAATTTGAAGTCTTTTATAAATTTAGTTTAACAATTTTTAAGTTTATAATTTTTGTGTTGTCAACTAAAATTTTAAATGTGTTAAATGTTATTAAAAATTATCTCTTAATTAATTGTGTTTATCATAATTTTAATTAATTATTTTAAGTCTTTGTATTTAGTTTACTTAAGTTTTAATTTTCCGTTTAATTTTTTTGTTTATTTTAAATTTCACGATTAGCTTTCTATCGATGACCATTTCACCATTTGTAGCTTACCGGTAGCTCTCATTTATGTATAATGGTAACTTTAATTTTTATGTTCTAACAGTAACCTTAGTTTTCTATATAATGGTGAGATTTTATTTGAATGGCGTAAAAGTGAGTATATTAATTTTATTTGTAACGGTGACATGGTTTTTAATTTTTAATGGTGACACTTTGTTTTCTTCTATCGGTGAGCATTTAATTTTGATCTATCAGCGACCCTTCCTTTCCTGCACCTCACCCTTATAGCTTCCACCCCAGAACCGCACTGTTTCATCCCTCTGCATCACCTCCCATTCACCTCACTCATAGGCATCCTCGACTTCCTACCTCCTCTGCTTTTATCAACTTCTCTCCTCAACACCCACCATATATCCCACTGATGCCACTACCTAAAGATCACAAATGCATTCCCTTCAAACAGTAGCCTTGCTATCGATATTTATCTCACCTCTCTTCCTTTAAATTTTCTCACTTTAACTCTCCTGCTTTCCCCATTCATGTTACAGTTGTTTCTTCATAGTATTTCCATAGCATCTCTGCCACAATTCCATCAAACCGCAACACATAGATTTATCAACAAATAAAATAATTTATGCAACCAATTCACAACCGAAACCATCCAGATTCCAAAACATCGTCACAAATCTGAAAACCATGAAGCTGTTGCTATAAGGGATGGTTTTTCTGGCCTTCAGCTGAAGTCATGTTCTTCTCCCGAGCCACTAGAAGCCTTCATCACTGAGCAGGTTCACCACCTGTAGGAGACACTTCGCATCACCCCCGAAGCCGAGAAAATCGCCGCAAGGAGGAGCCAAACCCTGATGCCGCCGCTGTTGGGGATGTTACCATCGAGGGTCCATTGTGAAGAGGAAGAACCTCACTGCTATGTAGAAGTCGATTCATCCTTCGTGGAGTTTGATATGCATTGCTGGAGGGATTGAATCTTGGTGAAAGAAGAGACTGCCAGGCAGGATATAAATAAAGGACGAACCTTCGTGCGGTAGGCATAATCTTTGAGAGGAGGTGCCAAACTTGAAGGGAGACAAAGCAGCTGGCGGACCAGCTTGCAGTGCCGAAAAACGCTCCCCTCGCCTAGGGTTGATGTGCTCCGAATTAGGGGGAGGGGGACGAAGATCCAAGAAAAAAAACATAAAGAAAACTTAATTAGAAACATAATTTAAAAAAATAACAAAAATATAATAATAAATATAACTAATTATATATAAATAATTAACATAAGTTATTTGATAAAACAAAAATTTTAATATATAAATAAACCTTTATTAAAATAAAGTTAATTTGATAGTTATTTTTAAAATCAAATTAGGATAGTTTATTAAAAAATTTATCATTATTATACAATATTACGTATTAATAATTATTTAATGAACGAAATTGTTAATAAAATTTTATACAAATACCAAGTTATAAAATTAATTATAATTAATAAAATTAGTTAACATAAAATGTTAACAATATTAAATTTCAATGTAATAATAAAATTAATGTTTACAATTTATTTTAATAATGATTACCAATTAAAAAATAATAACTTATAAACAGTTTAGCATGAAAATTAATAATTAATAAATCTTCTTATTTTAAATATTCTTTTAGTAACAAATTCGTAAAATTATAATACATCATTTATGATTATTTATCTTTTAAAAATCTATTTCATTATAGATAATTAAAATATAATTACTGTTTTTTAGTGATGCTAAGAAAATAATTTATTTAACAACATTACTTTAGAGTTTTTAATTATTTTAAAGGACTTTTTATTAAACTTTAAATATTTACTTCCTTCGTGTAGTTACTGTGTTGTTTATATTTCTTGCACAGGTTCATTCTATAGCTGAAACCCCGTCGAAGTTCACGTAACTAACTCAGTGGAAGTTAGTTACGAGAGAAAAACTAGCCTGACGTGGCAGTCCTGAAAAAACGCACGTTGTGCGGTGCTTTTGCGAAGGGTTTTCATAGTCGGTGGGAGATATTCGGTGACGACAAGCAGAAGACATTGGGTACGTTAAGCAGACTAGCAGCATAATTTTGGAGACGAGACTCTCAATCATTCCACTATCACATCAGACGAGAGTGAGGACGCTCTTTTGGATACCATGCCACACCATTTTTGGAGAGCAGAGACTCCCAGGAGATAGCAGTGCAGGAGATGAAGGAGCCTGGAAGCAGATTTGTGCTATGGGAGTTCTTCTTTCCTCTATCCATAATTCCTTTTACTCTATTTTTGGTTTTTTTTCACTGCCTTAATCAATGTGATCATAGGTTGATTTTTCTTAGCTCAGAATTTTTGAAATCTTTTGGTTATGATCTATAAACATTCGATAGCTTATCTTTTTACGAAATTAGAATTAGTTGGTGAGACTAACTCTGTTTCTAATATTTTGACTATTGACACTTCAATATTTTCAATTTCAAACATCAATATCAACTGGTGAGTTCGATCTTGAATGAATTTTTCAAATATTTGACAACTTAACATTGGAAATTTATAGATGGTTTCTTTCCAAAAATTATCTTAAAACTTCTTTCAGTTAAATTAGGTTTTGGTGGGGTGAAGTCCAAGACACAATCAACTACGTGTTGAGTTTTATGGAAAGATAAATTCTTAAATCTTTCTTGAAGTGTGATTCTATTGTAAGCTGTGGAGAGAACATCCATTCGAACCAATAGTTTAGAATTTCTGAGTACTTTATTGATCGATGTTCCTTGTCTTGCTTCCTAGTATTAGTATACTTTATTTTCTCTAGTTTCTTTATAGTACTTAGTATAAACATTACTTTCATTGTTAAAGAATTAACGTTTCCTCATCCTGTTTGTATTTTATCAATAAAAAAATATAAAAAGTAAGAAAATGTTTTCCCCAATACTAAAAAATGTGTGGGTTTAAAATTCAAAAACTATAGAAATCAATCATCTTCCTTCTCTATGGATCAACCATGCACTCTTATACAAGTTTAGGAGTAATAAATGTAATTTTGTGGGTCGTGACGACCTCCAACATGCATCAAAATTTGGCGTCGTTGCCAGGGAAGGCACGCGATGAGTGTTCTATGTTTTGGAAAACCTTAAAAATATATATAAAAAAACATATAAAAACATATAATTTTTTTTAAAAAACACTATTTAACTGGAACCTAATGTTTTTGTTGTTTTTTAAAAAATCTGCTCAACTATGAACTGTTGTGTGTTTTATCGCACCTGGTTTTATTTTAAAAATGGAAGTTAATGAAACCTAGGATCAACGGGGGCCACATTGTGAGTTTTTTTGGATATGATGGAAATACTGCCTAGCAGTATGTCTATAACCAGGCACAACAAATTGATTTTATTTAAGAAAATGAATATCTTGAGCCTTGTTCTGACACCCTAGAAAAATTTGACATAATTAATTATAGATTGGATGCTAGGGTGGAACTAATTAACATTTGGTTAACTAAAACCCATGAAATTCAAATTAGAGATTCTCAAGAGTGAGATAAAAGACTAAAAAGGTTAGAAAAAATGCTTTTGGAATTAAAAGAAAGGGTTAAAGAACAAGAATAATTTGAAGAAAATGAAAATAAAAATGTTTATAAAATATTAGAAAATCAAGTGGAAGAAGAGAGTGACTGTGAAACTGGACAAGAAACCATTCACTTTGAAAAATATAATTCTACTAAACTAAATCTTGGAATAACCAACTCACTCAGTCAAGTGAATAACATTGAAAATCTAATAAAGAGATTTAATGATGTTGAGTTGGGAAATTATAAAGATTAATTAAAACAGATTAAAAAATATTGCCCAGTTCTTTTCATCATTCCTTATTTTGATGAAAATCACTATTTTAGATATTTTGATAATGAAGTCACTCGAGTGAAGTCAAACATGAAACTGAAAATTTGAATGTTAAAAAATCTTCACCCAACTTTTCTGTTATTATGAAAAATGTGTCTGAACATCAACTTGGGAACCCTTTGGAAGAGAACCTTAAGCTGGAAAATATAGAATCTAAAATCATTGAACTTTAATTGAAACCTTCTCTTCCACATTTTGAACCTTTAAACCAAATAAATTCTGAGATATTGTTGGAGAATAAGGATGAGGGAATGATATTACAAGAAAGAAAAATTGGTGAGGTTTCGTTTCCCTATTCTCATAGTAATTTATTTTATGAAACTTTGCTCATTAAAATTGAAAACAATATTGATATACCTGGGGGTAATTGTTTAAATTTGAAAAATCCTGAATCTCAATTTATTGAGGCTGAATTGAACATTACTCCTCCTCATATAAACTTTTTCCATCACCCAAATGACATAGTTTTAGAAAATGAACCTTTTGAACTTGAACACGTAAAATAGGTTGATCACACACTTTAATTAGGAATAATTTCTTTGATAGAAGTAGTAGATGTTGAATGTTATTTAATAGATTAGGATCTTTTGGAAGAAATTTATAACATCATTGGACCTAAACCTATTTGTGATAAAATAAATTCTCTTCCTTGTTTGTCACATTCTTCCTCAACATATTTGGGTGAAAAAGATCATCCAGATACTAATAGTAGTTCTGATGTGGAATTAGACATGAGTTCCAATGTTCATAAATCTATTCAGCACTCTATTCAATTTCCTCTTGAACCTGCAAATCATAATTTAACCACATGAACCATTTACTGTAAATCATTTAGTGTTGAATTTGAGAGAGATATCCATGAAAATAATGCCAAACCCTTTGAAGCATCTATTACTATGGTGTCCCTTCATGTGAACTCAACTCTTGAAAACACTGAAACAATTCTGGAAGTGGACAGCATTATGCTCACAACTGTTAAAGGGGGTTTATGAGGGATTTTTATAAGCTATGAGAGTTCGATTGTGTTTCATTTTGGAGCCCACAAATCTCATCATTCTATTAAAAATAATTGGGCCAAACACATGTGGTGGTTCCTATTAATGAAACCACATCCACATAGTATCTATGGTTAGTTCTAGGTTAGTCCAACTGGGGATTATAAATCTAGCGCTACATGGGAGGCAACCCATGGTCTTTGTTTTGTAAATAAAAAAAATTTAATTAAATAATTTCTAATTGAAGACTTTAAATTCCGTTCATCTTGGGATTAAACCCATGATCCTTTGTTTACATTTTTATACTGTTTTTGTGCTAAATGATGTGAAGCTTTGCTGCCAATGTTATGCTATGTCTCTGCTGGATTTTTGTTCAGGGTATTCATTCTATGTGTTTTTAGGTTGCTGGTATTGTTCCATTTAAGGAGTGGAATTCCCATTCTGTAGGGAAATTGAAAAATATATTCAGGTAAGTATCTTACTATTATTGTTTGATTCATTTTTCTACTCCTTAATGCTTTAAGAATAAAAATGTTTCGTGTTTTACTTTCTTGGAAAATTATGATTGTATTGGAAAATTCTACTACATAATTTCTGAAAATCAGTTTCATATTGCAATAAAAAAACTTCTGCTACAAGTCACTAAAAGGAATTAATAATTCTATATGTTCCTCCTTGTTGAAAATTTAAATTCATTATTTAAAACACATTCACTACATGAAAATAAATTGGGGGGGGGGTATATGCTTGCTGGTTAGTGTGATTTTCATTAAAATGGTTTTTCTAAGGGGTGTTAGAATGCTTTTTTCTGTTATATTGAACATTCTTTTGAACCAAAAATTTCATTTTGCTACATCCTATTCACTCTGCACCCATAAGATTCATGCCTTTCTTGATCTTTAATTGGAAACTATATGTCACTGGACATAAATGATAATGCATGTACTTTCTAATGAACCTACTTTTAATTTATTCATAGTGGAAAACAATTTTTTTGAACTTCATTAAGACCCTTTATACATGTAATATATCTACATAATTGAAAATTTGTTTTGAACATTAATTGATTAATTATTCTTCTCCATATTTATAAGTCAACATTGGGGACAAAGATGAGTTTTAAGTGTGAGGGAGGGGGTCAATTCTTGATTGTGCTAAATTTTTCTTTAATGTAAGACAATCAATTCCAACCACAACTCAAAATTTCTGGTAAAAAAATGTTATTTTTTTCAAAATTATTGTTTAATTATAGGAATTACACTGTACTCTATTGTGTCTTGCCATAGAACGAGTTCCTTTTCTGGTATTAAGAACTGCTTTAAGTCTTAAATTAAAGATAATACATGATTACTGAGTGATACTACTTAGTGATTTAATGGATATCTTGATTTAGAGTCTACCTCTGAATGTGATATGGGCAACATTTTAATAGAGTTATGATCATAACCCTTGGAACCGGAAGTTTGTTTCTTATTCTAGGGGCCTCATTCATCTTTTAATTATTAAAATTAGTAAAGTGTTAAGGGTCAAAAATGATGGGTGCGTTTTTGTTAACTTTAATCCCTCTGTACACTTTGAATAAGTGCTTATGAACAGTGATTAGCACAATGATACATGGCTTGGAAAAAATTAGTAAAGTGTTAAGGGTAAAAAATGAGCTCATTAGGGTGAGGGTAATGATGAACGCCAGATGAAGAATGGGTCAATTGGTTTATATGGGAATCATTTAGGTTGTGTAATTGAGGAGTTTTTATTAAAAAAATATTTATTTATGGGCCTTAAGATTCAGTTAAAGTACAAAGTTCTTCATTTAAGGTCTTAATTCTATTGATATTTTACCACATGTCACTCTTGAAATTAGAACCTGAGATTGGATTAAAGTGAGTCACAAAGTTGTATCACATATGAGGCTTGATATCTTCTTTGATGGATGGTCTTTGCGTTCTTTATTACCTTTGATTATTTGTTATAGGAAAGATTTATATGAGTAAGTTATTTTATTAAAGCCTAATGTTATGTTTTGTCCTCTATTTTTGAGTGTTATACATGTTACAGTGTGATCATAATCATAAATTTATTTTACTGTTTTTTCAAAGAAAATAAAACATGAGATTGTTTGAGGACAAACAAATATTAAGTGTGGGAGAATTTTATGTGGCTCTATTTTTCATAGTTTTGCCAAATAATTTTACTTAATTATTAATGATTTACTTAATTATTTTACCACTTTATGCAAAATAATTGTACTTTCTTATTTTTATAATCAACTTTGTTAATTAATCAGTTTTTATAATTAATTGATTATTTTTTTTTCATCATAATATTAATTTTAATCTTACTTACCTAATTTATTCTAATTATGTCTTATTTAGTTTGGTTAATTTGAATCTACTTTACCTTTTAATAACTTAATAACTATTTTAATAAAAAAATTATTTAATTGACGTAATTATACTTAATTAAGTTAAACTTTATTTTAATATTTTATCATTTATATTAGTTACATTAAAATATTTTAACAATATTAATTAATTTTTTTAGACATCCTACTAATCATTTAAGTAAATAATTTGTTTTCTAAATTAAAGAAAATAATTTGATTTTAATTTTATGTGTTCAAATAGTTGTTTAATTAATTAATTAAATGTTTTAAAAAATTAATTATTATTTTTTATTTTTGCAGATTGATTATTAATTCTTTTTTTGCTGGTTTTAGTCTACCGGTGAGGTACACTATAACTAGCGGTGACTTATTTGGGTCACTGTTTCTAATCTTTATTATTCACTACTAATTTTTAATAAATTTATTTATTTATTTTAATTTTAAGTCTTTTATTAATTATGTTTAACAATTATTGAGTTTATAATTTTAGTGTTTTCAATTAAAATTTTTAATTCTTTAAAGGTTAATAATTTTTTTTCATAATTAATGGTGTTTAGAATTATTTTAATTAATTATTTTATGTATTTATATTTAGTTTACTTAAGATTTAATTTTATGCTTAATTTTTGTGTTTATTTTAAAGGTCATTGTTACCTTTCTATCGGTGACCATTTCACTGTTTGCAGCCTACTCGTAGCTCTCATTTAAGTATAACGGTAACATTATTTTTTATGTTCTAATGGTAACCATAGTTTTTTTATAACGGTGAGATTTCATTTGGATGGAGTTATGGTGAGTATTTTAATTTTATTTGTAACAGTGACATGGTTTTTAATGTTTAACGGTGACACAATCTTTTCATCTATCGGTGAACTTTTAATTTCGATCTATCAGGGACCCTTCCTTTCCTACGACCTCACCATTAGAGTTTCTACCCCCGCACCTCACCGTTTCCTCCCTCTTCCTCTCATCCCTTGAACCTCACTGTTAGGAATCCTCGATTGCCTACCTACACTGATTTTATCCCCTGCTCTCTATACGTTCCGTGTGCAGCGGATGCGTGTTGGTGGGATTGGCCAACATTGATTTTAGAGTTAATCAACGTTCAAACCGAGATCTGTCACGATATAAAATGACGGATCATCAGAGTAGAATGAAGAATGAATATCAAAATTGGGATTCATGGAACCATAGATTGGATCATCATATGTTGGTTATAATTAATTTAATTAATTCTCAAGAATTACCTTGGTGGAATTCTTACTTTGTTGATGTCTCCGGTCACGATCCGTAGTGATCCGTTATTGCATCATAGAATCCAACTGTATGATTCCTCTAGAGGATATCCACACATGCTTCACATATCTCTGGACGTCACTGAAGGGATCTTCGGGTGCTAGCACGGAAGAACCATCACTTCCGATGTCCGCCTTCCATCGCCTTGATCCGGTGGTGGTGGATCTCTCTCGATCTTGAGATCATTCTTGTTGGAAGGAGTTATTTCAGCCTTGAAAACCCCCATGTCGAATTATTAATTCCTTGACATGCGCCCATAATGATTATAATAAATATCATTTAATAAATCGAAATTATTTTCTCAAAATCCCAACTGGAAAACTACATTCCTTGTAATCATTAATACACGGTGTGTACTCTTTTTCCATAAAACTACATGGCATGTATATTTAATATACATGGCGTGTACTTTTATTTTTCATTTTCCTTTATTTCCTCCACCACATTTATTAGACCTTGAGTAATGGGTATTTATTTTTTAAATAATTGTAACTACATTACTCACTAATAAATATATATTATTTCTTCCACAATATATATTCTCTCAAATACCTAGTGTCAAAATAAATGCATTCAGGCATCCTTAAATTATTATAAAACCACTATTGGGATTAATATTTATTTAACTTGTTAAATTAATATTTAACTAAGATACATAGACACACGTAGTGTGTTACCCTCTAGGACCTTTTCCCATTAGCATTAGGTGGAGCCTGCCTAAAGTCCATGGTTAGCGTCTAGCAACACGCGAAGGCACCCATAGAGAAAGAAGTCAATAATTAAATGAAGTTTCACCTCCTACGAATGTTCACCGTGTAATATCGTCCCTTTGTCACGATATCTCGAATCATGGGGGTTGCATGCATGTGCCATCAACCCATGTGCTCGATTATTCTTTCTTTGACTTTCCGGAATTGAACTTGCCCGTACCTTACCCTGGATAGGGATTTATTTATTCTATATCAATTCCATAAAAGGGCCTAATATATCTACTTCTATTATGGAGCATAAGGGAAAAATCATTTCTCGCATTATCTATTAATGAAATATTACTCGTGACACACCCAACGTATCCAACCTTACCGCGAACAGTTTGTCGTCATAGTTTTTGTCAATACTTCTAAGTGCGCTAGTTGTAATACCCATTAATAAAACTCTTAATGTTTAAGGGATAATACACATTTCCATATATAGTAACATCAAATTAAACTATGAAATATGGATTTCCTACTGGAGGGACTCGTTCTAATAATATCCTTATAGATATTACCAAGGGCGCACACCATGAGAACGTGCCTCATTGTTTTATGAGTTCTCACCCTTAATGGCATGAATTATTTATTTCCTTCAAATAACATCATCTGGACATTGAAAAAAATATTCATGAACTGTGTTATGGCTCTTCTGGGTTCTCATCATAGCAGGTATCCACTATGACCCTTTAATGCAACAGTTGTCCTTAGGACATTATCACATGCATTGTCAAGATGAAGAACAATCAAAATGTGATAAGGTATATTAAGGAATAAAGTAAAAAGTAGTTGGTTCTAGGCCAAAAACTCCAACAGAATCCCACTTGATCTAGAGACAACTACTAACAACCTTTAAACCACTAGCTGTTACATGATATTCATGCTTCTGCTGAGATAGGCCATTAGTCAGGGGGTCTTCCACGTTCTCTTCCGTGGACACTCTGCTCCCTGAAACTTCACCCCACTAATAGAAATCCCTCAAGAGGTGATACATTCAGAGTATGTTCTTTGTCAGTTGATGTGACATTGGTTCTTTTGAAAGAGCCACCACTAAATTATTATCACAATACAAAGTGATAGGATCTTTACTGCTTGGCACCACATCAAGCTCCTAGAAAAAGTTCGAAATCTATACAGCTTCCATGGTAGAATAAAAATACGCTATATATTCAGACTCTGCTGTTGAATCGACGATAACTGGATTCTTTGAACTCTTTCTGCTCACAGATCCTCCATTGAGACAGAAAACATATCCAGATTGTGACTTCAGATCATTCTGATCTATCTGAAAACCAGCATCAGCATACCCTCTGATGACAATCTCCTTGTCTCTTCCATACACCAGGAATATATCCTTAGTTCTTCTCAGATACTTAAGGATAGTCTTAACAATAGTCTGATGTTGTTCTCTTGGATCTGCTTGATATTGTCCTACCATGCTTAGTGCATAGGTAACATCAAGCCTGGTATATAACATGGCATACATGATGGATCCTCTAGCCTAAGTGTATGGGATCTTACTCATTATATATTTCTCATGTTGTGTCTGTGGACACATTTTCATAGAAAGATATAGGCCATGTGACCCTGGAACTAATCCCCTATTGGATTGTTCCATACTAAATCACATTAGTATCTGGTCAATGTATGTACTCAGACTTAGTCCAAGAAGCCTCTTAGATCTATCACGAATGATCTTGATCCCTAGAATGTAGGCTGCTTCACCCAACTCCTTCATGTAGAAACACTTGTTCAACCAGTCCTTAACTGATTGTAATACTGGTACATTATTTCCAATAAGCAATATGTCATCAACATATACTACTAGGATAACGATCATATTCTCATTAAAAAGATTATAAACACAGGGATCACATTCATTCTTAATGAAACGAAATTGATTTATGTCTCCATCCAATCGAATGTTCCATTACCTGGATGCTTGCGTTAATCCATAAATGGATTTCTGCAACATGCAAACCCATTTGGATTCACCTGGTGTCACAAACCCTTCTGGTTATGTCATATAGACTTCTTCCTGAAGGTTCCCTTTATGGAATGTTGTTTTGACATCCATTTTCCAAATCTCGTAGTCGTGGTAATATGTTATGGCATGTATGATTCCTATGGATTGAAATATTAAAACTAGAGAGAAGGTTTCATCATAGTCAATTCCTTGATTCTGTCTGAATCCTTTAGCCACTAGCATTGCTTTATAGGTGCTAACATGACCTTCCATTTCCAGTTTTCTCTTGAATACCCATTTACATCCAACATGATTTACATCAACTAGATCATCAACTAGAACCCAGAATTGGTTTTGATACATGGAATCTATATCAGAATTCATATCTTATAGCTATCTTGCAGCTTCTGAGCTTTCTACTACTTCCTTATAGTAGAGAGGTTCATCATTGTCCATCAATAATGATTCACCATCCTCGGTGACAAGGAAACAAAATCTCTCTGGTTCCCTTACCTCTCTTGATCTCTAACACAGTACTTGTACATCTAGAACCTCTTCCACGAGGACATGTGGAACTTGTTCCTGTATCAACTCATGTGTATCTTGAGCATCAACTTCGTCGAACTCAATATTTCTCCCATTATCCTTCTTGATGATGTGATACCTCTCAAGAATTATGGCTTGTCTGATGACAATGACTTTCTTGTCTGAAGGGTTATATAGGTAATATCCTTTCATTTCCCTAGGATATCCTATGAAGATACACCTCTTTCCACGGGGTGCCAGTTTGTTTCCTGAGAAGGCCATAACAAATTCCTCACATCCCCATACATGTGTGTGTGACAATGTGGGCTTCCTTCCATTCCATAACTCGGATGGAATACCATTTTCCTCCTTAGTTGGTACTTTGTTTAATGTGTATGCTGCAGTTTTTCATTCATATCCCCAAAATGATAATGGAAGATCTGCATGACTCATCATCGACCTCACCATGTCCAACAAGGTGGGGTTCCTCCTTTCACTAACACCATTCCACTGTGGTGTATAAGGTGGAGTGAGCTAAGATTGAATCCCAGACGCCCGTAGAATATTGATGAACTCTTGGTTCAAATATTCTCCACCTTGATCCGATCGAAGTTTCTTTATCTTCCTACCAAGACGATTGTCCACTTCATTCTTGAATTCCATAAATATCTATAAGGACTCTGACTTATACCACATTATGTAGACATATACATATATACTTAAATCATCAGTAAATGTAATGATGTAAGAATATCCCCCTCTAGATTCTACTAGAAATGGTCCACATACATCAGTGTGCACCAATCCTAGAAGCTCTGTGACCCTTTCAATATGTCCACCGAATGTTGGCTTGGTCTTCTTACCTTGTAAACAAGAGTGACATTTATCAAGTTGTTTTAGCTCACTAGAGTCTAAATATCCATCTTGGTAGAGATTTTTCAGGCACTTCTCGTTTACATCACTGAGACAGTGATGCCACAACTGAGTGATGTATGAGTCATGTGAGTTTGTTTTTTTATCGATTTCCAACTCCTATTTTTCATAATTTAATATATATAAACCATTATTTAAATGTGTCACACCATAACATACATTATTCTTATAAAAGAGACAACCCTTATTTCCAAACATTAAAATAAATACATCTATATCCAAACAAGATATAGAAATTATGTTCATGGTAGCACTAGGAACCTAATAAAAGTTATGTAAAAACAAAATCATCCTAGTCACCAATGAGATGTGGTAATTTCCAATAGCCAACGCAACCATCCTTGCGCCATTTTCAGCTCGATGATCCACCTCTCCTCTGGAAATATTTCTAAATATACATGATTCCTACATTTGAATATAGATGTGATCCCCACAATCTATATCTAACAACCAATTTGTAGAAATAGAAAGATTACTCTTGATAAGGAATGCACCTTTACTGTTCCCACTCTTCTGGGAGTAGTTCCTCTTCCAGTGTCCTTGCTTGCCACATGAAAATCATACTTCCTCTCATTCCATGCCCTGCCTCTGGAACTTCCCCTTCTTAGAAGGAAGGTGCTTGGGGGCTTCGGACCGTTTATAAGTCATTGGCCCCTTTGCATTGTCCTTTCTTTGCTTATTCACCATAAGGACTACACATTTGTCACGCCCCATGTCCTTATCCACCAGGTGAATTAAGGTTAGAATTTCCAATAGACTCTTCTCATTATTTCTCATATTGAAGTTGATAATAATTCTTGAGAAGGCATTGGGCAGTGATGATAGAATGAGATCTATATGCAACTCATCCGAGAACATAATCCCTAAGATGTCCCGGCATTAAATGTAGCCAATTAGCTTGACTACATGAGGCCCAACTGGTGAAGACTCTCCAAGCATAGTTGTAAACAAAGCATTAAAGATATCATATCTCTCATGTCTCGCCTTATCTTGGTAGAGATCCTTAAGGTTGAGGAATCATGCTATACACGTCCATGTTTTCCTATTGCATCAATAGATCATTAGACATGGACGATAGCATGAAAAACTGGACATTTGTGGCATCATCCATGTGTTTCATGTAGAGAGATAGTTCCTAATCACTGTCCTCCTTTCCAGCTGCAACTGGAATAGGCTCTTCCAGCACATACAATTTTCTTTTCGTGGTGAAGGATGACGCATAAACGTCTCTACCACAAATGGAAATTATTTCTAGTTACAAGGATTTCCTTCTCGAGTATAGTTCGCAATAATATGTTTTAAGTCATTTTTCTTGTTGTTTCTACAAATTAAGATGAGAAAAGGATTAGTAATTTATAAAAAAAATGAGACAAATAAATAAATTAATACTTATTAGTCTCCCACTATTTTATCAAAATCCAATAGCCCTCAACATTGACTTCAGAATATTATGTTTCATGAATATTCTAGTGGCAAGGATCCATATTACCCTTCGCATTACCCCAACTAGGGTTAGTCAAGAAACATTAAGGGTTTTAGGTAGGCATTCCAAATGCCAACTTCATTAACTCGCAGCTCCTCGATCCACTGAGTGGACTCCCCAATCCTGAAATCCTTTTATTTTTGAATTCGTCAACCTTTACCTCTTGGTCATACTAGTCCTGCTATAACAGTCAACCCCTGATGCGAACCAAGTAAAGTCAACCCAAAACCTTGAATTATAATTCCCTGATAATTGATAGAACCCCAACTAGGGATGGTCAAGCACATTGAAGTATGGTTCGATTCTAACCAAGATTATGGAAGGCTACTCCGACTTAATATTTCATTGAGGGATTTTATCCTTATACATAAATTTCTAGTATAATATATTTTATTACATGATTGTTAATATTAATTGGGATATACTTATGTGATTAACCATATCTAAGATAATATTTACATATAATCCGGTATTATTTTTGTTCCATCTTGCATGATTGTATAAATCATTAATTATGTGATCGTGACAACACACCCACAACAAATAAACCGTGCAACTGACAGAAATAAAATAAATGGAATGATCATTAGATTTGTTATATTTTTTAGTTAATCTAGCGGTTGATAAACTAACCCATGACCTAGGGGAGAAACACCTTGAACCTTTCGGGTTCATGATTATGGCTTTCCACCTGTCCACCTTTGTATCTCCTTGGATTGGTTTCGCCTTGGCTCCTGACTTGAGCCGCCTCCACTAGCATGGGAGCTCCATCCATTACATATGCATTTATCTCACACGCAGGTGAGGGGAAAAAGGGTTTTTACATTAAAAAAAAATACTCGGGTGCGCAGACCCTACATATTAATGAGGATAACGCTCGCATGCCAACAAGTTTAATTCAAATAAATAAATTAAAGAAAACAATTCACATACAAAGGTCTTGGTCTGGCTCATGATCATCCATACATGCAAAGATATTTATGTATAAATGAAACTATCATTTAATTCATTAATCGTTATTGTTTTAGATAAATCACGCTCAAATAAATTAATTATCTTTAATTAATCAATCCTTTTATCTTAAACCCTTTTCTGAATTTCCTTCAGATTCTCATGAATCATAATTTTATACAAATAAATTTATTTAAAATTATCTGTGTACGTAACTTTTACCTTGGAGGAAACTCGGTGAATTACCGTTCATTATGAAGATGTTGAATCAACCAAATATATATAAAACACCTATCACATTTTATGCCTCAACTTTACTCTTGCACCATGGTACACGTCTCAAGGGATTATATAATATAATAATAATTTTTAATAAATCTGCATAATTTGGTTGAGTACATGACATGTAGTTCCAACTACACAGTGTGTACTTTTCTTCACCGTCCATCTGAAGTACACGCCCATGGACAGAGCGTCTTAATGTACTTCAGAAATTTTCAGAGTACACGACGTGTTCAGTGGGACACACGCCATGTAGTTTCCGCATTACACGGTTTCCAACCAAGAAAGCTGTGTACGGGGTACAAAGTCCAACCCTAACCCGAAGGGACTACACGCCGTGTTCTGTTGGACCACACAACGTGTAATCTGGAAACCATGTGCCACATGTTCCTTGTCAACACATGGTGTCATAAATGACCAAGATAGGATCAATATGCGGCCATATTTGGCAGGCCAGTCCGATGCATGAACCTATACTATAGGGCGTGTACATTCAAATACACGTCGTGTATTCTTGTGTTCTATGGCCAGGAAAATTTGGCTCCTCCAGATGAGATCCTCTATTTTATTTTAATCAAAAGTTAAAATAAAATTTCATTTTTGCATGGTGAACGAGAAACGATAGAGGAGGAATAGATCTCGAGATTCATATTTAAATAAAGATTAACTTGAATTGAAACAACAAAATTATTAAACACGTAAATCACCGACAAAAAACTAAATAATTATAATCAATGATATGGCCCCTCTGATACCACTTTTAGGTTCCGGGCATAGTGGAAGCGCGTTGGTGGGATTTCCCAACATTGATTTTAGCATGAAACAATGTTCAAACTACGATACGTCAAGATATAAAATTTCAGATCTTCGAAATAGAACGAATAATGAAAAACCAAAGAGGGAGTCCTGGAATAATAGATAGGATCATCATCTATTGGTTATAATTAATTTAATTAACTCACAAGAATTACCATGGTGTAATTCTTTCTTCGTTGATGTCTCCAGTCACGATCCAGTGTGATTCGTCATTGCGTCGTAGAATCGATGTGAAGGATTCCTCTACGGGTGATCCACACATGCTCCACATATCTCTGGATATTACTGAAGGGATCTCTAGGTGCTAGCATGGATGAACCTTAACTTGTGATGTCTGCCTTCGATCTCCTTGATCTGGTGGTGGTGGATCTCTCTCGATCTTGAGAGCATTATTGGAGGAAGGCATTCTTTCGGGCTTGAGAGAACTCTCAAGAATTCTTGTGCACAATGATTGGGAAAAGTGTTGGGTTTGTGAGGATATTTATAACCGGGTTTGAGGTTTACAGAGTTTTGACAATAAATAAACGTGATACGCATTTTATTTATTTCATTAACTCTTATTGAAAAACCCCATGTCAAATTATTAATTCTTTGACCTGAACCCATGCTGATTATAATAAATATCATTTAATAAAATGATATTAATTCCACAAAATCCCATCTGGATAGACTACATGACGTGTAATCATTAATACACGATGTGTACTCTTTTTCCATAAAACTACAAGGCATGTATATTTAATATACACAGTGCGCACTTTTAATTTCCATTTTCCTTTATTTCATCCACCACATTTATTAGACCTTGGGTAATGTCTATTTATTTCTTAAATAAATGTTACTGCATTACTCGCTAATAAATATATATTATTTCTTCCACAATATATTCTCTCGAACAACTAGTGTCAAAATTAATGCAATCAGGAATCCTTAAATAATTATTAAACCATAGTCGTGAAATATATTTATTTAACTTGTTAAATTAATAAATAACTCAGATACATGGAAACACTTAGTGTGTGACCCTCGAGGCCCCTCTCTCAATGGAATTAGGTGGATCCTGACTAAAGTCCTAGGATAACGTCTAGAAACACGCCACGAAACCCATAGAGAATGAAGTTAATGCTGCAATGATGTGTCACCTCCTACGAATGATTACCATATAATATAGTCCCTTTGTCATGATATCTCGAATCATGTGGGTTACATGCTAGTGCCATCATCCCATGTGCTCGATTATTCATTCTGTTAAATTACAGAATTGAACTCACCCATACCTTAACACGACCATGGATTTATTTAGGCTATATCAATTCCATAAAAGGGCCTGAGATATCTACTTCCGTTATGGAATAGAAGGGAAAAATCCTTTCTCGCATTATCTATTAATGTAGTATTACTCGTGACACACCAAACGTATCCCACCTCGCTACAAAAAGTGTGTCTTCACAGTTTTCATCAGTACATCTAAGTGTGTGAGTTGTAATACCCATTAATAATAATATTAAAGTATTAGGTCCAATACACACGTCCGCAGATAGGAACATCCAATGACACTATGAAATGTTGATTTTCTACTGGCAGGTCTTGTTCTCATAATATCATCCTGGATATTACCAAGGGCGCACACCATGAGAAGGTGCCTCAAATTTTTATGATTCCTCACCCCTAATGGCATTTATTATCTGTGTCCCTCAAATAACATCCTCCGGCCATATAACATATATTCATGAACAGTGTTATGGCACTTCTGGTTTCTCATCATAGCAGGGATCCTCTATGACCCATTAATGAAACAACTATCCTTAAGACTTTATCACGTGTATTGTCACGCATAAGAACAATCAATATGTGAGATGGTATTTATTAATGAATAAAGTAAAAATTAGTTGGTTCTCGGACACCAACTCAACACTCTCCTCAACACCCATAGTATATGCCACTATTGCTACTACCAAAATATCACAGATGCATTCCCTTCTATCAGTAGCCTTGCTACCGATATGTATCTCACCTCTCTTCCTTTTTATTGTCTCACATTATCTCTCTTACTTTCCACATTCTTGTTACTGTTTTTTCTTCCCAATATCTCCATCGAATCTCTACCATAATTCAATCAAACCACAACACAGAAATTTATCAACAAATAAATTAATTTCTGCAAAAAATTCACAACCTAAACAATCCATATTACCAAACATCATCACAAGATATGAAAACCTTGAAGTCACTGCTATAAGGGCTAGATTGTTTTCCCCTTCAGCTGAATCCGTGTTCTTGTCCCGAGCCACTAGAATCCTTCATCACTGAGAAGGTTCGCCACCGGTCGGAGACACTCCGCGTCACCCTCAAAGTAGAGAAAATCTCCGCAAGGAGGAGCCAAACCCTGATGCCTCCACTGCAGGTGATGCTACCATCGAGGGTCTCTTGTGAAGAGAATAAAATGTGCTGCTATGTAGGAGTCGATTCACCCACCATGGAGTTTGAGATGTGCTTCTAGACGGATTCAATCCTAGTGAAGGAAGAGACCGATGTATAGGATATGCACAAAGGAGGAACCTTCGTGCGGCATGCCATATCATCGAGAGGAGGGGCCAAACTCGGAGGGATATAGAGTATATTACGGATCAGCTTATGGTGCTGAAGAAGCCTCCCCTCCCATAGGGTTTCTCTGCCACAAATTAGGGGGAGGGGGAAGAAGATCCGAGAAAAAAACATAATGAAAAATTAAAGAGAAACATAATTTAAAAAAGTAACTAAATTAAAATAATAAACATAACTAATTATAATTAAATAATTAACGTAGGTTATTTAAAAAAACATAATCCTTAAACATAATTAAAACTTTGTTAAATTAATGTTTAATTGATAGTTATTTTTATAATCAAATTAGAATAGTTTATTAAAAATTTTATTAGTTATCATTTAATATTGTGTATTAATAATTATTTAATGAAACAAATTGATAATAAAATAAAATAATAACACTATGTTATAATATTAATTATTATCAAACTAATTTAGTAAACATGAGATATTAACAATATTAATTTTCAATGTAATAATAAACATAATGTTTACAATTTATTTTAATAATGTTAAATAAATTAAAAATAATAACTTATAATCAATTTAGCCACAAAATTAATAATTAATAAATCTTGTTATTTTAATTACTCTTTTATTATCAAATTTGTTCAAATTATAATACATGATTTATCATGATTTATCTTTTATAAATTTTATTTCATTATAGTTAATTAAAATATAATTACTATTTGTTAGTGATGCTAATAAAATAATTTATTTAACAACATTACTTAAGAGTTTTTAATTATTTTGAAAGAATTTTTTATTAAAATTTAAATTTTTATTTCCTTCATGTAGTAACTGTGTTGTTTATTTTTCTTTTGTAGGTTCATTGAATAGATGAAACCCCATTTAGGTTCACCTAACTAACTATGCATAAGTTAGTTATGAGGGAAAAACTAGTATGACGTGCCAGTCATGAAAAAACGCACGTTGTGTGGTGATTTTGTGAAGGGTTTTCATAGTCAGTGGGAGACATTCAGTGACGAGAAGCAAAAGACAGTGGATAATTAAAGTAGACTCCCAGCAATATTTGGGAGATGAGACTCTCATTCATTACATGATCACATCAGACAGGAGCGAGGACGCTCATTTGGATTCCACACCACACCATTTTTGGAGATCGGAGACTCCCGGGAGATAGCATAGCAGGAGATGAAGGAGCTTGGAAGTAGAGTTATGCTAGGGGAGTTCTTCTTTCCTCTGTCCAAAATTCTTTGTACTCTGTTTTCAGTGGTTTTCACTACCTTAATCAATATGATCATAGGATGAATTTTCTTAGCTTGGAATTTTTGAAATCTTCTGGTTATGATCAATAATCCTTCTTTAGCTTATCTTTTTAATAAATTAGAATCAGTTTGAGATACTGACTTTGTTTCTAATATTTTGATCGTTCACACTTAAATTTTTTCAATTTCAAACATCAATATCGACTAGCTAGGTCGATCTTGAATGAATTTATCAAATCTTTAACAACTTAACTTTGGAAATTTATGGCGAGTTCTTTTCTAAATGTTATCTTAAAACTTATTGCAATTAAATTAGGTTTTGGTGTGGCGAACTACTAGAATTAATCATCTTCCTTTTGAGTTTCCAGGTGAGTGAAATTCTTTAGGCTTTCTTGAAGTGTGATTCGATTATAAGTTGTGTAGAAAATATCCATTCAAACTAGTAGTTTAGAATTTCCGAGTACTTTGTTGATCGATGTTCCTTGTCTTGCTGCCTAGTATTAGTATAATTTATTTTCTCTAGTTTATTTGCATTAATTATTATAGACTATACTTTTTTTGTTAAAAAATTAGTGTTTCCTTATCATGTTTCCATTTCATCAATAAAATAAAAAATATATAAAATTTAAGAAGATTTTTTCCCCGCAGCTGACAACAGTGTGGGTTTAAAATTCAAAAACCATAGAAATATCTCATCTGCCTTCTCTATGCATCGGCCCTGCACTACTATACTAGTGTAGGAGTAATAAATGTAATTTTGAGGTCCGTGACGACCTTTGGATGGAATCACATAGAAAATCCATGGTAGTCATTGTTGACGATTTTTTGATATACTATAAGAGAATGGAGGAACGTGATGAGAATTCGAATACTATGGAAAAAATGTTGGTATAGGATAAACATTAAAAAAATTAAAGTAAAGGTGTTTCCTAGATAGAGGTAGTATCCTTATTTGATAATGTTATTACTAAAAAAGGAATATATGTAATCCCTTCTAAGAAAAAGGTAACTAAAGTGTAGCCTATGCCAACATCTAGATTGGAGATTCGCAATTTCCTTTGTCAAGCAGGATATTACCGATGATTTGTGAAGAAATTTTCTTGATTTTCAAACACGTTATCCAATCTGACATGGAAGGATGTAATTATTATCTAGACCAGTGATTATGAAGACTACTTCAATGATTAAAAGAAATGGATTATCACTTCATAAGTACTCAAACTACCTAAAATTGGGGAACCATTTGTGGTGTACAACGATGATTCAAAGCTGGTCTTGGAATGTGTACTTCTGAGCAATGATAAAACTATAACATACAACATTAAAAATTAAAAATTCATGAAACAAACTATCCCATGGATGATCTTTAGTTGGATTTTGTGATATTTACATTGAAAATATGGGTTTATTATCTCTATGGAGAGAATTGTAAGATATATACATGTCATAAGAGAATCAAATATATATTCACATTTAAAGAGATTAATATGAACTAACAAATATGATTAGAGCTAATCAGTTATTTTGAGTTCTCACTCTAATAATATCTCAAAAAATCCAATAAAGTGGATGATTATCAATGTGAAAAGGATTCTAAAACATTATCAATGACAAGAATTTATAAGGATCCAATATTTTTTTATTTTAAATGTATAGAAATGTTAATAATAATTTAAGGAACATCATAAATCCTTTAACAAATTATTTCTTAACCATACATAATAAAGAAAATAATGGAAACTCAATGAAATGATGTGAATATCCAGAAGATGGTGGAATACATGGGAAAGGGGGAATCCGTAGAGTTTAAAATTTAAGAGGAAGGATTTTTACGATTTGGATCATGAATATTTGTACCATCCATTTCATAGATAAATATAGATAACCTGAATTATGCACGTAGTTCAACCTTGTTAATTAACATAGGGAGCACAAATATGTATTAATACCTCTCAGATAACTATTGTTGGGAAGATATAAAGAAAGAGATCACTTATTATACATCAATGTAGTTGCTGTACTAGCAAGAGATGTCTTAAAGGATAAAAGTCTAAGGGGGTTATGAAACCATTACCTATACCAAAATTGAAGTGGGAGAACATCAACATGGATCTTATCACTAGACTTACAAAGAAATTCAATGAAAACCATGCTATATAGGATATTTTGGATCATCTTATAAAGACCTATTTCTTTATCTAAATTTGAGAGGAAAACTCACCCAACCATCTTTCACTAATACACATCATAGAAATGGTGAGACTGCATAGATTAACACTATCAAATATATTTTAATGAGATTTGAGATTCATCTTTATGTTCTATACAAGTATCCAACATTATCTAAACACTGAGTTGAAAATTATTATGAATTATCATCCACTAAATGATAGCTAATATATGAATACAATACAGACACTAGACGATGTTTTCATAGCATGTTCAATAGACTTGAATGTTGGATGGTACCAACATCTTCTTCTAGTCTAGTTATCTTACAAAAATAGTTTCAACTCTAGAATAAAAATGACTCTATATGAATACCATTATAGGAAAATATGGAGGACAATTGCATTATGAAATGATGTTAGTAAAAAAAATCATTTAGGACCTAAAATTGTCGAAAAAATTGAAAAAACCATTGAGAAACACATCAAGGAATCTTGATGTTGAAATAAGATCTATGAAGAAAATTGTCGATGAGACCTGGATATTATGTTTGGAGACACAATATTCATATACATATCTATATGTAGGGAATTATGAGATTTGGGAAGAATAGAAAGCTATGTCCCAGGTACATCGACCCCTTGGATATCATTGATCATGTTAGAGTTGTGACCTATTCAATAGAACATCCATATACCATGTCCAAATTACACAATGTATTAAAAATATCCCTCTTAATGATGTATATAACATATCCCTTACATTTAATGAATCCATAGGTGGTATAGTTAGGAATTTGATCACTCTTGCGAGGTGTAACAAGTGAAGATATTATACCGTAGAGATAATTTTCAATTCAACAAGACCAGTCAGCCGGTCAATGTACTATGAAGGAACCATAAGTAAATAATGGTAGCATGGGAACCAGAAGAAGAAATGAAGTAGAATATTCATCACCGGTTTTCCCCTAAGTTTATAATCCTATATTTTGATGGAGGAATTTCATATGGGGGGGGAGAGAATGAAATGACCCAGAATTATGTAAATGATATTTACCTTCAAATAAATAATTAGCATAGTATAAATCACATAAAATAACATATATAACACAATAAAAACACTATAAATGTATAATGAATTGAATAAGAGGTATTTCTAAAAGTTAAGGAACCTATACCAATGGAATAGTAACTTGACCATTTGAAATGGAACACAACTATTAGGAATAGTAATTTGGAAAATATAATAGTATCCTCACCCATGAATGTATAAAAAAGTGTAATAATGTTATAAATGATAAAATTATATAATTATATTGAAGTATAAGTAAATAATGTTTTTACAAATTATTAATTAACGGTTACTATATTTATAAAAAAAAATTGTATGAAATTTTATAAATAATATAATGGTTTAAAAGAAAATTTATTTTCATAAAATTGTGTCATAATTTATGATTTTTATTTCTAATGACTATAATATAATTTTATGAGACCATATGTAATTTTTCAATGATTTATAAAATCATTTTTTATTATAAAATAATTTTTTTCAAATAAAAAATAAATTTATCATATATAGAAAATTAATTTCATAAAATAGAGTTAATTTTTTGAATTATACATAAAAAATGGTTAGGGTGATTTTTTTCTCTAAAATGGATGAATATTTTTTCAATAGTTAAATATAGTAATTTTTGAAATAAGATAAGTACATGAATTATTGAGTGATGTATGGTGTATAGATTATGTAAACACCATTAGCTAGAAATCATGTATACTAGTTTATATTAATAGTCACATTAATCCACACTATTGATTCTCTTGAGACAATATAATAAACTAATGAATAAAATAATCAAAAAACACCCAACTCCTCCACTAAAAATACCACTCGCCACCATATCTTTTTCTCACACATATAAATCCTTGAATCATATCTAAGTTATTCTCACAACACTTACTATGTCTTTTAGATATGTCCGATAACATTTTTCCTCAATAAATAACCAAACATAGGTGCCTTAAGGAGGTTATAATGTTGAATAATTCAGTAAGTAAAAACATAATTATTTTTCTTTTAATTTTTTTCAATTTATTTTCTTTTTATTTTTATCTCCAAACCTCCACTTATTGAAGTTACAAGATAAATCTAGTATCTTTTATATCCTATGATGATTTTTTTCTGTAACATCCCTTCATCAATTATCTTTTCCTCTCCCTTTGTTCTAAAAATGAAAAATCATCCATGGCATATTGATTTATCGCATTAAAGGATAAAAATATTTCAATTTCCATTACCTCTTTCAAGGATGGACATAAAACCATTTATAATGGTAAAAAAATATAATTATATATGTATTAAAACTTATTTTAATGTTCTGGAACTGGTATATATACATAGTAATAATTAATAAAATAAAACTTGTTCTTGATGATTGAACCCCCCCCCCAAATAATCTTAATGGTTATCATTAACCTTTTATTTGTCGAATGATCCTCAATTCTAGAAAAAATTGATATATAAGACCATTGAATATTATTTATGTTCATTAATAATATATTATTTCAATCTTGTATAACTATTCTCATTTTACAGGATTTTCCACACACACATACAAGTGAACCAATCAGGAAAACCAAGGAAATGAACAGTCCACAATGATAAAATTGTATTTTATAACTTATAAAAAGGTTATAAATGAACCTAATTTAATTATAATAAATATAATACATTTTGAAAATGTTATAAGTTAATTAATTAAATGAATTATTTGGATTATCCATGTTACTAATTCCAATTGGTGAACACATTCATACATAAGGGGAGGGACTCTCCCCAAACACTCGTTTTTTCCTTCACATTATGATTTTTGTCATTTAACCCCAATATAATACTTAATTATTATTATATAATCCTACTATATTATATGTGTATATTCCAAACACATTAAACTAGAATAATTCTTCTCTATTTTATTTAGGAAATACATGTTTTATAAGATTCCAGTCTTAATTCTTCTTGATATGCCATCTCGAATAAATGGAACTTATCGATTTCTTACCATTTTCAATTTCAATCTATAATAGGTTTTTAAGATAACATTTTTTTTATAAAATAACTTATTTTTTCATGAAAAATTCACTTTTATCTTTTCATGTTATATAAAAACAATTATTCCTTTTCCATTTTAAATAATCCTTAATATTTTTGTTAAACAACAATAAAATTGTTTATTTAAAAAAGGTTATTAAACACTCTTTTAACATGTTATCACTTCAGTTAAAAAATGAATCATGATATATACCTATTTTATGTTAATAATTTCCATTTATGAATCAAATATATTCTTCCATGGACACCATTATGATACTCAACATTTATTGACTTTTAAAATGATTATGATACCCAATTAGTTCCATGGAATTCTCTTATTCTAATTTTTGATTCCTTTTGTATGTATGTTAATGTGGAAAAAATAATACTGAACATTTTATAATGGGTTCACCCTGATAGTTCTTCAATTCATTGTTAATGTTTAGCCTCATGAGATGTTATGTGCAATGGACTTGGTGGTTATCCTTGACTAATGCTATACCATTTTAAATAGTCTTGGTTACTGGCCTTGACTCATGATCCTCCATGTGAAATGGTCTTGATGGTTAACCTTCAATCAAGATTATTTTATGTTTTAAATTGTTGCAACAATTCAATGTTTCCATGATTAAATGATCCCATGTTCTATATTTTATTTTTCGGTATGTTTATTCATGTTCCATTCGCTTTTTATGTCATCATATTATGCCTTCTGAATCATGTGCTATGCATTATTCATATTTTTTTTCCCTGACTGGGTATTTTAGCTGGGCAATTATTTCATGTATTATCTATTTTATCATTTGTTTAAGCATCATGTCAATGGAAATTATGATTTCATTATGAAGATTAAATAAAATATGTTTTTATTTTGGTTCCATGTTTTACTTTTTATATACCTAATCTTATAATGAAAATATAATTTACGGTCAATGGTTTTTATTTGAGTATTAGTTATACATAAAAGAATGTAACAATATGTTTAAAAGGATACAAACATCATATAATCCACTTATGAATACACACTATGTCTGATAAGACCTTTTCCTCAAATTTATTGCAACTGTATCCTCATATAAAAAATATCAGGGGGTATTTGACATGTAACAAAATTTATCAGTACAATCTCAAGGTGAATGTAGATGTAGAATTCAATCTGCCACCTAGGATTTAGTCCTAGAATATTTTGAATATTGACTTATATATAATCATCCAATACATATGGAAGACAATTTACATCATATCCTGCTACACCAAGGGCTAAACTCACCAATTGATGGGTAATAGGTTCTAGTTTCGAAATAATAATCTACACTCATTCATCAACAAGATCCCAATTTCCTAGAAAGGAGAACATCATCCCATTCATATGAATACATATAAATCTACTGGGATGATAGAATATATATTTATTCACTGTGGAAAACATGGCAATCCCCATGATGAAATCATAAGGCTTTATTGTAATAACGAAGTGGTCTTACAAGAAATTATCTCCAATAAGTGCTAATTTACACTATCAGAAGATGTGAGATATAGAAAAATAACCCTAATTAGAGACACTATCCATAATTGGTCAGATAAATACTGTTTTAGAATCCTTATATATCTCACAAATAATATATAGATGAAGGAATGAATGACACCTTTGTTTATAAAGACTTGAGCTAATGTACATAAGACAGAAATCATACCACGATTATTCTCATGAGCAGCCTTATAATATCACTCCATGTATTACAAATAATAATTATATTGAACACTATCCCTTTAATCATAGAATGGGAAACCTGTTGGTGGTGATAGTGGCAGGCTGTAGTGTTATCCCCATATTAATCCTCATCCATCTGAGGATCCACCTGCCCCTTGTGAGCACCTCCACCATAGGGGCTGCCCTTACCACACCAATGAGATCCCTATCCAGGATGATACCTCTATCATTATGGTCAATCACATTTCTATCCATAATCAAAATCATGAAAATTTTGGAAATCATGAGAAATATGACCATGTCCTTCACAATAATATTATCATCCCTCTAGAGGCTCACTATACCCTCTCCAATAACCTTCAGATGCATATCCATATGTCTGTGTCACAACATGAGTAAGCCTTCTAGGCCAAGAACCTAATGCCTGATTCCTACTATATGATCCTGAAAAATTATGTACCACCCTTATATTTTATAAAGATAAATCTATATTTGATATCATATACGACAAGAAACACTGGAACATAAATAAACCATGAAATGATTCTATTTAAATATTGTCCCTTATAACCATGATGTTAATTTTTCATATATAAATAGTATTAAATAATTTTCTAAATATATATAAATTTCATAATATATTTTAATTTGTTGATAAATTCCAATCAAATAAGTACTCAATTTTAAATGAATATATTTTATTCATCAAATGAGTACACTTTCTTTAGAAATGATTTTTATTTCTTTTTTGGAGAGAATATTAAAATTATTTTCACTAAATTTTACAAATTTTATTTCCTAAAATTAAATTCATTTTTGAAATCTAAATTTGATGTAATAAATAGTATGAATATTTAGTATTTTCTAGAAATGATTGGTTTTTTGAATAGTGAAAGATACTGATTTTTCAAATATTGTAATTTATATTTATTAGATAAATTAATATTAATGTTCTATAATATTTTGGATTTTGTAAAAATTTTAAAAATGAAAAATTTTATTTATAATAATCTAATTTATTTGTTTTAAGTAACTAATTTAACTGATTTTGGAATATATTTAGTTTTATACTTAAAAACATAGTTTTCTGGTAACTGATTTTAAGTGCATAATTATTAGCTATTTAAATTTATGAAAATAACCTCTTATAAGAAGATATGTAAATTAAATTAATAAATTATATTTATTTTTATTTGAATTTAAATTTTCATAGATATTTTTCATATTCATAGAGTTAATATAATATTATCTATTGCTTGATAAATGTATATCTTAAAAAACTGTTATTCGAAATGCTTTGCTGGTTAAATATTAAATTAACATGTAGCATTTATTTGATTATAATTTTAGGAAATTAATTTCTTATTGTTAACAAGAAAAATTAATATTATTAAGTTATTTTAACTTAGTTTTTGGTTTTAATGAATTGTAAAAATAATAAATGATCTATTTACCTCAGTGAGAAACAAAAATGGTAAAATTGAGTAACTATTGTGGTAAATGGAATGACATGTATAAAAAAATTTATATTTAATTATGGACGTGTTTATAGAACATATTAACCCTACACTCACATATTTAATAATTTTGGTGGCACTAGTCGGGAGAGTGAATTCCAATTATTGAATAGTTTTGTGTATTTACAAAAATTCCACTCCCTCTCATTTACAAAATGAATCTTCATATCATCTTATTTCAAGAAGTAAAATTACTTTTGGTTCTTAAAATAACTACATAAATTTATTAAATAATTCCCTCACCACATTAAATAGGCCTTGATTTCATTATAAATCCAATCATGTAAGGCCTTATGTATAATCATAAAGAGGCAATCCGTAGATGATATATGTGCCCTAACCGAACATTTTTTGTTTTGATTCTTATTCCTCCACTTTAAAATATTATTGAATCATGATATATAATATAAAAATTATATAAAATATAATTAATTTTGTTATTTTAATTTCATAAGATATATTTATATCAAATTCCATAAATTTGGAAATGAATTCATCGTTCATGTGTACGACGGACTGCGGCCTCCCAAACTTGTTTAATTCATTTTCCATCATCACATCTTAAGGTATTTTATAATGATTGTTTAATTATATATATTAATTTCATGAAATATTAATCATTCTATATATTTAATATATCATATATTCAATTACCATTCTATTCATAGAAAAATGATAACATTGTCCAAACATACGTGTGGATTAACATCACTACAAATAAATTTTGTTCCTTTTTTCCTTACCAAATAATATTTATTTATATTTAAGTGTATTTAATGAGGAAATATTATTTTTATTATATAATTATCATTATTTAATGATAAAATAACACATATATCATTTCCATCGATAAATTTGAAATAATGGAAGTGTTATGCATGTGTATGTACACCAAAAGGTCTATATGATTGTAACATATTTAAATTTTCATACTCATATTTAATGGAAAGTTATAAAAGAATAATTTATATATATATATAAATGAATATTATTTAATTATTATTTTTATTTATATGGATGACCAATGACCTATTCCACCACAATCAATATATGAATACCATTTTGAAATTGTGAACTGAATATCCTCCAAACACCAGATGTGGACAAACCATATTATTTAATTCATTATGTCACTAAAGAAATTATATAAATGTTATAATTATAATTGAATAAACATCTAAAAGCGTATTAATAAAAAAATTATTGATTTAATTTTATAAAATATGATATAATGGATGGATACGTCATGTTTGGACTCAAGGAAAGGTTTTTCATATCAAAATTTTCTTCTTTGGGACACATGACTTATTATGCACCTAATTTATTTTAAAAAAATTATATACTAAAAATTGATTATTTAAAATAATTTAATATAATTATTTGTGTTTTTTTAGCATTATATTCCTTCTCTACCTATCACTCTTTAAAGAAGTTCTATTTATATCTTAACTTAATTAGTATGGGAATTCTTCCCAATTTTTTTTGATTAAGGCATATTTTAATATTATTGCTCTAATTCCTTTCATATTTTGTGTATAATGAACCTTTAACATGTAATATCATGAATCCTTCATAAATAATGGTATTCTTATATTCAATTTGAATTATTTCCTCTAAGTGGATTTTATGTTAATATTACAAAGTGAAAATTTTATATGTCAATTTCTTATCATTAGGTTAAATTAACTATTCAATGTGTTTTATAATATATGATTATTTGTGAAATTCAATTTTATTATTTATATTTTATTTCAATTATTTTTATGTAGGATTACATTTTACATAGTTAATTTCATCATTTATTTATTCTCACATCAATGATACAATCTTTATAATAGATTTTGTCACTATTTCCATCATTAAGGAAACTTTTATTGTTGTTCAGCTAATATATTTTATATGGATTATATACTAAAATGTCTTCATATTTTATGATAAATCTATTTATATGAATGGTATTTAATATTTCATTTGATTTCGTTTATTTCATGTGTATTATGATTCAAATTTTCCTGTTGCGGTAAGGGTTTATTTCACGATCCAATTTTCATTTAGATTATTTATGCTTTAATATCCATGGAAAGAAATTATTTTTTATTTTCTAATAAAACATTTAATTTTATTCACATATATATATCCATGAAATTGTTATGCAATATTACAATTTTCCACTCTTTGGTACATAAAATAATTGAGAATTTATTTTAAAAAAAGACATATTTATTTGTTTCTTTAGTCAATAATCATTTTTCTACCATATCCAGGTTTTCTAAAATTATTTAATTACTTTTTTTAATATTATCATAACATTCTAAACCATCATTCACAATTTTTATACATTTTAACAAATTGTTTAAAAGGAGTCATTCTTTCATTTTTCTAATAGCGTACCTTTAGTGAAAGGAATTTTTATTATTTATCTAACAAAATATTTATGGAATTTCCCACCATAATGAACACTCAGTTCTTTAAATATTCCTTGAAAATTATTCACGGTTATTTGAATTAAATCTTTAATCATTTTTTCTAAATTTTTATATTTTAGAGAAATGATTCAAAAATCAAAATTGTATTTTCCACAATAAATACTATATTTAATCTCCAAATATATTTTCATGTTGATGATGATCTTTGATGATATGGATTACTTTAATATTATGTATATATATCTATCACATATATACATATATTATTCTCAATTCCATAAGTGGTTGAATACACGCCTCATTTTCATCACTCAAATTTCATTATTATGAAATTTTATTTGATTATGATATGAGGAAAGATTATTCAACCCATTTTCTTTATATGATAAGTTAATATGCTTATATCTTGTAACGTATTTCCTTTTATGATGAACTTAATAAATAACATGTTATTATGGGTGGACCCATATACTACTACAATACATTCGGTAATTATTTATACTCATGAGATGTTTTATATTGGATTTGGGAGTAAACTGAATCCATTTTGGGGAATTTTCCACCCTTTGATATTGTCAAGGAAATACTTCTGGAATCTGGTTTATGTCATGTTATATATTTATTCTAAATTTAAAATGATTCTATGAAATTATGATACCATGTTAATTATGTTACGATTTCTTGTGATTACTCATGATCCTTTTCATTTATGTTTTACCTTTTACTCACACATTATATTTCCTTGTAAATTTTATTCCCTAATAAGGATATTTAGCTCACCCATTTCCCTTATTTATTCCCTTGGTTATCGTATTTAGTTTTAGGATTTAAAATACATTTAGGAGATATTTATGTAGAATAAAATGAGGATGTTAGGTTTTAGTTTTCTTTATATGTATTATGAACATAGTCTACCAAATACACATTTCCTCATAGTATTAATGGATTAATATATTATGATTTTATAATTAAGAATCATGTAATAATATGTTTAAAAATAATTATTCACTTTTGTTGGTATTAGTAAATGCGTATTTATTTATTTTCATTAGGATAAGAAAAATTTAGTTACAAACCAATATATAAGTATATGTAAAACACTAAGTATAAAGAATAATCCTAGAATTTTGATGAATTATATAGAGAGTGGGTTTTGGGATATTACATACTTTTCTTGAATGTACAAGTGGATTTGGATCTATAAAATTTGTAAAAAGGGGTAATAACTCTGAAAAGGTAGTAGTGGGTTTTGAATAAATTGTCACTTGGGGCATGTAAATGGGCCTTTCTGTACACCAAGTTTGACACTACCAAGGGATATGTTTTGGAAATTCACAGACTTTTTAAAATCCTTCATGAGGGAATTTAATAGATAATAATCTTGGATTACCTAAATTAATCATCAACTATCATGTATTGATAATTATAATTTGGAAAAAAAGATTAAATTAACGAATACCACTTCTGAGGTTTTCTGTTATTGATGCCTATGAGGATTTAGAGTATTTTGGGAAACAGATGTGGTAATATAACACATTCGCTTAGTATCGGTATAAGTAAACATATTTTAATTCTAGTAAGAACACATTTATATTTATTGGATATAAGTTTAATTGTATTATTAACCTTTAGGGTTCATCATATCTTTTATATCAACCAGTTAATATTTAATTATGAATATTTTATTTTGGGGAAAAATAAGTTATATTTAAAACCAATGTAGAAAATGATTTATTTGAAGATTAATATTATTTTTATGATGTTCAAAATATTTTTTGGAGCCTTATAGAAATTATATTTATATTTTATTATAAAAAGGATGACACACATGCCATGAGGCAACTCATCATACACAACAATGGAATAAGGCTAGAACCAACCACCGAATGGTGACATGAGGTCAATGACTTCCACTAGGAAATGTTATGTATTAATTAGTATCATGTTATTTAAATGGATTTAAAGAAAAACATTAGGTTGAATTTATGAATCATATTATAGGATAAATTTTTGTTTTGATTTTTAGGATATTTTGATGACTAATGATATTTGGGGAAATGATTACTTGGATTCAGGTATATATTACAATTGATTCTAAAATGTGTTTTATCATGAATGACTTGTTGGAAAGAAAAATATAATTATTTTGGGGTAATATGGGATGGAATATTACTTATTTGTGTAATAATCTATGTCGATGATTTGGAGGGAATTTTGATGTAAAATGTATTGTATCTTCTATTTATGGTTTATGAATATTATTATTATATTACCTTATGGAGAAAATTTACATTTCTGGATAGTATAAATACATGAGTAATATAATAGTATTTTTTGTGAACATTATAAACAGTTAATCATTAATTTTAGAGCTCCGAGTATAGAAAATTATTATTAGATATTCATTCCTTATAGTATGAGATGAAGTGGAAATTGATAGAATCCCAACAAAAGGATGAAATTGTGATTTTGAGATAGAAATATATCACGTGAATATATTTCCTTATGTTAATAGTATAGATGTTAATGTATCCCTCAACATAATGAATATTATCATTAAATAAAAATGTTATCACTTTTTTATAAATAGATGCAATAATATATATTATAAAAGGTGTAGAATTATATATTAATTGGATCTACATTCCCAATAAATGATTTCAACTAATGAAATTTTTTTGTTACTATGTAATCCTAGTTATGTTTTATTGAAAATTACCTCTATACTTCCATTTATCTTTTTAGTAGAATTTTTTTATTAACCCTTGTTTATGATATCTGTTTTCTATAATAGATTTTTTTTTTAAATGTCAAGTAATTAATTATAATGCAACGTTCAAATTCTGAGGAAAATTTATTTAAGTGGAGAACAATGTATCACCCAATTTTTTTTATAAAAATGAAAATATTTTTAACCGCATATATAACCCACAACACTGAAATAAATGGACCATGAACTATAAATTTTAAAATAATAGCATTATAGCATAGTCATTAAATTCGATGGAATGATGTTTGGATATCTATCTACATCTCTAGGATTTCGGTCCTGGCGATGATGCTACAGTCACAGATGCGTATAGTGATGGGGGACAGTGTGACACCCATTGATGAATTGTGAGCGACACCTATGGAGTGGCTCAGATGAACCCCCAGGGTTGTGATATCCTTGTGGAAGATTGATGAATGATCTGCACATGAACTAGCTATGATGGGTGCGAGGAGGAGGGTATCTAGCTAGATCTGTGGTCTACAACGGTGAAAACATTCATCATTGCGTTGTAGTTGGATCTATATTTATGAGGATGGTATCTATCATAAAAAGTATAATCATTCATCGACATTCGCTGTGGTGATGTCTTGATAGTGGCCCTTGGTACCATCGATTCCTGAGTTCAATCTCTGAGAGATAGAGGTGAGACCAGATTCAGTGACCATATAATGGTGGGTGGTGCATAGATCTAGTTATGGCAGGCATTCTATGGGGAGTCCAGCTATAGGTTGGATGGGATGAGATCTGGTTGTGATGGTTCAGTCCTTGAGTAGTGATTTTGTGACCGTATGATGACGATCCTTGATATGGTCGCAGCGGGGTTGTACGGGGTGTGTGGTTGCATTCAGAAGATAGGCTTATATGTCCATAAATGGGCCTTAAGTTTCAAGTAATACATTTGTCTTGGTATTATGGGTTTATTGGCCTTATTACCATGTGATTTATAATGGGATTTTTCTGTTAGGATCTCGATCCACAATATTTTAAGGCCATTATCCCTCTGGGTCTTCGGGTTTGTGATTGGTTCTCCTTTATCCTAGCTCAAAATGGGTTTTTATTTTTCTATATTTTACTAAAGGGGATTTCCCCCAATATTCCTTGCAGAGGGTTTCAATAGTAATAAATACTTTATAATGTATATAAAAATTCCAAAATTTATGTTAATGTATTGTTATATTTCTGGGAAATAAGTACACAATATTTAGTTAAGACATTTTCATCTTCAAAAATGTGTTTTCCTCAAAAATGTTATTTATTTATTTTTTATAAATAATATTACAGGTTTTATTTTCAAATTTTAGAAATATAATTTTACAAAATTAAAATCATTTTTTAAATCATCATTATAATATTGAATAAGTGTTAAATTTTGGGATTTTTCTAAAATGATTATTTTTCATTGAATAATATGAATTATAATTTGTTAACTATTGTTATTTCATTAGATTAAATAAATTAATTTAATACATAAAATATGTTATGGTCATGGTAAAAAGTTTAATATAATCCATTTTAGTTATAGTAATAAAATTAATATATTTTTAATCATCAATTTTCATGATTTTGGTAAAAATTTATTTATTTTTGACTAAAAATACAGATCTCAACAAACTACTTTAAACTGCATAAAGGTTAAACATTATAATTTTTTAAAATAAACAAAATTAATTAATGATTTAAATTTAATACATATATTATAAATATATCTATGTGAATTTTAATATTTATAGTGACTATTTTTTTGTTGTTGAGTTAATATCAGATCATCTATTGCTTGAAAATGCATTTCCTGAAAAAAAAATTTAGAAACTCTTTAATGATATAATTTTAAAATTATCCTTGAAAATACTTTTATTTTAATTTTATAAATTATAATGAATATTTTAAATCTGAATAAATGATATTATTTGATATGGTCAATGTAATTTCTTCATAATTAATTGTATAAATATTATAAAAATAAACATGGTGAAAAACTCAAATGGAAAAAGTGGGTAACCATAAAGGTAAATGAAATTAAATGTTTAAAAAATGGTTAATTTAGAATGTTTTTGGTTTGGATCTACCATATCTCCTTTCAAATCCATTATTTATCAATTTTTGAGAAAAATATTTTAGAGGGACTTCCAATCTTTGAATAGTTTTGGGTATTTACAAAAATACCACTACCTCTCACATATAAAAGAGAACATACTCTATGCACTTTTAAAAACATAAAAAAGCATGTGGTTTAAATATTAATTACCCAACTTTAAATAATACTTCCCTAAACATGTATTAGAATCATTTTTTTTTTCAAAAATCCAATCTATGAAGGTTTCAAGTATAATCCCAAAGTTGTGGTCCAAGGAAGAGGTTTCACTCCTTGTTGAACATTCTTATTTGTTTCTTCTTCAACCACATTTAAATATTATTAAAACATAATAATAATATAGATTTTTTATCACACTTATATTGAGATATTATTATATTTTTTTATTAAACTACATCTATCTCCTCTTCCCTCAAAATGGAAATGAAATGATCATTCTTGTTCACGGAGGACTATTTCCTCATAAAACGATGTATTCATTTTATACCATTTACACTCTGAAATATTTATAATGATTATTTTGACAAATATATATGATATAAATTACTTATTTATCATTATTTTAAATAAATTTACCACATATATTTTCACCTTTTCTTTCATATAAAAATGATAACTTCATTATGTGCACATGTGTGGATGACCACCTTCATAAAGTGATGTGATTTGTTTTTTTATACCTCATCACATTGATATTATATATATAAGTGTATTTAATGTAAAAATGTAATATTTATGAAATAATTATTATAATATAAATATTTTATGAAAATTAACTTTTTCCAACATTATCATTGAAAAATTGGAATGTAACTCATACATACGTACTGTATACTGCCCCCATTATTGTAACATAGTTAATTTTACATAAACATACCTCATGGATAATATTAAAATTATAATTAATGTATTAAAATGAAAATTATTTAATTAATATTATTCTGGATATGGTGGAGTAATGACCACATTGACCACATTCAACAAACTGATGTTGTTTTGGAATTATGAACTCGCATCCTCGAAACACATGATATGGACATAACAGATTAAATAATTCAATATTTAATTAAAATAAAATAAGTAAAAAGCTTATGCATAAATTATTTATCATATAAATAGTTATTAAGAAAAAAATGTATTGATATTAGTTTATATTATAGTAGATTGTTTCTGATGAATGCAATTTTTACCTGAATAGTTGATTACATGGGGTTGATTGTTTGGGGTTGATTGAGTGAAATCACTAACATTGGGTATATTGTATATGAATGGTATCCATTGTTTTTTTAATTGAGATTTAAATTCTAAAAATCACTTAAATTCATGATGAATCAAGTAAATAAATTCCAATGGTATTTGTTTATTGGGTAACATGTCCAACAATAATTAAGAACTGACATTAGTCGAGAGGAGGGGAAGTTGAGCTCATCACACCTTTTTAGGGGAACTATTTCCTATTATGGCGCTCCCTTATATATTAAATATATTTTCATTAATAATTTTTTAATTATCAATAGTATTTTATATGGAGTAACCCAAGATAATGATTAATCATGAATACACATATGTTATAAATCATCTTTATGTATATGAGGTACTCTATCAATGGAGGGATATGTATGTATCCAAGTATCTTCATAAAAGATAATATTTTATGGATAGATCATGGATTGCATTGTCATTCATTAGTACCATACTATTTTTAAACATCTAATGAAATTCTCTAGAGTTTTTTCATCCATGGAGACATAAGTTGTTTTGATGCCTAGATTGAACACAAAACATGGGCTTCCTATGAATCCTTATTAAAGGAATCAGAACTAACATAGTTGAGAGACATATAACAGGGAAAATCACCTTTTACGGTCATGTGATAAGAACCTATTCCTACTATTTAACATCATGCAACAAGGAAATCCATAAGAAAGGTACCAGTTCAGGGATGTTATGGGAAATATACCAAAGCGATCCGACAGGCTATGAATAGGTGTGGTATCCTATGTGGATATGAAAAAATTGGAGATGGGGACTAGATAACGTTATGGGGGATTTGAGTGTTGGTTCTTGACCTCATGGAGGCTTCTTGCATATCATTCTTAGTTGGGCATCCATGCAGACATAGTTTAGTTAGTTTTGGGGCGTACAGATGGGAGCTTCCCAATTAAAGGTGCATGATTGGGGATTATGCAAGGAAGCATAAAATTTGGGTTTGAGTATGATTGGGGATGATGTATAGAAGAGGACCATTTGAAGGGACAAGATAAAGGCTTAATCAGGGAAGTGGATTGTTTGGATTGAAGTTGGGGATTACATCAATGGTGAAGTCCTATTGATTTGGATATAGTTGGGACTTAAACTGAAAGGATTTCTTAAGGTGTATATTTTTGGGGATTATGCATGGAAGTGGACCATTTAAACGATTGGGATCATGATGAATTCATGATCCCCACTAACCTACATCCCCACAAGAGTCATGATCTATGTGATTAATAAGCTGAAGTCATAGTTCTAAAAAGAAAATGAACCACTTTCTCAGCCAATGGATGAGGTGCTGAAGTTCAAAGGGACAGGGTGAGGGTGTTGAGTGTGCATTTATCCTATATTTTAATTTTAATTGGGATTGTAACATAATCTAATATATCCATCCACATATAGGGCAATGAAATGGTGGAGAAAAATTTTCACTTTCTACATGAAAGGATAGGGAATTAATCCAAGAGGTAATCCTTAAAAAAAATTTCTAAGGGGAGGTTATCATTAAATTTCAAAGAGGATGGAAAGTATGATCCCCTATCTCCCCACACAGAATGGGGAGGTTCATGTGTCCCTACATGTTCGAATATCATATTACAATGGGAATTTATACCTAAGTACATTCTAAGGGACCACCTTCCAATAGGGGTGATCCAAATAACTCTTCTTCCAAAAGGTATGGAAACATATTCAGATACTCTAATGTACCAGATGATATTATCATACATGTCAAGAGAATTTGAAAATGGCCTTAGCCTGATGTTGTTGTAAGGGTTCTTAGAGGTCCCAACAAGCTGTCTGATGACACGATGGAAGGGAGTGATGTGAGGTGGAGAGTAGAATAGGCTAGGATTCCCCATTGTTCATAGAAGGTTGTTAGGTAAGATGGGGTTCCATCCACACAACATGTTTCCAGGTGTGTGAGGGTATAATATACATAGAATTGTGACCCACAGATCCAGTTTCTACCCATGTGGATTATTGCTACACGAGGTCAGGTTCTATCTATGAATCATGTTGCTATGCGAGGCCGAGTTCCTCCAACGTAATGTTTTTCAATACTGGGAATGGATCTACCCATATGTTATTTTTCTATTTATTATACTTTTCTAAAAAGGGGTCATCTATTTATAGTAGAGTGGAGGGACTATAATGAGAGTATTCTTGAGAACCTTCTCTCACCATGGATTCTCACATATCCATTTCAAACCAATTGTGTCTTTATAAATTTGAACATTAAGATGATGCTCCACTTCCTCTAGTTGATGATAATATCCCATCTTCTTAGTTCTAGATGTCTCAAGAGCTACCCCAAGTAAACACCACTACTGCAGGGAAGATCATTTTAGATTAAGATAACGATAACATGATTGTTCAAAATGGGTCTATGTTGATACAATGAAATAGACAACACCATGATATATCCTTGCAATCATCCATTTATGATTATTTTCCCATTTTCAACTCCTCATGAGGAAATCCCAATGGATGATGGACCACAAAGTGGGATTTTTTTTCCAGGGAGATATTCTTATATGAATGGGCTTCGGAATTCTAGGTGTACTATGACTATATATAATTCCCTTAAAGTGGGAGGATTTTATCTTATACCAAACTATGAGGGACTCTCAGTTTTTTTATTATCCATCAACTGAGGTGATTCCAAAATTAATTATCCTTTTGTGTTAAAGTATCAATACATTCCATATGCAGCATGTTGAATTATGGACTTACTCAATCGATATCTACCATATAGGGGGAATCCCCATTCTTGGTAACATATATGACAAATTTATCCTTGTTTAAAATAACTAAGAGGATTCCAAACATTTACCTTCATTATCCATTGATTTTCTGCATGTGGTGGAGGATGTATTAGGTCATCCTCTTAATACCCAGTTGTTTATTCTGTTCATATTTTTGATAAGGCTATTCCTATAGGTTAGTGGTCCACATACGATGGTTTGGTATACTCAGAATCACCCAACCCAAACATTTGTAGGGATTTCAGGGTACATAATGGGCTACTGTAGGAGTTTTCCCATATACCACATAGGGAAAAAAAATCTATCCAAACAAATCTAATAAATTTAGGTAATAAGGTTTCCATAAAATATTCCTAAGTGGATAGATATTATCATCAAGGGATTCCTAAATAGGTGGTATGGTCTATACTCTGATTATTGGGGCCAAAATTGTCGAGAGACACCATATCATCCAAGATACAACCACCATTTCTTGTATCAAAGAATTTTTAGGCTATATAAAAAATAGTAGGTATCTACATTTTCTTTTCACATCCTCCGAATTTGTGTACAATAATGTGATGGAACAATGTCGATGCTATGAATTTCAGCAAACAATGCCCATTCTTCATTCTTCCTTTCATCCCACTTTTCTTAATATTTCCATCATTTTTGGGAGTTACCTATGTGTCAATATCATTGTCAATCTTTTGAGAAACTTTTCCTTCATGACATTAATCCCTTACCTCACAATTTCATCCCTGATGGTTGATAATGATGATGGGACATCACAATATTTCTCTTACAACATCTCTTAGAGGGATGAAACTATGGATGCATGGGTGGATGGGATAACTATATGTGAATTATATAGTACTTAAATTTTTACCTAAAAATAGGATATACACAATGACTATCCCCTATACTCCTTACCATACTCAAGAGTCATTTCATGTTATTATTTACTAAATATGGATGATTATGATGTATAATGAATCAAGAATGAAAATGAACTTTACTTTAGTAGAGAACCCCATCAATTTATCATTATATTATGCCGGAATTTGGAGAAAATTCTCTCTATTTGTGATATTGGAGATGGTAGTTCAAATGGTTTCCAAATCACTTGCATTTTCTATTTGTGTACCTAAAAACCCTTCTAAATGGTTTCAAGGGAATAAAACCTTACATCCCAATGCCATAAGCATATTAGGGGATCCATATCCTCTAAATCTCCCCTTACTAAAGGAAATAACTATTCAATATTTTTAACTATATTTTCCTATATCTTTTCTAATGACAGTCCCTGCAGGAAACCCTTGGGAGCCCCACCAATTTCTACTAAGCCTATCAGCCATATTTTTTATGTTGGGCAGGAGGTGGAGGTCGACAATTTCCACACATTGAATTAATTTTTCTATAAGAGACTATATATTGTGGTCACAAAACCATATTATATATCTATGGTTGTTATCGATTAGGATAAGTATCCCTACATTTCAACCAAACACCATGTTTAGTGAAGGTGGGTCCAGAACCAAATTTTTACTCTCATCAGAGAGACCCCCTTGGCAGAAATGGATTCCAAATTAGATAGCCTTCTCTAACCTTTCCTTGTATTAAGATCGTGTGAGCTTTATTACCAAAACATATATTACCTTATCCAATAGATAATAATTGCATGAGAAGATTCAACTACTTGTAAAATTGATCATAATCAGTTTAATGCTTCTCATAAATATGTAAAACCCATAAAAGATACCACTTACAAGCTACATCACATGGTTTCTAACGACTAAAAATTTTATAATCAAGTGTCCATGAAGACCAAGGAGCTACAAAAATTCATGGATCATGTAGAAAGGTTATAAGTGTAGATGTCATAAAACACTGAAAATTTTGAAACCATCAACTAGAATGGCCGAGATATTAGGGTAACCATAGAAAGATACACCCAATAACTAAAACTGAAGTATGAAAAAAGAATAATTTGGAATAGAATATTAATGGAATACATTATGCAGAAGTCCATTTACCAACTAATGTGAGTTGGGATTCATTATATCGATTTCATCTATCCTACCCCCCATTTTGTTCATATCATCAGGGAGTTACTCTAGGCTATGGATGATCCTCTATTCTCATTTAAGGAAATAAAATCTTTTTTCTCTCTGATTGTTATCCTAAATATTTTACAATAATGAAAATAAATAATAACTAGAAACCTTTTAAAATATAATATCCACTAGATATCAATTTCAAGGACAATTTGGAATAATGAAATCAATAAGGTCATGTAAAGATCAGGTTTTCTCTGATCCAATGGACTCAGTGAGTGTAGTTTTCACTACTGCTATAGTCACATGGAAAGACCTACAATTTTTTTTTATTTTCTACTATCACTAATTGTTTTTCCTAAAACCAATGTGGTGAGGTCCTAGAAATAATATCTTTACTTTTTCTTAGGAAACCCTTTGTTGGTTTTCTAATATTTGGGGAATATTTATTTATTTCTTATTATTTCATGAACCATGTGAATCATAGGATTTTCAAGGTAGAACCTGACTTCTTTCCAGGGTTACCTCTATGGGTTTCCAACTAGAGATTATTATTTTTATTTTTATTGGAGGTCTAATGTCGTGAATACTTGACTTTGAACTGATGTTTTTGGGAAAAAAAATTCACCTTGAATTAGGAGGTGAGGGTCCCAATATGGATTATTTGAAAAAAATATCCTAATATTTTCCTGACAAAATGGAAGGATTTTTCATGTACCAAGTTTTTTGTTTTATGGATCCAATACATGGTATGTGTGAGGTATTTGAGGAGTAACTATAAGAAGATTTTATGATATAATGTTTCTAGGGCACACATACATAGGAAAATCATTTCCTCAAGATATTTATTTCATTAATTAAAATAGTTTTTTTGTGAGACATATGTAGAGCCAACTGGGGAATATTTTGGATAGTCAGAAAATGGTTTCTTTATGACTCATACCCTCCATTCCTGATTTTTAGGCGATTTTTGAAAATTCATATCTATCAATATCACGAATGGTTTATTATCAAGGGAATGATTTCTTAAAAATGAAATCTAAATTAGTGTTGGTGTTAGCCATGAATGATAATCCACTCCTACAATAATTTGACATTATTTAAGGAGGGTTGAACCATTGTGTAGTATAACATCATGAATGTAGGAAATATACCATTCAGTTTAATGTATTATGGATAAGATGTTCTAGGGATATAGTTTTTGGTCACATAGCTTTCAATGGTGGATAAAGGATTTGAAATTATATATTAATCTAACCAAGAAGGTTATACCATCACAAAAAATGATGGGTGGATGTTTGAATCTATAATATGGTTTTTTAGGGATCTATGGAGTGATGTGGGATGTAAATATTATTGGGAAAATAGATATTTGAATATCCTCTCTTGATGAAAAACATTCCTTTGGTTGATAGACCACTTTTTGGGAAATTAATAAAGAACCAATTGGGAAATATTGTGTATATTCAAAAAAATAGATTCCTCTGGAAACTGACACTCCATTTTTTATCGGCTGGATGGCTTATAGGGATTCAGATCTTTCTCGAAACATTGTTTGGATTATGAAATAACAGTTCCTAAATAGAATGGTAATATTATATGTTTATATTTTCTGAGAATGGGTGTTAAATTATACATACCCAAGTATAACCCATATATAAAAACTATTTTATTGATATTAGTGGGTCTAATACATGAGGTAAAACCTTCACTATATATCTTGTAAAAATTATAATCAATACATACATAGTTATCTAGAGGATATATCTTATGTCGGTCTGGCCCATGAAAAGAAATAAAATGGGAAGGAATCTTTAACACATGGTTGGACCTTGTTTTGAGGATATGATTGTTACTATATATTTCATGACAATTGGAGGAAAGTTAGATGTTGTCTTAGGAAGGTTTTCCCATGAATTTATTGAATTATTAAATAGATAAAGGGGAATTCTATTTTGAAAATGATATCATACAAATTGTGTGAGGCTCATATTGGACTCTCATATTTAGATCTTGATCATGAATAGGAGAGTGGGATTTTTTGGTTAATCCATACTAAGATATAAGATCCAAGTGTTTCAATGTATCTCATCAAAGAGAGAATCAGGCCATATGTAGTTCTCATAGGGTTCCCCATGGAGGGCGGATTAGTACACAAGGAAATGTCCTTTTTGATTTTTTTTAGGATTGGACCACCGATTGGATATTCAGGTGGAACTATTAATAATCCAATGGTTGGAATAAATCCCCACATATTTATAGACATCATTATATTAGTAACATATCACTAGGCCATCTATCGTATAGTTTAACATCATTTGACCTTGAAAAAATGGGGTGTAGTAGTTTTAGGTCATACGTATAGGATAATATTTAAAGGTAATGATGAGTAATATGAGGCTTATCAATATGGGATGTTCTTCCATTCCTCATACATGAGGGTAAATAAAATGTAAACCATGAGGCTATGGGTTCTTAGATCTGGTAAAATGAGATGGGGCTTAGATTCAATCGGGGCATACAAGGATTGGAAACTAATCTCTTAGGACGAATTATAAATTGTTTGATTGGTGTTTTCTTTGGGAAACATTTCCATATCCACCTAGGGAATATTTTTAACGTTCATACAATGGTTTCCTCAAGACACATATCCTCCATTTTTTATGGCATAGGAGTTTTATAAGGACCTAAAATTGCCCAGGGCATATAGTGTGATTAATGAAATAAATAAGTTCAGGTAAATAAGAAAAATTTCAATCATCACTATCCATGGATCATGAAATTTCCAACATATATATGACTCATATGGATGGGGTTAATTATTCATTACTTGATAGATCCTTGAATGAGGAACCCAAACATCAGATATCATACACATATATTTTTCTGTGTATAGGAGATAAAGAAATGTTTTCCATAGATGATAATAGGACCTGAGGTCTAGGTGTCACTATTTATCTTTTTTTTTTTAAATAATATATCCAAAAATAGTTATTTAGGTACCATGCAATTTAAAATCATGTGGTAATTTCATTAGATATACTAATTTGAATGAAGATGGATGTCATGGATCCTTATAGATTTACATCATGTGGTAATAACAATTTGAGTTCATTTTAGGGTCTTTCCACCATTACCATCGAAACCATGGTGTCTATAGATATGACTTGATCATGTGGGGAATCCCTTTCTGAAACTCATAATACCCCCCAAGTTGTGTTTAGTGTGAGAAACAAGGGGTTTCAATGGTTTACCCTGCCACATAGATTCAATTCCATGATGGATGGAGGACTTTATATTTTTAAAATCTGGGAAATGATGAAAAATTTAGACATCACTATGTATCTCTATAGAATAAAATTCAAGCCACACATAGTTCATAGAAAATTTCATCTCCATTTCTAACCAACACACATTGAGTACTGCATTTTTTTTCTATTGATCGATTGATTCCGTAGTTGGACCTGGGAAGTGAGATCCAAGAATCTCTACATGTCCTGTGTGTGTTAAATTCAAGCCAAACTTATTTCTAAGATCCCATATAGTTTAATTTCATGTGTTAAGGATGAGGTATTCCAATAATAAAAGATCAAAAATATTGCGGTTGGGACTAGAATCAGAGGTTTGGGTGTCACTACGTATCTTGAGATGATAAGAATCATGCAACAAATAGATCTAAGCCTGATTCCATGAATGGATCTAATTCATGTGTAGAGAGGGAGTTCATCTCTTGAATTGACTTGTAAATAAGACCCACTATGGAGTACCTGAAATTGATTCTTTTTAGGTTTGGTAGCAGTATTTTTTTTTGAATTTTATAGCTGGTATTAGGACATGAGTCTTGAGGGTCATTGTGTATCTCATAGAACAACAATCAAGCACTACATAGTTCTTCTTGAACTATCCAATTTATCATCATGTGGTATGGATGAGGGTTACTAAATGTGAAATAAATACCATAATGGATAGGCCCATAAATAGATATATAGGCATCACTATGTATATTGTTATGAAAAGAATCAACACACACATATTTCTTGAGGAAATATCCATTGGTGTGTCTGACCTGTTCACAAAGAGGGGCATGTTTTTGGTGGATGGACCATTATAATGAATATAGGTGTCTCTACATATCTTATATTGATAGTAATCAATCTCTAAAAAGTTCAGCAGAAATAGTATCCTTTTATGTATTTAACTCTCATGCATGAACAAGTTAATTTCACCATTCTCTCACACATATCATTCTAGTGTGTGGTAAATCATTCATTGGAATAATGATTTCTATTTAGTTTAATGTCATGCGGTGATGATGTTGATATCCTACATTTTATTGTCTTGTGACATGGACAATGATGTCTTGCTATTTTAGGATCTTGCTACAATGACTAATCACACAATTTAATGTTACCTTCTAGGGATAAATCATCATGCAGTTTGATCTAATGTGAATAGAAAAAAAAGGTTGTCTAATTAAATGAAATACTTATTCATGAACCTTGCATTAGCGGGATTCATGTTGAGAAATATATCCACTGAAATTATGGAATATGATAAATTTTTGTAGACCTCATATATGGAATTAGGTCAATCACATTTCAGGTCCATCATTTGAGGATTCCTTCCTAATATCATTGGAGTCATGAGGACTAACAATGTCTCTCCTTCAAGGAAATAATGGAGGAAACAATATTTAATAATGGATCACAAGATCCGATTTTGGTGGACATCCAAATTATGTAATGAATATTTAATTTTTCTCATCTAATCAATCCAATTCAACTGGATATTTATTGGATGTATCATATATGGATAGCTGATCCCATATGTCTCCACAGAGTGGTGGAAATTATACCTTGCAGGGCAGGACCATTTTTTTCCCATACACTAATGAGTTTGGGTTTTCCTATGTGGTAGTGTTGGTTGTGGTCTGGTAATTTGATAAGGAATTTTGAAGATTCCATGAACGTGACTTTTTATCATTATCTACCATCTTGTGGAGTATATATGATATGGTTTTATTGATAGCATCAATCTTTCTATTAGCCAATGCATGGTAGCGGGATGAACGGTTGGACCTGATATCATACTCCTGAAATAGTTTCTCTAATTTAGTGTAATAGAAATTGAGGTCATTGTACAAAAATATTTTATGATGGACACCAAATATTTGGATTATATTTTATTTTATAGTGATAACATTGTTACATTCCCTATCATCTTTGATGGGAATAGTTTCATCCAACTTTGAGAAGAAGTTAGTGGTTATAAGAATTATCTTGATCATCTTGGATGTAGTTGAATAATATGGTACAACAATATCCATTACCAATATGTAAAATATGATGAGTGCTTATATGCATGACAAAACTCCAAGTGTTGGTGAATAAAGTTGTAATGAACCTCGTATGAAAGGAATTTTCCTGTGAATTTATTAAAGTCCCCAATTAGGGTTCCACCATAGTACCCATGCCTTTATATTTGGTGGTAAATCTAAAGTGTGGGTTGGTGAGTTCCATAGGCTCCAGTGTGTGCTTCCTTTATTAGAACAATGATATCTTCCCAATCAATTAATATAAGAAGTTCCCCGTAGAGGCTTTTCTTATAGTGGAAATTCGGAATATTTGTTCCATCATATATAACATTGTTAATTGATCAAAATCAGATTTTTCCTTCCCCAGATCTAAATTTTGTGAGATCTCCCTTTTGAAGGTAGTCCATAGTGGGTTCCATGCAGTCAGTTATAGGACTATACAGTTCATGTATGGGGATAATCTCGTCAATATATTCATTGTTGGTCAGAATAAATTGTGATATTATTCGATTATGAAAAATAATGATGACAATTTCATACTAATATGGATTACCTAGTGCTATGTCAACATTTTCTAGGGAATTCCCCAGGTAAATTTACAATTATGTGACATGAGGAAATGTAAGTTCCAAGTTTAATTGAACCATTAGTCTTCATAAGTGACTTAGCTAGGGGTTTAGCTCTTATTTTTTGACAAAATAATCACCATTAGAAGGTTTAATGGTCCATTCAAAATCTCAATTTATCTTCTAGTGATTCACTTTCAATTGAAGTCCTAAATTTATCCCAATAAAGAGAGATTGATATTATGCTTCATTTTTCATGAAACAAAATTATATTAGGAAGGAGTATTGTAGGATTTCCATTACTATAGATATGGACCTGAATCCGAGTCCCACGTTGATGATCCTAGGGTCCTCTATCCTTTGTTCAACCAGGAATTAGGATGAACTATCAAAATGCATTTACCATATCTAGAGGACCTCTTGAACTGATAACACTTCTTCATCTGTTAGTTTTATGTCTGATGAATTCATTTCTACATAGTGATGCTTTTCTAGGAATTATGTTAATTCGTGGACTTTGACTACTTTCTGAGGCATGAACTGAATACTTACCTACTTTATAATTACCACCCACCATGACAGACATCAGGTCATAATCAAATGAATGAGGATGTGTTTGAGAGAATTTCTACAAGATACTGAATAAACATCATGATTCTATATGTAGTGTCTTAGGATTCGGACTACAAATACAAGTTCCAAATAGCTCTTCCTGATATAAGATTAACTATTCTCATCATCGATCACAGTTTAACTGAGATAATAGATGCAATTTTCACTACCCGTGTCATTATTTTTTGAAAGAATGGAACCCAATTATTTATCTAAGGATGTCACACACAAATTAAGTTTCATTCCCGCATTTGGTGGAATAAAAAACAATTTAATTAAGAGAGTCCTCTTGAGGTTGTCGAATGCTTCGTGAAATTCATTAGTCCGCTGATATGTAACCCTATTTTTCATCAACCTGGTAATTGTAAAAACAATTTCCATTGTGGTTGGATATATATCAAAAAATGTAGGTTAAGTATACTTAATGTCCTCCAAAATAAATAAGGTGGTGAGGGAGTGTCATTCCAAGTATATCCTTTTTCTTCTTAACATATATTAGTATTCAAAGATTTCCTATGACGATGCTGATTAATTTTTATGAGCTAATGCCGAATGAACATTTCAATGGGTCCATTTTTAGGATATTCTATTGTAATTTGTTGAATATGGTTTCATTATTTATCATGTGGTCATGGTGTTTTCACGATTTATCCACCCTGTCGTCATCATGAAATTCGTAAAAGTTTTCCATGTAGGATATGAGGATGAGATTCTTGGAATATTGGTATGTAGTGTAAAAATTCGTCAAACGAAATGGAATTTCCCAATAGAAAAATACTCGATGATGGAATATTAAAGAGGTGTATTGTTCACATTTTTTTGGTAGTCAGATTTTGTTGTATCCTGAATAGACATCCATGAATGATAGAGCCGAGTATCTGGCCATTGCATCAAGTAGTAGTTTTGTGATCGGGATTGGGATGTTATCCTTCATAGAATTCAACTTGAGATCCCAGAACTGAATAAATAATCTAACAATCCTATTACTCTTATTCATGAGAACAATATTTTCCATCCATTTGAGATATTGGACTACCTTAATAAATTTTGTTATGATGATCTTATCAACTTTATCCTCTATTTTGGCATCATGTGTCTGGTGTTACCTTCTAGAAACCTATTTATAGCCACAATGGTTCTATGGAAGGCCAAGGTGATGAGTGGACACCACATGTCCAAAGCCTAAAATTTCAATGCAGTTCCTGGAAAATACATCAAAATTTTGCATTAAGAATAATTTGTATAACTCTTTCTCTTCCGATATAATGGTTAGAGTAATCAAGGTAGGTTTTAAGACTTCTTCTATGCCCAAATTTATTACCCTTAGTTAATCAATAGCGGTAGATATGCCCTCCTCAAATAATATAGGGGATACCATAAGGTACTCCGATTCTTCTTCCTCTTATTCTTACCTATCTTTTTTGGTTGGGGAATAATGTCTTTAGATATGTTCTCTAGAGTTAGGATAATAGTTTATATGTTGGTATTTGAAAGACAAAGAATCTTCCTCTGACCTGACTAAAAATATATGATTTCAATAACACTATAGAGGGGATGGATTGAGGGATGAAGAAGGAGAATATTCTTCATTTTTAAGTAAAGAGATAGTCTCTTCTACCTCAATTTATGGGGAATTTATCTTCTGGAGAACTGAATATACTTTTTTCCAAACCTTCACCCCTTTTCTGGATTCAAAATCCTTTTAAACGTTATTGTTCTCAATGTTCATGGATTAAATCATGGTGATTATTGAATACATTCATATATTTGGTCTCTAGTACCCAATATGATTGATGGTAATCATATTTTCTTCACAGATATACTTAAAGGTGTTGACTAGGATCATTTCTAGAACATTTGGGGTGAAAACTAGTCAACCCCATCAACAAGGAGTCATTTCTCTTTCCCGTGATAGAATCATGCATTGATATAATTTTACTCATATGATTCAAATGGGTCCTATTTGGTGTGAAATGAACTAATTTTTCCATTAATGAAATATTTAATGCATTGATGTTATGATGAGGGGATTTATACGTGTTGGTGAAACCATGTACTTCCTAGAATGATGATTAAGGTCTATTTCCGCAAAACCACCCTAAATTCTTTGTCATCTATGAGGTCCCAAAAATAAGTCCTAAGATTCATTTTTTCTAATGGACTATACTCAAATTATTATTAGTCTTACATTGTTATGGAAGGGGGTTATAGATTACCCTCATCAAATCCTAGAGGGTGTAGTATTCATACTAGGATGAGTTTAACTCTTGAGCCACTGTCAATGAAGAATTTTTGATAATTAACAACATTTATCATGTCATCCCCATAAAAAGGCCTAATGTGTACCTATATAACAATGTCATCATCATGATTTGTGATGGAGATAACTTTGTGGAATTCCATATAATAAATATTTTTCCAATTGACCTCAGAAACAGCCACATGGTCTTCAAATTCTTGTGGTCTTAATAAATCTTTTATGTGTTATTCCCTGAGGTCTTTTAAAAAAATAATTACATCGAGGATCAATGGATTGACTGATACAAAGGATTACTATTTTAGGATGTCATACTTCTGATCTAAAGGTATTCATTCCCTAATATAGGGATGATCCTTCATAAGTGATTTAGGTGTTTTTAGTTTATGTAGATGTATCACCTTTCATGACATCAGTTGGAGGTTCTCTTATAATTGGTGGGTTGGGCCCTTTAGGACTCTCTGAATTCTGAGGGAAATTGGACACCTATTCCACTTTTTATATACATTCCTAATTGATTGGGTCCGAGTGGATTTTTCTATGTGTAGGGGGATTTTATTGTTCCCGATGGACCCATTACGAGGATATTATATGAGTTTCTACAACATTGAAAGTCTTAACATGGATGAGTCTAGAATTATGACTCATGTTACTACATCATCCATAGTATCCTTATCTCTTGTGGCCTATTACTCAGGTTTACCAACTGGCTATAGGGAACATGGATATATTTAAATACTCATCACTGGAGAAGGTATCCATTAAGGGAAGGTAATTAATATAACTGAAGATCATATTCTCATCTGATGAAGAATTTATCAGGATGACTGTTTCTGATGGTTCCTATTAGTGGGATAGTTCATATTTCTATAGATATAACAGTATAAAATCAGAGAGTGTCAAATCCAAATCTATCCTTGATATAGTTTCATCCTTTTACACTTCCTCATCGACTTTCTGGATAGTATTATTCTAGAAAATATTCACTTTATAGGTTTTTGGGTTTGATGACATGGATTGTGATGTAGCCGAAGTGGTTTGAATCATATTTGGTTATTTCATCTATTCTTGGAGAATACCAAGATCTCGGTTTATTGTTTTTCGAGTCATATAACACTCAAAATTTAGCTCCATTACACTAAAAACTTCTTTACACACACATTATTCCTTAGGGGGATTGGCAGAATGATACACCACTTATGTTGGTGGCCTTCTTAACATTAATTTCTTGGAATCTATCATTTTTACAGTCGGTCATTGAAGAATAATTACATCTCAATGAATTTTACCAATATATTATGAAAGGGGAAATAATATAGATGATATTCTCAACCTACATGGTTGACCCTATTGGTCTCTAGCAATTGAAGCAAGTCATTACACATGTATACTATAAAATATCCACAGACCTAATCATCTCTAAAAAATTAATCATTATTTGGACTCTCCATGAAGTGATATTAACGGGGTACCCTCGAATTTTCTTGGTGATGTGGGGGTTTCTGTTGAATCTTAGGGGGGTGTAGCATGATAAAGTTTAGGATTTAGAACTATAACATTTTAGGTGGTTGTATTATGTGTGATGGATTCTACCTCATATATTCCAACACTTTTCCTCGAGAGTAATGGATTTATTTGGGACTAAAACAAGATATATCATAGGGAGGGTTCCATTCTTCAGGAATTGGCGAAGAAATATAGAAACCCACCTGTATGTTTCATAGGGACAATAGGAATTCATAGTTCATTATAGATCTTATCAATCCTGAGAGTGATCATACCCTCTTTGATAAGTGATAAGATCAAGGAGTGTGTCAGCACTTTCCATCAAGTAATGAAACCTGAGACTCTATCATTTTATCAATTTTTGTTATTTTAGATGCCAATGATTGTTATATTTAGGAGTATCGAGATGAACTATAAGATAAATTATGGATTAAGGTCTTCCAATCAAATGATCAAATGAAATAGAAAATTTGTGTACCACACTGATTCTAGCCCTTGTAGGTTTCACACGATTCATATGAGTTTCAATCCTTTTTTTCATCTCTATGGTTGCCATCATGGGACCAGGGATGGGTAGTTCATTAGATGTTGTTCCAAGTCACAAAATCCATTGACTATAGTAAATGTAGGATTCTTGAAGTTTAGGGGTGGTGGTGTGTTGATCACCCAGTCAGGGTAATGTTTTCATTCTTACTATATTAGTGCGTGAATCTCCTCTATGGATTCCAATTTAACATTTAATGACTTGATGGTGTCGATGAGATCCGAATGTGTGTTCTATTAAACATTATCCTAAATAGGATCAGTAATGGTAAGGATCTAAAATTATATTTTTTCAATTTTTATGGTGTATATATAAATGGGACAAATTTTAATGGTTTTCATAAACACATTTTGGTTTTCCACTTAATGGGGATAAATCATGGTATCCATTCATGATTGGGTCTAAGTAGCCTGATGGTCCATGCCCCATGTTTGCAAGATGTCTTGGACTTACATAAATTTCCAGTATGAATCATTTTGGTTATGTTACACCAACTAGAAGTTTACATTAAGGCTCTAACCATGGAACATATTTGATATGAATTCTTCCTCAAAAAAACTCTGTATTAATTCACCACCATACATTTATTTTTTCCTATTTTGAGCGAATATTTATTCAATCATAGAGAGATCCTCCTAATTGAGAAGAGGGGAAATTCATATATAACCTTTCTTTTAATCTTCATTGTGGTATACACTAATTGAGGAGGTAGTTACGATTGATTGAGGGAGCACCCAAATTTAGTGATATTCTATAGTTCTGAGAATACACACAATCATTTACATTGTGGACTGCATCCCAGATGGAACATCACCACCCTTATGTTCCTCATTCGCGTCACTTTTGGTTCGGTTTGTAGGATTTAATTCCATGAAATTCACCCATATGTAATGAATTGTGGGAATCATATTGGCTGATGAATGATAGGGGGTCTTCTGAATCATTTTCTTGACCTCTCCCTTCATTTTTAGGATCCTCCTTGAGATTCTTGGTGAAGGGTGACTCGGAGGGAACCTCTATGAAGCCTGTTTATATTACACACCTATGGGGGAAATGAGTTGTGAGATGGGTTGAATTGGGTGAACATGACACTTAATCCCCTCCATAAACAAAAAAAATACAAATTTTCATTGAGAGGGTAGTCGAGGTAAAAATGATCATACCCATGTGGGATGGGGTTACTCCCATTATCATTAAATTATGACTCAAATAAATTTTTTGATCCTACAGGGGAATCATGTATTAAAAATCCCCCCTCCCATCAGGTTGGAGGAGATTCTATATTTTACCAACATATTATCTCATCTCCTCTCTCTTGATCTCATGCATCCTTGTTTGGGGATAAGACATATATGATTCCATCTCTATACCCAAACTATTTTATTCTAAGGAAATTCATATTTCGTGATGGTTGTCTTCCCTTAATCAATAATTATTCATATTTTTAGCTTCCTGGTTCATTTGTTTTTTATTTCTTTCTCTCGTTTATATTGATTATTTTAAGACTAATTCAATGATGATTCCTGATGAGTGTTCCACCAATCTAAATAAAGGGATCTTCTTGATAGATTCCTTTAGATAATGACATTACAGGATTTAATTTCTACAAGGGTTGCCTAAATGGGGATGAGGTGAAATGAAATGATCCATGTCCCCATCAATGGATATAAACACCAGGATGGGAAACAACTATTAAACAAACATAACATATGTATTTCATTAAGAAAATCAATTGAATATCTTTATGACACCTCTCTGATTTTGGAAGTCATATAGACGAAAGGCTTCCATGATGATCTTATTATAAATCTCTCCCAATATTTTCACATGCTATGCATACTCATTGTAAGAAAATAATTTTTATTTGTGGTGAAAGAATGTTTTAAAATATTATGATTAATGTTAAGATACATATACAAATATTCTCTAGCGAAACATATGATTTTGACCTTCAACTAGTGAATCCTCTATGTGATCTTACTAATATGGGAAACAACTCACTATTCTGTCACATGTAGAGGGTTAATAGGGGCCGTGATGATTTGGGGATAGTCTGGGGGTGGCTCAGAGGATGAGTGTCACCCCAATATATCATCTATTTGAGAGTGGATGTCAATTTTAACTAAAAGGGTATCCAATATTTATGGTCCTATAATTATAAGAACCTCAAAACATGATGGATTTCTCATATTTAACTCCTCATGGGGAGGAACTTCTTTAAAACAAGATATTTCCCTGTTGGGAGGGCCTTCAAGTTGAATTCCATCATAGAAAGGACTACCCTCATAGCTCTATGTTCTACTGAAGGTAAAATTTATTTTTTTTATACCCAAGGGAGGACCTTCAGGGAGGAATAATGTAAGGGGATGACCATATTAATGAAATAAGATTTCACTTTGGGGAAGACCTTCACAGTGCATGCCATCATGGATAGAACAACCATCCAAGACAGATGTGAGACTGTAGGAAAAATTTCTGATATGTATACAACGGTGAGGACATTTTGGGTAGATGAAAGTAAGGTGAGGAACATTTTAATGAAATAAGATGTCATTTGGGGGTGGAACTTCACAGCGCATTACATCATGGAGAGAACTACCATCGCTTCTCAATGTCCAACTACATAGAGATTTTATATAGTGTATACCATACGGAGTAAATTTATGGTGTAAAAATAGAATGGGGAGGACATTATCTATGCTTGATTTTCTATCAATTAGTTGGGATACAATGATTATGATCCTAAGATAAGATCTCATGGTCATTCAGTTGGTTCCCATAAATAAACCCATCATTATAGATGCTTTAGGGAGGATCACCATAGATGCTAGTAACAATGTTGTAGGGAGGTCCCATGAAACTTATACTAAAAATTACATAATTTGGAAACTGATTAATAGGATACTGGTCCACCATTGTTTACTCTTTGATTACCTTATGAACTCTAGTGTCCAATATAGCAGGTTTATGAATCAGAACATCATTTTCATGTTTCCTTTAGCTCGATTAATTTTTTGGTGCTCTCATTCCGGAAATTTGGTCCCCTGGTTGTAGGTAACAAAATTCAAATATAAGTGCCTATTCAATTGAATCATGTGGTGATAACGAGATACAATGGTGTGATTTCTATGTTCTGGAATTGGTGTATGCCTTCCTTAGAGTGCCACCAAAGTGGAATGGTGTCCCCATGTTGGAATGGGTATTTCTACATGACCATATTGTTCATTTGTAAGGATATATTTTATAAGAACCTCTTGTATTGGAAAAGGGAAGAATTTATTCTCATGAGTGACCAGCTCATTATATTGATGAGTCACCCCGCTTGGGGAGGCATGGTTTTGGGTATGGCTCCTGTTTATTTCAATGTACTTGACTACATATGGTAATGTATATAGGATATGGTTAGAAATTTATGCATAATCCTCCATCATTTCAAAGATGTATTGATAGACTGCCTTAGTGGGGCATTGAATATATGACCATTTCGATTTCAAAGGAGGAATATTTTACATCTCTGGTCCTCCATTTCCTTCTAGTATGTATTGGTTGTTTTCCAGTGCGGTGGTAGAGATATGAGTCTACACCTGATTTGTAACTGGGGCACACTAGCTTATTTCTCTAATTTCCACCATATTTAAATGGAGGGATTCATATGAATAAGAAATAATTTTCATCTTCTCATTAGTTTCCCACACACATTACTGATGATATGGATATGTATCCTTAGGAACTTGTCTCATCTAGTATTTTGTATAAATCATATTTCTTTGGAGGGATTCATTTTGAGGGACACGGACTTGCATTTTCCCCTTATTCACCATTTTATTTCACCAGATGGCTTTATATTTATATTCATGGATTTGTTCCTACACAATATCCATCATATTTTAATGATGGGATTCTTGTTCATTGGAAGGGATATGCATATACATGTATTTTTTCACCACATTTGGGTAACCGGGTTGGTGTGTATTAGCAGGAATTTTCATGTCCTCGTAGATGGTTGCCTCTCTATTTGGATTACGTTCTTCAAGAGAATTAGAAGTAATATATGTATTCCCATGGGATGTCACCATATTTAGTTAGCAGTATTAGTTAATAGGAACAAGGATTGTGACCTATTCCTATTTGATTGAATGATTCCCTCTACCAGCTAACGCGGTGACGGTAGTCTATTTAACTTTGGATGGGTCCCACTGAGTGATATCCTCTGCAAGTCTATTACAATGGATCTCACAATGTTTATTACATCTATTAGGGTCCCTTGGTAGGGGTATTTGTTATAATGTGATGAATTCATTGGAAATGACTCCATTAGCCTCCCTAAAATAAGGGAGGAACTTCTTATCAGATTCCAAGGATAGGATCCCAAAACAGTTGGAGATGGCTAGTGGGGTGGTTTTGTTTTAGACCACATATCATCCCTAGGTAGATAGATGGAGGGGTCTCGTGGTCCATAAGGCCTAAAAAGATACCTCCTGGGTTAGGAGAGTACCATTCTGTTAGTACTCCCTAAGAAGTTCATTTAAAACCCATTATTGATGATTTAAGGATGGAGATAGAATCCTCTATTTAGTTGAGGAGCTATCCAATGTACTAGGTTTTGTGAGGGTTTGTGAATTTTGTAGAGACACCATATGATTAAAGAGATCTCTTAAGTGTGCCTACCAAATATGTGACTTCTATATAAAAATTTTTCTTCAATGTTTCATATGATTATCACATAGATAATTGATAGTCTCATTTTTTCCCTCCATCATTTTGGATGTGAAAGGGGCCCAACATTGGGTTACACCACCACAATTGTTAAGTATTCACATCGGGTTCAAAAATTTGTTTGTGATAAAACACATTTGTGCACACATAGTTGATTATAGATGGTTGAATTGTCTTAAATCCCTAACATCGAGCACAAAATCGTTGAATGGTATCTAGTGGATTTTTTCATAGAGATGGAAATTCCCAATGACTCTAATATTTTTGATTCCTCATGGACCAAATTTCCAAAGGCATAAATTAATTGGTTAACATGGAAAACAACACATCAAAAGTCGCATTGGTCGAGAGCATGGAATGTTGGGATCATCCCATATTTGGGGGGGGGGGAATAATTTACTATTCTTATACTCTGTTATATATTTAAGGTTCATTAATCCTTTTTCACTCCCATGTGTAATTTATATGGATTACTCCATGGTAAAAACTAATCATGAATAGTCATGGGTTTAGAATCATAAATATTTATCCTTGTTTCCCCATCAATGGAGGGTTATATATGTATATGTGGTTCTCCGTCAATGATACCCTTTTATAGACATTTCATGGAGTTCCAATCCATTCATCAGTATGATGATGGTTTTTTCATCAACATGAGGAACTCTGGAGTTTCCAATCATCTATAGAGAATGATGTTGGTCGGAGGTCAAGATTTAACCCATAAGATAGGATTCCTAGGTATCATCATGAGGGGAATCAAGACCCACATAGTTTAGTACACCATAATATAGAACATTAATTTTTAATTCATGTTTCATGGAACATACCATGAAATTTCATGTCATACGATGAGGGAATTTATGATAAAGGTTCATAGTAAAGGACAATGTGGGACTTATGTTGAGTAGGAATGAGGGGAATATAAGAGACGTGGTCACTTGGGTGGATATGACCAAATCATAAATGTGTCTTGGAGAACATTATGGGGGATTTCAGTGCTGGTTTTGGAACTTTGGAAGGCTTCAAATATATCTGTGTTGGTTGGGAATCAAATCCCATGTACTTCAGTATTTTTTAGGGAGTACACATGAGACCTTCCCATTTAAGGGGGGATGATCAGGGCATACACAAAGAAGAGGCCAATTTGGATTGAATATTATTGGGGCCTATGAATGGAAACATCCCATTTGAAAATACATAATCAAGGATTAAACAGGGAACATATCAAATTTGATAGAAGATGGGGTTACATCTATGGAGAAGGACAATGGATTTGAGTATGTTTGGGAATTATACAGAATGGGAGGACCAAGGTGAATATGGTTTCAGTTTACGCATGGAAGTGGCTAATTTTATGTATTTGGATCATGAGGACTTCATGATCACCACTATCCTCTAAACTCAAGAAAGTAATTATTTATGTGAGATATAAGAGGATGTAGTGGATATAAAGATCACACAACCTACATTTTCTGCTATTAGATTTGGTGCTGAATCAAAAAGTGAAAGGGAGAGGGAATTGAGTGTGCTTGAATCATCTTGTATCTTGGTAAATAGGATAGTCATGTATAAGGATATATCCATCTATTTTCATCGCTGATGTAAATAGGAATAAATGTCCTACCATTGGAATGAGTGGATAAGGTCTTACTCCCTAAGGGATTACCTAAAATTGGTTCATGGGGAGGATCTCATTTCCTATCAAAGGGAAACGAAATCCTGATCCCCTCTCCCCCACTCAGAATCAGGAGGTTCATGTGGGAATGCCATTATCAGAACCCAAGTGACCACATGAGTATAAACCTGAGGACATTCCAAGGGCCCGCCTTACTATGAGGTTGACCCATGTGACTCTTCTTACCATGGTTTTATAAACTCAAGATTACATAAAAATGTGTCTGATGGTATAAGCATACACATCATGTGGCTTTTGACGATACCTTAGACTAATGTTGTTGGAATACTATGATGAGGGGATGACATGGGTGATGATGAAATGTAAGAATGGAGTGATTGGAGGTAGAGAGTACAATGGTGTTGGATGATCCACTCCACATGGGAGGTTCTTAGGTAGTATGGGGTTCCCTCCATATAGAACGTTGATATACGGGTTATGGTATCATCCACATAGTTTTTTTCTATATAGACCTGGGTTCTTCTCGTGTAGTGTGTTTCTACATAGGTCCTGGTTCCATCCACATAGCATGTTACTACATGGGGATGAGTTACTCCCACACAGTGTTTACTACGCAAGGTACGGTTCCAACAGTATAACATTTTACTATGATAGATTCTTTCCCTCAAAGGGGCCATCCATTTATGACCCATGTAATGGAGTCCAAAAGGGGGTTTTGAGTTCACAGATGGCTGTATGATTTATTATTTTGACATCACTGCAATGTGGTGGATTTTTACATACATGTAATCAATAAAGAGGCTCTAGATTTTAAGATTCCGCATCATTTATATCCTTCATATCTATTCGGTTTGGTCCCAACATCTTTTTTTGACCCCCTTAGTGTCTTTTTACTAAAGAGTAGATAGATGAGATGATGACATGGACTATCATCCACTATGGGCAATGAGGCTTAATTTTTTGTCAACAATGGAGTGTACCCCATCTTGCAATGAACTTAGTCAGTAGGGAGAGGTTGTTCATTGAGAGCGCCCATCATTTTCATTAGGGAAAATCATCACCTAGCCCTGTAAATGACATAGTTTTTTTGTTGAGGTTTAGTGGTATCAACTCACCCAATCCACAATTTAGTTCACGGTAATGGTCATTTGTGGGGGGTATAAATTACCTTCGAGCCCCGTAAATGAATTTCATTTCATTCATACAAGACAAGTCTGTACTTGCATTATGTATTTTCACCTGAAAACAACCTTCATTGAGACACATGTTATTTTATGAAAATATTTTTTTTAAATGTTAATATTCTAATAATTTATTATTTAATATCATTCACTATTATTATTCATGGGTTTTTAAATTAAACATCATACTCTCTCTCATTCAACCAACTTTTATTAATATGTTTCTTAAACAATAAGGGTCTTCATCTCAATTTCCATTCATTGAGGTATATTTTATTTTTATGTACCAATTTATTTTATATGATACATACACAAACATATTTAAATTTAATAACCTAAATACATCATAAATCATTACTTTTTTAGTTCATCTTGAATTATTTCAACTATGGGATTTTGACTAGAATGTTATTAACAAGTATGTGATTTTATAACTAAATTTATTTTCATTGGTTTATGTTAATTATTAATTGTATTTTATGTGATAATAATATGTGTCTAATGACTATTGATTATTAAATGTTTTATTTCAATTTTTTTGGCAGACATTTGACCCACATAATAAATTCATCCATTATTTATCCCTTCAATGATAAAATAAATGAAACAAATTTCATCTCAATTTTCTATCATTGAGGTTTATTATTTCACCTAATATTTTTTATCTGCTTTATATATATCCATTTATACATGTTATATCCAGAATATATTTTTATTCATGATATTTAATGTTTCATTAGATGCCATTTCATTCATGGGTCATATGATTCAAAAGTTACTACAGTTGAAAGAGTTTATTTCACAATCTCAATTTAATCATGAAAATTTATTATTAGGTTTAAATTAAAGGAAATTATTCATTAATTTTTTAATTAATCTAATTCAATTATTTCAATTCTGGTTATTCACAATATTTACAAGTAATATTATCATATTATTTTCTTTGGTACTTAAAATTATTGTAAAAATGTGCCTAGAAAAGATGATATTATTTTATTCTTCAATAATAAATACATCTTATTCCAAATATAAATTTTATAAATATGTTTTCAATAATGTGTTTAATATTATAATAATTTATTAATGAAGATTTTACCTATTTTTTACTTTTTACCATATAGTTTAAAAGTTATATTTCTATTTTTTGTAAAAAAATATACTTTTTTTGAAAGGGATTTTTTTATTTTCACTTATATATAAAGTATTCAATTTCACACCATCATGACCACCCAATTAATTTAATCATTATTTAAAAGTATACATTGTTCGGTAAAAGTAATATCATTATATAATATTTAAGATATTTTTATATTTTAAAGATGTGATTTCCAATGGAGCATGGTATTTTCATCAAGAAATATTCTATATAATATTTAAATACATTTTCATCATTGATAACATCATTTGATGTTACAGATTTCTTATAAATTATGTATATATGATTCTAACAAATATACCTATAAAATCATCCCTTCATTTGATATTATAATACATACATTGTGTTCATCGATCAAATTCCATTATTATGAAATTTATTTAATATTGGATATGTGGAATGACTATAAAACCAATTTTATTTCCATTGGTAATTTTTATATTTATGAATTGTGATTGATTTACTTTTGTGAAACACAAAATCATTAAAATGTTATGATTGGTATACCCAGATAGTGATCTAATTCATTAGGTAAATCTTTAGTCTAATGAGACATTATGTATAAGACTATAGGGTAAACCTAATATATTATGATACTTTTTACACCATGTAATATTTTTTATGTAGTTATCATTGAATCATGTTTATTCCATGTTATATGTTGATGCCACATTTTCTATGATTCCAAGAAAATTTGGTATCATATTCTTTATATTAATCTTCCTTGCTATTACTCATGAGCCTTCACTATTATGTTGTATGTTTAACACTCATTTTATGCCTCCTTATAAATTTTATTACCTTACTGGACTTTAAAAAGAACCACATTCAATTATGTATTCCCTAGGTAATCATATGAAGTTTTAGGTTCTAAAATAGATTTATGAGATCATTTTTTAACCTAGTCATCCAAGAACATTTTGACTTGTGATATTTGGGGTTATACTTGTTGTATAATTATGTTTAAATATCATATAATAATATGTGTAAAAAGAATGGGTCACTATGACTTAGCATCAGGATTCCCACTATCAACTCCAGCTACTCAACATCCCTTTACTATAAATATCTCTATAACTATAGTTGTCTACAACCTTCTCCTATAATTGTGAATTCCAAAGGATACCACACAAGCTCATATGTCACTGTGAAGTCCCTTCCCAAAAATCAACACCAAAAGGTATCCTTTCCACAACCTATTCATATAATATCATGCAAGGATGATTAATATTTGGGAGGACTCAACAACATACATATCACCCCTCTAAAACTAGATATTTTATTATATCCGAAAAGTGCTTATTATCAAACTGTGATACATTTCATGAATCAGTTATATAATGTATTTCCATTAGTGTATTAATACTTTAATGGTCTAAGATATAATATAGCACCAGTTCAATATTTATCTTTCAAGACTAATGGTTATATATGAAATCATCTAATAATGTGTGGTTCTCCAATATTGGAAAACTCGATCCACTTCATTGAGAAAATTCTTTTCTTCTTGAGGTTCCATATCACCGCGAAACCAATTTGTTATTTTTCATTGGATCTCATGTATTGAACTAATACTTCATACATCATTATTCAAAATTATAGAGGTATTAGCTACCAAACATGTACTTAATAATCTACCTCGATAATTAGTGGTAGATCCATGAACTTCCCATCAGGTGGAATCACTTATCTATGGTCACCTATATGGGATACCTCAATAACAGGTCCCTACACCGAGGAATCATCTCTCATCTGGTCCTCATCAAAACCCTATATTTGGGTCCTATATAGTTATCTAAATGTATGAATAATTAAATTTTACATGATTTCCCCTGATTTTATGATCATATATGGGGATCCGAATCAAGAATAACATCAAAGTCAAAAGTCTCAACACTATATGAATAATATACCATTGGTTACTCGACAACTGACATGTCAAAATGATTTTTCAATAATCAAGTAAACATCACTACGTTCCCTAGTCTGAAATATAAACTCCGGACACTTCCACATCATTTTCATAGGTTCCGAATCCAATCCTCATGACATGTCCAACTCTGAATGGAAATCCTAGAAAAAACCTCCTCTAATTCAACTCTTCATTACATGAATCAATATGAAACCACTGAGGATGCTGGTAAGTTGAGTGTGACACCCCATTCCAACCTCTAATAGACTAGGGTATGGTGAAAAGCACTGAGTTTGCATAACACTGAAATTGAAAACCCTGTCTGAATGTTTATACACAAGAAAAAATCACCCATATCCATGAATTAGTGTCTAGATATAACCAAACGAAACTCTCAATAGAGTAAACAAATGTTCCCAACAACCTATTGGGTAAAAATTAAAGTGAATAAATGTAATACAGAATTATAAGGGGAATATTACATGCCCATCTAAAAATAGTTCTTTAACATGAAATTAAATAGAAAATAGAGAAACTAATGATTGTTAACTAAAAATCTCTAAGAGTGGCCACCGGACATGGTAAACATATCATTGAAACTCTTTGATTCACCAAAATATTATCCATCATGGTCACCAAATATATTCATAATTTATGTATAATACCCGCCATGTGTGACAATAACCCATATAGGGTTGTGTATAAAAACCCAGTAAGTCAACCTGATAAACAAAAGAGAAGCAATAGATTAAAAAATTTACATCATCCCAATAATAAAGAGGATAACAAAACAAAAAATCATATATTCTCAAAAATAAACACAAATGATGAGTGAAAGGGGTTCCCCATATTTATATACATATAATAATGATGTGTCAATCACAACTTCCAAAGTGCCCATCTTTGATTTCTGGAACCACATGAAACCTTACATTATTCTAGTGGATGGATCACTCATTTACGCTATACTCCACTATAAAGGGAGTACTACTACAGTGGAGGACCAACTCAGCACCAAATAATGATTGAAGGGGAGTACCACTACTTATATAGAGAACATACACCCTCTGTGAAGTGGGGGAGTACCATCTCGTCCTTTATAAGAAGTATAGGGACCCATGATCTAGTCCATCTAGGGAATAATGTACCCAAAAAATATCTGATGACAAAAACTAATCATGTCCACCCATTGAGCATCACTGAATAAGTTTCTTTCAGTAATCACCTTACATAATATCCATAATTACAAAATTAATGGGACAATATAATCCTACGCATAAAACTACATTGGAAAAGATAGGAATGGGCCCAAATCTGAGTCCTGGAGAAGGAGATACACAAGGTATAATGTTCTTGACGGGAGTACATGATGTTTCCTATTAGAGTGCATAACATATCTAATAAAGACAATGCCTGGACAAGTTTCACCATCACACACAACATCTAAAATTAAAATGGAATGTGTATTCATCCAAGCTATAAAATGTGTTGGACTACCCATGATCTAATCCATGATCCTCCTTGAACATGGGTTCTCTAGCTGAGTAAAGGTACAAGGGGTGCAATATGATTTATACAGTGTCTAAACCACATATTTTCCTAATCATATACGTCTAGAACATTAATTGGTTACACATCCAAGATCACAAGATATGTGGGTACTCAAAACAACATGTGATACTTATAGTAGGTTGAAAATCTAAACATCATTAGATTCCACAGAACACATCATGTGTTCCTCCAAAAAACATTATTTGTATTCTCATTTTCAATATATATGATCTTCCTTCATTAATTGTCCCATATATACCAATTTATCCTCCCCAAACACTAGTAGACTTAGATAAATTCATCAAAAGTTATGGAATGCCTCCCAAATAACCCTTTTCCAGCCTCTAATGGTGGGGAAGAGATATTTTGGTCACCCAAGAATGGTCTTACATGTATCCTAATTCCAAAATAGGGTATTTAACCTTTGGAAAAAAATCTAGAATCCATTTTCAACCCATAATGATCCATAATAATTTTATGTATTTTTTCCGCAAAATTAATATGAATCTCCTGGATTGGTTATGCTTGAAAAAATATATAAATATATATTTATTGAATCCATGGAAAATGATGATGTTTGTGAAGGTTGAGGGTAGTAAAAATGGACAATAAAAAAGTGAATCATCATTGGAAAATGATATCCTTGCCAAAAATTACAAATTTCAAATGTCTATGGGGTAAAATATAGGCTCCATATAAAACTATAACCATGATCTAAATAATTACTTATAATAAAATCAATAAAGGCTTGTATTCAAAGAATATAATTTTATAGATAAAAAATTCTCAAAAATTAAATCAAAGGGGTGTAAATCCATCAAATAATATGACCAATCATCCGAAAGAAACATATATTGGTGGTGAACAAACCCACTTATATGATGATGATGTTTCCACATTCCTTATTCATATTATGGTTCCACATGATCAATCATTATAGATCCATGTTCTTAATATCAGGGATTACAATGGCGGGTCTCCACCTCCACTAATAATCTCTTAGGGTCATATTACAGTGAAAACATGGCTCCAACTCTAGGGAACAATTAAAAAATATATATATAAATCCAAATTATAAAACAAAAAAAACTTGATTTGTTACTAAAATATATAAATCCTAATATTACATTAAAATTAGAATAAAAATTTCAAAATTACATTTAAAAAATTAATCTTTATCGAATTCATTAGTGTTGTTAACAATAATGTCAAAAGGATTACTACAAATGTTATATATCTTATTTATTATAATTTAATAATATTAAAATAATAAGGATATTTTTTATAAAATAAAAAATGATATATATATAATATTTAGTAAAAATTAATACAAATAAAATATTTCCATATACAGATGAATAGTTGAAAATTAAAAAAATAACTAAACTAGTATTTTTTTTTAAAAATTTAATAAAATATGAGTTTTAATTAAATATGTAAAAAAATATACTAAATTTTATTATCTTTTTAAATGTATATAAGAAATAATATTTTTAATCTATAATAAGAAAAAATTAAAAAAGGATTGTTTACCCGCATTCATTCGTCATGATCATTCTATATAGAATAAACCATTTCAATAATGTGGTCATGAATATTGTTTAATAATCATTCCATGGAAGTATGAATATCATATAAATCATCATCTTCTTCATTCCTTTCATAAGAAACTCTATTTTTCTTTTAAAATGTTAAACTTTTAAACATTTGATTGATTTAGACTGTAGAAAAATTATATTTCATGTTTTGTCATGTAAAAAAGATCAACTGGTTACTACTGACTATCCGGACAGAGAAGTGGGATAATAAATTCATAATATCTAACACTATTTTTATCGATAAAAATTTTTTAGGTAAACACCAGAACTCAAAATTTTAAATAATCAACCTCCCATATTTAATTAATAAATTCATAATATGAAACTGATAAGGTGATTGTGTTTTTTATATTTGGAACTCCAAAATTGAATTTCCTTTATAGAAACTAATATTATATTAGTTTAAAGTAATATTCTTTTGAATTTATCTTTATTATGGAATTTAAAGCCATTGATTTTATATAACGACCATGATACTAAGATTAAACATTGTCTTCCCACTAACAATCTCAATGTTTTTTATGCATATGATCTACCATACATGTACTCTTTAAACCATGAAACAAGATTTTTTATACTCATTCATGGTTCACATATCTTTATTCTCTGGATAAAATTATTTCAACACATTAATATGAAATGTTATATGTTTCTAGGAATCATCTATGTTATTCAATATATATAAATATACATGATTTATTTTCTCACATTTAAAATATATTACTTTATATCCTTAGATCACCTTCCTACAAAATATACTCATTCCTGGAGAGATGTATGAATGAAAATTTGATCCACTACAGAAAATTAGATTGTACAAAAATATACAACCTTGTCATAAATATAATTATAAATAATGGATGCTTCCTATCAATATAGATTCTAAATATATCCCTTCAATACCTTTATATTCCATACTAATGTATACCTTAAATATATATAGGTCTGAAAAGATTCATTTTTAACAATTAAATTCTCAATGATTTCAAAAACCGAAGGATAGAAATATATTTCTAGTTGAAAAAGTATAGAAAGTTAATTGTTCTCCAAATTATTCATTTAATTTTGATCAATATATTTATTAAATATTGAATAGAAAAAATGATAGGACTTCATGATTCTCTTCTGGTAGAGATGTGAAATATTCAATGAAATGAAACTTGTAGGAGTTATTATGTCATAATATGAAAATATGGATATGTCAATCTTTTATGATTTATATCTATTAGTGAAATAAAAAATTTATCATTTTATGAATAATTTGGCGGGGATTATATACCATAAAAATAATTGACAAAACAATTTTTACCTCATAAATAATTTATTACATGCTAAATACAAGTATGTTCATCTTCAACACCATGTAGGAACCTACTCCAAGTGTATTCACATTGTGGGTAAGTTTATTCTTACATTAAAACCATATTATGTTTTTTCAATTGATATCTAAAAATATTCCAATAGAATTTTCAATGATATTATCATCTCTATGCCTTACATGAATGTTATATTAGACCACATGATATCTCAAATATGAAAGTCCAAAAAAATATTCATCATTTCATCCAAATATTTAAATTATTACTAGATTTTGGTGTCATTCTAAATGAGAAATCAATTATTTTCACCCTCTCAATACATTTATCAGTCAATAAGTATTTTGGAGAAATATATAATTTTTATGATCTATTGAATTCTCTTTTAAATCAAAAATAAGAGTGATACGTTGAAAAAACCAATAAATTAATCATGTATACTATTTTTATCCATTCTTTAGGTTAATAATATGATGTAAAATTTTCAAATGGGACATGAATTATTCCCCTTAACATTATTTCCAATCAAATTTCCATTTGATGGGAATCCATTTATAGTGAACATAATCAATGCATGTAGTTGAAAATGATAAATTTTATATGATCTATACACTATAATAACTTCCAACAATTAATGTTTTAAATCATAAATTATTAGTTATAAAAATATAAATATTATTTAAAAATATATTTTGTTTAGAAATCATTGAAATCAACCTGATGTATTTCTTCTTCATAGAAATTTCAAGACGTAAGTAATAAATTTCCAATAAAATAGTCCATGGACTATGTTTTCTACAAACTCTCTAATATCGATTCATTTTATATATGTCTGGTTCATTGATAATATTACTAAAATTATTTATAAATAAATGAAATTTTTGATTAGTTTTCTTCCAGTGTGGAGAATGATCTAGATAACTTAATTTTATATCATATTTCCACATACCTGTGTGTCATATTATCCTTTTCTCACAATTTAAATTTAAAAATAATCATTTAAATTTTGAAATTACATTATGATTCGAAATTGTTATTTGAAAGATAATTTTGGAATTCTATATTAACTTGTGATTTTTAATTCATCTTCTACTAGGATGTCGCGCATTTTGGACAATCTCACACCCAATTTTATTTTTTCCTATATAGAACATAGTCATTCTGGAATGCATGTATATTCTTATAAAAAAACACCATTAGGAATAAAAATTTAATCAAATTATAATTTCAATATAGAATATTTTTTCCATCATTATGTATTTAATTCAATGGATATAGAGAATCAATAAAACTATTATCACTCAATCCATTATTATCCTTCATGTTAATCAATCATAAAATAATTTAAAAAATGTATATTTCATATAACCGATAAATAATTGTTTTTCACCATCACCATATAGATTCCCATTTATTTTTTATTTACTAGTTGTTTATACTTCATTATCTTGAATAATTTATTTAATTTTATCATACTTATCATCTTGAAAATCATAGTCATCAGTAGTTCTAGAATTCATCCAAATTTTACAATACTAAATTGAAGGAATATAACGTGAATTAAAAATACGAAAATTAAAATTATATTTGATTTATTTTCATTAAATATTAAAATTTTATGACGTTAATGTAGTTAAAGAAAAACATATAGTCGTTTAGTACATATTATATACATTAGTTTAAAAATATCATCAACACCTTCCTCATATTCACAACTAGTTCATAGAGAAATAATTCTAATTCACCTGATTATTTTCTCTAGAAATTTTCTATTATTGAAAAGAAGTTTTAGTAATTTATAATTTCATTTCAATTTTCATTTTATAAATAATATTAATAAATAATTCTAATGTATTTCCTAAATAAAAAAAATAAAACATAGTTGATAAAAAAATTATTACATAGATCTTATTTATTTATCATTCTTTAATAATGTTTTTCTATTAATGTTATAGAAACATTAGCATTCCTTTTAATGGGTTGACCACAATTAAAACACAATTACTCTTTATTTTAATTATGTATCAGGAAAATTATATATAAATTTTTTAACAGTTAATAAATAAATATAATATTATAAAGGTAAAAATATTAGAATGTGATAAAAACAAGATTAAAAAACATGATAAATAATATGTATATATTTCTAGACTTATAACAAAATTTACATATAAGTATGACTAATAAAACCAATTCATTAGGCTTACAAAAAAAGATTTGGTAAAAATAACCGTTAAATGAAAATAAATAAAATGTAATTTTATAACATAATATGAATTAAAATATTTTTAAATGTGTCATATAATATTATAATGAATATAATTAGAATAACTAAATTTTCAAATTTATAGGTATTGAAAATTTATTAAATTTAAACAAAAAATATTTTAAAAACAGTATAGTGTTTAACCAGAGTCAATCCCAATTTAGTGTCAAGGGGTATAATAAATAATGTACTAAAATAAAATTATCTCTCTACTATTATTATGATCATGAAATATATCTTATATTAGTGACATTATTATATTGAATTTATAATGTTTGTTTGATCGTAATACGATTATGCAATCTGTCGGATTGTAAAACCCCAACCCCTCTTAACTGGAGACAATGCATTAATAATTACATTGTAACGATTAAAAGGAACAAAATCCCAAAGGAATGATTATTTTAGTAGTATTAATGAAACTTGATACAAATATGTAACTCAAAATACATTGGTAAATGTAACACAGGACAATTCATATCAGAAACTAGAAAGACTACATCTATGAAAACTCAATAAGTGATCTCCTCTTCATAACCTATTGAAGGTCAAAAAATGAAAGTGGTGAGCTCAAATTAATAGTAAGGGTTACAAATATATTAATTTTTAATCAATAAAAAATGAATCATAAACAACTTTTCAATGTCAATATGGCATGAAAAATTAATGAAAAACACCCGCCATAAATAAACTGAGAATGAAACTACATCCATATATTTTTTCATAGATAAAAACAGATGGATTGTAATAATTGAAATGAATAAAGAGAATTATTATTATTTGGAAATCATGTATCTAGGAAATGAAATAGTAATACCATTAAAATCGATTAGTTATGTGGGTAGAAACCCATCTGATTTTTGGAATCAAACTCAAAGGGTTTGTCGCCAATTGATTGTCTCATGAGACCTGTCGAAGCATCATGGGGATATAGCAGGCCATACCCATCACTTCATGTCCAAATAAATGATTAAAAATATATTTAATACATGATCAATATATATATATATATTATAGGATACATATTCATCAATATTTCCATAGTTAGAACAATATTGAAAATAAACATCGTATGTGAAATGTTATACGGTTTAAAAAATAGACATATCAATGATAAAAAATTATAGATATTTAATATAAATATAATTTCAAATGAAAAGTTATCTCAAATGGGCAGTAGGTACACCACCTAAGGATTTTTAGGTGCATAATAAAATGTTAGTCACAACGAAATGGAAATTGGGACGATGTTCCTTACCACAATGTAATCCGTAGAATCATATGACCAAAACATAATAACCATACAATTAATAATTTAATATCATGAATAAGTATATAATCATGATATTATATGAAAACGTTATGTACACATGCACCAAATTCACGAAATAAGTGGCGAACAATGGAAATCTCACAGAAATGAATGTGAGATGAGAAGCCCTTAGAAACATTTATGCATGGAAATGGGTGTTATTGTGGGGTTTATTGAGAGTTATTGGGATATAAAACCATTTAAATAACATAAGGGATGTATGTGTCAGGTTTCAAAACATACCTCATTATTTTGAATTGAAAATAAGAGGACACAACATAGGGCGGATTCTTGAATAAAAGTTAGTGAGAGGATTCCTTACATTGAATGTATCATTATATTGAGGACCAATCAATGGAATAATTATGTGTGAAATATATATAACCACACAATAAAAGTTTATATACAACATAAAAAAAACATAATTGATTAACACATATTCTTGGAAAGGGAAAATTAATGACGTAGATGTTAAACTCAGGAATGGAAATTGTGTTAAGATATCTGTTTCCTTATGCTCAAAGGTATTCTTGACTGTTCCTAAAGACTAGATTAATAAAATATAGATTCATTAATTAATAACTCCAGAGACTCATCAACATTTAAATTATATGTTATAACCTTATAATGTTGATTAATAGCCTTTTTAATGGGTTTAAAGGGTTCGATTTTATTTTTTTGGAGGCATTTTCTCGCTTGGTTTTCATGATATGTTTAGTTGTATTCATGAATAGAAGTTCATTTGAAATGTGTTTAAAGATAAAAAACTATTAATATATATTATTATTAACTTTAAAGATATATAAATGATCTTATAATGATTATGGTTATATACTATTAGGATGGATCATTCGATAAGTTAATGAAAAACGCTTGGATTTAGCTTTGTGGTTTTCTGCACAATGAACTTATTTTGTATTATTATTCCATATTATGAACATGTAAGGATTAAAGAACACAAAATAAGGTAAAATAAATAAATGATGATGATTATAAACCATTAAAAAGGGTTCATGTCTATTATTTAAGGTATTAAGGATAATTGTAAACCCATATTCCTTGAGTGTGATAAATTAACACATCTCGGACTGTGTTTGTATTTATTGTATAAAAGGAGGGGGAATAAAGAGATTATGATGAAATATTACATTAGAATAATTAAAATATAGTAAATTTAAGGTACTAGAATTATCATGGCATTTAGATGACATGCGGTGAGAATATATTATAAAATAATGGAACTTGTACAAGAAATTGAAAGAAAAATGATGAGAGGTTCACCTCTTGAGTACTCCTCCTAGAGATACTTCATAAGACCTTTTCTTTGGGTATTTTAGTTAGAACAGATGGCCTTGAACGTGGGGAGAATAATTGGGAAGAGTATTTTATATAATTTTGTTAATTTTTGAATCTTGAGTGGTGTGGGAGGAAGAGGGGGTGAGGGATAGTTTAATAGTGGAGGGGAGGAGAGTTTTCTTAATATTATAATAATTTATATATTTTTTCTTCTCAATGCAAGAAATAGTGAGTATTCATGGACCAAGAATAGAAATAAGAGCATGTAATTTGGATATTTTGTTGCTTACATCACTCATGATTCTAGTAATAGTAAATTTAATTTATAATGTACTTATACGGTAAATTAATGTATTTTACAATTCACCAAAACAAATTATTTATTTTATAAAAATCCCAAAAATTCACCCTAACCATTTTTTGATTTGTATAATACAGAAATGAAAATCATTTTTTAAAAATATTTTTCTAAATATGATAATTTTAATTTTTAAACAAAATAATTTTTTAATCAAAAAATACAAACACCTTAAAATATCCATCTTTATTTTTTCAAGTATCTAAATTTATTTATTCATCCATGGGTATGGATACCATTAATAAGTTTAATATTAATATTCATAAGGGTATGTTAATATTCATAAGGGTAGGATAATATTTATAAGATTAGTTTACTATTCACCTTAAATTAGGTTAATTCTATCAGACTCTAAATATCTCCCTCAACCCAATAGTGTATATCTGCTATTCAAAATTCAAATAAAAAAACTAGAAAAATTTAATTTTAATGTCTAATTTAAGACAATATCTTATAAATAACCTTGTTTTGTTTCATACAGGCTCAAAGCTTCATGAAATATATGCTATTTAATGAATACAATATATTTAAGTGAAACAAACCATAAAATGTTTGGGGTGTTATATTATTCCCACCTTCGAAAATTTGGTCCTCAAAATGTTTCATGTATAAAGACCTATAAAAAGGTATTAGTGATTTTTCTTCATAACATCCTTAGGCTCCCACGTTTCTTCCCCCATTTTTTGGTTTCTCTAATGATCCTTGACTAGACGAGTTTTCCCATTTCTCAATACCTTCTCCCTTGTTTCAAGAATCTCGGTAGGCTTTTCACAATATAATAAATCATGTTTTAGTTATTTTTTTTCATATGTGAGTACATGATTTGGGTCTAGAATGTATTAATTTAAAAATGTTATGATGAATACATTAGGATATTTGGAGAGTCTTGGAAACATTTCAAAATGGTAAGCTGCAACTCCAATTCTATTCAGAATTTATAATGGTCTAATGTACCTGAGGCTCAGTTTCCCATTCTTACTGAAACTAAAGACACCCTTCCATGGATATACTTTCAGAATGACATGATCTCCCACTTGGAATTCCATATCATTTCCTTGGATGTCAACATAATTTTTCTGCCTACTTTGGGCTACTTTAATATGGGCATGAATTGTCTTTACCTTTATTGTGGTCTCTTCAATATGTTCTGGGCCAATAAGTTTCCTCTCACCAACATTGTCCCAAAAAGTTGGAGTTCGATATCTCATTACATATAATTCTTCTTATGTAGAAATTTGAATACTAGAATGGAAACTATTATTGTAGGAAAATTACAACAAAGGTAACTATTGATCCCATATACCTTGAAAGTCAAGAGAGATAGAACATAGCATGTCTTATAGAGTTTGAAAAGTCCTTTCAGACTGTCCATTAGTTTGATGGTGATAAGCAGTGCTCATATGTAGCTTAGTATCCAAAGCCTTCTGGAGACTTTTCCAGAATTTTGATTTATACCGTGGATCTGGATTGGACACAATCGATTGAGGTTCACTATAAAGTCTTACCACTTCATTAATATAAATTCTTTGTAGGCTATCATGTGGAAAATTCTCTCTTATAGCAAGGAAATTTGCTAATTTTCTGAGACGATCAACATTTATCCATATTAAATCAAGCCTTTTAGGTGTCCTCGGTAGTTCAGTGACAAAATCCATTGTAATTTCATGCTACTTCCATATACGAATATGTATTGGTTGCATCAACCATCTATGATTTTGTCTCTATGCCTTCACTTTTTGACAAACTAGACACCTTGACATGTAGTCCGCAATTTATCAGTTTATATTTTCCCCCAAAAATATTCTTTTAGATCTCTATACATCTTTGTTCTACCTATGTGTATTGAGAAAATTGAGAAATGAGCATCACCTAATAGTTCCCTTTTTGGATCAGGTACTGATGAAATGAATAACCTATTTCCAAATTTCATAACTCCTTCATCATACACAAAGTCTGAAAATATCTCATCCTTACCAACATAAATTTTATTATGCAGATTCTCATAATCTGATTGAGAGATATTTATCTTCTCTAGTAAAGATGGTTTAGAAATCATTTGAAAGTGGAAATATGTTTACCCTTTTTCAATAATTCACATATCCTTCTTTAATAGATCCATGAATAATGGATCTCTCTAAATCATCATTTAGGTTAGGAGTCCATGGTATTTCCTGCTTAATGAATCTATAAACATATTTTATTTTCTAGGGTGGTCGTGTATTAATCAATCATAATCATTGAGTGACTCACTCCATATCCATTTCCTCATGTAGATTTATTTTTGTGTAAATTTGTTTTCAAACTCTCGTGATCTGTGTATATCTCACATCATTGACCATAGAGATAATGTCTCTATATTTTCAGAGCAATGATTATGGCTGCTAACCCAAGAACATGAGATCGGTATTTTTTCACGAGTCTTCAACTGCCTTGTTTCTTAAGCTATAACTTTATCATTTTTCTTAAGGATTCAACCCAGTCCATTCTTTGACGCGTCAATTTATATCACAAATACATCATTTCCTGATGTAAGAGTCACAATTAGAGCATTGAATAGTCTTATTTTCAATTCTTCAGAGTATTTTGTGCATTCATTAGTCCATAAAAATATAACCCCTTTACGTATGATTTTGGTTAGCAAGTTATCCCATCGTGGTGAAATTCTTGAGAAAACACAGACAGTAACCTGCTAAGACAATAAAACCGCATACCTCAATTATATTTGTTGGTGTGGACCATTCATGGATTGACTTTTTCTTTTTATAATAAACAAATATTTTATCCTTAGAGGAAATATGGAGAATAAAATAAACTTATTGAAGCCAAAATTCACACTTTCCAAACCTCCCACATATTTCATTTCTCCTAATATTTTTCAGAATAATCCACAATTAATTCTCATGGTCTTGACATCTTTTTGAGTACACTAGTATATCATCAAAAAATACCACAACAATGTTTTCAATATATTCCTTGAAATCATTATTCATTAAATCCACAAAAAATAGAAGGTAAATTAGTTAGCCCAAATGGAATCACTGTAAACTCATAATGCTAATACCTAGTTAGAAATGATATCCTTGAAATATCATCCTTCCTCACAAACAGTAGATGTTATGCAAAAAAAGGTCAATCTTCAAAAAGTATTGTCCTCCCTATGGTTGATCAAATAAATCATCAATTCTTAGTAGAGGATATTTATTCATTATTATAATTGCATTGATTTCCCTATAATCAATTCATATCCTCTTGGATCCATCTTTCTTCTTGACAAAGAGGATAGGGGATCCCTATGGAGATACACTAGGTCAAATAAATCTGTTTTCACTCAATTACTCTAGTTGTTTCTTTAGCCCCACAAAATACACAGTGTTCATTATATAGGGAGTCTTTGATTTAGGTCTAGTATTATGAATTAAATAAATAAAGAACTCAACTTCTTAATCTGGATGATTCCTAGGTATATCCTCTAGAAATATGTCAATGTATTCTTATACTATATATACATCTTCTATTTGAATATTTCATTCCATTACCATAGACATTAGGTTATCTTCCTCTACCATAGTTTCAATTAATAGAGATACAAGGGGTGGATCTAGATAAGAATTACAGAGCAAGTATTCTTCTCTATAAATAAGGGATTGTACTCAATTTTCATTATTGTGACTTTCCTCTTATTGAAATAGATCTTCGCATCATAATTTGACATCCAATTAATACCATGAATTTTATCAAAGTCAGTCATTGGTATAATGATAAGGTTAGAAACTAAATTACACATAGGTGTCATGAGGGGGACTAATTGTCATTCCTTTGTTACAATGATGCTGTCCCTATGAGTTTTGACTGATAGCTCATTTATTAAATCAAATTGGAAATGTCTATTTTTTGGGAAAAAAAAGATGATATAAATTAATGCGATGATCTGTAATCAAATAAATTGTTGGCTATGTTTTAGGAAATTATTAAAGTACCCTCCACCACATTATTATGAACATCAACCTCTGCAGTTTTAATTGCATTATAATTCCTTTTCTCTCACTGACTTTTCTGAGGCAAGTTTTCTTGTCTCATAGGACTCTCACATGCATAGTTATTCATATCTCTATAGTTTTAGCATTGAACATCATCAACTTATTTCTTCCCCTTTCATTCATTATAACATCGAACCTTCTCTCTACACATGTATCAAACTCCCATTCCTTTCAAGCATTTATCAGGATGATTATTTCCACAATAATCGCATAATGGTAATTTCTATGTTCCCTTATTCTACATTGGCACTTCACCTGATCCATGGATATCATAGTACTACATCTTATCAGGGATTCCCCTGACCAAATTTGATCTTCCAAGCTCCCTCTCTATTTTGATGATACTTAAAAAAATTCCATCATGTGATGAAAAGGTTTGAGATGGAATTTACCATCAAATTCATGGATTAATTCCTTAAAATAAATGATCAATCATGTCTTCAGAGTCATTTACATAATCTATGACATACCTTTCTAGTATTGTGATGGTAGCCTCATAATCTATGACACAATCTTCTTCTCTCTACTTTAAGACAAGGAATTTCTTCTTCCTTTCAGTTCATTGATCACGAGGAAATTTTTTTGTCAAATAATATTCCATTAAAAATACTCCATTATATATCTTCTATTTCTTCTTCCTTTATGTTATTCTTGATCAAGGACCACCATTGATTAGTGTCACCCATGATACAATATACTACGAGCACTACCTTTTAATATTCATTGCATCTTAATGTCATGAATATCATTTCAATTGGATCGATACACTACTAAACTACCACTAGATTAGTGGGGCCACTAAAAGATGCATGATTCTACCACATGAAATGATCAAACACAGGTGTATAATGGTTATTTGTGACAACCGGAGTAAGATAACCCAATACGGTCTTGATCTGATCTCCACCGACGTTGAAGGTAAAAAAATTAAAGGGGAGAGATCAATCACATTATAATAGTTAAAAATGGCATAAACATGAATCAATAAAAACTAAAACATAAACAACATGTCTCAGTCAATATGTCATACCGAATAAATGAAAAACACACGCCAGTAATAAACTGAAAATGAAACTACATCTATAGATTTTGTAATAGTGAAAACCTCATGGATAGTAATATATTAAAAAATACAAAGAGAATGATTATTATTTTGATTCCATATATTTGGAACAAGATACTAAAATTATATTAAAATTGTTTAGTTCTGTGGGTAGAAATACGTCTGTTTTGGGAAACAAACTCGAAGGGTTTGTCGCAAACTGATTATCTCATGAGACATGTTGATGCCTTAAGGGTCTATAGAGGGACCCAAACATCACTTCATGTAAAAATAATTATTTATACATTTATTTAATAGAATAGAAATATTCCTTTTCAATATTCGTATTGAGTGGAGGATACAGATTCATAAATATTTCCACATTTAGAAAAACATTCCAAATAAGCATCATTTGTAAAATGGTATATAGTTTAGAAAATAAACATATCCATGATACAAGAATATATATATTTAATAAAAATATAATTTTAATTTAAAAGAGATCTCAATTGAGAATTAGGTACACCACATAAGGATTATTACGTGCACAATACAATGTAAGTCACAATTAAATGGAAATTGAGAAAAAGGTCCTTATCAAAATTTAATTAGTCGATTCATATGACCAAAACATAATAACCATAAAAACAATAATTGAATACCATTAATATTTTCACAATAATGATATTATATGACAAATGTTAGTACACATACACCACATTCAAGAAATTAGTGGCAAACAATGGAAATCTCATGGAAATAAAAGTGAGATGAGAAACCTTCACAAACATTTCAGTATGGAAATGGGTGTTCCTGTGAGGGAATAATGTGAGTTAAATTGGTATAAAATCTTTTATATATCATAAGTGTACTTTGGGGGAGGTTTGAAAACATACCCCGTTATTTGGAATGAAAAAGAAAAGGGAAAAACATATGAGGGATTTTTCAAAAAAAGTGAGAGAGAATGACCCTTATAAAGAATGTATCATTAAACTGAGGACCAATTAATGACATAATTATGTGTTCCAAAAATAAAACCACACAATAAAAGTTTATATACAACATAAAACAATCATATTTCAGTAACACATATTCTGGGAAGGAGAAAAACAATGACAAATATGTTTATCTCATGAATGGATATTGAGTTAAGATATCCCTTACTGTATGCTTGAAGGTGTTCTTGATTGATCTTAAAGACCTGAATTATCAAATTTTTATTCATTAATAAATAATTAAAAAACCTCATAAAAAATTTATTGATATGGTAAAACCTTATTAGATTCATTAATAAAATTTGGATAGGTTTTTTAGGTTTAATTATATTGTTTTCGATGAATTTTCTCCCTTGGTTTTCAAGATCGGTTTACTTGTATTCATGAATGAAAGTCTATTTGAAATGTGTTTAAACATAAAGAGTTTATAATATATATTATTACTGTAATTAAATACATATAAATGATATTATAATTATTTTGGTTATATATCAAGAGGATGACTCATTCGATAAGGTACTGATAAATGCTTGGATTTAGCTTGGCAGTTTTGTGCACAATGAACTTGTTCTGTATTATTATTCCATATTACGAGCATATAAGGATTCCTAAAAATTAAATTAGATAAAATAAATATATTATGATCTAGTTCAACCATCGAAAAGAACCCATGACGAGTCTTGAAGATAGTAATGCAAATTTAAAACCTGTCTTCCATGAGTGTGATAAATTAAAACATATCATAAGGTGTTAGAATTTATAGTATAAAAGGAAGGTAAAAGGGAGATTATGATGAAATATTCCATTATCATAATGGAAATACAGTAATTTTAATGTATTAGAATTAGCATGGAATTTGGATGATGTGAGGTTAGAATAGGGAACAAAATAATGGAACTTGTAAATGAAATTGAACAAAAAAGGATGAGAGGTTCACCCCTTAGGCACTCCTCCTTTAGATTCTCCTTAAGTCCTTTGTTTCGTGCCTTTTGGTGAGACCAGAAGGATATGGACGGGGGAGAGGGATTGGGATGAGTATTTTGAAAACATTAAGCATGTTTTGAAGCTTCAGTGGTGTGGGAGGAAGAGGCAAAGAGGGGTGGTTTATATAGTGGATGTGAGGAGAGTTTTATTAATTTTATAATAATTAATTTATTATTTCTTCTCAAGACAAGAAATAGTGAATATTCCATGTCCCTGAATAGTAATAACATCCTGTGAGTTAGAGATTTGGATGCATACATCACTCATGATTCTAGGAATAGTTAATTTAATTTTAATTTATTTGTACGGTAAATTAATGTATTTTACAGTTAACAAAAAATATAAGTATTTCAGAAAAATTCCAAAAATTCATCAAAACCATTTTTTGGCTAGTAGAATCAAAAAATGAACTCTAATTTTTTAAAATAATTTTCTAAAATTGAAAAAATTATTTTTTAATTAATCTCATTATTTAATAGAAAAATAAAAACACTTTAAAATATTCATCTTTATTATTAATGAGCCTATGTTTATTTATTCTCTAATGGGTTTGTAAACCATTCATAAGAGTCATATTTCTATTCATAAGGGTATGTTACAATTCATAAGGGTAGGTTACTATTCATAATAGTAGGTTATTGTTCACCAAAAATTAAGTTAATTCTATCAGACTCTAAATATTACCCTAAACCCAACCGTGTATGTCAGATTTTCAAAATTCAAAACCCAGAACTGAAAAATATATCTTTAACAGATACATTCAGACTATCTCCTATAAATAACCATGTTATTTCCATAGAGGCTCAGTGCATCATGGAATATAGGAAATCTAATGAATAAAATATATTTTAGAGAAACATACCATTGAATGTTTTGGGGGTTATATGGATCATCTATATATATTACCGATAATCTATATTTGAACTCTAGAAGACACATGAAAATAAAAAAATCATTGAAAATGAATACAAAAAAAATTCCTCAAACACCCATTTATTAATAATTTGAAATTATTTATAACCCTAATTCATCAAAACTAATTTTATAAATCCATAATATCAAAAAATTAATTCATCAATTTCAAAATTTCATAGATGCATGAACAATCATAACTATAAATATGAATCATGAATTTATTTCTAATAGATGTGGAAGAAGATATCATTATTAAAAACACCATTTTCAAAAAAAATATTCATCAAATTTAAAAAACCATTGCTTCATGAAAAAATAGAAAACTAAATACAAACCCTAAATAGATAACAAATATAAATTAAGGTAGAAGAGGGTGAAAAATGATAAGGTGATCATGACAATGACTAAGATGAATAAAAAATTTTAGTGTGTTAATATAACGAATATAATTATTAGTCAACATATTTTCATCATTCAAACTTTTAGTTATAACAATAATAACTATAAAAATAAGGGATATTAAATCTTAAACCATATAATATAGAAACCTATGAGGGATGAGGATAATGAAAATGAGTAATAAAACATGAAAAAAAATCATAATTGTGATTATTGGCGATGATTAAGGGTGGAAGATTATGGTTAAGGCCCCCTAAAAGAGAGTTGAGGCTACCAGATCAAAGAATAAATGATTATGGTTTACCATAATAATGAAAGCAGACTATGTTTATGGTAATGAATGAACAAAAAATGATTGGTCCTGAAATTTCATAATGATTTTAATGGGGTTTCATGTCTTTTATAACATACCGTTGTGAAAATCATGTTTTCAACATTATTTATTTATTAACCAATGTAAAAAACCAGATTTATAGTTTTAGTTATTTTGTAAATGATGACTAAAACAAATGCCTCACATTTTCCACATTTGTTTCTTTATAACTAATGTGAAAAATTATTTATAATGTCAGTTATATATAAGCAAAATTAAATAGGATTCATTTTAAATGTATTACGAACTACTGTGAATTTATCATTACAACCATTATAACTTCATTTTTTAATTATTTTCAAGAATATTATCAATTGAAATATCAATATTTGAAATACGATCGATGAAATGAAAATAATTCCCTATAAAAAATATACGTGGGTTATTTTCTTTTCCAAAAATCACAGTCTTTAATAATAACTAAGCTACTTATGGGAGTGTCATTATATAGAAGTGTCTTTCTTATTCTTCTAGATCTTCTTATATTCTACAATTGTATTTTATTTATAAATAACATTCATTTTCAATTATTTTTAGACATTTCAAGATATTTAGCTTGATTAATAAGAGATTATCACCCAATTCATGTGCCATTAACTATAGTGTGTCATATACCTTCATTGATATATCACCAGAAATATGAAGTTGATAAGATAGAAGTGATATAAATTTTATTTTAGTTATTCATTTATTGTTTAATTAATTTTTTATAGTTTACACAATAAGTTAGTCTATTCTAGTATGTTTTTTATATCCTCTATATTATGTATTTATAAACTATCATTTGTTCATTAGACATTATTTGTTCAAAAAATTTTATTATATTCCCTTGATTCAATACATATCTATAGACTCAAAAAAGTTAACTCCATGCATTATTGACATTTTTCATTCATATTGTATACAATATTCATTCACTAAAAACACATTGGTAATATTTTTGGATAAAAATACTAGTATCTTATTGATCATTAAAACATGTTACACTAGACGATTATAACTAATGATCATGTAAATGATGAGTTAAGACCTAGAATGATAAGATCGGTGTATTACAATAATGGAATCTTGTAAAAAATATTGAGAAGGGTGGGATTTTGGATGTATCCAAAAAATCACCCCATTTAATGATTATATAACATGGTGAATTTAAGGCATAAGATTAAAATGTATAGTTTATGGATTTTAATGAAAAAATAATATATATCAGGTGAGACCATGAAGTTAAACATGTTGTATACAACAATAATAGGTAGGATTGGTTTCAACTAAGCTCACCTCTTTTGTGATCATCTAAAGGAAAGGGGTAGGAATTTCTTTTTTTTAAACACCCCATTTATTAGATTGTTGGATTACATTAGACTTTTTATTTTTAAGTAAAAATGCCTCTAAAAAATGAGTATTAATTTCACTTTTTAGGAATAGATTATACACTCAGGGTAGATATTAGTACCTATTATATAAAAACATTTCCCTTAGGGTAATAAAATAATAATATGATCTATATAGATCTAACTAATTTTAATATATTCTTGTAAATTTTTTTTCGAGAAAATATAATCTTTATTTCAATACCTTTTAGATTATTTTATTTGGTTTTAAATTACATATCGCAAGATTGATTCTATTATTATTTTATTTCATGATGTAATAATAATTTCAACTATATGATAATCTATTATTATTCTTGAAATATGGGAATAAATTTTTCACCATTATTATATGTCTTTCATGATTAGTGAAAATAATATTTCCTAAATATAAATAATTTAATCGAATATATATATTCAATTTTTAACCATATAATGAAATTAAAAAAAAAATATATATGAAAAATATAGATAAAAAACAGAAAACAATATATATAAAATTCTTAACATCCATGTACTTGACTGCATTTTATATTTTTTATTTCAATCATTGTTTGCATTGGGAAAACATTTATAGAATTTTTTAGACACACACCATAATTTTTATACTTCATTACTCTATTTATCAAATATAATAGAAATTGAATCAGAAGAAAAGTCGATTTTTCCATGAACATAGACTTACCAATCATAATTATACTAATCCCAATATTCTTATACTAAAACAGTACTATTTTTTAGAATAAAAATACACATTATCAGTTATAGATTATAAATAAACAAGAAGAATATGTGGGTTGTTCAGTATAGATAGCCTCCCTATTTCCATTATTTAATGATCTTATAGATCAAGTAATTCATGGTAATTTTCCAATTATATCAATTCCATAATATGAAAATATGAAGTACTAAATATGTAAAATGTTTATAAATTCAAGTAAAATTAAAAAAACATCATTAAAGTAATTTTAAACAATATTAAATTTATATTTATAATATATGTTTTGAATAATTTATGAAATAGGAGTATCACAGTGTATAAATTTATGTAATGATAAAATACACTATTTAGAGGGCTTTATATTTGAATATTAGAAGACATTAAATTATAAATTAATGCATATAAGATGAAACACAACATAAGATATGACCAATGAATTCAATTTTTAGAGATCGAATGGTTAATAAGAAATGTAGTTCATTATTTTTTGGATTTTAAAAAATAAAAAATAAATTTAATTTTGAAAATATAAGAAATCATAAAATGTAGTGGCTAAATATAACCTAAAAAATAAGGAGTTCAAAGAAGAAATTTATTTGATTTTACTTGAGAATATTTCAATTGATGATGAATTGAGAAGATTATATATTCTACATAAAATGATTGTTTTATAATAGGTGATGGTTAGAATGTATTTTAGAATGAATATTATCTCTGATTTGAATTTAATAGTATATAATTACTTTATATTCTAGATTTTATAACTTTTTATTCATTTAGTATAAATTCCATCTTCAGTAAAAAAATTTGAATCTACAATAATATTTATTCTTGGTCGTTAAAATATTTGATTCCATATTGGTGTTTGAAATGATTCTTTAAGAATCAGTTTTATCTAGAGCCTTTAGTCTATATTCATTTTTTTGACTATATGCTTGATTTTTGTCTATAGTTAAAATTTTAGAGGATGTATCATTGATGTAATATATTATAAAAATTGATTCCTCATTAATATAAGTTAATATTATTTCTTAATAAATTTAATAGATTTTAAAATTTTTTTATTCCCTTTGATTATAAAGCCTTAGATTTATTTCTTTTAATTTCTCCATATTTTCATCAAATTGATGATTATGGTTAATTTTTAAAGATATATTGATGTAAATATCATCTTATTCAGATTTTAAATACTTAGTGGATGATGAATGGCCTCTTTTCACTATATGATAATTCATAATATATATATATATATAATAGGTTTTTGTCTCCTTTTCTGAATCTAAATCTTTGGATATTTTTCATATGTGTGACTTTTTCCCAAAATATTTTTTAATATATTGATATATCATCCACATTATCGTTTTTCTATTTGGATGGATTATGTAATGAAAATGTAAAATTATTAATTCCATGTTCAATTTATTTTTTTATTATGAGAAAATGTAATTATTCTTTATACCTCAAATTATCTCCATCGTAATCTATTATAGAATATTCATTGGTTGCATATATATATATATATATATATATATCCTAGTATTTAGAAAAATACATTGAATAATATTATCATCTGATGTAGTTTTTATCATTGAAAATATCTAGAAAAGTAATTTGCGGAAAATTTTACATATCATGAGTAGTATATTTTATATAATAATGTATATAAACATCACATCACATATTGAATTTCAAAATATTATGCATAAATATATTTTATTTAAAAATCGATATTTCTTCAGAGTAATGGAATTTATACCCCTTTAAAGAATATATTATTTTCAATTATGATCTGTAAAATTACTAGTTATTATTTATAATGTATATATTTACACTTATATTGCATCATTAATAATGGTATTAGTCTTTTAGAATAATTTTAGTTTAATTATGTTTTAGGTTGTTTAGGCTTCATAGATACAATGTGGATTGGTCAACTAAATAACATGTATTAAATTATATTTTATATTTTTTTGTTTGTATAATATTGGGTATTACTGTTTTTGAAATCAAGTATCTTTACTAAATATTACATTAAAACTATTTCATAAGATTATTTGTATGAGAATCCCATATGTTTCAGATTTAATTCAAGGACGTACTTTGGAATCATGCTTAATTGATACATGATCAAGTTATGTCAAGTAATAAATGATTCATTAAGCATTAAGGATCCAGTAATCCATGGAATCAATATATTCAACTAGATACATAAATAACCTATTATATAATTAATTAACATTATACAATGTTTATCTAATAAATATTAATAAGGAAAGTCATAGAATCCCAATTCATTCATCACCCAAAATAATTTTTTACTAAACCATTAGTCTAATGAATACAATATTTAGAGGATATTTATTATAATAGAATAAAAAATTTATTGGATAAGAAAAGAATATCTTAAAATACAAGAAAACAAGTTATATATAAATAACTCATATGTGTGATGAAATTAAATGTTCAATGAGGGAATGTATTTTATATAAAGATAAACTACCCTAAGAGACTAATATTTTAAAAAACAATGATCTTGAATTTAATTTTTAATGATAAAAAATTCGATAAAATTAAGACAATGTAACAAAAACACAGAAAATATTACACTAAATGAAAAATGATAAATAATATTGAACAAAAGAAGAGAGGGGAGGTTTATATAGTAAAATATAATTTATATCAAGTTATAAAAGAATATAAATAAGGGTTTGGTCATTTTAAATATCATAATATTGTTTTTACATACCAACCTCTCCAAAGAGAAATATGGTCATGTATTTATGGAACAAGGTGATTTTTTTCCCACTAAAATTATCCTCTAATCTAGATTGCCTAATTTTTCTAACATAAATATATATGTCAAAAAAATATTATTCATAAATATTTTTTGTATATCAATTTAATCAATACCAATAAAAATTCTGATGCTAGTTTATTTTTGAGTCAAATATATGTATAAATTTCAAAAATATTTGTTGATGTGCTGACAGATTCCAAATTTTTATATTAACCATGTTTCCATGAATTTATGGATACAAAAATTGAAAAATATCAAAAAGAAGTAGTAAATGAATATTTTAGCAGCAAAATTTATTTATAAATATAAAATTTAAAATACTCCAAACATTTATTTTTGATATATTCAAAAATGAGGTGACCCAAAATTTTCATATATTAATATTACATATTATTTAATGAATATTAAATATATAACATTATAGACCAAATCAAAATTGTATAGGTTTAGGGTTGTTTGAAACCTCTATAGATAAAAAAACATGTTCAAAATGGATCAACATCATCTCACATATAGTTCTTTACAACTAGAAACCTTCGTAGAAATATCGTACTTGAAATGTTTATCCATAACATTGGAATGGAAAACATAGGAAAGTATTTGCTAAAACACCCGGTAAGGGTATGAAAGGGAGATATAAATGATTATTAAAGAATAACATGAACATAAGAGAATTATAACAAGAAAATAAAATTTTAAAAACATACCAAGCATATCATATATCACAAACTAGATTCAAGTAATAAATCTTCATATTTCCTAATACCTCAATCCTAAAGTTCTCAAAGAACATGATCCATAAGAGTATGACATTAATATAAAATATATGTTTTTGGAATAAACATAATCATGGAAAATCATTTTTATAGTCAAGGATAACTTCCAAAACTAAAAAATTTGATTCGGTACATGCCCAATCCCATCATTTCCTTTGTCATGGTTCAGTCCAAAGAAAATCATAATTGACCTAGTCACTTACTGAATAGGGTTCACTATTGATTCCAATATTAATTATTTAATGAGATAACCATATTTAATAAACTCATTGGAAAAAAATATAATTAATATTTAAAAAATCGTCTAATTAAATCTATACATATGTTCTCCATAAGATCATAAAACATTTATCATATCATCATAACAAAACTTACATAATGGGAATATGATTATTAACTATATCATCATTTTATCTTAAAAAAACCCATGGAATATATAAAGGGTTTTATAAAAATCATATTCATAAACCATATAATGAAATAATAATGACTATATCATTATATAATATCCCTATAAAATCATAATTTTCATACAAGGATGATATCATAGATAGATCTTAATTAGAAAATCACTAAAATATTTCATGAAGAAAATACCCTTTTAATTTTAAAATTGGTTTTTAAAATTATAAAAAAAATTAAAAAATATTATGGAAAGTTTTTTTTATAATAGGAATATAATTTTTTGAGTGTATGTAAATATAATTCAGCATTAATGATGGTGTTAAATCTTGTTCTTTTCATATTCATTAAAAATATAATTTCACACTATTTGTAAAAAGTACCTCTTCTAGAAAATGATAATAAAGATTTTTTAAAAAAAATATTAAATTAAAAGTAAAATATAAGAAACAAAAAATAATTTTATTAATATAAAATAATATTTATAAAACATATTAGACACCAAAACTTTGTAATAAAATGGTTATCTGACTGAAAGAAATGAAATAAGGCTAGATTTTCTTAAAATTATATATTACTATTTTGACTCCCAAATATATGAAAATTTTACCTATTCATCAAAATAATATAAATACCCCTAGGATAAGAAACATTAAATCTATTTATCATATTATGATCATATAATTTCATTAATGTTAATTTACGAATTATCAACCTCGCTTAAAATGGGATTGAAGCAAAAATACCTTACCACTTTTGTAACATTAAAATGAAAACCTCAAAAAGGATAAAACCATGGATAGATAAATATATACCCATAATATTTATGTGAATAATTATAAAATACATTCATTGTTAGTATATACACCACATTGAATAATCATGTTGAGAATAAGGAATGTGTCCCCCAAAAATATAAGTGAGATGGAAATTCATTCACCGAAGTATCATTTTTCATCATACATGTTTATACCTTGTTTATAATAAATATAAATTATCATAAATTTACTACCAAACATTATAATATATATATAATAACATATATTTTATTTTATTACGAAATTTTATCAACCATTTATTAATAATTATGTATTAATATCATTGTTCTATGTGATAAATGCTTTGTTTTTCATGCATGTTTCATGTCATTGGCCTTGATATTTATAATTTTATCATAGTTCCATCATATATATAATTTTATTAATTTAATTATTATCTTATTTAAAACATATTTATACTTTTATAACTATTCATAAAAATATGTGATGGAAAATAAATTACATCACATCATAGAGGTTGTAGTCTGTATATACGCATGAGTGCTTCTTCCTTTTTTTGATGGATTTAAAAAATGAAATGTAAATAATAATTCACCTATGAAGAACCATAATTATATAATAAATATCATATATATTCAATAATTATTTCATTATAACCATCTATTTGAACTGAAGATGAAAAGTGCAACACAGTGCTTCGTGGTGGTGGTAGTTCACAAGTAGACACGAGTGATGTTTTGTTTTCCCATATGATGGAAAGGAGTTGGATAATGGTTATTACACAATAATAATTACAATTAATTATATTTATAATACTTATTTATTTATTTAATTATTTATGCTATATATTTTTATGTGGTAAAAGGAGAAACCAAATTTATAATACTAGTTTAAGAGTTATACCTCTTTATTGAGAAACCACTTTTGGATTAAACCTTGTGAATTGAATGGAAGTTCATTTGGAAAAAATGAACTATTATTTGTATAAGGGAGTTAATAAGTTATTATTTTAGGGGTTTTAAAATATATAAGTATCAAAATGGTTTGTTAAGAGTGAGTAATAGTTTCCCTTTTATAGGTGAGGAAAGGGGTAGCCATGGATTTACTTAAAGAATTAACTTATATAAATTTATTTTTATTTTCAAGTGGATCCAAATTAATAAATATCAAAAAATATATAATTATAAGTATAAATAGTAACATAAAATAATATTTAGACAATTTTATCTTGTACTATTAACCCCTTTTTTATCCTTTTAATTGTTAAAATAATATCATAGTTTTTTACACTTTTAGTCTTATTCCCTAAAATTAATGGTGTCCCATTAATGTAACATGATTAATATTTTCTAACATATATCAATCAATTATATTAATATGATATTTTTATTAATTCTAAACAATCTAATAAAATATTGTTTTATAAAATATCACTAATGTCATGAATATAACTCTTCATTTACATTGAATTAAATGTCATTAAGACTGTTATATAAAGCAAATATAAATGATCACAAATCTCAAATATATTATATTTTTATAAAAAAATTATGTACCAAAATTTTCCCCTAAAATTGTATTTATTTAAATATTTTTAATATTATTTATTTCATTTTTATATCAATTGAATATATAATTCATCTACATTACAAAATAATTTAGGGTAATTATTTAAAAATTAAAAATTAAAAATAAATTTACATGATAAAATATTAATTTATTATAAATTAAAACATTTTTAATTTAGCACAGCCTATTTTTATCCTCATGACAATGTATTATATATATTAAAGAAAAATAGAGTGATATTTTTTATTTATTATTTTATTAAAATAATATAACGGAAATAATCAAATAAAAATGGAGCAAAGTAGCCATATTTCTTGTAATAAGATAGTAAAATGTTTAAATCAATTAAAAAAATTAATTTTTTTATGTTTAATTTTAATTTAAAACAATATATTTTGGTTTAACCCCTCACTCAAAAAATTTTATCATTGCTCATGGTAACAAAGTTTTCATTATTAAAGGGTTATAATTTTATTCATAACTTTAATATTAGATAATAAATGGAAAATTGATAATATTTAACACCATATATCATAAAAAATTATATTTTTATAATTTTAAAATAATTTGATACAATATATTTAACATAAAATACTATTATGTCATTTTAAGCACTATTCACAAAATGTGACATTGAAAGAAACATGATAATAATAGAATTAAAATAAAATTTATTTAACGATAAAAAATAAATTATTATTAACTATAAATTTTTTTATACCATAACACAATTTAAATATATTACTTTTGAATATTTTAAAATAATTTACATTATTTTAATACTACTTTCATAATCATTATGTCATTGGTTATTATGTAATTAAAGTAATTATATCATTAATAAAAACAAACTATAAATCACCATCATAAAAAAATGATAATAATAAAATTTTATATTCATTTATAAATCATTTTTATCCATATGTGAAAATATAGAAGTAATTAAAATAAATAGAGTGATATTTTGGGATTTTATATACCTAAGGTAATTTAAAAGTCAATATAATGGAAAAATAGAAGAAAAAAAGAAATATATAAAAATACCATCTAGATATGTTCATAATAATCCCATTAAACTAATTAAATTCTTATTTTAGGTTGATTTTGAGAACATATCTCACTGTTACAACCCTGTTTAACCCATGTTACCCATACCGAGATAAAAAATATTTACCATAGTTTCTATTCAAAATGAAAAATAAGAAGGCCAATTTTTCAAATTTAAACTTCCTAATTCTAAATATGGTATCAATTTTCCATGAATAAATTTCTTATAAGTGCAATAAATCAATTTTAAAATAAATAATTAAAATACAGAGAAAACTAGTTTTTAGAATGATTTTCTTTTAGTTATAAAAATAAGCCAATATCAAATTCAAAAAACTGCATGATTAAAATATAAATAATAATATTATTGTAAAAAAAGATCATATTTTTCATTATAAACAATTAATAAAATAACCTCACTCATGAATTACTTGATTTAATGAAAATAATGGAGTTTATTTGAAAAATTGTATTTTCTCTATTTTCTGAAGAATATATCATTTTAGAAAATAAAAAAATAAAAAAAATTATTTTTTATTCTGATTTTATGTAATGATGATAATTTTATAGAAATAAAATTTCTAAAATGTCAAAAATTAATTATAATTTCTATGCATTGAACTCAATTGAAATTACTTTTGAAAAAATGTACTTTTGATGTATAAAATGAATTTATTAAAAAATCAATGATCATTTTCTTAAAAATATCAAATATTAAAATACTATTTAGGAACATTATATTTTTTCATAATGTTATTACACATATTTAGACCCCCTAATTCAATGGTTAGATTATACTATTAAATTAAAATTATACCTCAATTATCTTAAAGCTATCTATTATGTGTTGAGTAAACAATTAAGCTTATATCATTATATCGATCTAAATTTTCAAGGTAAAAATTTATATCTACCATAAAAATAATTTTTCCCGCATAATTTTATACTAGTAAATAAATTCTCCAAATTTGAAAATACCATTATTAAAAACCCACATCATACAGTGGGATAATAAAACTACCTTTAAATAGGAAAACTGAGAAACATAATGGTTACCAAAAATAATATGTAATTGGGTTCCAAAAGATGGATAACATAGGTTGAGAGTTAAAATATAAACATTCATCAGAAATATATCACCCAAGGAATAATTAAATGTGACAGAAAACATGGTCATGATAAATATAACGACCACAAAATCCCAAATCATTGAGGGGTAAAAATTCCATTGATTCATTATAAATGAATTTAAAATGAATTTTTTTTATTTTAATATCCTTTTACTAGGTTTGTGGGATTACATAACAATCCCGATATAGAAAAAAATAAAATGCAGTTATTTTAAATCTTTTCATAGATTGATCAATTGATTGTGCCTCAATTTAATTTTTGAAATCACATCTTCCTCCATAAATTGAAATTTTTGGTTGTTTTTTGTCTTGTATTAAGTACTAAAATTTACTTATAAAGAATCATAAGATCATTATGGAATGAAAATTCATCACTTATATCTCTGTATATTTAACAAAACTAAATTTTTTTGCACAAGTTACCTAATCTAGATAAAATTGATACATTAATCTCAAAATCCTCAATATTTAGAACAATAGTAAACATTATCTATTCCATAAATAGTTAATCGTATTACTCCTGAAATAATTTTATGACTATTTTTATAGCACAAAAATATGAAATTTTTTATCACATTTTTTAAGACCAACATTACCATTTATCTCTAGATAACAATAACTATCGGATAATGTCGCATACAAATCAAGTGAAAAACTCAATCAATTATTCTATTAAAACAATCTAATAACATAAATCACCTTAGAACCACATTGAAAACAATTATACTTTAAATATTTATCACAACCCTTATTTCTAAAATAAAATCACTAACTACTATATAAATTCCATAATTCAGAAAATGAAATAATCTTCATCAAAGGTGTCCAAAATAACTTTTCAGAAAATAACTACCTAATTTACTTGTCATCAATTCTATCTCATTTACATAACCAATTTCAAAAATATCTTAATCCCAATTAGTAATTATTAACTCAAAATCAATCACACATTAAGGTTTATCATTCCATTAATCATGGGATCTCCAAAAAATACCCTTACCACTAAATCAATTTTCATTGTTATCAGTATCATTCAACATATGTCATCAAAAACCTAAAAAAACTAATATTGAAAATTCCATAGATGTTTCATTATTTTTATATCAATAATATCACTGACATAAGAGATATATAAAATAATTATTTAATACCAATATATAAACAATTTAATTTTTCACATTAACAATTGTTATAAAATAACCCCTTCCTTTATCTTGGAGTTAACCATTTAAATTCGGCATTAACATGAATAATTTCCAAGATCCATATATATAATAAATCAAATTCATTGAAAATTAATTGCTCTATGTTCCTTATTTAAACTTAGAAACCTATTTATATAACCTATGTGTTATTAAAAAAGTTAATTATTCTCACTTTCTTACTATGAATAAAATTAAAAATTCTTACCTCCCTATTCATTTCCACCTGAACATCAATAAAATTACATTACCCCACTATTTTTCACTTTATTAAAGATACATATATTTATATTTCTATCCATATATCATAATAGCTGATTACAGATAATCACAAGGCTTCACATGATACATCCCATTTCATACAGTTTATCTAGAGTAAAATCATTTCATTGTCTATACCATTCATTATTAAGATGATTCATTAAAGATATACCCATTGACTAAAATAAAAAATAATAGTTTGTGAAATAATAATCAAAGTGAGACACCATATAATCATTAATTTTTTATAGGATGTCTAATTCAGGAACCCTTTTTCAATATCTGACACCTTATGTTTAACCTATGTCATTTGTGATCATCATGTTGTCAAATAACCTATAATGGTTTGTAATTAAATTTTGAATTAACCCATGTATATCACCAGAGCGTATCAAACTAGTTGTGCTGTATGGTCACACAGACCATACACCATAAATGATTTCAATATATAGTCGGCCAATAATTTTTTGGTTTACAACCCCAAGATTCATTGGTTCCAAAGTGATGTACACATTTATTATCCATATAAAGATATATTTATAGTAAAAATATGACATATTTATTAATAAAAATGTTGAATTTAATGTTATACATAGGCTTATCATTATGGTTTTAACCAAATTTCACTATTTCTAATCACCAATGAATAAGTAAACCAATCTATGAATTTTACTAAGGTGACACAATATTTTTGTGTATCAATGTTAAGTCTTATAATATTAATATATAACAAATAAAATTATTGTATATGGAAAAGTCATAATTGTTTAGTGTCTTTGGAAAATTGGATACATGAAACTTATTCATAAGAGTTTTACATCATCTCAAATCCAGTTCTTCACAATTATATACCTTATTAGTCATGTCATACTTACAATATTTTCTCATATATAGGGGAAGGAAAACAAAATAAATTGTGAGATCATATTCTCCATAACAGTAGAGAAGGGATATATCAATGATCAATTAAGCATAAAATTAGAATAAAGGTATGAGAGCATTATATATTTTTTGAATAACATAACCACCATATCATATATCATAATATTAAGTTATTGAATAATTCTTGATTGTTCATAATACATGAATTATAAAGGAATCAAATAACATACACCGTGAAATCATAACATTGACATATGAAATAATTTTTTAACTTTCAAATAGGTATATGAAGTAATTTCTATAGTCACATTTCACTTAAAAGACTATCATAGTGGATTAAATTTTCCCCCTATTTTATCATATCCTTAGTAATGGTTCACACTCATGACTATAAGTGTAGAAATATCCCTTATATAAAAATAAGTTAAATACCCCATCCATTATGTAATATTTCATCATATATCTGTATTTAACCAATAAAATTGATGGAAATATAATTTTGGTCCCATCATTCGGGTGATGAAAAATATAAATATTTTTATCAAAATATCATCAAACATTCATCATATCATCATAACATAACCTATGAAAATGAAATTTCATTCATAAAAATTTCATGATTTAATAATAGATCAAATAATGGGACAAAAATGGCTTTCATAGAAATAAACATCATATTACATCAAGAAGAGAGTCAAGATATGGATCATATCTCTAGTATAACATAATTAACATCAAATGATGTCAACATTGAATAAAATACCATTAAAATACCAATGAAAAATTTCATGATTAAAATACCGATTTCATTTTGAAATCATACTCTTAATAAAATGAAAAATATTATTGAATCCTTTTAAAAAACCATATAAACTTGATATTGAAGCATAAATACATTCATTGGTCAAGACATCAGGAAACTATGTCCATGTCAAAATCATAAACACAAATATTATCTTTACACCATCAAAAAAGTACAAAATTCAAAAAAAGAAAGTAATATTATTATTAAAACCTCTTTCTATGATGTCCTAAATGGTTAAAAATAATTTTATATTATTCGTGAACATTCATAACTATTCTAGAAATTATGGATTCTGAATAAATATTTTCTATGATTGAATGAGTATAAATATTTCGTGATTTTCATATGAAACATTCTTTTGAACCAATTAGAGTAACTATGAGTGTGAAATGATAATAAAACATAAAAAATCTTGAAATATCTCGAGGAAAATAAAAATTAAATGGTATTTAAGTATAATTATCATATAATTTATTTAAATTAAACTCAATCATAAACATTCCATATTAAATTAGGATAAAAACATCAATATCGTACAACATTGGAATCATTCAAATAAAAACGTAAAAAAAGATAAACTAATAAGGATATTAATATCCCCATAATTTTCATGATAAGTATTATAATATAATTTCATATCTATTATATACCACAAATAAAATAAACAAGTGGTGAATATGGTATGTGTCTCACTAAAATAAAAGCCAGACACAAATCTCTTACATGAAGTCTCACAATTCTTCACATGTGATCAAAATTATTATCTAATAAATTAAAATTTACTTTAAACGTAATAAATAATTTTTAAAAAATATATCATAAAATATATGATTTAATTATTTAAACATATCACCCAAATATTAATAACTCGTTATTAATATTTTTGTTCAAGTTGATAATTGCTTCATCATTCTTGAACATTTTGGTTCAGCTGTCCCAATCCATAGAAATTAATAATTATCCCATAATATAAATAATTTAATCATTAAACTATTATAAAATTTAATAGATATATAAATTTTATAACCAATAATATAAAGCGGTGTCAAAAAATGAATTACATCACTCCGTTGAGATGTCAGTCTGTATGTACACATGAGTGATGTTTACATTTTCCAATGGATGGAATGAAATAAATTTAAATAATAATTAAATTAAACTAAACAATAATAATATAATATATATAATATATACTCTATATTTCAATATTTTTAACAATCCATGTTTCTTGTTGATAAAAAATGAAATACAATCGTTTGTGGATGTACTAGTCCACACATATGCAAAAGTGATGTTTTATTTTCCCATGTGATGGAAATGACGTGGATAATGGTTGTTCCATAAGTATAGTAAAACTATATCATTTAATATACTTACCTGATGATTTGACAAAGAAAACTATATATTTAAATGTTGTAAAAGAATAAATAAAATTGAAAGTACACAGTTAAGAATTATACTTCATTATTGAGAATCCTTTTTTGGATAAATCTTAAGAATTAAGAGGATGGTATTTTTAAAATAAAATATGCTCTATGATGCATGGATTGAATCAATTAAGGTATTAATATTTTATTTTATGAGATAGAGTGTTCAATATTTGTGAGTAAGAAAGGGTATGAGGTATTCTTTTATGAGCAAGGACAGAGGAACTCAATGATTTAATTAAAGATTTAGATTTAAATAAATTAATTTTTAATATATTTCTAAAAAAATTAATATATTTGGAAAATAGGATATGAATAAATCAAAAAAATCTAAATCAAATATATTTGGATATGTTTATATTATGGTTTAACCCATATCTCTTAGATTTAACCCCATGTCAATCCTTGTGACAATTATAGAAATATAGTTGTATATTACACATTAATGGTCAATAATGTCACCATAAATGGATAATTGAACCATAAATGAACCATGGTGGATATTAAAAATGATATTCCAATCACTCATCCAAATAATGGATTTTAATGAATTCTAAATCATTTTATAAAATATGGTTTACAAAAAAATAACATTATTTTCATGTTTTTATCTATTCATTTACTTTGAGTTTAATGCCATAAAAATGTTTTTCGAATTAAAATATTGACCTTTCACACAAAAAATATTTTATATTTATTTAGATAAATCATAGATAAAATCAATTCACATATGTTATATTTCATATAAATTTTCAAAAAAATTAGTTATTTTATTTATCTTCTAAATGAATAACTAGTGTCTCGACTTTGCCTAAGAATTTAAGGCAACTTTTTATTCACTAATAATTATAAATTAATTAATTTTATGAAAAATTAATTCACATTTACATAAAAATTTATAACAAAACATAACATATTTTTATCCAAATGAAAATGTATTATAGATACTAAAGTCAATTTATTGAAATTTTATAGTTATCATTTTCTTGAAATAATGTAATGATCCAAATAAAATTAAAACTCCAACAAATGGGAATATATTAAAAATGTAAAATATTATATTTGTTAAATTCCTACAACCAATAAAATAGGGATAGTTTTACGGGGTAATTAAAACCATATCTGTTTGTTTAACCCCTTATTTAATCAATGGTATCCTTAACCACATTAATGACTTTTTTCGATCATAAAATGTTATAATTTTATATATGTGATAAAAATTAGACAATAAATAGAAAGGAGATGATATTTTGAGACATAAACCTTCCAAAAATTAATTTTTTTTATATTTTAAGTATATTAAATTATTTAATAAAATATACGTAACATAAAATACTATTAATTTCATTTTAAGAACTATTCACATAATTTGATTTGGAAGATAACATGAGCTCAAAATTATTATCATATAATTAATGTAACAAAAAATAATACATAATTAATTTTTATAAAATTTATGTTGTAGAATAATTCAACCAAAAAATATTACATCAATCATTCTTAAAATCATTTACAATCATTTTATACATTTTCACATTCACTATGCTAGTATTGTTTATGTATTTACCAAAATTATAACATAAGTAAAAGTTTAAAACTATTTACAATCATAAAATGTATCAATAAATATAAAAATATACTTTCATATTTGTTAATAACATATTACTCTTTCTGTGGGAAAATATAAATGAAATTAAAATAAAGAGAGTGATATTTTAGAGTTTTTATTACATAATATAATTTAAATGTAATTATTGAGGAAAATGGTACCAAAATTACATATATTCGGATTTGGGATGTATATGGTTCAATAATTCCCATAAAATTAAATAATTTCATGGTACGCGTTGATTTGGAGAAAACATATCATGGTTTTAACCCTGTTCTTCCTATTTTACCCTAACTAGGGTGATAAATATTTACCATGGTTAGTATTCATAATAATAAAAAATAATTAGAATTATTTACAAAATTTAAACCTCCAAATTTAAAATATTTATGAATTTTTATTTATTAAATAACTAGAAATTGAATAATTCAATTTTAATATAAATTCATAAAACATAATGAAAAATTGTCTTCTTAAAAAAGTGTTTTTAAGTATAAAAGATAACTTAAATAAAATTTTAAAAATGGTTTATTAAAATGGAATTAATTATAATATTTTATGTTTAATGGATAATATATAACCTTATAAATAAATGTGAAATAAAACAAATATTTAAAATACTTTATTTAGTGAAAAGAAATTAAAGTATTTGAAAAATCGTTATTTTTCATTATTCACGAGAAAAATATATATTTCTAAAAAATATCAAAAGTTCACACTAATTTAATTTTTATTTGATTATTTCAAATAAATCATTTTATAAAACAAAATTTTTATAATTTTCTAAAATTAATAATAATTCCCACACACAAAATAAAATCAAACATACTATTAGAGAAAATAAAATTTTGATGCATAAAATGACATTATTAAAAGGGTTTTTATTTATAAGAATTAATCTATAATTTTATATTGAGTTAGTCCGTAATTTATTTATAATGCATTTACTCATATTCATACTCAAAAATTCTATTTCTAGACTATAAAAACATTTTTATAATATATCTCTATTTTTATAAACCCCTGTTTTTCCTGTTAAAAAATATATTAAGCTTATTGTACTTTTGAACTATATTTTAATGATGTTACACTAAAATAGTGAGTATGACTCCATACACATAAATATTTATGGATATTATTTAAACCCATGGACTAGGGGCCTGAAATATTAAGATGGTCCTTGATATTTTTATGCATGTTTTTCCATACTATATTTAATGGAATAATGAATTACTATTAGATTTTTTATTCTACTTTGATCTAATATAATAAAACCTTATTTTTGGTTTGTTTTTCTTTAAAAATAAAATTTAGTTTCTTTTGTGATCCATATCTCCCACCACATTTCCAATTGAATCAATGTTTTAGTTGAGTGGTTTATTAAATTATAAAACAACAGTCATATGAAACAATGTTGGCATGATTTAGATCATTATCCTTATTATTATATATAATACCTAAAATTATTAAAAATTTATTCAATTTAAGAATTTATCATTAATTTTGTTTTCATTTAAAACCTTAAGAGAAATTCATAAATATAAAAGTTCATATAAAAATCAGTATGAAAATTTATTTTTAAATTTGGACATTTTTTTATAAACTAACCCCCTCACATAGGACATTTATTGTTTTTAGGCTTAGAAAATACAATTTCTTTATTTAGAAATAAATATTATAATATTTTTTCCATCAATTATAAGGGTCTATACTTGTTCAATAATTTATAATGTATATGGAATCATATTAATTCGTTAAATATATTAAAAAATAATTCTTTTTATATGATAAAATTTTGAACTAGAAAATTGTCGCAGTCAAATTTTACAACACTCATAAAAATAAAAATTTATCATTGAAGTACGTTTATCCACAAATAAAGTGATATTAGGTAGGATTGTTTTAGAGTTTTTTCCTTTTATTCCGAACCAAAATTACAAAAATGATGTTTTTTTATTGTGTTTTCTATTGATATCAGGGTGGTAGGAAAATTGCTAAAATAAAGGAAATGGAGAAAACAACTAACTTGGATGAAAATGTGTGGTTAAGAAAATGGGAGTTAAAAGTATATACATACACATATTCATAATGGACACATACACATGTAGAAAACTAATTTAATTTCAATAAAAGGGGGGGAGAAAATATGTAAAAAACACAATCAATAAAAAATAATAATAATATGAAAAAATTAAATTGTTTTTAATTTCATTTTATCAAATACTAATTTCTTCATTTTTTATTTTATTTTTTCAAATTTTTTGGGCATTTTTGAATTAGTTTATTAAAACACTTTTCAAAATTTTGATATTAAATTAACAAAGAAATGATTACAAAGAGTCACTAAAAAAATAAACCTCTTCTCCAAAATTAAAATGAATAATTTCCTCATTCGAATGAAATTTAATAAAAATTAATGTATGTATCACCCAAATTAACATAATGTACAACCACCAAACATAAATTTCATAATAAAATGAAATTATAATCTATGAAATTATTGGGCTAGGAAAGATTATGGGATTGTAATGTGGCTATTAAAAATAAGTTTTATAGGAACAAATTGGATTTAAAATCAAGTATCAATATATATCTATAATTATAATATATTTATATTAAATGATTATCATATAGCACAATTAAATGTATTTATCAAATTAGTGCACAATATATTTATATATTCAACTCCTATATCATGAAAAATGATATTTACAATCAGTGGTGGGAATAACATAATGAAACAATGGTTATATATATAATCACCAATTAATATTAGTGTGTATAAAATTGGTTTTATGGATAATGTCAATTTTCTAGTTCAAAATTGAGTATACAAATGTTTTTCTTGTTTTGATAAAATAATTTTCTCACTGAATTTTTTTATGAATGTACAAAACTATAAAGATATAAAAGGTCCCTTTACTCCACAGAAATATTAAGTAAAAATTTTAAGATTCTATGGTGATAAAATCAGATTTATTAATTTATTATAATGGAAGAAACCCCACATGAATGGGAGAAATTAAAAAAAAATAACGAATAATGGATAAAGCTAATATAAAAATATTAAGAAGAACATGATTGAGAAAATGTGAATAAGAGAATGATAAGAATGAGAAAAAATTATAGAATGTGTGGTTATATAATGAAATGAGAGAGATATATATAGAGATTTAGTGTAAAAATAGTGTGTCTCTCTTTCGAATAGGTGATTCACCTTCTCCATTATGTGATTGTTCCTTTCTAATGGAAATGATTATGGTTGAATTTGATGCGGTAATTGATGTATGCTTCCTCTAATAGAAAAACATTAGTTAATATTTATTAATAGTAAGAGATTTTTTGTATAAATATTTTACACATTCACTGAACAAAATGGTAAAACTATATAAATAATATATGCTTATTGGATTGGTATTTGGTTTTATATATACATTTTTGTGATTGGGACTTTGTGAGAGTTCCCACTGAACCATTAAATGTTGATTTTATGGAAATAAAAAAATGATTAGTATGGATAAATATAGTCCTTCTCTATAAAATACAAAATAATATAGTCATTCCAATATGATTATTTCATTCTTTTTTAATACACAAAATCACTTTAAATATTTTTTTAACAAAATTTACATATGGTGTTAATGATTCCAATAAGAACTAATTTTACAACAATATTTTAAATTTTATATAATGAATTTGGTTCAGGGATATTTTTATTGAGATGTTTATAAATAACACCATATTTTTTCAAAATGTTCTCCGTGGTTTAATTGATAAAATGGCTTTCTAAGTCACTCACTATGGATGTGTTGTTCCAAACATATGAAAAATAATAATTTTAAAAAAAATTCAATATTAATTTGTGAGTTCTCCTCCCTAGTGGGGTTTCCCTTGAATTATCTAAAAATTATATTAATTTAATAAATTATATATGTGAAACCATTTTATTCTAAAAGGACATGAAATCAGTTCCACCAATATCATTTATTTTATGGAATATTATTGGGTTTTGAGGTATTTTATTTTTTTAGTAATTGTTTCAAATCAATTGAATATGGAACATTATTGATAGAACATTTATGAGTCATATAAGAGTAAGGAAAAATGAAATCATGATTCGAAGACCTTTTGGTAGGTTCATTATGGTACAGTGTTCTCACCTCAAGATAATGAGTTAAAATACCCCAAAATAGAGGAATATGTTTCCTTAAAAAATATTACATATTTATGATGTCAAACCCAATTTTTAAAAAGATTAGAAAATAAAAATATATTATTTATAGATTAAATTTATATTTTTTCCTACCATCCAAAAAAAATCATGTAACAAGAAATCATTAGGTACATAAATTATAATGGTTGAATACCGTGGTAATATTATAATGGGAAATAAAAATTATTATATGTTAAATTTTGGGTTTGTACATAAAAAATAAAAATAATTATAGATATTAAGAAGGTGATCAACCATAATATTTTTTATATTTTTACATTATCTCTCATATAAACTCTTAAATGATTAAAATCCACTATATTATCATGATTTTTCTGTCACAAATATTAAATTTGAACACTATTTCCAAATGTTTTTTTGAATAAAATGATTTTAACACCTCTGAGAGACATTCTATTTTTATAACTAAGCAGTACTGTTAAAAGTGAATTTCATATGAAAGTGTAGTGATATTGATATTTGTAAAATAATTTACAGAAATAATATATTAATAATTCAATTATTTATTTTTTATCCAAATACCACCATAATGTCTCTATAAAATAAATAAAAATCTAGTTTAAAGGGTAATAACTATTAAAGGGGATAAATTGTAGGGTAATTTGTGAGGCCATTTTCAGATTATTGAAAACCAACATTAATACTCAATATAATATAATTTTTCAATAACTGGATGAGAGGAAGTGAAATCCCACTAATTTTTTTTGATGAATCGCAAATAGAAACGTATACTCCCATGAAAATGTTTATCATCCTAAAAAATGGTATGTTTCGAAGATATTTAATCAACTATATAATAGAATGGTAAAATTTAATTCCATTATGAGATTTTATGTCTCCTAGAAAAATCCAACAAGAAACTATTAAATGAAAATTTTCAAAAATCAATAGAAGGTTACATTGAACATATTTCATCCTGATTAAATATAGTGGTTTAAAGTTTGATTCAAATGAATAAAAATATATGGTAAAATTACACTAGTAAATAATAGGTAAATTTTTAATTAATTAAAAAAATACCTCATCATATATATCTTCAAAATTTTTTAGGGTTATAAAAAATTATATAAGTAATTATTTAAAATTTCAATTTATTAAGGGGTATATAAATATTATTTCTATTGATCATGAGATGTGAATTGGATTTGAATGTATCAAGTGAAGCCATCTTGAAATCCATAAATTTAATTTTTCTCTAATCAATCCATCTTTTTGTATTGGAAGAGAAGTTCTAAATGAAACTCTCTAGTCAGAGAATTTTTTGTTTTTTAATAATTCAAACACACAATATTTTCACTTAGGATAGAAATATTACTCATTCACTTGTGATAACTATTGTGCCACAAATTTTTGTGACCAAATGGATTACACTTACCCACCCATGATTTGTAAATAGATTATATAATAATAAATTTAATATTATTTATTATTAATTCCATTATAACATAAAGGATGAGTATATTTTTTAATATTAGGGTAACCAATGGGTTTTGATGATTAATATAGATGAATATAATGAATGAAAAAAGGGTTAATTCCCAAAATATATTTTATTTTTTCACCCCCATACCTTGTAATTTATGATTACAATAAAATTACTATGTATTCATCTATCTCGTTATGGATTTCACAACTGATGACTAGGTAAGAATAATTATGTAAGAGATGTGTATACTTCATGATAATGGTATGTGGTTGTAGATCATGCATATCGTTAACACATGGGATAGTTGACATGATACTCTAATAGGGTTTTATATTTAATTTATATTTCTCATATTTATTATACTATAATCTATAGTTGAAATGATTATAGGGGAGATAAGAATCAATAGATATTTTGAGATCATTTTTGTTAATAATGTTTCTGAGTGAAAGTTCAACTTTATATTCATTATTTATGACTTGATTATTGACGAAAAATATCTGAAAAACACCACTCTCATTGGTTTAAGAAAACAATGGTTGTTTATGTTTCAATTTTTTTGAAGAAATTGTAAAAAATATAGATTAAGAAATATGGGGTTTTATCATAATGGTATGACATATATTAAAATAATTAAAAATTGGCTTGTTTGTTACCAAATACCATGGATCTGATTTTAATATAAAAATCCAATTTAATTATAGTGTTTATTATGAAATTTAATTCTATAATTAATAGATACCCCCCAAATGATATCTCACATTATATTTCAATGAAATAAAAGACCTCTATGAAGAAAAGGTAATTTACATGAACCAAAACATTCATCATTATTCCCTCAAAAAGAATAGTGTATTAATTTTCATACAGGATAAATACATGTATAGGGTATAAGGGAACTAAAACTATAGTAGAAATTTTTTAATTTTAATCACAATGAATTAATATTTTTATGTCAATGAGTGCAACATCAGTTTTTCCCTATATTTTTCATGGATCCAAAAAAAATCCCTTCTGTCTTTTCTTTTCATTAGAATGGTTTATTGAGAGGAATCCTTTTTATAACTTTTGAGTTTTCAATTGTATGTGAATAATTATTTAATGATCATTTAAAATATAGAAATTTGATTTATGTAATCTATGATTGGAATATTAAATTCATCAGTTTTAGATATTACTAAAAAAATCATAAGTTTTAAAAGGGTTTTTAGTCATAGACAATGATTCATTTAAAGGGATTAGATGAAAATGTATACTTGATTTCGAACAAAATTTCTTTTAGTTTCTTTTATAGGTTTTTATCTCTTTTAATTTTCACATTTAATGCCTGGGTTTGGTTTTGAGGGTTGGACATCATGCATGAAAATATTCTTTCAGTATCTTACTACTATTTCATTTTTATTCCCCCAAGGGATGTGTAATGGTTTAACTAGATGTTTTGATACATTAGATTTATAATTTCATCACAAATGGAAATTATGTTGGATAATTTTATCATTAATATCCATTTTACTATACAAGATAAATGGGTAAAGGCCTTCTATTTCAAAATAGAATCAATTCATAGAAAATGATGCATTTCTTACATGATAATTTATATTATTAGATTATTGATGAACTCGAATACACTAGTTTGTGAATTAGTATGAATAATTAAAATTTTAAAGCTAATAGGAGGTGGTGGATGGTGAATAAGAGGAGGGTTTATATTTTTATATGAGGGGATAAATTGAAATTTTTCAAGGAAGTGGTTTCTACCTTTAATATAATGGAAATGATTTGGATAATTCGGATGGGTTTAACTGACTTTATTATTACTCATCTTTCATGGATGGTCCTTCCAACTATTAATGTCCGTAATATAATAGGGATCATAGTGGTTCTAGATATAAAATCATCCAAATTTTCCTCAAGGTTGAGGGGTAATATTAAGATGAGATAAAGGTGAATTAATATAAATTGGAATAAAAGAATCTAATTGAACATATTTTTATATAGAAAATATAATCGTTGAATGTGAAAATGATCTACAATTACAATAATTTTTTATCGGTCCAAGGAATTGGGATTGAGAATATTAAGAGTCTTGGAATTTTGTAGCCACTAGCAATTTTCTTGCTATATTATTGTGCTCAATCGTATAATAAATCATCATATTTTGTTTTTTAGAATCTTGGTACTTTTTAACATTGGATGATATTCATGTGTGGAATTATTGAATATTTTCATACGTATTTATTATAAAATATTAAAAATATATATAATCCATTTTACAAAATCACCCAACCTTAAACATTAATCACGGTTCACTCTATCACCATTAACCCATCTTATAATTGTTAGATAAAAAACTTTTGAATGATTATTTTATTATATACAATTAACAATAGTATTTTTGATCCTCTATGAGTATTCATGGACTGATTGTTGTAATATTTTTTAAATGTTACAATACCCTTTTATATAGATAAAATTTAAGAATTATATAATTATTTCAACAATAAAATTCACTACATGTCATTCCACGAATTTATGAAGCTAAGAGTGACTTACTGGATCGAGGATTTGGAAGAGTTAGATAGCGATAATATAAATGATTAAAATTTTATTTGATCATTAGAAACCCCTTGAGGCTTCATGTTAGAGAATATGACTTGTAACTATATGATGAGAAGATGAGTATCCACCCTATCTTCTTCAAAATAATAAGTTACACGATGAATGAATCATAACATGAGTTTGAATATTTTCCTCAATATTAAAATATAAAATTTCAATAGGTTGACTTGTATTATATTGTGTATCGACTTCCTTAAAGGGTTGTTCATTAGGATTGGCTATATCAATACTAATATAAGTATTTGTTATGTTTTTGTTACTTCAATAGATCTATATAGTTTTTAGATAATATCAACAATTTCATATTTAAAATAATTATTAAGAATATTTTTTATGATACCAGGAATTCGCATATAGGTAGATATTTTTTGAATAAGGTAAGTAGAATAGATTTGAAAGAGTTTCTATTCCAATTGATTTATTTTATATTTATAAAATATTTATGTTTTATATTTTTAGCAATTTATTTTATTTTATACTGATAATCAAGATGAATTTATTATTTAAATCATCATGTCCTACAATTGTTCCAATTTATATCATAATTGAATAAATATTTTTGACCATTAAATGATGTTTCATCTTCTAAAATGTTTATAACATCACTTAGTTGAAATCCTTAATGACATTTCTAGAGTTATAGAATTAATTTTTAAATTTATTTTATCTCTATTAGGGGGTTGCGAGTTCCTATGAATCCAATGATAAAATAAAATATATTATACTATTTGATATATAATAGGGGTGAATTATGTATTTGATTTTTTAGGCGTTGAAATCATAATGTTTGGTTGGAAATTTTATACTGAATTAAAAATAATTTTACTTAGGAAATTTTTTTTCAACATCATATAATCTTCCGAATAGGTCAAGCATGAACTTTTGTTTCAATCTTAGACATACCTAAAATCATTGAATGTTTAATATAAAATGAATAATTTTTTATTTAGGTTATAATAATCCATGGAATCCATATATTTATTTATATAGTTCAATTAATTGTGAAATATCTAATTAATGATTCATATTGATTACTATAAAAATATTAAAGAAAAAATATATCAATATTAAAATATCAATTTTTTATCAACAGAAAATGAAATTTACATGATCCTTGTTAAGGTAACAAAATTTTTCAAGGATGTTATTTAAAATATAATAAAATATAAAAAAGAATAGGATAAGAAATAAAGGCCTTAGACACCTGTATACAATAAATGTGTTAATAACTAATGCATGTGATGAAATTAAAAGTGAAATAAGAAAATGGATTCTGAATTAATTGAAACAGTAGTTAAGTGGGTTTAATATTAATAAAGGGAATCAAAATTTCATTACAAATAATTAAATTTTTTAAAAATCCAAAACAATATTATACCCAAATAAAAATGATGATGAAGATTGATGTGGAGAAATGTGGGGAGGATTCACTCATATTAAATGGAGCATGAAAGCTCCACATTTCCCATTTTCACGGATTTTATCATTCATATGATCCTTATATGGTGTTGTATCACCGACACATTTTAATAAATATATTAGTATGTATTTACAAATAATTTGGAGAGAAATTTTCATATAAAAAATGATCATCCAAATTATATCTTCTAGTGACTCACAATAAATCCTTAACAAAAAATATAATTCTATATTTTTTTAACTACATATATAATTTATACTAAAAATATTTTATATCTATTGCTCTTTTATATTAAATTATATGACTAATATACTTAAATATTTATCATTTTTGTATGGTTAACAATATTTCCAAGCCCCATGCATCCATATGTTTATCGATATAAAAGAGGATATAAAAAAAATATACATAGATATGGGTTTTCCACATTTTTTGTATATATACATATAAAATTTAATTTGTTATATATTCTATTAAAGATATATTTTCAAAAGTTTCAATTTTCCTCAAAATTCATTTAAATTATGTGTTTTTAATTTTAACCATGGTTTAAGCCACAAAATATTGATATCAGACATTATATTTTAATAAAAGTTCTTCAAAACTATCTGTGATAATATAATTAAGTTTTCATGTATTTTTTTTATAGTTTGTGTCATGAACCAGCCCAACAGAGCCAGAACATTGACTACCACAAGCCCTACTCAAATAAGACAAGGGATTGTGACTCACACTCAGTAGGAATATCACACACATGGGAGGCATTAACCTAATGTACCTATACAAAAATACACATATCAAAGACCAAAAAATGTGTTAAAGTAAAACAAATTAAACAATTTCATGCATATATCTATGATCTAATAATCAGTGTATGATAGTAAAGTATAGAAATATTTAAATGGGTCAAATAATTTCCAAATAAAAAATTTCAAAGAGTCAATCCTACTTAGAAGGAAAGGAATACTATCAAATGCATCCAATCAAAAGCCTATCTATCTTAAGGAATAATCTACTAATTCCATTTCCTCCACCTAAAATGGTCATTGTCTTCAAAAGGCAGGACACGTGATGAATGATCCCATGTAGTGGTTAGTATTAAATAACCCATAATGACCCCCTAAAATAATAAAAATAACACATCAAGATTAGTCATCTCATTAATAGGATATAGAATTCAATGCATAAAAATTAAGATATGCATGTGAAGGACACCACACTTTTATCTGGTTATATAAAAATTTGTAGCTATATTATTCTGATCAATTAAATGATCATTCTTGGGGAACCCATTCAATGAGTCTTGATATCACTTTAGACACTTATCCATGTGGTCAAGATTGTTGAGCCCCACCAAAAAAATCATAATAGTTTCAGAATACCTTGATTCCCTTATAATGGATCACACTCAGGTCCATTAGGTGACACCCAAAAACCAATATTGATCATCCTTCTATATAGAGGGTCACATTCCAATGAAACCATGAACCTTATTGAAATGACATATTAGATGAAGGATCAACGTTCTCCGATTGTAGGTCATGATGATTCCATAGACCCCACCTAGGTAACAAGAATAAATGAAAGAGGATCACACTCCAGTCTCATGGACGGAAAAAAACTCTATCAGAGACTCATCATTTGGGGGGATAATAATCCAAATATGGGGATGTAATTACGCACTATACCCTTAGCAAGATTGACTATGGGAATGAAACCAATGAATAATACTCCAAACTGAAAAAACAAAGGGCTCCAAACACCATGAAAGGGGGTACATGGTGTGTACTATTGTTTCATTACATTCCCAACCAATCCCTAGTCTAGCCATATGGTGTTTCATTACACGAAATTTAATCACTGAAATTTGTGGCATGTAACTAGTCATACACTGTGGGTAGAGGTTACCTAACTCCCTACCCATGTTGAATACACATGCTTGTGTACCGTTGGTCATTCCCATTCACCAAAAAGTGTACACCTGGTCATGCCTGTGTGAATCTTGATGTGTTAATGTACATTACCCTATTAATTCTTTTTTATCCACTAAGATATACACCAGACTACCAATACGGGTCACATAGCGTGTGATAGGGGTCACAGACATGTGTTCCTTTCCTCTAAATGGGATCCTTAGCACTACATAGGGGGGACCGTATAGTGTTTAAATCATATTTCAGACTATGTAGCCCCAGAATTCAAAGTCCCTCCTCGTTCTCCATGAAGTCCTCCATATCGTTTTCATCTCCATCCTCACAAAATTTTGGTATCTGGGGTTGGAAGATCCCTACCATCATCGCTTGTTGGGATGTATGTTTTCATATGGTCATAAAATAGCACATCAAGCCATACATAACTAACATACATAAAAAAGAAGTCTGAACAAGAAATTTTGATACAATATTTTTCACCTATGATATTTATCTATCACTACAACTTGATTTCACCATTGATCATGAACTACACCTGTGGTATAAATCTATTGCACCGAATAATGGTCAAAAAACAATTGAATACTGTGTATTTTCTTGAACCATGTTCCAACAGAATTTCCCATGATGAACGTGTCAATAAATGAGGAAAATATCTATATATCAAAATATAATATGAACAAAACAAATCTTTTTTTCATTTTGGACCCAATCTATCGTCGAATAATTAGAGAAAGGAGGAGGAAAATAAAAGATGAGAAAATAAATCTTCCACAAAAAAATCCAACATCGATGAATTAGTCAATTATTCTTCATTTAATTGATCATCATTCTACTATGATAAAACAATGGTATGAAATTACACAAAAAAAACATCCAAATTGGAGTTTTGATTAATCACTGAGGAAGAAATTTCATGTGCTTCTACCATTTTCATGATCCTTGAGCTCCGATGGATTCACAATCATTGATATTAATCCGATCTGATGTCATCTACCAATATCTACTCTAATGATATCTCAAAATTTGAAGTTTTAGGAAGTTAAGCCTAATATTTTTTCATATAAGAATACATGTAAATGAAAATTAGGTTTTGATATAATTAAATAATTTTTTTAATATAAGTATATTTATTTAATTATTTTCTTGTGAAGGTACTAAATCGTAACTCCCAATGAATATATTGATTGTTGCCTTCCTATGATAAAAATAAGTATTTTAACTCAATTTAGTAATTAGATTTCATACATGAGAATATGTTTTTGAGTTATGAAACCATTTCAGTAAAACTATGTTTGGATGATATAAAAATCGTTATTATTTTTCAAATATTAATATTGGGCTCACCATGCATTGGATTATCAAGCTTCCGTGGAAAGTAGATTCATATATAATACATATAATATTTTAAATTATGTCATGGAAAATGAAAAGACATTAAATTCTTCCAACATTATGTTTTTTTATTTAAAAAAAACTACTCAAAAAGATTTGGGTAGTATGCTCACATCCAGGTCTCCTACTTCCAAGTTCTCTCTTAAAGATTCTCATAATACCACCGATCAAAAACGAGTGGAATATATCAACCAAGAAGGAACAACTACTTTATATCCTCAATCTACTTTTTGTACTTGTTAATGGTATCCCCATCCTTGATTTCTATATTACCCTAGTTTGAAACATGTGATGGCTCATGAGCCTACTTTCTAAACTACTCCACTTTCAAGATGTCATGTACTTAGTCCAACTATCATAGTAAGGATAAATGGTATCCCACCTTACCAACTATATAATGTATCTTTAAAGGGTCTATCAATCTTTGTGATATCTTAAGACCCCATCCATATATTGGTAATCCACATTGAGGTGAGACCCTCAAGAACACCTAGTCTCCATCCTCGAACGATATAGGATCCTATATTTAGATTGAATATGAATTATAATAGATTATTGTAGTCCTCATCTACTTCCAGATGATTTGTACCTTCTCTTTCATAGCTCACAGTAGCTCTAGTACCATCAGTGTTCACTTTCTTGGATCATTCCAAAATAGTTGTGACCTATATGATCACTAATAGAATTCCTCATATGGTTCCATACCAATTATTGAATGGTTTATATTATTGTACAAATACATCCAGAAGGTTAGGTGATCCCCCTAAGTATTGAAAAAATCCAACACAAAATCTCAAATCATGTTCTACAATACATAAATGGTTCAACCATTCTGGCGACTAGTCTAGGGGTGATTCATTGTGCTCAAACAAAATTTATTCCCAATGGCCTTCATCCACACTCTTCATAATCATGACATGAAGTGACCATTGTTGTTGTAAATGTTTGTGGAGGGAAATCCATGGATCTATAATATCTCCTACAAGTATAGGAATCCCACACCCTCTACTAAAATCTACTCTCAAATGGCAAGGATGTTGGCTAATTTTGTGAGTTGGTCTATGATCACCAAGATGGTATCATATCATTTGGATGTATATGGTAACATTTTTATGATGTATATGGAAATCACATTCTCACATACACTTAGAGGCCTCATGGGGTATAGATAAACCTACTAGAACTTGGTGCTCATCCTTCACTTGCTGATATGTAATGAATCCAGTGAAAAACTATGAAACAAAACTCTTCATGCAGGGACACAAAAACTAACATTGGATGTCCTAATACATCTTTTACACGCCTTCATATAACTCTAAATAGAAATTATGAAATTCCCTCCCCACCTCATCCGAAAATGTTAATAATACCATAATCCATCATCAAGAAATGTTATTATACTCCCCTACTTCAAAATATCCATCAGGAGCATGTACAATAGATATCTGAGTAGGTAATGTCTCATTGTTAATATATCCACAATGAACTTCCATAACACGATACTAATGTTATTGGGTAAAAAAACATCGACTGAATATATAGTGAACCATCCTTTAACCATATAGGAAACTATAATGAGGATATAATATCGGATTCCCCCTCCAACAACTGAGAAAAAGTTTTCTTATTGAGAGGATCTAGCACCATGTTCCTATTTCAAGGATTAAATACAATATCTATGTCATAGTCTTGGAGGAACTCTAGAAATCATATCTATATTGAGTTATGATCTTTATGAAAGAGGATATACATGAGACTCTTGTCCTTAGAGGAGATTTTAAACCACTCACCCATCATGTAGTGTCACCACATCTTTAGGGATAAGACTACCGATTCTAGATCAAGATATTGGGTTTTGTAGTGCTCATCATGTGGTCTCAACTGTATGGAACCGTAGTTAATCACATCCTTTCAAAAAATTAGGACATAACCCAATCATGTTTATGCCGTATCAATGAACATAACAAACTCAGAACCCTTCTCTAGTAATCTAAATATGGTGGTACTTTTTAACCTCTTCCTTAAATTCTAAAAAATGATTGAAAAATTTCATCTATAATAAAAAAATACCTAGTAGGTACAAGATGTCAAGGGTTATACAACTATAAATAAATCATTTAATAACCACTGATAGTACCATACCAACAAAATGAAACTTCTCACCTTAGTAAGAATATTATGGTTCTCTTAGGCTAGTAGTGCATCAACCTTCACTGGTCCCACTCCCAATTCTTCCTATTAGATGACATGTCCCATGAATTGTACCTCACGAATCAAAAATTGACCCTTAAAGTGCTTCTAATAAGAATAGTGTTCTCATAGTATTTCTAAGACCATCCTGAGGTGTCTCACATGCTCCTCCTTTAACAATAAGTACACTGTGATAACCTTGATAATGTACACCACGAACTGGTATAAGATAGGCTAAATTATCTAGTTCATGAGTCCCATGAACAATTTTGGGAAATTATTCATGCCAAATGGCATCACTACGTACTCATATTTACGGTAGTGACCTCAAAATTTTATCTTATGTATATTTGAATCCTATACTCATAGATAGTGATAGAATAATCTTATATTAATCTTTTAGAACCATCTCATCCCTCCCATCAGATCGAAGAGGCCATCAGAACATAATAGTGGATATATATTCTTCATGTTCTCATAGTTCAAACTCTACTAATTCACACATAACATCAAACTCCCCTATGAATTATTCATAAAATATATCGTGTTTTACCAGAGGGAATCTTTGGTTTATATAATGCTTTCCCCTATAAGTCCTCTCACTACACCCTCATGTCAACAAACATTTTTGGAGCCATATGAAATGATGGTGTAGATATCAAGTCCATCATTAGGTGTAAGTCAATGGAGAATTATAACTCTCCATAGGGAGGTATTCCTAGAATATCTCCAAATAAGACATTATTTTACTCCACCACAACTGTGGGGAACTGATATCCTATATAATAATTTGTAACAAGAGATATTCTATCCAAATGGCTAGAAATGAATTGTACTCTTCTATGTTTGAATTAATCCTTCTTCACCCGGGCTTCATTTTCACCAAAAAAGGAAAATATCATCCCCTAAATTTGGAAACACTGAATCTATCTCCTAAAATTTTAAATCATTTTTTGAACTATAGATTTCAATTCGACACCAATGATGATATAATAAGGACTCATTACTGAAATAAAGAGATCTCGTACAAAGCTCTCACTACCATGCATCAATTTACACTTTCAGTAGAAGGGTTAAATCACTGAATCACACCTATTAGAGTCCGAAATTGCAAAATTGAAGCCAAATTCTCAACTATAATCTATAATTCCCATATAAGAGAAGTGGGAAGGAAGGAATGAATCACACTAATGTCTATCAACACATTAGCTATGGTAGAAAAGGCTCAAATCATACCTTGTATCCCCCTTGGAGCCCTAGGGCCATAGACCTCCATAGCCTACATCTATCCTCATCCCTGACCAACAACACCATAGACTTATCATGGACCACTTTTGGGTGGTGGAAATAATTGGGAAACCCTAATACCACCTAATGCTTCTCTACCAGTGAATCAGCCACATCTGCTACCCTACAAACATCCCATCTCATTCCTCTATCCATTCCTTGGATGTCTCTCAACAATATGCTGAATAGCTATAAGATGGTTTGGAAAATGACATTCGTGGTGTCCCCAACCATTACTATACTAACACCACCTCTCCCTCTTCTGACTCAAACCATCATAAGATCCCTAGACCATTGATCATTTTTCTAGGGATCTTCTCCTAAAGCACTAAGAGGCCCAGATCACTGTGATTGGAATCAGATACCTTCATCCAAGGTATAAAATCATAGGTATCCACTACCAACACCAATTATATGCTCCTTTCCTTCTTGGAATCTCTCCACCGTTATGGTTTCTCAAGAACCCTAGCATAAGTGGGAATACAAAGTGATATCACTAAATATTTCATATCTTAGATTAATCCCTACTCAAAGGTATGCGCTTTGAAGAACTGATCCTATACCACATCCAAATATTTTCTTAGGATATAAATAAACCATCTTGACTACTCCACCATAGTCTTACATCCCTATTGTGGATGTAGATTCTCCTGGATGCACACTGATTGAAATTTGGAAAAATAAAACTCCTCCCAAAATAGATTCTCCATATAGGACATGGAGATAGTTATCTCATCACGTGATTGAGTCGCCGAACTACACCTTCACCATGTATAGAAATGAATAATTCCCAATATATGAAATTTCATTTAATATATATGTTTCATCACATGGAGGTAAACCTTGGTGACTGTATCTACCCAGTCCGTAGCCACATGGGGGTGTTTCTCGCCATGAAAATGGGTGGGTTACTTCCTCTGGAACTCATTCATCACACTCAACCTATGTGCATACTTATCTATCACCACTAGTGATATCTACTACTGAATAGGTGGTAGTATAAAAGTTAAAACACCATAAGGTATTATCTTTGGTACATTTACATTCACTGAAGCCCCGTCAATCGGTTGATCATTCTTATGATCATGCTATAGAATATCATTTGATGTATTCATAGAGGCATCCAATAATAAATATTATACCCCACAACCATGGAGTATATCTAGGGTTATGACCCAAAAATTACATAGAATCCACAAACCATTTTTATTTGACGGATGCTCCAATTTTTTCCATGAAACCAATGACTACATGTATCATGTACAAAATAATTTGATCAGAGTTTTGGTGTATGGATATACTATCCACCGCCCCAACACCAGAGTCCCTAACCTCAATTTTTTACTCAAAACTCTGAACATTGTTCGATAAAACCCAATCCAATATCAAATACACTAATCCTAATGTATAATCACTCCACTCATACCACTCCATCATGACATTACATAATGGGGCCCATACCGTGACTACCCCAAACCCATCTTCAATTGGCCATGGGATATCAACCAATGCTGGGTAGGTATATCGCATACATTGGAAGAATTACCCTAGTGTACGTATACATAGAAAAAAAATATAAAACCCCAAAAAATGTTGAAATATAAAACAATTGAAACACATGCATCCAAAGTTATATGATCCGATAATCAGAGTCTGACATTAAAGTACTTGAAAAGATAAAGGGGAAAAATTAAATCCCATTAAAAAATGTAGAGAGTCCAACAAACATAAATGGTGAATAATACCGTAAAATGAATAATCCAAGAAAATACATCAGTATGTATAGCTCAATATATTTTCAACCATATTTGTGTCATACATGGACACTATAAATGTGTCTTCATCTACATAAGACATGACACATGTAGGAAGATCCCATTAATGGGTGATTATAAAAATACCTAGTAGAACACCCTGAAAGAACTACACCTGAATCATTCATAATAGTCATCACATCAGAATGATATAATATTTAATTCATAATCCAAACCCAAATATACTCAAGAAAAACATTGTGCCTCCATGTGATTAGAACCAAACGGGTAGCCAAAATATTCTTATCGAAGAAATACATGATCAGGTATAACCCTCTCCACAATCCATGATATCACCATATACACTCATCTAATAGGTTATGATCTTTGGGCCCCAATGAAGGAAGCATACATGTCTCAAAAGACCCTAATACTAAGATATGGTATCACACCAGCACTTTTGGGGGACACTAATAACCTAATATGGATCAATCCTCTATGTGATGTATGATATACAAACGATACTATGAATCTAACTAAAATGGCCTAAAGCATGGCCGATCAATCCCCTTTATGTGAATTTCAAACTGATTCCACAAACCATGCCTAGTGTATAAGGAGAAATGATAGAGGTTTACACTCCAGTCCCACAGTGGGACACTGAAAACTCTATTTGAGTCTCATCTTTCATAGGTAACCAATATCTAGATATTTTGACATATTCCATTATGTTACCTCAAGGGTATGAACTGAGTTAACAAACTAAATTGATATAATCAAAAAATGAAGAAACTTAGGGCTCTATGCACAATTAATAGTGGTACACAACATGTACTGGGGTTACACGGAGTGTCTAGACAACCCCTAGTTTACCATTGTGGTACTAACACACATAACACGTGATCCTTGAAATAAATGGAATGTAATTAGTCATACATAGTGTTTAGAGACTTTCTAACACCAAACCCATTCCATCTTTCTATGCTTGTGTACCGCTAGTCATTTCCGTATACCAACCTGCGTACACCTATATGTACCCATGTATATCTGGTCGGGTCCACATTCATAGGCCTACCCATGAATATGTATGCTAAATAATTTTTGTGAATAATTGAAATCAAATCACTAAACTTTCAATAGGGGTCTCACATGGTGTGATCTTTTTCTCTCCCAATAAACTCTAGCGTCGCACAGGGGGGGCCACATTGAATATAATTCTAGATGAAATGTTGTGGACCTAATAATTTAAATATATTTAAGATTCACATCCACTCTATCATTGAAAACAAAACTACCACCTTACTCATCAAAATTAGGATCCCGGATCATTTGACCCATTCAAATGTCATTGGTTTGGATATGGGTTCGAAACTGCTCTGAAAATATCACTTGAAAAAATCTATTAACACATCACATTAAAAATTTAGAAGAATGGTAAGCCCTAGTTCCATATAGTATACCTCTAATAATACACTATATCTCCACCCAAATCAATCCTTAAATCATGATCCTCACACATGGTATCGATCTCTTTCATCAATGAATAGTCGTGCAAGGATCGAATATTAGGTATTTCATAGAACTGTTGGACAATGGAATTACACTCGATAAAGGATAGAGGAAAAGGGGATAAATCCATAAAAATATTTGATGAATGAAAATCATATTTTTTTGAACATTGATATGTTTTTGAAGTTTTAGACAAAAAAAGAGGAAAATAATAAAATAATAAAATAAATCCACCATAAAAAATCTACCATGAATGCATGAATCCATTCTTGTTTTTGTAAATGATTTTCATTTGAATAGGATAATACAACATGATTTAATTAAACAAATGAAAAAAAATTACATGAATTTTGGATCAATCACTAATGATCACCATTCTAATGTGGTGGTCTTTGGTGGGATCTATAATCTACGATGGCACAACGACCATCACTATCGATCTCAACATGAAGTCATCTACCAAGATTTCCTACAATGATTACTCTCAATTCCATGGGTTATTCCTCTAAAATTTCAAATTTTATATTAGAACATATATATTATAGATTATTAGGTTGGGTTATGATTCAGTAATTATTTAAATTTAATTAAATTTACTTAAGTATTCACACTCGAAGGCAATAAAGCCCAACGCTCGATGCTGACAAATATAATGTCCATCCAAGGAAAAAAAATCCATACTATAAATCCAAGAGTGGCATTATATTTCTGATCATATCCTATTTTTCATAGTTCTTCAAATGTTTTAAGAAAATAGTGCATTCCTGAAATTATTATCTTTAATATTTTTCACAAATTTATTCTAGCCTAACTGGGCATCATATTCTCATGCCTCCACTGTGCATGGATCTGAAAATAATCTATATAATATTATAAATAAATACATTCATAAATAATGACATTATTGTTTGATTTAGTAAATAAAAATTTTCAAGATGTTCTAGTTTTCTACATCTATGTTTTTCAACTTCTTTTGTGATCCAAAACGCCCTCCATATGGTCAATTATGTTAATTATTATATGGAATAATTTTTTTGATGAATGAAAATGAGTTATAAGTTTTAATATTCATAGGATATTTATTAATTAAATATATATATATATATATATTATTTCAAAAATAAATTTAGAAATGATGATATAAATATTTTCTCTTTTATTGAAGTTAAATTCAAAAAATGAACACACCATTATAAATATTCATTTACAGAAACAAAATAATCATTAATTAATTTTACAAAATAGTTAAGTAAATTTTTTACCACCATCATATAAAATAAATATAATATATGAATTATTATCCCACTTGGTAGACTTTGTTATATGATATGTTATTCTAACGTGCCTCTTAATTTGTAAATGTATTTATGAAGAGCACAAAAATTAAAATGAATGATATAAAGAATATATATTTAATAATTGTATCTTAACACTATGTTTTAATCCCCAAAAAATATAAGGATATTTATAGATTTATAATGGATTAAGAGAATATATTTCCATGATTTTTTTATTTCAATAATTATATGGAAATCCTTCATGTAGATGGTATTAGTGAAAAGAGTCGACCATTATATTTCTTCTTTTTAAAATTTACTCTTTGGTTTTTAGTTCCATGATAATCATATATGTATAGATATATCAATTTGTGTTAAACATAATGAGTGCTATAGTTGTAGTTATTTATAGATATGATTAGATATAAACTATAGTTCCATGAATTGGAATGGTGATGTACTCTTGTATGTCAAGTTGAAGAAATGGTTGTAATTGAATAGCTATAAAACAAAAGAACAATTTAAACTCCTTCAGTTAGTATTCATGATTAAAATACTATATCCATGATAAATACTTATTTATGATTCAGAAACTAAAAATCATAAAAATAGAAAAAATTAAACATAACTTGAGAATTGATAGAGTAATGAATGCCTAGGTAATATCATTATTAATAATTAAAATCTTACCATGTGATTCACATTGAATATCATAAATATAAGAATGTATTGAATGATTTCGATATCCAAATTAAGGTCAATGGATAGAAATAGAATGCTCCAGACTATTTCATTCAACTTATAAATATTCTAATGTAAGGCTAAAATTTAAAGCAACAAGAGAGACATGTGCTAGAAAATTAGATAAATAAAATAATGGATAAAAGTATGGATAAATAAAAAATTTTAAATTCTATAGGGTTGGGATAATTAATAAATACCTAAAATATTTAATATTAAATTAATGTTCCTAATTCTATAAAAATATTAACTTTTTACCAAAATAGGAAAAATAATTTTATTGCCAAATATATACAACAGTCAGTATAGATAGTTGTCACCTAATGATGAGATAAATAACTATTTATACTGAGGGATTTTTTGATATAATATTTGTAACATAATATTTTATATCCCTATAACTTTTTGGTTATAGATTTGATGATGGTCAACTCCATAAGCCCATGAGTTATTTGGCCAATTATTAAAGAATAAATAGAGTGAAACAAATGGATGGGTTCATTATTAAATATTGAATTAAATTCAAGATCAAATGTTATAATGTGTAATAGGTAGACAAAAATATTGTAAATCCATGAAAATATTTATCTTTAAATGAGGTTAAAAATAATAATAATATTAAAAGGGAAGTGACATGATGAATGTACTTCCATTCACTCCAAAATTCTATTGGTCTTAATTGATCTCACTTATTATACTAATTTTTTATGATATATATTTAATCATTTATCTAGGGTAATATTATTACCATTTAATATTAGATATATTGGATATTTGAACAATATTTACATGTAATTATCAATCACTGTACTGCTATAAGGGTCAAAGGCTTCATTTGTGGTTCCTCGTATTTTCTAAAAATTATGGAAATGATCAATTTTTATTTTTGTGCATTATATATTAATTTATTTAGATAAAACAAATCGAATTTTAATTAACTTATCTACAATGAAAATTTGATAATTAAAAGGGAAATTATTAGATAGGAAAAATATCTTTCATGTATTTCTATGTCTAATCATCGCCATCTCTGATTAATCACCACTGGACTGGATGGAGTGTTGTATTGGATAGAATTATCAATTGGTATTTATGAATTTATTATATTTTCACATATTAATATATTTATCAGTGTCCCTTTCTTTCAATTGTTTGTGAGAGATGCATTGATGGTTGGGATGAATCAATTGATTTCATCACCCATCTCCTGTGATAATGTTTTTTCATATAATCCATATTATTTGATATATTACTGGATTTTCGATGTTGATAGAAAATAATTAAAACCACATTTTTTCATTGGTTTATATTTACTATTTAATTTATTCATTTTCTATTCTATTTGAATGTCAGTTAGTTTTGATATATTATAGTTCATTCTTTATGTAATGTGTTAATACTTTCCATTATTCATTCTATATTTTTCATTTTTCTTCTATGTTCATTTTCTATTGTCTAATTTCATATTTATAGACTCAATTATATATAGAATCCTTAACATATATATTTCATCATATATCATTATCTCAATATGCTCGTGGGTAGTTTTTAAAGATAAAACAGTTGCTGTGTTATTGATCATTAAAATAATTCACATAAGGGGATGATAATTGATGATCATGAGTATTGTTAAATAAAATAATAAAGTAAAAAACCTTAGTAACTTGTGATCATTTTATTTTTTCAATCTATAGGATGGATAACTGTGGTATTTGGAGGATTCCCTAATATATTTTATTTAATATATCACCCACTAGTTATAATTTAATAGAAATATCTATTCGTCTAGTGAAAATCAATGTTTTATAGTTACTATATTTTTTGAAAATAATAAATAATCCAAGATTCCGGTTAATATATAATATCAACGTTATAGGTATAATATTATATAATTGTACCCATGTAAAAAATAATAAAATGTATATTGAAAAATAATTTATCCATTATTATACTTCAATGTAAAAATATAAAATTATAAATTAAAAGTAAATTTCCCACCACTCAATAACACATCTACTAAAAATAATGAAAAAATAAATATTATTAGCATATACTAACAAATAAAATGATTCCATAATAATAATTAACCTAAGTCTTCACATTTAGAAACAAGGAAAACTCAATCTCACATTTTAATGTATGAAGTGTCACCCTTTTTAATTCCTTTAATATTATTAAATTTTCATTTGTATTTCATGTTGGGGTTTTATATAATATAAACTATTTTTAATGTTTTATACTCATTAAATGTAAGTATATCCAAACAAGAATTAATTATCGATTTTACAGTTTCTTAGATTTTTTAAATTGAATTTTTTTGGGTCATACCATTTGTTAAACATATCTTATTTCAAAAAGGGAGAAATCTTTTCATATTTTTTAATTTCATGATAATTAATTTTCTACAATCATATAGAAAAATGTTATTTTATGAAATATATTTATTCCAATAAATTTATTTTTATTGATCCTTTTTTTTACCTGGAATATTTATTCTTAACAAACCTCACTTTAATTTTTAAATTATTATATAAACATGATAGTTTTAACCAAGTTAGTTTACATAGATGTATGAATAGGAATAACCATGTTTTAAAAATTAAGTATAGTTGTTTTAAAAAAAAAATTATATATTAGAAATTAATTTCTAATAACATCTTTATATTCTTTAAAAATAAATTTTTCTTAAAAAATTGTTTTTATTAATTTTAGTGAATTAAAAACAAAACTAAAATTTACCAATTTAAAATTTTTATTTGTAAAGTGTATATTTATTTTTTAAATTTTTATTACACAATCTTATTATATCAAATTTCTATCAATTTTTAATGAAAAATAATTTATCAATGAATAAGGAAAATGTTGATTTTCATTGCCAAAAACATGTTTTTAAAATATTAAAAATGTTACATTTTGAATTAAAATGTTTCAAAAATAAAGTTATTTCAAATATATTAGTTTTTTCTTATATTATTTCATTTTAAATAATTTTTTGTTCAATTTTGATATAAAATCTGTCATTACTTATGAAAACGTTTTTCATTGGAATTAAATTTTTCCAACACATTTTTTGGTATTAATTTTAAATTATATAATGTTACTACTATGAATTAGATTTAAAAAAATGTATTAAATATTATAAATATTCAAATATAATATTATATAATATGTAAATATTAATTTTTGGTCAAAATTAATATATAAAAAGATAAAAATTAAATATCCCAATTAAAATTAAAGTGGCTTTACAGGGGGATAAACTCAAATGAAAATGGTTAAAATGTTGTCAAAAATCATATTATATTAATTTATTCCCACTTTATATCATATAAGGTTATATAATTATCCATTTTGGATACTTTAGGTATGTGAAAAAATTGGGTATACCTTTATCTTCCAAAAAAACCATGTATGTCATCTTCCCCACTTATAAAATGAATCACCCTTCCATTTCATATCCACACATCCAAAACATTAGGCATTGTAAAAGGCCTTCCCAAAAACCATTCTTAATTAATTTCCCACATTATATAGTATTTATATTTATTAATTAACCAATCTAACAAGGATTTTGGTATAGAACTATTAAGGTACTCTGTAGAAGATGTATCATTCTTAACAGAGCTTTTTATATTTCTTATTCTATAACCCAAAAATATAATTAAACTATTATGATATAATAAAAAGTTACCCATGTACTAAGAAGTTATAATTTTATTGTAATAAATTTTATACATGTCCACTTTAGTCAAATGGGAAATGGATCCATATATCGTGTGTAACGTGGACTATCACCTCATGAACTGATGTTGTTCGTATTGCACATATACTTATCAAAGAATGAAATAATGATTAAATTAAATTATACCTTTAAAATTTATTACCTATATATATTTCATCAATTATAATTTCACCTATAACATCTTTCCTTCAATCCTTTTTCAAAAGAAGAATGTCATTTATTAAATTTTGGGGCCGAAGCCTCATTTTTGTTATTAACGCGACGAACTCTTTTAGGATTGGATAGTGGGGACCCATTACACAGCCCATAATTCAAGGGGCATGAAATCCAAATTAAAATTCCCAAAATTCCATTTTTTCAACCAAAGGGCCTTTCGGTGAATAATACTACAATAGTACCTGGGATGCTATAGTCCCTGCTACAGTACCACTACCACTACAATTACTACTATAGTGCCTCCATCGCTACAGTTTCACTACTACTATAGTACTACTATAGTGCCCTACTGCAGTTCTTCTACATCACTCAATTTTTTTTCTCTATCCTAATTTGATACTATGTCTTTTGGATGTGAAGAATGATCCATTACCACTTGCATACAGTCTCATTAGAAATAATATCACTTGTTTGTATGATAAACAACATCATCATGATCTCTTCTAAGCTAATTTTCATTTAAATTTTAATTTTACGGTAAGGAGAATACATGTATAGAATATATATGATACAAATTATAAGATAATTATTCTTGATTTTTTAATTATTATTTACCGTTATTTTATTCCTTCCATTTAAAAATTGAATCAACTTTTCTATGTATGTAAGACCTACCATCTCTAAGAATGGTATAATCCATTTTTCGATCAATGATGAAAGACGCTATGGAGGGGCAGTTCTAATGTGCTGGGCCTACAGGTCATGTAATAGGCATGGTATGCCTCTAGGCCTTCAGGTCATGTATTGCAGGTCATGTTGGGCATTGTGCCTTGGGCCTACAGGTCATGTACGGGTTCCACTTCAACCATTAAAAGGGGAATTATCTATAATAAAATAAAAAAAATAAGGCCTTCAGGCCATTCAGTGGTGGCTGTTTAATGATACAATCTCATTACTTTTCATGTTTGTTTATGATTATGCTTCCAATAATGAAATTTTATGATCTATATCTATAAAAACTCTTCAATTTTATTCTACTAACTTTATTTTTTGTTAATATGTATTTTATATCCAGTTTCTTCTATTCAAGAACTAAAGAGACCAAAAGAATGTTTTGAGGAAATATGGCATTATCTATCCATTCTGCCAAAAATAATTTCTCTTCTATTTACATGTTTTCTAAAAAATATTTAAAGAACGTTTTATTCTATTCTCCAAATTTTTTTAAATTAATTTTTACCCTTTATTTAATTTTTACAAACTGGTTTAAAATTAATCTTATTGTTATAGTCCATAATGACACACTTTTTAGATTTTACAGAAAATTTTAATGAAATATTTGTTAATATGAGTATAGAATGTATTTTATTTACTTCAAACATTGAAAATTAATGATTTAAATATTCTCAGAAAATATTACAGTCTCATTTAAAAAAATCGTTAATATTTGTTATATGATTAGATTTTAAATACGTTATTTGAAATTGATATGATATTTTCCTCAATAATGATTTAAATATATTTTTATATAATTTCAAATAATAAAAAACCCTTAGTTTTTCTTATGTTTTACTAGTGATATGATCAAATTATACCATCCTAAATATTTATCTATAAAAATAATATCATTATTATTATGAAATTATTATAATGCCTACTTATTCTCGTGAATTATTCTATGAAAAATTTAAGAAATGTTTATGAAACCCATTTCCGTTACACTGCTTATTATTTGAGGATATGATGATTGTTTTTATGATCATGTTTCACACATATATATTGTATTCATTATGTTATTGATGGTTCCATTACAATCCATGCATAATGGTTATTCTATGACCACGGATGGGTGGTTATGATTTTAACCAAGGGCATGTGGTTAAGTTATAAACCATGGATGAGTGGTTATATTATAAAGAAGGTATGAGTGATTAAATTATATACCTAGGATGTGTGATAAAATTATATATCTTCAATGAACCTTCTAATGATTGATAACTTGTGAGTAGATTTTTTCAAATGTTAACCAAATTTTGGTCCATAATGTTATGTGTGTTCTTTGTTTGATGTCCATATGGGTATGTATGGACCTTGTTTTATGTACATAATTTTATTCATAGGCCATGTTTCATTTTCATAAGGTTATCTATGGACCTACATTCAGGAAAATACGTTTATTCATGTGCTACTTCACTTCCTTACCCCAATGAGTGAACCTGTTTCGATTTATACTTGTTCACCATAAAATAGGATTATGTTTTTTTCACCTTACTATGCCTATGATATTCTATCGTGCCTTATGTTCATTGATTTCCGTTATTATTAAAGTCTTATAAAATTCCAAGATTTATACCAAGACTCATGTATATTATTTTTGATATATTGGGTATGAAATTAGAAATTTATAGTCATGATCACTAATATTTATGTTTATCATGTGCTTTCAAAATATTATTGATTGATATCTCTAATGTTTACCCTTACAGATATTCTGAGCTCAATATTTCTTATGTTTATATTCTTGGGTCAATGAATAATTTTTTTATGTTAAATACATATTTTAATATTATATAATTAAGAAATATCTGTTGGAGGTGTTTCAAATATTTCCTAAAATAATAATATTGGGTCTCTAGAATCCAAATACACTAATCTTATATGATCCTTGAGCTTGTAATTGTGAATTGTACTGAATATTCGACTAATTTTTTTTAATATTTATGTATTTGTATATTGGGACACTATAGTTTCTATCATAGAATAGATCGGTGGACCTTTTGAATCATGGATGAGAAATTATAGGGGATAAAAATAGTGATAAGTCTAATTGTAATAGAATATATTAGAATTTTGGTGAAGGAAAATCAATGTGGATTATAAGAAATTACATACTTGTCTGGATAAAATATTTGGATATGGATATGGAAATTTTTAACCTAGGCGTAATAAATCCAAAATGTGATCATTGGTATTCGACACAATCATTACATGGATCATGGAAACGAGCTTTACTGCACACCTAGTTTAACACTTTCGGGGGATATTCTTCCTAAATTCATAAACTCTTTATGAATAATCATGAAGGATTTGATTATATTATGACCATGAAAGAACATTTTTAAGCCTAAGATTTTATATATTTAAATTAAGGTTTCAATATTTAGACATCCTGTGAATGATTTATGACTCTAATCAAAGATTTATGATTGTTATGCTGACCATTTTGGTTTTACTATTTGGATAAAGATAGAAAAATGAATTTTGGGTGGTAACAAGTATGTTCACACATTAAAGTATCATATTTATCTTTGGTTTATAAATTCCCTTATTCCATGAAAATAATTTAAGAATATAAATTCATATCCCCGTGTATTAGATATTTAATTGGCATGGTACGATGATCACATATCAACTCTATGAATGTTCTTCAGTTAAATTTTTTGGAATGTGTTTTCATAAAATATTTTTGTCCCCCCTCTGGTTGAATTTGATTTTATCTCATGTATGGGTTGTATTTATCTACATAAACTTACATAAATTGGTAAGGAGTAGTTTTCATGTCTGATATTTCTACCCATGATATGATAATCTAGTAGTGTGCTAATAAATATGATCTTCTAATAAAAATCACATCCATTAACGGGCTTCATTCACATTCATAAAGGGTGTTAACCTCAGATGACGTGGTAGAATCTCAACATAGGATATATTATTATTGTGTAATAGTTTTTTGATATATTTCTGGAATATCTTTATACCCTCCCACCAAAAAATGTAGTTTAGTTCTAAGTAGAACTCATACCTAGTCCTATATCAATTTCACAGAATACCCATAGAATAACCCTGATTGAGTTGCAGGAATTGAACAATAAACTATCGTTGAATCTTGAAAATATGATTATTCATATAAGTGTATCACCATGGGTTTCACTTATCCATTTTTTAGAATAAATATGGACTTATGGGACTCTGCATAGATTAGAGGGAACTGAATAAGAGAAAACTGATGAAAAATTATCCACTACCCTGTATTGATGACTTGATTGAACTACTATGTGGAGTTCAATACTTTTCTAAGATTGAAGATCATTTTGGATATCATAAATAGTTTTTTAAGAAGGATGATATACCAATGAAAGAATTTCATAAAAGGTATGCACACTATGGATATATAATGACTCCATTTTCGTAATAATTCTGCCACTATATTCATGTATTTTAATGGATAAAGTCTTTAGAGAAAACCATGATTAGTTTTTAGTAGTATTTTTAGTTGGTATTCATATATATACAAAGTGAAAAGAATATAATAATGATTATTATAGAATTTTATTGAGGTCCTTATAAAAGGTGAAACTATATATGAAATTTAAAAAGTGATATTTTTAACAACAAAAGGTTTCATTTTTGGGTCATAAAATATCAAGAGATAATATATTTTTGGATCCATCAAAGTCATAAGTCATTAATACTTTTCCCCAAAAAACCATTGTAATTGGGATTTGATTTATTTTGATTTTATAGATATTACCAATTTTTATTGAAAATTAATATTGATTTTCTAATCCACTGACCAAGTTTACTCTAAAAGGAAACATGTTCATTTGGAATGAAAAATGTGGATAGAATTTCATGTAAAGAAATGTTTAAATAGTGAAATAGTTATTAAATTTACCTATAATGGACAAGTGTTTTTAATAAACAGTATGGTGTCAAATAAGGGACTAAAATTTTTTTTCATGAAAAATAGAATATTGATATGTTATGCATCCCAAAAAAAGATAAATTTCTTTAGAAACATTACCCCACTCATGATATGGAGTTTTCTGACGTAATTTTATCATTAATGATATAAAGGAATTATCTTTACAAATAATATTGTGATATATTTTTTTATCAAAAAAATGTGAAATTTGTATATTCACATACAAGGATTTGAAAATGTTCCAGAGTATATGGATGGAAATGATTAAATATTATGAATGCTTAATACATTACCACCCAATAGGAATGATCCATAATTATCATATAGAGGAATGATCCATCACTTCCTCTTTCTTTCCTAATATTCTTTGGTGGATAACCATATTTTTTTATTTCAAATGTACTTACTCTACAAATATAAACTTTTTAATTCCATTGATTTATAGGTTTTCACCAAGATTTCATACATCAGTTGATTGGGGGAATTATCAAAATAACACTATAACATTAATCTATATGATGTAAATCCCATATTATTTACTGTATTGACTGAATTTTATTTAATTACAAATTTTTTGAATATATTTGGAAAAAATTTTCTTTTTCTTGGGTACATGATGATATTATTATTGATATAATTACAAATCATTTTTTTAAGGATATAAACATCATATTCATTCAATAACTTATTTTCGATGAGATAAATCATTCCCATTTTCATTTCATGGGTTCCTTATTATATGAAGGATAATTCTTTTCAGGATCCTTAAGTATGTCTAGACTACTAAGGGGGGGGGGGGTCATTTACCACATTACAATTCATTAGATAAAAGTTTATATCTCATATGATAAGTACTCATGGGTAAATTTTAGATTATCCTAAGTATGGGAAATGATAGTCTGTCTCATGAAGTGAATGTTTCCTTGTACTATTGTTTGTGACATTCTTGGAAGATGTCAGAATTTTATGTTTATTCTCGTTTTTATGTTATGCTTCGAAGGACATTGTTTTTTATTTCAAGTTTCTAGACACCTTTAATTTATGTATCATGTTATTTTTGGAAATATTCCATCATTTAGGATATACAATTTTTTATGAAATTATTATTTATATTAATTATAATTATATACTCATCTTATAAACACTAATAATATTCAATTTCTATCGCTTAACTTTACACTTAATAATCATCTGAGTTAAACCCATTCTAATGTTTCCATTTCTTTTGGTTATAAATTTGAATATAACTTGGGAGGAGTCTCTATAGAGACTATTTTGGGAAAAACAATGTTGGAACGCTCATAATTATTGTAAAATAAATTTCCTATATAGGCAGTCATCAAAGACACTAAATCATCTATTGTTTGTGTTGTGATATTATTCATTGAAATTTATTTCGTAAATTATGTATATGTTTTCAATTAAATAAATGTTTAGCTTGGGTCACCTTATATAAGATTAAGAGTTGTTGGATAAATCTAAAATAATATTTTGAAAATGACAAAAACATCTTTGGTAACAAATTACACATATTTTTTAGAGGGTATAAGAAGAAAGTGGTGGGTGTTTTTGGCATTGGATAAGTTACAAGTGTCATGACCTGACCCCCAGGGCCCATGCCATGACTACCCCAAGCCTACCTTCTAGAGGACAAGGGTGGGTGACTAGAATTGAAAAGGAATAACCTAAAAAATCGGGAATGCACTGCATCTAATCCTATAAACTCAGACAAACCACGCACACAAGAGGATACAACCACGAGGAAAACTATAAAGTAAATAGGGTGTGTACACTATGTAAGAACCCAGTTTTTTCTGCAAAAAACATTGGATATTCTTGATGGTATTCCAGGGTAGAGCCTTCAGATAGCGTGCGATTCCGAACACCGGTGTGGTCAGAATTAAATTTTCACTATGTTCACACTGGAAATGACAAATAAATGGGATAAAACCTAAATGGTGCATCAGATCATGGATTTGAGTGTATGGATGGGTCCAGAATGGGGATTTTACCTTAGGAACAACACAAAACTTGTCGGCACATGACTTTTGGACCCCTCGCTCACTATCGAAGCGTGGAACAGATAAATTAAATAATTAATTTATTCCTTTAACGACATAACTCAAGTATCTCATAAATGGTGGCTCATATTGAAAAAATGATGGCACTGTTGAGTTTGGAACGTGCAGTTTAACCTAGGAGGTGTGTATGTTTTGCGGGCGCGGCCCGTCTGTGAACAAATGGCCCCTAGGGTGTTTTCATAATTTGGCGGATTTGTGCGTTCAGCTTTATAACATTCAAACGGAAGCTCAGAATCAAATTATGAGACCACCGTTGTGCTCGGGCGGTGGGTTTTACCCTAGGGGATCTTAATCATGACCGCGCCGGAGGTTTTGGACGCGGGTGTTTTGGGGTCGAGACTTTTGATTAAAGAGTTTATTTATTTAAATTATCCCCTCCTCCCCTTCCTCCCCATTGACCCCCCTTGGAGAAACCCTCTTCCCTCTCCTCCTCCACTCCGGCGAGGCACCTCCGGCAAGGAAACTCCGGAGAGGCAACGGTGCGGCGGTGGACTCCCCGTGAAGCTCCGGGCATCGCCCAAGAGGTAGGAGTCGTTTTTGTTTCATTTTATTTCCCACACCATGTTCGTCCTTATTTTTTATTGTCAAATTGCTACCCGATCTTCAATCGATACCCATTGTTACGTAGATCCTGTTCTGAGCTTTCCGGAATGCTATTCGGATCGAATTTTCGACCACCGGATCGTTTCCGGTGGTCCTCTAATGTTCTCCGGCCACGAGGCCGGTTCCCAGCGCGACCCGGCGGCGGAGCGGCTCCAGGCGGTGGCTCCGGCAGGTGGCGGGGTCGGTGGCGCCGGAGGAGGCCGACCATTCGGTTAGCCGGGCGACACCTCACTAGTGCGGGGCGGTGTAGGTGAACCGGTAGTGGGCGCCGACCGAAGTCACCGACAGGGGGGGCAACCCGGGTCGCACTGCGACCCCACGGGGAGACCGGGACCCGCCGATGGTGGGTCTCCGCGTGGACGTGATCGGCCAGCTGGCCGGTCAGTGGAGAGACCCGCACACAGCGGGGGTCTCGCCGGAGATGGCGGGCCACTATCCGGCGGACCGCGGGTCCGTCTGGGCTAGGCCCAGGCAGCTGGGTCGCGGTCTTAGTGGGCCGGCCGGCCCGAGCAGGGAGGACCGGCCGGACCGGGCCTGTCTGGCCTAAGGGGTCCCCCCCCCTTTAAAATATTTGGACTCTCGTAACTTTTGCTACGGGGGTCCGTTTTGTGCGCCGTCCGTAGTAGCGCAGACCTAACAGTGAGGCAGTCATATTGAGATGGACCGGGAAATTATAATTCTCTAGACGGGGGGGGGGGGGGAGGAGACTCGGTGGTGCGACACGTACGTCAAGGGGATTGACGTTATCCCGAGGATTCTTGTTTTGGACGGCACAGATGCGTCTTACGTCCGTTTTGAGATCCGTTAGCGGCGTTGGGACTATGGAACCGGGGCGCAGCATTCTACTGTGGTTTCAGGCGTCGAAACTGGAGTTGAGGCATGGACCCCACGACCCGTCTTTTAAGCTGCGAGCATCGTTGACCAACTTTTTCTTCAGACGTCCATTTGGGGCGTGCGAGCAGTCGATTTTGGGTGTTTTTTTGAGAGCATTGCAATGGCGCAATCCGCCCGCTTTAATTCCGCAGAATATTGCGGGCCCCATGGAGGGCCATTTGGGCGTTGACAGTTATTTTCCATCTCTATCACCGAGAGGCCGTTTTGGACAACTGAGTTGTCCATCTTGTATACTTTTTCGAGAGGATCACAACAGTGCGATCCGTTGGCAGCACTTCGGGACTGGGGTGCGGGTCTCATGTGGTACCGCTCGTGTGCAGTAAGCCGGAACAAATCTTTTCTCTAGATATCTGTTCCACTCAAGTGATTAGTGCTTTTTACGTGCATTTCTGATAGCATTGTGATGGCACAGTTCGCCCGACCTTTTTTTTGGGGACGTGGTCTGGGCCCCACCTGACCCAGCTTCTGTTAATAGTACCTTTTTCAACAGGTGTCCATTTTGGGACATTGAGTAGTGAATCCCATGTTTTTTTCCTAGGGGATCACAGTGGTGTGACCCGTTCATTCAGTTTTGGGATCTAGGGGAGGGCCACACACAGGTTGGTTACGGTGAATAGTACCTTTTTCACCAGTTGATCATTTTGGGCGAGTAAGTAGTCTACCTCGCGTGTTTTTCTGTGGGCTGTACAATGGTGTAATCTGTTCAGGCGAGCTGATCCTCATACGCGATCTTATTAAATGTAGAAATATGAAAGGTGCCCTGGTGGCGGTTCTTCTATAGTGTTTGAAGTGGACCCTTGTCATATGATCGCGTGCACTCATGGGGGGTGATGTTGGTGGTTAAAGAGATGTGGTTGGTCGTGTGTCAGCTGTTGAGGTGGAAAGTTGGAGTTGTTAGGACTACGCTTGCGCGTTGACAATGGGGTCGTGTGCATGTTAGCCTTTAGGCTGGAGACATGGAATACTCTGGGAGTATGCGAGAACGCTGGGAGGTATGTGTGGATGGTTGTACCCGAGAATGTTTGTGCGCTTGGTTGGGTTTGACTTGGGGCCACACGTCGTGTGGGACCCAGGTGCGTGTCGTGTTCTGCTTTTCATACTTTTGACCTCTCACTATGTAGAGGGTCCCTCGGTTCTCTATTGTTGACCAGCGGGGTTGAGATATTCCCCTGACTCTATGCTCGATGGTTTAGATCAGCAGGGTTGAGTGGTTTCCCCTGGTTTTGTTCTGGAGTCGGGTGGTTGCACAATACCCACTCCGTGTTCAGTTGGCCAGTGTTGTACCCTCCAGTAGAGATGGCCAGAGCAGTTACGTTTTAACCCTCCATTAGAGACTGGGTAGTCGGTCGCTCTTGGACTTCTTCGGGTTTACCCTCCAGTAGTGATTCGGAAGTGGGTTACCCACTAACATCTAGGGTTTACCCTCCAGCAGATAATGGGAAGTGTGTCACCTGACACTCTTAGGGTTTACCCTCCAAAATAGACTGGGCAGTGGGTCACCCGATGACCTCTTAGGGTCTACCCTCCAGCAGGACTGGGTAGTGGGTCGCCCGTCATCTAGATCCAGGTCTACCTTCCATCAAGGCTGGGCAGTGGGTCACCTGTCGACTTATTCCAGGTTTACCCTCTAGCAGGGCTGGGTAGTGGGTTGCCTGATGATGTATTAGGGTCTACCCTCCAACATGGCTGGGCAGTGGTTCGCCTGTCAACTTATTCCAGGTTTATCCTCTAGTGGGGCTGGGAAGTGGGTCTTTTGAGGATGTATTATGGTTTACCCTCCAGCAGGGCTGGGTAGCGGGTCACCTGATGATGTATTAGGGTTTACCCTCCAGCAGGGCTGCATAGTGGGTCACCCGATATCATGATAGGGTTTACCTCCCGTAGGGCTGGGTAGTGGGTCACCCGTTGAAATTTCTGACTCAATCGTTGATACTAGGCTACTCTGTGACTTTACTCTGTGACTACCGGAGTGGGACCCTTGTTTTTACGGGTCAGTGACGTGACTGCTTTGACTTTTTGGAGACCTCTCCGCTGCGGGGCAATGACGTGGTGTGTTTTTATGTTCCCCCGGAACTCTCAAATATGAGGGGCGCTATCCCCACCGAGACGCGACCTTGTGAAGCGACCTAAAACCGTGCGGGCGAGTCAGTTCCGCTCAAAGCGGATAGTGTCGAGGTTCGGTGATTTGATCCCCTTGACATGTAGTTCAGGGAATATTTGTGGGATGCTGGGCATCGATGGTGTTTACTTATAGGACTATTGGAGACTCACTTTTCTTGGGCTAAGCTACGGGATAGAGATCCCATTACGACCTTGTTCGGGCTTCTTGTTGAGCATATGTACATGTATATACCTTATTTCAGTACCCACTCCATGGGTTTTAGATACTCTCCATTCAAGAGAGGAAAAGACGCGTGGTGTATGCCACATTCTTTCTGTATCTAGCTTCTCGTGGTTGGATGAGTCTACTCTCCTGCTATAGGTAGCGAAGACTTGACGAGAAGTTCATCTTCTCACCATTTCCAGCTCCTTGTGTCTGAATGAGTCTACCTCCATTCTCTTGTTGAGTTGATCTGGACTCTCTACTGTTACTCTTCACTTCACTCTCGGTTGTACTCCTTTACTTTTCCTATTCGCTCTACTGCTCACCCTTCGGTACCTTCTTTATTACTCCCTCGAGCCTTCGGGCTATCCTACTGAGTATTTTTTTTATACTCACCCCTGCTTGGGATTTTCCCATAGTTGGTGTGCCCTTGCAGATGACGGACAGGTCGAGCGTGACTTTAGAGGAGCTCATGAGCTTGGGAGCTTAGACCGCGTGCGGTGGTCGGAGTCGGGTTCCAGGTGGGGGAACCTTCTAGTTGTTTACTTTTTGTTCACCTGTTTCCGAGTGGTGGCACTTTTCTAGGTGGGCGCGTGTTTTTCCCCTTTTATTCTCAGTTTACCTTCAGCTTCTACTTGTACTATTTAGAGGTCGATGCACTATTGTGGTTTATATAAAGCAGATGCCCTTTTCTTTGCTTGTCTTTTCTTTTACTATGAAATTTTACATTGAGTGTGCTGCATGTGTGAGTACAAGTACATAGGCAAAGGCCTCCCCAAGTTATTGTGCCTTCGACGCTGGTCTCCAGCCCCTGGCCTATGGAGGCGGGCTTGGGGTAGTTGCGGCTCGAGACTGGGTAGGGTCGGGTCATGACAAAGTGGTGTCAGAGGTGGTTCATTCTTTGGGATATTTTGCGGACGTCCCTGAAAGAGGAATTGGTTGGGACCTAGGAAAATAATGTTAACGTGTCTCAAGAGCGGCTCTCAGGCCAGGGAGTCCAGTGATGGTGTGGCGGCCGACGTATCCATTCACCGGGACCCTGATAACCCACTTGTCGACTCGGCATGCTGAGACACTCGTTGCAGGGAAAATTTGGTTTGATCATCACATAGGATCAAGCTTTGCACTGTCCTTCTTGAGTCAGCTCCCCATCGTTGTTGTTATTGGTATATACATATATGCTCATCTAATGACGACACTCCTTGATAATATTCAGGATGTCTCCACAAAGACAGCCAGCCAGGATACCAGCTTTGGTTCGTGACGATGACCCTGTGAGCTACGAGGCCACTATTCAAGACCCAGCATGCGAGCCCCTTTCTCCGAGTGGGCCGGTAGCAGCACCCCCCCTGTTGAGCAGTAGACAGTCTCATCACAGTAGGCTGAGATTGAGCGCTGGTTGAGCGTGCTCTGTGAGTTCCAGCGGTAGAGACCTTTGAGGTTTAGTAGTGAGCCAGACCCTCAGGCAGCAGAGGTTTGGCTCGAGGTAGTAGTTCACCTTTTCAGGCTTCTGCAAATGCCTGTAGATTAGAAAGTGGCCTTGGCAGCCAACCTTTTTCGTGGAGCTGCTTGGCATTGTTGGAGTTTGGTGACTCAGTTTCTTGTCGAGTCGTTTCTTTCATGGGGTGACTATCAGTTTTTGTTACATGAGGAGTTTTTCCCCTCCTACTTGCGCACCGTTTGGATTTAGGAGCTCCTGCAGTTTCAGAAGGGAGGGATTATGGTGGCCGAGTATGCGACTAGTTTCGCAGACCGTGCACGCTTTTACCCGGACTTGGTCCATGACGACAACATCTGAGAGCGGAAGGTTGAGCAGGGTCTCTGCCGGTAGATTCGTGTTGTCATAGTACCCTTGGGAATTTCCACATATTCTGGGGTGCTAAAGCAGGCGCTGGTGATAGATAGCTTCATATCACGTTCTAGAGTTGGTCGTGGCAACATGCACGTTGGAGTTGAGACGTCTTCCACAGCTAGTGGGCATCGACAACTAGAACCTCGACGTAGGTGGCTTTTTGACAATCAGACTCAGGGGCGTGGTCGTACACCACAGTGGCGCCGGAGGGCACCAGTGCAGCTCGAAGTGAGTCGGTGCTATGTTTGCGATGGGTGAGGTCACTTGGCGTGAGACTGCCCGATCAGGTATGTGGAGAGCTTCGGGCAGGCAGCAGGTGCACCACAACGGCGGAGGCATCGTCGTGATCAGAGTAGTACCCAGAGGAGTGGTGCAAGCAGAGGAGCCAAAGGAGCTGGTTTTGGGGGACGGATTTACGAGGTCTTCTCATCACCACTAGGCGGTCCATGTTAGGCTTTGGGAGCTGACACTTGGGACCACGGATAGCTACGAGCTTTGGATGTCTATGATCCTTCAGAGCATCAGGTGATAAGAGGTACACTCTACAACCCTTCTAATTTTTGTAGTATATTTTTTAGACTCTGCGTGTGAAATTCTTTTCTCCTCGCTCCTTCCTAGAGGTGTTACCAGGGTGGTGCGGGGCATCGGTGTAACCCTGTGTTGGTAAGGTAAAAGGAGTGAGACCTTTTTCTCTAGTTGATGGTGTTGACTCCTTCACTCCCTGAGCGTGTAAGAGAGTCCTGGTCATGGTACATCGACTGTGGAACCTTGAGTGACCAGATATCCTTAGGTGTTTCACTATATGGATTTTCTGAAGGAGGGAATCATCGGGCCTTGTTCCAGGTGTGGGCGGTGATTCTAGTCGCATCGTGCGACATAGAGGTTCATTCGGGGAGGTGAGCTACCCCTGAGAGCCTTTGGGTCGTTTGAGACCGTGCAAAGGGATGGTGAGGTTGTTTACCTCCTTTCCCTAACCCCAAAGTCTTGAGTGGGTGCACGACGTCTCCCATGTGACTCACCCGATAAGAAGTGTGTGTGCGCCTATGAACGACATCGACAAGGTCCGACCTCACATGAATAGATCAAATACTTTGGTCTTTGTGCGGTGGTGCAGAGTTGTGCAAGAGTTCTTCTGGGTACTGGAGAGCCAGGCGTGGGCTTAGGAACCTGATTTGTTCCCCGGATTTGCTTTTCGGGGATGAAAGGCTTGAAGTAGGGAATGATGTAAGAACTCTGTTTTTTCTACGAAAGACTTTAGGATATTATTGATGTTATTTCAGGGCAGCGACTTCAGACGGCGTGCGATTCTGAGCCCCGGTGTGGCCAGAATTAATTTTTTAGTGTGTTCACAATGGAAATGCAAAATAAATGGGATAACTCCTAAACGGTGCTTCGGATCATAGATCTGAGTGTACGGATGTTCCCGGAATTGGTCATTTACCCTAGGAATGACATAATACTTGTCGGCGCGGGACATTTGGACCCTTCGCTCACTATCGGATCATGAAACAGATAAATTAAATAATTAATTTATCTGTTTAATGGACTAACTCAAGTATCTCTTAAACGGTGGCTCAGATTAGAAAACTGAGGGCACTGTTGAGTTTGTAACGTTTCGTTTACGCTAAGAGGGGTGTAAGTTTTGTGGGTGCGGCTTGTCTATGAAAAATGGCTCCAGGAGAGTTTTCGTAATTTGGCGGCTTTGGGAGTTCAGCTTTATAACTTTTAAACGGAAGCTCAGAATCAAATTCCGAGACCACCGTTGTGCTTGGGCGGTGGTTTTTACCCTATGGGGAGCTTAATCTTGACCGCACGCGGAGGTTTCGGAAGTGGGAGTTTTAGGGGTCGGGACTTTTCATTAAAGAGTTTATTTATATAAACTCTCCCCTCTTCCCCTTCCTCCCCATTGAACCCCCCTGGCAAAACCCTCTTCCCTCTCCTCTTCCACTCCAACGAGGCATCTACGGCAAGGCAGCAGTGCGGCGGCAGACTCCACGGGAAGCTCCGGGCATCGCCCAAGAGGTAGGAGTCGTTTTTGTTTCGTTTTATTTCCCGCACCATGTTCGTCCTAATTTTACAGGGTCGAATTGCTGCCTGATCTTTGATCCAAGCCCATAGTAGCTTAGATCTTGTTCTTAGATTTCCGGAATGGTACCCGGATCGAATTTTCGACTACCAGATCGTTTCTGGTGGTCCTCTGAAGTTCTTCGGCCACAAGGCTGGTTCCCAGCGAGCTCCGGCGGCGGAGCGGCTCCAGGCGGTGGCTCCGGCAGGCGGCGGGCTCGGTGGGGGCGGAGGAGGCCGACCATTCGGTTGGCCGGGAGGCACCTCGACGGTGCGGGGAGGCGTAGGCGGACCAACAGAGGGTGCCGACCGAAGGCACCGGCGAGGGGGGGGGGGGGGGGCAACCGGGGCCGCGCTGCGACCCCGTGGGGAGACCGGGACCCGCCGATGGCGGGTCTCCGCGTGGACGTGACCGGCTAGCTAGCCGATTAGTGGAGAGACTCGCGTGCAGCGCGGGTTTCGCGAGATATGGTGGGCCACGGTCCCAGTGGGCCGGCTGGAGCGGGGTGGACCGACCGGGCCTATCCGGCCCAAGGGGGTTCCCCCTTAAAATATTTGGACCCCCGTAACATTTCCTAATTGCGTCCGTTTTGCGCGCCATCTATGGCAGCGCTAACCTAACAACAAGGTTGTCTTTTTTAGATGGAACCGAGCAATTATAATTCCCGAGACGGGGGGGACTCAGTGGCGCGACACGCACGTCGAGGAAATTGATGTTATCCCGGGGATTCTTGTTTTGGACGGCGCGGACGCGTCTGACGTCCATTTTGAGTGTCGCCAATGGCGTCGGGACCCTGGCGTTGGGGTAAAGCATTCCAGTGTGGTTTTGGGAATCGAAACTGGAGTTGAGGTGTGGGCCCCATGGCCCGTCTATTGAGCTGTGAGCAGCGTTTAACGACTTTTTCTTCAGGTGTCTATTTGGGGTGTGCGAGCAGTCGATTTTGGGTGTTTTTTCGAGAGCATTTCAATGCCGCAATCCATCCGCTTTAATTCCGAACGATATTGCGGGCCCCATGGAGGTCCGTTTGGGAAATGATGGTTATTTTCCATCTCTATCACCGAGATGCCGTTTTGGACAAGTGAATAGTCCATCTTGTGTACTTTTTCGAGAGGATCACAACAGTGCAATCCGTTGGCAGTGCTCCGGGACCAGGGTGCAGGTCTTGCATGGTACCGCTCATGCACGGTAAGCCTGAACGTATCTTTTCTCTGGATATCCTTTCCAATCAAGTGAGCAGTGCTTTTGAAGTGTTTTTTCGATAGCATTGCGATGGCGCAGTTCTCCAGACCTTTTTTTGGTGGCATGGTGAGGGCCCCACCCGACCCGACTTCAGTGAATAGTACCTTCTTCACCGGGTGTCCATTTTGGGCGATTGAGTAGTGAATCCCATGTGTTTTTCCGAGGGGTTCTGTAAAGTCCCATAAAATTGAAGGGAAATTCTTTTCTTAATTTTATTTGTAATTTTACAAGAACTTAGTTTCTGATGGCACCAGATTCCATGGCCCGGTGTGCGCAGAATCAATTTCCAAATTTTAGTTCAGGTACGTTCAGTAAACGAACGAGCGGGTTTTCCTAACGTTTGAACTGGTGCTCGGAATCAAAATCTAAGGGCAGCGATGGAACCGTAGCGCCGATAATTTCTTAAGAACACCTTTTCTAGAGTTGTGTTTCCTCGGGTGAGATTATTAATTAATTAGGTTAACTAAATTAAAAAAATAAAATTTGTGCAATCAATTTTATTTTTATTTAAGGTAGCTTAAACCTATTCTTGGAAGTTGGGGTGGGACCCACTAGTTCCTAACTACCCTATGTTGAATATTAGTGATGTGGGGCCCACATGATCCCCACCCCTTTATTTCCTTTTCACCTCCCACGAGCATTTAATATAGTAACTCACCCGCACCGCCTCTTAAATGCCAAGTCAACTCTCGCGTTTAATTGGATTAATAAACTCCTCATTAATTGGTCAACGCACGTTAATTCAACCATGTATTAATTTTGAATTTCAGTTAAGGGTTGGCATGAAAAATAAAATAAGGAAACACCTTATTTTATTATTGTTGTTTCGTTGTGCGAGAAGGATTGGAGAGGCGTTGATCAAGTCTTGAACTTCATCTTCCTCCTTGAAGAACGTGAAGAACGTACCGTCGCCGATGAAGAACGCCGACCTCCGAAGAAGGATGACGAAGAACACCAAATTCTCTGAGATAGATGACGCGACGCCGTGTACCGCGACGACAAAAATTCTGTTCTCTACAACGCCTTTTTCTGCGGCACCTTCTTCCGCGACATTCTTTCCCGCGATGAAACTTCGTTCGACGACACCATGAGGTAGGGGTTAATTGTTTTGCCTTTAAATTATTTTTTCCTTGCCGTTCATCGACTTCTATTTGGGCCACATGTTATTGTAATAACGGGAGGAGGTCGGACCGCATGAACATGGTCGACCCTCATCCCCCTTTGATGATTGTACTTGTTGCATCACGAGCAAAGGCGGCGGGGTGCTACGGCATCACGCGGAAACAATGAAGAATGGGCGAAGATGCGTGATGCCATCGCACCGCGCCGTTGCGGCAATTCGAGGACTCTGCATATTGTTTAATTGATGGTGGATCGACAAGCGATGACGTAACGGGCCGTAAAGTCCCTTTGATGATTCCACAGTAGAGTACGAGACCAGAGATGAATGTCGGCATAGACGGAATTGAAAACGGACCACCAGAGCAACTCCGGTGGCCCGTGGACTTCACCAGCGGTGCGAATCGCCGGCGCGGTGGTGCCGGCGGACGGAGGAAGCGGTCGGCACCGCCCGGACACCCGGAGGTGGTGACGTCCTGGCGCGCCGCCAAGAGGGACTGCCCCGGCTGAAGCCGCGATGGCAGGGGATTGGTCCCGCTGCCACGCGGGACCCGGGGGAGACGCGGTGCCAAGCGCCGCGTCCTTTGGTCGATGAGAGAGGACCACATGTGGGGTCGCAGCTTCAATCAATGGGGGAAGACGCCCCCCCCCCCTTTCCGCAATGGCACGACCAGCACCGGTCACGCGGGGCGCGCCCACGCTGGGCCAACCGGCCGCGCGGGGCCGGGCTGCCCAGGCCGGTCCGGGCCGCGCCGGTGGGGCCGGGCTGCGCCCTAAAGGACCGGACCTGGACCCGGTTTGGGCCGACCCAGGGGGTCTTGGGCCGGGTCGGTCAGGGTCCAAAACCCCCTAAAACCGGATAGTTCCGTTTAAACGCACGTATCATGGTCTACAGACCTCCGATCGACGAACCTTCAGTTGCAATTCGATCCTTGGATAGAGACATTCATTTCTATATATTACACTCATGGTTTCAGCGAACTTGGGTATGATCGGGTTGGTTCGAACACGAAACCAACCGGGCCCTCGAGGCAGAAACGCTCATAACTTGAGCTCCGGACGTCCGATTGATGTGTCAACGACTTTGTTGGATTCCTCTTAGTGAGACGGACCTTTTGGATTACTCTACTCGAGGTTTGGACGCAGTTGGAGTATGGTCGGGTTGGGTTTGACTTTAAAAACCAACCGGTCCCCTGGAACGAAAAAGTCAATAACTCTCAGACCAGGCGTCCAATTAACGCGTTGTCTGTCACGTTGAGTTCCTATCGACATAACGGAACATTGGGATACATCAAATCCGGACTACGTGTCAGTTGATGTATCGACCCCCTTGGCTCGTGGAGCGGACCCTCCCGGAAACGAGCATGTTGTGTGCGGGAACCCTAGAGCTGGCTACGTCTGCAGTGATGAAGACCGTACTGAAATCCTCCGTGGGTTCGACGGCAATGAAGACTGCACTGAAATCCTTTGTGGGTTCGGTAGTGATGAATATTGTAGTGAAATACTCTATGGGTTATACAGCAATGAAGAATTCACTGAAATCCTATGTAGTTCCGACAGTGATGAAGACCGTACTGAAATCCTCAGTGGGTCGATGGTAATGAAGACTGCACTGAAATCTTATGTGGGTTCGGCAGCGATGAAGACCGTACTGAAATCCTCCATGGGTTCGACGGAAATGACTACTGTTCTTGTATCCTACGTGGGTCTGGCATTGTCTGACTCTGTTTTTTCTATCCTACCTGGGTATGGTAGAGTAGCTAGTCTGTATCCTATGTGGGTCTGACAGCTTAGCTGGTTTAGTATACTATGTAGGTCCGAACATAGATGAATCAGTGGCTATATCTAATCATCTCTATCACATTACGAAGATGTATACCTGTGTGAGATGAGTATTGACTTTCAATCATTATCTTCGTTATGATTGACTTGCTTTCCTATGTGGATTGAGTTGTGCTTTCCTGTGTCGATTGGGTTGTACTATCCTGTGTGGATGTGATCGAACTTGGTCCCGGATGTTGGAGATGAACTGGAATTGATGACTTAGGTATATGTTTGGGTATACACCTATTTAGTGTTGGTTGTTACTTCGTGATTGTATATTTCCTTTGTGGTTTATCCTTTGTAGATTCTGGGAGACCTTCAGGGGTCTCGGGGTCCCTACTGAGTAGCGTATACTCACCCCTGCACAGGCTATGCCCACACTATGTTGTTTTGGATGCAGATGATGGAAAACGCTGATTGTGGTTGAGTCTAGTGGAGAAGTTGGTACCTGGAGGTGGACCACTGGGCGGGACGTACACGGAGCGGACGGCTGGACCCGAGGAGCTGAGGTGGCTATCTGTACCCACCCTTCAGGTGGGACTTCCAGTGGGGGGCTCGACGTTGCTACTTTACTTTCAGTTGTTGTACTTTCTTTCCAGTTGTACTTTACTTTTAGTTTGGGTTTGTATTATCGACCATTTACTTTCTGCACTTACTTTTGTACCCAGTTTTACTTAGTGTTTACTTTTTCTGGCTTACTCTATGGGGTTTGTTTACTTTATAAAGGCAATGCCTTCCCCTTTTTGTCGGGATTTACGCCTTGGTGCTAGTCGCCAGACCCTAGCCTATGGGAGGAGGGCTTGGGGTAGTGACAGCACGGTCCTTGAGGACGTTTCATGACAGGATCACAGTGGTGTGACCCGTTTTTTTAGTTTCGGGATCTAGGGTTAGTCCCCACACGTGTTGGTTATGGTGAATAGTACATTTTTCACTGGTTGACCGTTTCGGGTGAGTAATTAGTCTACCTCGCCTGTTTTTCCATGGGGAGTACAACGGTGTAATCTTTTCAGGCAAGCGGAGCCTCATACACGATCTTATTAAAAGTGGAAATATGAAAGGTGCCCTAGTGGCTGTTCTTCTACCATTTGTGTAGCTGACCCTTGGTATTTTATCACGTGCACTCTTGGGAGAGTGATGTTGGTGGTTAAAGATATGTGGTTGGCTGTGCCTCAACCATTGAGGTGACAAGTTGGAGTTGTTACGATTACACCTTCGCATTGACATTGGGGGCTGTGTGCATGTTAGCCTTTGGGTTGGAGACGTGGAATACTCTGGGAGAATGCGAGAACACTGGGAGGTATGTGTGGATGTTTGTACTCGAGAACGTTTGTGCACATGGTTTGGGTTAACTTGGGGCCATACGTCGTGTGGGCCCCAGGTGTGTTTCGTGTTCTACTTTGCGTAATTTTGACCTCTCGCGGCGTAGAGGGTCCCTTGGTTCTCGATTTTTGACCACCGGGGTTGAGTTTTTCCCCCTAACCTGTGCTCTATGGTTTAGATCAGCAGTGTTAAGTGGTTTCCCCTGGTTTTGTTCCGGAGTTGGGTGGTTGCACGATACCCACTCCATGTTCGGTTGGCCAGTGTTGTACCCTCCAGTAGTCATGGGCAGATCAGTTCCGGGTTTACCCTCTAGTAAAGACTGGGCAGTGGGTTGCTCTTCGACTTCTTCCAGTTTACCCTCCAGTAGAGACTGGGATGTGGGATTCCCACTAACTTCTATGGTTTACCATCCAGTTGAGACTGGGAAGTGGGTCACCCGACACTCTTAGGGTGTACCCTCCAGCAGAGACTAGGCAGTGGGTCACCCGACGACCTCTTAGGGTCTACCTTCCAGCTGGGCTGGGCAGTGGGTCACCCATCGATTAGTTCCAGGTCTACCCTCCAGTACGACTCGGCAGTGGGTCACATGTCGACTTATTATAGGTTTAACCTCTAGCGGGGCTGGGCAGTGGGTCGCCTGATTATGTATTTAGGTCTACCCTCTAGCAGGGCTGGGCAGTGGGTCGCCTATCGATTTATTCGAGGTTTACCCTCCAGCGGGGCTGGGCAGTGGGTCGCCGGATGATGTATTAGTGTTTACCCTCCAGCCGGGCTGGACAGTGGTTCGCCTGATGATGTATTAGGGTTTACCCTCTAGCAGGGCTGGACAGCTGGTTACTCGATATCTTTCTTGGGTTTACCCCCAGTGGGGCTAGGCAGTGGGACACCTGTTTACATTTCAGACTCAGTCCTTGATACTAGTCTAGATTTTGGCTTTACTCTGTAACTACCAGAGTGGGACCCTTGTTTTTACGAGTCAGTGACGTGACGAATTTGACTTTGTGGAGACCTCTCTACTGCGGGGCAGTGATGAGGTGTATTTTGACGTTCCCCCGGAACTCTCAAGTACGAGGGGTGATTTCCCCACAGAGACGCGTCCTTATGATGCGACTTAAAATTGTGCGGGCGAGTCAGTGCCGCACAAAGCGGATAGTGTTGAGGTGTGGTGATTTGAGCCCCTTGACTTGTAGTTCGGGGAAGACGTGTGTGATGCTGGCCGTCAGTGGTGTTTACTTCTGGGACATTTGGCGACTCACTTTTCTTGGGCTGAGCTACGGGATGGAGATCCCCCTATGACCTTGTTCGGGCTTCTTGTTGAGCATATGTAGATGTATATACCTTATTCCAGTACCCACTCCATGGGTTTTGTCTACTGTCCTTCTAGGATAGGCGAAGAGGCGCGGGGTATGCCACGTGCTTTCCTTGTCTAACTTCTCGTGCTTGGACGAGTCTACTCTCCTTCTATAGGTAGCAAAGACTCGACGAGAAGTTCATCTTCTCACCATTTCCATCTCCTTGTGTCTGGATGAGTCTCCCTCCTTTCTATTGTTGGGTTGAGCTGGACTCTCTACTGTTAATCTTTACTACACTCTCGGTTCTACTCCTTTACATTCCCAATTTCTCTATTGCTCACCCTTTGGTACCTCCTTTGTTGCTCCCTTGAACCTTCAGGGTATCCTACTGAGTATTTTTTTTATACTCACCCCTTCTTGGGATTTTCCTGGACTTGGTGTGCCCTTGCAGACAACAGATAGGTGGAGCGTGACTTCAGAGGAGCTTCAGAGCATGAGAGCTTGGACCGCGTGCGGTGGTCGGAGTCAGGTTCCTGGTGGGGGACCCTTCCAGTTGTTTACTTTTTGTTCACCTGTTTCCGGGATGTGGCACTTTTCTGGTTGGGCATGTGTTTTTCCCTTTTCTTCTCTGTTTACCTTCAGCTTCTACTTGTACTGTTTTGAGGTCGATGCACTATTGTGGTTTATATATAGCAGTTTCCCTTTTCTTGGCTTGCCTTTTATTTTACTCTGCACTTTTTCATTGAGTGTGCTGCGTGTGTGTGAACAAGTACTTAGGCAAAGGCCTCCCCGAGTTATTGTGCTTTCGGCGCTGGTCTCCAGCCCCTGGCCTATGGAGGCGGGCTTGGGGTAGTTGCGGCTCTAGCCCGGGTAGGGTCAGGTCGTGACACACTAAGTAAAGGGGCCATAATACAATCCCAACTAGAACATACATGTAAAACAGAAAAAGAACAACTCCTGGGAACTCCCGCAGAAGACCCTACCTAAAGGGTAGGTATAGACCCTGATCGGTCGTCCCTGTAGATCGTCTCGCCTAATGTCCACCTACGGTCAGCCTCCATTCTGGTACCCTTGACCTCGATCAGTTTTTTCCATCATCTGCAGAAGACACAACAAGGTGCAGGCATAGCCCGTGCAGGGGTGAGTATAACAATACTCAGTAGGGACCTTGAGACCCTCATAGGTCTCCTAGAGTTCCACAAAGGAAAAACCATAATGCAGAATGAAATAGTTATCAACACTACCTATGTATATGATCATACATATACCAAAGTTATAAGGAAAAACAACCCTCACACATGAGGAAAGAATACCACAATGGTAACACCACTATGTAGAATGTACCGCATAGGTAACACCACGATGGTATAAGTATCACACATGTACACCACGAAGTTATAAGTACCACACAGGTACACCATGAAGATATAAGTACCACTCTGGTAACACCAAAAAGGTATAGGTACCAAATAGGTAACACCACGAAGGTATGTACCATAATTTTAAGGACTCGGCTCACCAGGTATAAGTGAAGTATATAATTACATATGATCAGTCATGAAGCTAGATCATCTTATTTTGCTAAGAGGCAATGCTACTCTTTTTACAGAGTCTGACCCACATAGGATCGATATGTACTAACCCTTGAAATGACCTACACAGGATCTGACCCACATATGATCGGAATGCACTGACCTACACAGGATCACTGAGCCCTCACCCACACTGGATCTAACCCAAAAAGGATCAGTATGCACTGACCCACACAGGATCGCTGAGGGGTGACCCACACAAGATCTCTGTGCGCTGACCCACACAGGTTTAGTACGCACTAACCCACATAGGATAGATGGGTGCTGACCCACACAAGATCAATATGTACTAACCCCTACAATGACCCACACAGGATCTGACCCGCCCAGATTCGATAGGTAACTAACCTCCGTATTATTTGTCTTCATCCTTCGCCACACTACCATCCACTGGATTTCTCGCACCCGGTGCACTCGAGTTTTGTAGTATCAATCCCTTGTGATATCGGTCGTACCTAGATCACCAAAAATCCCCACAAATGAGTAAACTAAAGGTCTATCATGTCATAAGGGACCAAATGCAATAGACGGAGCATCAAATGGGCACCCGGTCTATATGTTATTAGTGTTTCCGCTGCGAGGGCCCTGTTGGATTCGGAGTTCGATCCAACCTCACCGTACACCTACATTATCCAAAAATCAAGTGAGTTATAACAAAAGGTCCATCTCAATCCAAGGATCCCAATGTCGTATATAGTTCATAAAATGGATTCCCAGTTCTCATGTTATAGAAAAAAATCATATTTGGGCTTGGATGGGCCCGGGTTCGGTCTAACCAGGTTGCACCGACCCGATTGGCCTGGGCTGCAGTGGGCCCAGGCCATAGTCTAGCACGTACCGTGAAGGGGTGGCCCGAGGTGCAGCCCGTGGTCTAGTGGCCCACCGTGGAAGCATCCACCTTATCCGTAACCTGAAGGGAGGTGCTCCCTGGTTTCCGAATGACCCGATGGACGTTTGGTTGCCTTGCTGGCATGTGGGACAACCAAAGTATTCCCGCTTGGCGTAACGAGGAAAGATGGTTCTATTCACAATGGTGTGGGTGCGTGCCGAGGCGCCAACTGCGATCAGCCGGGTTTCGGCTACCCTCCAGCCTCCGTTGCGGCTGAGCGGCCACGGACTATAGCTCCTGCTGTGTGGACGTGCACTGCTGCTCTACCATGCGGCTGGCCGGATGCCAGCCACCACCGATCTCCACCACGACTGATGGGTCGTAACCTCGTACTCAACCAGTGGCGTGGACGCGCCCCACCCCACCTCCTCGTGGTTGACCGGCATGCCGGCCACTGTCTTCTCACCGCCACGGCTGACAGGTTGTGGTATCCTTCGATAGTGCGGTTGTGAGGCTATCGTCATCACGGCCCATGAAGAACCCATTGATAATAATGCTACGGAGGGATCATGCTATTTTCATTTGGCTGACACCCTCCGTGTTATGTCGGTAGCAGGTGGTTCAATGATTGAAATAATGGTTTATCCGAAAGAATAAATAAAAAAGAACAATTTCCCTACTTGTTTTCTCATTGAAGATGATGCGAGGAATGAGGTGATGATGATGAAGTTTCCGACGTTTGTCGCTCTCGAAAATGCCTCGAATGTCAGTTCCTAGTTCTTTATCTGGAGAGAATTCTTTGTTTGAGAGGTTATTTGTTTGGAGGATGTTTCTCCAAAGGCTCTCCATTTCCAATCCTTTTCCCCGTGAGTGGTTTGGTGCCAAATTAATAAGTTAAGATTTAATATTGGCACATCAATGGGGATATTACAAGAGTGAATAAAAATATCTCTTAATTAACATGTTGATTCATTAATTCAGAATTAATGAATCCTATTAATTAAAGAGGAATGTGGTTATACATTTTTTATTTCCGAGCATTTAATGCCCAAGATTGAATTCCTAACCACCCTTAAGTGGTCCCCACATTCATGATTCAAATGAGATGGTTTAAAAAGAAAATAAATGTAATTATTATATTTTATTATTTTTCTAACCCTCCCATGAAAAATCAGAAAAAGAAACTTCTATCCTCAACCTAATGTGGTCGAGTTGAAGGATTCCTTAATCGAATATCATTGTTGTGAGATCAACATTGTCCTCAGATTTCAATTCCGAGCACTAGTTCAAGAGTTTCAAAATTCCACTCTTTCATTTATTGAACGTTCCATAAAAAAAATCTCAAAAATTCATTTCGGGCGCACTGGGCTTTGGAATCACACACCATCAATTTTCACAGAGCCATAATATTCCCATATAATTAAAAAAACTTCAATGGAATAAAAATTAGGTCTTTGAATTCTCCCCACCTGAGGGCTTTGCATCCCCAGAACCCACAACACAAACTAGAGAAACATGTGGGGGTAAAAAGCATGAATCTGAGCCTCCCAAATCCATGTGCTCTCTTGGAGATTCCCTTGCTTCCAACGAACACACACCAGAGGTATCGACTACCCAGGAAGGACTTGATCCTGTCGATCCTAAATCATCACTGGAACATCCAAAAACATCTCCCCATAGTTGATGTCCATATCACCCTAGTCAATGATGTGTGAAGGATCATTTACATATTTCATCAGCTGTAATACATTGAAAACATCGTGCACCCTGTGCAACTTAGGGGGAAGAGCTAAGCAGTATTCCACCTTTCCTACTCTTCTGAGGAACTAAAAGTGTCTAATAAACCTCGTAGATAACTTTCTGCCCCATCCAAATCTCTGAAATCCTCATCAAGGTGAGACCCGTAGAAAGACATGGTCTCCATCCTCGAACTCAAGAGGTCTCTGTCTCCTGTCAGCATAAGACTTCTGCCTGCACTGTAAATTATTTATCTGCTGATGGATGATCTGAACCATCTCTATGGTAGCTTGTACCATCTCTAGTCCCATGAGTGGTGACTCCCCAAGGTAAATCTAGAAAAGAGGTGATCTGAAAGGTCGATTGTACAATGCATCTAATTTTTCCATTACAATAATGGAATGAAAACTGTTGTTGTATGTGAACTCCCCGAAAGGCAAGTTATCCTCCCAACTGCGTCCGAAATCTCGGATGCAAGCACGCATCATGTATTTAAGTGTATGAATGGTCTGCTTTTTCTGACAATTTTTCTAAGGATGGAAGGTGGTGCTCAACTGAAGCTGTGTCCCGAACACCTCCTACAACCCCTTCTATACCCAGGAAGTGAAACATGCATTTGATCAGAGAAAATCATAGATGACACACCATGAAGCCGTACAATCTCCTGTATGTATAGGCGTTTCATTCTCTCTACCGATCCTTGTTCTCTAATAGGTAGGAAGTGGGCCGACTTGGTGAGTCGGTCAATGATCACCCATATGAAATCATGCCATTAGACATGAGTGGAAGTCCTATCACAAAGTCCATGTATATTCCATCCCACTTCCACTATGGCACCACTAGTGGCTGAACATAGCCTGCCTGAACCTAATGCTTTTCCTTCACTTTATGACAAGTGACGCACTAAGAAACAAACTCAACTACTACTTTTTTCATTCCCAGCTACCAGTCCGGATGTCAACGGTCCTGGTACATCTTCGGCACTCCTAGATGTACCACTAGAGTGGATGTATGGAACTCCACCAACACATCCACACTATGAACCACCGGTATAATAATACTCATTCTGAAGAGGATGATATACACCCCACCTTCAGAAAATCTATCAGGTGAATCTCCACAATATTTCTAAGCATGTCGATCCTCACAATTAGTTTCCCCATGTTGGGTCTCCCTGACTCACTATAGAAGATGGTGAGTGACTGTCAGAGACTAGAGATATGCTGCTCCATCTCGATCCATGAAGGATATCCACAAAGAAACTAATTGCTCCTTCAACTCACCTTAAAACTGAATATAATATCTCCTCCTGAGTGCATGTGGTACTACATTCCACTTCCCAAGAGTATAGACTATCTCAATCTCGTAGTCCAAGAGTAACTCAAGACAACACCGCTATCTCAGTTTTATGTCCTTCTGAGAGAATAAATACCTGAGGATCTTGAGATCAGAGTAGACTGTAAAACGTTCACCCATCAATTAATGTCACCGCATCTTCAAGGCGATGACCACTGCTACTAAATCCTTGACATGGGTAGCGTAGTTCTTCAAATGATTCCTCAGCTGTTAAGAAACATAGGGAATCAATGCTTTCTAATCCATCAGGACACATCCATGTCGGGTCCCTGATGCATCGTATTAGATGACGTACCAAATTTCCACATCTTGTATCCTCAAGATGGGGGCACTCGTCAGTCTCTGCCTCAGCTCCTGGAAACTCAGCTAGCATCTTTTTGACCATACGTAGTGTTTCCCCTTTTTCGTCAACACTGATAAGAGTGATATGAAGCTAGAAAAGTCATGCACAATACTCCAGTAGTAACCAGCCAAACCCAGGAAACTCCGCACCTCTGTCACACTCTTGGGTGGCTCCCATGCAAGTATAGCGTTAATCTTCACTAGATCCACCATAACTCTATCCTCCAAGATGATGTGTCCCCATATGTGAACCTCTCGGATTCTAAATCTTCACTTTGAGAGCATAGAATAAAATTGGTCTTCTCGGAGTGTGTCCAGCACTATATGTATATGATAGGTATGCTCTTCCTTTTTCACTAGGTAAATCAGGATGTCACTGATGGAGACTACTACAAATTGATCGATGTATGGCTGGAAGATCCTGTTAATGAGTCCCATAAACATAGATAGGGCGTTGTTCAAACCAAATGGCATAACTAAGAACACATAGTGGCCATACAGACATTTGATGGTCATCTTATACATATCCTCATATCTTACCCTGAGCAGGTGATAACCTAATCTATGGTCCATCTTCAAAAACCATCGTGCTCCCATCAGCGGGTCAAAGAGATCGTCAAACCTTGGGAGTGGGTACTTGTTCTTCACGGTCACCTAATTCAGGTGCCAATATTCCACACATAGTCTCAGACTCCCATCCACCTTCATCAATAATAAAATTGGGAATGCCCAAGGAGAAACACAGGTCCTAATGAACCCATTTCCCTGCAAGTCCTCCAGTTGTACCTACAGCTCTTGAAGCTCCGTGGGAACCATCCGTTATGTTGTAGTAGATATCATGGCCATCCTGTGGTACTAGTCAATGTAAAATTCCACCTCTCTATGAGGAGGTAGACCCAGAACATCATCAGGAAAAAAATAGCTTACTAGTCCTCCACTACAGGATTGCTCAGACTCTCAACATCAACCGCTCTGAGGGTAACACTAGCCAATGAATGTGTGATCGACTGCACACTTCTCCAGGTAATTCCATCATGTGCTGCAAAGGTTCCCTTCTCACTGATGAATGAAACTCTAGTCCCATCAGTGTGGACACAGAGCACTTTGCGCCTAATACAGTTCATCTGATCTTGGAATGTGGACAACCCATTCATACACAAGATGATGTCGTAAGGCCTCGATGCCACTAATAGAAGATCCCAACCGAGGCTCTAACCTCCACGAGTAAGCTCACACTATCGGCGCCAATGCGTAATCAACAAATCTACTCCCTTAGGAGTCTCTAACCATAAGGATTGAGCTAATGGATCCACCAGAATCTCAGAGATCCAAACGAGGGTTGTGGAAATAAATGAGTGACTTTCACCAATGTCTATATGTACAACAACTAGGGAGTAGTAGACATAGATAAAACCATGTATAATCTCTGGAGTGATTTCTTCATAGGATTCAACTTCCTGGATCTGAGCTCGTCCCTGTCCAGCAGCTCCTTGTAGTCGGGGTGGACCACAAAGAGGTGGTGGTGGTAGAACCTTGAATAACCCCACCTCCTACTGCATGACCTTCTCCTCAAAAATTACTGACATATTCATGCGGACCTCCTCGATCATATATTATCCACTACCAATGTGATCCTTCGACTATCTGTTGGTCCACCGTACGGTGGGTCCTATAGTCACAAGCCATGTTACCTTGCCCACCGCATGAGTAACACTGTCTGATCCTCACCTGTACTACTCTCTCTTGAGAACCCCGCACCACCTACCCTATATCTTGTGGTTGTCCACCTGTAGGTCTGGTCCTCTTGGACCTCTACATCATATGTCAACTACCTTTTGCTGATTACACTATTACGTATAGTCTTGTGGTGGGTCTCGTTGTCGGTGATTGCTTAGCTAGGAAGCTATCCACTAAGAGTGCTTTCTCTAACACCACAACCTATGTCAAGGTGCTGAGTGAAACCATCGAATATCTAATCACCAATATCTGCCCCTGCTCAATGGTCCATGCCCAGAAGAAAGGGTCCCGCACCATGTTATTGGAGTAGCGCGAGAGGTTAGTGAACCTCAATGACTACTGAGCCACAACCATGATACCCTACTATATGGGGAGAAGTTATTGTATCCATACTGAGCGTATGGTCACTCGGATGAACTCTACCATAAAAAGACTCTTGAAGACCACCTAGATGAGAGTCACCTCATCATGAACTTGGAGCAACAAGATCCACCATCTTCCCTCTGCTGCCTCTAGAAGACTGATGACAAGGATAACCATAAGATTGGCTAGTGTCCCTGCTAGTCAAAAAACTCTAACCACGGCCTCCAGTGAGTCCTCAACCACATGTGGATCAATCTCTCCCCGAATACTCAATGACCTCTAACGTTCGAACTCGTGAAACATGATAATGAAGCACGCACCCTCTGCTACTGGGGAAGGTGGCATCAGCTACCCAATGGGTAGTGGTGTTGCAGGTACACTACCTATTGGTACAACATCCATAAAGAGTCCCTATACAGAATCCTCATCTCTTGGTGGGATGTCATCACGTACTCTACCCGGAACCCTGGATGGCTATCTGCGTGGAAGCATCCTAAACGAAATAGGTGTGCCATGGTTAATAAGATATACCTAGTGAGTTGACTCAAAGAGATCACCAAGAAATTTTTTTTAAAAAAAACACACACAATCAGTGTTCTCTTTCACTAAGCCAGAAATTAAAAGTCAGGGTCCTGGTGTATCGATACGTCGACTGCCACACCAATAGTGGATTACCCAAATTTAAAACCACACTCATCACACTTACCACTATTGCCTAATAAATAAGATTAGAGTCCCAGTTCATCAGTAGAACTGAAATCATCTGAAACCAATTTGTCAGGGCCCGACACCCTTGGCTCATTCTGTGACTATCCCATGCCCGCCATTTATTGGATAGGGGATGGCGACTAGAACCGAAAAGGTATATCTCAAAAACATGGAAGGTATTTCCTATAAACCTGTAAACTCACACAAACCATGCACATAGCAGGATACAAGCACCAGGTAAACTATAACATAAACATGGTCTGTACAGTAAGTAAAGTGGCCAAAATACAGGCCCAACTAGAATGTACAAGTAAAACTGAAAAATAAAAACTCATGTGAACACCCACCAAGGACCCTACATGAAGGGTAAGTACAAGACTTGACCAGTCGTATGTGTGGATCGTCTCGTCTAATTCCCACCTATGATTAGACTCCTGTTTAGTACCAAGACCTCGATAAGCATTGTTTGTTGTCTACACAAGACACAGAATAATGTGGGAGTAGCCCATGTAGGGGTGAGTACAACGATACTCAGTAGGGACCTTAAGACCCTCATAGGTCTCCTAGAGCTCCACAAAGGAAAACCACAAAGCATAAAGCAATAGTCATAAAAATCAAAAATACTTTGGTATATGACCATACATATACCTAAGATATAAATAAAAATACACCTCACACCTGAGGAAAGAATACCAAAAAGGTAACACCAATATGGTAGAAGTACCACACTTGTAACACCATAAAGGTATAAGTACCACACAGGTACACCACGAAGATATAGGTACCAAACAGGTACACCATGGAGATATAAGTACCAAACAGGTAACACCAAAAAGGTAGAGGTACCACACAGGTAACACCATGATGGTATGTACCATAATGTTAAGGACTTAGCTTACCTGCTATAAGTGAAGTATAGAAGTACAAATGATCAGTCATGAGGCTAGGTCATCTTATTCTGTCAAGAGGCACTACTGTAGATTATACGAAGTCTAACCCACACACGATTCATAGGTAATAATCCTCGAACTGAGCCACACCGGATTTGGACCACACAGGCTTGGTATGCGCTGACCCACATAGGATAACAGCGCGCTGGCCTACATAGGATCTAACCCACAAATGATTGTTATGTGCTGACCCACAAAGAATCACTGAGCACTGACTCACCCAGGATCAGACCCATACCGGATCAGTATGCGCTTACCCACACATGACCGCTGAGCACTGACCCACACAGAATCTATAGGTACTAACCCCCACATTGACCCACAAAGTATCCGACCCACCCAGAGGCGATTGGTAACCAACATCTATATTATCCGTCTCCAACCACTTCCTCACTACCAGACAATGGATTCCTCACACCCGGTGTGCTTGATTTTTGTAGAATCTTTCCCTTGAGATATCGGTTGTACCTCGACTGCCACTAAGCTCCACATAGAATTATCCCAGTGGTCTATCATGTTATAAGGGACCCAACACAATAGACGACATGAAAAACGGATGCTTGGTCTGTATTTTATTAGTGTTTCCACTCCTATGGACTAATTGGATTCGTTATTCGATCCAACCCGTCCATACACCATCATTATCCAAAACTCAAGTGGAGTATACCAAGTGGACTGTCTCGGTCCAAGGATTCCAACTACATTTGTGGTTCGTCAAACAGACACTTGATTCTCATGTTACATCCAAAAAGGAGTATCTGTGTCTGGATGGGCCCAGGTCCGATTTGACCCGGTCGGATCTACCAGGTTTAGGTTCACCCCACACGGTTGGCCAGGACTACGACAGGCTCAGGACGCTAGGCCGTCGTCCATCCCGACACATGAAGGGGCGGACTGGCCATGCCTACTGGACGCGGCCCGCCGGGTGGCCCACGCTGCAGCCCGGGGTCGGGTGGCTCACCGTGGTGGGGTCCACCCAAGCCACAACCCAGGTGGGATGCACACCCCGGTATTTATAATGGTCAGATGGTTTTTCGTTCACCCTTTTGGCATGCGGTGCCCCCAGAGCGGTCCCGCTCGGCTTGACAAGTCCGTTTGGTTTCCTAACAAGTTATCCTCCCAGTGGCGTGCTGGCGAGCCGCTGCTCCACCCATGGCTGGCCGGGTGTCGGTAACCCTCCGGCCTCCGCTGAGGCCAAGTGGCCATTGACTCTAGCTCTGGTGGCATGGACATGTGTTGCTGCTCTACCATGCGTCCGACTGGATGCTGTCGCCACCCTGCTCTACTACGGCATACAAGAATCGGCCTCCTCCTCAATCAGTGACGTGACGCATGATGCCCCACCACCCACAGTCAGTCGGCATGCCGACCACTTTCTTCTCACCACTGTAACTGTAGGGCCGCAGTCTCCTTCAGCGGTGCAGTTTCAATGCCACCATAATTGTAGCCCACAAAGTACACATCGATGCAAAATTTTCGGAGGGATCAGGCCATGTTCATTCAGCCTTCACCCTATACGTTAAGTCAGTAGTAGGTGGTTCAAAAATAGAAACAATGATTCATCACGAAGAATAAATAAAAAAACAATTCCCCACTTGTTTGCTCATTGATGATGGAATGAGGAGGGTGGTGATGATGACGAATTCACCAACATCGGTCCCTCCCGTAATAGGCTCCAAAGTCGTTCCTTCATTCTTGATCCAGAGAGCGATCTTCGTTGGAGTGGTTCTTCGTTTGGTGGATGTTTCTTCAAAGGCTATTCTTTGACAATCTTTTTCTCCACGAGAGGTGTGATTCCCAATTAATAAGATAAGATTTAATATTGGAACATCAATGGGGAGATTCCAAGAGTTAATAAAAATAACACATAATTAAAAATATGATTCATTAATTTAGAATGAACGAGTCTTATTAATTGAAGAGGATTGTGGATAAAAATTTTGTGTAACCGAGCATTTATTGCCCATCATTAATTTCCCGACCACACTCATGTGGTCCCCACCTTCATGATTCAAATGGGATGGTTTAAAAATAATATAAAAGTAATTAATTTATTTTATTATTTTTCGAAACCACCCATGAAAAATCCAAAAAAAATAACTTCTACCCTTGACCTACTGTAGTTGAGGTGTAGGTTTACTTATGCGAATATCGGTGCTGTGAGATTAATGGTGTCCTCAGATTTCAATTCAGAGCACCTGTTCAAGAGTTATAAAACGAAACTCACGCGTTTACTGAAAGTACCCAAAAAAGAGTTTAGAAATTAATTCCTGAAGCACCGGGCTTTAGAATCACACACCATCAATTTTCGCGGACTCATAATATCCCCTTATAATTAAAAAAATTACATGGAATAAAAACAGAGTCTCTATAACTAGAGGATCTTATCTTGAAGGGGATTAATTGAATTTTTCAATTTGAAATTTTTTCAGACAAGTAAAACATATTTAATTATGTAGTATTTCTAGATTTATAATTTTTTATTTCTCTATGATGAATACAAAACACCTTCTCCTAAATTATTACAGTTTAAACCCAACTTTGACACAAATATTCCTTCAAATGATGATCACACCAAGAGATGGTTGGTTCTAAATATCATAATGAAAATTATAATTTTCTACATGACATAATATTCTGAATTCTTCGACATAGAAATGTTTGTTGTGAAAAAATATCATGGAAATGACAGGAATGAAAAGTTATTTTGTTGTATTTGGTGGAAGAAATAGTATCTCATCCAGTTCCATGAGAAATGATATGTGAGTTAAGTGAGAATGTGGTGGAAGTATTATAAATACATATCACATTATTTCACCCCCTAAATCTAGAAGAATACCATTGGGGTGTTATCAATAAGTGAAACAATGTCATATAAGGATTGAATTGTAAGAATTTCTAATTTAAGCCATAAGTGTGACTAGTTATTCCACCTATAGATGTTTTGTAAAAAACATGCCCCATATGGTATATTAATTTATTTGAATAATTGGAATTGATATCAATTAAAATATAATTCTTTTAAGGTTATGGAGTCTAATATGTAGAGATATAGTTAATGAAATAATGAAATTATAATATGTTCATATACTGATATGATTGAAACTTAGTAGGAGAACATGGAGAGAACTAGAATTTGGTTTACTGTATACTATAATCTATGTATTGAAATAATTATATTTCAACCCCATGAAATTCTAATGTATTTTTCTAATTTCAATAACTATAGTATTGTATTTATTATATGTAAAATTTCTCAAATTAAATAATTTTTTCTAGTGTAGTTAACCGGTTGATTCTATGTTTAAAAATTATTATTTATACCATTAATATCACGAGTCATTTAGGGGAAATGTAATATGGATTCAAATTACAATCCAAAAATTTCATGATCAGTGAATATCAATTTTATATGATATATCTATCAATGAATTCTATTTCTCTAAAATTATTCTTCGTGATGATATGATGGTTACATCAAAAGATTATAAATTTCTATCATAAACAATCTATTTTCATTAACCTACATTTAATAATTAATTATTTAAAAGATATTGATATCCATGATAAGGTAGAGTGGGAATCTTTATGAGATAAATTGAGACTATCTAATCCCATTTATCAAGATTACTTATGTACAATATAAGAGGTGTATAAGGGATAAGTTGTATATTATTTTTGATAAGTATCCAATATTTTTCCATGATTATTAATAGATTTTCCTAATAGAATAATGTTTAGTTCTTGATAGATATATATATAGATGCGAGGCCCATATATTTACTATCATATCATTAAGCTCGTATGGTATTGGATGTATTAAAATAGAGCGATAATATCTCAAAATGAAGGGCTCTATTTGATCAGTTCTGTAACCTTTGGTAGATTCCGTTATATTTTTCTATGATGGTAAAGGAAAGTCTTCACAATTTTATATATTACAAGGATTTAAAATATGTAATTAAGAAGAATAAGTTATTACTGTTATTAATTGGTATCAGCATTACTATGATTAAAAGGGTGATGTAGTTTTATAAAATTGACATGATATTAGGACAACATTATGTGAGATTAAAGTTTCCCAATATTCTAAGGAATAACATTTGGAGCATGTATAGGAATTTAAAATATTTCATGAGTTTTATATGGAATATAAATACTGATTAGGTATTTTAAACTTCTATAAACAATATCTTCTAAAAATAGTTTAATTTTTTTTCATCACGATTACAGATGACAAATTGGATTATTTCACTTCAATGTAAGATCATGAAATTCATCATGAGCTTATTTTTTAGATTATAAAACAGAATTACCTATATAAAAACTATCATGATGTTATTTTTTATTATATATATAAAAATTATCATATCATATTATTATATTTCATTACCCCAAAAATATAAAATAAATGATGCCTTGGAATAATCTAAAAAACATTTCTCAAATTATATGTCTTTTGGGATTGACCAAATATTATAAGTGTATTTTTCATAAATTTATAAAATTATATTCTCTCTAGATTGATTTAACAAAAAATAAAGATAAATTTTAATGGAGTGAAAAATGTTATAAATAATTCAACAAACTGAAGAGGATGATTAATTTATCTCCTTTGTTGAATAATTTTTGGGAAAGTGGTGGCTACACCATCTATGCTTAAAATGTTTTTTGATAAGGATAATACCTCTGGTAAATTAATTTTTTATTCATTCCACTATTATAATATTTTATACGAATGTAGAAGAATAATATTTTAATGAATTTTAAATGATTATTATTTTTCTTAATTACATTTCTATTTGTAATAAGAGAAGGAAAATGTCTTATTTTTATGTTTTAATGTAACATCCCCAAACCATCACTCTTGGACCCATTATTAGAAACAAAAATCATTTTATTTATATATTTTTAATGATAATTGTGACCATATTTTTTAATATCCAAACAATATAAAATAAAATAAAAATATTGGATCACTTACTTATCCATGCACCTTTTAATCATAATGTTTAATAGAATTAGGTCAAACACTAATAGAAACAACACCCATGGATTCAAGGGATTATCTTTTTCATTTACCAATCTATTCATATTTAGAATTAATTCATCAAAATAACCTTTAGAATTTATCACATATGACATATTTCTATATGAAAATAATTTAAAATAATTCATTATAACCTGGGGAATGGGTAACATAAGAATATGGATCTCAATTTCTCAGTGTGGGTAAACATAAGCTATAAAAATTAAATTTTATCAGTGAAAAAATAAGTAAATAAGTATATGATTAAATAAATAAGTTTATGAGAATAAAATAATAAAATTTATTCCCATAAATACCTAAATCATCGATGATGATATGTTTATTAGGGTTTTAATATGTACGATATTCATATGATTCAACAATAATGATCCATGTGATGTCAATATCTATCAACATAATCTTTAAAAACCATGAAAACAATAATGAAAATGTGTAGGTATCTTGCAGAATTATCTTCAAAAAACCATTCATTAACTAGTACAAATGGTGTATCAATACATTTAACTTTGATGCCTAATGAATTGGGGAACTATTTGGGAACACCGACCGTATAAGATATGTCATGATCAAGGTTATCTATAATATATCTCAACCCTTATATAAATATTAACTAGGAACCAAAACATGAACAATGTTCTTAGAGATTTTATTTCATCATAAAAATTATAAAACAACTATTACAAATGTCAAAACATGATTAATCCATGGAAAAATAATATTTTCCATGAAGATATAATTGAAATAGTCATAGGATATATGGGTAAATAATGAGGAAGGTATCATTAAAATTGATCCCCATTAGAGAAAAATTAACAAAAATGGTTTTTGAAGTTGATTAATGGAAATACCATTAAAATATAATTATAATTTTTTTTGAAGAAAATAAAACTTTCACATTAAAAATCATTTTCAAAATCTAAAAATTCACAAATACTTGTGAGAATAATATTATTGGAATATAACTATTTAAAGTGTTTAGGAGTATTCGAAAAATAATAATGATCATAAGGGATGAAAAAATATCCAATGATAAAAATGATAAAAATAAACATTATTTTAAAACAACTTTAAATTGAGTTAGAAGTGTACTACATGATAACATTAATAAATTTACTTTTATAACATTTTAAAATAAGTAAAAATTTTATGTAAAATTCTTTTATGAGATCATTTTTTTATAAAAAATAACATTTTGAAATATTTTTAGAAAATATAGATATGGAAGAGAAATATTCTTGATCTAAAATAAAGTACCACATTAGTATCAAATACTGAAGAATGTTTTATATTTATTTAATAAATAAGGGATGAAATTGAAATTAAGAATTTAAATGATATTCATAAAAATATGAAAATAAGAGATATAAGGGTTTATAAAATTAGAGCAAGTTATTTCCTCCCAAAAAAAGCATTAAATGTAACTAATATCAATATGAAAGGATATTATAACATAATGCCTTTTCAAATTTGGAAACTTTTAAGTAGTAATCCCCATTAAATAATAACTTTAAATGAAACCATCAATATCATTAAAATATGGAAAATCATGTTATAAAATTTCAAAGGGTAAGTATATACACATCATAAAATAAGTTATGTGTATAACACCAAAATAAGTCCCAAATAATTATAATTTGAATTGAATAACCCTTTCAAAGATCATTTCATCAAATTGAGAATTAATAAATTGAGAGATTATGTGAAACAATTTTTTTTAAAAAAAATACATGTTTAAGAGTAGAATAAATCAATTTAGTGATCAATTCCCACATAATAATGTTCTAATGTAGGATTATAACCCAATGAAATGAAATTTAGTTATCCATCATTTTATAACAGGTTAAAATTCATGTCATATCCCCTTGGTTAAAATAATTCAAAATGAAACATGAAATTACATTAACTAAAATTTATTCATTATATAAAATTTATAAGTTATATTATGAACACTATATATAATAAATTGGTTCATAAAATTAAAATATATCTCAAATAATGGAAAATGAAACAAAATTCCTTACTACTATGGTAATCTCTAAATCAAAATCTCATAAATGAGAGAACCTCATATGAATTCATAAATCCCCAAAATTTTAAATAAAATAATAATAAAATTACTTAATTTTAATTAAATACATAATAAAAAATAAGATGTTAATATTTCATATCATTCAGTGACATAATGATTATATGACAAACCCTTACCTCACCTCTAGACATTCAAGGTATTTACATGAACTCCTATATATAAAATCATATCCATTACAATATTTATTAATTACCATTAACAATTTTAATTAGTTATAACTAATTTATTTATTTTAATTTGTTTTAATTAGGTATTTCTAAACTTAATATGTAAATTACAAGTCAGGTGTTTTAATGATGTTTTTTCCAAATGGTTAGAATAACTTCAGTATGTTTTACGTATTAAAATGGTTCAAAATTCCATCATATATAAAATAATAATAATCACATAATTATATTTTATATAAATGAAAAATACTTTTGAAACCAACCAAAAATAATTATTATGATAAATGAGCTACATTATAATCATGAAGGTAGTGTGATTAATGTTCGGATGATCAATGTTTCCATTTTTAAACATTCATTTTAGAAATAAGTATAATAATTATTGTATCTTTAAATAATTATCATAATAACAAAAATATCATATTATTTATCAAAATACACTTATACATATCATTAATTTGCTGTTTTTGTATAAAATGAATCACATCACTTTATGGAGGTGGTATTACACACATAATCAATAAACGAAATTATCATTATTCAAAGATTGAAATTTTAAGAAAATATATGATATATTATCTTTGAATAATTATTAATAATTCAAAAATATCATATACTAAGTACAATTCCATCATAATAAACATCCAAGAGAGGCGATGATGGAAAATCAATGAAATCAGTTCGTGAGATAGTAGTCCATCGTAAACATGAATGATTGTTTTGATTCACATTTTACTCAAGAGGTGAATAATTATGGTAATTAAATTAAAATAATTAAATATAATTAAATGTTAAATAAATAATTTATTATTAATATTTATTTAATAATATTTTACTGAGGTGGATGATGAAACAAAACAAAAACACCCTATTAGGAATGATACCTCTTTTTTAAGTTTAATTTTTCATGATTATAAATAAATCCTTAATATATTGGATTTATTATCAAAAAATTATTCTAAGATGTGTTTAGAGAATTAATTTGGTATTTTTTGTCTATTTTTAACCTCAAGGATTTTATGGTGGATATAGGAGAAGATAGGTTGTGTGCTTTTATATGTTAGGGAGAAGTTAAACATGGAATGTTTTTAAAATAATATGTTATACTCATATTTTAAAGATTAAACAAGGATAAAAAGTATAATTATTGAAACTTATATTAGATTGTGTATAAATATTTCCTTAAAATAGGAATTTAAAATTTCAAGGTCAGTTCATCCCTGGTCCTTTTAGTTTTGACCCCCTATAATCACTTTTACATCTTAACCGTGGTAAATGATTTTAAATTTTTTTATTTTTCGTTATGAAAAAAAATTACTTTTAACTAATTATATAATTAATATTATTATTATTAAAAAATAAGGAAACATGTTAACTATTTTCAATTAATAAAATTGGTATATTTTAATTAAATTAAAACTAGTAGATTCTACGTAAAATGGTTTTTATGAAATATATTTTTCAAATATAAGATGACTATATATTGACTATATTGTTGGTAATTATTATTATATTAATTTAAATTAATATTTTTAGTTAAATAATATAAAAATTTCATTTAAATATTTCATTATAAAAGGGTTTTTATTTTTATTAAATTGAGAGACATTTTTCACTTTAAAATTAGTTTTCAATAAAATGTGTTTTAAAGAAGGAAAAAGGTTATTCTAAAATATTTTATAAATATTATTAAAATGTAATTAATCAGTATTAATAGAAATAATTAATACTTATTTAACATTAAATTACTTTCAAATATTAATTGGACTTTTAACTTATAAAATTTATTGAAAAAAATTAATGTATTTGGAAAATCAATATTTTTAACTATTCATTGAAAAATCAATATTTTCAAAAAAATCCCAAAATATAGTGCTAGTTTAATTTTCATATATTTTTTTACGAAATCAAATTAATTTTATGAATTTCCTTTTCTAAAATATCTAGAAATTATTTAGTATAGTTTCTCATAAAAAGTAATAAAATAATTTTTGAATAAAAATATTAATAGGGAATAAAATTACTTTACTAAAAATAGATTATTTATTTACCAGGTATTTTTCTATAAAATTATATTGACTAATAAATATAAATATATTCAATAAATTATTTAATATTATCCATATCCTCTAATTGAAAATATAGAGTGTAATAGTTATATTTTGATAAAAATGTTTCACGTTTTGTTCATGTTCGGTGCTTCGTATCATATACTATATTTAACATAGTTTTATTTTCAAAAATATCACTGTTTAACATACTCCCCATTTAATAAATTCAATCCCAAAAATTATAACGTTATCATAGAAATCTATGGTTTTATATTATTAAATACCTTTGTTTAAACCCCACATCGTTAAAAGGTTTAATGAAACATTATCATAATATAAGAGAAAAGAAAACATGATTGTCACTTATATTAGCATATAACTAGGATTCTATGTTGTAAAAATTAGTGTGAAGTGAAAATATAGATATATATAGAATCATTATACCCAATTAATGATGGAGGGTTATATATATCATTGATCACAAAAAAGTGAATAATAATGTGAAATTTGTCAAACAAAAAACCATAAACCAATGTAGTGTCAAAAATACCATCAATTTCAACTAAAATGGTAGTAATATGAAAACATTATAGATTCATAATTTTTTATCTAGTTTCCGAATTCAATTTCCATATATATGAAGAACCTATGGAAATATACTATCATTATTATTATAATTTCTATTTTAATCAATTTCCACAACAATTTCATCTTTTATTGAAATGATGTGTATTCACAACGCGTTTTTCAGTCCCACCAAAAAACATATAACAGATCAGGTAATCCCCAAATGGAAAATTATTTATTCCTCTTAACATTATAAAATATCCAAAAACCAAATTCTTAACACATGTTAAGATGTTTAGAGAAATTATTCATCCTTCATACGAAGAAATGAAACATTAGTCATCTTATACACAAAAATAACAGCTAAAGTGTATCGTAGATTACATGATAAAATACTAGCTATAAAATTCTCCAAAATATTCTTGACTAATATAGAAACCTAAAAATTTCAAGGGTTTGATCTAATATTATTTCAATATTGATTTAATTTTTTTTATAAATAAAAAAAATCATTTTTAAAGTCACATAGAAAAAATATATACACCTTAATCATATAATATTTAAGTCATACTAATCATTTCCATAAATAACATGAATCTCAAAAAAATAATAGTAAAATCATATTTGATTTCAAAATTTAAATCAATACTTATTCATCAAATTAAATAACATAATGTTTTTATTACCTGATTCGTATATGATTCCCAAAATGAAGGAGTTCTTCTAAAATAATATTAATCCCCTAATTAAATAAACACTTTCAATTCCATTTTTATCTATATGATAAATCATTTTCCCCATTATTTCCTAAAAAACGATCATATAAATCCTAATGTTTATAAATAATGTAAAACTTATATCCACAAAATTTGAAGGAATACATCACATAAAACTAAATATTTACATATAATACAAGACACTAAAAAACCCCCAATAATATTATTAATCCCTTTAAGATGTAATAACATAAAACCTTACTGGGGGTCTCTATGACATTGAACTTATGATCAACCATAAACTTATAATCCCATGATGTTATCCATAAATATTAAGTTAATCTCACATAAAAATTCATATTATATTATTTTTATAAACCCTACTATGATACCAACTACCAGAGCTCCAAACCTACACTCCCATATCCGGAGCTTAAAACATAATAATTTTATTTATGGCTTCTGACTGATAAATTGCGAAATTGTTTTTTCCCTGTAAAAAATAAATCATAAAAATTAAATATTTGATAAAATACTTACCCAAGGGAATTTAAGGTATAGATATTTAGTGAAATTTTATAAAATATTATATAAACAATAACCATGATATCAAGAAGTTATTTTTTAACTATACCAATATTTAAATATTATATATTATGTATTTAATTCATTCAAAAAAATTACAAACATATGAAACCATTCTAGACACATATCATTTACTAGCTTTTTTGATAAACTAGGGAAAATTAAATATAAGAAGGATGAGTTGATATGCTCAGTTAGGGAAAATATAAGCATTAACAGTTGAATGTAATCGATTTGAAAAATTATAAAATAATGGTATGATGAAATAATCAAGTACATTAGAATAAAATCAGATAATTTGTATGCATCAATATTTGTATCATCAATCATGAAACATAGAATAAGTCTTTAATAAATATAAGAGTTATATGATTTAATAATCATAAGAAACATGATTTCAATCATGATCAACTGAATCATTAGATCTTATAGAAATCATAAATAAATAATGTTAGTATATTGGGAAATTTTCTTCCAATAATCCCTACAATGACCTTATAAAACTCTTAGAAATTAAATAACTAAATGATCGACTTCTAAACCAAATGAATTGGACTTCTACTTATGAAAAACTATCATATATAATATATCAATCTCACCCATTATCAATATTGGGGATTAATAAATTATAAAATAAATTCCAAGAAGAAACATGAATAAAGGTTATATATCTTTTATTTCATCATAAAACTCATAAAAGATCCATTTTCCTTTCATTAAAAGTAATATAAAAAGAATGGGTTCTATGAAAATATCCTTCATATAGTGATAATACATAAAAAGAAATATTTTGGATGATATATTAACAAATCATCACTAGTAGGGAATAAATTACATATAAGGTTGTTTATTTCGATGAATGAAATTACCATTAAATTATAATTAAAAACATTCTTTAGTAAAACAAGAAATTTAATTTTAAAATCACATTTTTAAACTAAAAAGCCCCAAATTTTGTGAAAATCATTTTAATTGAAAATAAAATTATAAAAATATAAATTAATATAAAAATAAAATAATGATCATGACGATAGTAAAATCCATGTGTGATGTAAGTGTGAAAAATAAACATTTGTTTCAAATAAATTGGGAAGATAAAATAAAGCGACCAATTTGGAAAGCATTAAGAAATTTTATTTTATAACCTTATAAAATGAGAAAAGATACCATTTAAAATATATTATGTAAATAAATTATCTTTATAAAATAACATTTTAGAATCATTTTATGCTAAATTATTGTGGAATAGAAAGATTCATGATCTAAAAGAATGTACAATATCGTTATCACAGACAAGATACATTCATGAGGTATTATTATTCAATAAAGGTAGAACCTAAAATTAAAAATTTTAAAAACTAGCATAAATATAAGACAATAAAATATTTATGGTTCAATAAAATAATAGAATTTGATTTCTTAATAAAAAGAACCTTGAACATAAACAATCATGAAAAGAAATGATATTGTAACATAAAATATTTTCCATTGTGGTAACTTTTAAATATTAAGGCCCATTAATGAATAAGTTCAAAAGAAAATTTAAATGTCATCAAAATTAATTTATCCGTGATAAAACATTTGAAATGTTTTGTATAGAAACCACAAAAAATTAGTTATGTGTATAATATAAATATATTTCCCAATGAAATAGAATTTGAGATGAAAAACCTATAGAAAGAGCATATAATTTAACAGAGAATAAATAAATTTAAATATTAAGAATAATAAATGTAAATTTGAAGAAATTTTTTTTCAATCATAAATAAATTTATAGATCAATTCACTGATAATAATGTCAAAAAGAAGTCTACAAAGAACTAATATAACCCAATGAAAATAAATTGAGTAATGAAACATTTTAAAATTGGGTAAAATTAAAGGTAAATCCCCTTGAATTAAATAATTTAAATTGAAACATAAAATAACATAAAATATATTTTATTCCTGATATAATATGTGAAATGGAAATTCTATGCAGAATATATAAGAAATTTTTTTATAACATTAATGTATGAATGAATGAAAGGAAATTGAGACCGAATCCCTTACTACTTTGGTAATCCATGGATTAGAACATCATGAAAAATGGCCCTCATATAGATTAATAATAAAATTATTATTTAAATAATAATAAAATACATTCATGTTTATTATATACACAATTCTATTAAAATAATTTGTTAATATGAAATCTTTCTCATGGAAATAAAAGCGAGATAAGAAACTCTTACATTGAGTCCAGATATTAAATATATGTATTTTAAATATTTTTTGAAAAAATTAAATTGACTATTTATATTTAGAAATATCTTCTACAAGGTTATCACCTAATAATTAAATAATTTATTTTATTTCTTTTTTAATTTAGTATTTAAATACGTTATCAATTAAGTCTATGTCAGGTGGTTTTAGAAGGTTTTCTCTATAGTTACAAAGCTACATTTGAATATTGATTGTGGTCAAATGGTTGATTGTTAAATAATATATAGAATAATAACCGTAAAATAATAATAGTTTTTTATATCAATTATATATTTAAAATAAATCATAAATAATGATTAGGGAAAATGATCAACCTCATAATCATGGAGAGGGAAGGTTGTATGTACGCATAGTCAACATTTTCATTTTTTAGATATCATTTTGGAACGAACATAAGTACTAAATTAGATTTATTTAATTATAATAATATAATAAATTTCATATTAATTCCATAATTACAATTATAAATACCATATATTTGATTTTTTGATGAGAAACGAATAACATCACTTTATGGGGGTGGTAGTCCACACGTACGCACGAACGATGTTATTATTTTTCAGTGAATTGTGTGGAAATAAAAAATATCATATATAAGGTTTTAATATTAATTAATAATTAATAAATATATTATTTAGAAATTAATACCATTATTAAAAATAGTTGCGAGAGGCATTTATGGAATAATAAATAAATCATCTCATGAGACGGTTTTCCACTGTACACCCAAACAATGATCTTATCTCCCATTTTATAGAAGATGAGATGGATTTCAATTATTAAATTACCAATATAAAATATATGTATATGAGTCATACTTATTCTATTATATTGTTATTTTTTAATAATATTTGAATGCTTTGTAAGAACAACTAAAACGAAAATTCCTTGTTATGAATAATACCACGTATTCAGACCACCTATTTAAGAGTATGCTTAATGATTTTCCAAGATTTGATTTATGATAAAAATGAAGACTTATGGGAAATGGGTATGAATGTAAGGAAGAAATTTTTATAATTTCTATGCAGAATCATAAGGCTATGATGGTGTGAATATGAGAGGAGATGGTGTGCCCATTTATATGTGGGTAGAGGACACAATTGAAATATTGGACATGAAAGTGTTGTACCAATTTTTAACCACAAATCAAGGATCTAAAATGCCTTATTTAAAAAAGTATATATGATGTACGGTATAAATAAGGTCATAAAACAGAATTATACAGTCTCTTAGTTCATTTAAACTCCTGTCATTTTAGAATAACCCTTCTGTAAATTCGTTTTCACTATAAATGTGGTAAAATATTTTTACTATTTTTACTCTTCATGAGGAAAAAAATATGATTACCTTATTACATAATATATATAATTCTTCATTAATGTATGGAATCAATTTTACCCATTTCTATTCTTATGGTTGGGAAATGTAATTTAAAATCAATCACACAAATGTGATGAAAACAAAGGTTTCCAAAAATGTTTTTTTAAGTATAAGATGAATTTATATTTACTATATGACTAATAATAATAAATATTAAAATTTAAATTCATATTAATATAATCTATTAATTTAATTTAAATAATTACAAATATGGGGTTTTGTTCATTAATTAAAATGGAAAAGAATTATGTGCTTTAAAATTATTTTCAGATAAATGTGTTTTTATGATAATAAATAAATATATACTAATATCTAGTATAAATATGATTAATATATTATTAATTGTATTCCATATAAAAAATTTAAAATTAAGTTACTTTATATCACATTCAATGCATTATGGTAATATTAAATTACTTAATTTATTGAAAATAAATGACCATATTTTAAAAATCGTAATTTTTAACTAATCATTGATAATTCATTATTATCCAAAAAATAAAAAAAACTCACCCTGCATTAATTTTTATATTATGATTTAAAAAATTACTATCATTTTATAAAATAAAATTTATAAAATCTCTATAAATTAAATATAATATTTTCTCACAAAAAAAATCAGTTTCAAGAAAACATACTTTTGAAGAATAAAAATAATTAACTAAAAATTGACGGATTATTTACTAAGAATATTTTCATAAATTTATATTCAGTAAGAAATTTAATTATTCATTTCATAAATTATTCAATATTATTCTAACCCTCTAATTTAAGGGCATGTTTGTCACTTCCATATTTTGGTAACAATATTTTGTTGTCCTTTTATGTTTGTCGTTTCATATCATTTGTGTAATCTAATATATTTTTATTTTTTTAAATATATAGGTGTTAAAATAAAAGTTATATGTTATTTTATTAATAGTATTAATTAATTACTAGTGTATTATTATAAATCCTTGATTAAAGGAACTTTAAATGATTAGGGGGGGAATTTGGGGAATGGAGATAGTCTAATGATGTAACATTCCAGTCCAAGAAGAGGACAACAAAACAAATTTACTTGATAAATGAGGTGATTAAATATTTTCATCACTCTATCATGGAATTTAAATCTTGAAAGGTGAAAAATGTATTTTCTCTTAGTTTTGAATGTGTTTCTTTCTCCTCCTCTCTCCCCTACATTTTTTACAATTGTAGTGGCGATAGATCTTCCAGAGCAATCTGAAAGGTCTCCTTCCTTGACACTGGGTGTGTCATGTGCACCTTTAATGCCCTTTCTAAAGGATATTCTTCTTAGGTCTCCACATTTTTGGACTTCTTTTATGTTTTTGGTGGTCTGTATAGAAGATATCAGTGTGGAAATGAGGAATTCCTCCCCTGTTATTTACTTTTCGGCAGTGGATTTTGATGAGGCCTCATCCCTGCTTCGCTAGTCCCTCGTCACCCGGTTTGGGATTGAAAAACCCTTACTCGGTCACTTCCAGAATGCTATGTCTAGTTGGAGTCTAGATCTTCCATCTAAGTATTGAGATCTATAAAATAATTCTTATCTTATTATCCTGTATTTTGAGAAGGATTTTGTGAATGCCTGGGATCGGTGTCCCAGATCTTACAATCGGTGTCTCTTACATCTGTCCTTGTGGTCCATGGACATCCATAGTGGTTGGGAGTCTTCAGAAGATGAATTGTGGGTTAATATTTCCATCATTCCAATCCATCTTTAGAATCTATATTTCATAGAGAATATCAGGAACTCTCATATAGTGTTTTTTGGATGATCAAAATATATGTATTCTCGACAATGTTATTGATAGTATTTGTGTGTCCTAGAAACTCTCATCAGCACCCCCATCCCAGATCCATCTCCATTTGGGGGATTCCTTGATATTTTCTCAACAACTTTTTTATCATTCAACTCATCTCTTATTCAGTAGTTGTCACATCCATGACCATGTGTCCTTCGAGTGTAGGAGGTTATCTTCCCACCATACTCCTTTAAAAATATTGAATCTTGAGAAAAGGGAAACTTCCTTTAATTTGGCCTCCCATTATTTTTTTGACTACTCGGTGGCCACTAATGCTCAGTCTCATCCAAACCCAGCCCCCACCCCTTATACCCCACCTCTTCCCCCCTTATCCTTTATCTTTACTCTATCCTCCCTTGCCTATTTATCCTCCCCATCCACCCCATGAACAACCCTAGATCCAGTTTCGTCCTCCTTTTTATCCCCTATGAGTCTTCCCCTAGATCCCTTGGGAATCTATGGCCCTCCTCTACCCCAATCTCTTCCCTCATTACCTATCAACATTTCCATGGATTACCTTTCACCTACCCTACTATTCTTGGATATCTCCCCTCTTATGTCTGCTACAATGAGTGCCCCTACTGAGGTTCTATCCCAGATCCCCACAGCTAACTCCATTGAGTTTTTTTCTCTTGTAGAGGAGTTTTGTTCCCTAATTCAACTTATCAGATGGAGAAGCCACCCTGCTCGACTTGTCTTAGAAGGTACTCCTAGATCACCCTCTCCTCACAAAAAATATTCTAAAATAATGATAAAAATATTAGAAGCTAGAGATATTCTACCCTCGTCAATATAGATTATCCAGAAGCCTTCATCACATAGGTCCATTTTTTGGGTCTCCTTGTTCTAATGATCTCACTTTTTATTCATGGGTGATCTATTAAAGGGGTTGTCGGGGTCAATGAGAAGATGGGTTTTCATATCAATAGAAAATTATTACAATGAAATGTGGTGGTCAAGTGTGACATGGGTAAAGAATATGACTATCTAGAGTAGTACATCTTCATTCACACAATGGGATTCATGGGATTCTCTGAAGATGGCATTGATATATTCTTCTTATTCTATATCTCTTCATGGTTTAACATCATTTTTGTAGGTATGACATGTGGGTTTATCATGTCTATAAGTGGAATACAACAGGGAGACCGTCTTTCCCCAAACCATTTCATTCTATCCTAATACACTCTTATAAAATAATTCTCCTCTACCATTAAATGTGGAACTCTTCTTCATTTTCATTATGGCTCCTAGGTCACCAGTGTTTCCAACCTCATATTCGTGGATGATTTAATGTAATCTATCAATGGGTGGAGCCTATAAATCAAATTATTTTCTAATGTTAAGGATGATTATGCTAAATGGAGTGAAAAATTAATTTACAAGAAGATGAGTGGAGTTTTTTTCCCTTCGACATGTCCAAGAAAGCACAAGGTTACCATTGAAATCATTCCCATTATTCATAAAAATCACTTTTCTACTTCTTACGTTGGGGCCGATATTTCTCCTTCGATAATCCTAGTACTTCAATATAAGGATCATTCTAATTGGGTCATTAACAACATAAATTACTAGAATAAGCCTTTCCAATAATTTATAGGTAGGATCACCCTTATTTATATTGTGTTCTATTCAATCCCAATGCACATTATTTGTTCCCATAAATTTCACAGGTCTGTCATTAACCATTTAGAACTCATTTTGAATTAGTTTCTCTAGGGTTATCTCTATGAGTGGGGATGAAGATGGGCCTCTTTGAGCAATTTGGAGAATCCTTTAGATCATTGTGGAATTAATTAGGAATCATTAATTATTTCTTATTTTTCTTGCAAGGTAATTTGTCTTAGGGAGATATTTTAGGTCAGACATTGCAGAGCAACGTTTTCAGATGTATGTATGGGTTTAATTTAATGGATAATGACATAAATCTCTCTCATATTTGGAAATATCTTCATAACCTTGTATCCTCCCTCTAGAGGAACACACAATTTATCATTAGAAATGTTGAGGCTAATGTATGGGAATGCAACTGGGGTTGTAGGCTTCTTGGTTTCTAGGGATACCAACCTCTTGATCTCTCAGACAGAGAAGCCTCCCTTCACCCCTCCTTCCACAGGGCCTTCCTCAATCCATCCCAGGATAACTAATTCCAATACATCTGGCTAGATGGATCAAGGATAGGTGTATCTTTAGGTTCTCCCCTTTGGGTAGATTCATGGTAAGGTATTATAAGATTTCTAATCTTAGTAAGCCGGCAAGAACCCTGGGGGTAGTGTTATAGGGTGAAAATATATCCCAATAGTGTTTAATTTCCTCATCTGGAGAGTCTGATCCAACACCATTTCAACAGAGATATCTCTTAAATCGAAAGTTTTTCCCCTTTCCTCGAGATGATTCTTATGTTCTGCCCCCAAAGAGGAGACTTTTATCCACCTTTTCTTCTAAATAGATTGGTATTTCCATTTTTAGAACATTCATCAGAAGTTTATGGTCGTGTCGGGGTGATATATTATCATGTGGAGTTCGTTAAGCATTGGTTCAGTGGTTCCCCCCTAGAATGAGGAAGATGGATGGTTGATCCTTCTTAATGCAAGATTCTAGTGTATTTTCACAGCGCACAACCAGGTAATACATGATTGGTATTTCCCCTCTCTCTTTGTTTTAAGCCTTTGAATCAGGTCTATTACCTCTAATATTTCGTATCATCATTTGTATAATGTAGTCTCACCACCCCTTTATAGTTACACCAGTAGCTTTCACTCTCCAATCCCTTTATCCCCTATGTAGTATGGATCCTTGGATAGACAGTACCATCCCTCTTGTGGGATCAATATTACCACCAATGGGGATTTCTGCCAGGGGGTATGAGTGTAGTATGGGCTATTCGGGACCCTTCCAATTCTGTTATCATTTCATTCAATGCTTACTATGGGGATGGAGACTCCCTTATGGAAGATTCCAAGGCCATGAAAAATGATCATGAAATTTTCTTCTCAAAATCTCTTCCCCTGACATTAGTGGAGATAGATTCTAAAATAATCTGGGGTTCCCTTAAGCGTGACATCTCTCCTTCTTGGCATATTAGCTATCTCAAAGCAAAATGCAGGGATTTCTCTCCCATGACACTAAGGTCCTTCACTTGTAGTGGGAGGGTACCATCTGTATGACATGTTGTCCTCTAGGGAACCCAATGAACCTCCTATTTTGATGTTAAACTCCATTGGATCCACTCTTCCAAGTGGTGTGGATTTCACTGTCAGGGATTCTTTGGGTCTTCAATTCTACATACCCCTTGATTTTAATTTTTTTTTGGTTTTTGGGTAGCCTTGATCGTGTACTTGTTCCTTAAAATATATAAATAATAATTTTCATAATCATGATAACATGCATATATAAAGATATAAAATTCTAATGTTGGTAACTGGGGATGATATAAGTAATTTTTTAGTTTATATTTCATTTAATTTCCTTTTATCATGTGAAGTTATAACATAAAAATCCTAATTTAGTTCAAAGCCTTCATATTCCAACATGGATGTGTGAGGATTTTTCTATAGAGACAACAGATGAAAAAAAATTCCCTTATAAAGAACTCAATATTTATGAATATTTATCAGTTTATTAAATTTTCTCATTTTCTTCCTATTAATAAGAGTTTTTAAATGAATATGTTGAAATGTTTTTTGTGTTGAATAATGGGAAATTTTATAGGGACAAAAAGTAAATTTTATATCATGAAACCCCACATTAAACTATAAAATATTCATGTGAATCTAGTAGTCATTGTTCAATCAGTTGAAATATATAATGGACTATCAATCCCTAGAAATATGGTCTTTCAGAGTGAACAATTAAAATTCTTATAAATATTATTCGTGAAATTTTTTATTACATTAGAGGATAATGGGAATAATAATTTTTATTCAATATATTATTATATAATAATATATATCAAACATCAATAAATATAGCCATATTTGAAGATCTAAATTTTCATTAATCGTTGTCACATTTTTCATGTTTAACCGGGGGAATATTATTTTATAGGAAAATAAATTTTACAAGAGATTATTGAAATAATCATATTGATTTGGAAAAATATTAGTGAGTTCTCAATGATTAAATAAATCTAATAAATATTGTTCTTGATTCCCTTTAGAATCCATGGTTAGTGATCAGATGTTTCTAAATGTTTTTCATTGAGATGGATTTATAATAGCATGGAAAGATTAGAAATATTTAACCAAGACATGTTAGTCTAATAAATATCTGGGAATGAATTGTAAATTTTATATATTAGATTCGTTTACCACCATAGTTGAAATCTATTAATAATGTGTTCTATTAATCCAATTTAATAGGTATCAGAGAAACCCTATCATGTAATTAATTTGTAAGATATAGATTTAGATTATGATACATCTTTTTAGAGTAAACATTTCAGAATATGGATCGTGGAAATATTATGTTTTTGGGATAATCCATTTATCTAGTAAGACTATAATTACTTCATAGGAAATATTATCATGAACCATATTAATGGGAATCCATGGTGATAGACTAATAGCCACATATCTTTTCTAATAAGGATGGATTATGAATTCATTTGGTATGTAAGTTGAATGGTGGAAAGAATAACATATGATGTCACTGATATGCATTTATTTTATTTATTAATTACTTTTCCAAGTTAATATGTTTTTAGTTTAAAATTTATGTAATTCTATAAATATTTCCAAAAAAATTATCTAGATACATTTCCCCAATGATCTTGAAAGGGATCATATGAGTTGGAAGAGTCTAAATAGTGTGAAATGTATGATGACATGCATATTCATGGCAATCCTGAAGTCATGTTCTAATTATTTTTAAAAAATTAATAATGTAATGTATTAAATGTGCTTCTAGAACTTTATGGAATGTTATGACTCAAGAGGCTTTTAAATCCACTATTGGGTGTATCTATAGGAAACTCCTCATTCATCCTTCAATTATAAGTGTTTTAATTTTTTATTTCAATGATTTCTTAAAAAAAATACAAGATAAATGAACGTTTTCCCTTCCATTGTATCCTTTTTTAGTCTCTTATTCATTATTCTATATTCTTTACATTGGAATGGTGGAGTGATTATATAGTTTGGGACAACATAAGTTTGGGAATTTTATTTTTTAGGGTATCTAGAATTCCTCCCATGATTGGATCTATGTATGTGTTGAAATATTCTTCCATTTTCATTTTTCTAGTATCAGTAATAATACCCCATATTGTTTTCTCTATCCTATAAAAATTTTAAATTAAAAATTATTTTTACCATATCTCTAAACTCATATTTATTTACATAATTATGTCTTGAGTGTGTATTTACACAATTATAAAAATCCATATATTCATGATAAATTACATATTTTATTATATCTAAAATATAATGCTTATGGGGCTCGATAAGTGTAATGTTTAAATTTAAATTTATTATAATTTTATCATGTTTTCTTATTATGTCCCATAGTGGATATATTCATCATAATTAACTTATCATGATGCGGAGGAGTTGATTATTGATTTCTAGTGTATATTTCTATAAAATATTGTATGTGGTTAAAATAATAAATTTTATAAATGTTTTATCCATTTCATTGAATATTTCCTTCAAACAACATGGGATATATTGGCATATACATTGATAATTCAAAAGATATTTTCTACTAATTATTTTTTCTGTATGGAATTCACCATTATAAATGTTTTCACCCACACTAATGGGTACCACATGTTATGTTTTTTCTCAAACCTGTGGGGGAACCCAATCTAGATTTGATGAATCATGTTAATTTGTTAGTTCACATTACTATTATCAGAATGGATCAATTTTGTATATTTATTTCTATTTATTTCCATTTTATCCTAGTATTTAATCTCATATTGTATTGATTTATTTAAGGAAACATATATATGTGTATAGATCATAGAATTTAATTTTTAGTAATTTTATTTTGTTTACATTACATTGTTAAAAAATTTATTTGTTATGATGAAATATTTAGTTTATAAATTGATTTTTAATAATAGTGTGATTTTTTTTATTTCCTTGATTGAAAACTATAATACTTCTTTTATATTGGGAACGGAGGATAATTCAGTCATTTGATACATAATACAAGGATTATACTCACTCCATATAAATGAATTCTTTAATTTATACTAATTTTGTTATGACTAATGTAATATAGGGCAAGGAATCCTTTTTAGTTGGTTATGGGAAGATGTTTAACACATAGAGTCATGAAGGACGAAATATTTGAATATTTTTACATAATGTAGGGAAATAGAGTTTATATTGGTGGATGAAGCCAATTTTTGTATTTTTTTAGTTATTATAATGAAATATAACAAATCATCCGTTCAAATTTTACCCTTTAAGTATAAACGTTAATATTTTGTATTTCCTGTATATTATTTTTTTTACAAATTAATGAATAGTAATTTTTAAAAATTTATGTTTTATGCATGTTTATTTCATATTATTTAGTTTAATGATTTGTATATTTGTTGTGAAAAGTTTTCTTTTGTAGTGTTTAAAAATTATTTTTTCATTTAAAATTGAAAATTGAAAATACATGTATTTCATGTTAGTTTTCCTACAGCGATATAAATATTACTTTAGATTTTTTAGAGGTCATAAACATTCCTAAATATGAATTAGTGAACCCTTCAAGATATTTTTTATTCTATAGTGATAATGAATTAATTTCTTTCCTTATAGAGTATTATCTTTACTGTTGATATAGAATACACAGGTTGGAATGTTACAAGGAGTGATAATTAGTATACTAAGTTAGTATCACAAGGAGGACCCATACCATCATTGAGACCAACCATAGAATCCAATTTGGAAATACTTAATATCATTAAGTGAATTCCAAGATGGAATATTTCCAATAAACACAAAGTGTGGACACATCATTGACCATCCAATTTTGAGTTGGGGTACCTCAGTACCCATCTCATTATTCATTATATGATCTTAAATGTGAAACAAAAAATATATCCACCAAATGACCAGATAAATATAACAATCAAACCAAAAAAAATATAAAAAAAATACATAGAGTACATAAACACCAAATAAAAAAAATATTATTCATATATATTAATAAAATATATGCCTAGGAATTTAATCTTGTAAACTAATCAAAATTGTGTACCATAAAAAAATAAATCATATTTGAGGTTATATCAAACAATTTTCGAAACCATAATGATGAACACCTGATATGTCACCAATATTATCAAAAATAGTTCCCTTCAAACAACCTAATACATTCTAATTCAATCATCATAATAAAAATAATATAATTTAATAATTTTCATAAAAATCATGTTAAAAAATTACTCTTAGACTTCTAGAATCATTAGATGTTAATATGTATCGTTAAAGAATACATATCTCTTATCTAGTTATCAGCAAGATTGAATTCAATTAGAACAAATGAAATTCACCAAGATATTATTAATAAAACATCCTTACATATATTATTATTGCACCACAAATCTCATTCCCTCTCCTGTACGAATTCAATATCATAACACTCCCTATACATCTATTAGATTCATTTCCTAATCACTCTAAACACAATAACACTCACATGATTTTAGGTCACATAAAATATCCATGATTGATGCAATTATAATTATGGGGTTCATAATTGTACAACTAAAGGGAGTACTAACCAGAAACAAATCCATGCCAAATAAAATATTGGAAATTTTCAAATAATTGCTAATAATATTATATTTAATATAAAAAAACTGGGAGGGTGAATAAGTACATGGAACAGAAATAATATAAGAAATAATACATCCTTCCAATTTAACTCGAATCATAAGAACCACCCCTCATGGGGTCATCTCAGGAACACTACTACAAATAGAAATGCGACATCCTCAGTCATCCTGGATCATCTAGTTGAGTAACATTCTAGATGAGTCATCTTTATACAATTTTTAATACATATTCTATAAAAAATATTAATTATATCATATCAAATAATTGTGAAAAAACTAATTATTCCATTTAATTAAAATTATATCAATTTAGTTGTTAAATTTTCACTTTTCATTCTACCTAACCTAACAATAACATTTCTATTCATGAATGACCTCTTAAATCAAGGTTATATGTAATTCATAGAAATTAAATTCATTTGGGTATAAATATAAATTAATGGTTTATCCTGATAATTATAGTAGAAAATCCTAATATATATATTTAATAATGAGAGGGAAATATATACGTAAGAATAATTATAAACACAGTTTGTGAATCTTCCTATTTAAATTGAATGATGAAATAACTTTTCTAATAAAATATCTTGAATTAAATATTCATAAAAGTATAGAAATAAATATTTTAATAAGCTTTATAGTATAATAAAAATAATAAAAATTCAAAATAGGTTTTCCTTGAAGAATTCTAAAAATATTTCAATTACAAAATAATAATAATCTTTTTTAATTAAAATATAAATTAATTTATTATTACATTAAATTTATTTACTATCCATTTCGTATTTCCAATGTAAATATTTTGTTGGATTGACATTATGAAAATAATAATAAGGAATATAAAAAAACTCAACATTAATGGACCAAGATGTTTGGGGTATTATACATGAATAAACCAATTATGAGATTATCCAAATTAAATAGTAGAAATAAGGTCTGTGTAAATAACAGATTAATATTCCCAAACAATTAATATAAAATGTCATTATCAAATACTCAATTAAACTATTAAAATAATCTCATCAATTCCAAAAATAGAATCGAAAAATTATAAATCCCTAATATCATTAATTTAACTGCAAATCAATGAAATACAAAAAATGGGTCACTAAGAAACCCACTAAAATGGTGAAAATGATACTAATTTAAAAAATGTTATAATTGAGTTAAAAAACACCAATGATAGGGAATAAGTTTACAAAGAAATCTACTGACACATCCTTTAAATGATAATTTTTTTTAAAAAAACTATGAATAAGTTAAAATAATGTAGAATGCACTAACTCCAACAATTTTATTACATAAAAATGGAAAAACAATTCTAAGAATAATGTAGGAAGAAAAAGGGGATTTAGATAAAAATTTAGGGAACCCCCTCTCATGTTGTCCATTTTGGTAAAGTGTTAATCAAGATTGGTATTTTAAAACATAATCCCATAATTTTAATTTACCATCATTTTTAAAAAATAGTTATAGAATCACTGATTACCTATTAGATATAAATTTTCCACTAGACGGAACTCTAATGGTAATCCCTCATTAGTTTCCTCATTGGGTACCCCGTAGCACAATAATGGGTACCATGTAATAGCATAAAAGTTACCTGGAGTCCAGCTACTATCACCATAAAAAATAACCCTTTTATATACTCTAAATTAAAAATTCTCTTTTTTTATACCAATAATTAACTATCATAAAGTTCCATGAATTAAAACATCCCCTCACTAACCTAAAACACATTACTTCTAATTTTAATAGGGTTTCAATAATAAATGAGGAATAATAATGCATTTTTTGTGGTGGGGTGATTTCAATTCAATACCCCTAATCTATAATTTAGATGTCAATTGACATGTAATCTAAAACACTACCATGTCATGAATATATAATGGTTCCAAATAGATGTAAAAAATATTATTTTATTTTATATGATCCATTAAATTATAATAAAAACCCTAAATTGGTAACATTGCCTAAGTGGTATGAATCCTCTATATACTACCATTGACAATCTCTAAACTCTACATGTGATCACATTGCCTCCAAATAACAAAATGGTTACCTACACTATATCATTACCTAAAATCAAATATTGTGAAGTGAATATGTGTATGCAATAAAGTGTTAATGAGGAGTTGTATATATGAACATACCCAACAACAGAACCTCAAATGATTAAGTCATTATTCCATAAAAAATATAAAAAAATCATTCAAGTTTATATATATTACATTTTTTACATTGAATAATGATTTTCATAAATGTTATAAATATATTCTCCCTTCTTCCATTCAAATAAATAAGTACAAACCAATTAATAAATTTTATAAAGATTGAATTCTAAAAAAACACATGAAGAGTATATATAAAACAAAACCATGTAATCAATGATTCATCGCTGGATGTTACCTCTTGTATTCAAAGGGAGAAATTTAGAATCCCCAAAACAATAAATCAATTATATATAGGCCACTAGCTATAAATAAATCCTAAACTACTGGAGTTTCTAGAATATAATTAACCAAAGAAAAATACTAAACTTTTCCATACAATATAAATAACAACACAAAGGAAAAACTGGGTTGGGAATGCTATAGATAAAACGTTAACATTTAAATGTTTTTATAACTAGACTATGACTTTGATACCATATGGTTCCAATGTTGTCAAAATAAAAAAAATACACTTATTGTATAGAAAATAATTTTTTATCTCCTAATATACAACTATAATAAACACACTCCCAATAAATTTCAAACATATATTTTATATCTCATAAAATTATACAATATATACACATAAATAGTAATTTTTCAATGTAGATAAACATGAGTAAAAGAATGAAAATAATATCATTTTCCTATCCGTAAATAACTATGTTTCATAAAAACCTTTTATAATAGAACACTAAAATAGATTTTAAATTAATATAAAATAATTTAAATTATTATATCATTAATACGTGGATTTATAATTTCAATCTAGAATTATTCCCACTTTACAATCAATTTTAAAACATGTTAACAAAGGAATTATTCAGAATAAATGATTTTATTTTATCAAGAAAATAGAATTTAAACTCATTAAAAATCATATATTTGTTTCAAAATTGTAAACATGTAATATTGGAGATAAAATCATGGTAATTTATATAAAAATAAATTAAAATACATAAAATTATAATTTTATATAAAAAATTCGCTCTGAAAAGTTCTTATCAAATAAAAAATGAGTTATAGAACAACATATATATTGGTGTCAAAATGTACATTTAATAAAAAATAATATAAGTCATATAATCCATAATATATAATTAATAAAAATTTAATAATCCACGTCACAATTTATTCATGTAATAAAATAATGTTTTTCCAAAACATGCGTGTCGGTATACTCATAGAAAGGTAAATCAACGACGATGTAACATAAAATGAGTTCTGTGGAGTTATAATTGATCTTATTAGTCATTATATTGAAATGCCTATTTAAAATAAATGAATTATCCTTCCCATTGAAATTCCACCAAACAAATTCCCTAGAAATTTAAAAAATTCATCATTATGTATGAGAGTGGAAAAAAGAAGAATATGAAGATAAAAAATATGAAATGGAAGAATAACCATATTTTAATTCACCCTCTATGGTGGATCATCAAAATAATAAGAAATATTAGTGCATGAGGATGAATGAAATCACCTCTACACCTTTTATCCATACATGACACAAACAAGGGAAGACACTATTTTTCCTAATTAAAACCCCATATATCTCCTCTATTTTAAATAATTATAATAATTATAATATTATAAATATTATAATACCCATGAAAATAATAATATCATAAGTACAATTCTTTTAATAAATTTCATTTAAATAGTGTCTTAAACATACACTCCATGTAAAAGAATAATGATTATAATAATTGATTTAATAAAATTTCCTTTATCATTATAAATCCCATTTGTATTCTTTTAAAATTATCTGCCTTTAAAATAAATAAAATACACCATTAAAGATTTATAAAATTCCACGATTAAGGATAATACCCAATATAATAATTTTATTGTAAAAACTCATTCAAAAGAATGTTTTCAATAATATATGGTATCTATGATCTAGAAAAATTCATGTATCCTAGAATTTCTTGTTAGATAATAAAATGACTTGATTATTCATTTTACATGGGTACATGTTTATGCACCTAGTCATGCCACACCCTATATTTTGAAAATAACCTTATTTATGTTTTTAATCCCAATATATTTATTATAGTGTATTCATAAATAGTTGTGTGTTTTCTAAAAATAATTTTGGTATGTGTTGTACTTTTTTCCATAATGATAAAAATAATTATGTGAAATTACATGATTTTAACATGTTTATGTAGAATTACATTGATGGAAGTTAAAATTTTCCAATCTTGTTGATATGAATCATGGAGTTCTGACGTAGTGTACTATGGTGTGTAATGAATTTATCAAATTACAAAGAGCATGATGTATCTCCTAGTAGCCTTGAATTGATGGTAGTTACATACATTATTCATATATAAAACAATAGGGAAGTTACAAAGTGTTTATGTATGTAATATTTTGGGGTAGATATAATGGGTTGAATTCGACACTTCCATTGGATAGGTTTAATGATACACTCACTAGAATATGATATTTTTAATGTGATTCAACATGGTATTCCATAAATTTTTTATGTTTTTCTATATTTTACAAGATAAAACATTATTAACATTATAATTACAAGTTTAGATGACAATTTACATAGATTAATGTGTTTTTTGTAGTGATTATAGTTGGAATGATTTTATTAATGTCTAAAAAGATTTACTAAATGTGGATGTTATGTTTACACCATGTGATGAAATATGATGGTTTGAAGATATTGTAAGACATCATAGATTCATATAGACATTGATTTTTCTTAGAATATTTTTACAAAAATTTAATGAATATTTATAGATGAACAGTGGGATGATGAATTTAGTTGAGTTGGTATTGGATATCAGGCATGGTGAATTATATATTAATGGCATTTGAATAGTAATTATGATTTATTCTGTTTATTTAGTAGTGTAATTGAGTTTATAATTTTGATGCATTTCCAATAGAAATATAAGGTTGAGAAAATCACTAGTAAAAGGTTCAAAAAATGAAATGTAAAGTTGAGACTTGTGCTTCATGTACACATAAATTTAATGAAACATGCTGATAAAGTTGAGATAGGTGGTAATAAAATTGAGATATATTATATATAAGGTTTATACATTCCCATATAATGATTTTTTTACCTTTTATGGTTGGTAATTGTAAATAATATGATTAAAAAAACCCCCATAAGGTTTCCAGGCTCATGAAGAGGTTCCATGGTGGACACTGTAAAGTTCAAAAAATGATGAAAAATGAGAAGATTATAATCCATAATTAAAATATTTTAAATATTGATTATCAACATTAGACTACTAAAATATAATCATCAATTAAACAAATATAAAAATTATATTTTTAGTCATTGTGATTTATACTAAAGAGACATCATCAAACAGAAGGTGATATTGTGGAAGGATAAAGAGGATTTTGGAATGATCATAAGGGGGATTCGAAATCATAATACATAAATTAATTTTTAAATCTATAAATATTTTAATAGAATTAAATTTATTAATTAAAATGGAAACAAAATTTGTGATATTTCATATGTAAATGAATATATTGATTCTTCGTGATGATCTTTTAAAAATATTTGATAATAAAAGATAGATCTAGAATATGATTTTTAATAGTTTTATATTAAAAACTTGAGTGATAAATATTTTGGAGATTTAAATTGAAAGAACATTATTCACACAATGCGGTGAATATGAATATAATGAATGAGAAATAATAAAAGAGATATAATATACAATAAAACTATATTTTTTATTCTGCATGTCAAGTGAAGAGAAGAAGAATATGGATTGGGAACCAATACTTATTGAATTAGTAATCATTTTGAATAAATACAGATAAACTAGTATTGCAAGAATATGGTCTTACCTTGGTGACGAGGAAAGAGATGATTTAGATAACACATATATTGTTTTATTTGAGGCAGCACCGAGGAATATTTCATGTTGATGAAAGAGATAATATTATTTATTCTAAGATAATAACATAGCTAATTTTTTATACCACACATCATTCGAATTAGGTTAGATCATGTATCTATTTGAAGATATTAGAAATATACTTATTTAATTTTACATGGAAAGTTCTAGGATAATGAATCTAAGGATATACACTTTCTCATGATTCTTTAGAATAAAATAAATAAGTTGTTTCAATTGGATAGTAATCACTATATATGATGGATTTAGTAATCCCTTGAGAGGAAAACCACATCAATAAACCATAGTGTTCGTGTTCTACTACCATATATCTTATATTTGGATTCTTATTGACCAAAGGTTATATAATGTTAATATAGATATCTATTCACTGAATATGTGAAGATGTGGTAAGGTGATTTTTTAATTAAATTAAAATTAAAATCAAACCTAATTCCCCCTCACAAGTATGGAGACATCCCATTTTTATCCTTTCATTTGGTATCATATCAAGTCACCCATCTATTAGATTGTCATATTAGATATTTCCTTATAATTTATATTTCAATATAAAATTCTATACGAATATAAATTTTGAAGATAAATATGAATTAAATATCAAGGAAACTATAGAAGTTGTTTATGAAGATAAAATTATGAAAAATAAGAGTATATATTCTATGAATCTATGAAAACTCTCATAAAATAAATAGGTTATCCCACTCTTTATTTTAATAATTGATGCTGTATTCTTGTTAAACCAATTAATGAGTATCCACTTGAAGATGTTTGTGATGAAAAAATTACACTCATGTGGATAGCGATTCGGTACATTATTGATACATTTTTTGATACTAAATAATACATATATGGAATAGGGTAATGAGTTATATGAGTTGAAAATACTAATAATAATATTTTTATTTATCCGACCTTATATGTTCCTTTTCATTTAGGTAGTCAATAGGTATTTTCTTCTATACTAACGTTAAAGAAGATTCAAGGACTAGTGATAGTTATCATATAACTGACAGTTTACCTAATGAATCAACATTTGAAATGAGTGATATTCATCCTAATTATCCAAGATAAATCATTGATATTATTTATTAATTTTTTTTGTAAAAGAGAAAGGATATGATCCCTGAACCTAATGGTTAATTAGAAAATCTATAGAAATATTTAGTAGAAATACTAAAATGCTATGTAAATATTAGCTAAATGGTTAGATACATTGATGTAGTAAATATAAAACATGAATAAAGGTGCTCAAAATTTGATATTAAGTAGAATATTACATTTTATGCGATAGATAAATATGGAAAATTGTTTGAAGACAAATTCCATAAATTAAAATAAAATCATAATTCCTAAATTAATTTTAAAATTCACAGTTGTAAGTCAAGGATAGAAAATTAAAGAGAATCTATATTTTATGCAATAAAAGAATAAAACAAATTTAGATCAAGTAATAGCTATGTGAATGAATTTATAGGAAAAAATAAGGATATTCTAGGATGGTAAAAGAACCCTTAATAGTAAATGTACTGATCTTGAGACATAGATTTATAATATTAACATTTATCAAGTTATGGAATCGCAATATACTGAGAAAAATGTTACATATGCAAATAATTACATGGAAACATTTTTGAAAAAAATTCACTAATTGGTGGGAAAATAATACTAATCTCATATAATGATCAATCGAATTAAAACTCAAAATGGAAGCTATGATCAACATATTAGAATTTTTCTTATAAAAAATTTTTTTCATGAAAATAGTCAATGTGAAAATAAAATTTTATTTAGATATAATACATAAAAACTATGAACACCCCAACACATAATCAAGGGAAGGTGAATGAAAAATTAGAAGCTTCGATTCTACAAAATAAACTCATCCATTGAATGAAAATATACAAGATTACCATTCCAATAGACTTAACAAGTTAGATATGAGAAAGATGAGATTAATAGTTTTATTTCATTTTGTTGTTGGAATTGTAATAATCATGGGGATACTATTTTTTTGAATAATTTTTCAACCACTAGAAGAATATAATAGCCATAATTAAGGATGATGATACCTAAAAAAAGAAAAATACATTACAAAAAGAAAAAAAATATTATCAATAAATTTATTTTAAATTATTAAAAAATTATTTAGTAGCGTAATAAATGTATAAAAATGTTTTGTGTTTACTATTTTTAATCCACTCAACCTATATAAAATGAAAATAAAGACAGATAAACCCAAGATAAAAATAAAGAGCATGTTTTAATGAATGAATAGTATATCAATTTAAAGAAACAATATAAGGAAGTTGTTGAGGAAATCATTCTTATGAATCAAGGAGAACAATAAGGGAATATATATTTCCTGAATAAACAAATAATAAATTGTTCTCAAATAGGGACCAGAATTTTAATGAAGGTTGTATAAAAAATTATGAATATTTTTTCTATTTTGAAAAATGGGGATATAATATGGACAGATGAAAAAAATTCATGGATCAATTTATTAAATTATATAAGCTATAGAAGATTGAAAATTCAGTCAAAAATAAAAATTAAATGGTTTATTTGATGAATAAATTATTTTATAATTTTCACAAACCAACCTGGTTACTCATGTAACCCTATAAAAAAGCTATCCCTAACATAGCCCGAAGGGAATTCCGGATCACATGGGTTGGAAACTAGCACATGGCATCATACAACATGAATGTGGGAATTTTTTTCCCACTAAAAATGTGGATATAAAAGATGAAATAAAAAATTTATATCAAAAGAAAACTCAACTGGGTGTAAATTACAAGAATAAAATTTTCAAAAAACAAGAATTAAAGTATTACAACCCAAGTAATAAAATAGGGAAAACAAAACCTAGGTTCTTTAGGACTTAACTCACCAAGACCCCAGTTTTACAGCCACATCCACCTCCATGTGATCCTTTCCCTTTTCTCGAACCTAGAAGATGATAATCTACAAACACCCAAAGGCATAAGTAGGGTGTGAGGTAAAAATCCTTGTATGGTTGCACCAAGGATTCTATAATATATGAAAACAATATATTAACCATGGGAAGTGTAATAAATTTTCAATGAAAATTGGTTTGGAATAATAAATAATAATAAAATAAATCTTGATATAAAGTAAAAATTATAGAAAGTACTTTAAGAACATACATGACTTTATAACTGATGGAATAATTCATAAACAATGTCGTAAATAAAACATTTTATACAAAACATTTCATATAAATTTAGAAGGGGCATATAGATTAATTTAACAATATTGGAATACATTTTAAATCTCAAATGTAAACAAATTTTATCAAAATGGTAATCTTCCAAATAGGTTTGTACATTTTAGGTTATAGGACTCCTCCCTCCATAAATGATAAAGGCAATATATGTACACATACATCCTTTGGACACGAGTCAGAGAGGAATCAACACAATTACCAAAGGTTATGACCTGATGCATGTATATTTTATAAAATTTTAGTAATTATATAATTTTCCAATTAAATCACAATCTCAAACAGCTTGAATTTTCTCTTACACAATCAATGATGACCAATTTATATTAAGACTACATAAATTATAGATAAATACCACAAATCCTTTTAAATACAAATTTTCCCATTAAAACCGAAACAGTTTTTAATAAAAAATTTGTATATAAATTAATGTATGGGATTTAATTGTATTTTAAACAATATGATAATAAATTTACAATCATTGATTTTTTAATATAATTTGTAAGACATAGTTTTATTTTTAGTTATATAGGAACACTCTAGGAATTCTAAAACGTTCTAAAACCTAAACATAGCAGGTCACAACCCAAAGGTAGTGGTGAGGAGTGCCCTCTATCTAGTTTCAAGGGATGTATGTGTACACATATTTTTGTGATCACTTAGAGTGTGTGTAGTCCTATATCCTGAAACAAACAAACCCATTTCGGGGATGACCATGTTTCTCACTTTTGTTTGTATTTGATATATAATATGTATGCCAATATTGTTAAACTATTTTTCATACCCCTTCTGAATTTATGTAAACTATTTTATGTAAATTTTTTAATTTAAGTCATTGTTTTAAAATTATTACATAACTTATAATATAAATATGGTGCTTAAAGTACTTTCCATCATTTGAAGTTTACAACAAGATTTGCTTAAATATGATTTAAAATTAAAAACCTATTTACATTAAAATTTGAAAGAAATTACTTTGGTTAATATATTGTTAGAATCGTATATGTAATCATTTTTTAGACCCTACTAGGATTTTTAGCTCACACCCTACTTGTGGTATTGGTTTTTTATAGATTATCTTCTTCTAGGTTCTAGAAAAGGTAAAACATCACTTGGAGGTAGATCCTGCCACTGAATCGTGGTCTTAGTGAGTTGGGTCTTTAGGGACCTAGGTTTTGTTTTCCCTATTTACTACTTTTTGTAGTACTTTTGGATTGTTTATGGATTATCATATTCTAGTACTTTACTCCCAATGGAGTTTTCCTTTGACATGAATATTTTCTTACTTCATTTACTTTCACATTGTTAGTGGAAAAGTCAATCCCACATTCAAGTTGTATGATTCTTGGTGCTCGTCACTAACCCATGGGGATCAGGAATTTCCTAAGGGCTATGTCAGGGCATAATCAATTATTAGTTTATAAGGGTAATCAGGATGGTTCATGAAAAAATGGTATCCAAGGGATGTTTCATCTTTTGTCTTAATGTTAGTAAGAATTTGTGATATTTTTTTGTGTCATAGGTTGTAGTTACCATTGAGTGCATGGAAATTTCTCATCATAATAAACCTTAAAACTGTACGAGTAGTTAGTAAAATATGTGTTTTGGTTTAGTTATAGTTATATTTTTTTTTAAATTTGGATAGTGTGAAATCTAATTTTTTTATTCATTTTGTTTATAATAATTTGTCTCATTGTTGAGCCTATGTAATAATCTAATATATTTTTTATCTACTGATGTTGTGTAGCATCATTCCTCCAAGAAGACATACGATTTCATCCATAGAAGAGGCTTTTGCATAACCTCAAATATCAAAACCTATTGCAGATCCAAATCTAGTTGAGGTGATCATTCATACTATCAAAGCTCTGGTACACACACTACATCTAGTTCCCGTTCAGGCTCCAACTGTAGATACTTAGTGGAATGTTTTTTCGAACAAGTTATCAAGAGTTCCTATGATAGAATCAACTAGTTTTCTAATGATCCACTGATCCTCTACATTCTATAGAAGGTTGGGCAAGATAGAATGACTTTTTCAGTTCATAGAGACACCAGATTATATCAAGGTTATGTGTTCCACCATCATGGTAGATGAACCAAGCATGATATGGTAGGATATAATGGTGATGAAAAATAAACATGAGGGCTTAGAGTGGAAGGAAATCAAGGATCCTTTCACTAATGAGTTCTTTCCAAAATCAATTGTGTTGGCCAAAGATGTTGAGATTTTAAAGCCTGAGAATGTTGACGGAACTATGATTTAGAATTCAAATCACTTTACTATATCAGTGAATTTTGTGAGAAATATTGTATCTAATGAGTGGATGAAGGCTCGATAGTTCCATTTGGGGCTTCAATTATATATATGGTCTATGTTTTTCATGTAAATCATTATACTTATACTAATGTGCAAGATTGGGCAATGATGGTTATTATGGACATGGATAGAATTTCAGGTTTAAAGGGAGTTCCTTTTTCTCATTTTTGTAGTATGAGTTCCAATAATGTAATGAGAAATAATGATGACACTAATAGTTGTTATTTACAATAGGCTCATTTTCAAACTCTTGTAGTTCATTATAGAATCCCTTTGACATGATACTAGTGTTTTCATCCATGAAATTCAAATAGGGTATGCACTGAGGCACCCAGAACATTGGCTCAGGCCGACATTTAGTTCAGTTGAAGAAATTCTTCCATAAATATTCCACTCTGTGCAGTGGCACAGAATCATCAGAACCTAAAAAAACTATGATGAAATAATATGCTTCATGTACAAAAGGGTTCTAGACATTGGCATCCAGAATGATGCTTCTTCACGCCATAGAAGAGTCTCCAGAGGAATCTGATACAAGTCCAATGAGCGTGAGAAGTACCATTACTATAGCTTAATATTTAGTTATTTCTCTATTAAATATCAATTAATCTACCTCATATATTTCATCCTCTATCATTAATCTTTTTAATATTCTTATGGATATTTTATTTTTTGAAATGGATATTACTACACCCAATGGTATGAAGAGAGAAAAGGGTCTCTGTAGTTCAACTTTTGTATTCTCTATATCAGAATTCAAGAATTCTTAGAGTGTTCTGGTTCTTGATATGAAATCTGTTGTCATCATATTCCAAATGGAATGTCTCATTTATAATGGAGTTCAGATCAATTTTTATCTTTGCCGGGTCTACCTTACTACACCCTGTGGCATGTCTCTTTTATTACTAGGATATTGAGACCTAAGGTTGAGTAGATCAAGAACTTCATATCTATAATTGGGGAAATTAGTATCAGTGTTTTCTTTTTATCTGGATAGGGATTCATTTAGTGGTGATCTCCCCTAGTTTGAAGCAAGTTATCCAAAAAATTTCTTTCATACTTATCGATTTTTCCACCATCAATGGAGGTTGAGTTTTCTTTTGACTTAATTTCTAGTACTCCACCACTTTATATTCCCTCTTACTAAATAGATTCAGATGACTGAAAGAACTGAATTCCCAGTTAGAAGATCTTCTTTCGAAAGGCTTTATACACATTACTATGTCACCTTGGGCTGCACCCCTTCCCTTCAACCACAAAGATGATGGTTCTCTTCACTTATGTGTAGATTTTTAAAATCTCAATCGAGTTACATTAAATAAAAAATATTAGATGGCACTAATTGATGATCCATTTGACCAGTTGGAAGGGGATAAGTGGTTTTCAATGATCAAAAATTGATCAAGTTACCATAATTTTAGGATAGAAGAATCTAACATTTAGAAAAACGCTTTCCTGAGTTTGTCTGGACATTATTAGAACCTTGTTATCCCCTTAGGCCTAAAAAATTCACATTTAGTTTTCATCGATTTGATGAATAATATTTTACACGAATATATGGATACCTTTGTGGTTGTGTTATTGGATGAAATTATTTCCTTCTCCATGTCCGAGTAAGATCATGTGAGTATTCAATGAACATTTATGATTCTACTAAGATATCACTAACTTTTTCCCAAGCTTTCATGGTGTAATTTATGGATTCATGAATTGAAATTATTGTGGAATGCTGTGTCAAAATAGGGAATATCAGTTTTCAATAAAAGGGTAAATGATGTTATGATTGGGTAGTAACCATTAGTTTTTTTTTGATATTCGTAGCATCTTAGGATTTTCCACATACTATCACCAGTTCATCAAGTACTTCCAAAAATTGGTTTCTCTGATGACTAATTTGACTTGAAAGGGAGTGATGTTTTCCTACAATGATAAATTTTATAGTTATTCTATTAAGATGAATAGTCTTTTCACTAAGACACCATTTTTAACTCTTCCTGAAACCAGGAATGGCTCTATGGTATTATATTACGCATCGGGTTTAGGGTTTGGTTGTGTTCTTATGAAAGCTAGTCATGTGGTTGCCTAATGATCTCATCCGATTAAGCCATATAAAATAACTCTCATATTTCTCTTTTAATAAAATATATTTTTCAAAAAATAATGATTGATAAAAAATATATTTTCATATTATGAAAAAAAATTGTATTTTTGGAAAATATATATTTTCAATCAAGACACTCTTTCTGATTACACCAATAATTTTTGAAATAAATGATATTTTAAGAAAATATTAATATTAAATAATTTTAATTAAATATATGTTATAATATAATTTTAAGAGGTAAAATGCTATTTTAAAAAGGGTACAAGGCCTTTTATTCTAATAAATTGAATATATTTCAATTGATGGGTAATTTCAATTTTAAAGGGTAAATTATCAATTTTAGGTAATTATTTTGATAAAATTAATATATATATTATTTTGAAATAAGAACCTTGAACTTTTCCAATAGTTAATTTTTCTTAATTTTTAAGGCAGTCAATTTTTTGGGTTGAACATTAATATGGTATAAATATACAGTATTTATTGTCAAAACATAAATTCCTATAATTGATGTAATTTGTAAAATAAATAGTATCAATGAAAAAAATTATACTTCATAATAAAAAATGTATTTTTGAATATATTTTATTTATATTATAGCCCCCTAAATAATCCTCCAAAACATATATTATATTTATGGGTTTTTTAAATTAATTATTTACAAACATGATGCACATCCATATCATCAATGGGATTAATTTATTGATTTAGGTTCTTACCCTAATAAAATATTTAATTACACTTCTTTTTGGAAGAAACCATGGGAAAAAACCATGTGGGGGTTTTTTATTTTGATTTCTTTATCAAATACATTTTAAACCCTATGTTTAAAAATTAATAAAGAATTATCCTCTCTTTCTCTATAAAAACTCAACCAACCTCCCATTCATCTTCATTAAAAACTTTGGGAACATGATTATACTCTTCCCTTCTCTCTCTTTATCTCTCTGAATGTATCTTTAATCTCCTAAGAAGCTCCTTGCAAGAAAATAGATGTAACCTCTTTAGGTAAGGGATCATATCCTCCGTTTAATTATTCAATAATCTTTTTTATATTAATCCTTTCCATTTACAATTCCCCATTTTGGAATATTTTTTTAACATATCTATAATATATTCGATACGATTCTGAAATTATAGCGACCCCTTTCACTCCCATTAAAACCACCCAGGAATCTTTATATACCTCTAGTATGTTGTCGATATTATCCAGTGATTTTCCTTAAAAAATGTGTCTAGTGAGTTCCAATTCCCACATGCATTTAAGGGAATTTACGTTGATGTTCCTACCCTCAATTTATTGGGAACATACATGTATGTAACCCACACTCTATAATTTCAAGATTAAATGTGATGAAATTCATCCTTATGTTGTATGATCTATGTGGTATAGTTATGCATATACCTGATATGAATATGAATGGAGGACCCAAAATTATATAGACATTCAATGCATTGGATAATGTTTTTTCTCTAATGAGATACCATGTATGGTTCCTAGGAGGTTATCTTAATAACACTATGTTAGTATTTCATAGTGGTTAACCCTGAATAATGTTTATTATGTCATGTTATAAATTGTTTCCACCTTCCCTTGTTGCCTTTATGTAATTATATTATATAATTTTTCAATATTCAGGTTTGTGATTACCACCCTTAAAATGTTTCCATGATATTACTATCGACTCACATGTATTACATTCATCCTGTTATTTATTTTTTAACCCATTACTAGGATCTATAGCTCACCATTTTCTTAACAATGTTCCCATGATACCCCATGATGTTTTATAATATCAAGGATCTATAAGGTAATGTTATAGAGTTTTAGTTTATATAATTGAAGTTATATTTTATTTTTTATTCTATATTTATAATTACTAAAACCATTATTCCTGGTAATATTTTGGGTTTGTATTATGTTTATTCTCATACAATAAATCATGAAATAATGTGTATTAAAATATGGTTCATCATATTTCCCATTTTACTAATTGAATTGCATAACGATAATATAATAGAGGGTGAAAAAGTGAAGGAATGTGAATAAAATATAATTACAAATAAAGATGAAAATTATTTTTATAATCAGTTTTCAGAAAAAGACTGCCAAAAACCTCCCGAGGAGTTGTGTGGGTGTAATGAAATTGAATTCCCTCAAGAGAAATTTCCCTTCTGATTATGTAAAGGATTCATATTTATTAAATAACATATTGAACATGATAAATCCATAAAAAATTATCATATTAATTTTAACATTGTATTTAGATAAAAATATTTGGTTATAGGAATTTAGTGTTTTACAAATGCATAAAAAATATATAATAATATTACAATAATTTGAAAATTTGATTCTTGTCAATCCCCTGGAATAATCTCACTCAAAAAAATTAATATTTAAATAAAGAGGAATATTAGAAATGTATGATTCATTTTTAAAATGATAATTTATTTATAACACCTTAAGATAAAATAAAATTTAATAAATAATGAATGAAGTATGAGGTATTTATAGAAAGCAGAGATCACATATTTAATTTATCAATCTTACTTTCGGAATATTATCTAAAACATTAGGAGTTGTTAACTAATTATTATAATAGTATCCAAAACTATGGATGTATAAAATAATATTTATTTATCTTATAAAATAAAAAATATGTAATATTTATGATGCGATTAAAGTAAATAAATGTTTAATAATTGAAAAAATATGTGTTCAATTTTTTGAAAAATATATATGTTTTATTTTCATTTTTATAAAAAATGTATTGATTTTAAAGATATTTCATTTTCATAAAATTCATTTAAAAATGATTTTTTTTTCTTTATTGTAAGGGTAATATAATTCAATGACACCATTATTATGTTTATAAAGGGTTGAAATTGATCATTATATTAAAATGTGTATTTTTCCAATAAATGTGATGTTTAATAAAAATTTAAATTCTTTTATACAATTATATTTATAAGATAGATTTAATTTTTCGAAAGATCATGTTGAAAAAATGAGGGTAATTTTTTTTATTTTTATAACATAATTTATTTTTTTGAGATTAATAAAATACAAAATAATATAGTATTTAACATTATGAGAAATAAATATGAATTTTTCAGTCATAAATGATGTAAGAACCCATTAGTAAAAAATCACAACAACAATTTTCTATATATAATTAAAAATAATAATTTTTATTTCAATGGACCAAAATAATAAACTAATGAATATAATATTCTAAAACAACCTCCCCACATATAAATAACACCTCTCACACTTCATCTCCTTGCACCTTCTAAGAATTTTATCTTACTAAATTTCTACCCATTTTTGTACAAATTCTCTCCCCCACACCTTAGTTATTTTTGTATCATCCAATGCCTATTCTAATGATCCTTACGTGGTATCTTAAAAGGAGAGAATAAAAGGTAGATGTAAACATGAAACTGAATTTCTTTTATTTTTATTCTTCCTCTACCACACTATATGATCTCCATAAACCATTAAATAGTAAAATAAGTATCATAAATATATTTATATGTTATAATTATGTCAAAATATCAATCTTATACCCCAACTAAATTCTTATTAAATTCTAAAATAAAATTGTTGTTTACATATGGTTCGTTCACTTACTCCACTAACAACGTAGTTTTTTTCCCAACACCTCCAAGGATGGTCGTAAAAATATAATTACGGTATTATAATTTGATAATAATTATATTAAAATATATTTCATATTATGAAATTAATATATATACCTAAAATTAAATAAAATGATACACGGTTTGTGATGGTCAGTAGAACTGCCCAAATGTACTAACCACTTAGCGTTAACATTTTTACTAAGTGAATCATCCATATGCCCAAAAACCTGAAGGATATTTGAGACTATGATATTCTATAGAAGAATATCAATCGTATTTCATTTCCCCTTTTTATTTTATTTTTTCATTTGACATGAACATCAATAATTATTCACAAGTGATCATACCTTGGAATTTTGGATCAAAGGCCCTTAGAACAACAAAATTAAAATTTACAACTCATTGAAATGGTTAAAAAAATATCATAAAGAGATTATAGTGAAATAAATATTTATATATAGTATTTTTAATTATTTATATAATTAATTTAACAATATTATTAATGTTATTATGTAAATTTGTGGAATGATACTATAACATTAGGTCAGGGATCTCTCTTAACCGGTCATATTATTTGGGTTATGAACTTTTTTATCTGTAACTAAATTAAATTATATATTTAAGGAAAAAAACAATTTAAATTATATATGTATTTTGATTACATATATACCTATCATATAATATTCCCATTTATGGGGGTAATAATTTCCATAACTTTATTTATTAACAACATTTGTTAATGTCAAACCTGATTAAGGAGAACTTTTCTATCCCTCAATTATTTTAGGTAATATTAAATATTCCAAAACATATATTGGGAACAAAATTTAAATAATCATATATGTACTTCCATAATATTTCATTCTTAATTCTCTTTTGAATCATTACAAATATTTTTTTTTGATATGAGAAATGAAAATGAAATCCATTTCTTTCCTTGGGTAATTCTAATTTATATGCTTTATGATTGATTTAATTTTTTATCTCACATAGGCACGTACATTTTATTATGGGTGTGCCTATATAGTGATTCAATACATTGGGTAATATGTTTTTTTCAAGATATTTTATATACGGGATGGGGGTAAACAAAATCCACAAAGAGTCTCTGTCCACCATGTGATGTTGTCTTGATTGTTAGCATTGACTTATACTTGTTTCATGCATTATCTTAATTCCACATTTCTATGTTACCATGATATTAGGATACCATTTACTTAAGGTTATTCTCCCATGTTATTTTTCATGATTTTTTTTATTTTAAGACATCAAGATTGGTCATTTTACTCACATCTATGATTCGTTATCATGATTTCTCCTTATGGGTATTTTCAAGTGCACCATTTTTTCTATGTATTACCCAAGTTACCCTAAATTTTTTTATTATATCAAAATGGTTTATAGATTATTATTGATATTAAAATAAATATATTTTATTTTATATTCATGTTAATGTTTATGTACCCAGTTTCCTAAATAAATGAGTTCTTTTGATCCTTGGTTTTCATTTATTGAATATTTATGTTACAAATCATGATAAAGAATATGTTAAAGGATTAAATCATATCATTTGTGTCGAATAATTTTATAGCTATTTATGGGGATTATGACTACAATATTTTACATATCGCACTTTGGATAGATATATGTATAGTTAAATATCTAGAAATTTTGGTGAAGTATACTATGAGTTATTTTAATGAAGGTACAACCTTTTCTAGAACTACAAGTGGATGTGGACCTGGAATAGTTTTTTCCTTGGGGAAATGACCCAAAAAGGGATGTATAGGGAATTAACCTGATCACAACCTAGTGCATGAAAAATAGTAATTTCTTCACACATAGTTTGAAACTCTTAGGGTATATGATATAGGAAATTAAGAAACTATTTTAGAACCACTACGAAGGTCTTGAGAAAATTGTTATTATAGAAACCCTAATAAGAAAAATTCCCATGAATAACCATTATTAAAACATACAGACTCATAATTTTTTTTATATTACATTTATATTTTATTCTTTCTATGTTCATGGTTTCCCTTTTTATATAATTTTTAGTTTGATGACTCTAATCCATAAGTTTATATTGAATATAGTAAATAGCCAGAATTAGCTTCATATAGTTAAAGGTGTGATAGTTATTAATTCATGATATTATATTTTCCTATATAATTATGGTTCTTCACATTATTTCATATATGTCATGTTTAGTGTGACTATTAAAAAAACCTAAATCCATCGGGATTGAGCTTTCTATGAGATTATAAAAAGTGGAAATTTTAACATATCAAGTAAATAACTTATCCCTAGTCAATATCTGTTGACTAAAACATTGAAATAAACTCCCTAACTTATTTAGTGGAATTTTATACAACATTTGACATCGATTGGTTTTATTTATATAAATACAATATCAACTGTCTATAGTGGGATTTCGCTCTTCACATAAAAAATTATCCTCTCATTCTATACAAATATTGGAATTATTATCAATATACATTGCTACATTATTCTCAACAATGTTTATTATTTACATACTATCAACATTATCTAACCCAAATGATTGAGAAGATAAAGGGAGACTCATGATCATATGAATGTCTATTTGTGAGGTATTATACTGATATATTCTTTGAAGAATATTCTGATCTTACTTGTGATTGAGAGGTCTATTTCTCAAAAAAAAAAATATGTATCCCTTACCATATCCAAGACTCCATATAGAATCAATACTAGCGTTTTATATACCAGATTTCATCAATATGTGGTGTTCCTTTCATCATCACCATGATGAAATACAGGTGAATACGCCTCTATAATTATTATTGTGAACTTAAAAAAGCAATTATAAATAAATGTATCACCTCACATCGATTTTTAATTTAATTTATAATCCACATTGGGTGTAGTATTTATCTAAGGTGGACCATTAGTATGGTTAACACCAATTAAAGGTGAAAAAATATTTTCTCAATACTACCTTTCGAACAAGGTATCGACACTATGATTTCATTGTAAAGAGCAATAGAATTACTATTGTACCATTAAACATTATGGGAATAATAAATAGAGTATTTAAAAATTAACTGGAAATAATTTTTTATTATTTATAGATGATACTCTGATATACTCAAAAAATGAGGATGAATAATAGGAATATTGGGAAACTATGCTAAAGACCATTCTAAAGGTGAAACTATATGAAAGGTATAGTAAATGTGAATTATAGAGAGATGATGTATCAATATTTGGGAATGTTATCAATAGGAATCAGATATCATTGGACCCCTATAGAATAAATGGAAATTGATGGGTGGTATACATCCACATCTATAATAGAGATACATAATTTCATTGGATGAGTTGGGTAAAATCTAGGAAGAATGAGAAATATCTCATGATATTAGATCATTTTTACCAAGCTAACACATATTGGGTAATGTTTTTATTGAAATTTGAAAGTGATAATATCATTATGTAATTGAAAAGGAGGCCCATAAATTCATCAGTACTCTTTATGACCTCAAGTGGAAAAAATTTCATGGTATTTAAGATGCATTAAATATGATATTTGTATATGTGCTAAAGGATAATGATAAATTTATATCCTACACCTCTAGGTAGAATTTTTTTTAACATCATAACTACCTAATATGTGATCAATAGTTGGTTGTAGTGATCATTGTATAGAATATTTCATAGGAAAATATATATTGTATGTGGTGTGAAATATATATGAATCATAAGAGCCCCAAATATATATTCAGACTGAAGTAGATTAATATGTACCAGTGAATAATTTTATAGATGATCAAGGTCTATAAATTCACAATTCGCTATAATCTTGTGAACGAAAATAATATGACATAGGATTTATATAAAATGGATTTAAAAATCTTATCAATCATGAGAATTGATAATGATCTAATCTCATTTTTTTTGAAATGGATGAAAATTAGATTACGAAGAAAATCCATTCCCTTCTCAAATGATTTCTCAACTACCATTTCTAAAGAAGATAAAGGATGATAAAAATGAAGGTGGAATATATATGAAAATGGAAATACTAGGAGTTCAAGATTTATGAAGAATGAATTGTATGCTTTGGGTCACGATGATGTGTACCATTAAATCCTGAGATAAATAAGGTGTTTCTGAAATGATGCATTTTTCTTAACATTTTTCATCCACCTGGGGAGTAAGAAGATGTATTTATATATTTGATAAAACTATTGGTAGGATAATATGATGAAAGAGATCACAAAGTATACAACAAAATACTTGGTAAATCTTCTAGAAAATGCTGAAAGGAAAAACTATAAGGGAATGATGTAACCATTTTGCATACCTGCATGAAAATGGGAAAACATCGCGATGGGATTGTCTCTAGTCTACCAAATACATCCAGAGTAATTAATTATAAATGTGTTATGATGGATGATCAAACATAGATCGATTATTTCATTACAATTCAAGAGGAATTCTAACTTGTTCATTTTTCAATGAAATACATCTTAGAAATATTTAGGCTTTATGTAACAAAATTATTGATTATATATGAAAGAGATCATATATATTCGACTATATTCAATAAATTTCACCAACGTTCTCTAATAGTTGAATTGAACTTCATTATAGATTTTCAAGAAAAAAATTGAATGTCAATTTTAGTAGACTATACAAAGTCATTAATATTTTTGAGATTATGATTGAAGATGTTCGAAAGTGTATGAGATCAACATCATAATATAGTAGATTTAAATTATAATAATAGATTTTCCTCCATCATACTTATGAATCCATGTGAATTTCATTATGGGAATAGATTTATAAATCCTATAAATTTTAATGAGTTTACTAAATTATAGAAGTTGGGAGAGGAAATGGTTATGGAAATTATAGACAAGTTGAGTTTCATCCAGCTATATATCAAGGATACTCAAATTCAAAAAGAATATATGCTAACAATAATCGGTGAGACCTATAATTTTATGTTATATATAATGCATTCCTCTACATATCATAATTGATGTGAGTTGTGAGATTTAGGAAGATGAAAAAGCTAAGTCCAGTGTACATCAACATATTTGTGATTCTCAATCTCATTGGATTTTTGGCCTATCAAATATGACTCCCCTTAACCCGGTCTCATGTATATGGAATATTTCATGTATCCATTTTATATAAGTACATAAAATTTCCATCACATGTACTAAATTAAATGGTTGTATAGTTAAAAAATGATCTCTCTTAAAATGAGAAGATGATAAAGATCTTGAACCATTCAAATAATGTTTCATTCCAAAAAGACAACCCACCTAGTCAAATTAATATGGTAAATTTTTTAATTATTATGAGGAAGAATGGGATACATAGGAAGTGACGAAGGATATGTACACTCACCAATTTCCATCTTAGTATGTATAATACACTTTTAATGGTGAAATTTAATATGGGGATAATCTAACAATCCATGATTATTATAATTGAATTTCCATTATAATTACATAATTGTTATATATTTAGTAAATATAATAATCCTCATGATAAAACCCATAACAATATATTAAAAAAGATATGACATTAAAGTTTGAGAATTATCTTTCCCATATGAATATAATGTATTATAATATGGTGAAAAATAAAAAATAAGATAATAATAACAAGAAAATTTTAAACATATCAATCCCCTCATAAAAATAATATTCCTGAAAAAACTATAGAAATGGAGAAATATTAGAAATAGAATATTCATTTCCAAAATAAAAATAAATAAAAAAAATTAGAAAAATAGATGAAAATTAATAATGTATGTAATATGATGTATTTATGGGGTGTAGGGATCCCATATGTCCATTAAAAATCTAATAGTTGGAATTGTAATTTCACTATTTGAAATAATAACCAGACCATTAGAAAATTATCAACACCTATGTAAGGGTAGAATAATATTTAGGTATCTTATAAATTAAAACTACTCCATATTTATATCACAATACAAGTCCATAAATTTTTTTTAAAATTAAAAAAATACATGTTCATGTTTTTATAAAACAGATATATTTTGTTCTCCTTTTTATGTTAAATAAAATAATTCAAAATAATGATTATTTTCATGAAATGAAATTATTAATGAATATTCTGTGGTATTATAATTAAAATATAATTTTACGATACCTTATTAGTTTATCAATGGGTTATAAAATTTATCATCATAATAATATTTTTTTTTTAAATAATTTTTTTTAAAAAAAAATTAAATATCTCTTATTTATAAATTTATATTCATAAAATTTACTTATTTTTGGAATATATAGATTGGAAAATTGTTACAGAATTTTTTCTAAAATAGTTTCTTTTTTGCCAATTGTGAAATATGACAAAAAAAGTATTTAGCATTACAGGATAAATGCCTGAATTTTTGAGTCATTGATGATTTTATAACCCATTAGATAGAACTGACATGTATTATTTACTATATATAGTCATAATAATCAATAAATTTTATATAGTTGAGAAAAAATAAAAAATAATGAATATAATATTCTCAAACACCCCTCTCCTACCCTTATAAATACCACCCCTCACAAACCCATTTCATCACACATTATCATACTTGTATCATGCCAATATCTACGCAATTTTCATCCCATTACACTCCCATGTGTCTTAGTTCTATTGTTTTTATCCAATTATAATTCCATGGAGCCTTAATAGGTATCCTAAAAGGATAGAATAAAATGGATAAGAACACACTAAGCTAATTTTCATTGACCTTTATTCATCTTTCACCACCTCATATGATCCCCCAAAACAATTAAATAGTGACACAAATATCACAAATATAATGATATTTTATTATTATGGATTAATAGCCATCATCACCTCTCCACCCCTCTTTAGCTTCTAAAACAAAAATGTTTTTAAAGTATGGTTGGTTCACCTCTTCCATGAACAACATAATTCATTTTCATCGACCACCTTCAAGACTAAAAATAAATTTTTATCAATAATTAATCTTATTATATATATATTGTAACATATTTCATGTTATGGAATGAATTAATGTGGATAAAATTAAATTTAATGAAACTAATTCATGATGATCGGTTAAACAACTAAAATTAACTAACAACTTAACTTTAATATTTTTACTAAAGGAATAATCCTAATGATGGAACAAAAAAGAATATTTGTGACCATTCCAATTTATATAAATGTATTAACACCATTTAATTTTAAATCTATAGTTTTATGCCAATTTTTCATGAACTTCCATAAATATCCACAAGTGATTTGAAAATTTAATTGTAAAACGATTCTATCTGAAAAATGATATTCGTCCTGATATCATATTTAAATTGTTATAATGAACATAATAAAATTATTTTAAATCCATCATAAATTTAAATGGTTATTAATTAGGTTAAAAATTAATTAACATTCATTACTCAAAATGTTAAGTGAATTATAGAACGATTTTAGAACAAAATGTAAGGGATATCTTTAACCCAACATTTTTATTTCGGTTATGAAATTTAACTCTCTAAATCAATTTTCTATCTCTTCAATTCTATAAAAAATTCATAAACTATTTATATATGTCTCTAAAATTTTCACTTATCTTATTCACCCATAAGTTGTGGGGTTAATACAATCTGTAACTTCATTTCTCAAATGTCACCATTAAAATAAAACATGAATAAAGGGAACATTTCTTACCCTTAATCCTTTTATGTAATATTCCAAAATAAAAAATAAATTTTTAGAATAATTACTATATACTCATATATGAATAGTTGTAATATTTAATTTCATTATTCTCCTTAAAATATATCTGAAATACCTTTTGATTATGATATGATGTAATATTATGAAACCCAATTCGTCTAATAAAAAATTATTATATTTATGACACATGAATCATTTCCATTTGTGGAACACATAATCATGTACATGTTATGTTGGGTGTGCCCAAATATCACTATAATGAATTTGATAAAGTTTTTGTCTAATGAGATGTTATGTATGGTAATAGGTAGTCAACCAAAACCATAATGGGACTTTGTCCACTATATGATGTTGTCTTAGCAATTAACCCTGACATAATTTTATGTCATGTTTTATGTTTCTACCGCAATCTTATATTTCCGTGATATTTTTATATGATGTAATTCATGTTATTTTACTTTGTGATTATTCATTATCCTTCTTTTTTATGTAATCATGTTATCTTGTTTCACACACAACTTATGATTTTTTATCAGGTTTATTCCTTTCCTGGGTTTTTTATATCACTATTTTTTTATAGTTATTCACTCAAATATCTAATGTAATTTTATTATGTCAATTGGATTTAGGAGTTAATTATATTGTTTAAAATAAATATTTTTTCTATTAGTTTCATGCTGATGTTTTATGTTCCTTCTCTGGTAAATACAATAAGACATTCAATCCATTGTTTTTATTTATAAGATATTTATACTAAAAATCATATCAAAATTTATGTAGGGGGATTATAAAGATATAATGATAAATACAAGTGTATTGGGCACAAATCAATGTATTTTTTAACATTAACACTATCCATGAATTAAATCCTTAATAATATGATGATTTCATCAAGTGATGCATATTCCTTGATGGACTATAAGAATAAAAATCCCCTCACAATGATAGAATTGAGATACACAAAGTGACAATGATACCAAAGAGTATAGTCTGGAATAATAGTTGATATAGAATAAAGAGTCTCTCAAGACATGGAACTAAATTTGAAATTGAAAACTGATTGAGAAGAAATTCTCAATCCACATATTCACATTGATGATAAATGATATTCACAATCATCCTTAATTATTATAATATTTTATTTGTGTGATTTTAATTTAGGGAATTAATGGTAAACTATTTTATCATAAGGAGTACAAAATAAAGTCATTTTGACATATATATATATATATATAAGTAAAATAAGTGATCTAGAATAATTATTCCAATTCTATGGAATTTACCATCGTCGTATGGTTTATCAAATGGTATTGCAAATATAATTATAATAAAATATCTACCATGATTAAGTATAGATAATGTGTCTCAAAGAGGTAGATATTAGTGGAAAGGATCATAGAGACACTATCAAAACATTATAGACCATGAAATAATAACCATTTTGGAAGGTTCTTAAAACAATTTCATTAAAATTAATGTCATCATATACTATCAAGCTCATTTTGGAAGAATAAAATATTTATTTTTAGGGGAGAATCTATTTTTGTCATTTTTAATAAAAAATTAAAATTTTTATAGGTGTCATGATAGATTTATAAATATTGATACATGTATTTCAATGTTTCTAAAATATCTATTATGATATATCTAAAAACTATGGTTTTTACTCAAATGATAAATAATATTTTCAATTATTTTCACGTGGTCTCATATTGAATATATATAAACATCCCATGAATGTGTCATGGTAATTTTTCTGTGTTGGTATCATATTAATAGTACAATGGACAACCATTTTGTTTAAATAAATCATTTATATTTTCTTCATCAATCAAGGGTTATGTAGACATCTGGTGGGATAATTTATGGGACAATACTTATTTATGAAATGAAATCATATTTTATGAAATGAATTGTATGTATTATTGATAATGTGGACATAGAGTGAAATTAAATGACAAAATTAAGAAATAAGTGGATTCAATTAATGAAATATCACATTATAGTATGTATTAAAAACAAATAAAAAAGGGGATAATATTTAATCCAATTTTTATTTGTGTTCTATTTTTTTTCAATAAGGATAAAATGAATTTAGGGAAGTTTCATGGTGTCAATATGTTGATGAATAATAACTTGTGAGGAAGTTGAAACTTCACATAATTGTTGAAAGAATCATTATGTTCCCAAACAATGTAAAATGGTTGGAAAAAATTGATAATATTTCATTATGATTTACGTTTTTTTCATCTAACATGTAAGTGAGGTATGTTTCTACCATTATTCATATTTAAATTAATTATGATGTTATAAGGATTTTATTTGTAGAAACATTTGGGAAATTTTGATAAGTTAAATTTGTTACTATCATTAGAGATGTTTGAATATCCATTCACATTGAAATGATGATTTGAACATGTTTATAAATAGTCATCCATATATATATTCTGTGAATGAAGATTTTATAAGTGTCATTCATGTGAAAATTATATGTAGAAGTTTATATGAAAATAATCTTTTTTTACGTAATTAAATGCGATGATTTTTGGTGAGATGTTATTTATTTCCATGACATTTCCAAAATATAGACATGATATGTACACTATAATATGAATATTTATTGTTTCCTACTTGTGGAAATGTTTGGAGATACTCATTTAGAATTCATATGAAGAAAATACTGTTCAATATGATTTAATGATGGTCCATCAATAAACCTTTAGGTAATGAAATGATTTAAGTTATGATTGGATGTCATTATTGAAAGTTTATTTTTAAGGAATGTTAAAGATGATTAATTATATCTATTTGAGACTTATAATTTGTCTTGAGTTTTTATGGTCTGTATAAATATTTATATTGTTTATACACTATCATTGAAAGGATTAAAAACCCATTGATGTGTGTTTTAGTAAATCTTACATAATGAATATATAAGTGTCCAATATCCATGTAAATTTAATAAATGTTTCAAATATGGTTGAGATATATTTTCATAATGTTGAGATAATGGATTCTTAATGTTTACACAATCCCATTTATGTTGGATTGTAACCTCATAAGGTTGGAATGATGACCCTTAATGGTAAGGATAATCCCATGTGAGGTTTTAAAAAACTTCCTAAGGTTTCTTTGTGAACACCATTTTTTTATCACATTGTTGATACTGAGAAATTGATAATATAGAAGTTAACTTTTCTAAATATGTGGTAAAATCAATCAATGGAATTTTTCTCATCACTAAAACAAATATCACATTCGGATGTTACTCATTGTGATTCAAGTTTTGAATATAACATGAAACCAAATGTGTTTTCATTAAATGATAAATAATATGTATCCAAAACCACAATGGGATTTCCTAGGTCAACATTTTAGAATATATATACAAAAAAAAGAAAACTGTAATAATAAATTAAATTACATCTTTTTTTAGAAGAATAAATATTTATATCTTATAATGTATATATAATGAAAAATCATCATCTAAATATATGGGAAGTATTTTATATTTTAATATTGATATAAAATTTTAGTTTTAATTTAATGATTCTAATTACATGTATTCTAATGATTTGGGAGATTAAAATTATGAGAATGTTACTCACACAACATAGTGAAGGTAAATGAGAATAAATTGAAAAAAAACTGATGCAATAACAGTATTTCATATTCTATGATTCATTGTAAAAGAAGTTGTATTAGAAGTGTGAGATGATACTTATTGAACATAATGACTCATTTTAAGGAATTCTGAGAGGCAATATCTACCTTTAACACCACTTATCATTTTTAAACTAATGGAAGTGAGAAATAAAAACATTATATTCTAGTGTTATTATGATACAAAATGATTAATGAAACATGATAATTTTTTTTATTTATGGTAGCACTGAATATTAATGAATTCCAAGAAATGAGGTAAGATTATTTAGGTTAAGAGGTGAGTGAAGTTTATTGTTTATCAGAGGACACGAGGACTAAGTTTAATCAGTTATCTATAAAACTATATTTATATGTCATTTCATTATTTATACAATGTTGGTGCTAGGATAAGAGGTCCAACAATATACCATTTTCAGTGATTACATTGAAAATAAGAAGAATTTTGTGTGCAGGTGGGATAACAACCACCATAAACTATGTACATATTCCACATAAGGGAGGAAAACCTCATCAATAAAATATGATGTTCTTATTGTACACATCTATTATTTATATTATAATGAAAACCAACCTACGTTTATATATAGTAAAAAGAAAATTTTACAAGGTATTGTTGTTTAAATGAGATTAATAATTATACCAAAAATGATTACCCCCCACCAATTTCATAGTGGTGTATATATCCTATTTTGATTATTTAAATTTTATTACAATCCAAGGAAAAAGAAAATTTTCATACTATAAAAATAAATAAATTTTTTTAGTGAACCAATTTTAATTTTTAAAACCCCATTTGAAAATCAAATATCATAATATAAAACATCTCATGAGATAAAATAATAATAAAATGGTAATCATTAACAATTATCATATGAGACTTAGTCTCTTAATAAACACACTCAAAATATGTACTCTATAAAAAAAATATTTCTATGAATACTGAAGTATATACAAGAATTTTCTTCAATTTCATCAATTTCAATACAATTAAGGAATAATCTAAAGTGTAGATGAATATTGTTATGATAAAACAAAAAAAATAAAATTATGAACTTGTAATTTCACATTAAAACTATTCCTAATGACCAAAAAAATTAAAAAATATTTAAAAAAAATACATGAATATGGAAAATAATATTTTCAATTAGACTGATGTATGTCAAAAAATGTTACCTAAAAGAGAAATAGTATACATAAAATACATAATTCAAATCCTTCAAAAAAAATCAATGAAAATTCCCATCCTGAAAAATTATCAACACTATAATTGATTCATTGGAAATCATAGTTATATATCTTCTATGAAACATCTTCATGTAATCTAAAGGATAAAATCAATACCATAGTAATTATTCCATCATTATAATATAATTATAAAATATCACATCTCAATGAAGTAGAACACATACAATAATATAACTATAAAGATAAGGAAATCAATACAAACAAAATTTCAATCTCAACTTAAAATAAATAGAAAAAATCTCTTGACCCACCATAAAATTTCTTTACATTCCCTAAAATTAGGTATCATAAACATTCAACTTTTTTGAATTCCTTATTCGGAACATTTGATGTAAAAACACATATTATGAAGCTTTCAATAAATATCACAATCAAGAACTAGATTGAATACCATGGTACACTAATAATTGAGTTGGTGATTACATAACTCGATGGGTGTTTTGAATTCAAATGGTCTTATGACTTGCACATGGAATCAACAATTAGTCATAGGGAGTGATTTTTTCCACCAGTAAAAAAAATACACATAGTATAGAGGAATATATGTAAATACACAATCAGTATACCAAATACTTCTCAAAGATAAATATACTATAAGTAGTAGTCATAAATCCCAAAGATATACAACATCCCAAAGATGAAATAATATTGGTTAAAAATGTATCATAATCCCTGTGTAATGAGTGGAACATAGCACCACAGTTCACCACTATAACTCCAAATCCTATAAATCATGCAAACCCACTACCACAAAGTGACACACTCCATTTCCCTAGTCCTGTAATAATATAATATACAAATTCCCAATCAAAAAACTATGGTATGAGAAAAAATATCCATGTGTGATCTCATTAAGCATTCCATAAGCAGTTCCAATATAATGAACCATTTATGTTTCAATTCAAATAATGATATGGTATGGAAAAATAGATTCATAAGTCTATTCAAAATATGATTTAAAATCACATAGATAGTAGATGTATCAAAAAATTCTTAAATTAACATTTTCATAAATCAATGATAAGAAGGAAACAATTCTATACTCAATGTCATGTAATTATAAAAATCAAAACAATGAAATAGATTTATAATCCCAACATTTCATTATCTCTTGTATATATTATTCTCACACTAATAAGTCAATCATTAGGGTAAAATGTTTGTGAACATTTCCCTGTGGATCATGCCATTAAAAAAATCAATCAACAACCCAATTCCTAGGAATATCATTCCAAACAAGTTTAAGTTTGAGTTATTTCCATAAATCAATTTCTTTAGAGTGATGGTCCTATAATTTTTGATTTAGTCACCTTCTAACTACTCAGTCTGACATGTGTTTCAATCAATCTACTATGCACTAATTTCATTTAAATTCAATATTTATAGTTCATATGATAAAATTAATGTTTCAAGAATCCATTATAATTTTAAATACAAATAATTAGTTTTTATCAAATCATTCCAAAATCATATTTCATTTAAAACAATTTATCTTAAATAAATCAACTTCAAATCAATAAAATCTATTTTTTAAAAAAATCATAACATTTTTCAAAAATATTTTATAATAGGTTCTGATTCCCAAATCAATGCCTCTGTACTCAAAAATAAAAATCATTATACTTATAGGTTTGAGAAACAATTGAAAATACATTTCATTTAAAATATGAAATCATGGTTCTAATTCATGAGAAAGGACTTATGAAACAACTTATATTTTTTCACACATTCCAATCAAAAATCACCCTAAATGGGAACCACCGATTGTTAATCGAATTTGATAACATTAAATAGGAATACGTTGAATCAAAATCCCTTAAAATAATGATTAAATCAATAATAACCAAGAGTATTCGTCACCCACAAAGGGGAAGAAAAAGTAATAAATAACAATAATACAACATCGGGAGATACACTTACTAGAGGGGGATCAATCACTTCCAATGGAACATCGATCATATAGGGAATTGGTTGATTGGGAGAAAATCCATTGTTTCTATCATCCAAAATCCAAGGGGTTGAGTGAGATTAGAATGGGAGGAAGTTGTAATATAAAATAAGATTCATAATATTAAAATGGAAAACAAAAGACCACACCACAACCCCTCAAGAATATGGTGTAGAAGTATTGAAGAAGGGTCAGACCAAAAAAAGTGTCGAATACAACTATATAGTCTATACTATCCAACTAGCCTCTTGAATCCATGGAATGTTCCTTACCAAGATTATATTTACTTGGGGTAAGGCTACAACATAACCCAAACACCACATCACATCCCCCCTCAAAATTAAAAAGGAACACTAAATAACTCCTTTGTCTTACCCTCCTCCACACCAAATCCTTTCCCAATATATAAAATACTCAAAAAACCTCAATTTGATAGATATCTGTACATGTATTAGTAGTTCAAGGAATGGAAGTGAATCCAAGATACTCTATTCCAAGTCTCCAATTCATAGCCTACCCCCTACACCACAATGATTCTAGAATCTATAGAGGGATGAAAATTCCCTAAAATGCATCAAGATCATCTATATTTAATCCATCCACTCAATGATGAATTTACCCTCATTCGTTTTGAAAGTACACTATGATCAAAATATACTTGGTTCAACACCCAACCAAAAGGAAATCAAATATAATAACCATGTATTACATAAAATCTGATAACTTTATGTTATAGTATTCCCAATATAAACACTTTCTATCCCTAGAAATATAGTCAATAAGTAACCTAGAAAAAGATATTAGGCCACTACCCTCCCATTAGTTCCTCATGATCCCAAATCTCAAGCATATTAGAAACATTTTTCCACATAACACAATGAAAAGGTATAGAATTCCCATAAAGAACGCTGGTCATAGAAACAATAATACTAGTTGTTTACAGGATCTGGTTAAACTAGCTTCAATGTCAAGGTCCTCCATAACCAAAACATGATATGGGCTAGAGAGATACTTACAAATATGAAATACATTAATCAAATTATGAATCAATGTCAACTGAGATAGAAAATTAATGATGTAATCCACTATGTGAATCTTCTCAACAAACTCAAATAGTTACACATGTATCAATGGAGGAATTCCATTTTTTTCAAATTCAATAGTGACCCAACCTTGGTGAAACCCTAGAAAACCCATATTTTCCAACCGAAAACTCCATTGGGAATCTATGACGTTCAACAAAATATTTATACTAGATCTTTTCAATCATTTTTTCTAAATAATAATATAAGTATTTATTATCATATCTTTGACTAAATTAAGTATAGTAAATGGTGTTTCACTAATCTCTAACCATAAAAATGGATATTTATGGAAGTGGATATAAAATACCTCAAACTATCCACTAAAAATGGATGAATGGTAAATTTTATTATAAGAAAAATAAACCAATCACAATTGACTACTTGAGGATCCACCAAAAGTCAAGAAAATAATATTGAAGCATGTATTCCATGATTTCTATAGATCTTTATATCTAGAAATCCGTTTTGGGATTATATAATTTTCTTAAATAAACCCATAATCTCATCTCATACTAAAGGCCTCTTCCTAAATGAGATGTGAATTAGGGATCCCTATTAGAAGCTATAATATATACAGATATTTTTAGTGAGAAAATATTCCACGCATTCAATATTCCCAAGTACTCAACTTTATTTGTATTATTAATAGCTATAATGTTAAATGATATCGTTATTTGATTGATCCGTACCCATATTTCATTATTACCTCAAGGGTAATGAGTAAACCCAACCATGTTGTCCATATAAATCTCATTCCACACCCATGTTAGCAAAAGAAGGGGCTAAAAAATCATTAAGGTTTTTGGTGCTCAACATTGATCGATTGGTAAGTATAAAAATGAGAAACAAATTCAGTGATGATTTATCTCATACCTGGCGTCCAAAATCATCATCTCATATCATAAATCATCATCATCATTCTATGGTGTACTTCCCACATAGAATTATATAAATACCCCATCACATCTCTTCTTAGATGAATATGTAAAACGTGTTATCTCGGTAGGCATAAGATACACATAGAATATATCATTAATTTTTTATGGTCTCCCCATCTTATATAGATTTCATAAATACATATAATTTATCATAAAGCTACCACTCCTGAAGAATTTACTCATGAAGAAATCCGGTCAACTAGAAACATGTCAACACAATCACAATCTCATCCTCCGAAAAATTCTCAAGAATGTGAGAAAATAGATCCTTAAAATTCATCTCATATCAATATTCTTCCATGAGAGTCCTAATATGTCTTGAACTATATGCCAAAATGCGATCATGCTACATGGGAACAGGTCCCAGACCTATATCGGATGCATAACAAATGACCTCAATTCCTCATACTTCCTCTGGATGATTCAACACTGGAAAAACATTCGTATTCTACATCACCTAATCAAAATAAATTTGTAATTTATTATCCCATAAGTATTGTACTACTTTCTATTGGATAAAGGTCCTTAGATAATCCATCTTTGAGAAATATTTGACAAAACAGCAAAAATACCCAGCTAAGACCAATAATATTTGATTCTAAAAAACATTTTTTTGTTGTTTCAATTTCATAATGGCCTTAAACATATCATGATTGAATGCTTACCATGTTTTAAGACCATGTTTATAGTGAAACTGACTTCTAAAATAAAAAAATTACATTTTTATTGTTTTGTATAATGTTAATGATATCATGAAATTTCTATACCATCTCTCAAGTAATCCAGATAGTACTCCAAAGTATTTTTTTTAAACTAAGAATTTTTCAAAAATTAACAATATGGGTGGATCAAGATACACATGGAATATTCTACTTATCAACACCACTAAAACATCATCATAATTGGTTATAACAAAAGAAATAACAATGTAATCATAATGGCCATAGTTACACCTAATTATGGCCTTCTAGAAATTGGATTTTTTGATTCTCAATTGGTGATAACAAGGCCAGCGATTGATCTTTATGAACAACTTTACCCAACTAAACTGGTCAATAAAATAATATATACTATGAAATAAATACCTTTTCTTTACCATAAATATATTCAGTTTTTAGTAATAAAAAATATGATATTTCCCATCAACTTTCAATATAAATAGAACATGTGTTATCTATGGTGACACACTCTGATGTATAAAGTCGTTATTAAGTAGACCATATAGCTTGGTTTTTAACTCTTTCATTTCAGTTAGTCCTATAAATTGAGAACAAATTGGTAGGGGTTGGGTTATCGATAACAAGTCTATGGAGAACTCCAATTCCCTTAACAGTGGAAAAATAGAAAAATCTTATAGAAACATGTTAACAAATTTGAATAACACTAGAGTAATATAAATATAAAAAATTATATCTCCATATCAATAGATAAAAATTAAATCACTATATCCAACTCTGGAAGAGGATGCAAGGATATACTTGATCTTAGGTCCCATTATTCCTTGATGAAAAAAGACATCTGATTGTGGGTTTTAAATAAGACCTTATAAAGACACTAGTAAATCCTATATTTATGGGAAATAAAAAAATATAAACTGATAATTAAATCAAAATATTTCATTTAAATAATGTAAAAACCCTCTCGTAGTTCAATCATTGATTTAACAAAGTCATAAGATGGGCATCATAGACTATAATATATTATATTTTCTAGGTACATATTAGTATCCATAAAATAAGAGTTATTATATTTTTCAATGTATATAAAACCCAAAACATGAGTTGATACAAACGAATAAGATTCATGAGTGTAATATAAATTGGTCACTATAGATGATGTTATAGTTATCGTACCTCTAAATATTGTTAGATTCAATTCAGATTTCACTAGATATGCTTCCACTATGTAAAGATGCCTCATTCTAGATTTCTCTTTTCATAACCCATTAGTTAGTTATTTTTTTTTGAAATTTATTACATTTGGGTGTTCAGAATTTTGTTCTATTGTGTATGAAAGAAAAGAAGCAACAAAACTTCTTTAGGTGGATATGGTAAATACACAAACTATAAATATTTCATGGATTGGTTCAGTACCAATTTGAATTCCCAAACATGCAACAATAAAATAATGTCAATAGGGATCTTCCAGAAAATAGATAAATTATATATAATTATTACTATTATGATCCACCACAAGAATCATCATGCTTTCTCTTTCCATCAAAATCACTAATAGAACTGCCACTCAGGGAATGAAAAACTACCATCAAACCTTACTGACCAGCCTCACTAAGATCAAGCATTAATACACTCTCCATTAGTTATCCTATAAGATGAGATTCAGTGTGAAAACTAGAGGATGTATATTAGCTCAAATATCCATCTAGAACCATTGATCCTTTATTTTCCCATTCTTTTCTACCTCAGGAAAAAATGTAACACATTTATAAAATTATTTTTTATAATAATTCATTGTTAAATCACCTTGTCAAAGGATATAAAAATCTATAGAATGTTTAAAAACTATCAAATATATAAATAACTACTATATAGAAAGAGGTCTAATGACTTTCTTCTCCAAACTATCATGTTTCATTTCAATAATCATTGAATCCCAGAACCTCCTTCTTGACACATCAATCTTGAAGGTATAACATTTCAACTTTTTTTATTAAAGAATTCCCAAGAACTCAAAAAGTAGTTTGGTATTTTTTACCAATCCTTATCCACTTCAAGATCATTCAAGGCTTATAATGATAGTGGTTTCCAATGAAGAAACTGCATGTAGAATTTTTATATTCCTCAATTTAAGGATCCCAAACTAGATCTTAAAGAGGAAGGGGTTCACACAGTTATCCCAGAGCTTGGACAACACCCACCACAATCTCAAAGAGGTTATGATCAATTGGATGTTATTTTTTCCTGTGGTTCATTAAAAGCACCCTCTTGAGGATATGTGAAACTGATTCATGGGGTATGGTACATGAAAACATAAATAGGTTACACAAAAACATTATTAAGGATACTCAGATAATCAATACATTCTTGTTATGTGGGAATATCAATTCCATAATAAGATTCAATTTTTTCCGTTTTCAAAAATCTTAGGTCTGGTTTGAAAAAATAGAAGTATAAGATCAATTTTTTACTAAAAGATATGATTCCCAAATACTACTACTAACTTAAGGCTTGTTAAGATGAGAGCTAGCCAGGACCTCACTCAAAACTGTACCTTATGTCCCAAAAAACCAACCTCTTGTATACTAGAAAATTCCTAATTGCATATCAACATCAAGGAAAAAATTCCATCCTCACTATAACACCAATTTATAATGAACCTTATTAAATAAAATAGTAGGAAGATAATCGATATGGCCTTGAATTAAATGAAGGGTGTTCATGATCCCCATGGGAGGGTGATTGACACCTAGAATAAAAAATAATTCAACTGGAATTACTTTTTTCGAAAATTTAAAAATAATAAAAGATTATATAATAGATGATGATTCAATATGTAGTTGGTCTGTGAAATAATTTTCTAAAATAATATTACCATAATAAATACAATATAAATTCTGAACATATACATCATCTAAAAGAAGAAATAATATCTATCAACGCACTATCTCACAATCCCCATTTAATGTGCAAACCATAGCTCCATCAGTCACTTGATTCAGTCTAGATACAATGTTGAATCCAAGAACCACTCACCTTGGGTATGTTCCCCTTGATCACTAGTGATTTTCAACTACCAGTGAGGGGTAGTTATTCACTATGGTTGAATAGTTTCACTAAATCACGAGAATTCAATAATATTAATCACATTTTATAGAAAGAACCAAAAAAATATTAATAAATGAATATATGATTATCTTAACAATATACAAAAATTATATATACATTCGATACAATCCATTATAGTATAATAATATTATTATAAAATATAAAAAATACCTTTAGTGATCTCCATCCACCATGGAGTTACCATTAACCATCTTCAGGCTTCATGTTGAAATGAAATACCATGAATGACTTAAATGATGAACAAAACCATAACATTTCCTAAAATTAAAAATAATAATGTGTATCTATATATTTAGAAAAATTCAAATAAAATGGGAGAATATATAAACAAATATAGTAGGAAACATAGAAAGTTTTCTATAATTATTCAATATAAAAATAAATCATTATCATGTTAGTTAAAAAAAATATCTATATAAAATTTATTTATTTTTAATAATATTTCTCATTTTGAGATGACCTATATTCTTCTTTCTTTCTTTCAAATCAATGAGTAAAATATTCATTAAAATTTTTATAAAGTGAACATTTTATAAATCGTTCCTATATCATTAATGAAGTAAAACCAATTAATCAAGTTATCACATTGGGATAATCACATTGTCATTCTATATGAATAATAATGGATCTACATATTCACCTATATATTGTACTAAATCAATACGATAGAGCCAAACATTGAGATTGGTGGCGTTCTAATAATAGTGATATCTAGATTGAAATATTAAACAAGTCCAAATTATCTTGAAAGAAATCGATATCTATATATGGTGGAGATAATTAATGATAAATTATAACATTTAAATTCTCATCAGTAGACTCACACTTAAGTACCCAATTTCTTTTTTCAACTAAAGTAAATTAATTGAGATATATTGGGGTGGGATATATATCCAAAAAAATGTACAATAAGTACTAATAAATGTAAACAAAATAATCAAAATATAGTGGCTAATAAGATAAAAAATTCACGATCATATATAGTGGGTATTATAAAAAGTGCGACATATATATAATTGATAAGTAAATAAAAATAAATACTCAAAGATTTTATAACATTGAATGTAAATATCCAATCCATTCCTCGTAGTATCTCTAAAATCTAAATACTTGTTGAAATGCATTAATTAAATCACTTTTGGAGGGAGTGGTATCCCAATTTAAAAACAGCATTTTCCTCTCATTACGATTAGTCGAATTCCTTTTATAGGATAAAAAATAGATCATATAAACTATTGAATTTTTTGTATAACTAGTAATTACTTTATAAAAATATGTAGAACGAATATTTATATGTTTCTATGTTATTTCATAAAAAAACTACCATTTTATGGGGAAATAACTAATTTGTTATTTCTAATTAGAACTCAAGAAAATAATATAGTACATCAAAAAATATATCATAAATAGAGTAAAATAGTGAATCAAAAAATATCCTAGAATTAGCAGATTTTTTGAATAATGAAAACATAAATTATAAACTAATTTATTGATTTAATTACTCGACACATCGGAAAGAATATTTCTGATTTAAAACATAATAAAAGTCCATCAACAATAAATCTTGTTTATTTTATCCCATTCCCCTTTTAGTATGGATGTTGATAGATATTTATATATAGAACAATATTAATGATCATCATTGCATGGAAAAAATCTTAGTGGATCATCTATAATGATTACATAACCTAGACATACAACTATAGAGTACAATTCAATGATAAATACTAATTCTTGAAATATTATTCGATGATATTTTTATATGAGTTTACATAAAATTATTTAGCAGTGAAACAATGGTAAATAACATCTCTCGCATTAACTAATATAAAAAACATGTTTGGATTAAATTCTTTCTTCAATTATCTAGAGATACAAAATGAAATAATCAAATTAGTAACATTAATATTGTATAACCTAAATAAAATTTATTCATGGTTAGAACCATACTTGTGTTATTTATTATTTCATATCATCATCCTAAGGTATGATATTTTTTCATTGAATTGAATTTTTTTTGAAAACTCTACTATACTACTACCTTCGGAAAATGATAGTGAATTTATAGGGTTCCCCTATTAAGATGGGAACATATTGTGGCATTTAAATCACCTCATTATTTTTAAATATCATATATTATATCATCTCCTTTATGATATTGCCTTCAACTTCTAGTTATAGTGAATCCTTAAATCATTTTTACCATGATGATAACAAGGAATTCAAACTTCAAATATGGTTAAACCAACATATTTCATATGAGTGACATTATAAGTGAAATTTTCTTGTACTATTAGTATTTATGTTCATATATTATGTTATTCATTTATTTAGAGATATTTATTTAATTTTTTGAGTTTATTTAAGGCTATATTTCATAAATGTTGTGCTTCCACTATTTTAAAAATAATCTTCATTATATGAGGTCATTTAATAAAATGTTGATGCATGAATTTTTATTTTAGATGATTTTTTTCACATGAAATAATGATATAAAATGAAACATGAATAATTTAATTTTGTATTATTTATAATTTTCTTAATCAAATGAATAGAATCATACCTTATAATGTGTAACATATAATCATTGGTGGATATTATAATATTCCATCTTTGTTAATATATTCTTATTCTAAATCACACTAATAAATAATGAATCAAAATAATATGATCAATAATAATACATGAATAGACCTTCAAAACCTAATTACACTGATAATAATGAAAAATGGAGTATAGAAACTGTGATAGTGTTAAAAAATGTTTTCATAATCCTTGTATTCTTAAAATAATGATTAAGAGAATTCATATTCTATGTAATGTAAATCAAGGAGATCCTAAGAATTGGATAGTTTTACTCAGTGCATCATAAACATAGACTATGTTCTGGAAGATATTAGGTTTATGGAGCCATTATGATTAGGGTTTCATTTATAACTTAATGTGGGGATCCATCATGGTTGGTTATGTATACTATATATCATACTAAATCCTACCACAATATTGTTTCATATTTTTATCTTCATTACCAATATTTTCATACAGAAAACACAGGTCTCATAGAATTCCCCCAACACTTATACACCACCCATGTGAATGAATAATATATACATCCTTCGTTATATTTGTTAATAAATTAATTGATTTAAAATAAGAACATTATAATTCTCAAATATATATAAATAATCATGTAAAATTGATAGTCGGTTCCCTAAAATATAAAAACCAGACATCTGTAAATGATAAAAATAAAAAATGAATAATAATAAAACTATATATCACTTACTAATGTTGTTATATAATAAAAACATATTAACTGATAATAAAGAATAATATAAAAAAATAAATTCTCAAGAATGTGAACCCAACAAATATATATTTATAATTATTATATAAAAATAAACCATGGACAGAGAAACTCAAAATTCTAAAATTTTTAATAAATATAAAATGCAAAAAAAAATCTCTTCCCATTTTTTTAAAAATCCAATGTGGAAGAAAATTTATGAAAAAAAATTCATATATTAATGTATTAGAATATAAATTAAATAGAGAATATAAATAAAGAATATAATATATCTACTCATAAATAAAAAAATTAAGCATGGTAGGAAAGAAGCACCAACTTAAAATAATTATATAGAGTCTGTGTGTGAAAAAAAACCAAATCATTTATGAATTAAACACATTAAACACCAAAAATCATACTAAACATTAGAATAAACTCCCCATTAATCGATGGAAACTTATTTTAAATTAATAATTTTTTTTAATTGTAGAAAGAAAAATGATTGATATTATGTGTTAAAATCCAATTTAGTTGACTATATCCTTCCTTAATCAGAGCATTATTAATTTTTAAAAGGATATACTTGTTTATGATCAAGATTTATTAATCTATTTCTAAATAAAACTTTTACATAAAGAAGATATGAAACATTTGAAATATATAGAGATAAATTGAAAAATATATAAAAAGAATAAAAAAATAAAAAAATTATAATATTCCATCCTCATTTATTATATAAAACTATAAGTTTTTTTGACTTTTCGGAAATAAAAACAAATAATCTTTGATATCCCAGTATTTTTAAAAAATAAATTTTAGTCATAATGTCTAATTTGAAAAAATTTACATAGGAAAGGGATCATTTTTGGTTCAACACAATACATATTTGATCAATTATGAACCAAAATACTTTAAATTTAAGGTGGAATGCCATGATATTAAAAACAATTAGAATGAAATTTTCTTAAATGGAAATATTGTGTTACACGCTATAAAAAGATTTAAAGAACTGTAAAATAATATTAATATATTTATTTAAACATGACCATTATAACCTAACTATGAAACTAGGATGTATGAATACTAATAACTAATTAAAATAATTATTTATAATTGTTTGATAAAAATAAATCATATTGATTAAAATCACTTCATTTTTAGTAAATTCATTATATGTTTCGAAAATACATTTTTATTAAAAAAATAATTTTTTTGAGCAAAAATAATAAAATATTTTTTAGTATTTTTTTAAATTAATTTAAAAACAAATATTCCTTTTTTAAATATACCTTTCAAAGATAACTGGGACTAAATTTTTTGGATTTTTGTCAAAATATTAAATTATTATGAATAATAAAAATAAAAGTTTATAAATAAAATAACCTTTTTATTTTAATAATTTATAAGGTAAAATATTATTAAACATGTTTTTAAAAATTAAAATATGATTATTTATGTTAAATTAGTCTAATATATTTCATTAGAATCAAATTCTTATTTAATTCTGAAATATTAAATTTTAATCTTTTGAAAAACATTTCCTGGGAAAACCCTTTTAATCTCATCTACTTGATTAATATTAATTTAAAATTTGAAAATATTGTGATTTGAATTTGGTAAAATAGATTCCATATTTTTAAGGAGATGAATTTTTTATTATATAATGTGGTCAAATTAAATGTTGTTCATTACCATTTAGAAAGATAATAAAAATTAATTATAATGATTATGTTCATAATGTGTTTTTGAACGTTACATGCGCCCATGTAAAAATTTATTCCACTCACTCATAGACTTATTATTTAATAAATTAAATTGAATATTTATAATTTTTGGGTTCAAAATTTCTAAAAATGATCATTTTATTATTATTCTTAAATAATAGTACGTTGGTCAATAAAAATACAAAAGTTACCATGGTGAAAAATAAAATTGTAAAATTTAAAAAAGTTAATGAATATGTAATGACATGTTTATAAGTTGATTGTATATTTTTTTTTGAATTTTATGAATAAAATAAATTATTTGTCAATTTATTGGGGACTTGGGGCCATAATGACTTCCCAAATTTTCATATTTTTGGGAGTTTTAAAAATTCTACTCCTCCCCAATTATAAAAAATCACCTCCTCTCCCCACATCATCAAACATATTTGGAAATTTTTATAGAAAAAATAATTAAATAATTCCAAAAATTCGTTATAAATTTTTTATATTCTTTATTAATCCTAAAATACAACCCCAATGATCCCAAATTTGAGATCCAATGTAAGTAGTTCAAAGATAGGGTAATTATCTTCACTAAGATCTTTATTTTCACTTCTTCTCTTATCACATTTATTCATGTACTAATAATTCCAAAAGAATAACTATATTATGTTACATATAATTATATATTATTATAATGATATGGTAAAATACATCTACCTCCTCTTCCATCAAATTTTAAATGAAACTGTCGACCATGTGTGCGACAGATTATCACCTCAGGAACCAATGTAGTTTGTCTTCTATAAACACCTCTCATGGATGGATATAATGATGGATTTAAATTATATTTATTTTATATATAACATAATTATAGTTATTGGATTATAAAATCATATATAACTTCTTCATTTCAATTCTGTGGGAAAATGATATAGTCGCTCATGTGTAAGGCGAACGACGACCTCACAGAGGAATGGGATTCTTTTTTCAATTACCCTTTACATGGAATTTATTACGGATAAATATAATGATAATATATGATATATGTGAAATACTAATGACTCTATATTGGTGACATAAGATGTAACTTCCTTCCATTCCATCTGTTGAGAAAATCGAAACAACATTATTGTTTATGTACGAACAATCGTCTCCATGAATAGTGTAATTCATTTTAAATAGATGACTTTTGGACGAATTTTAATATATTTATTTTTAAAATATATGATATATATATAATTTTTAGAGAAAATTATATGAAGTAACCTTGATAGAGGTATTCAAAATGAAAAAAAATCCAAAATATATATGAAAATGAAACACCTGAATCATAATTTTTACATTAAATTTTTAATAACCAGGTAATAAATTGATATTGGTAAATAATATATAGTTTGTTAAAAATGAGTAAGGTTCTAAAATTTATATATAATAAAACATTATTTATTATATTTGATGTTTGAATATGTACAATGTGATTAATGACTTACGGTAACGAAATTTCAACAAAAATTCTCTAATTTATGACATATGTTAGGTTATGCACCTATCTCCTTTTATGAGGTGTATATAACGGAAAAGTTAAATGTTATATAATAAAATAATTTTTTCTCATGATAATAAATGGTTAATTTAATGTTATTATTTCATGGGGATTATCATTCAGATGAAACCATATTTCTAAATGTTTTAGGTTATCATCTCATTGCTTCTCAAGATTGTTTATAATTAAGTTTCTGATGAGGAAATATTATGATCTACATCTTAAGATACAATTTCATTTTATTATAATATATTTATTCCATTATAATCCAATAATTAATTTAATTTTCATCCCATTATGTACAGAAGTATCAAGTATATTTTTTAAGAAAAATAATCCTTGTTCTTATCTTGGGTCAAAAATCCTTTTACTTCCATGTTAAGGATTAAAAAAAAATTAATAATTTTTTTAATATATCCAAAATTTGTATAATGAATTTATTACCCATGTTTTAATTTTTTTAAAAAAAATTATAGTAATATTGACATCAATTTTAAAATAATTCTTCATTGGATGTTTACTAAAAATATGAAAGGAATATTTTTTTTTATCATGTACAACATGAACTGTATTTCTCACTTTCATGAAAAATCCATGAATTATATATTACATTACTTGTTTAAAATGTAATCATTCAATGAAATTGGATTATTTGATTCTTTTTTATTTTAATGATTTTAAAGAATTTGTTTCCAATTGAAAAGGATTGTCTATTTTTTTGAATATTTATCCTTAAAAATTAAATTTTCAATGAAAAAAATATATATTCCTCCAGAAATGGTTTTAGGGAAATTTAAATATATCATTATAATTTTCTAATATTATTTTCAAATAAAATGATTTTGATAATGTTTTATGTTTTTAAAGGTTATTTTTTATGTTTTAAGGTTATTTTCAACAGGAAATGTTCTATGTGTTTTTTAAATCATTTTCAATATATGATGTTATCCTTTGATTTTACATAATATTAAATGGGAATATGATCGAATGATACTATCCCTAATGTTTATTAAGATGGATTATGTTTATAATTAAATGATTAATATGAATCCTGATTCATTTTCAATGGGCTATACTATGATAAAATGGTAAAAATATTTGAAATCTATTTCTTTTCCATAGGTTATATTATGATCAAATATTTAGAAACGCATTTATTTTCTTGGGATCTGATATAAAGGATATTTTTAGTTATTTTTTGAACAATTATATAAGATTTTATATATGTGATGAGTGGGACATATATTCCCTTCTAATGTAATTGGATAATGTATGACATCTATAGAGAAAAATAGGATTGGATGGGGAGTAAACCAAGTTCAGTGAGAGAATTTATCCACTTGGATTATCATAGTAGTGAACAATGAATACAAATATGGTTTGGGGAGAGATCATAATCAATTATAATTGTATTTTTAGTGAACCATGGATATTATAATATTTTTGGTAATAAAACAATTATACTATTCTATCTTTGTAAATGATCATTGAATTTTAAAGAAATGATTTTATATGATTTTGTGTATGTAGAAATTCATTGTCTTATTCTAGTGTTATGATTCCATAGCACATGTTCTTTGAATCATTTAAAATTCATATCTTATGAAATTAAATTATTTATTTCCTAGAACAATTTTTTGAACTGTGATATGTTGGGTATGATTTTCTAATGTTATTAGGATTCTCTCATTACCTTAGGCTCATGTAATTTTAATATCTCTTATGATTACCCTTACTAAGAATCTTTGCTCAAACTTTCATAAATTTTTCTTTCTTGGGTTATAAAGAATGGTATTATATATGATATTTCTAAGAAAGATTGGAGTTATGATTAAATTAGAGGGAAATTATATTGTTAACATATGAATTAGTTGTTTTTGTATCCATGTATTAAATGGAACTAGGCCAAAACTATTTGAGAATGGGTAAATATTTTATGTAATAAATATTCATCTATTAAGACGTAATATTTATTTATGATATTTATGGTTCATTACATTGTTCATATAAAAATTAAATCCACATTTTTAAATGAATTCCTTTTTATGATAAATTGATTTTTCAAATCTCAACGAATAGTTAGATGCGTAATTTTCATTTAATTGACATCTAAAAAATTAGAAATAGAAATAAATGTAGTATTAAATTTAATAAAGTAACTCTTGTAATGATTACGATCTCTTAAATTATATCAATTCTAGTTTCTATTATTAGTTCTCCTTTGTGGTGACGTCAAATTATCAAAATTTTCTCTTCAACTAGTAAACCTTAAGAGATCTTATTTCATCCATCCAATATCATTATTAAGAATCTATGTATCATTTTGTACAAATTATAAATCAGCTAATACTTTATCACTATTTTTAGAAGTCATATTTTTCAGTTTTTTGTTTTCTTCCCTTATCCTTGCCACCTCATTCACTAACCACATATGTGTATTATAATGTTTCATAATATTTTCATTTTTTTAATCTCTTTGAATTCAAATGATCACAGTTATATTTTAATTATTAGTTATTATAATGTTTTTAAAATCATGTATTTGAGTAAGATAAATATGATACCTCAAAAAAAATTGTCCTTAAGCATAAATTTCAAAAAAAATCTCTCTATAATTCAATACTTTTATGGATTCATCTATTTAATAGTAAAACAATTTAGGAAAATAATTCATTTTATTCATGTTTGAAAACAACTTCTTGTTTTCAAACTCTTCTTAACATTATTATTTTTATTTCTTAAACAATTTTTTATTTTCCACAGTTATTTTTTTAATATTCCTGATCAGCCTATCAATCCCCTTCTTATAATTGATGGTATAAGATATTTCACAAGGAGAAGAACTAAAAAAAGGTATAATGATTTTAAAAGAAGCACTGTTAATTTTTATATTTTCAGCACCATTCATTTTATTTAATTCAATATCATATTATTGAATATAACTTATCATCTCATCCATAGAATAGTCAAGTATGTTATTCCTATCCCCAAGTAAAACATTCATAGTATGTCACTTATTAGGAGGACTATAAATATCTATTAAATAATTACTTAATTATTCATAGTTTCTATATTTAATGTTGAATTATTCTTGATATTTGTGAATCTATGAAACATATAATCAACTATCTCATCCTCTATCATTCTCAAATGTTTATTTTATTTTGTTGAAATTATATTTTATATTCACTAAAAATTATAAATACCTTGATGTGTAACTTTTAAAGTCTTACAAATATCACAAGTACATTGATATGATGATAAATAACTACAAACATTTTTATCAATTGAATAACAAAGATAATTAATAAATTTTTAATTCACAATATTCATAGACTCACCATTATGAACCATATATAATATCATAGTCACATTATAGAAAATATTAATATTTTATATCATATTACAGTACCCTATAAATAAATTTTTTTAGAATAATTTGAGCTATTATTTCTAGTATCTATAGTAACCCATGTGTTTTTCATATATTATTACATGGTTTAAATATATTTATCCATGAAATACAGACCATGAATATAAAATTATAGTGTCTTTGGATGAATATTTATATTATTAAAAAACATGAAACTAGAATAAAACATATTTTTTTTTCTCTATAATGAGCTCCTAACACCCTATAATATACTATAATGGTATAATATAACCTGGGGAAATCATTGAAAAATGGGATGAGCTAAAATTCTTAGTAAGGGAGTAAACATGCAAATAAATCATACAGAATGAGCTAAAATGCATGACATAATAAAATAAAGGCATGTGTCAGGAATAAAAATAATTAGGAATAACATATGATACCTGGGATAATATGATCATGAAAATAACATAATGTGAAAGCGACATATAACATGACATAAACATGAGTCATGGCTAACTGCCAAGACTATATCACATGGTGGACTATATCCCATAATGTATTAGGATTACTCATTAATCCCATAAATATAATCTCATGAGACAAAAAATTACCCAATTAATTATATATGTTTGTAGTCACAACCATTATAACATGTTTATGCATTTTTCTCTACATATTGAATCAAAAATATGGAATAAACATAAGGCTTACCCTGGGAATGAAATGGGTTTTCTAATCACGTAATAAGTCATATCCAAATTCTTTATAACTATGTTGTCCATGAAATAATGTATTTAAATAATTCTTGGATATTAATAAAGGTAATATATGAATTTATCATGATTAATTACGTCCAAATAAAGTGAAAATCCAAAACAATTGGTTAGATGAAATTATAAATTTTCTAATTATGTGTAGTTTTTTTGGAAAAGAATAAAGATTCATTAAATATGATAAAATAATAATTGTTTTTATAAAACTAAAAATGGAATATGATAATTATCATGGTAAATTAAGTGATTTAACTGAAATATTAAAGTCTTCAAATAGTTTGTGGATTGTGCATGAGAATTTGTATGATATAGAGATGTTTCCTTTAACCAATTTTTCTTGTCATGAGAAATTGAGGAGGGAACCTTTTACAATATATATTTCCCATCAGGGAAAGAAAAATAAAGATAGATACATATGGATGTAACATAAAAAGATAACATATAATAAATAAATAAGAATAATTATTTGAAAACCTAAGGAAATTATCGAGATAAACCATTACCTAAATGAAATAGGGAGGTTCAGAGAGATCCCTTGCCTTATTTCGGAATGTGTTCTAAACATGACATTTTCCTCCAGAATAATCTATTTAGAATAATTAATTTCATTATTAATAACCTTTTAGATATTTATTTTTTATTAACATTTTATTATGCTCACATATGACCATTTGGATGAGTTGTAAATATCAACATCATCATTCTAGGAGCATCTATTTCATGGCTTCATTATCAGTTCATTTTTGTATAGTTGTGGATATTATTTTCAAATGAAAATAAAACTCTATAAGTGAAATTAAATGGTATTCATGAAAATAAATAATTTTAATTGTTACCTTATATCATTTTTTCTTATATAAGGATGACTAATTTGATAAAATGTTAATGATAAATGTTCACTTTATTTTCAATGGTTTTCCAACCATCATGAACTAGTTTGGTTTTATTTATTATTATGTCAATATATTTGTTTCAAATCATAAAATAACATATAATATACCTATAAAAATAATATTTAACTAAAATAATGGTTTTATTACCATCATTTATGGATATAATGGAAAAAACACATTATCTATGGAGACAGTTTACCGTTGTAATTTGGACAAAGGATTTGGTCTTTGAATATAAGAAGATAAAAAAATAGATGGATGTAATATATTAAACTAAAAATATAAAATTATAGTATATAAAATATACTAGTTTTATTATTCCTTTTTTTATTTTGATAAAGAGGAGAAGGTAAAAGTACAAAAAACATTAATAGAGGTTGTTTGAGAAAATTTCCTATTGAATATCACATCATTAGAAGGTCCTCTTAAGGAACATAGATTTGGTATTTGGGTAAGACCATAATAAATTGAATTCTAGAATAATGGAGTGGATAGGTGTTTTTATATATATTATGGTATTCATATATTGTGAGGATAAATGGGGTGTTTAAAAGTATTATTTTTATGCGAGGATGATTGGTTTTAAGAGAACAAATAATGATAATATTCTATTTAAAGCCAACCAATTTTTAGTGTAATTAATTATGATGAATTATATTGATAATTAATTTTTAAGGGATTTATAACTCTTAGAAACACATATACTACCCATCTAATGTTTCAGTTTTTTATTCTCATCCTTTACATTTTAACATTAACATGTTGTGTTATTTAAGTTATATTGAAGTAACTTTTTCACCTCAGTAACATTTTCTATGTAGAAAAAATAAAAGTTTCATTATAAACTAATTAAAAATTTATAAATATAAATATTAAATCCATTTTTATTGATTAAATTGATATAATTTTTAAAATTTTATTTTAATTTGATACACGTATGACACATAAAAATCGGTTTTAAAGGTTAACATTGTGGTTTTTTGAAATATTATGCATGTGCTTCAAAATGTGACATATTACGTGTTATTTCATTCCCTAAATAAATTTTCATAATCAATATGTGTTAATAAACATGAGATAATTATCTAATGATAAGTATTTCATAAGATTTATGTAAAACTTGTATTTTCACTTATTTACTCAAGAAACATATTTTTTAGAAAATTCCCAAAAAATGAACCTAATAAATTTTTTATGTTCTCATTAAAAAATTATTTTCTATTTCATCCAAATAATCATATAAATATAGAATATTTAAATTTAAAATTAATATCCTTATTTATTGAAATTTTTATTTTTATAGAAAAATAAACATTCTAACCTTTGAAAAAATCCTTAGAACATTTTTAATATATATTATCCTATATAATGTTTTTTTGTTTTTCCATGTTATATACGAGCTTTATACTATCAAAAACAATTATTGGAAATGATATTCCATTGATAAAAATCTAGTTCATTAATTTCTTCCCCCCTTATGAAATTTCACCCTCGAATTTTCATTTCACATTCTATGGTGAAAATAGTAGACAGTGCTTACCCTTCATCACTTCCTCTAGTTCCCATATCTCGTATTCATATTTATAGTTCTCCATTATGAATTTAACCAACTGAGTGGTCTTATTTTGAAGTCCATTATCTCTATTGTACAAGATCTTCACCGTTTTGTCCTCATATGATAGATAAATTTCCAACTATACCACCTCCAAATTAATTACATGGGTGAGATATGGTATGTAATTTATCAGGATGGATACATTGAATACATCATGTAATTGAGAAATAGTTTCTATAATTTCTAATCAATATTCCACATCTCTAATGAGATAAAGGATCTTAAATGGGTCTACGTACCTTGGAATTATATTTCTATTCTTCCCAAATCTCTAAAATATCTTCCATGGGGATATATAGAGGAATGCCATATCTCTAACCACAATCTCAATGTACCATAAATGATTATCTACATAGCACTTTTGTAGACAATGAGTATCCTTGATGTGCTGCTGAATTGTCTTAACCTTTTATATAGTATCCTCTACAATTTAAGCCCGAATTATTAATGTTCACCAAATTCATCTGATCATGTATGTGTTTAATATATATTCCCATAAAGGGATTCATATAGTGCTATTTTGATTTTGGATCAAAAACTCTTACTGTAAGATAACTTTACTAGAGGAATATATCGGTCCCATCCTCCTTTGAAGTCCATGTAGTAGGATCTCATCAATTCTTGAAATTTATGAATCGTTTCTAATTATAGACATCATGCTAGAGGCGATAGACCATACTGAAGTTCATCTAAATGTTTAGATAGATTTGGATACTTTTCCCCAATATAAAGGTAAATATTATATCATTATTATATACAATCACTGATGGTACTCTATGAAACCAATCCACATCCATGATGTATATCTATTCGTGTTTCTAAAGTGATAATTACTCTCCAATTTCAATAATGTAAGTAGTCTTCATATGATGATCCATAATAAATGAAAATTAATAATTTCCTCTAGATGTCTTCTAATGGCCAGTGAAAATGTACATAGAGATTTTTTCACATTTTCAAGTAGGTATGGGTAATAGTTTCATCATCCCACATACTTTTTCTTTTCATTCATCAATTTTTGACATACTAAGAAGATAGATGTATATTCTGAGATCTCCATCCATATATTATCCAAAAAATATTTCTCATTAAGATCACGATAAATATATGTGCTCTTTGGGTGGATTTAGAAGGTTGGGATATATGAATCATTGAAAATATCCATCTTAATCGTAGGATTTTTTAGTACACATAGTTAGGAAAAATATAATTTTAATCATTCCTCTTAGATTTTGAAATATGAGGATTTTCCATATCTGATGTCATCCAACTTCTTCTAAATCATCACATAGCCTTTTGCCATTATTTATCTTCCCTAAAAGGGTAGGTTAGGAAACAATTTGAGAAAGAAACAGTTATGTTCTTTCCATTATGATTCCCATGTTCATCCATTTTAATCATAAGAAGATTTGATCCTAATAAATTATCATCATTAATAATATTGTAAGAGTATTTCCTCTTAGAGCTTCTATTACATTATTTTCATTACCAAGATGGTAGATAATTGAGAAATTATAATCCTTTATGAGATCAAACCATTATTGTTAGAGCATGTTAATATCATTCTATGTGAATATATATTAAATTATTTAATAGAAAATATATATGTCACACTTTTCACCATATAGATAATGAAACCACAATTTCAAAGTGAATATCATGGCCTCCAACTCCATATCATGCAGAGGGGATAGTTTTTGTCATGATCATTCAGCTTCTATAAGAAATAGGATATTACATTATAATTTTTAATTATTACATGTCATATTCCCTTCAATTATGCAACAATGTATAACAAAAAAAGGTTATCCCTATGTGGGTATTGTGAGTACATGTGTCGTGATATGCCTATTTTTCAACTCTTTTAACCATTAATCACATTCTATAGTCATGAAAAACATTACTCCCTTTTTATTCATCTTGATTAGTGGGTTTCAAAATTAAGTTATGTTATTTAAATATCATCAATAATACCTTGATAGACACATGAAACTATAAATCTCCATTATAGATGTTGGTATAATCCAATACTCAGTTGCCTTTGTTTTAGAAGGCTCTACGTATCTCCCTTTATGGGTGATAACATGTCTCAAGAATGATATTTCCTCCATCCATAACTCGCATTTACTTTAATTTTCATATATTTTACCACATTATAATGTATTTTCTATAGTTTTACAATTTTCATCATACTCCTCTTTTGACATGGAGTATATCATAGTATCCTCTATAAATATTACAACAAATTAGTCAAGGATCCCCATTGACTATATTCATTGTGTCCATGATTATTAATAGATCATTAGTGATTCCAAAAGATATCAAATGATGACATAGTGTCCATTCGTCATTCAGAAGGATGCCTAGTGAATATCTTCCTTCTTTACCTTTAATTAGTTATATCATGATTAAAGGTACCTGTAGGGAAATATATATCCCCACAAATTTGATTGAACAATTCAACTATTTATGTAAGGTGATACTTATTCATTATCATTATTTTGTTGAGTTCATGATTACAAATTCATAGGCCCGTGGACCCATTATTTTTTTATAAAAATGATTATTGGTGAACCCCACCATGAATCAATCATGTGTATGAATCACTAATCCTTATTCTCTATTAAATTATTCTTAAGTTCATCAAACACAATGGTGGACATTAAATAAAATTTCTTTGATACACATAGATATTCATGTATAAGTTCAATTGATATATAAATATCTCAATAATGATGAATAATGGACAATTACTCAAGGAACATATAAGTGCAGTGCATCAAAATGGACATGTCTTCATTCATGATCCTCTCCTTGCTCTTAATAATTTTAGATATAAATTATTTCTCATACAGAAATAATATCCACACTTGAGGTGACGAATTTGAAAGGAATTCAACCCCATCTATCACTTATTCAAAATTAGATGATTCCTCATGATGTTAAGGGTGATATCCACCTCTCAATAGTTGATGTTTTATTTTCACAAAGATGGCCAATATATTCCCAATATTGCATAAAAATACACCAAAGGAAATATGGGGATATTTTTTGGGATTTTGAGTACATAAATATTAACAGTACAAGAATTTTAAGATTTAGATGAAATAATTTCCCCATTTTATATTCTCACTGATGATTTCACTTCTATATATTTAGATGGTTTTTAAATAGTTTTACTAAACATGAATGATATTAATGAATTCTTTGAGATAAAATCAAATAGTTCATACCTATTCTCGAATAAATTGCCCTCATTTATGTCATCACATCATTGTCGAGATCCACATAATTAGTAGTGAATGCATATTCCGTTTACTGAATATTTGGAGGTTGATTTCATATATTTTCCTAGGCAACCCTTGGTGTAGGGAATTTGATCACATAGTTCTCATGTTCCTTGTAGTTAGAGCACTGTAGAATAGGGATATTGTTCATATAATCCTAATTTTGACATACTCATTAGATTGTTTCTTCATTTCACATTGGATTTTATTTGCATGGTGCCCCACTTTTCAATATGTGAATCTCCTGTTGTTTCCCCTTAGCCAGTTTACACCACACTTCTTCCCACACTTTTGACAAGTTAGATGTTGGATTTTATTTCACCATGATATTTTTATTGACAATTATGAAGAGAATTATATCTTTTGTTTCATTTACACTATCCCATGATACCACTGATAATCACTGATCAACACCTCAACATTATGTTCCCAACTACAAATATCTTCAATACTATTAATGTACCACATTTCCATGGATTTTCATATACTCTGTTTAAAACCACTAAAGAATCGGTCCATCTTAATTTTATTTTTGATGAAAAAGATGGAAGCATACCTTGCTAGTATTGTGAAGTTTTCCGCATATTATCTAATATATTCAAATTTCGTTTGATCAATATTGACGAAATTCCTCTCTATATTAATATGAGGTTTCCAAGAAAAATATGATTTTGAAATTTTTTTCATGACTATTTCCGATTCTAGGGAATCAATTTCCTCCATAGACTCTATTTTTTATTAGTGTCCAACACTAATTATCTTCCCCATAATGTCTATTGACTTCAATCATAAATTTATCTTCTTTTTATCATTGTAGTTCAGATATTATTTTCTCGATGGCGATAACCCATTTTTCTTCAATGAGTGGATGAGATGATCTAGAAATTATTGGAGTCTTATTTAATAATGGATCTGACTGCAACATTCTAATTCTTTTGACAATGAGGATGTTCCACATTATTTATTTTATAATTCACAACATGACTCACTTGATACAATACTTCCATGATGTTATGAGCTCCCGTTCTAATCAGGTTTGGCTTATCATTATGAATTCATCACATTTCCTATCACCTTGATTTTTTTGAATGGTTTCTCTTATTCAATTCCATTAATATTAATAAGAAAAGATAAAATTAAGGGCTTAAATACTTATCTAATGGTCATATAAAAATTCAATTATAAATATATAATGGTAAATATATAAATTAAAATTATATCCTAACTTATTATTTACTATGATTAAATATTGGTTATCCATTATGATACCATTATACCTAGGTTTCATAATAATGATATATAGTAAAAAATATGCAATGTAATGTCTTGAGTGAGCTGAGGGAAAACAGATATAGAATACGGTAATACACTTTTATTAAGGTTAATGAAAAATAGATATGGAAATTTATTGGTTGTATGGGATGAGGTAAATGGAATGCTTTTAGGTCTGGAAAGGAATATGATCAACTATTTGGAAATTAGGGAGGAAACCAGATTAATTGTTGGTTGATATGATATTACCTACTAGATGGATAAATAAATTGGCATATCTATCTACTATCATGGGTTCCCAATTTCCGACATCACTTCCATAAAATAAATGTCATTTCAAAACATTATCAATTAAACTATGGGTGATCAATAATAGAGTGTATCCAATAATATTTTGTTATCTAATGATCCTAAAATATGTGTTTTAAAAGAATAAACCTATTTAAATTTTAGCTTTCGAGTCTTCATTGAAATGATAGATATAAAAAAAAATTCATAAGATTGGGAACCAAGATTTTATTGTAAATAGATTCCCTCTATGATGAATTAATTAGTGTTCTAGTTGAGAAACCACGTTTTTAACATTGATTAAAATGTTAAAAAAATAGGGTTATGATGTCATCCCATTGGTGGTGTTGCACTAATCTAAATATTGATTCAAAATGGAATATGATTTTGAGATCTTCCAAGGATTTTTTACATTTGGTAGCTACTATAACATGGAATGTTTATATCTAGGAATGAGAACACTATGATGTAATATGTCAACTCCTATTTCCAAATAGAATACCATAATAATTAATAAGTTAATGTACAAATAATGGAATTTGTAGAAATGTGTTGGGTTATCTAGGAATCTCATGATAAATTAATAGAAGGTAACCATTTCTCATTTCTTTTCTAAAAGGTCCTTATAAAATTCACAATTGTGTAACGTAGGGAAATCATGTCAAACGGTGTATCCTAATTTTCTTTACTATTAATATTTCTAAGAGTGGTTATATGTGATGAGAGAATATAAAGAAACAATCATGGTGCGTGGGTCTACTAGAGGAAAACAAGAAATGGTTTTAATCAAAATTTTCATGGTTCATGTTTGAATGGAATTGTGAAGGATGGTTATCTAGTGTGATTATATAGGATTATTGATCATAGGATATAGTACATAACATTGGATTGGAAGCATAATTGGAGTGGAGGAGAGGGCAATGTTTTTCGGTCTGATGATGTGCAGGATCCTCATCATTGCCACTTTGGATGTTGTACCGGATTCAAAATTGAAGGTTGATTTTTTTAGCGGGTATTTCAATCCACCTTGGAAGCTAGAAAACAGGAAAAGGATTTATAGATTGATCATTTACCAGGACATCAAAGTATCACACACATGGTGGGAAGTAACTTCACTACCTATGCAGTTTCTATAATAGGGGACCTAAGGGATGGGGTTATTGTTTATTCGGAGAGATTCCCTTGGGAATTATCATTTTCAATCTCCTTAAATTATATATATTGAAATATTTTATCAATAAAAAGATAAATTTTAGTTACATAGTACCCAAAAAATTTCAATACAATACATTGACACTAATTATAATGAAAAAAATGTGTTTTAAACATATTATTACATGGTTTTAAGAATATTTATCTGTGAAATAAAATCTAATGATCAACAGCTATAGTAACTTTATAAGAATAGGTATATTTTTAGAAGTCATGATTTTGAATAAAAAATAATTTTATAAATCTCATAATGATAATCTTACTCCCGTTAAGCTATTATATTTTCATAGGATAACCTAGGGAGAACATAAAAAAAAGGATGAGTTAAAATCCCATTAAGGGGGTAAACATGGATATGAAGCACAAACCATGAGTTAAAATGAATAACATGATAACTGAAAGTCACATATAATTAATAAATAGATGGAGTGACATATGATACATGGTATTATATGATCAGTGATATTACATAATGAGGTATAATAATATAACATTACAAACACATGAATAATGACTATCTTCCAAGACTATCTCACGTGGTTGAAATAATGGATTAGTATTACTCCATAATATCGTACATAATGTATCATCAGAATAAAACAATACCCAATGAATTATAGTGGTATCAATGAAAACACTTTATAATATTTTCTGGAATATTAGTTCCACGTAAATAATAAAACATAACGAATATACATAAGGGTTACCCATGGAATGAAATGGGTATTATAATCTTGTCATAAGGCTTATCCAATGGGTGTATAATAATGATATCAGAAAGAGAATGGATTTAAATATTTATAAGATATTTATAAATGAAATATAATTATATATCATGCATAATTATGTCAAAAAAAGTGAAAATATTAAAAATATTGATTATGTAACTTTAGAAATGTGCCACTTCAGTGCGGTTTTAAGGAAAAAAATACATTAAGGAGGATAAAAGAATAATTATTTTTGTTAATATATAAATGAAATAAAATAGTTTTTCCTAATACATTTTGTGATTTTATAAAGATATGGTGGCTTAAAACAGTTTATGGATGGTATGTAAGAATGGTTAAGAAAAAGGGAATGTTCCTTTATTCGGGTTGTCCAGTCACGAGGAATTGAGAGGGGGGGCCTTTTAAAATATATATTCCCCATAAATGAAAAATAAATAAATTTAGATATAAATTTTTGGGACATATAGAAATAATATAGTAGAAATTTACTGTAATAATTAAGAGTTAACCTAAGGAAAATATAGATATAAAGATGTTCCCAAGTGAATTATTGGGGTTCAGAGAGATCCTTTACCCAGTGTCTTAATGAAATATTCACCTGTACTTAATATTATTAGTAATAATATTGTAATTATTACTTACTTTATTCACTAAAAAATAATCCTATGTTTTATTTATTATAATTTTATTGTGTTTATTTATGACCATCTTGATGAGTTATCAAGATCAATTACGTTGTTCAGGTAGAATTCGTTTCATAGTTTCATGGTCTTTTCATTTGAGTATAAATATGGATGTTCTTGTAAAATGGAAATAAATCTCTAGAAGTGAAATGATATGGTATCTATACATATATAGAACTATTAATGGACCCACATATCATTTTTTTCTAAGATTAGTATTCTTCATTTTCTAAAATAGTAATGGTAAATGTTTTTTTTGTTTTTTCAACCATCATGAACTAGTTATTATATTTAATATTATGTATACAAATTAATTATAGAATATGAAATAAGTTATAATATATCTATTAATATATTATAAAATTGTAATAATAGTTTTATTATCATCCATAAAGGTAGTAATTGAAAAATAAATCCCATTATCTAGGGTTATAGTTAACCTTCATAAGTCAGACTATGGTATTATTTTATTCAATTAGAGAAGATAATGGTGGGAATAGATATAATATATTCCTTTATAAATATAAAATTATTATAAATACATGATATTGGATTTATTATTCCTTTATTGATGAAGTATGTGAGTATACTTTAGAAGAATAATATAAATTATGATAGGATGTTTGAGAATGATACCTCTTGAATATCACTTCCTTCAAGGACCCATTATGAATGAAGGAATTTGTTTTGGGTGAGAAAAGTAGAAAATTTAATGGGGATAGTGGTGAAGAAATTTTTTCCCATATATTTGAAGATATTTAATTCATTGGGGGGAAATGGTTGTTGATGAGTTGTATTTATACATGAGGAGGCATGGTTTTAAGTGATTAAATAATGATTATTTTATATTTAAATACAACCAAATTTGGTTGGAATTAATTAAAATGAATTATATTGATAATAATATTTTAATAGATTGTATTGTTCTATAAACATATCAACACCCCTTAATTATTTATTTTCTATTTTTTATGACTTTACATTTTAACATTATCTCACTACATGATTTAATTTACACTACAATAAAGTTTTTTCCATGAACTTTTTTTTCATGTCCAAAAACTAAATTTTAACTTATTACCTATTTCGGACCTCAAAATTTCAAATATTTAATCCATTTTTATTTGTTAAATTTATAAAAAATTTAAAAATAAATTCTAATGTGATACCTATAAATCTCCAAAAAATTAAGGTTAAAATTATTCTTTTCACAAAATTTAATCTTGTATTATTAAATTTCACCCAAAATTTATTATTTATTTTCAAAAAAACATTTTAAGGGATAATAAATGTTATGAAACATGAAATAATGTTCATATAATAATTATTTTATAATAGTTAGGTAAAAAAATAGTATTTTCACAATCTAACCCAAAAAATCAGATTTTTTAGAAAAATCCCAAAAAGATACCATTAGTTAATTTTGGTATAATGGGTGAAAATATGAATATTATTCAATAAAAATAATTATTTAAATATGCTGATTTAAAATATAAAAAAATATCAATATTTATTGAAATATATCAATTTCATAGAAAAATAAACATTATGGCCTTTATAAAAATTACTTAGGACATTATTAAAATATATATCATCTAAAAAGTGTTTGTTTGTCTATGTTATTTATATTATTTATTCTAGTGAATATAATTATAGTTTGTGAAATTAAATTAATAAAATTTTTGGTTGTTACAATATCCATAATCATTAAAATCAAAAAAAAATTGGTCTTAGTGGATTGGAATATTCCATAATCATTTCATAAATACAAAAGGAACTTTGCCTTATATTTTTTATGGTATATGATATCAAATTAGCAGAGAATGGTCTCTATCCACAAAAAGATAAATAAAAAATCCAAACCAATTAAAATCCCACACTGATATCATCGCTCGTGCGTACGTACGGCCTACCGTTTCCATGATGTAATGCGACTTGTTCTACATGATCTTCATTTAATAATGATTATATAAATTAATTGAATTAATAAATTTGATATATATTATAATAATAGCATTATTTAAATGATTTATCTATAACCAAAAAATAATAATAATAATTTATCCGACAAAACACGCATAAGAACATAAAGCAACAAACACCCGAATAACAAGTAGCAATGAAATATTACTAATAAGAAGATAATAATATGACCATATATGATATCATAACAATGAATATGATTCTGTAATAAGTCAATGAAATTATTTAAATTATTATACAGGAGTTTCAGATACGTATGAATCATATCAGACCTAAGGTAAGGGAAAATCTCGCAATCTCATTTTTATCCGAGATTTTTATACTTTAGAATTTACTGGGGGATATTTATCATCCACATCCATGTTTCCTCAATAGGTAATATTATTTCTATCCTCATACAATTGTTTAAATCCAATTTTACTTATTGGTGAATTTTTAGTAAAATATATGAAAAGAATCTTTTGTTTTTTTAGTACGAGGAACTTTTTGACTTTTCCGGCTAAAGTATGAGAAAAATGTTTTTTTATCTTATAGGGCATGAATGGATTTTTTTGATTTCATAGAAACTTTTTTCCATGAATCTTACTTTAAAAGATTTAATGTTTATTTTTAATCAACTTCTTTTAGTTTAAAATTGTATGACATGTTAAGAAAGGAAAAAAAAATTTGAAGTAGAAAGGATATTTTCCTCAAGAATGGAGTTCAAGCGTTTTATCAAAATTATTTTCCATCTAAGATTATATAGGGTTTTGTTTCTATATATATTTTTACATTGATTTGATTATGTTAGGATGTAATTATTTTAATGATATTATTTTATCTTATATGGATTATGATATGATGGAATGATGTTTAAGAATCCCATTTTTATTACATGGGTTATGATTTGATGTATGATTTATGATCTTGTTGAACACATAAGAATGGTATCATTATGAGATGGGTGGGACCTATATCTCCCTAAAATGCATTGGGTAGAGATTTATATCTCATTAGATAGACATGGCTAGAATGTAAGGTTAATCTGGTTCAGTGATACAGGACTAAAATGAGGAGTGAACTCGGTTCAGAAACGGACTTTGTCCGCGAGGATAGTCTTGGCAATGAGTCTTGGCTACTAAGAAATGATTCACTATGATTATGTTTGTATGCCACAAAGTTTCATGTTTTATGTTATGATTATTGGGATTACATTTCACTACCATGATTTATCCCATGTTATGATATTATTTTATCTTTTTCAGGTTGAGATTTTCAAAATGTTATGTTCTTCAGAAGATGATATGATTGATATTTCATTTGTTTACCCTTACTAGGCATTTGAGATCACCCTTTTGTATGTTTTCTTTTCCCCAGGTCTGGAAGAAGGTTATTAAGTAAGATATGCCAAAAGAGACTCTATATATGATAAAATAAAGGGGAGACAGTGTATATGATTTATGAACCAGTTGTTTATGTTTCCCAGTTTCTAAAGACACTATTCCTATATGGTCCTTTCATGGTTTTGTTATATGTTGTAATAAGTGTGCCTCAATTTTGTACTAATAAAAATTTATGTATTGTATGGGTCGTTATATAACTAGTCCTCATAAATTTTCTAATATCTCTATGAAAACCTGAATAAAACTAACAACTACAACTTTCACATATAAAAAACACATGAAATAGGTCTCCCCATCATTTATAATTTATGTAAAATTATGAAACATGTAATAAGAAACCATATGAAAGAGAGACCACCAAGAAAAACATGTTTCCTCAAAATTCCATACTAGAAACAATAATCCTATATTAAACACAACCTACCATCCTTGTGATGACTCAAAACTCCAAAAGGGGAACATTACCCAATGAAAAATAATTATATTACCATGGGATTTAGGAATCAGATTCAATTTATTAATATTTTAAACATTTTTTTAACTACATAAAATTGATTATGAAATAATTCATATGAGATATAAAATAAACAAACAAAAAAATTAGTCTTTGGAAATGGGATCAAGACAAAAGAAAAAAACTACATACTTTACACCATGGATTATTACTCGCCATGGATGAAGTAAATCCATTCAACGTGTGTAAATAAATTGTAGATAATATGTAGAATGAAATAAAATCAACATGATTAGGAAATATCCCCAATCATATTTAACCTTGAGGATCACCAATAGTAGAACAAAACCTCTAATGAGGAATATCACCATTAAAGGAGAAATCCTTATAGAAAATCTATAATATGAAATAAGAATTGTGCCTTGTGACATTAAAGAAGAATGAATGAATGATTCAGTTAATATATATAGGAATGAAATATGGTCATCGCATACATGGTAATTGAAAATAAATACATTGTATATATAGTAATTTAAAATTTATATTTGTCCATACATCAAATTGGGGTACTAAATTTCTATATTGTTAAAAAGTATATCTAATAATGATATTAAAATATGATATTAAAATGTCACATCATTTTATAAATTTTCATTTTACATATAAAGATAATTATTAATATGGTTAAAATATTATATGTTGTATTAATATGTTTTAAATAAATATATCAATATCAATGGAGTTGTAAAATTAAATTTTAGAATGTAAATATTTTGTTAATGTTCTCTGTTATAACGTACATTGTATAAAAGTAATATTATTTTGTAATGAAATTTTTAATTAGGTAATGTAAATTTTTTACAAATAAAATAAATTTAGAATTTTAATATATTATTATATATGAACTAATATATTAAAAATAGTTAAATTCTATATTGATATGAAATAATATTAAGAGCACCAAATGTTTAAAATATCCATTTTTTCAATAAAAAGTAGTTTTTATTGGTAATTTATAACTTTTATTTAATATATATATATATATATTAATTCCAATTCTATGAAAAAAATCATTTTTGAATGTAGGATATCAAAATTAGAATTTGTTAAATTTTTGACATGTTTATAAACAGATCATTTTTAAGTAAATACTGAAAAATAAAAAAAAATTGCTAATACAATCACTTTTTAATGACATTGATGTTTTTGAAACCATTTTGATTTAAAAAAATATATAAATTAAATAAAATCATTTAAAAATTAAATTTTCAATTTATAAAATCCATGAATATCATTTTAGAAAATCATATAATATTTTGGGGAAACTATTTTTTTGTTTATTTCATTATTTAAATTCACACATCGGGAAATTACGTTTTTGATTTATCATAACACCTCATAAATATTATTTTAATAACGTTATTAAATTCATTATAATTAATGACATAGATAATTATTTTCAATATTTAAATTTTTTTCATAAAAGTACTCTTTTTAAAGAGGGTTTGTACGTGTAATATGTGCAACCATTAAAATTAATTTTCTTAATTTTTAAATTCAAAAATATTTATAATATGTTTTAGATCATAGTGTTAATATTATTTAATTATTATTGTTTCATTTTTATGATAAAAAATTATATTTTCAGGGTTAATTCTAAGTGTCATGTCAATTTTGAGAGGGGTACTTTTTAATTGATTTAATGATGATTCATTATTTTTATCAAATAAAATATATTAATTCAAATTGTGACTATAATATAATTTTTAAACATATATATATATATATATATATTAAAAATCATATATTTTTTAATAAATACTAAATATTATTATAAACACTTAATGGTAAAAATAACCCTTTTCAACAAAAACTATGATTCTATATATAAATTTTTAACTTTAAAATATAATTTTATCACATTCAAAAATTTAGTTGGATTAACTTAATATTAAATTTAGGTTCATCACATAATAATTATTTAATATTATTTCCATTTATATTTAAAATGATATAAAATTATCCAATTAAAAACTAGTTACCATAGTAAAAGCTAATTTGGGTATAAGGTTAAAAGTAAAAAATTAAATACACAAATCACTATTAACTTGCCTAAAAGTGATTGGATGAGATAATTTTAAATCTTATATTTTCCCAAACCTCATGTTTTTCTAATTATTTTCAATTCAATCATGAATAGTGTCATTGAATTATTGAAAAATAATTAGTGTTTCAAAAAGTTCCTTTTTTATCTTATAAAATGATACAAGCTCGACCGATTGAAAGTAACACCTAAATACTGAATTAATATTTTAAAATATTCCATTTTTTACCCAATATAACCAAATACCATTTAACAATTCCTTCTTCACACTAAATTATCATAATCCCATTAATTCCAAGGAGCTTTCAAGGAATGATCCAGTTTACAACATAGGTATTGACATTTTATTATGTTTTTATTCTTAATCATAATCATCGAAAAATACTAAAACTATAATGATGTAATGAATTTATTATTTTTATTATACATCTATATTTTTATATTAATTTTACAACCTTTTTTTATTCATTTTTATTCACTTATAAAAATAGAGGAACCTAAATCAAGGAAGTGTGCAAACAACCACTTCCATAGAGAATCATTTTTTATTTTTCATATAGATTTTCATTATTTATAAAATATAATTAAATATGGTTAACCATTATAAATATTTAAATAAATTTATTATCATTCTATTAAAATTATTTTATATCAAAATTATATCCTCATTGATCGTACTCAACATTCAAGTAAAAGTGTGTTCTGGTTTTGTTTAGTTTAACAACCTACATAAATGATTCTATATAACTCTATTGTAGTTTACGATGGGGGACATAAATACAAATATAAATATATTATATTATGATAATAAATATATTTATGTGGTTATTTAAATTTTATATTAATTATTGAACTTATTATTGAACTATCATTTTGATTCACTAAACTCACAAAAATTACCCAAATATGATTCTATTTTCACACTGTATAACAAAAAGAATAATGGAATGATATAAAATCAAAATAAATAAAAATTATTTACATATAATACTATAATAAATGATATCTTAATGATGAAAATGGTATAAAATAGTGGAAAATTATATCAATGTTATTAAATGTGTGCAAACAGTTAATGTTATTAACATTTGATGGTTGAAATAGGTTATAACTAACAAATATACCTATAATAAATAATTGAAAATGATGGAAATAATAGAAAAATTATCTGAATAATGTTATAAATTTTATGATTAATCTATCTATATTGGTTTTTTGGATGTCAAAATTTCATTAACTAAGAGATGAAACAAGGTAAGGGTTTCTCATCTCAATTTGTCATCATTAAGACATGTCTCAATGTTGTGAACCAATTTCTTATCTAAATAGTATATACACTACCCTAGAATTTATTTTGGAGTTACAAAGAATTTAATTTGTGGAATTTATATATACATATTATTTTCAATCTTTCAATTACTGTTGATTCAAAACATAATAAAGTGGTAAGGGGATTTCATCTCAATTTCTCTTCATTGAGAGATTTTTTAATTGTTTTACTAGTTTATTATTTCAATGGTGTGTAAACTACATGTTGGAAATATTATATCATGAATTAATTTTTTAATCATGGTATTTTAAGTTCAATTTCATAATTTTTCTCCTTTAATATTTATTTTTCAAATCTTACTCAAGTTGTGGGAATTTATTTTTTGCAATTTTAAAAAAATCAACATCTCTAAAATGTGATAATCCATCTTTGGGATTTTTGTGCTCATTCATTCTACAGACTATTAAATTTTATTCCCTTATTAATATCTATTTTTATTGAAATATCTATTTTTATCATTTGAGTTTGTTATTTTTATAATCCTTTAAGAGATGTGGTATTCAAAAAATTAATTTTTTAAAACATAATTGCTATACATAATTTTATCTTCAACTAAATATTTTGTGGATATTCCCATATTTTTTTAAAAAAATTGAGAAAAGTTATTCTTGATTATGATGACATTATTTAAAATTATTTAAAAGAAATTATTTTACCATTTTTCATATCGAACATTTAAAAAATAATAATCTAATAAGTTTTCATGTGAATAGTTATTTTCCTCCACATTTTTCATTTTATTAGAATATTCATCTATATGTTTTAAGAATTTAAAAAGGGATTTATTTCAACAAATGTTTTATAAAATGATTTTTTAGAATACTTCTGATAGATCAATTATATTTTTTTTTTCAAAAATTCATCTACGTATTTCTCTCTAAATGTTTATGTAATATTCATTTATTTCCTTTAACATACCAACTCTTAATCAAATTTATTCTTCAAATGGTATTATAAAAATTATTTCCTTGGTTATCTGATTTTTTTCTTTGATAGAAACAACTCTTTACTAATTTTTCATTACATAATCTTCCGATATATATTAGAATTTTAATTAAAAAAATTTATTTTCTATATAAATAACTTATTCATGATTCCTTTTATGGGTTTGTTCACCAAGTTATATATAAATCAATTAAGCAGTGAAATTATTAACAAAATCACATAGACATTTACAATACAATTTAAATTCGATGAATTATATTATATAAAGTGTAATTAACTAAAAAGATACATGATTTTATTGGAAAGTATTTATTTTCCATGAGTTTATCTTTATTATTAATGGATATATGAATTCTTCCCATGTTTCATTCAATTTGAGAAAGGATATGAAACTCATTATATAAACATTAGTACATTATATAGTGATTTTGAAATGTCATGAAACTCATTTTCCTATATAGTATTTCAATATATGATTATTTTTTAAAAGTGGAAGAAAAGTTTATGGGGAAAAAATTGGTGGGACCTTTATATCCCTCTAATTCGTTGGGTAAAAGATTATATCTCATGAGAAATAAATTTTATGTGAATAGGTTAGCGAGAAACTAGGATAAAAATGGTGAGTGTGATGACAATTATCTCTACTAAAAAAACAATTGTGAATAGGTTGCTCAATGTCTTTGTTGACAATGCTATGAAATCCTATGATTATAATTTAGGGACTTTCCTTATTAAATTTCAATGGATCATGATTTATAAAACATTTTTTTATTTTATATTCCATGGAAATGTTTTGATTATTTTACATAATATCTCTATCTTTTATTCCTATGTAAAGATGTTTCCTAATCTATGATTATATGTGTATTTTTTCTTAGGTATCTTGATTATACCCATATTGTCATCTTATGACAACTTATGATCAACGGTTGTGAAAGATTATGTTGAACCTTAACAAGCATCTGATAGCACCACTTTCTTATGTTTCCATTTTCTAATGATATAAATAAAAATTAATGCTTAATACGTGTCTTAAGAGTATATTATTAGAACAATTTGTGGAAAATTTGGAATACTTTTTATGGATGAAGTATTTATTTATATAATGGGAAAATATTCATTGGTTTGAAAATACAAGAGTTTTATTAGTTAATTTTTTCTCCTAATTATTTAATTCTTAACCTAACTGGTCTTGGGAATGTAATTTCATGATATATATCCTTTAATTCATGAAATTAAAATATTATTAGGTCTGTTATATCATAATAATTAGGTCCAACCAATATATCAACAGTAAATAACACATGTATGGAAAGGATTCACAAATAAAAAGCATACCTCACTGAAATTTCAACATGGAATATGACCTCAAGTCATAGAGGGAAAAAATAAATAACCTGGTACATTTCTCATTGAGAACCCATTCCATGTGAACCTGATATAAAACCTTACATGTTAGTACTATTGTTCTAACCAAAAATAGTCCCATTTTCAAAGTAACAATCTCAACATGGGGTGCCCATCACAGTTACCCAAGTATACACCTAAGGATTCCTAGGAGATACTTATAAAAATTTACATCTAATCACATTTTTGAGATCACAAAAAATATAAAGAGGCATAACAAATCAATAAAAAGTGTGAAAATGTTTAAAAAACCACATCTATCCATTTCTTAAGGGTGAAATCACCCAAATGACACATCAATACATTATCACCCCAGTGCATTGACCTACACTAACCATAATAATAATTTTCCTCAAAATATATCTGAATCCAAAAAAATTCCAACCCAAATTCTAGAACACAATATTAGGTCCATTAAAATACATTTCTTAATAAACGATCTTCCCAATACTCATCAGTGAATAACTCAAGGGAAAAGTGGGTTAACTAGGAAAAAATAATTCCATCCTTTACATATTTCCTATCTAGATGAATGAGAATAAGATATTTTCCTTTTAAAATGAAAATAATATGGGTAATGGTTATAGGAATTTATGAAATATGATAATCTATATTGCACTACTTTATTTAGAGTTTTTAAAAATTATACTACATGAAGAGTTACCCATAAACAGTTTGATGAATCACCCTAAGAAACATCCATATAGATGAATGTCCAACATTTCATCAAGAACACTCTAAGTAGAATTTCTAAATAATACAAACTAGTAATCAAACACTTACATTACTCACATATCCCAAATGAGAAACCCATTAAAAACTATGCGATTAAACTTAAATAACTAATTTTTACTAATGATGATCACACTGAAAAATTATTACAATTAAAATAGGAAAATTTTATAATCTCTCAAAATAGAATTTCCAAAAATAAAGACAAACATTTTAAAATAATTAATTACTTTATAAAACTAAAAATGTGTAATTCACAACATAAAATACCAACATCCATACTATGAAAATTTCAAATAATTAACATCAGATTTGAGAACCATCCACTTATTAAAATAAGAAACCCATTAAATCATCTTAAATTTTTCCATTTATTCTAAAATATTTAATAATTTTCATCATAAGGATGTTTTTCATGAAATTAAATTTCATAAAAAAAACAATACTATAAAAATTCACTTTCCTTTTGAAAAACATTCAAAATTCTAGAATATAAAAAACAACATTCAAAACACCTTATGAAAATAAAAAATAACACTTTGTTTTGAGAAAAAAAAAATCATCATACTCCCTTCAAAATAAACAAGCAAAACCATTTTTATTAATCATAACATTTTATGAAATTCATTTAGCATAAAAAACTAAAATTGAAAAATATAAATCTATGTAACACACATACAACAAATAATAGTCATTCCAAAATTATAAAACATAATAATATACCCCTTTTATCCATATATAATATGTGTAATGAATATTAGGGGACATTGGAAATTATATAACGTCTCAAAAATAATTCAGGAGGGATATAGGGACATGAATGATTTGGTTGCATGATTTGGTTGACTATTTTTTGATTGTGTATAATAATTTTAAATATTTCATGGAACTTGTAAATGGGATCCATATGGATTTCCAAATCATGAGATCTAAAATGGAAATATTGGTTCCCTTCCACCATTATCCTAAAAAAACAACAAAGATTCTTATATAACTCAATGATGATCCAAACATCCAAAAAATATCCAAAACCACAATCTAAATACAATACTAAAATACAGAATACCAATGGTAAATCTTGTCTCTTCAAAAAATGGGGTAATTGATCAACTATAAATAACTTATCTCTAATATCCTAAAAGGCCTAGAAACTATAATTCTTTGAAGCAACCAAATTACAAGAGGTCACAAAAATACCATTTTATGATGAACTAGATCGGGCCACTATCGGAGATATCAACATGACTCATGGTCACATTCCAAATCTCCAACATCCATTAGCATATCCAATACAAACATTAAAATAAATAACTCAAGATGGTCACCTGAAAGGAATTGTGAGAGTTGTATACATGTACACATGGGTATATATAGTATTTGAGCTAAAAATGCACAGTAAAATTTCTAGAAAGGTTATATTAAATCACATTTCTAAAAAATTTCATAAAATATCGTATTATAAGTATTTGTTCTAAATATAACAGATTGAAAAATGAAAATTCCTAAACCCGAACTTCTAGATTCAGAACTAAAAAGTACTATATAATATATATTTTTAAAAATAAACTAAACAATACAGAGTACATTATATAATTAAGGACCTTTTCCAATATAGGTTTTGGAGAATTAGATAAATCCATACATATTTTAAGGTTTGTATAAATATTAACTAATTTTCTTCGCCTCCTCTACCTCCTTATATAAAACAAGAACCTTTGGAAATTCAACTAAACCTATGAAAAATATTTTAAAACATTGTGTGAGCATAATACTTTCTAGTAAGGCGTTTTAAAACCATTGAAAAATGATTTTCATTGAAATTCTATGAATTTATTTATGTCAATATTTTACAAAAAATATATTTGATAAAATTAAAACTTTTTCAGACAGTTTTTCAAGGCATCAAAATCATTATATCATAATCCATTAAAAATAATTGTTATTTTGAAAACCGCATAATTTCTAAAAAAAACATTTCATATATTACATGAATTATATTTCTTTAAAATATTTTTAAAATAATAGAATTTTTTGGATTAATTTTGAAAATTTGTAAGACCATAATGAAACCATATGTTCACTAGCAGTATCACTTATAGGAAAATGTCCCATTTATGTAATGGGTTGACTCTATATACCATATCATATAATTAGATATTAAATTACAAAATTTTAAGAAAACATTATTATAGGTCATATTTTTACAATTCATAACCCATTAAAATATTTCAAAATATTACAAAAATTATTTTCATAGAACAAAATAATTTTATAATATCCTTTCTTGAGAAAAAAAAAATTTATTAAAAAATATAATGATAATTAGTAGAAATCCACCTTTCAAGAAGAAATAATTATATTTAAAAAAACATTCATTATTTAAAAATAAAAACAATTACTTGAATAAAACTTCCTAAATTGTTGATAACATTAATAGAATATGGAAATATATTCTTAAATGATAAAAATTGATAAAAACATTTTTTTTCAATTAAAATGATAAATTAAACAAATTTCAAGTTCATTATTTACATAAAATAATAACTTTTCACATTAAAAATTTTATCATTTTTATTTGAATAAAATCAAATTACCATTGAAATTAAACATAAAATATAACAAAAAATATATTTTTTATTGTTGTATACCATATAAATAATAAATAAATTTAAAAATAAATAAATGTTCAAAATTCAAAATATTTCCCATTCATAACATAAAATAATAATTGATTTTGGAAAACACAATACCTTCTTTGATATTCATATACCTTCATTATCATCTATGTAGAAGAATATTTCTCTTTTTTCTCCATGCTCTAAGTTCAAACTAGTTGTTCAGATAATAATGGAATGATTTCATCGGCATATGATTTACTTTTTGGATAGAAAAATATTAAAATATAAAACATAATGCATTGATACAAATATTTATTAGATCATATTCTATTTGAAAATCATGGCTAAGTAATCAATGTTGTGTTTTATAGATAGTAGAAACAGTCATGGTTTATGACTGCTAATGAAAAATAAATTAGTCGAACTCCTAATATATTGAAAAATGTATACTTGAATAAATCCCCATGAAATGACAGGTTCCTATAATTTAGACTAATATTGAAACAATATTGAGAAAAAAATACATATCATTACAACTTTTCAGAAATAGATGAACTGGAAAAATTCACACATTGTTGCATTTTACTCATTTTTAACTCTGTTAATTCAAATAATCTCCATGAAGCATCCTTAAAACAAGAAAAACCAATAGAAAATTGTGAAACAAGATCTAAATTTAGTTTTTTATATAATCAATTATAAAAAAATTACCGTTATCCAAAAGAGATGTCTATAGGATAACTAAATGTCTGATGAAAATTTATTTTAATAACATAAAAGCTAAGATTGTAACAAGATTCAGACACCTTAAAAAATATTCAGATTCATAATTATAAATAAAATTATAGGATGTTGAATATGGGGTTTTAAAAAATCTTATACTTTGCTTCCCCTATCTATAGTCAAAACTCCTTGGATGTTCGACTTCTGTCCTCTATGGGTTCACATAACTTTTGAATCAAATCCCATTACAACATATCCCCATATCTCTTGGCCCTTGTTTGGTGACCTAATCCATCTCAGTGCTTGACCTTGCCTCCTGAAAATCACCCTACCATTTTCATTGGTTCACAGTTCTTATCATTCCCTTACAACTCGATGTTCGACTAAAAACTTACCCAAATTCAAAATCTTGATTCCCCTTATCTCGTTAAAATTTTTTGAAATAAAATTAATATATGTTATATAAAATTAATATTTTGGATGATTTAAAATATAATAATACTAATTATTACTTACATTTTAAAATTTTCTACTACTTTATATAATAATATATTCAAAATTTGACATATTTTAAAAAAAATCAATTAAATATTCATAATATAGATTTTATGAAAAAATATTTGTAATAATAATTTTAATATATATAATTAAAAATAATTATTTCATTTAAAATATATTTCATCTTAAAAAAATTATTTCAAATATTTTATTACTTTTAAAATATGATTTTGTGCTTCAAATGTTTATTTTTACAAAAAATAATTATTTATTCTTATAAATATATATTTATTTATATATAGGTAATAAAATAGAATAGTATTTTTTCAATTCGAACTCTTATATATTTGTGTACAATAATTTATATATGTATTACTTCTATGAAGAAAAATATTATATATTTAGAAATCAGATTAAAATATTATTATAAAAAAAAGAATACCATATGTTTTATATGAAATATTGTTTTTATTATTTTTATAATTAATTTAAAATAAAATAATGATTCATTTAAAAATATTATAACTCTGATTTGAAAACAATAAAAAATTTCATAAAAGAACAATTGGGAAAATAATTTAATATAGGATCATTTTTAATAAAGAAAATTTTTTAAAATGTATTATTCATTAAAAGTATTATTTTATATTTTTAAATATTCCACTTAGTCAAATTTTATTTTTATTAAATAAAACACTTAGTTTTAGTTTTCATAACCTAGTTTTATTTAACTTATTAAACAATTAATTTAATTTTCACATATTAATATTCTTAAATTTCTGGGATGTTGCATCCCCCTTAAATGAATTTCACCCGTGTAATTCATTCATTATACCTAAAAAATTATGAATTTACATCATTAGAATTAGGAAAAGCAGGATTGGTTGGATATCTATTACATAGAATTTCATAAGAAAATGATATCACAATGATTTTTTCTCAAAAGACTATACCTAATCTATAATGTTTTCTAGACCGTTCCCCTGATACCAATTTTAAATATCTGAACCCGCACTTTTGGATTCGGAACTAAAACATACCATTCATTTTTTGTTTTAGAAAAAAACATAAAAATAATTAGTAAATTATAAATATGTGAATCTTTTTTGGTATAGGATTCTTATAATTAGAAAAAACCATAAAAATATCATAGTTGTAAAAAAAATATTTGTAATTGTCTTCATATATGATACCTTCTTTCAAAAAATGATAACCTTTATATATTCTACTAGAGATATCAAAAAAAATTAAAACCATGGGTGACTATAATATTTTCCAATTAGGGATTTAATAATAAGTGTAATATTTTTTTGTTTGAAAGATAATATTTTTTGAAAAAAAAATTAACAAAAAAACAATTAATAAAATAATTACTTTTCCAAAATATTTTAAAAAAAATTGAAATCAATATCTCTAAACCCTTTGAACATACTTATTATTTTTAAAATAAATGGATTTCCAAAACAAATAATATTTTGAAATAATTATTGGATTGCTCCTTTTTTTAAAAAATTGAACGAAATAAACATTAATTGATAAATTATGAGAATTAGAAGACATTAAAAAACCATGTGGCCACAAGTAGTATCATATATAGGACAAAATACCCTTGATTTAATGGGTTTATTCCCCAAACCATATTATCTCATTCGATACCCAAGTGCCAAATTTAAATAATTTTTTTAGAGTTTATTACTTTCTCATTAATAACCAATAAAAACATTTAAAAATATTATATAAATTATTCCCATTGTAGTTAATAATTCTATAACTTCTCATCTTGAAATAAATTTCAATTTTCATAAAAACTCAAGGGAATTTGTGTTATTACACCCTTATATAAGAAATAATTATATTTAAAATACAAAAACAATAATGCTTTACAAAATAAAACCTTTGATTATAAAAAGTTCATGAAATATCAAGAACATTAATATAATATGGTCATATCTACTTGAATGATATTTATTGATAAAAATCATTATTTATATGAAATGATAACATTCATTGGTATCAATATCATTATTTAAATAAAAAAGGAAATCTTCTATCATTACAAATATTGTCATAGAGATATTAATAAAATAATATATCATTAATAAATAAAATTAAACTATAAAAAACAATCTTTTTTAAATTTTTTACATTATTAATAAAAAAATTTAAATAAATAATTAATTTTAATTCAAAAATTTCCCTCGCATAACATAACGTCATAATTTATCTTATAAAATAAAATCCCTTACATTATTTTTAAAAAACATGTTCTACTACTCCATAGAATACTATTTATCATATTCTCTATATTCACCTTGTGTGAAAAAGTTTTTCAGATAGTGAAAGACATCATTTATAGAAATTTCATTTACTATTTGGATAATAAAGTATAAAAAGATGAAATCTAATGCATCGATATTTATATTGATAGGATAATATTTGGTTTGAAAATCAGGGAATAAAATCAATACTTGTTTTTGAAAAAATAAAAATTTGTTGTGGTTTTTGACTACATATTGGAAATAAATTGGTCAAACTCTGAATCTGTTGAAAACTGGGGATTTGAATAAATCTCCAAACAATGATTATTTCTTGGATTTCAGAGAAATATTGTAAAAATATTGAGAATTTATATAATTTAAATTGTTCAGAAACAGATGAATTGTTAAAAAAAATGAATGGTCACATTTGTATTTTTTATTAATTCAGTTTAATCAAAGGTTCAAATAAAGTGTCATTGAAATGATATAAACACATAGGAAATTAATAAGACATATACACAAACCATTTTCAATTTAATCATCCATAATAATGTCTAAATGGACGAACATAGACATCTGGAGTAAGAAGAAAATTCCAACAAACAGGTAATTTAATAACATAAAAACTAGGATTTCAACTAGATTAAAACAACATTAAAAAATAAACAAAACCTACATGAAAATAATATTGCATGGGGATGATGATGGGGTTTTTAATAGTCCCCCACTTAATTTCTTCCATCCACAATTGAACATCCTTAGATGTTTAACATTCATCTAAGACAACTTGGAATCCCTTTAGATTAAAATCCCTCTAAAACTGACCCATATCTCTCTTGACCCTTGTCTAGCAGTTGAATCCATCTCGATGATTGACCTTGTCAATGTGAAATGACCCAAATCTTTACTTCGATTCAAGGTTCTCAACCATCCCTTAACAACTCGAATACCTACAAAAATCTAAGATCAATTACAAATACCAGTTCCCCTTATCTTATTATCATTTTTAAATATAATTTATATATTTTATATATTACTCATATTTCAGATGATTTATGAAAATAACAATAATAATAATTAATACATATATTTTCAATACTATATAATTAAATATATTTATAGATTTGAAATTTTATATATTTCAAAATATATTGACATAGGAATTGATAAACAATATTTTATAAAAAAATTAATCAAACACATATTAAAAATTCATAATTAAAAAAAATTATTTCATTTAAAATATATTTCCTTTAAAATATTTTTTTATTTCAGATATTTTATAACTTTTAGAATAACTTTTTCTTATTCAAATATTTATTTTTACAAAAATAATCATTTATTCATATACTCATATATATGTTTATATTTAAGGGAAATAAAAAAGAAATACGGTATTTTGTAATTCAAACTCTAATATTGTTTTTTAGCTTAATAATTTAAATTATTAAAAATATGAATAATAATATTATAAATTTAGCAATGACTTAAAAATATTATTTTTAAAAAAAAAATAATACCTTATTTTTTAAAATAATTTTTTAATTGTAATATTGAATATTAATTTAAAATAAAATTTTAATTTATTTTATAATATTACAACATAATATAGGAAAATGATACATTTTTTCATAAAATTATACTTGATGAAAAAATTTAAAAAATCATCATTTATAAAAAAGTATTTTTTTGAAATTTAATATTATATTTATGTATTATTATATATTTTTAAATATTAAACTTGATAAAATTTAATTTTGATTAAATAAAACAATATTTTACAATTTTCATGACATAGTTTTATTGAAATTATAAAAAAATAAATTTAATATGCACTTAAGAATATTATTAAAATTTTAGGATATTACACAGAACAAGAATCAAATAATTATATCCTTTTCCAGAACTCAATGGAATCTTTTTATTAAAAATAAAATACATTTCAACTTCAAAACAAATATTTGAAATATAATAAAGGAAAATAATTACTCCTAGTATATATCTATTAGAAACATTTTTTTATAAAGGGTGTGTAATCAATAATCTTAAGTAGAAAACACTTTAAAATATATATAATAGTGGACCTAAAATTTTAAATATTTAAAAAAATTATGTCCTTCTTTCAAATTCTTTTAAAATCATCTTTCAAAAACATGTTGAAAAAAATCCCATATATTGAAATAAGTAAAGAAGTAATAAATAGTCACTATAATATCAAGAGACATAATAATAATAAACATAAATAATGGAAGAGGCTTAATAAACACTAGTGAGAAAATGTGATACAAAAAAATGGGTAGCAGATATCCCATATATAAAATTGTCAATAAATAATTATATTTCCTAGGAAAGTACCTAAGTCCTCACATAAGAATGTCCTATATATACTGATGATAATACATTAATCAGTAAACACCAATGGTCTTACCAAGATATGTGTATTTTCTCCCACTATCTGATTAGGTCATATTGATTATCTCTCATTATCTAATTGAGTGAACAAGGTTATTGTGTCCTAGACACAATCTCCGAGTTAAATTCATTGGTTACATGAAATGAAAAAGTAGGGATGGGTAATCAATAAAAAATTTATCAACCCATATTTAACGATTCATATGTAGTAACCCTCTTCTAATCATTAACACCCTCACATGAAACATCCCCTTTTTTGTAATATTCAAGAATCACATAATGATAATATTAAATTCACATCTCATGATGTGTTAGTGGAAAAAGGAGGAATAAAAACAATAGCATCATAAAAATTTTCATAATCATCAAATAAACTCATTTCATAAATTTCCCATTGGGCTATTAAAACCATACATAGAAGAAAACTCCAACATATCACAAAACATACTTTTAATACCAAAAAATAATCCATCACTTTTATAAAACAAAATTTCTCATATATAAACATTTAAATACAAAACACCCCCTTTTTTGAAAAAAATACCTTTAAACATTGAGGTTCCATATTTATAAATAAAAAGGGATATATATACCCTTATATATTATCAAAAACATTTCTGAATAACCAAATTACAATTTTCAGAAACACTTTTCATACAAAGAATGTAATTCCTAATAAATTTTCAGATGTAATTAAACACTTAAAGAGATTGTTGGGGCAGGAAGTTTCCTATAGATTACGAAATCATCTAGATATGAAAATCATATATAGTTTAATTTAACAGTGTCTATTTTTTTCATTTTTAAATTAGATTCAAACTCACATTATATTATGTTTATTAATGTGAGGTAATGGTTTTAAAATTTTTGGAGATGTATTAATTAGTTTTGAGGATTATCAATGAATAATTTATATAATTTTTTTAGAGAAGGATTAGAAAAAGTTTTATTTCATATCCCTTATGAATATATCCATAATACATTAGTATGAGTGTCAGAATTTGACTTTGATATATAACATTACATTTAATACTTTTGACACATGAATTTAAGATTTACTTTTACATTGTAAGAAACACATGTATAACTTTTAAATTTTGTATGGACTCTTAAATCACACATTTCAAACATCATATGCACAGTGTATGAATTTTAATATATATGATACTTATATTAAATGAATTTTGAACATATGCGTATGATTTGTTTCTTAGAAAATTTCGGATAACAATTCTATATGAAAATCCTAATTTAAAAAAATTATATATTTAGATTAAATAATTATTGAGAAGATTCGAATTCTGTTATATGAAATTTAAACATAAAAATATGGTATTAATGATCACAGAAAATGTATAAGGAGTCTCTCACAATAATAAAAGTGTTAATATGATATAAGAAGGAGTTATATTCTAATCACTCAGTCACCCAATATCATTTTCCTTTAAGATACATTGACATCAAAAAGAAGAGAATAATACGATAGAATGTTGAAGAATTATACAAATAAATTCATTTATGAAGAGGTTATTTTTTCAATTTCAATTTCAGAAAATATTTTTTGATGGTGGTTTATTATTTTTTATTTTAGATTAATGATGAATATAAATAGTGCATGAGATAATAAGAAGGGGATTTTTCACATTATATAATTAATAGATAAAGTACATGAGATAAATAATTAGTATAATAGGTTGATAAATTAACATATTCTAAAGAGTATAAACCTATAAAATTATAGGTTTAAAATGAATAAGATGTTTCAAGAATGAAACATCTCTATTAAATTCATGTTCTATTGACGGTTTTCTTATTGTTCAAAAATTAAAATTTATCATTTTAATAATGTAGAAAGGATTCAAATATTGTTTGGGGACATTTATCCTAAGTAAAAGTATATTCATTACTTTTTTTACCAACATGTTGATATTATTGGGTTGTATGGTCTCATTGATATCCATATTATACTAAGGATAATTAGTTAGTTTTGAAAGGTGGGAATTGTTGTTCCATTTTGTGTGTGTACTGGGTGTATTGATAAAAAAATGGAATAATATATTAATAGTTGGTTAATCATGTTTCAAGAATATGATTAAAAAAGGAATTCATAATCAATGATTTGACTCCCCCATTGATTTCATAGATCTTTTGGGTCATATTGGAAATTTAGTTCAAAAGTAGTTACAAAAAACCAATTAAAAATATATCATTCCATGTCAAAAAAATCATTAAAACATTTTTTAAACCCTTAATGGATATCATGAATAGATATAACATTATATTAAATTATCTTTGAACACTTAATAATTTCAAGAAATTTATAAATAAACGGATAGTATAAAAATAACAACCTCATCAAGCAGACACCACTAGCCATTGATGAGAAGCTAAATTAAGAAATTAAATTACCCTTGTGTTACCTAATAAGACAAAGACCAATAATAATAAAAATTTGAAACCCTAAATTCATCCCCCAAGGGGTGTAGTGTTTTTAGGAGAGAATAATACCATGGGGAAGGGAGGATGGGGGAATTGGAGAAGAAAACATGAAGGATTTAATTTTCCAAACTTCATGAAATCGAAAGGGTAGGATAATAATTAAGCGAGAAGGGAAGAGAATATCCATTAATATCATTCACATGTTATTTGAATGATATATGAGATAAAATAATTCTATTCCCCTTAAAATCAAATATGTATAGATTTTGAAATTCCTAATATTAAAACTAGGAACAAGTACGTCACGACATAACCACTCTATCACAGCACCACCTGCCTCTTAGAAAAGATTTTGATCTCATTAATTAGGGTATCAACACCAAATAATCATATCCTTATGTTAAAAAATCACATATATGGGTCATCCATTAATTAATGACACATGTCTACAAAACCGTCCAAATAAACGGCCCCACTACATTGGTCTAGTTATAGTGAAACCCCCTCTATAGTAGTGTGTCCTCTTTCTCACTCAAAAATAAACAAAAAAATCATGGTGCATACCTCTCATAATTTTATATCCATATATACTCTATAACTCTATGTCACACAACACACTCATCACAACATGAGCTTCCTACATCATGGCACAACTATTTTTATATAGCCATAAAATTAAAAATAATAAAAACACTAAAAACCATCCAAATTCCAAAAACACAAAAAAAATTAAATTATTACGAAATTATATAATATTAAATGCCATAGTGACATAAGGGAATCAAATTTAATATGTGGGAAGTTTATAAAAAACCTTATTTTGATAATTCTAAATTTTTGAAAGACATTCCAATTTAAATTCATTACATTCCTTTTTTACTTATTCTTCTTTTAATTATGTTTCTAAAATATGTTTTAAAAGTAACATCCATTTTTATTTTATCATTTTATAAGTATTACAAAATCTCACCTGAGTAAATTTTTATCTTTTATTAAAAATTTATAACCTTTAAATAACAAAGTTGTAACATATAGAATTTCAAAAACATGTTCTTAGGATTATTTTCTATGTCTTGACCTCCCGTATATGATCACTACTACTAGTGTGCACTAGGTGTTCCATGTTTGGAATATTGATACCATATATTAAACTATTAAATAATCTATATATATTTCCTTTATTTTCATCTCCTAAGTATGTCTTGAGATTTGAGTGGGTCACACTTTATGATTCTCTTGGACTTAGACTAGCATGGTTGACTGCTAGATTGTTTTATTTTATTTTTGGTTAGATTACTACACAATTAATTCATTCATTTCATGTTGGTTTTAATTATCCTATTTTATTATTAATGTTGAAATGCATATCTATCATTTATACATGTATTTCATATTAAATATGTATTCACCTGATTATATTAGGGAATGTTTTTGAAATTATGTTAAATATTTTTACATGATTATCTAATAATATTATTTTGAGCTTGTCTATTCTTTTCTATAAAGAAATTTCATTACCCTGATATTGATCATGTATATTTTATTGATTGAAAATGTATAATTTTTTTAATGTTATGTTGTTATTATAGATTTCTTTTATAGTACCCATGTTTTAATGAATAATTGGGTTGTTTGGGGAGAGGCTCGTAATACCCCGAATCATTATACCCCTTAACCTTTTCCCTATGATGTTCTATAATATTTCTCTCACTCATTATACATGATTCCATTTACATTGGTGTTGGTTTCTCAGTCCCTATAATTTTTTACACACCTATTTATATACGTGCGGGTTCATATATATACACGGTTTTATAACATATAGGTCCACAATATATAGAGTCCAAATTTTTATGGTTTGGACACCTATAATATGTTAAATTATATTTTATTGGTGGAATACTGAGACATTTCTCCAGATGATCATTAGTTATCCTCGATAATAATGCAATAAATAAAACATTTAATTTTCATTCATTACACATGTTATTGTGGTAAAATTTCAATATTTCTAAAATTTGGGCCATGTGTGAGAAATATGACACTCGATATGAATTTAAATAGGTGTTTACCCTATTGATAATATAAAGTATGTTGGAATCAGAGTCCGTAGATAAGCCTATTTCTAATGTCATAAAATTAATTAACTTAATTTTAATTTATTGTTTCTGTATCTATTAGAAACCTATACGCATGTATCTAATTCTAATTTAGATATCTTGTTTAGGTATATCATCTATAAACCATTTTTTGAGTAATATTGTGAGATATTAATATTAGTGAATATTATATCCATATTTTGATGTATGCATTTTTTGATGGTAATCACTAATTGGCCTTCAAAAATATGCAAACCAATTCAATGACTAATTTGACCAAGTGGTAGGTTTCATTATAATGATTATATATTTCATTCATCGTGTGTTTTTCTGTAAATGGTTATTTTTCTATATTTATGAATAATTTATGCATGTCCCTAGAATCTTATTGATTTTTATTATCTTGTTTAATTTCCTCTCCTTACATTCTTCAACATTGTATAATTCCACCCATGAAATTCAGTAACCTTATTTCACACCAGACATAAATTTTCTTTATGAAATTTCTAACTCCAATTAAATTAGCTGATGGTTTAAAAAAATTAGGATCTAGAGATTATAAGCTTACATGAATAATTTAATTCATGTGGTTTATGGTCTGATTATATTATTGTTCTCTAAGTATACATTCTACTAAAGCATAGTATAGTGATAATGTATGGTCAGTCCCATGCTGATTGAACTAGGTGAGGGGAATTTAGACGTTGAAACCTATGTTTAGGAGTATCTGGAATAGGATTATTCTAGTTGTAAACTAATGCTAAGGGATTTTACATTGGGATCATATAGAGAAAAGGGACCATGATAAATTTTTGGGTTTAGGTAAAAGGGTAATCATAATCCTAACATGGTATGGTCCTATGGTTTGGGCTACAAATAAAGAAAATATCACTAGCTGACTATGGTCAAACTACCTAGATCTATCCATGAGGAAAATATTCCTTAGTATAGAGATTTATATAACCTATATGCATTAATCCTAGCTTCTGTGGTAGAAAGTATCACAAGCTATTGGCCATGACCTATTCCACTCCAATCATGTCTGGGTAATTCATTCAAACTCTCAATGGTCAGGGTTGCCTAAAATAACTGGATGAAACTTTTTTGTATAACCTTGTTACTCTTATTAGGGTTACCAATTTTAGAATTAAATATTAATTAAGTGCACACACCCCTACTCTTGACCCCTACACTAATTCATTTAATTACTCATGAGATAATCGGTCATAAGTGGATAATGAATTTCGAACATGTTTATCATAATAATATCAATTGAAATAAATTATTTAATGATCATTAATTCATGAATAAGATATTTATAAATCATATCCATCACAACATTAACAAAACACTTTCTTGAAATACAGAACTAGAAATAACACAACCGGGGTTTTCATCAAATAGTGGTTGAAATGGAAAACACATGTAACTCATTATTAGTGGGGAAAAGGGATGAATGACATTTTTGATTTTATGAATGGGGATTGAATTTATGTAAAATAATACTAGTAATTGATTTAAATTGAGTTCAGAGAGAAGGGTGAATATATGAAAAAGAAATAACCTGAGAGAAACAAGAAAAATAAAATATTATTCTGTGTTCTACCACTACTATGCATGGTTTAGTGGTAAATACATAGGGTTTTATACATTTTTTAATTCTTATCCAATATTTTATCCATATATTTTAAATCTATTATTAACCACATATGAATATTTTTCTAAATATTTGAAACATGTAAGTCTGACTCTTCTCACAATGTGTAATGGTTCTTCATGAGGTGTTTCTTCCTTCGGCTAGATCGTTAAAGTGGTAAATGAAATTCAAACATTACACAATGTGTATTGGATATTCACCTCATGTAATTGTTCCATGGCATGTAATTCCTCAAACACTTTCTTCATGACTTTTTATATACTTGGAATGATTATTACATTCCCTATAAGTTCATTTCTCATTGTGTAATGATCATTTTGGCTAATTTTACTAATTTTTCCATAAGCCTCTTGAAAAAAATTTCCATGAATAATCAACACAAAACTAGTGTATTATTGAGTAAAAAATGAATATTCAATATTTATAAAACTTCAAAATGTCTATAAAATTTCTACATATTAAATTTCCCCAAACATGAATTATTTTTTATCCCAAAGAAAAAAAACATCTCAAATAGTAAAAAAGGTAATTAATTTTCAAAACATGAAATAATAGTTATAAATATGAAAATAAAGCTAAGTATGAGTATAACAATTCAGTCCCTAGAATCTACCCTTCATAGAAAATCTTTCATGAATAATATTTTGGTTCTGTATATAAATTTTTAATCATTTAGTTACAATTTATTAACGGTTCCTTAAATTTTAGACACATTTTTTAATTTACCTCAAAATGAATTTTCTCTCATCTCTCTGGTTAAAAATGAAATCGGATTAATTCTCACACCTTGAGTACGTGTTCCTAACCATAGGCTTATGTTGGTATCATTGTCTCCCCTTTATAAAGAAAAATACAAAATTAATCATGAGAGATTCATAAAAATGGTTCAAATGAATCTGTGGATGTTAAAATGTACTTATAATGTGAAGAAAAATCTAAAAAAGCAGGGTAAGCTCATATGTATGATGATTTATTATCATGAAAAATTTAATTAAAACAACTCCTCCCATAACAAATTGATTTCATTCCATAATCCTCTCAAGTGGGATGCATGAATAAATCATGTGATTCTAGAAGGAACCATTTTGCATTACATTTCTTTTTTTTTATCTTTCAAATGTTAGGTTATTCATTGGACTGGAATTGGTGATTTTTTACCATCCTAATACACAACAGAATCAACTTTTCCTTATTATTTTTTTAATTTTTCAACGGAACTTTATAGGACTAAAATTACAAAATTCATACATGTATCATAACAAATCAATTTGGCAAGCACCAAATTACATTTCCTTGTTAAAAACATCCCATGTATGTTGGATGAAAAACCACCCCCAAACATTTATAAAGAAAATTTATTCATTATAAAAATATAAGTTTAAGAAAGGATAATAGTCTTGGAATGGTTGCATCCAACTATAGACATTCTTGTTGACTATTTTCTAAATGATGTAAAAAATGTAATGTGGGTTTTAGAAAAAAGTGGATCAACAAAGATGGCCACAATCATATTAAAATTGTATTTGTTCATTCGCAGACTTAATAAAATCTCAATGAATGTTCTGATAGGTTTACATGTCCTATAAATCACTCAATAAATATGCTGAGAAAAGAATACACAATCATAGGCTAGGAATTATATCAGGAATGAGAGTAAACATAAAAAATATGCAATTACTTAGGGTATAAAATCAAATAATAATTCAATAAAGTTATTTTTCAAAAATGTTAAATTTAAATTAAATTAGTAAACTTAGTAGTCATTATAAAAATAAAAATAGTATAAAAACATGGATCTCCAATGATTCCCAATATAAAGTTTTCTTTTATTTAAATGGGTTTAATGAATTCTAGGTTTAAGGAATGTTTCCAATGAAAAATATATTTTAGATAAATAATAATAAGAATTAATCCTAGTGTATTGATTTTAAAACTGAATATAGACTCCACCATATTTAAATAGGGGCAGTGTCTTCACTATCCATGAAAGTAGCATGTGAAATTTATGACAGATAATGTGTATATTAATGTAATGGAAATTTGAATAATTTATACCGAGGAATCGATATCTCCCTGTAATGAGTGGAATTCCATTATATAACATGAGAAATTCTTTATTTGGGATTTGATATACCTCCATAATTGATTATAAAAACAAATCCTACACTAGATAAAACATTATTCCACAAGGTTGAAACATTTTCTAATCCATATAATGGGAATATACACACATTTAATAGAAAAGGACAACATTTAATATAAATGTAGATATTTATTGTACAATAAAGTGGAGGTTGAACTATGAATAAAAATGAAACTAAAAAAACATAAAGAATAGTGCATGTCTAACATTTGTGACAACAAATGAAAAATGTGTTGCCTCTCATTATGTGAAAAAAATAACCTTGTCATCTAGACTGATGGAATATTGTATCAATCAGTATCATCTACTGGCTCAGATTCCTTCTTTATCTTATAGATACTAGTGGTTGTTATCATGTAGCTATTGTGGTTTTTAGTAGGATTTATCATCTCATTAGTGTACCGGGAATGAATATTATGCATAAAGAAAGGTGTATGTCCTCATTGTGCTTGTTATGGATAATGATCACGGATATATAGTGATTGATAGTAAAGGTGGGGCTCAACATCAGCCAGATGTTGATTCAACCACAGAAAAAGGGTGAATAGTGATGACATAGGTGCATCAATGACCTATAAGATGCACAAGAGCTAGACATGGCTACTATAATAGCATAATGATTTGAATATTAATCTAGGTAAAATAAAGAAAAAATGTTACCCCATATATATAATATGTTCAATGATACAACCATGAATGTGAACATAGACAATACATAAATTAATCACCCAGGTAGTATTCAAAAAATGGGGGAGTGGACTAGGTATACTGAGAGTATTTAAAATCATCTAGTAGATCATCTACATCCCACTCCTGAATAATGGGTGGCTCAAGCCGGCATGCCTATTTAATTTCGATAATGGAAGATTGGAATAGAAAATCAACTGTTTATTGAGGCTCCATGGTGCTGGAAGCTATATCAGTGGCGGGTGGTTTGGAGGAACTAATGAAGAGTGTAGTTGTGTATCTGAAGGATGGATCAATGAATGTAACCTCAATAGATTGGGTGGGTGTTGGGCCCTTCCCCTCCAAGCTTTATCCGCTAGAAACTCGTGATAGGCATAAGGGACTATCATCTTGGATGGAATGTCAGATGAGGTGGTGGGTGGGGAAGGATTCATGAATGATGAATGGTATTTGAGGCTATTGGAGGATAAGAGGTTGTTGTGTTCATGGTGATGGTGGGTTAGTGAAATTAAAGGGATCTAGAAATGGGATTTGACAATTTTGGGTAATCTTAAATACATTCTCTAGTATGCATAGGATCATTTCATGGATTTATATTATATTGAATGGGTCAGTGGATTAGTAGGGTTTGTTTTGGAACTAGAGATAAGAAAATTGGTGGGGCCTTGGGGGTAATGGAAGGTGTAGGGTTGATTCTAGAGGTAGTGATAGGAGATGATGCAGATTACGTGGCAAGATTGTGGGTAACCTCATCATTAACCGAAAAGAATCCTGGTTCAAACCAGTAGTTATCACTATCCACGGTCAGTATCTAAATACAGTGTATAAAAAGGATGTTGATAGAGTCCATGGGACTAAGGGAGGTTAGAGGATGCATGGTTTCAAAAATATATAGATGATAGGCTAAATAGGTGATGAAATATCCACCTATAAGAATAGGTAGTGTCCTCTAAATATGAGATATGTAGTAGAAGGTGATCTATAAAGCCATATTGACGACAAGGCCACCCATGGCCCTAGAAAGGTTGATGGAATCCATTGGGATAACTCTATCATGAGACTCATCTTGATCAAATCAGGCATGTGTCAATTCCCTATGAATAATGAAGATTGTTGTCCCTTGAAGATATGTGGACTTTTTTATATATGGATCATGCTCAGTGTGATAATATCGAGCAATCATCTACAAGATCCAATTTTAGTCTCGCTTGCATAGGTCATGCTGAAATGTGGAGAGTACCTCTGATGTAGTGAAGTTCTCAGTATAAATCCTAAGTTATATGCCAAACTATGTGATAGAAATCTTGTCAGGTTTTCCACCTAATCAGAATTGGAGGTTGTTGAATAAGACCTCGAAGGTGGAAAGTAACAAGAGAAATAGATCCTGGTATGTCTCCTAATTCACATCAATTATGGAGGAGACGTGTAAGGGGTCTAGGAGTTTGAGGGCCTCCTATATGATGTCAAGATCTGTGAAGATGGACATATCAAGATTTTTCATGGTCCTCATGGTTTTCTTCCAAATCCTATTGAGTCCAAAATAGTATTGGGGGACTAAAAATTCATAATGGGGTATAGGTTTGGGTGAGATTTCTCATAAGACCCACTAATGATTGACTAGGAATCATCGAGGAATGTTGGAACTATAGAGACTATAGAAGTGGTTCATAAGAAAGATGTGAGAGGTACTAATGGTGAAAAACCTCTTTAATGCTTCAATGGTGGTGGACCATATTTTTTAGGCATGGGAATTTTAGGAGGAGTTTTAACAGTCTTTGTGTACTCCATAGTAGTATTAGGGTCGTCTTATCAGAGGAGTAAACAGAGGAGGGTGTAAGTGAGGTAAAGGACTTAGTTAAGGATGTGTGGTTGGGATTCAAGTTCAAGTGGTTAGCAACGTCCTGTGGGGGGGGGGTGTGGTTGTGTGTTGTAAACCCTAGGTTCATGACTTTAATGGATTTTACAATTACATGACATGTAATTAGATTAACATCATGTAATTGTGGAATTAAATGATATTAGGAAGTCGAAATTACATGTTGTGTATGTGATTACATAACAGGAAATTAGTGTTTTTTGAATAAATTGAAACTAGATTTTGGTCCTTCTCTCTTAGCATACCCCAATCTATCCTAATGATTATTCTAACATAATAATTCATATGGTAGTATACCCTTGGTTACCTCCCATCCATCTCATCATTTAATGTCAATATCTTGACTCTTTAGTGCTCAAATGAATTTTGAGCTGACGAAACACCCATCATAGAAGGGTTCTTGATAGATCTAAAAAATGGCCATTGACTTGGAATAGTGGCATACATTCATTATGAATCTCGATGGTACCATAAGGGAATACATGAATGACCTTGAAGTGTCCTGACCACCGGGATTTGAGCATCCGAGGAAATAGTTTTAAATGGGAGTTGAATAAAACCCCCATATTTTGGGGTCTAAAATCTATCATGTGATTCATTTATCATGTCATTTCATGAGATTCTATTTTTATATCTTGAAAAATTCATAAGAAACATTTATTACCTCTTCCAATTCATCAAACCCTAGCATCAGAGCATGCCCATATTTTATAGAATCATGATTAAACTTCTCAATTTCTCAATATGAATGATTCTCTAGTTCTACTAGAAAATTTCATGGTTTCGCATACACTAATCATAGAGTGGTGGTACCAATGGGTTATTTATACACATTTTGGTATGCCCATAGTGAATTATCTAACATCAAACTCCAATACTTTTTATTTTTTCTTATATTCATTTGAAGTATTGATTTAATTTCTCTTTTTTATAATTCAACTTTCCCTATTGTTTGAATGTGGTAGAAAGATCATGTGTTATACCAAATTCCATATATATTTAGTAGTACATTAACAACATGATTGTTAGAATTTTTTCCTGGATCACTAATGAGTATTCAATAAAATATGACTCTCGAAAACACATTTTTCTTCAACAAATTCATGACCACTTTCATGGTGACATGATCTGTAGCTACATCATCTACCCATTTTGAAACATTGTCCATTCAAAAAAGATATAAAACATTCCATGTAAATTATGAAATGGTCCCAATAATTGTATTCCACATACCCCAATGATTTCTATTTGTACTATTTCATTTTGGTTCATTTGATTCCTTTTTCAAATGGTTCTAGTTCATTGGCACCGATCACATCTTTGACAATAATCTGTTAAATCTTGGTGGAGTGTGGTCAAAAAAATTCCACATTGAAAAAAAATCTTGTGCATTCTGGTCCATAATTCCCTCTAGTAGGTGATGTATGACACATATCTAACATACATTGGATCTCATCCTCCAGGAAGTAGTTCCATAATAATGTATCAAAAAATGATTAAAAATGAGTGGTTCATCCCATTAGTAGATTAACACATTTACTATATATCATATTCATTTTTTGATAATTTAGGTTTGGTAAGAAGGATCCAGTAGTGAGATGAATTTAAATTTCCAAAAACCAGGATTGTTCCTTTGTATTTATGTTGAAGAGAGTTTCATCAGGGAAGTCAATTTCAATTTCTAGAACTTCCTGGTCCTTTATAAGGGGCACTGTAATTTGAGATAAATGATCATGGACAATATTCTATGTTCCATTTGTTTCCTTGATGAATATTTTGAAATTATACAATAGTAGGATCCACCATATCAGTCTTGGTTTGGAATATTTTTCATTCACAAAATTTCTAAGGGAAACATTGTAATTATACACAATTACTTTTGAAAAAAATAGATAGGGTAAAATTTTATCAAAATAAAAGACCACTACTAAGACATCCTTCTCTTTAGATATACAATTTACTTGATTTTTATTCAGTTTTGACTAGAATAGTCGATAGGGAAGAATATGTGATTATATCTCTATCCTAAAATTGTACCAATAGCGAAGTCACTGGTGTCACACATCTACTCAAATTCTTTTCTAAAATCAAGTGAAATTTTAATAGGAGGGGATATCATGTATTATTTAAGATTTTGAATTTCCTATGCTATTATTTAGTGAAATAAGATTGATATTCTTTGGATAAAAAGTACCTATAGGGTGGGAAGCTTTTAGAAAATATTTCATGAATCACAAAAAGAATGTAGTGTGGCCTAAAAAGCTCTTTATACCTTTAACTATTGAGGGATCAGTTAAATATTTAATCAATATTATTTTTTAAGGATACTCTATGATTCTATACTTGAAAAAATATTCCCAAGGACTATTCAACCTTAGACCTTAAAGTTTCATTTTTTCAGTTTAAATCTAGGAACATCTCTTCATAGAGTGGTATGAAAAACTCGAGGTTACTTAGTTATAACTTGAAATATCTTGCATAAAATGAAAATTCATCCCTGAATGTTTCTATAAATTTTACTAAAATATTTTGGAATATATGTGTCTTTCACCATTGAAATGTTGTCGGTGAATTAAAAATATTGAATGACATGTGTTTTTTGGAAAAGGATCCAAATGGACATGTAAATATTTTTTAGATAAATCTTCTAGGATAACTAAAATCTGATTTTATCCCAAATATCCATCAATAAAATAGTATGATTCTTGTCTTGTGAGTTTCTCCCACATATTTTCCATGAAGGGAAATCGTAAGTGATCCTTCTGTTTTACCAAATTTATTTTTTTGTATTCTATTCATACTTTCCATCTTGTGATGGTTCAAATCGAGATCATTTCAACTTCATTATTTTTTTTCAATTGTGAGGCCAATATTCTTAAGAATTACCTATAGAAATCTCACTAAATCACTATCAGATATTGAAAAAATTATTCATGCATCCATAAATTTCAATACATGTTTTTTAACTTCTTCCCTCATTGGTGGGTTAAGGTGCCCCAGGGGTTGGAATTTGGGATTTTCATTTTCTACTAATAAAATTTTATGAGCGCATAATGTATGACTAATGCCTTTAAGGTCATCCACCCCTAGAAAATTGATTATGGCTTTGTATGACTAAAACAAAATATTCCTCTTGTGATTTTGTATGATCTGAGTTAATAGTGACTAGTAGTGTAGTATAAATTTATAGAAATAAATACTTTAGTGTACTGGTAAGGGGTTTTAGGTTCAATTTCGGTGGTTGAATAACTAAGGGTATAAATGGTGGGATATTTTCCCTTGTAAGGGGTTCAATTTAGTTTACCTCCTCAATGTCATATCCCTCCACCTTAGTATGGTGAATCTCATCACCCTTGTCTTTGATGATTACGTATACATCTATTTGGTATATGAAAAAGGTATAATCCTAGTCAAAATAATTTTCTATTTCTTTTGTTGATTTAGACAGGACGAATATAACTATTTGTCAACTACTCCGAAAATTGGTCTTCCTTGATTTACAATAATCATTGTCTTTCAAGTGTCTAAGAATGGCCATACTAGGATTATTGGATTTTCTCCTTCCTCATCCAAGTCTAAAATGAATAAGTTCACTAGAGAAATGAAAATTATAACGTTTTCTAAGACATCCTCAAGAATTCCTTAGTGATAATTTACTAATCATTCATCTAATTGGACTGTTAGTCTACTTTTTTTGAGTTCCTCGAGCCTCAATTTTTTGGATAAACTCATCTTCATGAAGAAAATGTTGTATCCTAAATCACATAAGGCTTTTCCAATGATACATTCTCCTATGGTGAATGGGATTGAGAAACTCCCAGGATCTCTCCTTTTTTGTCAATTTTTATACTGAAAAATCATGTATCATTCTTGATTTACAAAGATTACTCTTAGGTCTTCCATTTTACTTATTTTGGAGAGAATTTCCTTGAGAAATTTCTCCTATGTAGGCATCTGGGCCATTGCCTTAGAAAATGGAATGTTGATGTGCATTTTTTTGTTGTGCATTTTTCTGAATGTGGTGCCTCTTGAGGTATCTATTCATTAGTTTCTTTTCCATTTTCAACATCTTCTTCTCTTATAATTTTAGTATTCATTTTGGGTTCCTTAGTTTGTTTTTCTTCTCCTCTACGGAGTTGCTAAAATTCCATCACATTCTTGATCATCAGGACTACTTCCTTTGCATCTTTCCTTGTGTATTTTTTTATTACAAGGTAATGTACTTGGTAATCTCTGTGTAAATATCCTTGAGATCTGAACCATTTGATGATCGAGGTTACAACATGCCACATTTTGATTAATAATTTCTATCTCTATGGTGGACAACATCTGATCTACATTTTGAACATATGCTAATTGTAGTTTATCCAAATTTGTATAATGAGGAACAGCTGGTTTTATAGGTCTGGGTGGACCTGGTTGAAATTCTTGTAGTGCTCTTGGAGGGATGGGTTACTATGTTACTTTGTGTGGTGGTCTAGGAATATGATTTATTATAGGATATCATTGTATTCCTAGGATCCTAAATAATTCTTGAACACTTCTTTGTTGGTAGTACCCTTAATTATTATTTGATGGTTGTTCCATGGGCCTCTGTTGATAATACTATTGTGGTTGTTGAAATTATTGATTTTTCTAATTGTAAATCAGTTAATATCAATCATGGATTTGTTATTCATTGATACCTACCATGTAGTCTTTATGTATGTTCAGGTCACCATACATTACATAGTATTGGATCTCCATTATAAGAGGAGGGGGAGGTGGTGTAGTTGCTAGCTTAATAGATTCCAACATCTTGGTTAGGGCCACTAATTATATAGCTAGTCAAGTATTTTCTTGAACTTGGTGGATTCCACATTGGGATGGTCTGTGATCGCTCTACCCCAAACTAGAATTATGAGATACATGATCCATGATTTCTCGTCCTTCCTTAGGTATTTTTAACATTAACCCTCCATCACCGGTGATATCAACAACTGTGCAAGAAGCTGGTAAGAGGCCTTGATTGAACGATTAGAGTTGTATCCACATATCAAAATCGTTATGTGGGATCTTCTGGGTGTGTTCCTTGACGTTATCCAATGATTCCCATGTTGAATCTTCATTAAATTGAGAAAAATTATAGATTTCTGTAGTTTCCATGTCCAGATAGGTGGGACGTACCTCTCGAGTAATTTCTTGGATAAATCATCCCAAGTAATGATGGACTCAAGAGATATACTTTTGATTCAATTCATGGATCAATCTCATATGGATAAGGGAGTGACTTAAAGTCTTATATAATCAAAAGATACTCCCTAGTTTTAAATTACATTGCAGACTTCCAGAAAGATGGAGATAAGTTCATGGGGATATTTTCTTTGATTTCCACTAAACTAACCAGTATTTTGGATCATATGAATGATTCCAGGGTTAATCTCAAGGGTGTGTGTCTGAAAAGGATGTAAATTAATGAAAAGTTTATCACCATTGATTGATGGAAATCTATAATCCATAATGGTGTGTTACTGTTTCACTGATTATTCCCAATATACTTCGGGTTTCATATTTTTAATGTTTAGTGGGTTGGGACAAGATGGATTGTAATGGTCATACATTTTTAACAGTGGCATGTAAAAAATTCACCTCTCCATTTCTTTTTTGAAGGTAAATATTTCTTATGATTCAAGGCTCTTTGAATGATTAAGAGGGACTGATGCATGTATGGGGTCACAAGGGGAAGGATGCAATGGCGTCTTAAAAGGAAAGAAGAAATATTGGAAAGAGAAAGTGGGTATGGGTGAGGTAATCCCAGGTTCTCACCGTAGGTTTCTATTCCATGTCATAGTTTTCTAATCCCTGTAAACTGGAAAAAAATAACATTCCTGAACATATATTTCAAATATAGGGGATGAGGTCAGATTATATTATTGTTCCCAATCTTCACTTTCTACATAGGCATTGTATTGTGATAGTGTGGGTTTGTTCTCCTGGGGATTTAACCGAATTCTAGGAAGTAAGACTTGGAACCCTATATGTTGGATTCCTCTTGATTGGGTTTAGTTTTGGAGTAAAATAATGCTAATATATTTGAGATGAGGATAAATGAGTGAAAAGGGATTAAGATCAATTTCGGGGGTAACGTAATAGGAAAATCATAATCCAAACATGGTATAGTCCTATTGTTTAGGCTGTGATGAAAGAAAATGTCACTAGTTGAATATGGTCAGACTTACAAGATCTATCCAAGATGAAACTATTTCTTGGTCTGTAGATAGCTAAAACATTGATGTGTTAAGACTTACTTATAAAGAATAAATTATCATAATATATTTTTCATAACATATTCATCTCCAATCAAGTCAGGTTTATTTATTCAAACTCCCCATGATCAAGGTATCCTAAAATAGTTTGATAAAAAAATTGTATAACCTGATTTCAATTCATAGGGTTACCAAGTTGAATATTAAAGGTCCATTAAGTCCAGACACCCCCACTCCCAACCCCATCCTATGTTGTTTTGCCAATCATGAGAGAATAGATCATAAATAGATCTAGAATTGAAGACATGTTTATCTTACCAATAAAAAATTTAACTGAGAATTTAATGATCACTCATTCTAGAATAAGATATTTATTAATTGCAACAATCAAAAATTCAACCAAACACTTACCTAAATCAATGAACTGGAAAGAGCATATCCGGGGTTCATTGTTAAGCATCGGTTGAAATGGAAATCACATATAACTCGGTATTGGAAGTGGAAAAGGATTAAGAAATCTTGAAATATGATCCATAGTCCCTGAATAGATGTAAAAAAAATAAATTTACTCAATGAAATTTTAGTTGAGATATAATGGAGAAAAAATAAGAATAAAGAATATGATAAATGATGAAAAACAAATATTGATGTGTGTTCTGTCACTGTTGTGCGTGGTTGAGAAGTAAATACTCGGGGTTTTGGCACGATGTGTAATAATGTCACTTTCTGTAATTAGGATCCATGATTTTCACCAAAAATTTTGAATCTGATGAGAATCTCATCTGAAAACGTTGAGATTTGGATTCTTGACTCTTCTCATGACGTGTAATGGATCTTCACGATGTGTTTCTTCCTTTCGCTGGATATTTAATATTGGAATTGAGTTGAAAACATTACATGATGTATATTTGATATTGATGTCTTCTAATCATTTCATGGTTCTAATTCCTTAATGTCTTGCTTCATGACATTGGATACATTGTGAATCATGTCTACAGACCATCAATGTGCATTTCATGATGTGTAGTGATCATTTTTTTCATTCTTCCTCATCTTTTAATTAAGAAGTTTTAAAACCTATTTCCTATAATAATTAACACAATCCTAGTGCATTATCAAGTAAAACATGAATATTCCTTACATAAATAACTATGAAATGTTTATAAAATTTATTCTTATTAGGGTCAATAATTGATCGAATGTAGGACCTAAATAAAGGAATCTAGATATGGTAGTTAAGATAAAGTTGTATGGGGTTGGTGGTGGGATATGACTAATAGTTGGCGGGTTTGATGACATGGGTTCAATGAAGGTAATGATGTGAGATAGTTTCTTTATTTCATGAAAATGAACTTTTGATCATCTTTAACATAAAAAAGGCAACCAAAAAATTTACTATTATAAGAATAAAATCATTGGATATGAATATTAGTGGAGTTTTTGGCTCAATTAGGGAATAGAAATATAACACACAATGTGATTTTAAGTGTTTTATATATTTTTTACTCAAATATGAAATCACATGGCATGTGATCCAAATCCATAAACCATGGATCACCCTGTTAGTGATGTTTTGGGTTTTAGTTAGAGATAAATATCACATTTCATGTTTCCCAAGTGCACATATTGTGTATCTAAAAGTTGAACAACTTGGAATGTATAAGGAGTACTCACCTAGGTGGTTATACAGACCCATATACCATGTGGGTAAGAGATATAAGTAGTGTATCATTAATGATACATGAATCAACCTCTGTTGGAATGGCATGTTGAGTTCTCATGTGGGCCTTATATACTGATTCCATGATAACACTATGTGTATACTAATAAATCTTGGTGTGTTATCTATGTAGTAAAGAACTCAAGGTCCCTTAAATGAACATATGATTACATTAGAACTCTGTAAATCCCAAAAAAAAATTATATCTTATTACACATGTCATGTAGGTAAACTCATATGCTCCATTTAGCAAGAAAGACAATGAGTGTACTACTACTATGGGGATACATATCATGTATCCCAAAGGTTCATTTCATGTACTTTTTTAACTCTAGGGTATATAAGGCCCCAGCCTTATACATTACATAATCCTATTTTTTATACTATAATATTCTTTCTTTAACATTGAGTGACTTTTTAGTTTTAGAGTTTTAGAGAATTAAGATATAACTATTATAGAAAATGTACAATATTACAAAGTAGACACTTATACTCACTATCCATTTCTTCTCAAAATCAATCTCATTAAAATAAAACATGATTTTTTTGATAAAAATATTCTTAACATTCATCTTGATTTATTAATTCATCTTACCAATCCTTATACCCTATGGAAAACATTTCAAAAATGTACGATAAGAATAAAGACCTTAGAAAGGGATATAATTATGAAATGAAACCATTAGTCCATTAATATTTTAAACTCATGATATTTTTTTTCAAAAAATCATAATTTTCACCCATACAACATTAGTTCTTTAACATAACTCATGAAATTATAAGATTCTTGAAAAAATTATTAGAAATAATAAATAATAAAAATAGATTCTGTCATCCATATCATACTTACAATGTAGCTTTCAATACATATAGAGTAACCTTCATGATTATGTTTGGAATATCTATCATTGTATATTACCTATATCTCTTTAGAGAAACATTATTATTTATCCTTTTAGAATTACCTAATGTATTGGAGAGATATCATGTGCACACATTCTCTCATTTTATAATGAAACCACCTATATAGATACGAAATTCCCAAGAACCATAATATAAACATCACGCATTAACAAACATAAATGAAAAATAACATTTCAAAATTGTAATAAAAATGTATCATTTAAAGATATTGTTGTAATCAGTACCTTTGCAAAACCATTTTCAATACCAAAATAAATTAATTGGAAATATGATATTTATTTTCCATTTAAAACAATATGGATTATATAGGAAGCAAAATATCCAATAATGGTCACAGTGGTGGAAAGGTTGTTGTCACCGTGTATATTAACAAACATTCCTTTTGTAATTTAGTATAATAATTTTTAGAATAATATTCCTTTAAAAAACACTTAATGAAATTAACAGTCAAATGTGTTACTTATACCCCATATAAAAGAAGGTGGTGTGTATTATCGAAATATATAACAATGAAAGAAAATTGAGACAAAGTCCCTTACCATGAGTATGTATTGTCATGTACAATTATTACATTCTTGAATAATAAGCATAGGTTAAAATCTAATTTTTTAATAGATTGTTTAAATTTTATTATTTCATTTACATCGGTTATTAACATGTTATAATAATTTCATAATTATTTAAGTTCTCATCGGATGTTTGGTTGACATTCGGTACATCAGTAGAAAATGAACATGGATTGATGTCAATTTTCCATATGGTCATAATTCCATAATCTCTAGAATAGTATTCAGGAAATAATCATCACTTTTGTACATTAATCATAGTTTTTACATCAAACCATTAATTATGCTGATGAAAAATAAACCACATTATAATCTTGGAGATTGTAATCCGTACATACGCATGTGTAAAGTTTTTTATTTTTCACTCATCATTATGGAAATAATGTAATTATTATATTATTTTTCAAGAATGATTATAATATTATATAAATCTTCATAATATTTTAAATACACTTATATATATCATACATGTTAATTGGTGAATAAAAATGACTCACATCGCTTCGTGGAGGTGATAGTTCACACATACAAGTGAACAATGTTATCCTTTTTATTGGAAAAGAGGGTAAGAACATAATTAAAATATTATTATTTTAAAATGAAAAATATTTCCTGAATATAATTTAAAAACATTCATTCCATCATTATAACCTATCTTGATAGATAATAATGAAAAACAAACTATATTGTTTCGCGAGGCGGTAGCCTGCCGAACACACCAACAAAATGTTCATTTCCCATTTGATGAAATTGTAGAAGGATTTAGGTGATGATATTAACAAAATAACATTTCATTATATTAGGAATAATAGAGTTATTATATCATCTTATAATAAGAAAATTTATTGGATGAATAAAAATAAATAAAATTGAAACACTTAAAAAAAATACCTCTTCTTCGGTTGATCACATTTGAAGAACACTGTAACACCACAAATAAATGTTTTCTACCAAATCTAAGGCCTCAAGAAAGTTGGTAGGGATTCTAGAAAGTGTTTTTGGTTGATCTTGGCCAAATAAATTGGGCATGAAGTGTGATTATTAGTTAATATAGGGTACCTTTTTAAAGGAGAGGGGAAGGGCACCCAAGGACACTCTTAAAATATTAAATTAATTTAAATTAATTTTTTAATAAAAATGACTCCAACTGAAGATATGTCGAATATAAAATGAGTATAGTTTGAAATAATCTCATCGAATAATTTTTAGACATTTATTGATTGTATTTTACTCCTTATCTTTTTGGTTTACCCTTTATTGTTCACTTTTAATTTTAATTATGGTGACAAAATTTTAAATATTAAAAGGTTATATATATTAATTTTGTGGGGTAAATTTATCATAATTTTACACTTAATGATCTTTTAGACCTTATAGTAGTCACTTTATAAATTTAATATATTTTTATGATTTGTAAAAAATTTAATAAATTTTAATTTTTATAAAATATCAATTTTATCCATTTGGACACAATTTCTTTTATTGAATTTAAATAAAATCCAAAAAGAGGGATAAGATTGAAAAAATACATTTCACGGACTCTTAATATGTTATAGTCCCTTATAAATTTCTTTAATGGCATAAAATATTTCAAATTAAATATATTTGAATATTATTAGTAAAATTTATTTGATTCGTCCCTTAATAAAATAATTATTGAATCATCATTGTGTGATAATCGATTTTTTTTATTTAATTACAAAAAATTATAAATAATAGACCATGATGTGGGTAATATTTTTAGATTCCTAATGACTATTTGTTTCAAATATATCACATATATACCCCCAAAATATAATTGTTTATGTAATAAAAGACACATTTATTATATTTTTATTATTTACATTAAATAAAATGTTCTTAATGTCATAATTATACGCAAGTGGATTCCAAGGGACACAATTTCAGCCCATGTGTTTTCATGGTTGGACATAACTCGTCTAATAATATTATTATAAGTTTTTGGGTAGTTTTATGTCATTATAATAATATTTTTAACCTTATTTACCTCATTTACCCTTTAACTATAGTAAATAAAATACTGAAGTTGCTATTAAAAAAAATTATTTTGATCATATTAGATAAAATATTTCATAATTATTATAATCATGTATCTACATTAATGAAAATTCAATTCCCAAAGGTTACTAAAATTAATTTTTTGTTATTTCTATTGATAGATTGAGGAAACCGGTTTTTAAAAAAAAATCAAATCATTGATATGTGTTTATTTCCAATTTAAATGTGAAATTATATACAATGACTAACAAAATATTAGATGATAAAAACTAACCGAATTATACCTTAGAACCTTGTAAAAGTAAAATCTAATAGTAATATTAAATTAGATGAACATGTTTTTTTGAATTAAAATGCTGTGTTTTTTCACAATTCATTAAAAAATAAATTTTATCATAAAAATACCAAAACATCAACCAATGTGAATTTTTATGACCCTCTTTTAAATAAATAATTTATTTTGTCAAATAGAAAATAAAACAGGTACAATAACTGGATTTAAAAATGGTGTTCACCATCAAAAGGTTGTAAAACTACCTTTTAAAAAAATTAGAGTATTTTATGCTTAAAATCAGATTTATTCTCATTTTAAGCCTTTATAATTTATTAATATAAAGTAAAAAAAATTTAATAAACAAGTGTAATCAAAATATAGTTAGTAATATTCATTATTACTAATATAATGGCTAGGCAGTAAATACCATTTAAAATAATAATAATAATATTTTATAATTTTTTGGTATAACTCAGTCTTGTGTGCAACATGAGATTTCTAAGAATCATGTTGTTGCGTGTTGAGTATGTTGTTGAACATAAAAACCCTATTAAGGTAAAATTAATTTATAATTCATTATAATTAATAGATATTAAAATTTATTATTCTATAATTTCATAGGAAGTTACATCCTTTCCCCTTTTGGGAAATTGCATTCTCACAATTTTATGCACTAATAAAATAAGTGGGGTACTTCTCCCTCATCGCATATTCATATTCCTGTGTTTCCTCTACAAACATATAGTTTTAAAAAAACCTTAACCTGATGAATCACCTTATTCACTAACACTTTCTCTCTCAGGTCTAGAATATAGACTGGTTGTTCCTCATAATATTGATTATCTTCCAACTAAACTATGTCGGTACTTAAAACATGAGATTGATCCAGCACATACATTCTTAACATTAAAACATAAAACAAATTGTGTACCTAGGATAAACATGAATGTGATTATATTAGGTAGGAAACTGATCCATCTTTTTATATGATTTCTTAAAGTTAAATGAACCATGGACTTAGATTACCCTTCTTACCAAAATGCATCACACTTTTCCCTAGAGAAACTTTAAGAAAGATTTGGTCACCTACCTCAAAAAAATATTCGTCCTCCTGTTATCTACATAAATTTTTTTCCTACTCTGGTTTATCATCATTTATTTCTAAATCATCTGCGCTTTTTCTTTTATATCTTCTACCAATTCTTGTCCCATCATCTTTCTTTTTCTATCTTCATCCCAAAAAATTAGAGTTCGATACCACTTTTCATTTAATTCCTCAAATGGTGTCATATGTATACACAATTGAGAATACCTATAATACCAATTCCCCCATCCCAATAGTTTATGGGAACCTTCGGTATATGGTGCATATACCAACAATTTATTTAAAAAAAATGGTATTCGAGTTTTTAGTGTGAATATTACCAATTCTTATTCAAACCGTTGGGGTTGTCCCTCATAAAGACAGTTTTCCCACTAGTGTTTTAAAATCATTGGGATATTGGCCATTTCCCAAGGGTTTTTAAATCCTTTGGGATAAAATTCCACAAATACTGAGGAAAATACCAATTTAGAACCACCTGTATTATTCCCTAATATAGATCTCCAAACTCTTTCCAAAAGAGCTCCCATTCTTCAAGCATGAGAACCCTTCATCCCAAAAACTGATTTTTTGTACTTCCAATTCAAATATAAAGATTATAAATGGGTTTTAGGTTTGGACTACATTTATTAATTTTTTTCATTATAATTTATTCAGATATATATGTTGTCCTTTTTTGTTGATTGTACATCATTTTTGCCTTGTTGTCATGTCCTTTATTTAAATATATATGTTTTCAATCTTGAGATTCCCAAATCTCTCAAGGTTAATTTTTTGACCTTTATGCCCAAGATTCATTGATGGAGGTGATTGAATTTTTTTACTAAATATAATCCATGTAAGGAAGATTCTTCGGTAGCATTCAAGGTGCATTTAATTCATGAATTATTTCCCTATTTTTTATGGTACTGAAATATATGTAGTATTTTTCTCTCTAAAAAATTGATGAACTGTTGTTGAAGTATACTCACTATTTTATCATGTTGGTATTGTATCTTTATCATCTAACCAAAGATGATAATATAAAGGCTAGATGTTTTAAAGAAGGTATTTTACCAAATTTTTCATGGGTTCTATTTCCTCTCATCCATGACACTTATGGAATATTTATGATTCATGTTGTCAAGTTTAAAGCAGGTTTTGAAGGATCACTACCGTTTTTTCTACTTATCAGATTCATATCTATGTTAGAGGTTTCTCAATAAATATATAATGGAATCATTCCACGTTATTCCCCATGATTTGGGGTACTAAAAGGTCATTGTTTTCTTCTCCCCATATTCATCTTTAATGAAGCATCTAGTTTTCTACCTTTATAAAATGGAGTGTTATAAAAATCATTCTTATATGAATCCTCCTAAAGTATCTAATTTTTAGGCCCTAGGGGTTTTCTATAGAGGCTATAATGCGGTATATTTGAATCTCAACAAGGTTAGGTGTCATAATATTCTAAAATAACTATAACACATCAAAAAAGATTCAATATAATAGAGATCAAACCCTAGGCCTCTGGGTGAAGCATTATCACAAAAAACTTATCCCAACAGTTTGAAAAAACCCATTGGGAGAGACTCCATTTTTCTAATATATACCAACGGTTTAATGAAACTTTTGGTAAAGATTTTATTTCCAATGGTTTTTTAAAACAGTTGGGAAATGATTCCCCCAAATACAGAATAGATCCATCTCCTCGTGCACCTGATTGCATCCCTAAATCCTATATCTCCCGAAGCTCTCTCTTTACCATAGGTTTGAAACTCCTTCCACCCAATATATCCATCTTCAATCAATAAATTTTTTATGTATACACTTCAAATATGTATGTTCTACCTTACATTTAAGGTTTTTATATATTTTTTTGTTTTCTATTCTGATTTGGCCTAAATGAGAGGTATTTGCAGTCTGTGGCATGATATACCCAATAAGTGCACTTTGATTTGTTTTCTGTTTTTTTCTGCACATAATTAGTGATCTTTGATTATATATCACTAATGATGTTGTTTAATAAGTTGTTATTAATTGTTATAATAATGACAGAATGGTATACCTAATGTATGATTTAGTATGTCATTACTAGTTTGTAGTATTTTAGGTTTGTGGAGGTACACCAAAGAAGTACTACAAGATGAGTCCAATTATGAACACCATAAGATGATCCAAAAGCTCACTATCACCCTAATTTGAAACCAAAATCACTATAGTTGTCCAACAAAACACACCATAGTCCCCTAAACTGATTCCTCCTAAAGAATCATGGAGCTCACCACCATAGGAATCATTATTTCAGATATGATTCTATAACTCCAATGGAATACCCAATGTTATTCAGTTCCATCACACACTATCAATGAAAGAAACATGTGAATTTTCAAAACCCAACCCTCATTCTTGGTTTTGAGTTGAACCATTGAATCTCTATTAAAAATTGAAACTTTAATAAGATGAACTTCTTTGAAAGGAACTAGATTGTTATTACAAAATATTTTCATACATGATAGGTTGAGCTCGATGCATTTACAACCCACATCATTTATGTTTATAGAAAATAGTTTTTAGTTCAATTCCTTTGTCTATACATCCTATAGAGGATATTTATAGAGGAGATAGATCATATAATCCTCGGAAGAGTAATATTCAATCTTAATTTCTAATTACCTTCTAAATCATGAATTAAATTCTGTATTTGTTATATATAATTCATTTCTATATGTATTGAATTTGGAATTGAGTACACTATACATAAAATATCTCAAGTGTTATAGTTCTTCCTCAAATCTATGACCCTCAAGAAGAACATTCTTATTATCCCTTAATGTCTCCTGACTTTAAAATATCCCTCTTTCTTTGATATCTCTCAGAATTCTAACACAGTTTATGCATGTTCTTTCAAATTCCATAACCTTCATCCTTTTCAACTTGAATAATAAATTTACACAAAATATCATTTGAATAAAATATTCCTTTATAAAAATATGGATTCTCTATAATCTTTAGTAGTAGGTAATATTTTCTCTTTTAAATCTTCAAAAAATATTCTTGATTTATTCCTCCTTGAATCGTGGTTTTATAATCCCATTAAATTCACCAAAATAATCAAGTGTTTCTGTATTGTAATACTCAAAAAATAAACTTCTTTAAAATCATTTTAAATATCCATGTACATGGAATCGTGGTTATTTTATCCATGGAACCTTCATATAATGACATCAAACTCCTCTTGGTTCCGTTTAACCATTCATTGATAAAGATCCACATGTATGACCATTATATTTCAATCCCTGGGGAACTTTTTACCATCATTTTCAGATTATATTTCACATTTATTAAGAATATATATTAAGAATATCACTCAAATAATCTACAAAAATATAAAATTCCATTGCTCGAAAATATACTCAACTCCTTAATAATTATCCTCCATAAGTGTACATGATCTTGTAAACTCATCTAAATGAGTGTAGTTTATTCTGGGAGGAAATTTCTAATTGAAATCAATATATAAAATGTGGCACATCGCGTTGGAATCTAAAAGCCGGTGGAACACCATCCCATGTGCCATAAAAAGTAATTTGGATTTTTCCATTGATCCTCAGACTCCAGAATCTTTTTATGTTTGCTGAAATATCAATAAAAATTTGATGGAATTATACCGAGTGAATGAATACTAATGATGAGTTTGTTCACCCTACAGATGGATTTGAATAATTCATATTTGATGCTCAAATTCCTGATCTTGCAGCAGATGGGCATAATGTGAGGTTGGGTCTCTCATTTGATGGTTTTAATCAATTTGGGAAGATCCTGAAATCTCACAACACATGGCTGGTTATTATACACATTTATAACCTTCCCCCATGGTTGTGTATAAAAACACATTTTGTTTTCATGAGTATACTAATATCTGTCCCTTCTGGTTAAGGAACTGATATAGACATATACATGAAATCTTTAATAAAAGAGTTAAAACTTCTTCATGATATGGGGTTGTGCACATATAATTCATGTTCAAAAAACATATTTCAGATGTGTTTTGGGCTTATGTGGATGATCAATTATTTTACTTCATATGCAGTGATGTTTAGATAGAGCATAAAGGGAAAACTATCATGTCCTATTTGTATGATGAGTACACAGTCCAGAAGACTGAAACATTGGCATAGTTTCAGTTTTATGGGATATTGGAGATTCCTTCCAATGAACCATCCATATATAAATAATTTTCAAATAATTTACAATACCATGGAGATCTATGATACACCTCAGCATATGTATAGAACTGATGTGATTAATGAATAGAAAAATTTCAGTTTTTCATTCGAGAAGGTTCAAATGAAATTTGGAACGAAAAATAAGGTTTCCACGGAAACCTATTACAATTGGAAGAAGAGAAGAATATTCTTTGATTTTCCTTTTTGGACAGCCAATTTTTACGTCATTTCATAGATGTGATTCACATGGAAAAGAATATTTGAGAAATTTTTATTTTGATTCTTCTAAATGTTAAGGGATAGAAAAAATAAGATTTATGATCTCTACGTGTCTTGGATGATTAGGGAATCTGACTTGAATTGCATCATATGCGTATTAGAGAAAATAAATGGAATGTTCCATGTTCTTCTTATGTGAACATAGATACCGAAAAAAATATATTTCTGGAAGTACTATAGACTGTTAAAGTTCCTGATGGCTATTCAAGCAACATATCTAAACAGGTCATCATAAAAGAGTTGAAGCTAAAATCTTTCAACACTCATGATTATCATTTCTTTATACATGAATTGATTCGAATTAGAATCCTTCATCTTTTTCCCAACAATTATTGGGTGGCTATTATTTGGTTGTTCCATTTTATTAGATATCAATGTGCTAAGAAGTTTTCATAGTAGTTCGTGTAAAAAATGTTAGCAGATGCCTCATTATTTTTTTGTGAGTTAGAGAAAATATTCCCCCTATCATTTTTCACATGCATGATGCAACTGACTGTCCATATTCCAACTACAGTACTTCCCGGATGACCTTTTAATTTTGTTTGCATGTATCCAACTAAAATAAGAATGTGCACATTGAGATCGTATTTCTAAAACATGAATCATCACGAAGGTTCTATCGCGAACAGTTAAATGGATCAAGAATGTATGGATTTATACTCTATGTATTTTTCTGATCTTACTACAAGAATTAAAAGACCACTAAGAAACAAATTATAATAGTATGATAATGTTGAACCCATTTTCCATCACATTCTCAAACAAGAGGAATTCCTAGATCATATACATTGACTATGTTGACCCTTTAAGAGCAGGAGATGGCACATCACATAGTTTTGTTCAGCAGTGATTAGTTCAATGACTATATCAGGTATGTAAATTGAATATGTATATCTTAGATATATGTTAAAATCTTAATTGTTTATCCATAGGGAACAAATATCAATGATAAATAGAAATCATCATTATTTATCTTTGTGGAGGAAAGAGACTTTGAAAAAAAAGGGTTTTCTACTTGTTTAAAATTGAAGGTAAAAAATATTACCATTTAAAATAATTAAATCAATATTTAATAAATATAATATTCATTCATATTTAAGGTATTGAGTTTTCCTGAAAACTCAGTCTCTGACGAAATAAGAGCTCTGGATTTTGGCCCTAATACCATGGTTCATGAGTGTAAATCAATTGTTATCAATCGGTATAAATTTATTATCACTGGATGAGAAAAAAACTAGAACACAACATGATGGTGTTAAGGTTACTACCACAATAAAATGTTATTCCATTGCATCATATAGTATACCATGATTTTAAAATGTAGGTTATTATTGATTTGTTGAAAAAATTATAATATTATATTATTACTCTCATGGATGATTCATTGTGATGAAATTTCAGTTTTTTATTTGAAGTAAATTTAGGGTACATTTGTTGATGAATATGGATTTTGATTAATTGATATGAATCACACCCTTACTACCGATAAACCATATGTATTGGCATCAAAGGTGAAACATATTTTTTATGTCAAAGACCATATTCAACCTAAATTCGGAGTCATTATAGAATTAATTCCCATACATATTTTTGATGATGGTGATGATGTTATTGACACCATCCCTACTTCCATAGAAACCAATCCATTTATTACTTATGATGACTCCAATAGCTCAACTTTCAAAGTGGACTATGAACCAAAAGTTGTGGTGGAAAATATATAGAATCATCCATCCATAACCTCAATTATTTTTGTTTTTCTTGACAAGGGTTGTTAATTTTGGTACTATTCAAATTGATTTAATTCTGATTACATATATGTTTTATCTGACTTGACCTTATATGAAATTTCATTTTTTATTGGTTTCAATTTTATTTGAATTGAATTTATAATTTCGAATTGAACTGTATTTAATCCTATGAACCCAACATTTCAAACTTGGTGAACATTTCAATTCTTTGTTGAACATGTATAAAAATATTATAACTCTAATACCACCCATAAACATTTCACTAGATAATGAACATGATGGTTTTTCTTCTTCTCCAAAACATGTATTGAAACATGCATCATCTACCTGGGCTAAAGAAATTAAATTTTTCTGTAATTTTTAGAAGTTATTTACCACTTTTAAATCTAGTAGATATCATATCCTTGTTCATATGTTTATATCATCATTTCCAACTATCTTAGGTTTTTAATCATTCATAATACATACCTTGCTTAATTTTCTAGAGGCATAATTCAGTATGCTCTCTCTCTTGGTTTTTATGTGAAATAAATCCTTATAATCAATGTTTTATGGTTTTAACAGACTGGTGACACTTAGTAAATAACCATCCTACTCAAAATTAAATTTCATTATTACATCTTGTATGACTTATTTAATTCATTATATATCCATTCAAGCTCACCTAAAATAATGGATAGTTAAATTATCCATGATTACCTTTATTCCCTCTCATATACTTTGATGTTTGGGTTACACATTAGTTATACTTTTCTAATTACTTCCATTTTTTCAAATGCTGGAAATGTATCCAATTGTAGGGAGGAAATGAAAAAAGGTGATGGAAAACAATCATCACATGGTTGAGATGGGATTTCCACCAATAGTGCCAAGAGTGAGTATTTTATTTCAAATATATATATTTAAATAATATATAATGTCATGTGATTAATTTTTTTTAAATGTTTTCGCAAGATCCACCTATTTGGTGATAATTATTTGATGAGTATCCTAGTAGTGGTCCCAGAACATAGGTCAGAAGTATGACGAGGGTGGTACGAGAGTTAGGTGATATGGTCGGCATATCCGGTTTGACCCTACCCCTCCCACTAACATACCATATTTCCCACATTCTGATCAATGTGTGTCATTAGGGACACATGGGATATTTAGGCCTCTATGTTTTCACCACCCTTTACATCTGAGTTTCCTCGCCCATATTTACTAAATCTGATGATGATTCCCACTCCACATCCATATCATGTATTTGTCCAGCCATTCATTCTGTCTTCTTTTACATCTACTTCCTTCTCCTTGAGCTTCTATATTCCATCTTCCTCGACTCCTGCTTTTCCATGGTCTATCCCCATAGAGAATAAACTGGGACCCACTCCACACATATAGGGTGTTCCTTCAGTTTTTGTGGATCCAGCAGCGCCAATTGATCCGACTGCCGCAAGTATATTTATAAAACCCTAATAAATTATACCATTATTTATTTTCATTATAAAATATATTGAAAAATATATTTTTTTCTATCATAACAGATACATCTACTGATAGGACATTGGGTAAGGGTCCTATATGCTTGTGTGCGGTGTGGAACCACCACACATAGTGGATGTTGGACTACAATGAAGACACTTAAATGATTGAAAAAATAGGGCAGTAAGGGAAGAGTTTTTTGGAGACTCTTGCCAAATACTCCGACATTATTAATGTTATCCCACTCTCATGGTAACCATTTTTTAATGAAGTTAAGGATAATTCTCAGGCACAGATATGGGTAAATTAATCTGTTTTATTTAATGAAATAGATTATTTTTGTATTTATATGAATTAATATTTTGGAATCATATTCAGTTTAATTTCCCCGATGGTGATGGTGCATGACTAGTTTGTCTAATGTCGTTAGGTGAGATTTGGAGATCATATAAGCATGAGTTTTATAAAGGATGGTATGATAGATTTGGCACAGAGTTAGAGGTGGTACCTATCATGGATGATTGCTTTATTAAACAACATAGGCATATGATTACTCATTGGAAGATTATCTAGTTTAAGATATTAATCACAAGTAAGGCATTTAAATGAAAATTTTCTTGTTTTTCTATAATAATAACTTTTTTATTATTGAATTTTATATAGGAATAATCTTGAAGAAATAAAAAAACATTGATTCTAAAAAATACCTCCGCACTTGGGGATGTACTATGATGTCGGATCATGAGGGGAAGCATGTACGACAATTATTAATAATTTTTCATTACGATTGTCACTTTCTATTGTTTCCTCAAAAATTTATTCAATTTTCAAAATTTTCCTATAATTTTAGTTATAAAATTAATTATTGGTAACCATTTTTTATTTATGTATTCATCCATTTAATGTCATTGTATAGAAAAGCATTGAATACTGAAAGATGTGTGCCTTGATCAAAATCGTTTTTCTCGAGTAGAAGAAAATAATATATATGTGTGGTTAACGAACCGACTCAATAGCTGATTATAGGTTTTGATTTGTTTATATCAAATTATAATAACTATTTTGAAATGTAATAATCTATTTATATTTGTAATTGGATACATTAGAGGGCCATGATGCCTTGTATTCTAGATATGTTGGGCCAAATGATCACTTACATCAAGTGTTGGGAGATGAGCACCTTAGTAGAGTATGTTGCCGACATGGGAAAAGTATTGTCCAAATGAGGTATTGTACTTATTTAGGTATGACTTGTCGATCCACCAAGTTCCAAAAGGTTATGAAACATGAAGAACTGGCTGAAAAAAGGCCACAGGGATGGTAGAACAGTTTTCTAGGGAAAACACTACAATTAGAAAATTGAAGAAAGTATAACGTCTAAAACTTCCACCTGAGGCAATCACATCATGTGATGAATATATTTCATCAATTCATTATATATATGTTTCACCTGGTGTTAGTTCAAGAGTTGGTCAATATTATGTCATTCCTAAGGATGACAATGGAAAGGAGGAGTCCAAGGAATATGAGGAGGGTGAGGTGGAGGAGGAGGGCGAGGAGGAGGGGGAGGAGGAGGCTGATGTAGAGTACGATGGAGAGGATGAGGGCATGGAGGAGGGTTGGGATGATGATGGGGACAATGATGAGTCTTGGGATGAGGCTAATGATGATAGTTATGATAGTGATGGTAATGAGGGATGAATTGATCTATTACATATTTACTGATATTACAAAAATTTGATGATTGTTGATTTATTGTGCATGAATATATGTGTGATTAGGTAGTCATATTATCTTTCTTTTTTATCTATAAATAATTGAACTTGACTTGATGACTTTTCTTGACTGAAAATAGGTGTGAATGATTTACCCTTCCCCTCTATATGTGGTTTATATTCCATATTAGTCCCCTTGGTTTATCTTGGGTATGGTTTGATCCCAAAGTAGGTATGATAGGTATGGACCCTCCTAGTATAATGATTTAAATATTAAGTTATAAATTTTATTCTTAAAAGAATTTAAATAATATTTTCACTGGGTTTTTTTAATATGGTGTGGATGTTGGCTAAAGAGTTACATAGTATGTTTTAGTTAAAATTTTAATATCTTATATTCATGTAATAATTTTGAGAAATTTTCCAAATCTATGTAAATAAATTTACATGGAAGTGTAATCTGCAGTGTAGAAAAGTGTTTATCCCTAGATCCAAATAATTTAGGAAAATATACTACATATTCAAGAGAAAATAAATATAGATGCATCATGTTAGTGAATATTTTATATATGTGGTTTAGAAAAACCATATAACTGAACATCCCACATAAGATAACATTCTATGTAGTTGATTTGGTGACGTTGAAAAATTTTCAAAACTGTTGTGACATAGCCAAATTGCACTATGTACTGTATTTACATATGAATTTAAGAACAATGTAAGGGATAGTATCTCTATATTTTTTGTGATATTTCAAGTACCAATTTTTTATTAGAATGTAGAAATATTTGAGGAGTTAATTTTATTTAAGATTCTTATATAATTTAGGGAATAAGGAATGAAGGCCACGGGTTTAAGAGGCATAAAATATGATTTGAAGATAAATTTACTACAAAAGAATAACATCTAAATTAAACACAAGATATATGTTTCATAATCTAACATGATTTTTAAAAATACGATAAAGACTACAATAAATCAGTATGGGTTAAGGGATATTCCTCTCAATTTGGTATGATGTAGGGATTAAAATAATATGTAAAATCATTTGATTCTTATTATCAAGATAGGTCAATTATGATAAAGAGTGAATGTGTCAAAAAACCTATACAAGTTTGATCAATGTAAATTTTGAGGAAATCATCCATATCAATGGATTGGTAGAGTATTCCATGGAGGTCACAACCCCTTATGAAATGTGAGTCTTAATATCAAACTAGAAATAAAAAAATATATGGAAAGATCATGAAAAAATATAGATGAAAAATGTTTCAATATTTTTTTTCGGTTGTGGAATGAATAGATAAAATACCTATTGTCATATTTTCAATATGTCATTACTAGGAAATAAGAAAGAAATAATAGGGTGTTTCAACAGGAATATGTCTAAAAAATCTCAGAGAAAACTACATAAGACTATATCATCACCACATCTATGTACCAAAAAAATTAGGTGAAGTTTGGGGTTGAAGAAGTTTGGAAGTTCAAAAAGATATGGTATGAATAAAAATTTTACAACAATAGGTTATCTATACAATGAAATGGAATATGTTTGAAAAGAAAAACAATGGTATGTCATATTAATATTCTGAGAAGGATAAGAATTTCATGAAAGACTCCCTATTTTCTTGCCTAAATAAATTGAAATTGGTTAAATAATTTGTGGAAGATGAGGAAGCATTTAAGGCTACATAAAATTGAGGATATTTAGAGGGTAATTTCAAAATTTATGAGAGGTTATCAAAAACTAGAAAGTTGATGATTTATATGTCTTGTGTGGAAAAATTATTTTTTATAAAAAAAACTGTAACTGAATAACCAAAAGAAAATTTAATATGTAGTGGTTGGAATAATATAACTTTTCAAGAAGAGTTGAATGACTCCTCTAGAATTATTTTTTACGAAAAATAAGTCGAACCCCTACATTCCCTATTTTTTATTTGTGATCTACCATATAGAGAATTGAATGAGTTTTTTGAGTGATTTTTATACTATAATGTAATGAAGATTCATGAGGATATAAATTATTGAATACTTAGAGAGAATAAATTTCATGTATATTAATACCTACCATGATATAGAAGAAAAATACGACACCCCTTTATGGGGAGGAAATTGATAATGGAGCAGCAAATCTATTATTTCCAGTATACGTGGAATTTATATATAGATTTCAAAAACATTATCATTGATGTATGAGAATAACTCCTATAAAGGTAAGATCATTTCATTTTCCACATAACCACCAACAAAACTTCCACCATATCCTAGACATGGTTGTGGTGCTCATCAATACACAAATTGAAACAACCAACCCTACAATGTGAGAGCACATACCTGGTCATTTTCCCAATCCATTAGATGTGCATTGGGTGTGGTGAGTTTTACCAACTTGAGTCTCATAGTTACCTACCCCAAGTACCACTCCATGGACATGACTATTTTCCACCTTTTTTATTTTACCCTAAATCACACCCGGGGAAAATAGCTTATACTAATATGTATTGTTGTCTGTTTTGAATAAAAAACCATCAAACCAAGTTTTATAATTCATTAAATATCAAGCACATTGATTTCTTTCTTGCGGGTGTCGAATTGATGCTTATGGTAAGCGACAGATCATGGTGTGAGGGTGTAGATTCTGAGAATTTATAAATACGCTACCCAATAATAATGAATAATATTTAAGTCACATTGAGGGATGATATACCATTTAATATTTTGGTCTATATAGACATAAAATTTTAAAAAAATGAGTTAGTGTCATCAGCATTTCAATTCCTAGACAACCACTATCTACATCTCCAGAAGTTGCCTTCTTCCACACTATATGAAATTCTCGAAGATGTCTCTTTTCAATGAATTTCATCATTCTATATTAGGTATTTAGTGTTTGAAAATACATGGTTTGTTTCTATTCTTGAATTAATAACTATGTTTTCCATCACATTCCATGTTTCTAAAAGGTTTAAACTCAAATGCCTACTCCTTTCGATGATTGGTTAGTCACTTCAATTGCGTATTCTACACTATAAACACAAGTGGTTACTCTAAGGACATATCAATCATATAATAATAGAGACTCACTATGATCCTCATCTATATTCACACCAATGAATGCATCTTCCTACTAACCAATAAAAAAGGTATGATAAAAAATAAATAATATCTCCCAAATCTCCAAGTTTCTTCTACGCCACTTAATATAGATATCCCTACCTGAACACACAAGATAAACCAGTTTATTCATTAACATAATCTTCAAGATCTTTAGTAGATAATAAGAATTATTAGATCTAATCATCTAAAATAATCCCATCATATATTCAACTATATGGGTCTCTCAACCCCTTGATGTCTCATGAATAGAGACATCCTCTCTTGAATGAATATTGAATTCAATCTCCTCTTTCACTCCTCAATACTACATTGTTTTAGGCTCCCAACTGCTTAATTCTCCCACTTCCACCAATTCATTTTTAATTATTTATATTCATAATTTTATACTTAATAGTATTATCTATAATGGAATTATCTAAATTTCATGATTTTTAGTAGCAACAAACCACTATAGTGCCTAATGTAATAAAATCCACCAATTTAAAAATCCAATTGAAACAATATATTCAAATAAATTTTCTGAAATTAAAAATTACAAAAGTGGTGACATACCTTATTATAAACATCATTAAATTACCATACTCTAAACCATCCTAGTCTTCTTTATACAATATATATGAAATACACATTGAATCAAAGTGATTCCAATATTCTTTGATGAAATCATGTCACTAATATTTATTCAAACAAATCTCAACTAAACAATGAATAATGGAATTAATGGGGGAATGGGGATGGAAGGGATTTCTATATGTTTTAGAAATCAAAACCCTCCAACCAAAATCAAGATCGAAGGGGTAAGAGGTGACTATATAGTAAATAATTTAGGGCATTATCATACTAAAAATTGACTCTCTTTGTTTCACTCCTGCATGAAAGATGGGGGAATCTAAAACTAAAATGACTACTCTACCCCAATTTTGGCTAGGTTAAACTAAAGGGGAAATAAGTATTCCTTGGAAATGTTGGGAGAAAATTACTCTCCCAAAATCTTGAGGTTTCTTGGGTTTCAAGGATCATAAAGATTTTAATCATTCCTTTCATTAAAAACTGTCCTGGAGAATTCTTCCAAATTCTGAGGCTTTTTGGGTTCATCTTCTGAAGGTAATTTATTTTCCTTTCACATAATTTTTTTAGGATTCCAGAGGTTTGATAGATTCTTGGGGAGGGTCCTATATTTTCCTAGGTAATGTTTTTCTCCTTAAAGGAGATCTTTAGAATGTAAGAGATGATCATTCCATTAATTCACTGAATGATATATGGATTCCATGCTCAGATAATTTTTGACTGAAGCTTAAACCTCTTGGTCCTCACCATGATCCAAAGCTATAGATTTTCTCTATCAATAATTAAGTAGGCGGAATATTCATATGCTCCATAATTATTTTGATGTTGAGTCCAGTAGGGATATTTAAAAGATCCCTCATCCAAGGATTATGGATGAAGATATATTGATTTAGTCTTTTGAGAATAATAAGAAGTATATATTTAAATATGGGTTCAATTTTATTATGACTACTTCCTTTTAATCTAATTCACAATCCACGAGTCTACACTACATTTGGAAGGAGCTCTGAAAGAAATTTTATCATTTCCTTTTTCCTCCTAAAGTTAATAATTTTATATGGAGAGCTCTCAACAATCCTTTTCATTCTCAAATTAACATGTCTAGGTGAATGTTTATTTCCTCTCCATTGTATTATTTTTTTATTCAGGAGAAGAATTAGTGGAGCACTAGCTACTCTATTTTCCTTGGAATAAATCAGTGCGGTTTTCCACTTTGGTAATTATGATTTTTTGGAGAATGTTTTTTATTTTGATATTTAGATAGAATCTTGTTTTGGAGTTTTGATGCCTGAAAAGGTTGTGTTTGATACATTCAGGTGCATTATCATAGTCTTGTGGTCCATTTTTAAATACAGTTGTAAGGCTTTCTTTAATAAGTAAAATTACGATGTTTTTGGAGTTATTAATGTAGTTGACCTGGCACTTCTCAATAGGATGTCGACTATGAAATTGTCCCCTAACATGACCTGCCTTACGACACCTAGTTTTATGATAATAGTGGTGCCTTTCAGTACTCCCAATCTAGTAGTCATCGAAGGTCACTCTTTGAAAACCATGAATCCCTCTTCATTAAACTGAATTATGATTCTTCTTTATGTACCTTGTTTGGGGATGCTTCTTAGAGGGTCATTGAAAGAGTCTGTAACTATATTGAGGGTGGAGGTGGATCAAGACTCTTCCATGATGATTTTATAGAGGTTAAAGAATCTTAAGGTGTTCATGATGAATTTTCTTTTTCCATGGAGAATGTTTAGAACAATATCATCATGGAGTTGGATGCTGAGGTTGTACACTCTGTTTTGTTTAAACGGATTGAAACTCCCGGGAGGTTATGCTTTATTTTTTGGGATGTTCATTTTTTTATCCATTTTCTTAAATTTTTTCACCTTTACCTCATTAAAATTTGTGTGGATAATATGGTAGATTGGATTGCATGCCCACATACACAAATTTGATCCCACAAGGCTGAGTTCCATTTCCTCTAGCAAAATAAAACCCTTCATTGGTTAGTTGGGATGGACAAGCCAGAATTTAGGTTTTGGATTCATTTTTTTCATCAATGTGGAGAAGTCTCAGATGTTAATCTCATAACTATCTCAGTCAGTTTCATTGATGCAAAATGGCTAGTTAAATAGCCCTCCAAAACATTTTGTGTCCGAATAAAGATCTTTTCTTATGTCCTCTTATAACCCGATTCATTCCAAAGAATCAGATGTTGTGTAGTCCTCCTGTAACCCGGTTCATTTCACATCTTGTTATGACCATTAAAATATATATTTTTAGCAAGAACTATTAGATACTCTACCCCAAGTCACATTACCCCTTACTGCAACCTAAAATACCACATTATCCAAAATTTTAAATCTCATCTAAATTCACCCATGCCAATGAACAACAATTCTATATTCAAAACCATAATCATGGTTTCTTTATATAAGGGTAATTAACTTCAAACTTAAAAATTTAATTATGTATTTATTCAATTCAGAATTTTGTATTGCATAGTGTAATTGGATTCTGAATTCGGAATTGAATTCTCTATGTATTTAATTAAAATATGAATTATGTGTTAATTCTGTATGTGTATAATTAATGTATGTATTTAATTACCTTGTGGAATATGTGTTTGTTTTGTATGTGCATATAGGGTAATTAAATACATGCTTGCAAGTATTGTTTTCAGAATTCTATATTGTATGTAATTACTGTAGGAAATTGCATTGGGGGGAGGAAGGCCTACAGTTAGAAATACATAAAGCATGTGCCAATGAATTTAAATATTTTACATATGTTTGAAAACCATAACATTTACCAATGGTTTACACAAACTGTTCGTAAAAGGCTATACAAACGTTTTTTAAAGCGTTGGTATAGATCCTGAAATTAACTTTTACCAATGGTTCCAAACAAACTATTGATAGAAGTATATTCCAACAGTTTGTAAACCATTGGAATAGACATGAACATTCATATTTTCCATCTATTTGAAACCATTGGTGAACCTTTATACCAACGGATTCTTGTAAAAGTTGGTATATAATGCATTCTGAATCCATATAGAAATAGTTATCAAAGAACCATTGAGTTATGTCAATCGCAATGTCTCCTTAACCAACAGTTTGGAAAAATGTTAGTATTTTTCATACAAAAGTTTGTCTAGCCTTTACCAATGGTTTAAAATTGTTGGTAAAGATAATGTTTGTAGTAGTGATACATGAAAAAAAACTAGTATTACATGAAAAACCAACCAAAAAAGATGTTGGTGCCATATTTCCTAATAATACATTGAACAAGCACGTAGCAGATCCTCCAATGTATAAATTTCTTGTTTTGTATTCCAATTTGATTGAGGACGAAATGTTGTACTGAAATTTAATTTAGTACCCAGAAACTTTTGAAGGCATTTTGAAATGTTAGAAGTGAACTTGAGATCAATAATAGATATAATGAAGAGATAAACTTCATGTGACCTTACTATCTCTTTATGATACAAATAATAAAGTTGATATATAGACATTGTATCTTGAATAGGAATGAAATTAGAAAATTTTCTTAATCTATCAACAAAAAACAAATCACATTGTTAACTAAAGAAGTATTTTTTTAATCTAACTATGAAATCCATGTATAGATTTTCAAATTTCTACTCTGGAAATGGTAAAAGGCTAAAGTATCCCCTTTGGTAACATCCACTCTTTTTTAACCTATTGAAAATTCAAATTCTTCAAAGTAAATTTAGAAATATCTCTTTTCATTCCATCTCATCAGTAATACTCTTGAAGGTCACTGTACATCATAGTACTACCAGGGTAAACTAAAAACGGGGAACTATAAGCTTCACATGAAAACTAATTCTTCAACTATAAATCATAAGGAACACATTAACTCTTCCCCAATCTAAAAACACAATCATTTAAATCATAAATTTTGGTAACTTTACCGTATAAATAAATTCTACCTTTTTCTACAAATCACTATCTTCCTTCTATGCTCTCTTAATTCTGTATGATACTGATGCTTTTTCTACCTCCTTAAAAAACAAAAATATTTCCTACACCAACAAATTCCATGCCAAATATCATCAAATCATTAATAAAATGGTCACATTATAAATATAACATTGTTAATGTAGCATTACTTTTCTGACTCAAATCATTGGCCACATTGTTTTCTTTTCCAGGATGGTAATGAACCATGCAGTCACAATCCTTGATAAATTAACAACATCTCCTATATTTCAAATTCAATTCATTCTGAGTGAATATATAATTCAAAAAAATTTATCATTATATATTTCACACCTTACACAATAAAAATGACATTTCCAAATTTTTAATGCAAAACTACCAAAAAATCCAAACCCTATATAGGGTAATTTAGCCCATTAGTTTTCAACTGACATAGAGAATAATCAATTACCTAATCATTTTTAAATAGAAAACAACTAGTCCTTTCAATTTAACATCATTGTAGATAAAAAATTCACCATTTCAATAAAGTAATTATAATATTGGATCATTCACAAATGTTCATTTTAATTTATGAAAATAATCATCGTAATCATTTTTTCAGATGAACATAACACATTTTTGTGTTAACATAGTCAGTGGGATCGAAAATTGATCAAAATATTCAACAAAACTCTTTTAATAGCCTAATAAATCAATAAAACTATGAATCTCAGTTATATTTTTGGTACTTGGACATTCTTTGACAACTATTTTTTAAAAAGTATCAACAGTTATGACATCATTAAAAAAATGTGACCAGGAAATGGAATTTTTTGTAACCAAAACTCCAACTTTATGATTTTCCCATATAGTTTATTTCAATTTATGGTTTGTAAAACAATCCTTACATACATTTCATGCTCCTTTTTTATTTTATAATATACCAAAATTTCATCAATAAACCCAACCAAAAACTTATCCATGAGCTTACAGAATATTCTTTTCATAAGATCCATGAATACAAAAGGTGCATTGGTTAATTAAAAATTCATGACTAAAAATTCATAATGGCCATATCTAGAACGAAATATGGTCCTTGGAATGTCTTCTTCATTTACATTCAACTGATGGTACTCCAACATGAATTCAACCTTCGAAAAATGTTCGGGTACCTTTAGATGATCAAACAAATCATCTATATGAGGCAAAAAATACTTTTTTATAACAGTGATTTTATTTATGCCTCTATAATCAATGAAAAGTCTCATTTGAATATCTTTATTTTTAACAATCAAGTCATGGGAACCCCCTGGTGATGTACTAGGTAGAATGGAACACTTATCAAATAACCCCAACAGTTTCTTCTTTAAACCTAAAATTTTAATTTTAATCATTTAATAACGGGGTTTACAAATTGGCTTAGCATCAAGAACTATGTAAATAGTAAATTCAACTTTCTTGATCAGGTAAAATACTAAGAAAATCATTAGAAAAACATAAAGGTACTCATTTACATATGGCACATCATTAATCTTAATAGTACCTTTTTCAACAATATTTCCAATATAAAATTCATTTGTATATTTCAATAGTTTTATAGCCTCATGATATGTTATAAAAAAAAATGATTCATTCTTGTACTGAAAATAAAATTCTTAATGAAAAGAAACCTCTTTATCACTACAGTCAATCTTAGTATGGTAAAAAATTCTAATCCATACCAAAAATAACATCAAACTCTACTAGAGGAAAACCAATAGGGTTTGAAGGTAGATTCCTTCCACAGGAAAAGATAGGTAGATTTTTATAATTAATTTTGGCCTTAATGTTTCCCCCCATGTGTTTTTACCATAAGTTATGGATTCATTTTTTGAGGTATAATTTCCAATTTAGCATAAAATTTATCAAATATGAAAGAATGTGTAGACCTTGAGTCAAACAACACATTGGAATAATCTGAATAAACAAAAAAATATACATAATACCATTTCATTTGATGTCCCATCAACTACTGAAGAAGTTGTAATGGATTTCACAAAACATTTATACTTATATTCTAGCTAGTTCCCATCATTGGAATTTTTAGTCACGCACTCATTTTCATAATGACCCATATCATTACACATAAAACATATTACTGACTATAAATTAGATTTTCTCTTACCAATACCATGATTTTTTTTAGTTCAATTATGAGCCTTATGTCCCATATTGCTGCATCAAAAACACTTACTAGGATTCAAAAGGTATTTCCCAATGTTTTTTCCAATGTTTTAGAAAACTTTAATCATAATTTTTTTACCATAAGACTTTTTTGAAGAATTATTAACTTTTTCCAGCCACATCAACCTCTAATTTTATTATTTCTCAAAGAACGCCCTATTATCGACAAAATATATTTCCACCTTCTCTTCACATCAAACATGTTTTTCCTAACTTTTGATATAATGATAAGATAATGACCTTAGATACATTTTCTTTAATATCATGTAAGAATGATTGATTTTACTATCATGATTAGGGATGAAATTTAGAGCATACATTTATAGTCGAGTGAATTCTTCTTCGTAAGTAGCCACCGAGTCCTCCTCCCATCCCAATTCCATGAATTTGTATTTTCATCCTAATTCAAACCACCATAGGAAAATATTTCTCAAGAAACATACCTTTTAATTCATCCCAATAAATATTATCAACCTCCTCACTATCCTTGACATTATTAACCATCGACCAACACTGATCAACTTCACGTTAAAAATAATAAACAACATAACTAACCGTGGAATTTTCTAAACACCCCCATTATATTAAAAATATTTTTCAGTGCTTTAATCCTCCCTTCAGCTAGCTTGGGGTCAAATGATCCTATGAATTATGGTGGATATTTCCTCATGAAATGATCTATTACCAACATGTTCCTATATTGTTGATCTCTCTAATCTCTTGTAGTAATAACACCACCATTTATATACTGAGTAATTTACTCCATCACTATAACTAACTATTCAGTTCCAATTCCGACCACCTTAGGTTTTTGATTTGGAAGGTTGTTTTCTTCTTAATTTCATCCCAGAATAGCTTCCACACTTCCTCTGTGGAAAACGACTTTTTAAAAACATCTCTTAGACAAATAAACATTGTAATATTTAAATTCTATATCATTTAAATATTACCATAAATTAAAAATGGTTTATGGATATTATATTAACAATTTCCAAACCCCTAAAGTTATCTAAAATGACCTATCATACCAACTATAAGCCTCCATCCATATACATTTCATAATGTTGAGTTTTAAATTAGAACGTGAATTCTTTCAAATTAAGGATAATTTCTAGTTTATGGTTTTAGATAATTACTCCATAACTGTTACATAACATCTCAAATAATAAAAGGTAGAAACTTCTACTCCCTATCGGGTTTTTTGCACCAAATAAAAATCCTAAAAATAAAACATGATTTTTTTCTTGATAAAAATATTCATAACATTCTTCTTGATTTCTTCCTTCATATTACCCATCCTTATACCATGTGGAAAATATTTCATATAAATTGGATGATAATAAAATGCTCAGTATAAAATTCTAAAATCATGAAAACATTCTCACAAAGTCAAACTTTTCACCAATAAAACATAATTATTTTAACTTACCTCATGAAATCATAAGATTCCTAATGAACTAATTAGAAATCATTAATCATAAAGGTAACTTGTGGCGTCCACATCATACATAAATATCCGCTTTCATGACTACATAGATAGTAACCTTCATGGTTACGTTTATAATACATATTAGAGTATATTCCCTAAATATATTAGGAGAAACCATATTGTATAACTTTATCTCATTCCCCAAAGAATTGGATAGTTTTCACATGATAAAATTCCCTTGGATTATTATGGAACCACCCATATACATAAGCAATTCCCATGAACTATAATATAATCATAACACATTAACAAAAAAAATATATGAAAAATTTCATTTCCACATTGCAATAACTGGATATCATTTTACGACACTAACATAATGAATACCTTATTAAAACCATTTTCAACACCAATATACAAGAAAATGGAATATGGTATTTATTTTACATTTAAAAACAATAAGGATTATAGAGGAATCCAAATGTCAAATAATGTTCATGGGGCAGAAAATTCATTATCGTCGTGTGCATTAAAAACATTCCTTTTTTCATTTAGTAAAATACTTCTTAGAAAAATATTCTTTTTTAAATACATGGATTGAAATTAAATGTCATGGTAGTTAATTATACACTGTATAAAATATGTTCATGTATATTATTGAAATTTTCCTCAATTAAAGGAGATTGAAACGAAGTCCCTTACCTTGTGTAGGAATCATAAAATTATAAAAAATTATTCCTAAATAATAAAAATAGTTTAATTTATACTTTCCTAATAACCTTTTTCATGTTTATTATTCCTTTATTATCACATATTACCATGTGATAATAATTAACAATTTATTTATGTTCATATCATATGTCCAGTAGATATTCGGTACTTGAGTCAAAAATGAACATTGATTGATGTGAATTGTCCATCTGGTCATAAGTACATCATCTCTATAATATTATTCATGAAATTATAATAAACCTTATACATTAATCATTGTTTTTAAATAAAACTATTGATTATGGTTATGATAAATTAACAATATTATAATAATATAGATGGTTGGCCTTACGTACCCATGAGTAACTTATTCCATTTTTCATTGATCATTATGGAAATAAGCTAACTTTTTTTATCTTTATAGAATGATCATAAAATTATTAAAACCATAATAAACATTTATATATACATTTATATATCATACATGTTATGTGGTTAATAAAAATAGTTCACATCGCTTCATGGAGGTGATAGTTCACACGTATGCACGAATGACATTATCGTTTTTATGTGCATGGAGGGTAAGAACATAATTGAAATATTTTCCCATTAAAATGATAAATACCTAATTAATATCATATATGAAAATTTATTCCATAATTATAACTATTCTTCAAATAAGGTAATGGAAAACGAACTATATCGTTTACCGAGGCGGTAGTCTGTCGTACACACGAACGGAATGTTCATTTCCCATCTAACGAAATTGGAGATGGATTAAGGTGATGATGTTATCATAATAAAATATAATAATATTGAGGACACTAGAGTTATTATTTCATCTTAGAATAATAAAATATAAATGAAGTGTAATGATAAAAAAATAGGAACACTTAAAAACCTGATACCTCTTCTTCAATTTATCTCATTCGTAGAACACTTTAACACGTCTATGAAAGGGTTCTATTCCTAAACTAAGGCCTCAATAAAGTTCTTAGATATTATAGGAATGGTTTTCAGTATATATCATCCAATACAAGTGTGTCTTAACGTGTAATTATTGGGGAAGAGGGGGTAAATTTTACAGGAGAGGGGAGGAGCACCATTGGAATCTCTTAAAATATTAAATTGGTATAAATTAATTTTTTACTCCTAATGACTCCATGCTGATATATGTAAAATATAGTATGACTATCGTTTTCAATCCTATTATCCCATAATTCTTAGAAAATTATTGATTTTAATTTAAACCATATCATTCTAGTTTACCCTTAATTATTCTCTATTAACATTAATTATCATAACCACATTTAGAATATTATGAGGCTACCAATTTTACTTATATGGGTTAGATTTCACATAATTGGAAACATAATGAACTTTTATACCTTATCATATTCAATTCATTATTTAAAAAAATATTTGTTTTAAATAATATAAAAAATTACTATTTTTATAAAATATCAATTATATCAATTCTGACACTATTCATTTTATTGAATTTAAATAAAATCCAAATAGAGAGATAAATTCTAAATTATCAATTTAATAGACTCCTAATATTTCATAATCACCTATAAAATTCATATATGACATAAAATATTTCAAATTATATTTCATTAAATGTTGTTTTTATCATTTATTTGATTCTTCCTTTAAAAAATCCATTATTGTATCATCATTTTTTCATTATTAAATTTAATTATTTAATTACTAATAAATATAAATAAATAACTACAATTTAGGTAATATTTTTATATTTCTATGTATTATTTATAATATAATAGATCATTTATATGTCTCCGTATTCAAAAAATTTGTAATACATGACTTGTTTATGATATTTTTATTTTTACTTTAAATAAAATAAACTTATTGTCATAATCACAACCAAGTGGTTACCAAAGGCCCAAATATTGGCCCACGTATCTTATTGGTCTGAAATAATAAATAAAATAAGATTAGGACATGTGTTAGGGTAGTTTTATATTATTATAATATTATTTTTACCCATATTTACCTGATTTTTCCTTTAACTATGGTAAATAAAATAATAAAGTTATTATTCAAAAAAAATTATTATGAATATATTAGATAATTTTTTCCCTAATAATTAAAATAATATATATCCTTATTTAAAATTAAATTCAAAAAAGTGACTAAAATTAATTTAATGTTAATCGCATTGACAGATTAAGGAAAAATGTTTTTAAAAAGTAAAAACCATTAAAATATTTGCTTGTGTTTGTATCCAATTTAAATGTGAAATTAATTCAAATGGCCTAATTTAGATTAAATTTTAAAAACCTCATCTAATTATACCCTAAAATCATGTAAAATTATAACCTTAAAATATAATTAAAATAAGTGAAAATGCAGTTTTAAATTAAAATGCATTATTTTTTCACTATTCATTAAAATGAATTTTATCAAAAAAATACCAAAAAATTAACCAAAGATAATTTTAATGTTATTATTAAAAAAAGTAGGTTATTTTGTAAAATATAGGCTATAATAATTAAAATATATATTTAAAAATACTTTTCCATCAGAAGGAGGTAAAATTACCTTTTAAAAATATTAGAGTGATTTAAACTTAAAATTGGATTTGTTATCATTTTAAGCATCTAAAAATTTTTATAAGAAATTAAAAACATTAAATAAACATGTTTAATCAAAATATAATTATTTATATTCATTTACTCAAATAAAATTGCTTGGAAATAACAACAATTTAAAATAAAAATATTAATAATACATTATTTTCGGTATAACTCAGTCTTGTGTGCAATATAAAACTTTGAAAAAAAACTATTATTGTGTGTCAAGTATTCTATTAGACATAGAATATGTATTAATGTAAAACTAATATCTAATTCATATGTATTAATAGAGATGAAAATTTTTTATTCTATAATTATATGGGATGTAAAAGTGTATTGTTCATATCTCTTTACTCAGGACTCGGATTTGGGTGCAAGAGTAGTTTGTCCATAATTTTTTCTTATATAGAACGTGATACAACCATTTTCATCAATATAAAAGGAGTGATGAAAGGTTATAAAATAATTATTGTATCATTATCAATGTAATGCTAATGAAGAGGATTGGATACGGTGATATAAGAATTCATGCAGTAGTTCCCATTAGAAACACGGTTATGATATGGATCGGTACCACCAAATTAATTCTAGAGTTAGGTACTCCAACATATAATATGTTTGTGGATCCTCTATCTATACAGTTTGATACTCCCTATTTTATGAGCTAGGATGGGTTTTCTATCCATTACATTGGTGGTTTACTCCATCAAAAAATACTTATCCATTGGGGAGGCATGACTACCCTGATGCAGTTTCAGATAGGTGACAAGTGTTACTAAGATTAGTAGTTTGTATTTGTAACACCCCTAGATTTTATGAAAAATATTATTTTAATTTCATTAATGTCTTATGTTGTATTCTACACCAAGATTACCCTGCGCTATACGCAACACCGTATTAGCTTGCAGTGTACGCAACACTATTCTTGGACCGTGTTACACACAATTTTGATAATAGTTATTCTACGCAACATTGAGTATATATATATATATATTAAATGTATAAATGAAATATGGTTGGATTCTGTTATACGAAACAACGAATGATTCTTTCACAACACGCAACCCTGACTTGGCTTGCATTACACGCAATCGCGACCTTCCTCGATAGCGTGTGTTGTACGCAATACCGGGTTCTAATAAACAATGTTATATTATTATAATATTGTCATGAACTAGCCGTTATGAATAGTATTAACTAAATTTTGAATTTTATAACATTATTATTCATCTTACACATTTCTAGAACATGGTATAAGAACAAAATAAATTTTTCGGGTAAAATAAGTATTTTTCAAAAAATGCAGTTTTACCGCCTTTTGATGGCGCACCCACTTTAAATATAGTTTTTGAAATGTTTATATGTTCAATTTGACAAAATAATATTCTTCTTTTGAATCAGGATATAAAAATTTACATTAGATAAAGTTTTGATATTTTTCCGATAACTTTCATATTTTAATGAATAGTAAAAACACGCTATATTTTAATTAAAAACAACTTTTTTCATCGTAATATCTTATGTGGTTAAATTATAATATTGAATGGTTTTAAAGTATAAATAGAATATATTTTTACCATTTAATATAATGTATGTAATTAGCATTGATTTTACCTTGAATTCGTAGGTTAAATCAATTCAATCTTTTGCAATGTTTTAAACAAAAACCCGTTTTTTTCGACAACGGGATTAATTTTAATTTAATTTCTGCAACTTCTGTGTTTTGAATTTTAAAAAAATGGATTCCATATTTGGAATCAGTGGGTCCAAATTATGTTAATAAGCTACTTTTTATTTTTGGGAATTATGAATAGTAACTACGGTAAATTTTATTTACCATAGTTAAAGGTAAATCGGGTAATTAAGGGTAAATATAATATTTTAAAATTACCCTAACAAATGTCAAAATCCTATTGGATGACTAAAAGTCGACCCATATCACCTAAGGTTCGTATTAGAATCATTTAATGGACATTTGTCCATGAAAATAACTTAATTATTATTAAAACCAAAGAAAGTGACAACATGTCACTTTCTTAAATCTTATAAGTATATTAATTTTAATTTAGTGATAAACATCATGGAACTTCGAACATTAATAGTCTCCAGAAAGATAATGAAATTATCTACATCATATAAATTTATTTATAATTTTTAGGGATTAAATAATTATTATTAATTATGAAACAATAGTGATGCAGAAATTGTTTATCTAGTGAAAAATCAAGAATATTGTCTTTATTAAACTAATAGTGACCATAAAATGCACAAATACCTAACCAAAACTTATTGTCCATGTAAATGTAAACCATAATCATACAATGGTCGAATATTTGACCATTTGGAGCCTTATAAAAGCAATTATGACACTTATATTATTTTATTTTAAATGATGCCAAAGTTGTCACCTTCATAATTTAATAAATATAAAAATTTAAATATTATGATTTTAAGATGATAAATTCGAGTAAAAGTATTATTGTGAAAGGTAATATATTTATCTTCATCATAGGATTTTATTTTAAATTTTTATACAACAAATAAGTATATTAAATAATTATAAAAAAATGATGTAGTAATTATTTTATTAAGAGATAAACCAAATAAATGGTTTTAAAAATAATAAAATAAATATTATATGAACTATTTAATGTGATAAACTAATTTTATAGATACATATGAACTTTTATTAATATATTAAAGCTTTTAATTCGAACATATCTTATGTATATATTTTATTTAAATTCAAATAAATGAATAGTGTCAAAATTGACACTATTGGTATTTTACAAAAATAACATATTATAAAATTGTTTAAAAATCACAAAAATATTTAAAAATTATAAATTTATATTTATATGGTCTATAATGTTATAAAGTAAACAATTATGGAAAATTCACAACAAATAAGTAATTATTTGTTATAATTTAAAATTTAGAATTTTATTACCACAAATAAACTTAAATAGATTAAATAAGGATAAATCAAAATGATAAGGTTTAAAATAAGATCCAAACATGTCTAAATTTGATTGGTTGATGAGATTACAACCCTATCTCATCTAATCTTCGAATATGAGTCATTTTTGGAGGTTTTTAAGTGGGGTTAGATTTATTATAAATTAATATTTTTAAGAATTCCTAAGGTGCCCCTCTCCTCCCTTATAAAAGGACACCTCCTCCCCCTCCTCCTCACACCAATTTGAGCACTCAAGCTCGGCCAAACCCTGCCATTTTCTCCTCTCCACTTCCCTAGAATAATCCTAGAGGTCCTGGTCTTCTCCAAAGACCAATCTTAGTTCCTTAAGTGGAGGATTCAAAGAGGCGTTCCAAAGAAGAGGTAATATCCATTACCGATCTTTTCAATTTCTTTCTTCTTCAACTTCTTCTTCTTTAGTTGTTTCATGATGAAGTGATAACATCAGTATTACTTACATACTGATATGTTATTATAAATATGAAACAACCCTAATTCACCTTCTATCCATCCTACGGAAAAATGAAATCACCGCGCGTGCGTACGTACGGAATACCGTCTCCACGCCGTGGTGTAATCTATTTTCCACCATCACCTTACATGGATGGGTATAATGGTGTAAAAAATAACTATACATAGTTATTACAACATCATATTGATTCTGATATATTGTATAATCCACTCCAATTCAATTCAATATTTATAGAAATGATATCATCGCTCGTGCGTACGTACGGACTACCGTCTCCACGACGCGATGAGATTCATTCTCCATGTTAACCATTTAAGAATGATTATAATGTATATATAAGAAATAATAATGAAATATATGACATTATAAAGCTACTGGATTTATGTATGTCATCTACTTACCTCCATTTCAAGACAATAAGGAAAGAAAAACAGCGTTCATGCGTACGTACGGACTACCGTCTCCATGAACGGTGTTTTTCATTTTATTTATCTACCTATTATATATATAAATATACTGAATATATATGATATATAAATCATATTTTATATTCTGGAAGTAAGTAAATCATGATATAAGTAATAATGATGTCAAGAACAACAAGTCAAAACACCTACGATAAATGAAACGATTTTACCCAAAACGCTTCTTTAACATGGAATTTACAAAAGAACGGGTAATATAATGTCATAAGTAAACCATATATGATATCATAACAATGAATATGATTCTGTAATAAGTCAATGACATTATTTAAATCATTATACAGGAGGTTCGGACACATACGAAGCAAATTGGACCTAAGGTAAGGGAAATATCACAATCTCATTTTTATCCGAGATTGTTTATTCGTAAGTATTTACTGGGGTGTATTTTATCATCCACATACATGTTTTATCAATATGTAATATTGTTTCCATCCACTTACAATAGTTTAAATCCAATTTTTCCCTTCGGTGAGTTTTTAGTAAAAGATATGAAAGGAATCTTTTGTCGTTTTCGTACGAGGTACTTTTTGACTTTTCCGACAAATGTACGAAGAATGTTATTTTTAACTTATACGGCATGAATGGATTTTTAAAACATTATTTCCAAGAAGCTTCCTTTAAAAGTTTTCAAGTTTATTTTTAATCAACTTCTTTTATTTTAAAGTTGTATGACATGTTATGAAAGGAAAAATGTTTTTGAAGAAGAAAGGATATTTTCCTCAAGAATGGAGTTCAAGTGTTTTATCAAAATTATTTTCCATATAAGATAATAAAGGGTTCTGTTTTTATCCCTATTATTAAATTGATTTGATCATGTTGTGATGGAATTATTTTTATGAATTCCTTTATCTTATATGAATTGTTTTATAATGTCATGTTGTTTAAGAATCCCATTTTTATTACATGGGTTATGTGATGATGTAAGATTTATGATTATGTGGCACACATAAGAAAGGATTCATTATAAGATGGGTGGGACCTATATCTCCCTCCAATGCATTGGGTAAAGATTTTATATCTCATGAGATAGACATGGCTGGAATGGTAGGTTATACCGGTTCAGTGAAACAGGACTGAAACGAGGATTACTCGATTCAGAAAGGGACTTTGTCCACTAAGATAGTCTTGGAAATGAGTCTTGACTAACAAGAAATGATTCTCTATGATTATGTGTGTATGCCACAATGAGTAATGTTTTAAGTTATGATTTCATTTCACTACTATGATTTATCCCATGTTATGAAATTATGCTCTCTTTTGCAGGTTAAGATTTCCAAAAATGTTATGTTCTTATGAAAATTATGTGATTGATATTTCCTTTGTTTACCCTTACTGAGCATTTGAGCTCACCCTTTTATGTTTTCTTTTCCCCAGGATATAAAGAAAGGTTTTAGGTAGAAAAAAGGGATGACCTTTATGGGAGATATTGAAGAACTTTCACCACGATTAGAAGATTACGTTCCGAGTTTCCAAAGACACTAAACTATTACGATCCTTTAGTGTGTGTTTTTGTTATGTACTAAGTATTCCGCAAATGTAATGTAATGTCCATGTACGTCAAGATACGGGTCTCTACAGTTGGTATCAGAGGAAAGGTTTAGTCAACCTTTGGAAACTAGGATGCGAAAACATTAGTGAGATCCCTAGAGATATTTCTAAGGTATGTCTAGGGATGCCCCTAAGGATAAGTATACGTATAGGATATAGTTCTAGAACTATGGTAACGATATTAGATTAAACCAAAGATGATAGATATTTATGTTACTCCCCCTTTATTACGATTTTTGCCTCTCACACTATTCTTTTTTGGGTTTTAGAATATGGCTGGAAACAATATGATTCACGATAATGGAGGATATGATGGACAATGGAATGATATTCTTCATGAGCAACCAAATGAAATGGGATTTGGATGTCCAAACATCATTATTATGCCGAATCAACAATCTCACAACATGATCAATAAAGTAAAATTTGGTAAGTTTCCTGACTCGTCTAATAAGAGAAAGATGGAGTTCCATGATGATCATAGAGGAAAGAAAGTTCAATTTCCCCTATGTAAATCATGTGGGAAGAGGCATCAAGGAGAATGTTTCAAAGGAACTGGAAGATGCTTTGGGTGTGGAAAAGAAGGACACAAATCCAGTAAGTGCAAAGGAAAAGGTTCAGTTAACACTATGGATGAGGATAATGGTATTGCTACGACATAAACAATGGTTAAATGTTTTAAATGTGGAATGTATGGGCATTATGCAAACCAATGCCCTAAGGGAAAGTCTCATGAAGAGAATCAGTATGGTCGTATGGGAAGTATTTATGTTGATGATGATGAAGAAACTACAAATGATATGTGAGATGAAAGAAATGTTGAAGCTCGGTCAATGGTCTAAGAATATAGTGGAGTGATTACATGTTTATCATGTGTAATGTTGTATAAGTAATCTCATGGAATAAGGAGACATCTAAGGATTGTTACACTGTTGTCTTTCCTTAAGTTTTGAAAGTGTATGATGAATGGTACCAGTAACCATGAAAGGTTATTCAGATACTTTTGGAAAGTAGATGATAAGTGCATATTGAAAGGATAAGAAGATAATGAGATGTTTGATTGTATTCATGAGCTCATGATTGATATAAGGACTAAGTGATATCATGGTTTGAGTAAATAGAATTTTGAGGATTTTGGTATGTGGAAAGTGTTAATTTTTAACTGCATTCAAGTTTTCACTAAGGTTCAATGGGTATTCGAGAGAATACATGATTAAAGAATTTGAATGTTTGGAATATGATAAAAAAACATATCTTATGATATATGGGGTTCAACGATGGTATTAAATCTCTGGTAATCATTTTCACTATGTTATGAAAGTGGACTGCAGTATTATGGATAAGCCTAAAGACTAGAATGGATTATGTTGGACATAAAATAGTATTGTTTAAGGATAGAAGTTCTTTTTTCGATATTATTGATGGGATGTTATAGTAATGAAGTTTTAGAAAAAGGACAACCTGCAGGACGGGCGACAGCCCATCGCTTCGGACAAGGATGTGGGAATCGAACCCACAACCGAAGTGCGACTGGCCTTTATCGCCTACCACTGACCTACAGGAAGTCCCTGTTTAGTAGAAAACTAGTTTTATTATATTAAGCAGTATGATATGTGAAGTATAAGTTCATTTTAGGAACCATATATGATTAATATCACTATAGATCGACTTATGTATATATCTTTTGCTAACCTTTTGTTTGAGAAAGATGGAATGACCCGTCATTCTATCACATGATCTGCTAACACTACACGAATAACAAATTCAACTTCATTTATTTAAGAGATGAAGTGGAAATTGTTCAAGGCACGAACAATAGTGAGATTGTACCAAAATAATGTAAGTATTTATTGTAATTCAAATTTTCAACTTTAGGGAAATGATCTTGAAAACCAAAAAAATGTTGTCCTAGTGCCCTTATATCTGATGAATCAGATGGTACCTTAGATCGTCACAAATTTATGGCTTTGTGATTACTGGCTTTTCCATAGCCATGTTCTCTACCACTCTCCATCAGAACATGATGGTTAGATTTCTCTTCCATATCCATATTTTCACCTATGTGGAAACCCAGTGATTAGTTTATTTGGGTAATCGTTACATTTCATACTTTAGTTTTTAAAGACAAGTTTTGGTACTCCTTTTTACGATGTGGGTTTCTATCAAAGAAACTTTCAAATAATAAACCATTTATAACCCCGACGAATTTCGAGGGCGAAATTCATTTTAAGGGGGGTAGAATGTAACACCCCGAGATTTTATGAAAAATATTATTTTAATTTCATTAATGTCTTATGTTGTATTCTACACCAAGATTACCCTGCGCTATACGCAACACCGTATTAGCTTGCAGTGTACGCAACACTATTCTTGGACCGTGTTACACACAATTTTGATAATAGTTATTCTACGCAACATTGAGTATATATATATATATATTAAATGTATAAATGAAATATGGTTGGATTCTGTTATACGAAACAACGAATGATTCTTTCACAACACGCAACCCTGACTTGGCTTGCATTACACGCAATCGCGACCTTCCTCGATAGCGTGTGTTGTACGCAATACCGAGTTCTAATAAACAATGTTATATTATTATAATATTGTCATGAACTAGCCGTTATGAATAGTATTAACTAAATTTTGAATTTTATAACATTATTATTCATCTTACACATTTCTAGAACATGGTATAAGAACAAAATAAATTTTTCGGGTAAAATAAGTATTTTTCAAAAAATGCAGTTTTACCGCCTTTTGATGGCGCACCCACTTTAAATATAGTTTTTGAAATGTTTATATGTTCAATTTGACAAAATAATATTCTTCTTTTGAATCAGGATATAAAAATTTACATTAGATAAAGTTTTGATATTTTTCCGATAACTTTCATATTTTAATGAATAGTAAAAACACGCTATATTTTAATTAAAAACAACTTTTTTCATCGTAATATCTTATGTGGTTAAATTATAATATTGAATGGTTTTAAAGTATAAATAGAATATATTTTTACCATTTAATATAATGTATGTAATTATCATTGATTTTACCTTGAATTCGTAGGTTAAATCAATTCAATCTTTTGCAATGTTTTAAACAAAAACCCGTTTTTTTCGACAACGGGATTAATTTTAATTTAATTTCTGCAACTTCTGTGTTTTGAATTTTAAAAAAATGGATTCCATATTTGGAATCAGTGGGTCCAAATTATGTTAATAAGCTACTTTTTATTTTTGGGAATTATGAATAGTAACTACAGTAAATTTTATTTACCATAGTTAAAGGTAAATCGGGTAATTAAGGGTAAATATAATATTTTAAAATTACCCTAACAAATGTCAAAATCCTATTGGATGACTAAAAGTCGACCCATATCACCTAAGGTTCGTATTAGAATCATTTAATGGACATTTGTCCATGAAAATAACTTAATTATTATTAAAACCAAAGAAAGTGACAACATGTCACTTTCTTAAATCTTATAAGTATATTAATTTTAATTTAGTGATAAACATCATGAAACTTCGAACATTAATAGTCTCCAGAAAGATAATGAAATTATCTACATCATTTAAATTTATTTATAATTTTTAGGGATTAAATAATTATTATTAATTATGAAACAATAGTGATGCAGAAATTGTTTATCTAGTGAAAAATCAAGAATATTGTCTTTATTAAACTAATAGTGACCATAAAATGCACAAATACCTAACCAAAACTTATTGTCCATGTAAATGTAAACCATAAGCATACAATAGTCGAATATTTGACCATTTGGAGCCTTATAAAAGCAATTATGACACTTATATTATTTTATTTTAAATGATGCCAAAGTTGTCACCTTCATAATTTAATAAATATAAAAATTTAAATATTATGATTTTAAGATGATAAATTCGAGTAAAAGTATTATTGTGAAAGCTAATATATTTATCTTCATCATAGGATTTTATTTTAAATTTTTATACAACAAATAAGTATATTAAATAATTATACAAAAATGATGTAGTAATTATTTTATTAAGAGATAAACCAAATAAATGGTTTTAAAAATAATAAAATAAATATTATATGAACTATTTAATGTGATAAACTAATTTTATAGATACATATGAACTTTTATTAATATATTAAAGCTTTTAGTTCGAACATATCTTCTGTATATATTTTATTTAAATTCAAATAAATGAATAGTGTCAAAATTGACACTATTGGTATTTTACAAAAATAACATATTATAAAATTGTTTAAAAATCACAAAAATATTTAAAAATTATAAATTTATATTTATATGGTCTATAATGTTATAAAGTAAACAATTATGGAAAATTCACAACAAATATGTAATTATTTGTTATAATTTAAAATTTAGAATTTTATTACCACAAATAAACTTAAATAGATTAAATAAGGATAAATCAAAATGATAAGGTTTAAAATAAGATCCAAACATGTCTAAATTTGATTGGTTGATGAGATTACAACCCTATCTCATCTAATCATCGAATATGAGTCATTTTTGGAGGTTTTTAAGTGGGGTTAGATTTATTATAAATTAATATTTTTAAGAATTCCTAAGGTGCCCCTCTCCTCCCTTATAAAAGGACACCTCCTCCCCCTCCTCCTCACACCAATTTGAGCACTCAAGCTCGGCCAACCCCTGCCATTTTCTCCTCTCCACTTCCCTAGAATAATCCTAGAGGTCCTGGTCTTCTCCAAAGACCAATCTTAGTTTCTTAAGTGGAGGATTCAAAGAGGCGTTCCAAAGAAGAGGTAATATCCATTACCGATCTTTTCAATTTCTTTCTTCTTCAACTTCTTCTTCTTTAGTTGTTTCATGATGAAGTGATAACATCAGTATTACTTACATACTGATATGTTATTATAAATATGAAACAACCCTAATTCACCTTCTATCCATCCTACGGAAAAATGAAATCACCGCGCGTGCGTACGTACGGAATACCGTCTCCACGCCGTGGTGTAATCTATTTTCCACCATCACCTTACATGGATGGGTATAATGGTGTAAAAAATAACTATACATAGTTATTACAACATCATATTGATTCTGATATATTGTATAATCCACTCCAATTCAATTCAATATTTATAGAAATGATATCATCGCTCGTGCGTACGTACGGACTACCGTCTCCACGACGCGATGAGATTCATTCTCCATGTTAACCATTTAAGAATGATTATAATGTATATATAAGAAATAATAATGAAATATATGACATTATAAAGCTACTGGATTTATGTATGTCATCTACTTACCTCCATTTCAAGACAATAAGGAAAGAAAAACAGCGTTCATGCGTACGTACGGACTACCGTCTCCATGAACGGTGTTTTTCATTTTATTTATCTACCTATTATATATATAAATATACTGAATATATATGATATATAAATCATATTTTATATTCTGGAAGTAAGTAAATCATGATATAAGTAATAATGATGTCAAGAACAACAAGTCAAAACACCTACGATAAATGAAACGATTTTACCCAAAACGCTTCTTTAACATGGAATTTACAAAAGAACGGGTAATATAATGTCATAAGTAAACCATATATGATATCATAACAATGAATATGATTCTGTAATAAGTCAATGACATTATTTAAATCATTATACAGGAGGTTCGGACACATACGAAGCAAATTGGACCTAAGGTAAGGGAAATATCACAATCTCATTTTTATCCGAGATTGTTTATTCGTAAGTATTTACTGGGGTGTATTTTATCATCCACATACATGTTTTATCAATATGTAATATTGTTTCCATCCACTTACAATAGTTTAAATCCAATTTTTCCCTTCGGTGAGTTTTTAGTAAAAGATATGAAAGGAATCTTTTGTCGTTTTCGTACGAGGTACTTTTTGACTTTTCCGACAAATGTACGAAGAATGTTATTTTTAACTTATACGGCATGAATGGATTTTTAAAACATTATTTCCAAGAAGCTTCCTTTAAAAGTTTTCAAGTTTATTTTTAATCAACTTCTTTTATTTTAAAGTTGTATGACATGTTATGAAAGGAAAAATGTTTTTGAAGAAGAAAGGATATTTTCCTCAAGAATGGAGTTCAAGTGTTTTATCAAAATTATTTTCCATATAAGATAATAAAGGGTTCTGTTTTTATCCCTATTATTAAATTGATTTGATCATGTTGTGATGGAATTATTTTTATGAATTCCTTTATCTTATATGAATTGTTTTATAATGTCATGTTGTTTAAGAATCCCATTTTTATTACATGGGTTATGTGATGATGTAAGATTTATGATTATGTGGCACACATAAGAAAGGATTCATTATAAGATGGGTGGGACCTATATCTCCCTCCAATGCATTGGGTAAAGATTTTATATCTCATGAGATAGACATGGCTGGAATGGTAGGTTATACCGGTTCAGTGAAACAGGACTGAAACGAGGATTACTCGATTCAGAAAGGGACTTTGTCCACTAAGATAGTCTTGGCAATGAGTCTTGACTAACAAGAAATGATTCTCTATGATTATGTGTGTATGCCACAATGAGTAATGTTTTAAGTTATGATTTCATTTCACTACTATGATTTATCCCATGTTATGAAATTATGCTCTCTTTTGCAGGTTAAGATTTCCAAAAATGTTATGTTCTTATGAAAATTATGTGATTGATATTTCCTTTGTTTACCCTTACTGAGCATTTGAGCTCACCCTTTTATGTTTTCTTTTCCCCAGGATATAAAGAAAGGTTTTAGGTAGAAAAAAGGGATGACCTTTATGGGAGATATTGAAGAACTTTCACCACGATTAGAAGATTACGTTCCGAGTTTCCAAAGACACTAAACTATTACGATCCTTTAGTGTGTGTTTTTGTTATGTACTAAGTATTCCGCAAATGTAATGTAATGTCCATGTACGTCAAGATACGGGTCTCTACAGTATTCATGGTGTTACTAGATGATACACCTATAAGTGGGCTCTGTAGAGTGTGACGCTCTCTTATATCTCACGTTCTCTCCTTTAAATCATATCTTGGATTTTATTGGTTTTCATAATCCTTCATTCCATGGTGGTTTTGAGTTGACTAGTCTTATTATTATTCCTTGTTGGTTTTCGTGGAATCCTACTCTGTATGTATAAAATTACCCATTCATGGAAATATTCACCCACACATGCTTTTTCTTCTGTAGTTGAAAAAAAATTTGGTGATGAACTTAGTGGAAATTATGTTGGTATATCTTAGTTCTACCTAGAAGTGATAGTATCACACAATGTTCATGTCAAGATGTAATTCATTTCTGGTACCACTTAACCAAAATTATTTAGGTTGGTTCTCAATTGGGTTTTTGGTAATGTATTTTTTCATTTATGTTATGGATCATGAATTCATATTTCCATTATGGGATAGAGTGGGTTTCATATATAATTTTGTTTCATTTGGTCATTTGGTTTTATTTCATTATATTAATATGATACATGGAGATGTTTTTTGTTTATATGTAAATTAGAATAAATTTTTTCATCATGTGTGATATTCCTACAATGTGTTAGTCATTAACCCCAGTCCCATTGGTAGTGGTATTGGGATAGAACACTCACCTCACCATCAGCCAAGAGGTCTTCTGGTGGGCTAGGTTGTATTAGAGTTGTATCATAGTGGCTATTTATTAAGGATCAAGTTTTCAGTAAGAAGTATGAAGAGGATTGGTTTTTTAATTTAATTAAATGGACTTAAATGGTATCAAGATTGAATTTTAGGTTAGGGAACCACGTTTTGATGTTTTGACTAACACATCTACTCACTAGGACTCTAATAACCTTCTAATAATTTATAAATCCTAGGGCACTTGATGATTGGAACAAATAAATGGTACATGCATCTTATAGAAATATGTCATTGATTTCCAGGTCATTATTGTGTTAGATCCCCAAAAATGACTTAATAATAGTGGTATATCCTGTCAAAAGTAGGATGTCTCCCTGTAAGAAAACCATATAGTATATTAAGGTAAGGCCTTCATATTATTATTCCATTGATTGAGCCTTTTATTTTCAATGAGCTGAATGATAAAGATTCTATCTAGGGATAAGATATTGTGGTTATTGCACCGAGTGTACAGGTAGAAGTAACTATGTTTGACCTCTAGAAACGAAACCTTTAACAACACTAGAATTGGACTTTATCAGTTCTATAAAAGTAATGAATACCTTTTCACAGTTAAAAGTCCATGAATTTTATTGGTTATTTAAAAGGAAATGATAAAATTACGATTTATAAGAACTTTTTAATATGTTGATAAAGTTAAACATTATCATCACCTATATACGTACTGATAATGGTGTCTTTTATCAGCACATTTAATGGAAATGATAAATGTTATCCTAATCAGGGTATTTAGTTGCAATAATAATGGTCAAAACATTAGTTTAATGGTACTGAACACTACATCCCTACAAACAGGTGTGATGTGCTACAACAACACACTACATAATCCAAAAAATAATAATTTTTCTAAAATAAGATAAAAATATTGAATTTAAATTAAATAAAATTTCTAACACAAATACAAGAAATTCCAAACAAAATAATAAAGTATTCTTATTGTTTTTTACTAAAATAAAGGTAAATTTTGAATAAAAAGGCACACATGGAGTGACACCGGTCACACCATGAGTTGAATATAGGTATAACTAATTATTACATCTCACAAATGACTTACGAGTCACATTTCAAAAGTACCAAAACAATAGGAATGTGTTTTCTTAGTTATGAGTATGTTAGTAGTTTTTTTATTAAAATTAATGTCATTTTTGACTAAAAAGTTGCAGTTGGAGTCATATCGGTGACATTACGCATCAGATTGTGGTGTAGATGATTCATACGCATCACAAATGACATATGGATCATTATACTAGAGTACTAAATAATAAAAATGTGTTTTCTTGGTTTTGAGTCTGTCAGTAGTTTTTTTCACTAATCTTAATGTCAATTTTTAATATAAATGATTCCTTTGAGTCTTACCTACCATGCGTCAGATTGAAGTCCAGCTAAATACTACACATCCCAAATGACTCATGGAAAATTTTCCTAATGTATTAAATCAATTAGAATATGGTTCCTTGGTTTTGAGTATGAAATTTATTTATTTTTACTAAAATGACAATTTTAGCTAGAAACATGCACTTTGGGCCATACCGGTGGCATCATGTGGGGGTTTGAAATGGCACTGATTTATACACATCACAAATAAATTATTAGTCATTTTCCAATATTATTAATATGATTTGAGATAGTTTTCTCAACTTTATGTGAGTGAAAGTTTGTGTATTAAAATTTCAATTTTAAACTAATAAAATACACTTGGAGTCGTACCAGTGAGTTCATGCAATGAATTATGGTTTATGTGATCAATAAACGTCACAAATGATGTATTTATTGTTTTCCTAAATTAAAAAAATAATTCAAATATTTTTTCTCGGTTTTGAGTATATTGGTCGTCTTTTCCAGTAAAAGTAAAGCCAATTTGGATTAGAAAGGACACACTTGGTGTCATACCATTCACACCATGAATTAGATTGAGGAAAAATTGAATTCTACATGACTCAAATGAAACATAGATCATTTTAATAAAGTATAAAAACAATCGAAATGTGTTTCCTCGGTTTTGAGTATGCCACATGTGTTTCTTACTAATATTCCATTTTAAACTAGAACACACTCTTTGAGCCATAAAAGTGGAACAATGTGTTATTTTGACATGATAATGATTTATACATGTCACAAATGAATTATAACTGTTTTTCAAAAATTATCAAGGCAATGTGAGTTTGTTTTCTTGGTTTTCAGTCCGTGAAATATTTTTGTATTAAAATCTTAATTTTAAACTGATAAAAAATATTTGGAGTCATACCAGTCACACTGTGCATCTTATTAAGGTGTGGGTGATCTCTACATGTGAAAAATTATGTATTGATCATTTACTACTGTAAAAAAACAATCCTCATTCATTTTCATAGTTTTTGTGTATGCCACTTCTATTTTTACTAAAATTTCATTTTTAAGTGGAAAGATGCACAATGGCTCTAATCATATGTGATAAGTGTTGGGTTAACATTTAATAATTTGTTCTAAAATTAAATCATGGTATGATCAATATTCTAATTCATTTTCCAAAAATTTAATTTTTTTTTTAAATCCAACACTTCTTATACTTCTCTGCCTTTGTCTCCACCTCAGCCTTCGCCTTTACCTCCTCCTCTACATTGGTCTCAGACACCGAATCTATCTCTACCTTCACCTCCACATATTTTTCTTCCATTTCCTCTTCCTCTTCCTCTACCTCCTCAATTTCACAAAAAAATTATTATTTTCAGTATTGTGCTTCTAAAAAATTGATTTCATTCATTACACTTCACCTTGAGAAAGAAATCGAAAATATATATAAACATTCTGACACAAATTCTTCACACCCCAAATATATTTCAAAGGTCATAACCCATAATAGATCACAAACATAGAAGGTTATCACATATATTTTTGTTGGAATTGATTCTGATAAAAAGTATGATTCCTAATCTTCTCCAAACAAATTAATTTATTCTTTTGAAAATCTCTTTTTTCAAAAATCATGATTTTACTAAGAAAATATAGACAAAAATTGATTATTAAGTATATTTAATGAAATTTTAATTACCTTATTAAATTCCCTAATAGGGGATGTTATTCTTTTCATTCCTTTTTATTTCTATCAAAAAATTTCAATCATAATATCCACAATAGATTGCATTATCTTGTTTCATATACTATAGAAACATTGACCCAAATAATTAATTTGTTTTGAAATGTTTTGATCATTAAATATTCTTATATATACCTTAATTTGTCTACATTTATAGTAATCCACAGAAATTATCTTTTCTAACACCGAATATATGGCATGATCTATCCTATAATTAGCGACCTCCCAATCATAATAAAATTCTCATTAAAACATATATCAAACATATAATCCAAATCTTATCTATAAAATGTTTATTTTAGTATGTTACACATTCAAAATTATCATATTGTGGGGTCCTTTGGTTGGAAATCCATGCATTGAATCCAAATAAAAAAATAATTGGTGTGTCTATGTTCACTGTTACAGCATCAGGTGCTTCCTAAAAACAATTAAGTCATGAAAAAAAATTAAAAATAGACATTCTACGATTATATTATAGTCTTTTACCTTTGATGTTTTGGGGTCAAAAATATTTTGTTTTATGATTATTTTTTATTAAATTCATTGAGTATCTCGTTATTTTTTCTTATTAATTCCTTCCCCGTTCAAAGTAATTTCTAGCATAGAAATTATACACGGACTAATGAATCCAAATCATGCTTCGCACGGTCTTCAATTTATATTGTGGTAATATAAATTCCTATAAAAAATTATGAAAAGTTAATAAAATTAATAAAAATATTTATCTCACTATTTTGATAGATATATTATAAAAATGTACCTTATATATGCATTCATAGATGAGACGCCCATCCATTCATGCTTCAGAATGTCATTTAGATTCTTTAGACCAATTTAATCTGCTAAGGAATCCCCATATAATTATACTTCATATTCAATGTAAGAAATAATTTATCCTTAAATATGGTATTTCCATGAAGTTGTAAAGATAATAAATATTTATTGGGAATTTGTGGGGAGAAGGTACTCTTAGAAGGATGTTTTGTTTTATTGGTCAATTCACTAGATTTTCTTGATTCCACATTTCATTTATCCACCAGTTTATCCATCAATAATATCATACCTCCCTTAGAAAAATTTATCATCAATTATTAAATGTTTTTCATATGAAAATTTTTTTAAATACATACCTCATGTATCATTATAATATTAGATGTCCATGCTATGAAATCTCCAATAGCAGCTTTGATCGTTGTAATATCTGGACTGTCAAGTGGAATAGGAAACTCATCGGTTGGATCGTAATATACCTAAATCCCCACTATCATGTGTTTTTTTGGGAGGTTATGATTGTGTAGTTTGTCTCCCAAGATATTATAAACTATACCCATCATAACATTTTGGTAGGTGGGTGTTAAAAGATAAAAATCACATAGAACTATACCCTATTAAATTTTATTAATTTAAAGTTATCAGAAGTTATTTGGTTCACAATTAAGAGAAATAGAAATAGAAAATTTGATTACCATAGTTAAGTTATGTGGTTGGGGTAATGACTAGACTCAAAGCTATTGGGATCATTTCATTCATGTCCAGAGTGTTTCTCCACCACCGGTTCGCTTTTATCCTTTCTTATACATTGGTCCAGAAAACTAGGCTGCAAAATAATATCTTTCATTTAGTCTATTATTATTTGAATTCATCTCATTGTGATATATTTATCTTTATGTGGTCTTATCTTCTCAAAATATGTTCAAGGAGAGAATCCAAAACCTAGTCCTCTAAAAAAACTATATTGTTCAGGCCACTTCAAATCTACAGAAAGTTACTCTTCATCTGGAACATTCATTACTGATTCATGTGTCTAAATCATAAGAAAATATATAAAAAAATTATTTTTATGTAATATTTTCATAATTCTTAACAAATTACAATTATATCATATATCCACATGATTCCCATACTTCTTTTGTGTTTTCATCAACAAATTTACCATCCTTATTTACACGATCCCCCTTCCATAGCACATAATGTGGGATAGAAGTTACTTCAGATTTTGATTCATCAATTTTCATATAAACAAAGGAACATAGTTTGTTTCATATCATATAATTAATCCTTTACTTTTTATTTAAAATACATACCAATTTATTCTCTAATGAAGCATACCCCATACTTACTTTGTAATTGGGGTCTATTGGTTTTGATGCACGTTCATTATTTTTACCACTCTTTTGTTGTTTAAGAAATTAATAACATTAAATAATTTTGGAAAAAATAAATAATTTCAAATAATATATTATCAAATACAACGAACCTAAAACTATTTCTCATTACAACAATTGTTGAAAGAATCTCAGTTTCCTTACTTTATAATGTGTGAATAACTATGTGCTGGGTGGGGATTTATTTTCCCATCAGTATCCCTATGATGTAAGGATATCAGAAGAGTCTAGAAGCCTCTCTGGTATTTTCCAGTCACTATTAAGACAAATATATTAAGGAAATCATCTAAAATAAATGAAGTTTTCAAGGAATAATGAAAACTAAATAAACATTCCATTATATAATGTTATAATAATACAGAGATAGTATATAATAACATTATCATTATATCTTTCCAATGTATTTCCTTTGTTACATGTTGGACGTGGAGCCATGATTCAATATCAATCGACACATTCATCCTCATTGTGACACCATGATAACTAATGAATGTTGACTTTTTGGGTTAAATAGGTTGGCCACATTAATTCCAAACAACCAAAAATTTTATACCCTGACTTCTTTCCTTGATAATTTTATTCAATACTGTGATGCTGCACCATTATTCTTTTCATTTTTTTCATCAAAATGTTGTTCTTCCCCTAATAATTCCGAAATTTCAACCTCAAAAGTCTGTTCTTGCTTGGGATTGGAAACATCATTCTGTTTAGAAGACATTTTCTACATGAGTAGTCAAACATTTATTTTTTCTTGAATAACAACAATGAAAAAAATTGTGTATAAAAGTCCAAAATTTACTACATCTTTCTTGAAAATTTTTATTGCCTTGAATAAAGATATAATACTTAATACTTTATAATAACTAACCTTCACTTCAATTATTTAATCCACCCTCATACACTGTATTGCCTTCTATATCTTTCTAATGGATTTCATTTTACTCATTCCCCCTTTCAAACTATTCTTCCTCCCATCACAATTTGGGACGTATGTCATAAATGAACTTTGGAACCACAATGATGGGAGGAAGGCTAGTTTGAAAGAGGGAGTCCAATCCATCATCAAGATATGGAATACAATCAAGCGTTTATGGATTAAATTGTCCTAAGAACCTACACTAAGGGAATATCTCGACAAGTATCCTTAATTGAAGAGGAATTGGAATACCTCCACTATAATGGCCTTGAAGAAATGAATCTCACCCCACCTACATTGGGCATAACTTCTATCTACTAAAGGATTCCTCACCTTTCAATTTTGGATATTTTTTTATTCCACCACAAGATCCTACCAATAACATAAATCCCTTTAAAGGTTGAATTTCTTATCTTTTTCTCAGTATTGATCTAGAATTTTTTATACTTATAAATGAAATAAATCAATTCAATGTGAAACTAAATTTATTATTATGATATATTCCCATAAAATCTTTGAGGAACCATAGATACTTAATAACATTTAAAATTATACCACATAGATTTATTTAGATCAAAAATTACCTCTTGGAATGTCCTACTTTTCATCTGATAATGATATTATCAGTAGTAACATATAATATTATAGAGAGGTATCCCCAAAACAATTTATTCTATCCTTTGAGGATATTACACTAGACTTCAATCATAGAAATATTCTTGAGGTCCCTTCATAACCGAAGGAGTTCTAGCACCATAATTTAGAGTCAAACTATTATCAAACAAGAAGATATTTTTGGATATGTATTACTCCAATGGGTTAATTAAAATAGGGGGTTGTATGACTTTATATGGACTCCACATTTAATAAATAGTTCCTTGATTACTGACCGTCATCTCATGGAAGCTGATAATTTCATCACATCGAAGTATTTCTTTTTTTGAGTGTTTCAATTAATGTTTTAATCCATCTATGATGATCCTTATGATATAAAATTTATGGGAAGTCATTTGGTAGAAGTATCCAAATGTATTCACACAATATCATATATTTAATTCCCCACTAAATTTACATTGGTCATAATTCAAAACCTCTGATAAGATTAAATATAATATTAAGTTTCTATATATGATTCATGGATATATATAAAAATATGAATTCTCTATTTTGTGTATTTCATAAATGGATAAAAAATTACATGACTTATAGGAAATAAATATCCAAAACATCAAAAATATATTTTAATCAATTTTTGTTCTCTCTATGGTTATTCACCATGTTAGACTACTTTTCAAATTATTTATTTATCCAATGAATAAATTATCTCTCTATTTTGATTAGTAAATCTATAAATATATCACCTCTCATTATTTTCTTGATCAACTATCCAACCATAGATAACTCACTTACTGTAACATCCCAGGTAAATAAAGAATAAAGAATTTTCATATTTATTAATATTTACGAATTAAATATTAATTTTATTTTAAAGGGGTTGCTATGTTCGATAGCGTACCCGATACGCAACGATGAATTTCTTTGAAACTTACGTAGCACACTAGTAATAAAATAATATTATTTTAAATGTTAGTTAACAAGTAGCCGCTGTACTGGTGGGAATGGATAGAAATAACTAAAATATGATTAGATATGTTTTTCTAAATGTTTATACATCTACCCAATAAAAGATAAAGGCTTAAAATATGGAAAGAGTTCAATTTTAGGGCATATATACTCTAATTTTCACTAAAGGTTCACTTATCACCTTTTAATGGTGAACCGTCATTAAATATAGTTTTGATCACTCTTATAATTTATTTTGGACCAAATATAACTCTTCTTTAGAATCAGGACATCAAAATTTACTTTGTGTAAATTTTTGGTACCTTTCTGATAAAGTTCATTTTTTTATGAATAGTGTAAAATGTTGTATTTTAATTCAAAACCACTTTTTAATCTAAATTATTTATATGATTAGATTTTTATTTTAATTGGTTTTAAGGTGAAATTAGAAAATATTTTTACCAGTTAATCCAATGGTGGTCATTGGAATCAATTTCACTTTGAAATTGGACTTAAACTAGTGTCAATCTTTTGATACTTATTGTTTCATAAAAACACGCTATTTGCTCTGACAGCAGGAATTAATTATTAAATTAATTAATGTGACTTATATGTTTTGAATTTTTTAAAATGGACTTCATTTTTGAATTCGGAATATCAAATATAGCTTAGGGTGAATTTTTGGTAATTATCTGAAAAACTTCAATTTTTGATGAATAGTGAAACCACTAAGTGGTAATCAAGCAAACTGATTTTTCAGTTAAATGAAAGTTTACCACTAATGTGTATTGAATTTAGAAAATCCGACATACATGGTTGTCATTAAGAAGTAAAATGTGGTTCAATGAGATTAAAATAATTTTTTGGTGAATAGTAACTTTTTTTCATTAATCGCGATTAGTGGTAATTAGTGTAGTTTAAGGTAAAAATGATATTATAAAAATGTGAAAACACCATGACACTTGTCCTAAACCTATTGGGTGAGTCATGGCCGACCAAGAAAAGCCATGGGACAACTTGGGGACCCCATGGAGCCACTTTAGTTGGAAAATGACATTAATATATTTTTATTTAATGTTAAAGTGAAAATGAAACTAACATAAATTGTTTTACTAAAATAATTTTTGAGTGGGGTTATACAAGTCCAAATTTTGATTATAAATAGTCATTGGAAAGATAAAAATATTTCCTACATCATAGTAGTTTTTTTATAATTTTTAGACATTAAATAAATTAAATTATATATGACATAATAATGATGCAGCGATGACATCATTATTTAACGATTTAAATAAAATGGAAAGATAATGTAAAATCTATGAACTACACATGTCCAAAACCAATTTGATGAGTGGATTTAGAACCCTTATCACCTTATCCACGAATTATATCAATGTGGGACCTTTTAAAACCGAAACAAATTTTCAAATAAAGTAATATTTCTTTACTTTCTAAAATTTCTCCTCCTCTCCTCTTATAAAAGGCCCCCACTTCTACCTCATTTCACACACTCCTCAATCCTTTGGCTCGGCCAACCCCTGCCCAATTACTCTCTCCACATCCCTCTCCTCATCCTAGAGGATTCCCTTTGGGCAGAATCCTTTCAAAGGAAGCCTTTAGGCTCAAATCAAATGGGAGTTACACTTTTAAAGGTAATTCATTCTCTATTGTTCATTTGTTTTATTTTGCTTCTCCAACCCTCTAAACTCTTTTTATTTACTTCTTTTGTAACAACACCAGTATATTCAATATAATAGGATGTTGTTAGAAGATTTATTTGAGCTACACTCTCACAAAACTACATCAAATGGTTAAACAACATACGGTTTCCGTGGATGGTGAAATTCTGCCTCCCGAAACGATGATTGTTCAATACTCATTTAACACCTTCAAAGGTGGCCATTATGATGTCACTATTTTTATATATCATATATAATATGTTTATGTTTTCCTTAAGATTTTGTTTTTTTCATTTTGGGCATACCTTTATGGTTTCCATTGTGGGTAAACACGATATCTTCATTTAAGGAAGTGCGGACTACCGCCCCCTAAAAGTGATGTGATTCGTTAATGCCATATGTGGGACGTGTAAAGGATGGATTTAAAGTTATTATATATGATGTTATACTGGAATTATAATATACCTCTATATCATTATTATTTCTTTCCATTAAAGTATGAGATAGAAATGAAAGTAGCGTTCATGCGTACGTACGGCTTACCGTCTCCATGAACGGTGCATTTCATTTCTTATACCCAAATGTAATGTACTATTAAAATTACATGTATATAATATATATATATAATTAATGATATATCTAAATGATGAATATAATTCTGGAATTAAAATATACATACCTCTCATTTAGTTTTAATTCCACTAATGAAAGTAGCGTTCATGCGTACGTACGGCTTACCGTCTCCATGAACGGTGCATTTCATTTCTTACCTCTAAATGATTATGTAATATTATAAATACATGTATATTCTGGATATATATGATACATATTATATCCAAATCGGGAATTTCATTCTGGATATAAAGAACTTTTGACCACATGAACAACATGTAATTGTAAGAAGTCAACTTTCGACTTAAGAACCAAATATTGACAAAACAAACATTATTAACTTAAATGGTTACATAATGTTTATAACATCGCAATAAGTGATATAAAAAGAATAATGAACTTTAAAAAGGTTCTTAATCAAGTATAAATTAACTCAAGTTTATTATTCAGGACGTTAAAGAATGATCGAGTCAAGTCGGACCCAAGGTAAGGGACTTCGTCTCAATCTCCTTTTATTGAGGCATATTTCGTTTTATACACAACTTTATTTTATACGGTGTATAAACTCCCTTGAATTTTACTTTTATACAAAAGGAATATTTTTCTATGAATCGTTTTACTAAACGACAAAAAGGAATGTTTTTTTAACGTACGCGGTGACAATGACCTTTTCCGCCGCCGCGAGTATTATTTGATCTTTGGCTTTCTCAACAAGCCGTAATGTTTTTAGAATAAAATAAATACCATATACTCTTTTATGTATTTTGGTATTGAAAATGGTTTTGAAAAATGATTCTATTATGTCAATATATTTATGATATATTGTGATTGAAATGTGGAAATGTTATCATTCCTTTATATTGGTTTTATGTTTTATGATTTTATACTGGTACTTGGACATTTTAACGGGTGGTTACGTTATAAACCATATGACGGGTGGTGCCGTGAATACCAGGACGGGTGGTTACGTTATAACCTCCAATGCATTGGGTATGGAAGTCGGCCGTATGGATATTCCATTAAGTATGTATGGAAATTGGCCGTATGGCTATTCCATTAAGTGATATGTGTGGAAGTCAACCGTAAGGTTATTCTACTTAAGTATGTTTATGTCCCAAGTTACCATTATATATTCTATGTGTTCTTTATATGGGTTTTATGGTAATCCTTTGGTTACAAAAAGGTAAGTAATGATACTTTATTCAGTGAAGATTTTTTTTACTACTTCATGAAGGTGAAGGTATTACTTTGATATAGTATACATGGTTTACTTGATGTTTGAAAAACTAACAGTTTTCATTATTTTTGTATCCCTTACTGAGCTTTTTATGCTCACCCCAAGTTTTTCGAAATGTTTTTCACAGGACTTAAAGTGGAATAAGGTCAAGGATGGGATCAAGAGAATTTCATGCTATCTACAACATGGAATCTAGACATCTTTCTTTTTAAGAGTTTTTATTTTATGGAGACTTAGTAAAAGTGTCTACTTTGTAATCTTTTAAGATGTAATAGTTATGTTCTAATTCTCTAAAACTCTAAACCTGAAAATATCCTCAATGTGAATTATTCATTTAATTCAACATTAAGTAAGGTTTAAGGCTGGGGCCTTATAGTTGGTATCAAAGGTCGGTTTAGACAACTTTAGGAGTTAGAAAAGTGTTAAATTATAATATGATTGAAATGATATAGCATTTACGGATTACCATGTTTCTTCGCCTAAGATATTTCTATGTTCAGAATGGTTTTCCGCAGAGGAAACAAAGCAGCTATGTTGGGACGACATCAGGAGGAAGATAACCTTCCAAATCAGCAACCTGAGATGGTCAGAATCGGAACTGAACAGTTTGTTGCAGTGATGGCACAGTTGACTCAGGTTATAAATGGTGGTGGTATCAATGCACGAGATCAGCCAGATCAACCGCATAGGAACATGTCAGTGGTGGAACATTTCATGAGGCAACATCCCCCATCATTTAGAGGATCATCTGACCCTGTTCAAGCTGAAGGGTGGATTAAAGCACTGGAGAAGATTTTTGATGTCATGGGGTGTTCAGAACATCAAAAGGTTAGTCTTTCTATTTACCGTTTTGAAGGTGAAGCTGATCAGTGGTGGTCGATGGTGAAAAATATAAGGGATAGTGATGAGATTGAGGATCTTCACTGGTATGAATTCAAAGGTATGTTTCTTGAGAAATATTTTCCTAAGGTGGTTCATCTTAGGATGGAAAAACAGTTCCTAGAATTGAGGCAAGGGGATGATTCAGTGGCTACTTATGAAGAAAAGTTCACTCGATTGGCAAGGTATGCTCCAAACTTCATACGAGATCTTGATAGTAAAATAAACCATTTTTACTCAGGGTTAAAGCCAAAGTATCGAAGGGCTTTAGCTTCTCGTGAGTTCAAAAGTTATGAAAAACTTGTTCGATGTGCGGAGAAGGTGGAAATGGAGTTTGCCGATGATCAGGTGTTCTATGACAAACAACAGAATAAGAGGTCTAGTTGGCAGGAAAAGGGGATGAATTCATCAAAGAATCAAGGAGGTAAGAAAACCAAATATCCATCCTGTGAGAAGTGTGTTAAAATGCATCCTGGAGAATGTTTATCCAAGTCTGGTAAGTGCTTTAGGTGTGGTAAGTCTGGACATATTGCGCGTAACTGTAAGGAAGATGATCAAGCAGGAAATGAAAAGCCAACGGTAAGATGTTTTAAGTGTAATGAAATGGGTCACTATGCAAATGAGTATCCGACAAAGAGCTTGAGTAATGGGAAGCAGTTAGACTACAAGCAGAAAGGGGTGGTGAAATCCTTTGCAACAACTTCAGCGGATGTTGGGCCATCGAATGAAGTGGTATCAGCTCCAGGGAGCTCAGTATTTTTCGAAGATTGACTTGAGTTCGGGGTACCATCAGTTGAAAGTAAAAGAAGCAGACATTCCGAAGACTGTGTTCCGTACTAGATATGGCCATTATGAATTTTTAGTTATGCCTTTGGGGTTAACCAATACACCTGCTGTATTCATGGACCTTATGAATAAAATTTTCCATGAGTTCTTAGATAAGTTTGTGTTTGTGTTTTGAGGTTTGTGAAGAGGTTATGTGTGCCTTGTGATTTACAGTTGAAGAATGGGTTGTTTTTTCATCCTGGCAGTACTAAGATGTACAGAGATCTGCGGGAGTATTACTGGTGGGATGCAATGAAAAGAGACATTGCTGATTTTACTGTGAAGTGTTTGACATGTCAAAAGGTTAAAGCAGAGCAGCAGTTACCGAAAGGGATTCTTCAGCCTTTACCAGTGCAGAGTGGAAATGGGAAAACATATCCATGGACTTTGTTGTGGGATTACCGAGGACATCTCGAGGTAATAATGCAATCTGGGTTATTGTTGATCGCTTGACCAAATATGCTCATTTCCTTACTATACGAGATACTTTCTCTCTTGATCAACTTTCCCGTCTGTATCTTAAAGAGATAGTCAGGTTACATGGAGTTCCTCTCTCCATTGTATCGGATCGTGATCCCAGGTTTACTTTTAAATTTTTGAAAGGCCTTTAGAAGTCGTTGGGTACTGAATTAAATTTTAGTACGTCTTTTCATCCTCAATCAGATGGGCAGTCAGAACGAACAATTCAGACATTGGAGGATATGCTACGAGCTTGTTCTATAGATTATCAGGGAAGTTGAGACCAACATATTTCTTTGTTTGAGTTTTCTTATAATAACAGTTTTCATTCCAGTATACAGATGGCACCATTTGAGGCATTATATGGGAAGCGGTGTCGAACTCCAGCATTTTGGGATGAAGTGGGTGAAATGAAGTTTATGGGACCAGAATTGGTAGAAGAGATGGCATAAAAAGTTCAGTTGATTCAGAAACACATGAGAACAGCTCAGAGCAGGCAGAAGAGTTATGCGGATAACCGGAGGAAGGATATATCTTTTGAGGTAGGTGATCATGTTTTTCTCAAGGTTTCTCCATGGAAAAGTGTGATGAGATTTGGTAAGAAAGGAAAGCTGAGTCCAAGGATTATTGGACCATATGAAATTCTGGAGAGAGTTGGATCAGTTGCATACCGGGTGGCATTACCTCCGAGTTTATCTCAGGTACACAATGTTTTTCACGTTTCGATGTTGAGAAAGTATATGCCAGATCCATCTCATATTTTGAGTCCAGAGGTAGTTTAGCTGGAAGAGAACCTATCTTATGAGGAACAACCGGTCCAGATTCTTGACCACAGGGATCAAGTGTTACGGAATAAGGTGATTCATCAGGTAAAGGTTTTGTGGAAAACCCATGTGATTTAAGAGGCAACGTGGGAATCTGAAAATGCTATGAGGGATAAATATCCCCACTTATTTTGATAAGTGAATAAAATTGCGAGGACGCAATTCCCAAAAGGGGGGAAGGATGTAACATTCCAGGTAAATAAAGAATAAAGAATTTTCATATTTATTAATATTTACGAATTAAATATTAATTTTATTTTAAAGGGGTTGCTATGTTCGATAGCGTACCCGATACGCAACGATGAGTTTCTTTGAAACTTACGTAGCACACTAGTAATAAAATAATATTATTTTAAATGCTAGTTAAAAAGTAGCCGTTGTACTGGCGTGAATGGATAGAAATAACTAAAATATGATTAGATATGTTTTTTTAAATGTTTATACATCTACCCAATAAAAGATAAAGGCTTAAAATACGGAAAGAGTTCAATTTTAGGGCATATATACTCTAATTTTCACTAAAGGTTCACTTATCACCTTTTAATGGTGAACCGTCATTAAATATAGTTTTGATCACTCTTATACTTTATTTTGGACCAAATATAACTCTTCTTTAGAATTGTGACATCAAAATTTACTTTGTGTAAATTTTTGGTACCTTTTTGATAAAGTTCATTTTTTTTATGAATAGTGTAAAATGTTGTATTTTAATTCAAAACCTATTTTTAATCTAAATTATTTATATGATTAGATTATTATTTTAATTGGTTTTAAAGTGAAATTAGAAAATATTTTTACCAGTTAATCCAATGGTGGTCATTGTAATCAATTTCACTTTTAAATTGGACTTAAACTAGTGTCAATCTTTTGATACTTATTGTTTCATAAAAACACGCTATTTGCTCTGACAGCGGGAATTAATTATTAAATTAATTAATGTGACTTATATGTTTTGAATTTTGTAAAATGGACTTCATTTTTGAATTCGGAATATCAAATATAGCTTAGGGTGAATATTTTGTAATTTTCTGAAAAACTTCAATTTTTGATGAATAGTGAAACCACTAAGTGGTAATCAAGCAAACTGATTTTTCAGTTAAATGAAAGTTTACCACTAATGTGTATTGAATTTTGAAAATCCGACATACATGGTTGTCATTAAGAAGTAAAATTTGGTTCAATGAGATTAAAATAATTTTTTGGTGAATAGTAACTTTTTTTCATTAATCGCGATTAGTGGTAATTAGTGTAGTTTAAGGTAAAAATGATATTATAAAAATGTGAAAACACCATGAAACTTGTCCTAAACCTATTGGGTAAGTCATGGCCGACCAAGACAAGCCATGGGGCAACTTGGGGACCCCATTGAGCCACTTTAGTTGGAAAATGACATTAATATATTTTTATTTAATGTTAAAGTGAAAATGAAACTAACATAAATTGTTTTACTAAAATAATTTTTGAGTGGGGTTATACAAGTCCAAATTTTGATTATAAATAGTCATTGGAAAGATAAAAATAGTTCCTACATCATAGTATTTTTTTTATAATTTTTAGACATTAAATAAATTAAATTATATATGACATAATAATGATGCAGCGATGACATCATTATTTAATGATTTAAATAAAATGGAAAGATAATGTAAAATCTATGAACTACACATGTCCAAAACCAATTGTATGAGTGGATTTCGAACCCTTATCACCTTATCCACGAATTATATCAATGTGGGACCTTTTAAAACCGAAACACATTTTCAAATAAAGTAATATTTCTTTACTTTCCAAAAGTGCCCCTCCTCTCCTCTTATAAAAGGCCCCCACCTCTACCTCATTTCACACACTCCTCAAGCCTTTGGCTAGGCCAACCCCTGCCCATTTACTCTCTCCACATCCCTCTCCTCATCCTAGAGGATTCCCTTTGGGCAGAATCCTTTCAAAGGAAGCCTTTAGGCTCAAATCAAAAGGGAGTTACACTTTTAAAGGTAATTCATTCTCTATTGTTCATTTCTTTTATTTTGCTTCTCCAACCCTCTAAACTCTTTTTATTTACTTATTTTGTAACAAAACCAGTATCATCAATATACTAGGATGTTGTTATAAGATTTATTTGAGCTACACTCTCACACAACTACATCAAATGGTTAAAGAACATACGGTTTCTGTGGATGGCGAAATTCTGCCTCCCGAAACGATGATTGTACAATACTCATTTAACACCTTCAAAGGTGGCCATCATGATGTCACTATTTTTATATATGATATATAATATGTTTATGTTTTCCTTAAGATTCTGTTTTTTCATTTTGGGCATACCTTTATGGTTTCCATTGTGGGTAAACACGATATCTTCATTTAAGGAAGTGCGGACTACCGCCCCCTAAAAGTGATGTGATTCGTTAATGCCATATGTGGGATGTGTAAAGGATGGATTTAAAGTTATTATATATGATGTTATACTGGAATTATAATATACCTCTATATCATTATTATTTCTTTCCATTAAAGTATGAGATAGAAATGAATGTAGCGTTCATGCGTACGTACGGCTTACCGTCTCCATGAACGGTGCATTTCATTTCTTATACCCAAATGTAATGTACTATTAAAATTACATGTATATAATGTATATATATAATTAATGATATATCTAAATGATGAATATAATTCTGGAATTAAAATATACATACCTCTCATTTAGTTTTAATTCCACTAATGAAAGTAGCGTTCATGCGTACGTACGGCTCACCGTCTCCATGAACGGTGCATTTCATTTCTTACCTCTAAATGATTATGTAATATTGTAAATACATGTATATGCTGGATATATATGATGCATATTATATCCAAATCGGTAATTTAATTCTGGATATAAAGAACTTTTGACCACATGAACAACATGTAATTGTAAGAAGTCAACTTTCGACTTAAGAACCAAATATTGAAAAAACAAACATTATTAACTTAAATGGTTACATAATGTTTATAAAATCGCAATAAGTGATATAAAAAGAATAATGAACTTTAAAAAGGTTCTTAATCAAGTATAAATTAACTCAAGTTTATTACTCAGGACGTTAAAGAACGATCGAGTCAAGTCGGACCCAAGGTAAGGGACTTCGTCTCAATCTCTTTTCATTGAGGCATATTTCATTTTATACACAACTTTCTGTTATACGGTGTATAAACTCCTTTGACTTTTACTTTTATAAAAAAGGAATCTTTTTCTACGAAGCGTTTTACTAAACGACAAAAAGGAATGTTTTTTTAACGTACGCGGTGACAACGACCTTTTCCGCCGCCGCGAGTATTATTTGATCTTTGGCTTTCTCAACAAGCCGTAATGTTTTTAGAATAAAATAAATACCATATACTCTTTTATGTATTTTAGTAATGAAAATGGTTTTAAAAAATGATTCTATTATGACAATATATTTATGATATATTGTGATTGAAATGTGGAAATGTTATCATTCCTTTATATTGGTTTTATGTTTTATGATTTTATACGGGTACTTGGACATTTTAACGGGTGGTTACGTTATAAACCATATGACGGGTGGTGCCGTGAATACCAGGATGGGTGGTTACGTTACAACTTCCAATGCATTGGGTATGGAAGTCGGCCGTATGGCTATTCCATTAAGTATGTATGGAAATTGGCCGTATGGCTATTCCATTAAGTGATATGTGTGGAAGTCAACCGTATGGTTATTCCACTTAAGTATGTTTATGTCCCAAGTTACCTTTATATATTCTATGTGTTCTTTATATGGGTTTTATGGTAATCCTTTGGTTACAAAAAGGTAAGTAATGATACTTTATTCAGTGAAGATTTTTTTTTACTACTTCATGAAGGTGAAGGTATTACTTTGATATAGTATACATGGTTTACTTGATGTTTCAAAAACTAACAGTTTTCATTATTTTTGTATCCCTTACTGAGATTTTTATGCTCACCCCAAGTTTTTCGAAATGTTTTTCACAGGACTTAAAGTGGAATAAGGTCAAGGATGGGATCAAGATAATTTCATGCTATCTAAAACATGGAATCTCGACATCTTTCTTTTTAAGAGTTTTTATTTTATGGAGACTTAGTAGAAGTGTCTACTTTGTATTCTTTTAAGATGTAATAGTTATGTTCTAATTCTGTAAAACACTAAACCTTAAAAGATCCTCAATGTTAATTATTCACTTAATTCAATATTAAGTAAGGTTTAAGGTTGGGGCCTTATAGTTGGTATCAAAGGTCGGTTTAGACAACTTTAGGAGTTAGAAAAGTGTTAAACTATAATATGATTGAAAAGATATAGCATTTACGGATTACCATGTTGCTTCGCCTAAGATATTTCTATGTTCAGAATGGTTTTCCGCAGAGGAAACAAAGAAGCTATGTTGGGACGACATCAGGAGGAAGATAACCTTCCAAATCAGCAACCTGAGATGGTCGAAATCGGAACTGAACAGTTTGTTGCAGTGATGGCACAGTTGACTCGGGCTATAAATGGTGGTGGTATCCATGCACGAGATCAGCCAGATCAACCGCAGAGGAACATGTCAGTAGTGGAACATTTCATGAGGCAACATCCCCCATCATTTGGAGGATCATCTGACCTTGTGCAAGCTGAAGGGTGGATTAAAGCACTGGAGAAGATTTTTGATGTCATGGGGTGTTCAGAACATCAAAAGGTTAGTCTTGTTGTTTACCGTTTTGAAGGTGAAGCTGATCAGTGGTGGTCGATGGTGAAAAATATAAGGGATAGTGATGAGATTGAGGATCTTCACTGGGACGAATTCAAAGGTATGTTTCTTGAGAAATATTTTCCTAAGGTGGTTCGTCTTAGGATGGAAAAATAGTTCCTAGAATTGAGGCAAGAGGATGATTCAGTGGCTGCTTATGAAGAAAAGTTCACTCGATTGGCAAGGTATGCTCCAAACATCATACGAGATCTTGATAGTAAAATAAACCCTTTTTACTCAGGGTTAAAGCCAATGTATCGAAGGGCTTTATCTTCTCATGAGTTCAAAAGTTATGAAAAACTTGTTCGATGTGTGGAGAAGGTGGAAATGGAGTTTGCCGATGATCAGGTGTTCTATGACAAACAACAGAATAAGAGGTCTAGTTGGCAGGAAAAGGGGATGAATTCATCAAAGAAGAAAGGAGGTAAGAAAACCAAATATCCATCCTGTGAGAAGTGTGGTAAAATGCATCCTGGAGAATGTTTATCCACGTCTGGTAAGTGCTTTAGGTGTGGTAAGTCTGGACATATTGCTCGTAACTGTAAGGAAGATGATCAAGAAGGAAATGAAAAGCCAACGGTAAGATGTTTTAAGTGTAATGAAATGGGTCACTATGCAAATGAGTGTCCGACAAAGAGCTTGAGTAATGGGAAGCAGTTAGACTACAAGCAGAAAGGGGTGGTGAAATCCTTTGCAACAACTTCAGCGGGTGTTGGGCCATCGAATGAAGTGGTATCAGCTCCTGGGAGCTCAGTATTTTTCGAAGATTGACTTGAGGTCAGGGTACCATCAGTTGAAAGTAAAAGAAGCAGACATTACGAAGACTGTGTTCCGTACTAGATATGGCCATTATGAATTTGTAGTTGTGCCTTTGGGGTTAACCAATACACCTGCAGTATTCATGGACCTTATGAATAAAATTTTCCATGAGTTCTTGGATAAGTTTGTGTTTGTGTTTTGAGGTTTGTGAAGAGGTTATGTGTGCCTTGTGATTCACAGTTGAAGAATGAGTTGTTTTTTCATCCTGGCAGTACTATGATGTACAGAGATCTGCGGGAGTATTACTGGTGGGATGGAATGAAAAGAGACATTGCTGATTTTACTGTGAAGTGTTTGACATGTCAACAGGTTAAAGCAGAGCGGCAGTTACCGAAAGGGATTCTTCAGCCTTTACCACTGCCAGAGTGGAAATGGGAAAACATATCCATGGACTTTGTTGTGGGATTACCGAGGACATCTTGAGGTAATAATGCAATCTGGGTTATTGTTGATCGCTTGACCAAATATGCTCATTTCCTTGCTATACGAGATATTTTCTCTCTTGATCAACTTTCCCGTCTGTATCTTAAAGAGATAGTCTGGTTACATGGAGTTCCTCTCTCCATTGTATCGGATCGTGATCCCAGGTTTACTTTTAAATTTTGGAAAGGCCTTTAGAAGTCGTTGGGTACTGAATTAAATTTTAGTATGGCTTTTCATCCTCAATCAGATGGGCAGTCAGAAAGAACAATTCAGACATTGGAGGATATGCTACGAGCTTGTTCTATAGATTATCAGGGAAGTTGAGACCAACATCTTTCTTTGGTTGAGTTTTCTTATAATAACAGTTTTCATTCCAGTATACAGATGGCACCATTTGAGGCATTATATGGGAAGCGGTGTCGAACTCCAGCATTTTGGGATGAAGTGGGTGAAATGAAGTTGATGGGACCAGAATTGGTAGAAGAGATGGCAGAAAAAGTTCAGTTGATTCAGAAACACATGAGAACAGCTCAGAGCAGGCAGAAGAGTTATGCGGATAACCGGAGGAAGGATCTATCTTTTGAGGTAGGTGATCATGTTTTTCTCAAGGTTTCTCCATGGAAAAGTGTGATGAGATTTGGTAAGAAAGGAAAGCTGAGTCCAAGGTTTATTGGACCATATGAAATTCTGGAAAGAGTTGGATCAGTTGCATACCGGGTGGCATTACCTCCGAGTTTATCTCAGGTACACAATTTTTTTCACGTTTCGATGTTGAGAAAGTATATGCCAGATCCATCTCATATTTTGAGTCCAGAGGTAGTTTAGCTGGAAGAGAACCTATCTTTTGAGGAACAACCGGTCCAGATTCTTGACCACAGGGAGAAAGTGTTACGGAATAAGGTGATTCATCAGGTAAAGGTTTTGTGGAAAACCCATGTGATTTAAGAGGCAATGTGGGAATCTGAAAATGCTATGAGGGATAAATATCGCCACTTATTTTGATAAGTGCATAAAATTGCGAGGACGCAATTCCCAAAAGGGGGGAAGGATGTAACATCCCAGGTAAATAAAGAATAAAGAATTTTCATATTTATTAATATTTACGAATTAAATATTAATTTTATTTTAAAGGGGTTTCTATGTTCGATAGCGTACCCGATACACAACGATGAGTTTCTTTGAAACTTACGTAGCACACTAGTAATAAAATAATATTATTTTAAATGTTAGTTAACAAGTAGTCGTTGTACTGGCGGGAATGGATAGAAATAACTAAAATATGATTAGATATGTTTTTTTAAATGTTTATACATCTATCCAATAAAAGATAAAGGCTTAAAATACGGAAAGAGTTCAATTTTAGGGCATATATACTCTAATTTTCACTAAAGGTTCACTTATCACCTTTTAATGGTGAACCGTCATTAAATATAGTTTTGATCACTCTTATACTTTATTTTGGACCAAATATAACTCTTCTTTAGAATCGGGACATCAAAATTTACTTTGTGTAAATTTTTGGTACCTTTCTGATAAAGTTCATTTTTTTATGAATAGTGTAAAATGTTGTATTTTAATTCAAAACCTCTTTTTAATCTAAATTATTTATATGATTAGATTATTATTTTAATTGGTTTTAAAGTGAAATTAGAAAATATTTTTACCAGTTAATCCAATGGTGGTCATTGGAATCAATTTCACTTTGAAATTGGACTTAAACTAGTGTCAATCTTTTGATACTTATTGTTTCATAAAAACACGCTATTTGCTCTGACAACGGGAATTAATTATTAAATTAATTAATGTGACTTATATGTTTTGAATTTTGTAAAATGGACTTCATTTTTGAATTCGGAATATCAATTATAGCTTAGGGTGAATTTTTGGTCATTTTCTGAAAAACTTCAATTTTTGATGAATAGTGAAACCACTAAGTGGTAATCAAGCAAACTGATTTTTCAGTTAAATGAAAGTTTACCAATAATGTGTATTGAATTCTGAAAATCCGACATACATGGTTGTCATTAAGAAGTAAAATGTGGTTCAATGAGATTAAAATAATTTTTTGGTGAATAGTAACTTTTTTTCATTAATCGCGATTAGTGGTAATTAGTGTAGTTTAAGGTAAAAATGATATTATAAAAATGTGAAAACACCATGACACTTGTCCTAAACCTATTGGGTGAGTCATGGCCGACCAAGACAAGCCATGAGCCCACTTAGGGACCCCATGGAGCCACTTTAGTTGGAAAATGACATTAATATATTTTTATTTAATGTTAAAGTGAAAATGAAACTAACATAAATTGTTTTACTAAAATAATTTTTGAGTGGGGTTATACAAGTCCAAATTTTGATTATAAATAATCATTGGAAATATGAAAATATTTCCTACATCATATTATTTTTTTTATAATTTTTAGACATTAAATAAATTAAATTATATATGACATAATAATGATGCAGCGGTGACATCATTATTTAACGATTTAAATAAAATGGAAAGATAATGTAAAATCTATGAACTACACATGTCCAAAACCTATTGAATGAGTGTATTTCGAACCCTTATCACCTTATCCACGAATTATATCAATGTGGGACCTTTTAAAACCGAAACACATTTTCAAATAAAGTAATATTTCTTTACTTTTCAAAAGTGCCCTCCTCTCCTCTTATAAAAGGCCCCCACCTCTACCTCATTTCACACACTCCTCAAGCCTTTGGCTCGGCCAACCCCTGCCCAATTACTCTCTCCACATCACTCTCCTCATCCTAGAGGATTCCCTTTGGGCATAATCCTTTCAAAGGAAGCCTTTAGGCTCAAATCAAAAGGGAGTCACACTTTTAAATGTAATTCATTCTCTATTGTTCATTTGTTTTATTTTTCTTCTCCAACCCTCTAAACTCTTTTTATTTACTTCTTTTGTAACAACACCAGTATCTTCAATATACTAGTATGTTGTTATAAGATTTATTTGAGCTAAACTCTCACACAACTACATCAAATGGTTAAAGAACATACGGTTTTCGTGGATGGCGAAATTCTGCCTCCCGAAACGATGATTGTTCAATACTCATTTAACACCTTCAAAGGTGGACATCATGATGTCACTATTTTTATATATGATATATAATATGTTTATGTTTTCCTTAAGCTTCTGTTTTTTCATTTTTGGCATACCTTTATGGTTTCCATTGTCGGTAAACACGATATCTTTATTTAAGGAAGTGCGGACTACCGCCCCCTAAAAGTGATGTGATTCGTTAATGCCATATGTGGGACGTGTAAAGGATGGATTTAAAGTTATTATATATAATGTTATACTGGAATTATAATATACCTCTATATCATTATTATTTCTTTCCATTAAAGTATGAGATAGAAATGAATGTAGCGTTCATGCGTACGTACGGCTTACCGTCTCCATGAACGGTGCATTTCATTTCTTATACCCAAATGTAATGTACTATTAAAATTACATGTATATAATGTATATATATAATTAATGATATATCTAAATGATGAATATAATTATGGAATTAAAGTATACATACCTCTCATTTAGTTTTAATTCCACTAATGAAAGTAGCGTTCATGCGTACGTACGGCTTACCGTCTCCATGAACGGTGCATTTCATTTATTACCTCTAAATGATTATGTAATATTATAAATACATGTATATTCTGGATATATATGATACATATTATATCCAAATCAGGAATTTCATTCTAGATATAAAGAACTTTTGACCACATGAACAACATGTAATTGTAAGAAGTCAACTTTCGACTTATGAACCAAATATTGACAAAACAAACATTATTAACTTAAATGGTTACATAATGTTTATAACATCGCAATAAGTGATATAAAAAGAATAATGAACTTTAAAAAGGTTCTTAATCATGTATAAATTAACTCAAGTTTATTATTCAGGACGTTAAAGAACGATCGAGTCAAGTCGGACCCAAGGTAAGGGACTTCGTCTCAATCTCCTTTCATTGAGGCATATTTCTTTTTATACACAACTTTCTTTTATACGGTGTATAAACTCCTTTGACTTTTACTTTTATACAAAAGGAATCTTTTTCTACGAAGCGTTTTACTAAACGAAAAAAAGGAATGTTTTTTTAACGTACGCGGTGACAACGACCTTTTCCGCCGCCGCGAGTATTATTTGATCTTTGTCTTTCTCAACAAACCGTAATGTTTTTAGAATAAAATAAATACCATATACTCTTTTATGTATTTTGGTATTGAAAATGGTTTTGAAAAATGATTCTATTATGTCAATATATTTATGATATATTGTGATTGAAATGTGGAAATGTTATCATTCCTTTATATTGGTTTTATGTTTTATGATTTTATACTGGTACTTGGAAATTTTAACGGGTGGTTACGTTATAAACCATATGACGGGTGGTGCCGTGAATACCAGGACAGGTGGTTACGTTATAACCTCCAATGCATTGGGTATGGAAGTCGGCCGTATGGCTATTCCATTAAGTATGTGTGGAAATTGGCCGTATGGCTATTCCATTAAGTGATATGTGTGGAAGTCAACCGTATGGTTATTCCACTTAAGTATGTTTATGTCCCAAGTTACCTTTATATATTCTATGTGTTCTTTATATGGGTTTTATGGTAATCCTTTGGTTACAAAAAAGGTAAGTAATGATACTTTATTCAGTGAAGATTTTTTTTTTACTACTTCATGAAGTTGAAGGTATTACTTTGATATAGTATACATGGTTTACTTGATGTTTGAAAAACTAACAGTTTTCATTATTTTTGTATCCCTTACTGAGCTTTTTATACTCACCCCAAGTTTTTCGAAATGTTTTTCACAGGACTTAAAGTGGAATAAGGTCAAGGATGGGATCAAGAGAATTTCATGCTATCTAAAACATGGAATCTAGACATCTTTCTTTTTAAGAGTTTTTATTTTATGGAGACTTAGTAAAAGTGTCTACTTTGTAATCTTTTAAGATGTAATAGTTATGTTCTAATTCTCTAAAACTCTAAACCTGAAAAGATCCTCAATGTGAATTATTCATTTAATTCAATATTAAGTAAGGTTTAAGGATGGGGCCTTATAGTTGGTATCAAAGGTCGGTTTAGACAACTTTAGGAGTTAGAAAAGTGTTAAATTATAATATGATTGAAATGATATAGCATTTAAGGATTACCATGTTGCTTCGCCTAAGATATTTCTGTGTTCAGAATGGTTTTCCGCAGAGGAAACAAAGCAGCTATGTTGGGACGACATCAGGAGGAAGATAACCTTCCAAATCAGCAACCTGAGATGGTCGGAATCGGAACTGAACAGTTTGTTGCAGTGATGGCACAGTTGACTCAGGCTATAAATGGTGGTGGTATCCATGCACGAGATCAGCCAGATCAACCGCAGAGGAACATGTTAGTGGTGGAACATTTCATGAGGCAACATCCCCCATCATTTAGAGGATCATCTGACCCTGTGCAAGATGAAGGGTGGATTAAAGCACTAGAGAAGATTTTTGATGTCATGGGGTGTTCAGAACATCAAAAGGTTAGTCTTGTTGTTTACCGTTTTGAAGGTGAAGCTGATCAGTGGTGGTCGATGGTGAAAAATATAAGGGATAGTGATGAGATTGAGAATCTTCACTGGGACGAATTCAAAGGTATGTTTCTTGAGAAATATTTTCCTAAGGTGGTTCGTCTTAGGATGGAAAAACAGTTCCTAGAATTGAGGCAAGAGGATGATTCAGTGGCTGCTTATGAAGAAAAGTTCACTCGATTGGCAAGGTATGCTCCAAACTTCATACGAGATCTTGATAGTAAAATAAACCGTTTTTACTCAGGGTTAAAGCCAAAGTATCGAAGGGCTTGAGCTTCTCGTGAGTTCAAAAGTTATGAAAAACTTGTTCGATGTGCAGAGAAGGTGGAAATGGAGTTTGCCGATGATCAGGTGTTCTATGAAAAACAACAGAATAAGAGGTCTAGTTGGAAGGCAAAGGGGATGAATTCATCAAAGAAGCAAGGAGGTAAGAAAACCAAATATCCATCCTGTGAGAAGTGTGGTAAAATGCATCCTGGAGAATGTTTATCCAAGTCTGGTAAGTGCTTTAGGTGTGGTAAGTCTGGACATATTGCTCGTAACAGTAAGGAAGATGATCAAGCAGGAAATGAAAAGCCAATGGTAAGATGTTTTAAGTGTAATGAAATGGGTCACTATGAAAATGAGCGTCCGACAAAGAGCTTGAGTAATGGGAATCAGTTAGACTACAAGCAGAAAGGGGTGGTGAAATCCTTTGCAACAACTTCAGCGGATGTTGGGCCATCGAATGAAGTGGTATCAGCTCCAGGGAGCTCAGTATTTTTCGAAGATTGACTTGAGGTCGGGGTACCATCAGTTGAAAGTAAAAGAAGCAGACATTCCGAATACTGTGTTCCGTACTAGATATGGCCATTATGAATTTGTAGTTATGCCTTTGGGGTTAACCAATACACCTACTGTATTCATGGACCTTATGAATAAAATTTTCCATGAGTTCTTGGATAAGTTTGTGTTTGTGTTTTGAGGTTTGTGAAGTGGTTATGTGTGCCTTGTGATTCACAGTTGAAGAATGAGTTGTTTTTTCATCCTGGCAGTACTAAGATGTACGGAGATCTGCGGGAGTATTACTGGTGGGATGTAATGAAAAGAGACATTGCTGATTTTACTGTGAAGTGTTTGACATGTCAACAGGATAAAGTAGAGTGGCAGTTACCGAAAGGGATTCTTCAGCCTTTACCAGTGCCAGAGTGGAAATGGGAAAACATATCCATGGACATTGTTGTGGGATTACCGAGGACATCTCTAGGTAATAATGCAATCTGGGTTATTGTTGATCGCTTGACCAAATATGCTCATTTCCTTGCTATACGAGATACTTTCTCTCTTGATCAACTTTCTTGTCTGTATCTTAAAGAGATAGTCAGGTTACATGGAGTTCCTCTCTCCATTGTATCGGATCGTGATCCCAGGTTTACTTTTAAATTTTGGAAAGGCCTTTAGAAGTCGTTGGGTACTGAATTAAATTTTAGTACGGCTTTTCATCCTCAATCAGATGGCCAGTCAGAACGAACAATTCAAACATTGGAGGATATGCTACGAGCTTGTTCTATAGATTATCAGGGAAGTTGAGACCAACATCTTTCTTTGGTTGAGTTTTCTTATAATAACAGTTTTCATTCCAGTATACAGATGGCACCATTTGAGGCATTATATGGGAAGCGGTGTCGAACTCCAGCATTTTGGGATGAAGTGGGTGAAATGAAGTTGATGGGACCAGAATTGGTAGAAGAGATGGCAGAAAAAGTTCAGTTGATTCAGAAACACATGAGAACAGCTCAGAGCAGGCAGAAGAGTTATGCGGATAACCGGAGGAAGGATCTATCTTTTGAGGTAGGTGATCATGTTTTTCTCAAGGTTTCTCCATGGAAAAGTGTGGTGAGATTTGGTAAGAAAGGAAAGCTGAGTCCAAGGTTTATTGGACCATATGAAATTCTGGAGAGAGTTGGATCAGTTGCATACTGGGTGGCATTACCTCCATGTTTATCTCAGGTACACAATGTTTTTCACGTTTCGATGTTGAGAAAGTATATTCCAGATCCATCTCATATTTTGAGTCCAGAGGTAGTTTAGCTGGAAGAGAACCTATCTTATGAGGAACAACCGGTCCAGATTCTTGACCACAGGGAGAAAGTGTTACGGAATAAGGTGATTCATCAGGTAAAGGTTTTGTTGAAAACCCATGTGATTTAAGAGGCAACGTGGGAATCTGAAAATGCTATGAGGGATAAATATCCCCACTTATTTTGATAAGTGCATAAAATTGCGAGGACGCAATTCCCAAAAGGGGGGAAGGATGTAACATCCCAGGTAAATAAAGAATAAATAATTTTCATATTTATTAATATTTACTAATTAAATATTAATTTTATTTTAAAGGGGTTTCTATGTTCGATAGCGTACCCGATATGCAACGATGAGTTTCTTTGAAACTTACGTAGCACACTAGTAATAAAATAATATTATTTTAAATGTTAGTTAACAAGTAGCCGTTGTACTGGCGGGAATGGATAGAAATAACTAAAATATGATTAGATATGTTTTTTTAAATGTTTATACATCTATCCAATAAAAGATAAAGGCTTAAAATACGGAAAGAGTTCAATTTTAGGGCATATATACTCTAATTTTCACTAAAGGTTCACTTATCACCTTTTAATGGTGATCCGTCATTAAATATAGTTTTGATCACTCTTATACTTTATTTTGGACCAAATATAACTCTTCTTTAGAATCGGGACATCAAAATTTACTTTGTGTAAATTTTTGGTACCTTTCTGATAAAGTTCATTTTTTTATGAATAGTGTAAAATGTTGTATTTTAATTCAAAACCTCTTTTTAATCTAAATTATTTATATGATTAGATTATTATTTTAATTGGTTTTAAAGTGAAATTAGAAAATATTTTTACCAGTTAATCCAATGGTGGTCATTGGAATCAATTTCACTTTAAAATTGGACTTAAACTAGTGTCAATCTTTTCATACTTATTGTTTCATAAAAACACGCTATTTTCTCTAACCGCGGGAATTAATTATTAAATTAATTAATGTGACTTATATGTTTTTAATTTTGTAAAATGGACTTCATTTTTGAATTCGGAATATCAAATATAGCTTAGGGTGAATTTTTTGTAATTTTCTGAAAAACTTCAATTTTTGCTGAATAGTGAAACCACTAAGTGGTAATCAAGAAAACTGATTTTTCAGTTAAATGAACGTTTACCACTAATGTGTATTGAATTTTGAAAATCCGACATACATGGTTGTCATTAAGAAGTAAAATGTGGTTCAATGAGATTAAAATAATTTTTTGGTGAATAGTAACTTTTTTTCATTAATCGCGATTAGTGGTAATTAGTGTAGTTTAAGGTAAAAATGATATTATAAAAATGTGAAAACACCATGACACTTGTCATAAACCTATTGGGTGAGTCATGGCCGACCAAGGCAAGCCATGGGCCAACTTGGGGACCCCATGGAGCCACTTTAGTTGGAAAATGACATTAATATATTTTTATTTAATGTTAAAGTGAAAATGAAACTAACATAAATTGTTTTACTAAAATAATTTTTGAGTGGGGTTATGCAAGTAAAAATTTTGATTATAAATATTCATTGGCAAGCTAAAAATATTTCCTACATCATAGTATTTTTTTTATAATTTTTAGACATTAAATAAATTAAATTATATATGACATAATAATGATGCAGCGATGACATCATTATTTAACGATTTAAATAAAATGGAAAGAGAATGTAAAATATATGAACTACACATGTCCAAAACCAATTGGATGAGTGGATTTCGAACCCTTATCACCTTATCCACGAATTATATCAATGTGGGACCTTTTAAAACCGAAACACATTTTCAAATAAAGTAATATTTCTTTACTTTCTAAAAGTGCCCCTCCTATCCTCTTATAAAAGGCCCCCACCTCTACCCCATTTCACACACTCCTCAAGCCTTTGGCTCGGCCAAACCCTGCCCAATTACTCTCTCCACATCCCTCTCCTCATCCTAGAGGATTCCCTTTGGGCAGAATCCTATCAAAGGAAGCCTTTAGGCTCAAATCAAAAGGGAGTTACACTTTTAAAGGTAATTCATTCTCTATTGTTCATTTGTTTTATTTTGCTTCTCCAACCCTCTAAACTCTTTTTATTTACTTCTTTTGTAACAACACCAGTATCTTCAATATACTAGGATGTTGTTATAAGATTTATTTGAGCTACACTCTCACACAACTACATCAAATGGTTAAAGAACATACGGTTTCCGTGGATGGAGAAATTCTGCCTCCCGAAACGATGATTGTTCAATACTCATTTAACACCTTCAAAGGTGGCCATAATGATGTCACTATTTTTATATATGATATATAATATGTTTATGTTTTCCTTAAGCTTCTGTTTTTTTCATTTTGGGCATACCATTATGGTTTCCATTGTGGGTAAACACGATATCTTCATTTAAGGAAGTGCGGACTACCGCCCCCTAAAAGTGATGTGATTTGTTAATGCCATATGTGGGACGTGTAAAGGATGGATTTAAAGTTATTATATATGATGTTATATTGGAATTATAATATACCTCTATATCATTATTATTTCTTTCCATTAAAGTATGAGATAGAAATGAAAGTAGCGTTCATGCGTACGTACGGCTTACCGTCTCCATGAACGGTGCATTTCATTTCTTATACCCAAATGTAATGTACTATTAAAATTACATGTATATAATGTATATATATAATTAATGATATATCTAAATGATGAATATAATTCTGGAATTAAAATATACATACCTCTCATTTAGTTTTAATTCCACTGATGAAAGTAGCGTTCATGCGTACGTACGGCTTACCGTCTCCATGAACGGTGCATTTCATTTCTTACCTCTAAATGATTATGTAATATTATAAATACATGTATATTCTGGATATATATGATACATATTATATCCAAATCAGGAATTTCATTCTGGATATAAAGAACTTTTGACCACATGAACAACATGTAATTGTAAGAAGTCAACTTTCGACTTAAGAACCAAATATTGACAAAACAAACATTATTAACTTAAATGGTTACATAATGTTTATAACATCGCAATAAGTGATATAAAAAGAATAATGAACTTTAAAAAGGTTATTAATCAAGTATTAATTAACTCAAGTTTATTATTCAGGACGTTAAAGAACGATCGAGTCAAGTCGGACCCAAGGTAAGGGACTTCGTCTCAATCTCCTTTCATTGAGGCATATTTCGTTTTATACACAACTTTCTTTTATACGGTGTATAAACTCCTTTGACTTTTACTTTTATAAAAAAGGAATATTTTTCTATGAAGCGTTTTACTAAACGACAAAAAGGAATGTTTTTTTAACGTACGCGGTGACAACAACCTTTTCCGCCGCCGCGAGTATTATTTGATCTTTGGATTTCTCAACAAGACGTAATGTTTTTAAAATAAAATAAATACTATATACTCTTTTATGTATTTTGGTATTGAAAATGGTTTTGAAAAATGATTCTATTATGTCAATATATTTATGATATATTGTGATTGAAATGTGGAAATGTTATCATTCCTTTATATTGGTTTTATGTTTTATGATTTTATACTGGTACTTGGACATTTTAAAGGGTGGTTACGTTATAAACCATATGACGGGTGGTGTCGTGAATACCAGGATGGGTGGTTACGTTATAACCTCCAATGCATTGGGTATGGAAGTCGGCCGTATGGCTTTTCCATTAAGTATGTATGGAAATTTTCCGTATGGCTATTCCATTAAGTGATATGTGTGGAAGTCAACCGTATGGTTATTCCACTTAAGTATGTTTATGTCCCAAGTTACCTTTATATATTCTATGTGTTCTTTATATGGGTTTTATGGTAATCCTTTGGTTACAAAAAGGTAAGTAATGATACTTTATTCAGTGAAGATTTTTTTACTACTTCATGAAGGTGAAGGTATTACTTTGATATAGTATACATGGTTTACATGATGTTTGAAAAACTAACAGTTTTCATTATTTTTGTATCCCTTACTGAGCTTTTTATGCTCACCCCAAGTTTTTTGAAATGTTTTTCATAGGACTTAAAGTGGAATATGGTCAAGGATGGTATCAAGAGAATTACATGCTATCTAAAACATGGAATCTAGAAATCTTTCTTTTTAAGAGTTTTTATTTTATGGAGACTTAGTAAAAGTGTCTACTTTGTAATCTTTTAAGATGTAATAGTTATGTTCTAATTCTCTAAAACTCTAAACCTGAAAAGATCCTAAATGTGAATTATTCATTTAATTCAATATTAAGTAAGGTTTAAGGCTGGGGCTTTATACTTACTCTTGGAAATGCACTCTTTATATTTTTTTTGTATTTATAATTCCATTTACCCATTTATTTCTCAACATTATCCAATATAAAAAAAATTAAAAATATTTTGAGTGTACATTTCACACCAATGAAATTCCCCATCAATCTTTGTAACACATGGTTAATGTTTAATAATAATCATAAATTAATTAAAAAACTAAACTCCCACAACATGCACCAATAAAATATTTTTTGTTATTTTCCTAATTAATTAAATATTTTTCTAATTAAATAAAAAATAATTCATCAAAATCATAAATCTAAATAACCCATTTCATGGTTTAACAATTTACAAGAACAACCAAATTTCAAAAAACTTGTTTTAATGATTTTTACACATAACTTGGTCCTTATATGGTCATCACTCATAAATGAGTGCTACAACTTGGTATCCCCTAATCCATAAAAACCCTCATAATTAATCAGTTAGAATATATAATCTAGTATATAAGATGAATTCAATTTGCGAAACTACCTTGATTTTAGAACCCTATATTATTCAAATCAAGAGAAAACTGAGGGGGGATGAGAGGTCACCTTGTTAATGTTGATAAGACAGTAAACCATATATTTGGGTCTCTAGGGAAAATATGGTAGACACTCAATTACATATAAAAGGAGTACAATTATGAAATAGAACCACACTTGTGATATTTCAATAGTGATGAGAAGAGATATGGGGTTCATCATGTTTATGAAGATCACAAAATCACAAAACGTGGAACCCAAAAAATAAAACAAGGATACGGGAAGAGTATAAAATAACATACATTGGATTCTATCCTTCATTAATTCGAGGGAATGTTGAGGAGTTGTGCTAACAGTAGAGGAGTTCCATGGGAAACTGAAAATCGCGAGTGATTGAGTCATGGTTAAGGTTTTTTTAAATAGGCCATAGACACTTTTTACAGTGCTTTCAGAAAATCACTGAAAGATATCACTTTTATCAGTGCTAAATTTATAAGCACTGATAAAATGAATACTTTTCAATGCTTTTTAGCACTGAAAAATCTCAAGCTTTATTAGTGCTAAAAATGTGCTGTTAAATGGAAAATTTATCAGCACTCACATTTGAGCACTGATAAAAGATTTATAATTATAATTAATTAAATAAAATTATTATAATTATATAATTATATAAATAAATTTATTATAATTGTATAATTATTTAAATAAAATTATTATAATTAATTATTATTTAAATAAATTTATTATAACTTCATAATTATTTAAATTAATTTAATTATTTATTTCTAATTATATAAATATTTATTTATAAAATAATAATTATTTATTTATAATAATTATAATTATACTAAATATACATTTATAGATATATTACTATAAAATTATTTATTTATAAATATATTTTTATCATAATTAAGGGATATAAAATATCAAATACAAGCATTTTAAAAATGTGTGAAATTGAATAATTCAAAATGAGTACACATTAAAAATATTGAACCAATTTAAAAGTTTTATTAAATAAATATATGTAATTAGTAAAATATCTATATATACATATATATATATATATGTCGATGAATACATATTGGAAATACTAAAACCTAGAATTTATATATATATATATATAAGAAAATGATAAAATTAAAAAAAAACCATACAAATGAATACCCTAACTATAGTATTAAAAACAGTTAATTAATTTTACCGATTAGATACATAATATTTATTAAATGTATCATGTTAAAATGAAATTATAAAATGTAATAAAATTTGACTAAATTACATTAATATTAGTTGTATGTGTTTCTATATATTGCATAAATATATTTGTGTGTGTGTATGTGTATAAAAATTCATTAAAATATATATGTGTGTGTGCACGTGAAATAAATACAACACATGACGTTTGATATAGGTTAAATTGAAAAATCCAACATTAAAAAATAATTATGAATTAATATGTTTTTAATTACTATTATATATATATATATATTATAATTATTCATTTCATATATAAATATTTAATATATACTATTTATTAAAATTTATAATCTATATATACATATATAAAATTTATTCATTTTTAGCAATAATAATTTAATTAATAAAATGTTTCATATTTTTCTTAATTTACACATATTATTTTTATTTGTTCAATTTTTAATCTTATTATAGACATTTTTCAGTGCTAAAAATGTACTAAAAATGGTAGCTTTTTTGAATGCTAAAATTAAAGTGATGATTAAGGTTTTGTTTATTAGTGCTAGAAAATGCACTGATAAATAAAAAAATTCAACGATTTTTTCTTGGATAGATAAATTCCAGTGCTTCTATAGGTAGGTTTTGTAGTAGGTTTTGTTGTGCAGTGAGTATACACATTACTCGTAGTGTGGGAAGATGTTACACTTCCTCATAAAACATAGTTTATTCTTGTAGTACCAGGATAAGTACAAACATAGATTGATTGTGAAATAGGAATTCTTTTAACAGTGAAAGCCTTGTTTGAAAGGAAATACTAACCCTCAAGTAGTTGGGGATTGGCTTGAGATAGTGATTTCAGTATTCTTCCTTGTTCAAAATCCTACTAATACGATTATGTGCTAAAATAAATCATTTTTAATGGAGTAGTGATTCACTACTGCAACATGATCATTTATACCCATGATGAGGTGTCTCTTCCATGTATAGAGTTTGAGTTTCATTTTTCAAGATTTATACTTCTAAAATATATTGAAGAACACTAGGCATCCAGGATCTGTTAGAGTTTCAATCGAGTAGCATGTCTATTATTAAGTATACATTTATGTTCACTAATATCTTGAGTTACTCCCTTGAAAATATTCAAGATAGATTATTCTAGGAATATATGCTTGAGTATGGCCTTTAAATATACATTTTGTCCAATATTGTTCCCATTTATAATTTCACCTATGTGAGGGTTATATATAAATCCTATGTAATGGAGTTTTTTTTGTAGAGGAAGGTAGGAGGAAAGTGTTGGTGGAAGTCATCCATTAGTAGATTCATCAAATGTGGTTGACCAGAAGTTGGTGTCAGGGTCATACATAGGGGGTATTCTCATCCACAGTCTCAAACATAAGGCTTAGTAGCTCATGAGTCATGTACACAATCTAATAATAAAGAATTCATATTTTTCTGTACTATTGGAGGATTAGATTATATATAATGTGTTTTTAAAAGATATGATATAAAATTGGTTAGTTGGGTAGAAGACGTACCTCTATATTAGAGGGAGTGAAAAAATAAAGGACCTCTTGGAGGAAGATATTGTGGTCCTCCGAGAGGTGACTATGGTAGAGGTGATGGTGATTCCTTGGGAGGATGAGTTGGAGGGAGCCATCACTACAAACCACATGCACATCTACCATCATAAGGTGATCAATTACTTTCTTAGAGGGTTGGTCCTCAGTGATGTGGCCAAATGAAAGTGGGGGATGGTTGAATCCATGTGTCACCTAACATCATCCAAGGTATGATCTATGTCGACTCTACTTTGGCACCCATGATCTTATATATCAGTGTCATGTATTCCTTTAATTTTATATCCCTATTTCTGGATCCATAAATCCTACTAAATCTCTTAACCCAACCCAAAATTATTTGGGATCCAACTATATGTGATCACATACTCATAAACATCTATCAATGATTCAAACTTGTGCTTAGGAAAGATAGGTTTTCATGGGACCTCATAATGGTCATGATGAAACCTTATGATTTTATCCTGGGTGTGGGCTTTCAATCATTAGTTCAGGTCTCGATGAACTATTACCTCTATATAGTTATGTTCTTCTGAGATAATAGACCGAGGTCCTATATTATGGGTAAGTGATGACTTCATTCATGATGAGAAATTTTGTTATCATGGGAAGTTACAGTTTTCCACCCATCAGTTAGTGAGTTTAAATCAATGTGCAGCAGTTGCCTTAGATGAAAAATTGCAAGAATTTGTGTAAGAGTAGATAATTTTTTTTTTATGGATATACAAGGGTTTCATCTTCATTGTTATATTTACTTCTATATCAATAGAAACCATGGGACTACTCTAATAGCTTCTACAAAATACTATATATCCCTAAATAAGATTATGGAGATAAAGGAGTAGTTTGAGGAACTAATGAAAAATGGTTTCATCGGACCCATTTTGTCCTCCTAGGTATTTACATTGTAGTTCAAAAAGAATATGGATGGGAGATTGGGGATTTTTGTTGATTATCACCATAAATATTAGGTGACAGTCAAGAATATTTTGACTCTGTTAAGAATCAGTTTCCCCTTGAACTAGCTGATGGAGGTGAAGTGGTTATCCATCCATCCATCCAAATATATATTTTTATTAAAAAGGCCACTTTAAGGGGAAGTGGGAAACCAAGTTCAGAGGACAAATCACTATCTGCTAAAAGATCTCACATAATTACAAAAAACAAGACTAAGATGGCTTGAGTTATCCACTTTATATAATTCCCAGGGAAAGTTACCTACCTAAGTTTTTTGATCCTCCCTGATTAGGACTTCGAGGTGGGACACCATCCAGTCCATTGTCTGGATGAACTCTTCTATGGTGATTATGCTGCGGTTGAAACCCCAAGAAATAATTCGGTCTTTCTTGTCATTCCACTCATATATCTCATCAGAGACCTCCCCATGGACCTGTCTTTCATAAATTTTTAAACTATCCACCTCTAAGGCATTCAGTCTAATGACTTTTTCAAACATTTCTTCCTTGTAGTGAATGATGAGTTTCAAATAGTCACTTACATCATCATCCCTCACTCCCGTGTCTCGACATGAGACACCACTATCCCTGTCAATTGTGCTTTTGTTCGCATTACTTCTATCCTTCTTGGTCAACCTGTTTTCCATCAGTTTTGGAAAATGCGAATAGTATTTGCGTCCCTTGGGATTTTTTCCCCTTGAAAACAATGATTTCTGCGTCACGTTTACCTTTGTTCCCTTTCTTCCTTCTTGGGCTATGGGGGCCATTTCCATAGGCGAGGTCCAAGCTGTCCGAGAAGGGATGGTTTTGACCATCATCACCTGAGTCATCATCCACATGCTCCTCATCCTACATTTCCAGACTATCAAATCAATTTTTCAGAGTCACCACCAATTCCTCTTTGGACCTACTTGGAGCTTCTGACATGCCTTTTTCGGAAGTTATGGGAATGTTTGGGTCAAAGGGACCCAAGACACCAACCCCCTCATGGCTGCATTGACCACAATCGAAACGTGAAGACGATCTTGGATCCCCCTGAAGTGGCATAGTAGGAGACTCATCCTCCTTTTGAAAGTATCTGCGACCCATGAAGATCTGTCTGTAGGTATCCTCCCATCCCCAACCCTTAAGGCCTCCGAGTCCTTGGCCATCACTGACTGGAACCAAATCCTCCTCTAATGGACTGGCAGGGTCCCCTAGAGCCTCTATTTCTCAAATACCCAAGGATGGAGCCATGGGCCCCCGTAGGTTCACAACCACATGCGCACAATTCTCCAAATCCCCCACCTGCACTAACTCCCCCAAATTACCCTGAGACCCAGTACTGATACCCAGGTCCTTATTCAGGCGTTCGAAGACATCAGCAACCTTCGGCCCTGACTCCATCGGTGAAGAACCCTTTCATGATCCAGAAGTCACCTTCGTAAGTGCCTCCCAAGAGCAATCATCCTGAAATGCAGTAGAACAATACACATTCCCATCTAGTTGGTGACCTTCCTTCATTGGGACCAAACCTCCCAGATAATCATGATGACAAGACTCATCTAAATTCCCCAAACGGCGGCACGTATCGCAGAAGTCAGACCACGATTCAAATAACACAGGTTGTCTGCACCGAAATTCCTCTCCAACTATGATCCAGACACAGTCGACAGCAGGTTTCGAAACATCAACCTCCACACATACTAATGGACTATTAATTTGATATTGTTTATATTCAAGGAATGATTAATGTGGTGGTTGATTCTCTTCCTAAGATGTTTCATTCACAGCAATTGTGGGAGGTTATAGAGTGGTTGGATTCGATTTAGTTATCTTTAGTGGATATGGGATAAGTGTATTATCATTGGTTAATTATGGTGGACCATCTACTTTATTATCATTTGAGTGGTGCTCATTTGGGAGACATCGATTTTTCGGTTTTATGGGATTAAGCATCCTCAATCGATACACTGGAAAAATATTCCAATGGTAATGATTACATCATCCTCTTCCAGGAATAGAGAGTGGTTCCAATATTTATAATTGTAGTGGTATTGAGGGAGTTTTATACATTAACTATAGTGGTATATAATGGAGAAAAAAGAGGTACTATGACTTTAGGCATCAGTTTTTGTGTCCTTATATGAAATGGAGATTTTCCTATTTTATCCCATGATGCCTCACTAATATATAAGTGAAGGAAGATCATAGAGCCTATAATTTCTTCAAAACCCCTTGAGACTATGATGAGAATGAGTGATGGAATAGAGATGGATTTCATAAAGGGGGTCCCGCTATCAATGATAGGTCACTATGTGATATAGGGGATCATCATCCCCTTAACCAAGTCACCCCACATCCTTTCTATTTTGAAATATATTTTTAGTGGATAGAAAAGGATGATTTTATATATAGGTGATCATCCATCTGCATGGGATACCCTCGATGATCTTTCCATAACAAGATTCTCGATTTATGTCTTGTTTTTGGGGGAGTTGGGTAAGGTATTTGGGATAAATGTTTGGTTGAGTAAAATGTTCCACCCCTCTAAATATAGATATATTGAGAAAAACATTTAGGCTCCTAAGGATATGGTAAGGGTCTTATTCATTTTTTCCCATATATATGTAGGTTGAATACCTTTACTGGATCATCTATTTTATTGATTAGGGTAATTAAATTTCCCTTAAATTTCCTCTATCCCCATATAATGAACAAGGAGTTTAATACTTATCCCCTATTGACAATATGGAAATCCAATAGAGGCAATGGGGGAGGATGAACCTTTTTCCTTTGATGATCTGAGGGTGGATCTAGATGAAAAGGTCATGGATTAAAGATCGTAAGCATGTGATATGGGATATTCTGTAACCCACCTAGAGGTAGGAATCTTTGATTTCAACTTAATATTTTATTGATTCATAAATCAATTAGACTATTTTTATTGAATAATTGTTTTCCTATGGTTTAGTATACATCATCTGAAAATTCCAACTACACAACATATAGTATCATGAATATATTACTTGTGACTTTTTTATAGGTCTCATATTGGGTAGGTAATAGATACAACATGTTGGTCAGAAGTACAAACCATGTATGCCCCTAGGGAATGCATCATGGGATCTGGCTATGCACATGGTCAAATACCCATATTAAACACATGAAAATCTAATTTTTTCACATGATGTTAGGAAACACACCGAAACCTAGAGTATGGTACACATCAAAAACCCTTTCACACCCACACTATAGGTGCCATATAATTACATGTTGTGTTGGTCTAAGGACATAACCAAAGGTATCCATTAGGTGGAAACATCGTGTACTTTGAGTACACATCATGTATTGTAATTTTTACTAGGATATCTATATCTTCTCTCCCTGGTGATGGTTTTGGAAGAGTGGGGAGTCCTTTCCAAGTATTATTCCATGTTGAGTGTGATTTTGGGATGCTATTTATTATTATAGGTCATTGTAGTGATCTTTCAATGTTTAATGTGGTTATTAATTCTGTGGAAATTATGATAGCATGTTGGTGATGGAGAAGAGGTAGTACGAGGACTGTGGAATTCTTGTTATATGTTAGGAAGTCATATGTGGTATTCATGTAATTTACTTAGTGTTTGGTACCTCTTATAGTTGTTGATGATTATGGTTTCCTTGGAGGATGAAGAGTCACGGATGTTAATGTTCAGACTAACATGATTTTTACTCTCATTATCATATTTTAGTTCATTAGGTCTTAGTTATACATGTGAATCGTGGAGGAAAAATATATCTACCCAAGAACCATGGATTTTTTATTAGTTCATAAAAATTGGTTTCATAGGATATAGATTTTAAAAAACCTCTCTTTACTTTTGATGACCTCTATGTATAGTCTTTATTCGATGGTTGATACTCTCTCTCTGTTTATCGTATTTTGATAGAAGCATATAGATAAATTCTTTGTATATTTCTCAGTGGCCCCCTTAATAGACCATATGGGTCAATGAGTAGGTTACAATTATTGTGTGTTATCTAAATGTTGATACCACCATTGAGCCAACATCCAAGGCCAAGAGATGAATATTCATCTTAATTAATGGAGGCAAAACTCCATTGTTGGGCAGGGAATGTATCCTCTATGTTATGTTATGTTCTCTTAGAGTCCTATCATGAGGAATGGGTTGTCATTTCATGGATGGTGATTGTTTAATTTTCGTATAATATTTATCATTGGGTTATTTAAGAATCCCTAGCATGTATGAAGTGTTGGTTCATCTTGGAAATGTTAGATTGAAAAAGATATATCATTTTTAGAGGTTATTACCCCCTCAATCGAGTTGCATGAACCAATGAGGCATGGGTATCCTATGATGAATTAATTTTTACAAGGAATAGTGGTGATGATAGTTGAATTATGAGGATGGTTCATGAACCCAGAGGATTGACGAGTACAAAGTTCTTCAATTAATTCCCTCACTTATAAATAAGAGGGAGTCCTGATAGGGATGACACTTCTAATGATTATTCTCCTTTATCCCTTTATATATACTAAGATGTTTGGTTCTCATATTGTACTTCATTTTTGAGGTTTTTCTTCCCTTAATTTGTATGAAATGAGTTCTTACATTGGGAGGTTTGATGTGTGGACTCCTCTCCAACATGCGGTGAGCACTGGGTTCCCTCAGCAAGGTACCTTGTTTGAGATAGTGTAGTTTGGATCCACATTTTGGGAATGATGGTGTGATTATATCCCTAATTACTCCCCTAATGAATCAGTGGAAGTTATAGTGAATAAAATTTGGTTCATTATCTATTGTATGATCATTGGATGGGGACTTCATCTGTCTTCACTAGGTTAAATCAATGGATCTGTTAGGGGTTCCCATTTTTTGGACCATTTCAGCTAGTATTATGTAGAGAACACTGACCAGGGAGGTTTCTACCCATATGGTGTGGAAATTATATTATGTTCCAACATGGTTCGGCTGAGTGAGTCATTTTATTTATCCCTATTCTCCCACTTATAAGGGTAGCCTTGGAGTTTGGTAGTTTATTATGATGGATTTTCCTAGGATGATTAATATTATGTGGTTAAAAACAATTTTGATGGATATCGTTTTCATATGATAGAATTAGTGGTATGATGAATTCTTTTTATTTTTATTACGTAATTTCAAAAAATCACCTTACATTATAATTTTTTGTGATAGAAAGAAGTGTGAATAATATATATAACATCGGATGAAAATTTCTTAAGAAATTCCATCAATTGAAGTTCTCTATTCAAAATGTGCTTTCAAAGAGAATATTTTATTACTAATTTTTTTCGGAATTCACCTTTTGATAATGGAGGGTAATGTTTTACCATCTCTATATTTTCTGTAGATATGATCTACAGAAAATATGAAGATGTTATACTGTGAAATTTTTTTTGCAACATCATAATTTCACTAAAAACATGTGATCAAATATATATGTATGAATGTGTTAGAAACAATGTGTTTGGGGGAAAATAAAAATTTTATTTTCTCAGGTCTCTATGAAGTTGATGTTTTTTTAGAATAGTTCATTGGATCAACATTCACTAGACATAAATTCTTTTGTTAGACTGGGAGTTTGAGTTTTCTTAATTCAATGGTTTTGTAAGACTAATGAAGTATAAATCCATTAGATGGACTAATCTATCGGAAAAACGTATCCATCAATTGAATGAATAATTGTTTAGTTTTAGAAATAAATAATTCACAACTGATATTAACACATCATAATTTTTTTTCCATTTATTCACCATATATGTGTTGGAAAAGAAAAGAATTTATAAGTCACGTTCTATCAGAGGTGGAACATTAGACTAATCATATTGTATTAGATGAACTATAGTTGTTGATTGAGAATGAGAAGAGTTTGAGAGACCAATTTATCAGTCTGAGAAGTTATTGAATAAATAAGGAAAGTAAAAAAATGATCTAAGGTATTTATAAATTTTGATTATATCTATGATAAATAATTTGAGAATATATATTTTCCTAAATAATTAAATTGGACTGCCAAGTGATTTAGTAGTGCTATCAGAGTGAAGAAGCTAGACTAAAGAGAATAGTCACTACAATCAACTAAAGTCCAAATAATTCCAAATAATGTATTAAACTTTTATTAGTTGGCTCTCATCATATTAGTGATAAATAATTTTTATCTATATTGGGTCGAGATAAAATGATGAAAGGTTTAAAGTTGTAAAGATGGGATATACAGATCCATCCTATGAAATTTTTATAATAATGCTCATAAGATAGAATCTGAGGTAGAAATATAAATTATAGTCACCAGATAAATAAAGACCATTCTCAAATGACCAGGTTCCATAATAGTTTGTAAATTTTAAGAATGATTAAATCTTGAGAAGACTCAACATGATTCGAGGAGAATCCAAAAGAGTTGAGAAAAAGGGGGGAATTGTGAAACTATAGTTGTAATTTGCAAGTTAATTTGGATTTGTGAATTTCATTGTGAAGGAAAAAATTCCAATTATTATTTTTCTATTTTTTCCCCCACTACATAAATGGTTCAAAAGAAAACAAACTCTAACAATCTTCAACTGAGTTAAAGGAATAGTATTTTAGTTTTAGATTATGAACATAATTTATTGAGAAAAAATCCTATATAAAATAATTGTTTAGAAGAAATTATTTTTATGATTTACTGGAATGGGATGAGAAATTAGACTAATAGATCTAGGAAAATAAAGACACAAGTTAGATGTTTTTTTAGATAGTCACATGAGACTTATTTTAGGAATCAAGAACCAGGCAGAAGAATCCACGTAAATGATCAAACATATTTTTACTATGATGTAAAGAGAAGTTGTTACTACATTTTATTGAGTATAAAAGTGAAGAATTTTTTTATAAATATATAAAAAATTGGATTTTGTAGAATAAGAACAATGACAATGTTCAGAACCAATTACTGAAGGTTTCTAAACATGTTACAACATCATTTTTGCATAATTTCTAATAAGATAAGTACACAAAATGTTGTATTGATCATAATGATACAAAATTGTGAGGGTATTTATGACTTTTTGTATCAACACTAAAGGATTTTTTAGTATATTTTATGGTATTATATTATTTCAAACCCATGCCATGAAATATATATTCGTATTTAGTAGTGAACCCCATAAATACTTATATTCATGTGGATGTGTGAATATTGGGTTTTGAATGAAGTGATAAGTATTTAATAGGAGGTAATGTTTGTTATATAATAAGGATATCATAAAAGAAAAATATATCACTTTTATAACTCCCCCCTCTCAATGATTATGTGGATCTTGGATGGGCCTTTTTAATTATTATTAAAGGGGTGGACATTTAGTTTACTATGTTCTAATTTTTTTTTATGAGATATTTTTTGGGAAAATGTCAATCATGTAAATATGGGAATAATTATCATATCTAGAAATATAGAATATTTTTTTATCTTTTTCCTCTTTGTTATGATGTTCTAAAAGCTATTACCGATGGATTTCTTCCTCTTGTTAAAAATTTTCCTCTTACATTGATTGATAAGAAAATTTTGTAGAGTGATGGTAGGGAAAATAATTATTTACCTTGATCACTCTCTAAAAAAGAATTTCTTAGAGTAAAGGGTGTTTAAATTTCCAAAGGTATTTGGGAAAAGTTGAGAAATATCGATGATGGAAATAAAATGTTGGGAAGTCAAAGTTAAAAATTTGGAGGATGAAGTTTGAAAATCAGAAAATGGGTGAGTATGTATCTATTAGTGATTTATTTACAAGTATTACTGATATTTTCTGAACTACAAGACTTCATAGTTAGAAGTTGTAAGATTCAACTATTATTGTAAACGTATTTCGAATTATTCTTGAAAATTTTGAAGCCAAAGTTTCATCTTTGAAAGATAGAAAACCTAAAACACTATATTTGGATGAATTTTATAGTTCTCTCATTAATTATGAAATGGGAATAAATAAATTTTGGATTAAAGAAGTAAAATATATTCCAGAAAGTTCTTTCAAGGATTCCATGAAAGGAAAATATAAGAAGATATTTGAAGATGAAGAAGTTGGTGACTTTGAAACTGAATATAGGGTTAGTAAGAATTTTGAGGAATTATTGCCTTATTTTCAAAAACTTTTTTAAGGGGATTATTAATGATTAAAGGGAATCTACCACTATTTTTTGGAATGTGGATCTATTGTGAATTTGGCTATAAATAAACATAAAAGAATAGTTGATGAGGAAAGTGAAAAATATGATAAAAGGCTAAGAAGTTCTTGGAAAAAACATGTTGACATATCAAAATCCCATCACAAAGTGAAAAGATAAAATGTTCTTAAAATCCAAAATGAGATGTTTTTGTCAAAAAAGATGATGAAGCTGATGACATTGATTTTGAAGACGAAAAACTCACTAAATATGTTATAGAAAACACATTAGTTGAAAAATTAAATAATTAAGTGTTTTCTTGTGATGAAATAATTAGTTATAAGTAATAGAATCCTCATCTACAATTTTCATGGAATATAGAGTTGAATGAATTTATTAAAAGATTATAATACTTGAAAGAGATATGAAGAAGCTAAAAGAGGATCTTTCTTTCGAAAAATATCAAGATTGTATTCTTGAAAAGAAAATCTACATTTCTGGAAGTGATTAATCACTTGAATAAATCTCTTGAGAAAGGAAATAATAGGAAGTAGCATCTTGAAATTAGACATAAAAGAGAAGGAGGAAATATTAGATCATGTTCAAAAAAGTTCTATAAAGGTGAGAAGGAAGTGAAATGTTTCAAGAACACTATCCATGAATTTGGCGATAGTTTTCGAATGTGTGAACCAGATAATGATAATCAATGGTCATATTCAATAGATTAAAATAAAATTAGTGGTGTTATATAGAAGAGGAAATATTATAAAATCATGCATGTTTTAAAAACTAACAAACTCATACATTTATATGTTTCTCAAATATCAATCTATGAAAAAAAAATCTATTACTACATATGATTCTATTGAATTTTCGATTAAATATGAATTTTAGAAGAATATTCTGACGGATAATAAGATGTTTGAGGATCGACAATGTTATGATTTGTAAGGTAATAAATTTATATAAAAACATGTTCATAACTCTAGGTAGTATTGAATTTACATGGAAAATATTATTTATATAGTTACTAATGGTATTATAGTGGATTTTTTCATATATAAAATATGTTTTGGTTCAATCAATAATACTATTATTATCCAATGAGTAATAGGAATCAAATATTTAGAGAAATTAAATCCTTTTGAAGAAATAATTTTGAAAAAGATTTTATGAAAGATGAAAATAGATTACAACATATCGAAAATATTTTTGAATTATGTGGACATCTAAGTAATCTTTCTAAAGGATATATTATTTTATTATTGTATAAACCAAATGTTTATAATAATTCTCATAATCTATATGTGAAGGAAGATAAATGGAAATAAAAATCTCTTATTGTAGAAGCTACGTTCTAAGATACTGAAGGATAACGAACCTGGAATTTGGATAGTGGGTTCTCTTCAAAATGCTAGGAGATTTGATGATTTTGAATAATCTGAAATATTTTGTAGAAGGAATAGTGACATTTGGAAATTATAAATCACTCAGAATCAATGGTTTTGGACCATATGTTACTAGAGAAGAGAAATTAAAATCCAAAAATGTATTGTTTTTTGATAAGATGAAACACAACAAGGGGATATTTTCAAAACATTTCATTTAGGGAATATAGTTTATTTTCAAAAAATAATGGTTTTTTGTAAATAGTGTTAAAAATGGGAAATATTTTATGAGATCCCAACATACAAAGGGTAACTTGTTTCAAGTTGGTGATTTTTAAAATTCATATTATCTCAGCATTAAGGAATAGAATCCACTATGGAATAAAATTTTCAGACGCATGTGTCATTGGAATATGAATAGGTTAACAGATACATAAAGTGTCCATGATATTTCTAATATGACAAGAAGAATAGATCGGTGTTCAGTTTTTAAAAAAGTGAAAATTAAAAACTCTCTACATAATAAAGTTGAAATTTATTCAACTCTTCCTTTGGAACAAATTAATTCTGATATTTTTTTACCAATGAGAAAATAATAAAATTTTGTAGATATGTACTTCATTTATTTCATTGATGATTTTACTCATCTTATATGAATGATGTATCTAAAACATAATTCATATTCTCTAGATATTTTTAATAATTTTAAGAGAATTGTATAAAATAAATGTGGGTATTTTATGAAAATGTTGTGAATTGATAATAGTGGTGAATAAGAGAATGAATAATCCACAAGTTAACTTTAGAATCATGTAATTCTCTATGAGTTTAGTGTACAATACACACCATAGAAGAATGATCTTGATAAATGAAAAAACACATTCTTAGTGCAGATGGGATATACTATGTTATTCAAACATGGGATTTCTCACTACTTCTTATGGCATGATATGAGTATAATATTTATTTTTCATAATCAGTGCTTCTACTGAACAACTTCTGATATGACTCTTTCTGATATTTTCTAAAAAAATATTATAATTTTGAAACATTTAATGGTTTTTTGGAGTCTCTATATCATAAATAATGAATGTTGAAATATTGTAAAATGTGATTAGAGAGGTGAATAAGTAATATTTATTGGATATTATCCTAATGGAAGAGGATATATATGTTTAAAAAAAGAGATAAGAAAGATATTTGATTTTTTTGATGTAAAAAATCATGAAAATTTTCAAAGAAGATGTTTTATAAACACATGTAGAAACGTAATATGGGATGTATAAAGAGTTATTATTGAAAAATATGAAGGTAACTCCAACAATGATGATGCCACACATATAGAAGAATCCGACTCCGTTATTTCTAGTGATGATGAATACCTTCTTAAATATAATCCTAGGATGAGGAAACATATAAAAATACAAAACCTCATGGGAGATAAAAATATGTTACAATAATAATAATATAAAATGTTTTTTTCACATGCATCCTTTTATTCAAAAGTTGAGCCAAAATGTATTGATGATGCCTTCAAGTATCAAGAGTAGATTCAAACTATGAATGAAGAGATGGGTCAAATTTATAAGAATGAAACTTTAGAACCCGTACCGAAAATAATTTATAAAGAAATTATAGGTACACATTTGGTGTTCCAAAACAAGTTGAATGAATATGGTGAATTTACATGAAACAAATCAAGAATAGATTTAAATTATTACTCACAAATTTAAGATATTTATTTTGATGAAATCTTTCTCCCAGTGAAAGGTTAGAAATAACTAGAATCTTTCCTACAATTACAATACAAAGATGTTACAAATTTTTTTAGACAGATGTTAATTATTCTTTTTTTATTTCATATCATAATAAAGTCATATATATTTAATACACATATGGATTTAAAATTATAAAAAATGACATTTGTGTGTGCATGTTAAAGAATTAATTGCATGGGATAAGGAAATATATGGTAGATTGGTATTCAAAATTAGTTTCCTTATTGAGGAAGTTGCACTTTATGAAATTAAGAATTGATTGTAATCTCTACATCAAATAAAATAAATAGATTTATCTAATTACAATTTTTTCATGTTGATATTTTCTTTATTGGGAGCGATGAAATAACTTGTGAAAATGGTTTTTAATAGAAAAAGTTGTTGTTGAAAATGTCCATGCTTTATTGAATGAATGATCATCTTGTCTTATAAATATCACAAAATAAGAAACATGTTTTTCTATCCCAAAATAAGTATTCTATGGAATATCTTAATAAGATTTTCTTGGATAATTCCAAACCCATTTTCACACAAATTTATATGGGATCCAAGTTTTCTAATGATAGGGAAGGAAAGTAAGTAGATTCTAATGAATTTCTGAAGCCGATTAAATGTTTATTATAGATGACTAATTCAAGAATAGATATTGTATTTGTGGTTACCTGATGATAAATATTTTAATTTGAAAGAAAGGAATCTCATCTATTGGTTAGAAATTAATTATTAGATATATAAGTGGGAAAATAGATTTTATAATCAAATATAACAACTCAAGAAGAATTGAGTTGTTTGTTTATACATATTCTGGGTTGGTAGGAAGTGTGGATCAAATAAGATCCAAATATACACGAGTATTCTTTCTAGGGGATAGTTGTGTGATTTAAAACAGTAAAAAATTAACTCTTAAAATTGATGAATATTAAAAAATTTCCACCACCCAAGATACAACACAGTTTATATGGATGAAAACGTTGATGGAATATTTTCTTTTTTAAGTCAAGGTACCACTTCTCTTGGGTTTTTATAATCATACAGATATAAATCCCACAATAAATACAATCTAATATTGTCATTCAAGCTATATTTATATCAAATATAACATCATCAAAGATCATGGAGAGATGAATGAAACCAAGTTTGAATTTGTTTCTATAATAAAATAAATTACAGATAATTTCACAAAAAAATTAATGAAGGAAACATTTCTTAAATTGGGATTGGACATGGGTGTCCAACCACTTTCTATCCATGTTTTAGGTATTTGTTTCTTTCCCCACTATAAAATTTTATTTAGATGTTTTAATCATGTGGAGACAAATGTTATTAAATAAATATATCCATTGGAATGTGAAAAAACCAATTAAGGAATCATATATGTATGGGGATTTTTTAAAAGGGGCATGTTATGATCTCAACAAGTGAGTGTGTGAACAATTATAACAATTTTGTGATGTCTTTGTATGAAACATTGTATTTTGAGTAAAATGAAATATTTTGTGAAGAATGAAATGTTTGAGGTTCAAGAGAAGTTTTTTGGTCATTACATATGGGAAGAATGGTTTTTCACTTCTATTATTCTTATTTCCTATAATGAGTTGGCTCAAATAGGCTTATAAATTATAGAATAGTAATACATTTCTTGAGTTACAATGTATTTTTAATTTTTTAATTTTGTTTGATAATAAATTAAAATTGGGGTTATTGTTGGGACCAAGATGGTTGCATATAGTTTTCAGAAGCTGGAAGATATGGTTTTCTAAATGATTTTATTTTATTATAATTAAAACAATTCACTTAATTTTGAATTTTTTGGGGATTATAGGAAGTTCACATCATTCTCATAAGATTGAACACAAATTTAATAAGAAATTCCTTCAATTGAATACCTATTTCTAGAATCTATTTATTGGGAGAATTATTTTTGGACTTTTCATAATGGAGTTTTTAAAATCTAGGGGATGTTTTATTGGATTAAATATTTATTTGGAGACGGTTGAAACAAAATATGAAAATGTGTTACCTTGATAAATATTATCAACATCATTATTTGAATAAAAATAATGATCCAATTTTTGTGAAATAAAGGGGAGAAACTATGTTTCTTGAAAAAAATGAAATTTTATTTTTTTGCATTTCTATAAAGTAGATGTTTTTTAGGAACAGATCATTGGATTCAGGTGCACCAGATAAAATATTTTTTCAGATACTGGGAGTTATTTTGATGAATTGATTGGGTTTTTAGAAGTATGGATCTACTCATCCAATTTTCTAGTCAAACCATTGGAAAAAAATCCATCTAATGAATGATAGGTTTTTGATATTGAAAAAGGAAAAAGTCACCACAGATGTAGGTCCATTTAACAAATTGAACTACTGATTCATCATAATCGTGTTCTCACTAATAATACTTTAGATGTATTGTTATATCAATGGATGAACATTGGACATCTCATATATCTTCTGAAAGAATAGAGATGTTTATTGAAAATGAGAAGAGTTTCATAGACCAGCTCATTCCATTGATATGTTATTGAAAAATGAAGATTGTCAATAAAAAAGTGTTCTTATGTCATTAAAAAGTGAAATATTTTTTTTGGAAAAAAATGAAGAAATGTATTCATTTAATGAATATAATCTAATTACCTAGTAATTGAGTAGAGATATTAGAGTTAGAAAGATTGAAAAAATAGAACAGTCATTAAAAGTAACTAAATCCTAAAGAAGATTAAATAATGTAGTCAACCATTGTTAGATGGCTTAGAGAAGCAGAGCTATAAATAATTTTTATCTTCAGTGGGTAAAGATAAAAGGATGCACATTTTGAAGTTGTAAAGTAATGATATACTAATCTATTGGATGATATTTTCATAATAAAGTGCGTCATACTAAGTCTAAACAATAAAGATCAATTTGAGTCACCCAAAAATGAAATAATTTACTCAAATGATCGAAAAGGATGTTGATGTTTTGATATTACTTAAGATGATTCAAGAATAATCCAAAATAGTCGGGAAAAAGGGAGAAATTTTCAAAATGCAGTTTTATTTTCTTGGTTAATTCTTATTTGTGAATTCCATTGAACGTAAAAACAATTTCTAGTTCCTACCTTTTCTATTTTTGAAAGAAACCAGTTATTATTTGAGGTACATATCTTATGTTTTCCTTCAATTTAAATTTAATTACTTACCTAGGGACATATTTTGATTCTTGTTGGGTTAATGGAGGTCTATGGGGTGTTTGGGGCTAGTCCGGAGCCTGGAACCCTATGTTTGGGTGTTTTTATCCTTCCTCATGGTTAGTGAAAATTGTTTAGGTCATACCACATAGTTTAAATAGAACGTGTGATACTAGATAGTGGGGGATTATAGGTCGCACGGTTAGATGATATTGTCCAGGAGGAGCTTCATGACCATGCAATAGGTGTACAGTTTTCTGTACATTTCATAAAGGATCTTCACACGGTTTGTTCATGATTTGTAAAATGTGAGTGTAAACTGTGTGAGTGAAAACTTCTAATATAGTAGACCATGTGACATGGAGCAAGACTTGACAAACCATGAGCCTAAACCATTTGCCCTAGTTTTTTGGGAACTTCATTATTTTTTCCTTGAAATGTTTTATAACTAATGTTTCTTTTCCTTTATTAATTGTACAAGAAAAAATAAATCATGGGAGCTCTATTTTTCATCTATTCTTCAATTTCAAATCACCCCTCCATCTCGACTCTGATTCAAACCTAGATAATCTCCTTAGATATGCAATGGTATGCCCTCAATTCCATTTTAGTTGTTCTTTATTTTTCTGGATATCAATTACGCTATTTTTATTTAGGCTCTTATGCAATAATTTCTTTTTCTTCATATATTATTCATACTTCTTCCAAATTAGGATGAATCAGATCTCGATACTATACAAGATATCATGTAAGTTCCTAAGGAAAGTGGTCTCATGCCTTTTTCTGATTTTCAAGTTTTTTATATATGTTGGGGTTCCCCACACCAATTTGTGTGGCGTCTCTTTAAAATAAATTTAACCAAGTTATTTTCTATCGTGATTCAGGTAATATAATATGAATATTTATGAATGTTATAGGTTTTATACATTTAATTAAGACCATCCCATGGGTGAGCTTCCTTGAATGACAATTTATAGCTTTTGGCCTTGTATGCCTAGGAGGCAAGCCTTTTATCCCTTTCCTGGGTTGTTAAAAAATAGAATTTATTACTAATGGAATTTATTATTAATGGAATATCAATATTGAAAGATTTTATTTGAATTTTTTGAAGAGGATGGGATGGTTTACTTTCCCATTAACCTTTGTATTACACTACTTGTTTAAACAAATTGAATTTTTAATGCCTTTACCATGTGATTTAACTGAAGGATATGGATTTATTTTCTCCATTTATATATTTTTTCATTTGATTAAAGTGAAGTATATGAATCCAATTTATCTAATTATAGATTTTAACATGTAATTTATATTATAAATAATCCATGTGATAGCTTTATAGGTTAGTTAGGCTAGTTATTATAAAAACACTGATGCGAGTATTTAAAGGGAATCCCTTGAGCTTGGAAATGTTTTCAAAATGACATAATGGGAATGAATTGCACATTTTGTTTCTTTTCCCATGTGAGTTATAGTATAACCAAGCCATGTAGTATCTTGTTATCCCTTTTATCCTTGTTATACAAAATATTTCCATCTTAGTGAATGAAAGTACAATCCTTATGAGGTTGTCCAATGCTGGTGTCACCCCCTTCAGTAGATAATGATACTAGATGCTATTGGTTTTTACCTTGGCATGTCTAATGATATTTTTAAATTGAATTGAATTGGTTAAATGATAAATATCCTTGGGATATTAATGGATTGATTTTAGAATGTCATGGATGGACTCATGTAACTATTGACCTTTATACCTTAGGTGACACATGGATTCACTCTATGATTCCATGGATGGGGTCATTGGTTAATATGATATTGTCATGGGTGATACATGTATCCATTATGGGTTTTTATGGATGAACTCGTTGGGGATACACTAATATGTCAATTGATACCTGGATTATTTTGAGAATTTCATGGAAAGATTCAAAAGGAATTGGAATATTATGACAAGGGTGATACTCAAGCTTTTGTTGATAAGATCCAAGGATAGACATCCTTAAAGAGGATTGTGTTATGATGTTCCATAGGTGGATTCCCAGCTCTGATCCATGGGGACTACGGGGCACCATGGATTTGAATTCCTAAAACCATCAGTTTACCCTTCAAAAGGGGATGTGATAGACTTCAAATGAGTATCAATTTAATGAATTTGAATGTGAACTTGGTTTAAAATGAAACAAATATAAAAGAAAGTGAAACTAAAATGGATTATGATAGAGGACTTGACTAGGACTGACTTTAGTATTGGTATTTCGGTAGTGTCTCTCAATTTTTTGACACTTAGAAATGACCTATGGGGTAGGAAGAGGGGTGAGTTATTATAGAGGAGGTTTTTTTACCTCTCTTGTTTTTTTCACTTTTGTGTTGTGAACTCCATAATGGTCGTAAAATAAGGTGTATGTTTGGAATTGTAGAGTCATGCCATGGTGACGACCTCTAGTTCTATGCTAGTAAGGTGGTGATGATCACAATCTAGAGCTAGTAGATCTTAGCCTACTAGTGGACCCTCCAGTCATGCCATCTATAGCACCAACTATTATACTGAATGCAAGTGATGAGGCATAGTTTCGTGAAGGCTTTATGTTGTTCATACAAACCATTTAGGGAGCACCATGACCTGACCAACAATGGAAGAGTCGACATGTGAGTTTCAACAGCTATATCCACCAATGTTTTTGGTGTATATCATACCAGAGGATGTAAATTCATGGCTCGAGGCCATGATGTCTATCTTCAAGCACATAGAGAAACCTCCTGAGAAGAGGGAAAAGATCGATACATACATGATGAATGGTTACTCTGAGAGATAGTGGGATATTAACACTCAGACCGATCTTTATTGTATGATGGACTTGATGGTGTTTTGTATGGTAATCAATGATTAATTCTATCCTAAGACCTTGTGGTATGATAAAGCCAAATATTTCTTACATCTAGAGTAGGGATCACTATCATTCATGGACTACTCATCACATTTTACTGAGCTCTAGTGCGTCCCACCTATTCTGATGGGTTTCGAGTAATTAATAGCCAATAATTTCAAGGATATTATTAGGTATAACATTTAAACACAAGTAAAAGTCTTCCAGCATACTATTGTATCCTGAACAGTGATCCAGACACTAATCACAGGGTGTAGCCTAAGGGAATCTGGTGGTACGAGCTAAGGTGGTTCAGCGGCTAGGTCTAGTAATGCATCGATCGGTAGTAGGAAGCATCATCTAAAACTTCCACATGGTGATGTTAGCAGTCTAAACATATCTTCAGGTTGTTTGGTGATGTGCTACTAGTGAAGTAGGATGGGACATATGAGTCCATAGTGTATGAAGGACCCAGTCGAGTACTGATCTAGTGGTAATATAGGCCATCTACAGCGATTCTGTGGAACATTTGCACTAGAATCTAGTGAGAGAGGGTCTGTACTGACTTTATGTTCAAGAGAAAGATCAGTAGCTTCTCACCAGACATGGAGTTGGGGTAAGTCAGGATGATCATGCCATGGTGATGGTCATGGACAGGGTATCCAGACCCTAGGTTTATGCTGATAACAGGGTGGATCGAATCATGGTATCCAAGTTGTGTCACAGAACCATGATATAGACTAGGAATATGTAGTGAAACAAATCTAGTAGGAGTAGGATCCCAGAACATATACTATCAGAGATACTATTCTATTTGCCTCTGTTTTACCTTCTTCAGTTTTTTGATAGAGGGGATTCACATATATTTATGTATGTTCCTTTTTTAGATAGACTAGGGTTCTGTGTTAATATATATGATTGTGTGATGAGGCTAGACACTCTATTAAGGATTAGAAATGAAGGTGTTTGTCAGTGCAGGAAGTTCCCCCTTGAGGTCGGTGGGTGTCAATTCCAATGGGACCTTTAATCCCTTTATATGATAGGCTTTGATGTAATTCAAGGGATGGGTTGATTTACTCCTTTTCAAGATTTTTTAAATTTATATCGCCTTAGGGTGAGTTTTACATCACCATATGGTGTGGAGTTCATTCACATGGTTGAATGGGATGTTCAGGCACGTTGATATGTACTTTAGAATCATGGGTTGGGAGGGATGTCATCCTAGATTGCAATTTTATATATTTAGATTAGGGGACACGTCAAATTTATTTCCCTCCAGTGGTCGATCATTTCAGAGATGTCTTACCATACAACATCTCAGAATTACCTCTATTGAGAGAGGTAGATTTCTCTTCTGATCTAGTTCCAAGAGCTACACCTATATCCATTACTCTTTATAGGATTCCTACAATAGAATTTTAAGAGATGAATATGTAGCTACAATATTTATTGGAAAAGAGTTTCATCTGACCTGATACTTCTCTATGGAGTTTTCTAGACCTTTTATGAAAGAGAACGATAAAACAATTAGGTTGTGTGTGGATTATAGAAAATTTAACCAATTAATGGTTAAGAACCGGTATCCTTTACTACACATAGATTATATCTTCTTCTAGCTCTAAGGAGCTCGTGTCTTCTCATATATTGATTTGAGATATGGTTATCATCAGGTGAATGTTAGATGATCAGACATACCTCACATAGCCTTTGGGAGTAGGTATGGTCTATATGAGTATTTGGTTTTGTCGTTTGGTCACACGAATGCGCCAACGGTCTTCATGGAACTAATGAACTTAGTGTTCCATCCTTTCCTCAATTCATTTTTTGTGGGTTTCATTGATGATATCATAGTGTATTCTCACAATCGACATGACCATGACAAACATCTTGAGATCATTTTTAATACTGTAAGAGAACATTAGTTATATTCTATTCTCACTAAGTGCCACTTATGGATAGATTACACCCACATCCTAAGACACTTCATCTCAGAGATAGAAGTGTCAGTGGACCTAGAGAAGGTGAGAGTGGTAGTTACCTTAGTGAATCCCAGTAATGTATTTGCGTTGGAGAGTTTTTTATGGAAGGATGGTTAGTATAGAAATTTCATACAGGGATTCTCATGATTATCATCCCCATTGATAGGCTTGACTAAGAAGGCTACGAAATATGTATGGTAAGATTCCTAAGAGATAGCCTTTCATGATTTCTAAGGGAGATTGACTTCAGGTCGATAAAAAAAATTTTAGAGCTGCATAATATGTACACTATGTACTTCAATGCATCAGGTATCATGTTGGGAGCAGTTCATATGTACGGGGATTCAGTCATTGTGTATTAGCCTCGGTATTTGATTCCACAAGAGAGCTATTTCCTTATTCACGATCTCAAGTTGGACGTGGTTGTTCACGCATTACACTACTAGGGACATTACTTACTGGGAGTGTGTTTTGTGGTGTTCACATGCCATAAGAGTCTCAAGTACATATTTACACAGCATGATCTGAATTGTAGGCATCATTGGTGGATTGAATACCTTCAGAAATTTGATTTTGATCTACCCTAAATTCATTGTAAAGGAAATGTGGTGGTCTCTACACCAAGAAAGAGAAATTAGATACCATCAGTGCAACATGCCAGTAGTGAGTGGAAGCTCATGGCATTGTTCTCTAAGATTCACATGGAGGTGCACGACAGTCATGGGCTAACGTTTCTATCTTCCTTATTTGTTACCTCTACCATTCTAGATAGAATGAGGAAGAGGTAGCTATCAGAATATGAAGGCCTAGTTCAATGAGAGAGTGTGATTTGTGAGGACCCTCCTCCTAGATGGATCGTAGGTGATGATGATTTAATGTGATTACACGGTCATGTGTGGGTCCTTTCAGACATGCACAAGGCATTGTTGTAGTATTTTAATGCTTTATCATCGACAGTACATCTCAGAGTCACCAAAATGTATTAGGATTTACAACGTCGGTATTGGGGGTCAGATATAGAAAAATATGTAGTTGGTTTTGCCATGAGGTGTTCCACCTGTTAGTAGGAAAATAATGAACAACATCAACCAGATAGAATTTTATAGTATCTGTCCATTCCCAAGTATAAATTTAATTAGTTAGTGATAGAATATTTGAATGGTTTTTAAGGTTACCGCGTGGTAATTATATTTTATACAATGTTTTTGACAAGATCGCAAAGGTTTATAATTTCCTACCAATCAAGGAAACCATTAGTTTTGATGATCTAGGGAGGCTGAATATCCATGAGACAGAATGACAACATGGGGTCCTGCATTCTATCATTATAGATTAGGATTCCCGATTTACGTATTGTTTATGGAAAGGGATAAAGATGGCACTAGGTACACATGTGCTTTTAAGAATGAAATACCACCCCCAAATAGATGGTTCTATATGAGGCTTTATATGGTAGTTCATTTTTATGACTCCTATATTGGATATAGGTAGGAGAGGTAGCTATTTTGGGATCTCATCTTATCTAGGGGACCATAGAACATGTTCTGTTTATTTGGAAGTGGATGTATACTACACATTATTGTCTTAAATATTACATCAATTTCTATGTATGAATTTTAGAGTTTGACGTTGGGGATCAGGTGTTCCTACATGTTTCACTGAGGTTAGGACATAAGAGGATCAGAAGACAGGGTAGGTTTTCACCATGATACATCAGTTTGTTTGAGATTCTGGAGATGGCCAGGCTGGTAGCCTATCTGTTGCAGTTACCTCAGTGGTATGGGGAGATGCACAACCTCTTACATGTTTATCACCTTTGAAATTACTTTTCATACATGTTTCATGATTTTAATCCATGTGAGGTTGTGTTATAGGTAGATGCATCTTTTGAGGAGCATCCTATATGAATTGCAGAACGTATCAAAAAGGTTATCCATGGACAGTATATTCCTTTAGTATGAGTACCTTGGCCGCATTGTAACACCAAAGATTTTATGAGAAATATTTTTTTTAATGTTATATGCATCACCAAAGGGATCTTTCACTACACACAACATTGTCTTGGCTTGCGTTACACGTAGGAGCAACCTTCCTCGATAACTTGCGTTGTACGTAATACCGAGTTTCACTAAACAATGATATGTTATTAAAATATTATATAAACTAGCCATTTTGAATAGTAATACACACTTTTTGAAATTTTATAAATTTTATTATTCAAAATGGCCTTTATTTTTGGATTCCGAATATCAAAATTATCCTAGGGAGAATTTTTGGTATTTTTCTGAAAACATTCAATTTTTGATAAATAGTGAAAATAATGGGTTACTATTTAAATACCGACATTTTATTTAAATAATTATTTATTTTATTTAAATTTATTTTAGGTAAAAATTGATACATAATGCCTATATAAGTTCAATGTAATCCATTGGATACATTTTATAATAATTTTAGATATATAAAAATTTTATTGAACTTTTCACTATCTTTTACCCACCTCCTTAGAGAATTTGAAAATTTACATAAAACATAATTTTACCGCTTATGTGAGTGGAATTTCGAAAATATGAGACACAGGTTTAATATCAGGGAGTAAAATGTGGTTCAATAAGATAAAAATAATTTTTGGCTAATAGTAACTTTTTTACTTTTTTTAACACGGTTAAAAGTAAATAGGGTAATTGAGGGTAAAAATGATATTATTATTACCCTAACACATGTCCTAATTCTATTGGATAAATTTAATTCGACCAAAAACAACCATAAGAATAAAATATTACCCTTTAGGTCCACTTGGATTAGATTAGAACACTTATTATTATTTTATTTAAAGAATAGTTAAAAGAGTTAAAATCAAAGTTTAATAACTAAAACCTTTTTAATATAGAGTTATACATAAGATAAATTCTACTATAAATATTAATTATAAATCTAAAAATATTTCCTACATAATGGTATTTTATTTATAATTCTTATAAATTAAATAATTTAGTTTATTTATGACATAATGATGAAGCAGTAATTACCTTATTAATGAAATATTAACATAATGAATGTTATAAATACCCAATAAATGTAATTTGAGACTTTTTATAAATTACACTATTTTTTAGGTTAATATGACATGTTATTATTGATTGAAATAAATTTTTTCGAACTAATCATGCTGTTATGATTTTCACAAAAATCAATTACCAAATAGTGTCAAAATTGACATAAAATAGTTTTTTAACCAAATATTATATTATTAATTGTTATTTTATTCCCAAAAATCAAAGGTTTGGCCAAATGACTTAGATAAGGTTATATATATTAATAATGAACCACTTGGGTTTCTTTAGACTTGTTAAAGTAAGTTTATTAACCATATAGTGTAAGAAAACAAGAAGACGCGGTAAAAGTTAAATTATTTAACTTACAGTTAAATCTAAATGGTAAGGTTAAAATAGTAACCTAAACTTGTCTAAAACCTATTGGTTGAGATTATTTAGACCCATACCCACCTTATATTATAAATAAATCAATTTTGAGCTATTAAAAACCGAATATGACTTTATTATTAAATAATATTTTATGTTTTTTCAAAGGTGACCCTCTACTCCCTTATAAAAGGGCACCTCCTCCCTCTCCTATTTACAAAATTTAGAGCCTTAAAGTTCGACCAACCCCTGTCCATTTCCATTATCAACATCCCTAGAAACATAATATAGGTTCTTGTCTTCTTCAAAGACCATCTTTAGTGCCCTTATAGGAGGTTTAGAAGAGGCGCGTCAAAGAAGAGGTAATATCCTTTACCAATTCTTACAAATTCATTTCTTCTTATAATTATTCTTCTTTTTTTGTTTCATTGTAACGTAATAACATCAGAATCAATAATATATTGATATGTTATTATAAATATGAAACAACCCTATTTCACCTTCTATCTATTCTATGAAAAACAATATCAATGTGCATGTGTACGTACGGAATACCGTCTCCACGTTGTGGTGTAATATCTTTTTCCCATACCACCTTACGTTGATGGGTATAATGTTTTAAAGAATAACTATATATGGTTATTATGACATGATACTAATTATGAGATATTCTATCATTCACTTCAATACAATTCCACAAACATGGGAATGATATCATCGCTCGTGAGTACGTACGGCCTACCGTCTCCACGAGGTGATGCGACTCGTTCTACATGATCTTCATTGAATAATGATAATGTAAATGACTTGAATGAATAAATATGATATATATTATACTAATTACATTCTGTAAATGATGTATCTATGACCTAAAAATAATAATAATAATTTATTCTACAAAATACGCATAAGAACATAAAGCAATGAACACCCGAATAACAAGTAGCAATGAAATATTACTAACAAGAAGATAAAAATATGACCATATATGATATCATAACAATGAATATGATTTTTTTAATAAGTCAATGAAATTATTTAAATCAATATACATGATGTTTGGATACATACGACACATATCGGACCTAAGTTAAGGGAAAATCTCACAATCTCATTTTTATCCGATATTGTTTATAATTTAGAATTTACTGGGAGATATTTATCATCCACATCCACGTTTCCTTAATATGTAATATTATTTATATCCTCCTACAATTTTTTATATCCAATTTTACTCATTGGTGAATTTTTAGTAAAATATATGAATGTAATCTTTTGCCGTTTTTAGTATGATGTACTTTTTGACTTTTCCGGCCAAAGTATGAGAAAAATGTTTTTTTAACTTGTACGGCATGAATAGATTTTTATGATTTCATAGAAAATTATTTCCATGAAGATTTCTTTACAATTTTTCAAGTTTATTTTTAATCAACTTCTATTAGTTTAAAATTGTATGACATGTTAATAAAGGAAAAATGTTTTTGAAGTTGAAAGGATATTTTCCTCAAGAATGGAGTTCAAGCGTTTTATCAAAATTATTTCCCATATAAGATAATATAGGATTCTATTTATATCTATATTTTTTAATTTACTTGATTATGTTATGATGGAATTATTTTTATGATATCTTTTTATCTTATATGGATTATTTTATGATGGCATGATGTTTAAGAATCCCATTTTATTACACGAGTTATGCTATGATGTATGATTTCTGATCTTGTGTCACACATAAGAATGGTATAATTATGAGATGGGTGGGACCTATATCTCCCTCTAATGCATTGGGTAAAGATTTATATCTCATGAGATAGACATGGCTACAATAGAAGGTTAATCAGGTTCAGTGATACAGGACTGAAACGAGGAGGGGACTCGGTTCAAAAATGGACTTTGTCCACAAGGATAGTCTTGGAAATGACTCTTGACTACTAAGAAATGATTCTCTATGATTATGTTTGTATTCCAAAAACTTTCATGTTTTATTTTATGATTATTGGGATTACATTTCACTACCATGATTTATCCGATGTTATGATATTATGATTTCTTTTAAAGGTTAAGATTTTCAAAATGTTAGGTTCTTATGAATATGATATGATCGATATTTCCTTTGTTTATCCTTACTGAGAATTTGAGCTGACCATTTTGTTTGTTTTCTTTTCCCCAGGCCAGGAAGAAGGATATTAGGTAATATATGCCAAAAGGGACTCTAGATATGATAAAATAAATGGGAGATAGTGTAGATGATTTATGAACTTGTTGTTTATGTTTCCCAGTTTCTAAAGACACTATACATATATGGTCCATTCATGGTTTTGTTATATGTTGTAATAAGTGTGCTTTAATTTTGAATTAATAACAATGTATATAATGTATGGGTCGTTATAGTTGGTATCAGATGAAAGGTATAGTCAACCTTTCAAAACTATGATGTGAAGGCCTTAGTAAGAACCCTAAGGAAATGTCTAAGCATAGAACAAAATATTAGTGTTTTAGAAATATCCATGAGTAACCTATGATAAGATCTAAAGTGTGAAATTTTATTACTGATTATGTTGTCCTCCTGTTATAATTAGTGTTGATCACATTATTCTTATTGGTTTTAGTCAATGGATGGAACTCGAAGGAATCGTTTTAATGTGGAATGTGATGGGCAATGCAGGGATTGTCCCCCTGAGTAACCAAACATTATGGGAGCTGGAATGAAAAATCTTGTAGCCATGCTCACACAACTTTCTCAATCTATGAATCATGAAGGACTTCCAAACGAGAAAATCAAGGAGTAACATTCGGTTTAATCCTTTATGAGGCAGCGTCCACCCTCATTTAGTGGGTCTACTGCTACATTAGTGGCTGAACAATGGATCGGTACCACTGAAAAGATATTTTCTGTTCTATAATGTTCTGAACATGATAAATTCATCTTAGTAGTATATCGTTTCGAAGGTGAAGCTGATCAATGGTGGAATATTATCGAGAATACAAGGCCCCAAGATGAAATTGTATCCATGGAATGAGAAGAGATCAAGACCTAGTTTTTCAATAAGTTATTCCCTCGTATTCTTCGAACAAAGATGGAGAAGCAGTTTCTTGATCTAAAGAAAAAGGATGATGAATATGTTGGTACCTATGAAGAAAATTTTACAATACTTGCAAGGTACACTTCCGGAATTATTATCCAACCTAAGAGTAAGATTGATCGATTTTTTACTGGCATAAAACCAAATATTCTAAGGTATTAAGCCATAACGGACTTCAATGGCTATGAGGAAATTGTTCGATGTGCTCTCAAGGTAGATATGGAGATTTGAGTAACCCATCAGTCAAATGGGTTTGATAAAAATAGGAAAATGGAATTCAAAGGAAAATCTAAAGACCACACTGAAAAGAAGATGAGTTTTACCTTATGCTCAAAGTGTGGAAAGAAACATGGAGGGAATTTTCTTAAAGGGAAAAGTAAATGTTTCAAATTTGGAAAACAAGGTCATCGGGATTTTCAATGTCTCAACGATCTGAAAAATATTTCTAGTGATGCAAAAAAGAAAAGGCTACACAGAATGCACCCTCTACACTTCAATGTTAAAAGTGCGAGGAAATGGGGAATTATGCTAATCAATGCCCTAATACAAGGGTTGTTGATGATGATCGACGTCAGAAAACTCTTAAGTCCAGGGAAAAAGGAAAGTCACATGCAATTTCTATTGGCGATGTGGAGTACGATAATGAAGTGGTGAAAGGTATACTTTCCATCCACTCTAAAGTAGAAAATGTTTTTTTTTGATTCTGGATCCACCCACTCTTTTATTTCTGTAGAGTTTTCTAACAGTATTGTCGTATTACCACAACAATTAGATGTTGAGTTAGCTATGACCACCCCTAATGGCACAACATTCGCGTCAAAATTTTAAAATTCTTCTCTGATTGATGTTTGTTGGAAAGTGCTTCCTGAAAATCATGTGATCCTTCCAATAGTGGAATTTGATGTGATCCTTGGCATGGATTGACATTCTTTACATGGATCTCATATCAATTTCCAAAGAAAGGAAGTCACATTTCATATTCTTGATCAATCAATGATCATCTATCGATGTGAGGACAAATATAACCTTCTAGTGGAAATTTCTTCAATATTATGGGTCTTGATTCCAATAAATAAAGGTTATTTATCTCAAATGGTTGTAGAGAAAATCTTGATTAAGAATACACCAATTGTATGGGAGTTTGATGATGTCTTTCCAGAGGAATTTCCAGGTCTTACACCAAATCGTGAAGTTGAGTTTTCAATAGAACTCTTACCGGGTGATATGCCCATTTCAAAGACACCTAACAGAATGGACCCAATTGAGTTGCGGGAATTTAAGAGGTGACTCCAAGAGAATCTTGATAAGAGATTCATACTCCCTAGTGCATCACCTTGGGGGGTACTTGTTTTGTTTGTTAAGAAGAAAGATGGATCAATGATACTCTGCATTAATTATTGATAACATAACAATATCACTATCAAGAACAAATATCCTCTCCCACGCATTGATGACTTATTTGACAAACTAAGTGGAGTTCAATACTATTCCAAGATTGATCTTCGTTCAGGATATCATCAATTAAGGTTAAAAAGAGGGGATATACCAAAGACGGATTTCTGTACGAGGTATGCACACTATGAATTTATAGTGATTCCATTTGGTCTTACTAATTCCCCTGCTCTCTTCATGGATCTAATGAATAGAGTCTTTAGAGACTATCTTGATCAGTTTTTGGTAGTCTTTATAGACAATATTCTTGTCTATTCAAAGAGGAAGGAAGAACATGAAGATCAATTGAGAATTGTATTAAAAACCCTAAGAAAGGAGAATCTTTGTGCCAAATTTACCAAGTGTGAATTTTGGATTCAAAAAGATTCATTTTTTGGGTCACATAATCTCAAAAGAGGGGATATATGTGGATCCAACAAAAACAGATGTTATCAAAAGATGGTCAAGACCAACAACAGTAATTGAGATTCGAAGTTTTCTTGGTTTGGCTTAATATTATCAACATTTTGTGAAGGATTTTTCATGATTATCTAATCCACTCACTAGGTTGACTCGAAAAGGAGTTAAGTTTGTTTGGATGGAGGAGTGTGAAGAGAATTTCATGGAGTTATAAAGAAGATTATCTAGTGCACCTGTGCTCACACTAACTTGTAGTTGAGAACGGTTTCTGATCTATAGTGATGCATCCAAGAAGGAATTGAGGTGTGTTCTCATGAAAAACAATATGGTGATAGTTTATGCCTTAAGACAATTGAAAATACATGAGAAAAATTACCAAACTCATGATTTAGAGTTAGCTACGGTAATCTTTGCATTAACGATTTGGAGGTATTATTTTTATGGTGAAAGGTGTGATATTTATACTGATCATAAAATTTTGAAGTATATTTTCACACAAAAGGAGCTGAATATGCCCCAAAGATGATGGTTGGAGCTGATTAAGGATTGTGACTGCTCAATTAATTACCACCCTGGGAAATTAAGCAAGGTGGAAGACGAATAAAGTCGACAAGACCATTCTAGAATATCCATGATGAGGATCAAAAAAGATCTAATATTTATGGATTTACAAAGTATGTATCTTGGAATTATAATGGAAGGGGGAAAATCTTATCTTCCTCAAATGAATGTTCAACCATCTATACATGTGAAGATTAAAGAGGCACAGAAAGAAGATGTAGAGTTTCAAAAGAAGGTGAGAAATGTTCCTGAATTCCACGTTGACTGTGATGAAATAAAAAGGTTCTGCAATCGGGTTTGTGTTCCTCCCATCCCAGAATTAAAGAAGGAAATATTGGATGAAGCTTGTAGTTCTTCGTTCTCTATTCACCCTAGAAGCACAAAGATGTATAGGGACCTGAAAGAGTACATCTGGTGGGATGGCATGAAAAGATATGTTTCTTAATATGTCTCTTGATGATTGGTTTGTAAACAAGTTAAAGATGAGAGATATAAGTCTTAGGGGATGTTACAACCATTACCCATACCGGAATGGAAATGGGAAAACATCACTATGGACTTTTTCACTAGACTTCCTAAAATATCTGAAGGAAATAATTTTATCTAGGTTATAGTTGATCATCTTACGAATTCAACACACTTCATTGCTATTAGAGAAGATTTCTCTCTTGATCAGATTGGCAGGAAATATGTAAAGGAAGTGTTAAGATTTTATGGAGTACCACTTTCCATTATATCTGATCAGGATCCGAGGTTTACCTCGAAGTTTTGGTGAAGTATTCAGCATACTCTAGATACAGAGTTGAGTTTCAGCAGTGCTTATCATCCTCAGAAAGACGGTCAGTCTGAGAGGACAATTCAAACTCTAGAAGACATGTAGAGAGCTTGCTCTATGGATTTCAAAGGTGGTTGTGATCAACACCTCACTTTGGTGGAATTTTATTATAATAATAGATTTCACTCCAGTATTCAGATGTCTCCTTATGAAGCTCTCTATTGAAATAAATGAAGAACACCAACTTGATGGGATGAAGTTGGGGAAAGCAAGCTATTAAGACATGATCTTCTTGATGAGATGGCAGAAAAGGTCAGATCTATTCAACAACAAATAAGAGCGTCTCAGATTTGACAAAAAGGTTATGCTAATAACCGAAGAAAAGACCTAGATGTTGTGAAGTATGTGATAAAGTGTTCTTACGAATATCTCCCTGAAAGAGAGTAATGATATTTGGAAAGAAGGGCAAGCTGAGCCCTAGGTATATTGGTCCTTTTGAAATATTGGACCGTGTTGGGAAGGTAGCTTACCGATTGGCGCTTCCACTGAATCTATCTCTAGTTCATGATGTGTTCCATGTATCTCTCCTGAGAAAGTACATACCCGATTCTTCACATGTACTCAGCTCAAAAGTTGTACCGCTGGAGCAAGATCTTTCTTATGAAGAATAGCGGATAGAGATTCTGGATCGTAGAGAAAAAGTCTTATGGAATAGGACCACTCGCTTGGTGAAAGTTTTATGGAGGAACCACCAATTAGAAGAAGCTACATGGGAACTTGAGGATATGATGTGGGAGAGGTATCCTCATCTGTTTGTTACAAAGTAACGAATTTCGAGGGTGAAATTCATTTTAACGGGGGTAGAATCTAACACCCAAGATTTTATGAGAAATATTTTTTTTATGTTATATGCATCACCAAAGGATTCTTTCACTATACACAACACTGTCTTGTCTTGCATTACATGTAGGAGAAACCTTCCTCAATAGCTTGCGTTGTACGCAATACCAAGTTTCACTAAACAACGATATGTTTTTAAAATATTATATAAACTAGCTGTTATGAATAGTAATACCCACTTTTTGAAATTTTATAAATTTTATCTTTGAAAATGGAATTCATTTTTGGATTCAGAATATCGAAATTATCCTAGGGTTATTTTTTGGTATTTTTCTGAAAACTTTTAATTTTTGATAAATAATGAAAACACTGGGTTACTATTTAAAAACTAAATTTTTAGTTAAATAATTATTTATTTTATATAAATTTATTTTAGGTAAAAATTGATACATAATACCTATATAAGTTCAATGTAATCCATTGGAGATATTTTATAATAATTTTAGATATATAGAAATTTTATTGAACTTTTCACCGTCTTTTACCCACCTCCTAGGAGAATTTGAAAATTTACATAAAACATAATTTTACCACTTCTGTGAGTAGAATTTCAAAAATCCGAGACACACGATTAATATCAAGGAGTAAAATGTGGTTCAATAAGATAAAAATAATTTTATGTGAATAGTAACGTTTTACTTTTTTTCCACGGTTAAAAGTAAACAGTGTAATTAAGGGTAAAAATGATATTATTATTACGCTAAAACATGTCCTAATTCTATTTGATAAGTGTAATTCGACCAAAAACAACCATAGCAATAAAATAATACCCTTTAGGTCCACTTTTATTAGATTAGAACACTTATTATTATTTTATTTAAAGAAGATTGAAAATAGTTAAAATCAAACTTTAATAACTAAAACCTTTATAATATATGGTTATACATAAAATAAATTTGACTATAAATATTCATTAGAAAGATAAAAATATTTACTACATAATTTTATTTTATTTATAATTTTTAGTCATTAAATAATTTAATTTAATTATGACACAATGATGAAGCAGTAATTACCTTATTAATGAAATATTAAAATAATTGATGTTATAAATACCCAAATAAATGTAATTTGAGACTTTTTATAAATTACAATATTTTATACGTTAATAGGAAATGTTATTATGGATTTAATTAAATATTTTAGAACTAATCATGCTGTTATAATTTTCACAAAAATCAACTACCAAATAGTTTCAAAATTGACATAAAATAGTTTTTAAAACAAATATTATATTATTAATTGTTATTTTATTCCTAAAAATCTATGCCTCAGCCAAAATACTTATATAAGGATACATATATTATTATTGAACCACTTGGGGTTCGTTTGACTTGTTATAGTAAGTTTATTAACCATATAGTGTAAGAAAACAAGAAGACACAGTAAAAATTAAATTATTTAACTTAGAGGTAAATCTAAATCATAAGGTTAAAATAGTAACATAAACTTGTCTAAAACCTATTGGTTGAGAGAATTTAGACACATCCCCACCCTAGCTTCTAAATAAATCAATATTGAGCTATTAAGAACCAAATATTACATTATTCTAAAATAATATTTTAAGTTTTTCCTAAGGTGTCCCTCTCTACCCTTATAAAAGAGCACCTCATCCCTCTCCTCTTTACACAATTTAGAGCCTTAAAGTTCGGACAAAACCTGACAATTTCCCTTATCAACATCCCTAGAAACATAATAGAGGTTCTGGTCTTATTCAAAGACCATCTTTAGTGCCCTTATAGGAGGTTTAGAAGAGGCGCGTCAAAGAAGAGGTAATATCCTTTACCAATTCTTACAAATTCATTTCTTCTTCTACTTCTTCTTCTTTTGTTGTTTTATGATAAAGTAATAACATCAGTATCACTCATATAATGATATGTTATTTTGAATATGAAACAACCCTATTTCACTTTTTATCCATTCTACTAAAAACAAAATCACCACGCGTGTGTACGTACGGAATACCATCTCCAAGCTGTGGTGTAATCTGTTTTTCCCACACCACCTTACATAGATGGGTTTAATGGTGTAAATAATAACTATATATGGTTATTATGAAATGATACTAATAATGATATATTCTATCATTCACTTCAATACAATTCCCCAAATATGGGAATGATATCATCGCTCGTGAGTACGTATGACCTACCGTCTCCACGATCTGATGCGACTCGTTCTACATGATCTTCATTGAATTATGATTATATAAATGAATTTAATGAATAAATATGATATATATTATACTAATTACATTCTGAAAATTATGTATCTATAACCTAGAAATAATAATAAAAATTTATTCTACAAAACACATATAAGAACATAAAGCAATGAACACCCGAATAACAAGTAGCAATGAAATATTACTAACAAGAAGATAAGAATATGACCATATATGATATCATAACAATGAATATAATTTTTTAATAAGTCAATGACATTATTTAAATCATTATTCCGGACGTTTGGAAACGTACGAAGCATATCAGTCCTATGGTAAGGGAAAATCCCGCAATCTCATTTTTATCCGAGATTGTTTATACATTAGAATTTACTGGGGGATATTTATACGGCATGAATGGATTGTTATGATTTCATAGAACATTATTTCAAGGAATATTCCTTTATAATTTTTCAAGTTTATTTTTAATCAACTTCTTTTAGTTTAAAATTTTATGACATGTTAAGAAAGGAAAATTGTTTTTGAAGTAGAAAGGATATTTTCTTCAAGAATGGAGTTCAAGCTTTTTATCAAAATTATTTTACATCTAAGATAATATAGTGTTTTGTTTCTATCCCTATTTTTACATTTATTTGATTCTGTTATGATGGAATTATTTTTATGATATCCTTTTATCTTATATGGATTATGTTATGATGGCATGATGTTTAAGAATCCCATTTTTATTACATGGGTTATGCTATGATGTATGACTTATGATATTGTGGAACACATAAGAATGGTATCATTATGAGATGGGTGGGACCTATATCTCCCTCCAATGAATTGGTTAAAGATTTATATCTCATGAGATAGACATGGCTGGAATGGCAGGTTAATCTGGTTCCGTGATACAGGACTGAAACAAGGAGTGAACTCGGTTCAAAAATGGACTTTGTCCGCTAGGATAGTCTTGGTAATGAGTCTTGACTACACAGAAATGATTATCTATGATTATGAATGTATGCCACAAAGTTTCATGTTTTATGTTATGATTATTGGGATTACATTTCTCTACCATGATTTATCCCATGTTTTTATATTATGATCTCTTTTACAGGTTAAGATATTCAAAATGTTATGTTCTTATGAATATGATATGATTGATATTTCATTTATTTACCCTTACTAATAATTTGAGCTCACCCTTTTGTATGTTTTATTTTCCCCAGGTCAGGAAGAAGGGTATTAAGTAAGATATGCCAAAAGGGACTCTAGATATGATAAAATAAAATGGAGACAGTGTAGATGATTTATGAACCAGTTGTTTATGTTTCCCAGTTTCTAAAGACACTATACATATATGGTCCATTCATGGTTTTGTTATATGTTGTAATAAGTGTACTTCAATTTTGAATTAATAACAATTTATGTAATGTATGGGTCATTATAATCATGGTAGCGTGCAGAATGAGACCTGGGAGATGGAGTCTAATATACGATCCCAGTGTCTATAGTTGTTCTTAGATATTGCTTCACCACCCCTGGAAGGAAAATATAGGGACAGATTTATTTTATGGGAGAAGTTTATAAGAACCTTGTTCTTATTTAAGGTATGGATATTGTGTTTTCCATCAATTATATATTTAATTGATTGAATATGGGATAAGGTTTATTCTTGTCAGAATCACGGAGGTCTATGTGGTGTTTGGGGCTGGTTTGGAGCCTAGAACACTAAGTTTGGGTGTTTTAGCCTGGAGCACAGTTAGTGAAAACTTCTTGAGGTAGGCCACATGGTTTGACTAAACCGTACATGGCTGGATATTGGGGGCCTACATGTCCCATTATTTTATGAAACCATGTGGGAGGAGCCACAAAACTATGAAACAGGTCTGTATTTTTCAATAGATTTGACAGAGGATCTTCGCATGGTTTATGAAATATATATAAATGATACGAGCACCCGTTTATTCTATAGTAGAACCTGCGGTTTAGTGCACATTATAAAAAAATTTCACCTAAACCATGTTTTGAAGTTGTTTTGGGTAAAATTACAATTTCCCCCTAATATGTTTTATAACCTAAGATTATTTTCCCTTCATCATTTCACAGCAAAGGGGAAAGTGTGGGATCTCTCTACTTAATCTACTCTTCAATTTTAGATCCACTCTCTATATAGAATCTAATTAAAATGTGTTTCATCTCCTTTTATCCACAATGGTAAGTCATTGATTCCTATTTAGTTGTTCTCTATTGTTCTGAATATCAATTGCGCTATTTAGATTTAGGTTCTTATGCCCTAATTTATCATTCTTCATCCATTCTTCATATTTTTTCTAACGGGTACAAAAAAATGTATGATACTAGATGACCTGTCAAGCACGATACTAATGTATGTGGCCTTGTGAATTTCTCTTATTTTCAAGTTGTTTATATATATGAAGGTGTCATGCGCCCATTTTTGGGGTTTCACCAAAAATTGAATTGAACCTTGCTATTTCCTATCCAAATTTATGTAATTTAAAAGGTGTGTTTATGCATGTTATAGATTTTATACCTTGAATAAGGACCACACTATGGGTGATTTTCGTTGAATTCCTTTTATGGGGGTTTTCCTTTGATTCTTTTGAGGCATGCCTTTTATCCCTTTCTCGGGTTGTTAAAAAATTGAACTGAAAATTAATAGAATTGACTATTAATGGAATTATATTGTTGATAGATTGTATTTTTATTGGATAAAGGGATGGTATGGTTGAATTTCCCCTTGATACTTTTATTCCATTTCTTTTTTAAGCATGTTGTCTTTTTAATGCCTTTCCCATGTGAGTAATGTGAAGGCTATAGATTGAATTATTCTATTTATGGATTGTCCAATGTGAGTAAAGTGAATGTTATGGATTAAATGGATCTAAATTTAGATTTTACCATGTCAGTTATATTGTAATTAATCCATGTGATATCTTTATAGAATATTTATTCTAAAAATACCCATGTGAGTATTTGAAGGTAATCACTTGAGCTTGGCCTTGTTTTTCAATTGCCTTAATTTGAATAAATCTCACCTTTTGTTGTTTTTACCACGTGAGTTATTGGATAAAAACCCATGTAGTTGTTTGTTATGACTTTTATCTATGTTATACATAATATGCCCACATGATTAAATGAAATGATATGCCTTATGAGGTTGACCAACACTGGAGTCACCCCCATGAGGTGATATTGATACTAAATAATATTGGTTTTTACCTCAGCATGTTTAAGGAAATGTTTAAATGTAATTGAATTGGTTAAATGATAAATATCCTTGGGTAAAACATGGATTTAATTTATATTTCCATAGATAGAATCATTTGAATATTGACCTTTACACCTTGAGTGACAAATGGATCCACTCTAGGATGTCATGGACAGACTCAATGGTTAATATCATATTGTCATGAGTGATACATGAATCCCTTGATGGATTACATGGATATAATCATTGAGGATAGAATTTTATGATGAGTGATACATGTATTCTTATGAAAATTCTATGTACGGACTTAAAGGACATTTGAATATTATGCCAAGGGTGATTCTCGAGCTTACAATGAGGAGTATCAAGGACAGAATCAATTGTTTGGGTTGTTACACCTCACCTAGAGCAATATTGGGTTACTAAGAGGTTTTCTAGGGATGGTCTTGTATTGTGTTGGTTGAAATTTCACCTGGAGTGACACTTCAATTCAAACATAGGAATTTCAAAGATGGGATCAGGTTCTGAATTGAATTATAAATAAAGTGACTTATAACACATATTCCGAGACAAATAACAATCTTGGATTTTGTATTCAATTGTAATTATTTATATGGAATTTTAAGGCATCTTTTGTTCTACAAGTTTTATGGGGGATGTTGAGCTCGAGCCAGATCTCATGACTTATAAATTTTATGTAATTTAAATTTCAAATGAATATGAAATGAATGTAAATGAAAAACAGTGCATATCATATGTTTTATTTTGAGTACTCCCTTGCCTACAACTTTTATTATTTCACAATTTCTATCATATATATTCATTGACTTATTGGAATAAATCTTGGGTGGTTTATTAGTGATAATTTGTCTCACAACCTATTTGGGTGATTCTTTTGGGACCAAACTGATTATATGATTGGAGGCAATGAAAAGGGAAAGAGCCCTTCATTAGGGACATGATATGATTTATAGGATTAGGAGAGTTTTGGACCAAGCTAAGGCTTGGGATGCTACTCCGAGCATTTTTCCCCTTTCAGGTACTTTTTTATATTGATTGTACATTTGTGTTGTATTCCTGTTTTGGCTATTTAATTAGGTGCATGTGACCTATTTCATCATCTTGTGTTTGAAATTATTTCTATCTTGGGTATACTATCAGTCTTATATTGTTTAATTTTGATGTTTGGTTTACTTATTCCTCTATTTATATTTGATATCAATATTCCACCATGGTACTCTCTGTAGATGAGGGCAGAGTATCCCCATGTACTCACCCAAGCCCACGCTGCTACACAAAAACCTCTAGAGTTTGGGGAGGTATGTTTGAGGCCATGTGACCCACCGGGATAGTGGCAAATTTCAGTGGCATCCATTTATGGGATTTCATAGTTTTTTCCACACCTATATAAATGGTTAAATGTAAAATGTACTCTGATACAATTCAAATGGTTGAGTGTAAGATTTTTATTTGTATTCGATTATATTTATAATTTATTGATAAATGTTTTCGAAAAAAAGTAGTCTCCAGAAGAAGTTGTGGTAAGGAATTATTAAATTAGACTAACAGATACAATAATGGAAAGAATAGAGTTGGACATTTTTTAAGAATATCAAATCAGACATGATTCTAGGCCAAAGAATCAGAGAGAAGAATTGGAGTGAGTGATTAGACTGATTTTTGGTAAAAAGTGTAGATAATTTATCACAAAATTCTACTGGGTATGAAAGTAATGAATTTTTTATAAAGATTTACATAAGGGGATGTTGTTTAAGCAACAAATTGAAAATGTTAGAAACCAATCTGGGAAGGTTTATCAACTTATTTTAATATATTTACATCTTTCATGTTAATTTAAAAACATACACTATTGTATTGATCATAGTTCTACATATGTGTATAGGTATTTTCTACTTGCTATGTCAACACAAAAGTATTTTTTATTGTGGATTGGGTGGTATTTTATTGTTTCCAAACCATACTAAAGACTAGATACTCTTATTGATTATAGAACATTGTAAATACTTTTCTTTTTAATGATGTTGTATAGACTAGTGACCTTTTATACTTGGTACTATTGAGGGAGATATCGGTAGATATGAAAGGATTAAGTTTCTATAAGAGTTTGGCTTATATGTGGTTTCTTGAGGTAACTTCCTTATCTATATAAAATTAGAGGTATGTATGCATATTTTACTTTCCAATTATTTTATTATATCATATATGGTTCTGATTATCTTACTAAATTTGTGTTTTTTCTGAATTCATGTCATTTAGGAAAAGGTCTATCATTATTTAATATGCCATCTTGGTTTTAGTTTCTAGCCTCTAGCCAATTTTAGGTTGGATTAGGGTGTCGAAAATGGATTACCGCTAACCCATCTAGGTTTTAGGTCAAATGGATCATTGATAAAGTAGTATTAATTTTTTTTATTTACTTGGAATATAGTTTGAAGATAGGTGTCTTATGATTTTAGTTTGAGACATTTGAGGTGATACTGCTTGGGGATCTTAGGATTAGTTATCAAACTTGGGAACCTAGATAATGTGTGGCGAACAACACATTCCTAAGAAAAGGCATCAATAATCTAAGAAACTAACTTGGGACCATATAGAAATAATTATAGGGTATAAGTTTTTAGGTCCATGATTTATGTAGTGCTCTATATATTTTTTTATTTCATGGAATGAAATCATACATTTGATGTTGATGCTGAACAATAAGGATGTTGTTATTCTTCATGGAAATTCCTTCACAAGAGGAATGAAATTGACTTGTTACCAATAAAGGAATCCATGTGATTACGCATAGAATTTTTGTATTTATGGAGATATCTCTATCAATTTTTAGATGGTCAGTACCATCTTCATATAGAATTGATATTCTTGATTCCTAGATTTTCATAACAGCATAACATTTTATATCTGTAGAGTCAACAATCCACCATTCTAAGAGTTTATATAGCATAGGGTTCCTCTATTGAGATGGTTACACCATGATCTATAATGTATTCAATGATGAGAAATGGGGCCCCAAATTGGATTTTGTAGTTCAATAACCCCCACCCCACATTGGTAATGGTGTGTAGACTAGTATTAATGTGTTGTAGGTCATCTATTTGGGATTGGGGTTTTCACCCCCTTGATTTTGACAAGACATGGGTCCCCCATAATATAAAGATGGTTTGGTATCCCCCCTATAGATAGCTCTTTTTTCCTACTTATATATGTATTCATTATTATGATGAAACAATGTGTTCTCTCATTGACCATGTGGATAATAACCCCCTATGGGGTAGGATGTGCATCCACCATAGGATGAGTAGGTTCCCCTATTGGATGTTTTTATTTTTTGGGATATAGGGATTATACCCCATCGATCCAGATGATGTGTGGGTCATTCATACTATAGAGGGGTTGGTAACCCCCCCCCCCCCACCAATGAGGTAAGGTTGGGGTGCTCCCTCTGTAGAGGTTATGTTTCAATTTGAAGTAGGGTATGGTCATTTAACCCTTAGGGTGTGATACTTCCCCCAAAATATTTAGTGTGAGATATACTATAGGTGGGGTTGGTTCCCCCTTTGCTAGTTTATAGTATTTTAAGGAGGTGTGTTTACTTCACTATAGATATATTTTCAGTGTGATTTTCACTTGGAATGATGTGAAGTGTGATATTATGAATGTGACAGGTCTATTGGTGGTTCCTTTTTTTAGGATAGTGCTATATATAAAGATATATGTTAGCCTTGGGAACCCTAGGTGTGTGGGTACTTCCATAGAGAATGTGGTAAATACTTTATTTATATACCTTTTATCATGGATATATGAAATTTTTTGATGATGGTTGTTGTGAAAATAGTTTTTTAGTATGAAAAACATATGGGAATAATAAAAAGGGTTTAGGATGACTGAGGTACGATTTACATCCCTTTTGGAGTGAACATTTTCATATTTCCTCTCAATATTCCTCCATAAATCAGGGTTCCATAGATCCACATAGGGCCTTTAGACTAGTGTAGTGTGTAACAACCCGAATCTGGAGCCCCTCCACTGGTGCCCCGTACCCAGTTTTCCACATGACCTCAAGTGAATTTCCCCAAATGCCAGAGGCTGCTGACTAGCAGTGAGGGCCATGGTAAGTTATTGGGGAAAATATGCCCTCATTTGGTAAGGTATACATGGTATGGAAAACAATAGTCAATACCGTAAGTAGTAACAACATACATAACTATAACCAAACAGTGGAAGAATAAATATATATCAATGATGATGATGATGCAACAAGTACAAGTATTGAAGGAAAGAAGCAAACACAACAACGTGCTGAAATAAAACTGAACACAAGTACTAAAGCAACAGCAACTCCAGCAGCATCGCAAGCCTAATCCTGGTCCCTTGCTCTCCAGCTCCAAGCAATCAAGTACCAAAAGTCGAAGGACGCTTTCCCCTATCTATAACTGCAACAACAAAGTCTACTTGGGCCCAAAAGCATGGACCAAACAAGGTCTGAGATACGATCCCAGTAGGCAATCACCCAAAGATCTGTGCCTAACAGTCAATGAATACAAGGCATGTAAAATCCTAGGAAACAGTAAACAGAAAAGCACCCAGCAGCAACAATCAACCATTCTAGAATATAAAGTACACATGTGAACAACCAACAAAGAGTATAAAACAGGTAACCCTCTGGGTAGCTCTCACAGCCTAACCCCTATGGTTCAACCTACAAGTACTAACAACCCTCTAGGAGGCACACACAGTCTCACCCCTCTAGTTCAGCTAAGTGTAGACTCTCTGAGGAAGCACTCACCATAAATTCCTTCTATAGTCTCGTATTATACTAAAGGGCCTCTAGGGAAGCACTCAACTTCTCATTCCCTCTGTGGACCACGTCGAGGAACTACAGACTCTCTAAGGAATCACTCATCGTCAATTCCCCATGTGGTCTCGCATCGTATTAAAAGACACTCTGGAGAATCCCTTACGTCCATTCTACCCATGGTCTACTACACTAGGTTCACAAAGTCCTGTGTGAATAAACATGTTCAGGGTGCGTATATCGTCCAAGTAAACCTCAACACTACTTGGATATCATTCTAATTCTCAATAGCATAACAAAGCAATAGTTCCACTATCCTACAACTAGGCAGGGCAGCTAGAAAACGCCAAACTAGAAAAGAAATCATGGAAAACATTCAGAGTATAGAAAAAACTACTCTATTCACAAGGGTAAACCTCTATTATAGCAATCAAGCAAGTAGGAAATCAATCAAGGGAAAAACAGGAAAATTAATAACTCTCGTACAAGGGAATTTGCATAATTTCACAAAATATTCAAGGACTTTCTACAGAAAATCCTAAACCACCTACCTCGATCATAAGAGATCGATATACATGAAAAATGATTATAGATTCTCCTTAGAATGTTGTATATCTAAGAAAAAATCTAAAACACATAAACCACAATAACATGATAAAGAGGATGAATTGGAAAACAAGGCACAATCAGAAGGAAGAACTCACCGCTGTGATTCCAACGCAATCAACCATGCTTGAATCAGAGAAAAAACGGAGAGGTGGGGGTCATCAAAGATTTGTGGATCCTCGATGCTCTTGGATGAACAGAACCAAGAAGAAGACATTTTTGTGTGTCAGGCGTGACCCCGATCCATTTAATGAAAAAAAGAAAGTATGCAGCATGTACTTTTAGATTACACGGTGTGAACTAGGTCTTTCCTTACTCCGCCAAAAATGGACTCCACGTCACCCCTACACATTGTATGTGTTTCCCGGACATGGCCAGTACATGGCTTCGAGTGGGAAAAGATTACACGGCGTGTACTCAGAAAGCACGCGACGTGTACTTCAAAAATTTCCAAAAACAATATTTTTATAAAAAACTCTAGAAAAAGAAAGGACATACCTAAAATGAAGATTCGGGTTCTTACAAACTACCCCACTTAAAGAAATTCGTCCCCAAATTTCCCTAGAGAGGTGTAGAAGAAGAAACCCTAAACAACTCTGGCCACTGCGATCGAACCTCGGCCTCCCTCTCCCATGTATCGTCTTATACTCGCTTCTGCTGCCATAGCACCCGTAAAAGAGGAACCGACTGGCCTCGGAGAACCTCCGTACCACGATCGAAAATCCGAATAGGATGCTCCTCAAACGATGCATCCACTTCAAGCGTGACTTACTCGGGCCGAAAGACATGAGACAGGTCTGAAAAGTAACGTCGGAGTTGAGGGACGTGGAAGACGTTGTGCATGGCCCGGTACCTTTGACGTAACTACAACCGATAGGCAACTGGCCCAACTCTCTCCAATACCTCAAACGGCCCGACGTACCTCGGTGAAAGCTTACCCTATCTTCGATTCCTCATGTATTCCATCCTCGGTGTGACACACTGGAAACCCTGATCCCCGACCTGGAACTTCAGAGGTCTTCTCCGCTGATCATCATAAGACTTCTGTCGAGACTATGCTATAGCCATCCTCTTTCGAATCAACTCTATCTACTCTAAGGTCTCCGGAATAGGATGAGGTCCCAGCAAAGCTGTCTCTCATGCCTCCTTCTAGCATAAGGGTGATCGGCATGGCCTACCATAAAATACTCGTAAGGTGCCATCTAAATAGTCCCCTGAAAACTTTTGTTGTAGGCGAACTCCACCAGAGGGATATACATCTCCCAAGAACCGCCAAAGTCCAGAATGAAAGCTCTGAGCATATCCTCTAGCACCTGGATTGTACTATCGAACTGGCCATCTTTCTGGGGATGGTATGTTATACTAAAAAGTACCTATGTACCGAAGGCCTTCTATAGTCCCTGCCACAATCGAGAGGTAAAGTGCATATCCTTGTCTGAAACAATAGAGTGTGGAACTCCATGCAGACGAACAATCTCTCTGATATAAATTCATCCCAGATCACCGACACAAATGGTCTCCTAGATCAGCAAGAAGTGAGCAACCTTCATGAGCCTATCGAGGACAACCCATACAGCATCGTTCCCCCGAGGTGACCTCAGTAACGCGGTCATGAAGTCCATCGCAACATCATTCCACTTCCACTCCGGAATGGGTAACTGCTTCAAAATACCCATAGGTCGCTAATGCTCTTCTTTCACCTGCTGACAAGTAGAACATCTCATGAAAATATCAGCAACACCTCTGTTCATACCTAGCCACCAGTACTGGCGATGAATATCCCGATACATCTTGGTGACGCCAGGATGAACTGCCCAAACCGAGGAATGAAAATCATGCATCATCTCCTCGCGTATATCTGATGGAACCCATACGCGTTCTTGGAAACGCAAGATCTCATCCTTTCCCACTATCCATCAAGGAAGAGGGTCCTCTCCTGACACACTCTCCCGCAATACTAAGCCTTCTGAGTCTGATAGATGCCTCATCCATACCCGATCAAGTAGTGTAGAGGTAACAGCTCCAGAAGATAGAAAATTATGTCCCTGTCTGTCATGAACCTTCAGATGCATCTCAGAGAACAGATCCACCAGCTACCACTCACTATTGGCCTCTTGAACTACCTGAATCTGGTTTCTCCTACTCAATGCATCTACCACTGCATTTCCCTTTCCCGGCGTATAGGTAAGCTCGAAATCAAAAGACTGAAGATAGTCAACCCACCTACGCTACCTCAGATTCAAATCACACTGAGTGAAGATGTACTTGAGACTCTTGTGGTCAGTGAAAACCACAAAGTTCTCTCCCAGAAAGTAATGTCTTTAATAGCATAAGGCATGAACAACAGCTGCCAACTCTAGATCGTGCGTCGGGTAGTTCCGCTCATGTGGCCTCAACTGCTGAGACCCATACACAACGACTATATCTCCCTACATAAGCACAGTGCCCAGCCCGATACCTGAAGCATCACAGTAATCATTGTAGCTCTTTCCTGGATCTAGAAAGACTAGTATCAGTGATGATGTCAATCTTCCTTTCAGCTCTTAAAAGTCAGACTCACAGGAATATGACCATAAGAACTTCACCCCCTTCTTGGTCAGACCTGTCAATGGTGTTGCTAGGCATGAGAAGTCCTGAATGAAGTGTATGTAGTATCTAGCTAGCCCTAGGAAACTCCGTACCTCAAAAATATTCTCCAGCTGCTCCTAGGAGACTACATCTCTCACTTTCTCTAGGTCCACAGATACTCCTACCTCTGAGATGACATGACCCAAGAAGTGAATCTGTTTCATCCAAAAGTGGCACTTCGAAAGTTTATCATAAAGCCTATGATCTCTTAGTGTACTCAGAATGATCTCAAGATGTGTGGAATGGTCATGTCGAGTGTGAGAGTACACCAATATATCATCCAAGAAGACCATGATGCAGGAGTACAAGTAAGGATAGAACACTCGTTTCATCAGAGCCATGAAAACTACAGGTGCGTTCGTTAGACCGAACGACATATCTGTATTCTCATATAGACCATACCTCCTCCTGAAGGCTGTCAGAGGTATATCTGAGGGTCTAACACACATCTGATGATAACCAGACCTCAAGTCGATCTTTGAGAACACACGGGCTCCTGGAAGCTGATCAAAGAGGTCATCGATCCTTATCAAGGGATATTAGTTCTTGACCATCACCTAGTTCAACTTCGGATAATCCAATCAAAGCCGAAGGGTACCGTCTTCCTTCTTCCCAAATAGGACATGCAAACCCCTAGAAGAAGCGTTGGGTTAGATGAAACCCTTTTCATGTAACTCCTTCAACTACTTCTTGAGCTCTTGAAACTCAGATGTATCCATTCTATAAGTAGGAATGGACATGGGTGCCTCTCCTAGCATGAGCTCATTCGATAATTCTACCTCACACTCCAAAGGAAGTCCTGAAAATTCTTCTGGAAAGACATCTCTGAAATGAACCACCACTGGAGGAAAGTCCAACTGTGAAGTGCCTTGATCATCCATATAGATACTAGAAATCTGGGATGTCACCCTTCCTAGCCCATGATGCTCGAGTCCTGCTCGACTCACCTAGACATCCCATTCGCCTCTATGAAGAAAGGACTCGCCCTTTGGTGAGATAAAACTCACCCTGTGGTGATAATAGTTGACGACTGCCTAGAAGGGAACCAACCAGTCCATCCCAAGAATGACATCATAGCATGTTATCTCAAGGACATAGAGATCCCATAAGAAACGATACCCTGAAACCTCGAGAGGGCACTCTCTACACGGGCGTACACTAGATGTCCTCATCCCCAAAGATGTGTCTAGTGTCAACGAGTCGGAAGAAGAAAAGATAGAGAGCCCAAGGCTCTCCACAATAGAAAAAGAGATAATGCTATGTCTAGCACCAGTATCGAAAAGAGCTGAAGATAAAACTGAGGCTACTAAAATCATACCTCGAACTGTAGAAGGCATGGGATCCATCTCATGATAGGTCTCTTCCATGTAAAAAGACTAGCCAGCCCCGTGGCCCTGCACCCCTGGCTGACCGCTCTGAGCTGATCCACCTCGCTGGTGCTGAGGGACTGGTGGCTGACCGCCACGGCCTCGACCTCCACCTCGGCCTGAACGGCCGGAAGAACTCCAGTTCCCCGACTGGTGAGAAACTAGTGTTGCTGCTCATGAACAAGGAGTCATGGAAGAACCCCGGTCACCAACTGCTGGTGAGAAAACCTGTCAGAAATGTTGAAGGTTACCCATCTTGCCCCAAGATCGGCACTCCATGGGGTCTCTCTAGCACTGCGGCCTTGTGTGCCCTAACCGGCCACACTAGTAGCATACCACCTGGCCTCCTAACGATGCATCCCTCTTCCTCCGATCACCGTGCATAGACTCCCTACGGAGCTTCTTAATGTCATCTAGAGGAAAACTAGCTCTGGAAGTAGAACCTCCCTGGCTCGCAGCTCCGAAGTCACTCAGATTGCGCTCCGCAATCAGTGACTAGTTGACGATGGAAGTGATGGAAGTCAACTGGAACATATTCACCTACGAGCAGACCTCCCTCTTGAGACCATCCTTGAACTTCCTTGCTAAGAACACCCCACTCCCATCTCGGAGGGGTGTGATACACTGCAGCTCGATGAAACGAGAGGAATACTCCATGACAGAAAGAGTACCCTGCTCTAATCTCATGAACTCCCGGGCTCGGTCGGCCCTCAGGGTCTCCGGGTAGAAGTATTCATCAAAGACATGCTGAAACTCTTCCCAAGCCATAACCTGCTGGTGACCCACCTGTAAGATCACATCCCACCACCTCTTGGTGGAGTCTCGTAGCATATAGGTAGCGAGATTGACCCGCCTCCCTAGAGGCGTCTCTAGATGCTCGAAGATGGTAAAAATGGCTTCTAGACATGACTCTGCAGCCTGAGGTCCTCCTTCCCTCGAGAACGTGGGAGGATAATGCTACTGAAGAACCCGCATCATGTCTGCCATAGTCGAGGCAGGAGTTGGTGCTCCCTGAAAGGTCTGCATCATCCTCATAAACCTTCCCTGAACTGCGCATCAGCGCTTGCGTCTGGTTTGACAGCAAGTGCCAAGGCTGGCTCGATTGGAGGGTTAGTAAGAAGTCCCTGATCAGCCATATCTGGCGTCTGATCACTACCTGACGATAGACGTACAATAGGAGGACGTCTCGGAGGCATAGCTCTGAATGATCAAAAGCACACCTTAGATCAAATTTAACAAAGACAGAGAACACAATTGTACAAAATGGGAACAGGGGACGGAAAACACACATGTTTACAAAAGACGACTACACGGTGTGTATAAAAACTATATGGCATGTCTTCATAAGCCACTAAAATGGGAGTGTACCACTGCCCAAAAGGTCGCGTAATACTTCAAACTACACGGCATGTTAACCCAACACCCAGCGTGTACTTGAAAATTGTTCCCCTGCCCGAGTATCCTTACACGGCTATCCCACACAGTCTGATATAACCCGAGAATAAACGGCGTGTTCTGAACAAACACAGCGTGTACTAGACAAGGCTACGGCAGCCCGTGTATTTAAATACACGTCCGTCTACACAGCTGGACCATACACGTCGTGTTCCGAACAAACACAGCATGTATAGGTGAAGGTGACATCGTCTCGTGTTGTTCGTGACCTTTCCAGGTACCTGAACATGACTACACGGTGTGTTCTGAAAACAAAATGGCATGTCTAAGAGAAGGTGACACCGACCAGTGTTGTTTGTGACACGGCCGGGTACCTGAACAAGACTACATGAGATGTTCCGAAAATAACACGGCATGTTATACTTGATCTTCCCTGACCCGTGCTTTTCATGACACGGCCAGGTACCTGGATGGGACTACACGGCATGTTGCTTTACAACATGGCGTGTTCTACTCAATCTTCCCAGACCCGTGTTGTTAGTGACACGGCCAGGTACATGGATCCGAACTACACGGCACGTACCAACCGTACACGGCATGTTCCTAAACATAATTCTACAACAGCGTGTCCCTGATCACATGGTCATTGACACTGTCTAAAAACTACACGGTGTGTAGTCAAAAAGTACACGCCGTGTATTCTGGGTTTTTCTAGGTAGTAGCTCAGAAACTAAACAGAATCCCATAAAACACAGAAAACAAGGCAAGTAGGTGAAAAATTCCGATTTGTAAGGGCCTATACTCCCCACGAATCAAAACTTGTCGTTCATTTAAGCAATGTAGAATACAAACAATCCTCTGACAAGGCATCAGAGATTCTATCAAGAATCTATTAGAACAGCATGCATAATATACACAAAGTCTACCACAACAGCATGCAATCGCTAATGCACCCTAGATGGAATAGCAAGAATGCATGGAATATGACTTCTACAAGTGCCTATATGAAGCATGATATGGCATACCCTCATATCATCAGGTTGCGAAAGAAATAGAACTGCATTAGTCAGGACAATAATAAAACAAGGCATGTGGATCACTCTTGGTGAAATCATATCAATCGTAAAATCTCAAACCAGAAAACTGCAATTAACGAGGTAGTATGGCTTTTCCCCTGTACACAGGTTAGCTACTCCCAAGAATAACTTAATACCAAGTACCGAATCCATCATATCCCTAACTAAAGGCTCCAAACAGTAAATCAAGAGAAAAGAAACTCCTCTGATACCACTTAGTAACGACCTGAATCCGTATCCCCTCCACTGGTTCCCCATACCCAGTTCACCACATAACCTCAAGTACATTTCCCAAAATGCATGAGGCTGCCGAATAGCAGCGAGGGCCTTGATAAGTTATTAGGGAAACAATTCCCTCATTTGGTAAGGTATACAAGTTAAGGAAAACAATAGTCAATAGAGGAAGCAGTAACAACATACATAACTGTAACCAAACATTGGAAGAATAAATATATAGCAATGATGATAATGATGCAGCAGGTACAAGTATCAAAGGAAAGAAGAAAACACAACAACGTGCTGAAATACAACTAAATAGAAGTAATAAATCAACAACAACTCCAACAGAATCGTAAGCCTAATCTTGGTACCTTGCTCTCCAGCTCCATGAAATAAAGTACCAGATGTCGAAGGGACCTTGCCCTTATCTATACCTGCAACAACAAAGTCTGTGTGGGCCCAAAATCATGGACCAAACAGGGTGTGAGATACGATCCCAGTAGGCAATCACCCAAAGATCTGTGCCTAATAGTCAATGAATAAAAGGCAAGTAAAAGTGAAGGAAACAGTAAATAGAAAAGCACACAGTAGCAACAATCCATAGTTCTAACATATAAAGTACACAAGTGAACAACCAACAATGAGTAGAAAACAGGTAACCCTATGGGTAGCTCTCACAGGCTAACCCCTATGGTTCAACCTACAAGTACTAGAAACCCTCTAGGAGGCATACACAGTCTCACCCCTCTGGTTCAGCTATTTGTAGACTCTCTGAGGAAGCACTCACCGTCAATTCCCCCAACAGTCTCATATCATACTAAAGGCTCTATGGGGAAGCACTCAATGTCTCATTCCCCCTTTGGCCCACATTGAGGAACTACAGACTCTCTGAGGAAGCACTCATTGTCAATTCCCCCTGTGGTCTTGCATCTTATTAAAAGACACTCTGGAGAAGCCCTTACGTCCATTCTCTCTATGGACTACTACACTACGTTCTCACAGTCCTGTGTGAATAAACATGCTCAATGTGCGTATATCGTCCAAGTAAACCTCAACGCTACTTGGCTATCATTATAAGGCTCAACAACATAAGAAAGAAACAGTTCCACTATCCTACAACTACGTATGGAAATTGGAAAACGCCAAACAAGAAAAACAAGAATGGAAAACATCTAGATTACAGCAAAAAAACTCTATTCACAAGGGTAAACCTCTACTATAGCAATCAAGCATGTAGTCAATCAATCAAGGGAAAAACAAGAAAATGCACAACTCCCGTTGAAGGGAATTGGCGTAATTGAAAAAAATAATCAAAGACTTTCTACAGAAAGGCACAAACCAATTACCTCGATCCTAGGAGATTGATATACATGAACAACGATGACAGATTCTCCTTAGAACGTCGTAGTTCTGAGAAAACTTCTAAAACACATAAATCGTGATAACTTGCAAAAGAGGAGGAATAGTAAAACAAGGCTCCTGCAGAAGGAAGAAATCACCGCTACGATTCCAACGCAATTGACCGTGCTCGAATCAGAGAACAGATGGAGAGGCGGGGGATCGTCGAAAATTCATGTATCCTCGGCACTCTTGGATGAACGGAACCTAGAAGAAGACGTTTTTGTGTGTCAGGCGCGACCTTGGTCCGTTTAATGTAAAAAAGAATGTACACGACATGTACTTTTAGAGTACACAGTGTGTACTAGGGTTTTCCGTACTCTGCCAAAAATGGCCTCCATGTCACCCCTACACACCGTGTGTGTGGCCTAGACATGTCCAATACACGGCTTCGAGGGGGAAAAGAGTACACGATGTGTACTCAGAAAGTACACGGCGTGTACATCAAAAATTTCTAGAAACATTATTTTTCCCAAAAACTCCAGAAAAAGGAAGTACATACCGAAAACGAAGATCTGGGTTCTTATATAGTGGGCCTGGATTCCCCTCATAGAAATGAATAATTATCATTTCTTAAATTAACAGTCAAATAAAATTTGTGAATTGATCTCCCTATAGTTTTTGAAATGGCTAGGTGATACCCAATATTATTTTTTTGGTGATGAATGGTCACCTTAAATAGGTTTTAGGTGTGCAATAGGTTTCAGAAAGTGTATTGGAGGTCGCATAAACACTTTTTGTTTCACTCCTATTAGAGAAGGAAAAAACTGGAGGGGGAGAAAAGCCCTCAGAGGTTTCATCCAAATCCATCAAAGTTTAGAGATTTTGGTTTTATACACAATATTATTGAGATGATCATACTTGTACCTATAAATTAAAGTGTTTATTTAACTTTGGTGGTGATATAAATATGTGGAAGGAAGAGAATGTTTAGTCTATTTTTATGACCTTCTTTAAGTTATTTTGAGGGGATGAGGAAGTGGTTGAGTTATGCATCTATTTTTTATTATCCATGAAGGGATTCATGTGCGTAGTAAATTATGGTGCCCATAGTACTGAGAATTTTTATGTACTTGGACATAAGTGTTTTGGACAATGAGAGTTATGTATTTTTTTTTATACTATTTACTCTAGAAACTAGTCACATTGTTGTCTTACCACTTCTATAGTGAGGAATGCATTTTAGTAAGGATTCATAACATCCTCTCTATGGACAAAAATATGGTAGGCTAATTCATCCTATTTTTTGAAAAATTTTCAGGCATACCATTGATGAGATTGAGTTTCCTAATTAATTAATTAGTTCTTTTATAGTGATTGAGAACATGTATGAGGATATTAGTGTACTAATGGTATCCTTATTACATATCATGAGGTTATTATGAGGCTCTAATGTAACCCTAATTCCCTAAAATGGATGGCATCGATGTGAGTATGCTTGGATGTTCTTTATCAGAGTGGCACAAATGATATTCTTATGAATATACTTTGGTTTCTTTTGAATGTATCTGAAATAAAGTCTTTGGGTAACCCCACTTTTATGGTTGGGAGTGTGATACATCTAAGATGTTCCTTGATGAATTGTATTCGATAAATATCATTGGTTTGTTGTGTTATAACATTGTGGGATCATTTTATACAGGTTAAAGCCTCCCCCTATAATGTGTAGAGACCCGAAGCTTATCGTACATGGACATTACATTACATTTGCGGAATACTTAGTACATAACAAAAACACACACTAACGGATCGTAATAGTTTAGTGTCTTTGGAAACTCGGAACGTAATCTTCTAATCGTGGTGAAAGTTCTTCAATATCTCCCATAAAGGTCATCCCTTTTTTCTACCTAAAACCTTTCTCTATATCCTGGGGAAAAGAAAACATAAAAGGGTGAGCTCAAATGCTCAGTAAGGGTAAACAAAGGAAATATCAATCACATAATTTTCATAAGAACATAACATTTTTGGAAATATTAACCTGCAAAAGAGAGCATAATTTCATAACATGGGATAAATCATAGTAGTGAAATGAAATCATAACTTAAAACATTACTCATTGTGGCATACACACATAATCATAGAGAATCATTTCTTGTTAGTCAAGACTCATTGCCAAGACTATCTTAGTGGACAAAGTCCCTTTCTGAATCGAGTAATCCTCGTTTCAGTCCTGTTTCACTGAACCGGTATAACCTACCATTCCAGCCATGTCTATCTCATGAGATATAAAATCTTTACCCAATGCATTGGAGGGAGATATAGGTCCCACCCATCTCTTAATGAATCCTTTCTTATGTGTGCCACAAAATCATAAATCATACATCATTTCATAACCCATGTAATAAAAATGGGATTCTTAAACAACATGACATCATAAAACCATTCATATAAGATAAAGGAATTCATAAACATAATTCCATCACAACATAGTCAAATCAATGTAAAAATATGGATAGAAACAGAACTCTTTATTATCTTAGATGGAAAATAATTTTGATAAAACACTTGAATTGAATTCTTGAGGAAAATATCCTTTCTTCTTCAAAATCAATTTCTTTTCACAAAACATCATGCAACTTTAAAAGAAAGAGATTTTATTGAAAATAGTCATGAAATATTTTAGAGGAAGCTTCATGAAAATAAGGCTTTATAAAACAGTAGAAATCCGTTCGTGCCGTATAAGTTAAAAAAAAACATTCTTCGTACTTTTGTCGGAAAAGTCAAAAAGTACCTCATACGACAAAAGATTCCTTTCATACATATTACTAAAAACTCACCGAAGGGTAAAAATGGATTTAAACAATTGTAGGTGGATGGAAATAATATTACATTTTGATGAAACATGGATGTGGATGATAAAATACACCCCAGTAAATACCAAAGTATAAACAATCTCGGATAAAAATGAGATTGTGATATTTCCCTTACCTTAGGTCCAATTTGCTTCGTATGTGTCCGAACCTCCTCTTCTTTGAAGTGCCTCTTTGAGACCTCCTCTTAGGGCACTAGAATTGGTCTTTGAGGAAGACCAGAACCTCTAGGATGTTGCTAGGGAAGTGGAGAAGGGATTTTGGCAGGGGTTGGCCGAGCTTGAGTGCTCAAATTGGTGTGAGGAGGAGGGGGAGGAGGTGTCCTTTTATAAGGGAGGAGAGGGGCACCTTAGGAATTCTTAAAAATATTAATTTATAATAAATATAACCCCACTTAAAAACCTCCAAAAATGACTCATATTCGAAGCTTAGATGAGATAGGGTTGTAATCTCATCAACCAATCAAATTTATACATGTTTGGATCTTATTTTAAACCTTATCAATTAGATTTAACTCTAAGTTAAATAATTTAACTTTTACCGTGTCTTTTTGTTTTCTTTCACTATATGGTTAATACACTTACTATAACATGCCAAACGAACCCCAAATTGTATATTATTAATACATATATCCTTATCTAAGTCATTTGGCCGAACCTTAGATTTTTAGGAATAGAATAACAATTAATAATATAATATTTGATTTAAAAACTATTTTGTGTCAATTTTGACACTATTTGATACATGATTTTTTTGAAAGTCATAACAGAATTATTTGTTCGAACCAAGTTGATTAAATCAACACTAATATATCATAGTAACCTATAAAATTAGTGGAATTCATAAAAAGTCTTAAATTACATTTATTTTGGTATTTATATTATCAATTATGTCAATATTTCATTAATAAGATAATTACTGCATCATCTTTGTGTCATAAATAAATTATATTATATGCTGTCTAAAAATTACAAATAAAATACCATCATGTAGGAAATCTTTTTAGCTTTCTAATGAATATTTATAGTCGAATTTATCTTATGTATAACCCCATATTAAAAATGATTTACTTATTAAACTTTGATTTTAACTATTTTAACCCTTCTTTAAATAAATTAATAATAAATGTCCTAATCTAATCCAAGTGGGCCTAAATGGTCATATTTTATTCCTAAGTTTGTTTTTGGTCGAATTACACTTGTCCAATAGAATTAGGACATGTGTTAGGGTAATATTAATATCATATTTACCCTTAGTTACCCTATTTACTATTAACCGTGGTAAAAAAAGTAAAAAGTTACTATTCACCAAAAAATTATTTTCATCTCATTGAACCACATTTTAGTCCTTGATATTAACCGTGTCTCTCGGATTTTCGAAATTCCATTCACAGAAGCGGTAAAATTAAGTTTTATGCAAAATTCCGTTTTTAACCTACCACTTAGTGGTTTCACTATTCATCAAAAATTGAAAGTTTTCAGAAAAATGCCAAAATTTCATCCTAAGCTATATTTCATATTCCGAATTCAAAAATGAAGTCTATTTTACCAAATTCATAACATAGAAGTTGCATTAATTAATTTTATAATTAAATCCCGCTGTTAAAACAAATAGCGTGTTTTTTTTTTAAGAAACAAAATCTATCAAAAGATTGACACTTGATTATGTCTGGTTTAAATGTGAAATTACAAACAATGACCAACATTGTATTAAATTGTAAAAATATATTCTAAATATACTTTAAAACCACTCAAATTAATAATTTATCACTATTAATTATTTCGATTAAAAAAGTTGTTTTTAATTATAATTTAGTAATTTTCACTATTCATTAGAATATGAAAGTTATCCGAAAAGTACCAAAATTTCACCTTAGGCTAAATTCGATACTCCGAATCCAAAAATGAATTCCATTTTGAAAAATAAAATTTACAAAATTTCCAAAAAGTGGTTATTACTATTCATAACGGCTAGTTTTAATAATATTTTAATAGCATATCGTTGTTTCGTGAAACTCAGTATTGCGTACTACACACGCTATCGAGGAAGGTCGCGATTGCGTGTAACGGAAGGAAAGTCAAGGATGCGTATTGTGAAAGCTTCTTTTGTTGTAGCGTACAACACAAGACATTAATGAAATTAAAAAGAATATTTTTCATAAAATCTTGGGGCGTTACATAATGTGTCACTATTTGTTGGTGATGATGGAATGAAATAAGTCATGGAAAGATTAGACATGATCAAATTTTTGTAAAGGGATCAATTCTTGAGTGGAATCTATTCTGGATCCCTATGTTTGATGAATTCCAATGATAGAGGAGCTCATGTGATGGTGTTCATTTCTCCCTCATGAGGTTATCATATAGGATTCTGGAAGATTTGATGTGTTTATTACTTTTTAGGGAAAAAAACATTAAGATGTGAAGAATGTAATGATCCAATTTCCCCCTTGTGATAGCCTTTATTATTTTTAGCATTTCAGAACCCCGTGCATTTTCGAAAGTTAAAAGGTAATTTATTTCTATCAAACAAACTCAGATAAATTTATTGATGGATCTGTTGACTTTAAAATATTGAATTTTCACTATGGAATGAGTTTATTGTGATTATTTATTATTCATTTTATTCGTATTGTTTAATAATTTATATTTAAATATTAATTATATTAAGTGGGTTTAAACATTAATACCTCCCAAACAGAGCTCTGTATTGAAATCCCAACATCACAATTTGTTCTAGAATGGGGGTTTCATTATGGTGTGTTATAATATTCATAAGGGTTTTGGGTCTGGGTTAGCCCATTTTATGGGTTGTCCATTTAATTTATTAGGGAAAAAATAATAACCTAACCATTCCTCTATACCCATTACACATAAAAATGATTAACTACCTGATGGTATTTAGCACAACCAAAGCATGTGATGGGCCATACTCAACATTTAATTGTTTCATTATATATGATCAATTCAATATATATATATATATGGTGATAAACAACATTTTAAATCGAATTGAATAAAAGAATATATAAAATTAATAAAATTTCCGAATGAGAGTGTAGGATTATCATAAAAAAATTATTTAATTTAAGAGATCAAAAAATTACATTAATATAATTCCATCATAATATATGGATATAGAAATACATCTATATCACACCATGATTACATTGTTGGAATCATTGTAATATTCCCTCTAGTATTGATCCAAATGTGTTCCAAAAATCCTTGAATGTTGTAGTATGAATCTCTTAGTGCCACCACAGAATATCTTAATGGTCGCATTGTTTTCCGTTGATCTCCTTGAGAATCACTTCCAAATGATTCATCTTGATATTTATATACTTGATATTAGAAGGTGGAGGATGATCACTCTCTATTCTTGGGATCATTGTTGGATAAGGGGCCTATCTAAGGGATTGAGTGGATCATTGGATTTTTTTGTTCACAATAATGAAAATGAGCTTGTTCTCTTGAAAAATAATATAATTTGGTTTATATATCACAATGGTTATAAATAAATAATTTTAAAAATTACCTTTTATATTAATTTAATCCCTGAAAAAACCCATTTTTAAAATAATAATATTATTATTATTTCTTGATATGCACAAAACTAATGCATTAAATTAAATATTATTTTCTCAAATAACATTCTGTATATATTATTTCTCATCAGACCATTATAATCATTCCACCGTTCATCCTCAATATTTATCATGCCTTAAATAATGACTGTATATTTAATAAATAAATATGAATTCATTAATATCTAATAAATAAAATATTATTGTACTCACTAAATAGCTAATAAACATTAATGAAATATTCCACTCACATAATATTCATTGAAATAACTGGTGATGGAATACATGAAATAAAAAATGAATAATTATTAAAACATGTGTGGGAATAATTTTTATTCAAATTTCTAAATAAAAAATAAAAATATATTATTGAAATAAGCTTCTAGATACACTTAGTGTGTGACACTCTACGCCTCTTTTTCAGTGGTATTAGGCTAGGCCTAAATTCCAAGGGTAGAATCTTAGAACATGCCATGGAACCCATTGAGAAATAATTTAATATTTTAACTATCTAATAACTCATATGTATTCTCACGATGTATTATATTCCATTTATCATGATATCTCTAATCAAGCAGGTAGCATGATTATGCCATCAACCTATGTTTTTGATATCTCTTTCTTTAACTTTACAGAAAACAAACTTGTCAATTAATCACAATGGACATGGATTTATTTAAGATATATAATTTCCATAAATGTTTGTGATATATCAACTTCAATTAAACAAACCAAGGGGAAAATTGTTTCGCTCAATATCCATTAATTAAAGATTACTCGTGACGCACCCAATGTATCCTATCTTGATATGAATATATGTCGTCATAATTTTCATCAATACATCAAAGTACATGACTTATACAAATATTTAATAGTAATAATAATGTATAAGGATCAATACACACATATACAGATAGTAACATCCAATAACACATATAAATATGGATTTCCTACTATAAGGCCTTGTTCTCATAATATCTTATACTGGATATTATCAAGGGCATACACCATGAGAAGGCATCTAAAATTTTTATGAACATTCAACCGTAATATAATATTACATATTTGTTCCAAAAATTAATTTATCCAAGTATATAACATATATAATATATTTATATTTAAGAATACTCTCTTGGAACATCTAGTTTCTCATCATAGTGGGAGAATTTCTATGACCTTTCTGTGCGAAAACTACTGTTAAGAAATTATCACATAGTCTATTACATGAAAGGAAAATCTTGAATTGATATGAAGTTTATTAATATTCAATTATATGAATTCATGTCACATAAACTATATTGACATAGGTTATAAGGAACCCACTCCAAAAGACTCCCACTTTGACTAGTGAAAACTTATAACAACCTTCAGTCCTCTAGCTCTCACATTATACTCATTCTTCTACAGAGACATGACATTAGTCCAGGGGTCCACCATTTTTTCTTAAATGGAATCTATGCTTACCCCATGTTTACCCTTTAGATAAAAATACATCAATATGTGATACTTTCGAAGTATTTTCTTTTTCTGTTGGTGTGACCTTGGTTCTTTTTCAAGAGTCGGCACTACAGTATTATCATAATACAATTTCATATGGTATATAATGTTAGGTACTACTTCAAGATCTTGGATAAAGTCTTATATCCAAATAGATTCCTTGGGTTCATCATAAGCTGTTATTTATTCGAAATCCAAAATGGAATTATCAAGAGAATGCTACATTAAACACTTCTTGCACACAAATCCTCCATTGTGAGAGAGAACATATCGTAAATGTGACATCATATCATTATAATCTTTTTGAAAACTATCATCAATATAACCCTTTATGATTATCTCCTCAACTATACCATACACTAGGAACATAACCATAGTTCTTCACAGATATATGAGGATATCCTTAACAACATACCAATGTTGTTCCCCTAGATATTCTTGATATCTACCTACCATTCTTAATGCATTCACATCATTAATTTTAGTAAATAACAAGAAATTTATGATTGATATTGTCCGTGAATCTTATGAGATCATACTCATTCTCTCTTTCTCATCTTGTTTCCATGTATGCATTTTCTTTGAAAGATGTATACTATGTGACATTCGATCAAATCCACAATATGATTGTTCGGCACTCAATAACTAGTGTACTTTGAAATTATACAATCAACCACATAGATATATCTTGAATGATATTGATCCATAGAATATAGACTACTTCACTTAATTTCATTACAGAGAAACACTTTTTTAAAAACTCCTTAATTGAAAGTAAGACTTGTATGTCATTTCTAATAAGTAAATTTTCATCAACATATACTACTAGGATAATGACTGAATTTCCAAAAAAACCACTTTTAAACTCATGGACTACATTTTTTCTTAATGAAACCATATTATTTTATAGCTTCATTGAGAAGAATTTTTCATGACCTATATACAAAAAAATCAATAAATGTATCTTTGTAACTTTTTAATATTTTCTCCACCACCTGGAGTCACAAACCCATCTAGTAATGTCATATATAAAGTTTCCTAAAGTATCCCATTAAGGAATATTATTTTAAATCAATCTTCCAAATTTCAAAATTATTGTATGATTCTATAGAAAGATGAATTAAGATGGATTTAAACAAGGAAACTTGTGAAAGGGTATCATTATAGTCAATTCATTGATTATGTTTAAATCGTATATCCACTACCCTTTCTTTATAGGTATTCACATTACCTTCTATTTCGATTTTTCACTTGAATACCCATTTTCACCATAGGGTATTTATGTCAACAAGGGAATATACCAGAACCCAAACATGGATTATATACATGGAATCTATTTAAGAATTCATGGATTCATTATATCTTTTATCTTCTGAGCTATATACTACCTCTGTGACGGATAGGGTTCAAAATTTCCCACAAATAATGAGTCCCCATATTCTATGAATATAAAACTATATCATTTTAGTTCATTTACCTCCCAGGTTATCATATGTTATACATGTGTTTCAGTAACTACCTCTTCCATGGGGACCTATAGGATATATTTCTATAACGACACTTGTGTATCTTAAGAATCAAATTCAATATTTATCCTATTATCCTTTTTTGAGTATGTGATTCCCATTGAGAAATATGGATTTCTTGGTGATATTCACTTTTTTATCTGAGGGGTTTTATAGGTAGTATCCTTTTCTTTCCTTAGGATACCCTATAAAGATACACTTTGTACCCTAGGGTGCTAGTTTGTTTCCTGAATACGCCTTAACAAAAGTCTCATAATACCATGCACTTTTAAGACAACAAGATTGTTTCCTTCCACTCCATAACTTAAAGGAAATTATATTTTCACTGCATATAGTTGTGGGACTAATATATATTCCACATATTATAATATATATCCCTAAAAGTATAATGGAAGATCTGTATGAATCATTGTCATACTTACAATTTCTAACCAAGTATAATTCCTCATTTCAATAAAATCATTCTATTATGGTATGTATGGTGGAGTGAGTTGATATAGAATCTCAAACTCCTATAAAATATTTATAAAATCTTGGTTATGATATTTACCACCTTGATCCAATATAATATTCATTATCTCAATCACATGTTCATTCTCTACTTAATTATTGAATTTTGGGAATTTAACAAAGGTCTTAGAATTATACCCCGTTATGTAGAAATATCCATATCTACTAAATTCATCAGTAAAATTTTTGAAGTAAGAGTACCTACCACTAACATCTACTTGAAATGTTCCACACACATCAGTGTAAAAAACCTATAATCTCTGTGGCCCTTCCACCTTATCCACAAAATTATTGTTTAGTAATTTTTATAGAAAATTATAATATATTCCAAGTGGTTTTATATTATTAGAGTCTAAATAAACATCATGATTGATATTTTTCAAATTCTTATTGTTTACGTGACCAAGACAGTGATACCACAGTGGGGTGCTAAATGAGTTGTGTGAACATGATCTGTTATCTATTTCCAATACATATTTTTTCCTAATTTAATAAAAAAAAGAGTTTTATTTAAATGCTCCATACCATAACATATTTTTATTTATTAAATAAACATCATTTATTCCCAAACCTAATAATAAAACCATCTACTTCTAGGAATGACATGGCAATTATGTTCTTGTAAATAGTTTTTAGATAATAATAATTTCTTAAAACCAACATAATTCCTATTGTAAATGAAAGGTGGTAGTCAAAAATTGTTGAGATTCTAGCCTCGCACAATTTTCAACTCAATAATCCACCTCTCCATTAGAAATATTTTAGTACCTACATAGTTCCAACATTTGGATACATATATAAGAAACAAAATCTATATATAATGCCCAATGTTTATATCTAGAATTATTATACTTGATACTGAATGTAGATTTATATTTATTTGGTTTTTAGTGCATTTATTCTTCTAGTGGCCTTTATTTTCAAATGAAAAACATACTGCCTCATTTCATGTGACCTTTATCGGGATCTTACACTTCTAAGAAAGATGGTTCATGTGATCTTTATAACTTTTAGGAGTCTTGGTCCCATATTCCTAGTTCATCCTTTTCTTATTACCCATAAAAAATACAGGTTTTTCATTACCCATGTCCTTATCCAGTATTAAAATCAAGAGAAGATGTTATTAAAAACACTTCTTATTAGTTCTCGTGTTGTAATTAATAATAAAATTACATATGTTCTTGGGTAGTGGGGAATTTATGAGATCTATGCATAACACATATGGGAATTTAATCCCTACTAAGTCTAATTATTTAATGTAATCTATAATATTAATAACATGAGGCCCAACTAGAACAGAATCACTAATTTTAGTTATAAAAAACATTGTAGATCTCTTATCTCTCTTGAATAACCTTTTGATAGAGATCCTAAAGGCAAGACATCACACTATAAGCATGTATTTCCAAAGTTTGCTTCAAAAGCTCATTTTTCATGGATGATAGCATGAAACATTTAACATTTGTAGTTCCATTCAAATGATTCTAATAAATAGATAATTCTTCCTCACTAGCTTCATTACTAGGAGAATCTGGATATGCTCTTCTAGTGGAAATAATTTTGTATCATGGTGTAGGATAACATGAAAGATCCTTTTCCACTCTTGTAAATATTTTCTTATGATAAAATTATCCTTATTAAGTGTGGATCACAATGATATATTTGAAGTCATTTTTTTTTTCTACAAGTAACATGAGTAGAAATTTAATAATTTATCTTTGAAAATTTAGACAAATAAATAAATATTAAATTTATTAATCTCCAACTATTTTATTGAAACCCAATATACCTCACCAATGGATTAAAAATATCATGTTTCATGGAAATCCTAGTGGAGAGGATCTGTATTCTCCTTCTCATTACCCTAACATTGGTTGGTCATTAAATTTGAATTATTTTAGGTAGCCATTCCAAATCCCAACTGCATTTACTCACAGTTCCTGGATCTATTGAGTAGACTCCCCTATATTTCTTCAATCCTTGACTCTTAGTTACACAAATTCCTCCATCGGCAATCTACCCTTGATGTGTAATAACTTATTTTAACCCAAAAAATCATGTTATAATTACTAGATAATTGAAATAAATGAAACACTGGCTGGTCAAGTACATTAATCTACTAGTTGATTTTAATTGAATTAGTGGAAGGTTATACCGACTTAATATTTATAATTGAGGAATTTTAGCTTTTATTCATAAATTTAAAATTATTATATTTATTACATTCTTTTTAATATTAAGTGGATTTACTTATGTGATTTACCACGTCTAAGATAATATTAACGCATGAGAAGATTTATTTAGTTTTATCTTACATGTTTAATATTTCATTAATTTATGTGACTGTAAAAAAACATCCATAATGAATTAATCACTTAACATGACAGAAATAAAATTAAAAATTGGTATGATCGTGGTCATTTACTAATGCTATTTCTATCTATCAGATGATAAACTAACCATTGAGCTAGTGTGAAAACACATTGAACCAATTAAGGTTCATGTTGCATCTTTCAACCTGTCCATCTATGTATATCTCTTTGATTGGTTTCACCTTGTATCCAAACATGAACCACCATCACTATCTTGGAAGCTCCATCCTATACATTTTATTTTAATTACATGAATTTTAATGGTGAGGGTATTCATAAAATAAATCATGGGCATGATGACTGTTACATAATAAGAGGATAGATGACATGCAAGTCAAAATTTTAATTTTATAATAAATTAAAATTGACCAATAACATTAAATGTTCTAGAATAAGCTCATGATCATCCACATGCATGAAAAAAATTATAAAAATAATAAAATTAGATTTCCATTCATTATTGTTATTATTTAAAATAAATCAAACTCAAACCAATTAATTATCTTCTTTAATTATTTAATTATGTTATCTTAATTAACATCCAAATTTTCTTGAGATTATCATCCATAATAATTTGAAACAAATTAAATAATTTTATTTAAAATTAACTTTGTATAATAAAAATTGTACCTTGGAGGAGACATGGTAAGTACTTGTCCAAACTACCCAATGTGTATTATACTTGTATACTATTTATTGTATTGACATGTTACATACAATAATTATCACACAATAAAATGATGTATACTATAAACTTAATGATTACATGGTTTACATGATTCATTTTTTAACAAAGTGTGTAATGCTTCATTACATAGAGTAATAACTATAAAATTAAATATAAATGATATGTATATCCGAAATAGTATAGGGAAATTAATTATAAATTTACATATATATAAACTCACTACATGGTATGTCACATCAACTTATTGACCAAATGAAATGAAATGTTTATTAAGTTTACAAGGTATAAATTATTCATAATTTGGTATAAGTACACAACATGTACAATCTAGCTACATGAATTGTACTATGTTCACTATCTTTCCAAGGAACATGCCCTGGGACTTGGAATGTAATTGTTACATGGAAAATATTAGATTACATAATGTGTTCATTGGGTAAATAGTGTGTATTTTCCAAATTTCATGGTTTCCAAATAGGTTTTCCATGTAAGAAGACACACGAACTGTCTATAACTTAAGGAATACAAGTCATGTACAGAAGGCACATGGTGTGTAATCTGGTTGATCGTAGGCTGGGATGGCTTAGTCAATATGTGGTGTAATATTAAATTCACCATGTGTAATAAATTCACACTCCTTAAATTAATTATGAATTAATTTTTGGGGCACTAAACACTAGTACACGGTGTGTACCTATGGGTTACACAACGTTTACTCTTATGTTATCTTACCAGATTCCTCAAAACCAACATATAAGATTATAAATTATCCTTTATTCATAAAATTAATCAATCTGAATAATTTTATGAAAAAAATAAGAGGATGTATAAAATCTTGGAGTCTGAATTTTATAATGATTAATCTGAAATTTAAAAATAAATTGGAAAAGAACAAATCAATCTATGATCATTAAATAATTATAAATAATTATGTGACCCACTCTGATTCCACTTTTTGGTTTCAGGTGAAGTGGATGCATGTGGGGGGTCATGCCTAACATTGTTTTTTATCATGAATGTTGCTAAATTAAATATTTACATGATAATAAATATCATTATCAAAATAATTGACTCACTTAATATATACAATGGATAAAATGATGGAACCAAGAAGTAGGATGTTCACATATTATTTATAATTAATTTAAGAAATCTAATACATACCTTGTGAGAATTATTTCTCAAATGATGGACCTGACAATGGATCTATGTTGTATCATCACTATGTTGTACTAATAAAGGTATGATTCCCGCTAGTGGTTATCCACATGTGTTCCCTAAATCATCGAATGTTGCCATTGGAATATTTTGGTGTTAGCACGAAATAACCTAATAATTGTGTGATTTACCTTTGATCACATCAACAATATATTCTAAATTATTCTTCTTTATATCCGGAGACTCAAAAGTGGAAGTCAGAGAAAGATCAATTTCTGTTATTGGGAGCATTATTGGAAAAGTTTTCTCACTAAGGCTTCATAAATATTTTCTAAATTTCATTTTTCACAATAGTGAAAATGAATTTTCTATTTAGAAAAATAATATAATTTGTTTTATATACCACTAGGGTTAAAAATAAATAAATTCAAAAATTATATTTATTATTTATTTAACCCATACATAGCCCCAATTCTAAAATCATAATATTATTTTTATTTATTTACATGTGAAAAACAAGCTTATTTAATTTAATATTCTTTATTGAAATAATATACAGTGAATATTATTTATCATTAGACCCCTAAATTTGGTCAATAATTCCTCCACAATATTTATCCATCGTTGAATAATGACAAAAAATTTAATAAATGAATTTACCAGAATTATTTAAAAATAAAAAAATAACATTATTTTCACTAAATAGAATTGATATATTTATTTAATATTCCTCTAAAATAATTATCTCTTGAATAACTAGTGAAGAAATATTTGTGATTAATAAAAAATAAATAATTATTATTCCACTTGTTGGAATAATAGTTATTCAACTTCTTAAATAACAAAAATTAAATATTATTTAAATAATATTTTGGATACACATAGTCTGTGACCCTCTAGGCCACTTTATCAACAGCACTGGGAGAAGCAGCCTAATGTCTGAAGTTAGAATCTTGGAGAACATCAAGGCACCAATATAGAAATAATTTTATGTCGCAATAAAATAATACCTCATATAAATGCTCACAATGTAATATAATCCATTTATCACAATATCTCTAATCAAGAATGTTGTATACTGGTTCCTTTAAACTACGTGTTCGATGATGCTTTCTTTGACTTTCTAAAAATCAGAACGACATATTGAACACCATGTACATGGATTTAATAAGGCTATATCATTTCCAACAAATTTTCTAGGATATCACTTCCATAAAATAACAGAAGGAAAAATCATTTCTCGCATTATTCATTAATGAAATATTACTCATGAGAAACCCAACATATCATACCTCTTCGTATATATATGTCATCATGATTTTCATTAACACATAAACGTACATGATGTATAATTGGAATTAATAAAAAAAAATTATATGTATCAATATACATGCCTGTATATAGGAACAACCAATGATACATATAAATATAGATTTTATATTGGTGGGTCTCATTATCCTAATATCCTACACTAGATATTACAATGGGAAAACACCCTGAGAAGGTTCCTTAATGTCTAATGAGTCACCCCTCCAAGAATCCTATATCATTTGTGCCCATAAAATTATTTCATCTGGATATAGAACATATATATACATAAGAATATAGTTTTTTTCACTTAAGGTTTATCATCATTGCTGGGAAATTCTATGAACAATCAATGTGACAACTACTCTTAAGAAATTATCAGATCCTATATTATCAAAAATAACAAAAATCATGTGATACGATATTTATTAATATTCAAAACTATGAAAACATGTTATTATATAGTACACAAAAATTGGTTATAGGGAACCAACACCAACACCACCACTCTCCTTTTGTTGAATAAGAGATTCAAAATAGGTGATTAAGGAGGAGGAACCATCATCCTAGGATGATCGAGTCATGGATATAGATGTAATAGACATGTATTGATGATCTTATACATGTGATCTTGACAATTTTATGACCCGTCATGAGGTAGGACTCATTAATTTTAATTACACCTCATATTGATTCATAAATAAATTATTCTATTGGTATTATAATAAATTTTAACAGAAAAGTTTTCTCTATTTATATTCCAGATCAATTAAAAGTCATTTAGGTGAAATTGGTTTGATCGTTGGCAGTTTGGATCTACAATTTGCAATAACACAACATGTAGCCTCAAGAATACATGTCTTTTTACTTTATTTTCGGTATCATTTTAAATATGAAGTTCACATTGCAATTTTTTTAGATGTATACACCGAGTAAGACCCTAGGAAACACGACATAGGGTCCGACCATGTTCATGGACATACACAATTATTTGGCATGTGGGTGTGTAATTTTACACACCCTTTTAGGAAGCATAGTAGAGTCTAGGGTTGGAACACAAATCAAAGTTACCATGAACCTCCACACCCCATATTGTATATGTACACTCTATATAATGGATAAGAATGAATTTCTTTCTTTTCGGGCATGCATAGAGGGAGACTTTGGGGGGACATACTGTGTACTCTCCTTTTAACTAGAATTTTTCTATCTTCTCACCCAATAGTTGGTTTTGGAAAAATGGGTAGACATTTATGAAAATATTTCTTCATATAATGTGATGGTGGGATGCTCTTTGTTATTATAGTCTATTAGAGATGTTTTTGATGTTTTTTATTTTTCATAATTCCATAGTAATGATTACAGGATGGTTGAAATGGAGTAGAGTTATTGTACGGATTGTGGACATATTGTCGAACAATTTGAAGCCATGTGTGCTAGTACTTGTGTGTAATTAGATTTTGGTACCTCTCTGAGTTTTTGTTTTTTATGGATTCCACAAAGGACTAAGGGTATTAGATGTATTGGTTTTTTATATAGGATTTGTACCCTAGTTTATATTTTGGTTTATTGGGTATCATTCAGATGTGAGACTCATTAAAAAATAACATCCTCCAAATGCACAAATTATGTGGTATTGGTTCTTGAAACATGATCTTATATGATGGAGTATTTAGATACTCCCACTTTAGTCAAGTCGGCCTTTATGGTCAATCTTTATGGTATTAATGATACTCTATCTCTCTCTCTCCATTTCTTTCTCACTCTCTCCCTATATTTTTGTATATATCTCTCTATATATCTTGAAAGTACCCTTTACTATACTTATAGGTTTGATTCTTAGTTAGTGGCCACATTGTGGTATCTAAACATTGATAAATGCTTTGAGCCTACATTCTAGGGTGACTAATGAGTAGTCTTCTCGGTTTATGGGGGAGTCCCCCCACTAACAAGAAGAGCATGGGTCTACCGTTGAAGGTGATTTCCTCTTAGATACCTTTCATGGGGTGTGATTTTTTATTTCATGGATGGTGATGGTTCTCTTAATATATTATCTTTCCACTTGACATGGAATAGGATCTTGAACATGATCATAGAGTTTGTTTGGTTTGGAAATATTTGTTTAGAAGTGAGATATCAGTTTCTTAGGTTGGTACCCCCAATTCCAAGTTGGGTAAAAAAGAGAGGTTTGAGTCACCATTGTTGGATTCAGTTATACATGGATTTTGGGGGGAAAAGGTTGAATTCTATGAATTTTTCACACACACAAAGTTCTGAGGAGTGTGAAGTTCTTCAGTTCTTTCCCTATATCTTCAGTTCTAGATTGGAGTGAGTTCAATCACTCGTTTATAAACTAATAGTTGTTCTCCTTTAACAATTGAGATAATTTAAGACACCATTTTCTCATCATTTACCCCTTCTTAAAGCCATATATTCATTTTAGTTTCAATATAAGTGTTCATCCCTTCAATGTTCTGATGTTCGGACTCCTCTTTAATGTTTCAAGAGCACTGGGAACTATCAGCTAGGTGACTTGTTGAGATTGCTGTAGTTAGGGTCCTCATTAAATGATTTATGGAATGATATTATCCTTGATTACTCTATTTTAAAATCAGTATTGGTTTTGGTGAAGACAATGTGGTTTATTTTCTAGTTTATGATCACTGTAAGTGGACTTCATCTTTTTTCCCTAGGGTGTGTTGATGGCTTTGTAATGGGTTGACTTTTTTGAGAATAATCATGCTAGTACTCTAAGGATAATATTGATAATAAATGTGTCCTACCCTATGGAATGGGACTGATTTAGAGTTCCCCAGGGGTGTGGTTGGGAAAACCATTAGTTTTTTCCCTATTCTCCCTCCCATAAAGGGTTTCCTTTGATTTTTGGAGTTTCTAGTGATGGATTTTTTTGGGTTGAGTTCCATTGGGTTGTGTTAGGTGGTCATATGGTTTTCCATTTATATTATGACCTAATTACCTATTGAGATTTTTTTCCTACAAGATAAATATATAATCACCCCTATATAGGTCTTCATCTCACACATGTTTTGTATGTGTTGTTGGTATACCATTTGGGGAACTTCCTTACTAAGTACTGTAAAATAGGGGCTAAATGGAGATTGTGGGATTTGGTAATTGTTAGATCTTATATTAGAGGTGTTGGGGATATAAAAACACCATATTTATGTTATATTATATGTATAGATTCATATTTTACTTTTTTGATAGACTTGTATATCCTACATGGTCTTGGTTCTATTGTTGGATTGGTATGGTTTCTGATAATAAGATGTTTAGTAAAAGGTCTCCCATTGTTTGATATTTCCTCTTGGTATTTGTCACTAGCACATTCCCTATTGGATTCCTCTTTGGGGTTTCATATATGGTTTACAACTAACCCATTGGGGGCCCTGGTGGGTTAGGTCATGACATGAAAAATGTCTTCCATGTGTCACAACTAAGGAGTTGCATGTACTAATCATCACACATCATTGACTATAGTGAGATGGATATAGATGATGATTCCACCTTTTTAGGATACTTAATAATAACATAGGGTTGATATGAGTGGACTCTTCAAGGATGATCTATTCTATTTTTATGTGTTAATTTGTATCATGGGAACGTTTAACATAGCACAATGGAATCCTAGAGTCATATGTGGGCTTAATAACCTTACATTTTCAATTAATCCATGCTTTTTAGGATGAAAATCCTGGAATGTGGGTAGGATTTTCGGAACCATTTTATTATTTTAACGCTTATAATATTTTAAATTATATTATATGGATAGTTTGATTATTTTTATTCTTTAGAAGAGTGCATTGGAGCATCAATAATAATATATTAAATACAATATATTATTTTTAATTCACTGAGACTCGTTTATTCAAAAAAAAATATTTTTTCCTAATCAAATCCATTGATCAGAAATATAACCCCACAATTGTGTTCAAAATATAGAAATCTCCTTATGGATGTTATAATGTGTGTTCACAAATGGGTTTGGGTCAGGCCTATTTCAGGTGTGTTATAAATTGATTAATTAATTTTTAAATAATTAATTTTTTATCTATTAGAATCCATAAAACCACATATTTAAGACAACTTTAGCTCTATAATTTTTCAGTATACACCATAAACTATAATTAGATCGGGAGGTGGTGGTATAAATCATTATAAGAATTAGATCTAAACACCATTGAATGTGTTCCTCAATGAGAATCATCTACAGAGCTTGGAATATTGATGAACATCTTCATAAACTAATCTATTGAAGGGGTAGCAATCAATTTTTGGATTTCTTTATTTATTCAACATGATTTTTCAGTTAATTTTATATTATTATCTTTTTATGATTAATCAATGAATGTCCATGTATACATATTGATTTTTGATATCTTCTTTTAATTTTTCTCATTTCATTGTCCATCATAAGAAAAAAATTTACCTATGTTCAGTGATTATGATTGAATCTAGCCACTAATAACTTCATCTATGTCTTCTCTTATAATATTCTCCACTTTTTTTTCACAAAATCTCTAATGGGAATCCCTTTGGTTGAAGGGTTGAAGAGTCGCGACATCGATCGATAAAATATAGATTCATAGATTCGAATAAATGGATATGGGTAAATAAGAGAATATTAGGGAATGTTAGATTATTGTGTAGTGATTATGAACTTTTGTTGGCTATGATAATATAGGGTAAAATTATGAATCATTCTTTCAGGGAATCAGGGTTGCATGAAAACCCATTTTGATCTTTTTTTCAACAAAGGATGGTCATAAATTGACCTTCATGGGGGAAATGTTTTTTGGAAGTTGAATTTGTGGATTTCTATTCTTGATCAATGGAAGGAGATATTACAACAACAATATTTTGGTTGATTTTCAAATTATGGTCTTAAATACAAGATCACACTATGTGTGATTTCAAGCCTTGGTTCATCTACTACCCAGGTATTAGTTTCTAGGGTTTAGTAAGAGATTAATATCACATGTTTTTTAACCTAAATGAAAACATTATCTATCAATAATCTAAATATATTGGGATATATATTGTATACATTCATCATTTATTTTTTGGTCACATGTGATTTCTGGTTTAGAGCTACACATCATGTATCATCGATGGTATATGTCTTAGCCAGCCCAAGTAGTACATAAAGAGTACTCTCATGGGCCTTACCTATATATTTCACCACTACACATAATGTATACTACTAAATAAAATCATTTATTCTATATAGGAATGAATCATATACCCTTTTGTGAACATAATATTAAATTAGATCCTCTTAGGTCACATACATCATGTACCCTATCATACATGTCTTATAGTTAGAACTATACATGACACGTAGAGAGGAATTACATTACTATATTATTGTTGTGGGGATACATTTTGTGTACCCCCACATTATATTTATTATAATTTTCTAACATTTATATCGTTTAAAATATCCTTTCACATGACTTAGATTTGGGCACAAGAGTAGTCCATCCTTAGAGTATTTCTGAGTAGAATGTGATGGTATACTTATCTTCATCATTAGAGTTGTGATGTGATGTGATACAAGAAATTTATTCTCATATTATATTTAGGGATTATGATGGGGATTTGGAAATCTGAATAGAGAATTCATAGGGTAGGAACTCCCCTATAATCATGTTTATGATAGGGTTTAGACCCTGCATTATTAGTAGAGTTAGGTACTCCCCACATAGTTGGGTTTCATGTACTCTATATATGGAGTTAATTACCCCCTCATATATGTGCTGAGATGGTGAATGAATCCCCAACTAGATTTGGTTTATCCATAAATAGATACTAAAACACTAGAAAGCTTTTGGTCCCTCAATCTAGTTTCAGGGAGGTTACAATGGTACTAAAGTTGGGTAATTGTATTCTTGGGTTTATAATATGATTATATTGTTTCATGGTTATGTATTGTGAGAATCTCATTTATGTCTTCGTTTATCTCCTTTATAGAATATTTTTTTCTTATTGGATTTATCCCCCCTTATTTTCCTTTTGAATTAAGCTAACAGGTCTTCTTATTATTTTGTTTCAATTTTCAAGTTATCCTTCTTGGTATGTATATACCCTCCTCTGTAAGGGAATCTTTCCCTAGACATATATCTCTTATATTGATGATGGAAACTTCAGTAGTAAACATAGTGGAAATAGTGTTGGATTTTATTGAAACCCATAAGTGAAAATAATTAGACATTTTTAATAATTGGAGCGAGTTTATTATGGGGTCCACTTCATCTCAACTATTTATCTTTTTTCCGTTGGGTTTCTATCTATGTATTCATTACCTTACTCTATGAATTAAGAATAGGTCTATCTTTTATAGATCATACAATGTGTAACATTCATTTTTATTTGATTTTTTTATTTTTTTTATATTTTTTATTATGATTATATACACTGTAGATATTTTTTCAGACATAAACCTTTGGTTATGGTCTCCCTTCATGTGCGATATACTTACTCTATGCTAATCACCATCCCCTGGCCTATTATAAGAGATCATTTTGTAACACACTAAAATAATTATTTCCCATGATGGGTCTAATTAGGTTGGATGATATCAAAATATTTGTCCTTTAAGGGATATAAATAGTATTTTTTCTTATATTTTAGTCGGTCGACTAAAGTAGGTATTACTAGTACAGATCCGCTTGATATATGGAGTTATAGATTATATCATATATTAATTTATGAATTTTTATATTATTGATCTATGGTATTAATTTATTGATTAAAAAATATTTATTATTGTATATTTATGGAAATGTGTAGACATGTTCAAACCCTTTTTTAAGTTGAAGTACCATTATTGGTTCCCTATTGAGTATTTATTCTAATACCCATCATGGTCACCTTAGTAGATATGAATATTTTTCTAAAGTGTTTTAGGTGTATACAAGTGTACTATTAGATTATGTATATCCTTGATTTTTATGTTTTATATATCATTATAGTGGGATCTATTCCCACTCAGTAATAGAGTCAGCAATATGTGCGTTAGAGGCCATGTTTGGATCATAACCTACTCAATACATACTCTATAATACTTTATGACCTATTCAGATTATACATTTATCATGTACTTATTATTTTATGTAGAATTTTATATATTTTAAAATATCTAAAATCACTTTATAAATGTCATGGATGAAATATAGAATCCCATATCCAATATCAACCTTGTTGGTTAAATGAAATTATGAAGACTATAAATTTAGTAATCATTATATGTTAAACCATATATGGTTGTTAATTTGATATTCATCAATGATTGAAAAACATTATATTAGAGGTATCTAAAACTAATACATCCTATAAAAGCATCCTTGGTTTTTACTGAATCGCTCGTCATACCAGTAGGGATTCACTTCTCACAATGGAATTCTAATGCTTGGATAAGTAATGGTAGAGGGAGGATGGTGTTTTGACCAGCAATATATAAGAGTCATTTGAATAAATACAATGGGTAATACCTTTTTATATATATTCTTATCATATTCATATTTTGTGAACATGAATTAACTCATACGTTTCAAGTTAATTCATATAATTACATCACATGAAACTTTTAGTCATTAAAACCCCATGTGTTTTATATTATGAAACGATTCCTTTATTTTATCCACCGTAGAAGATTAATTGATCATTAACACATAATTTTTGGAATTCCAAATTATTGAATATAGTTTAATATTATTATATACCATACCTTATGATATAACTATTCCTTAAAATATATATTTCATGGGAAATAGTACCAAAAGTTTCCTTATGATATTATCATACTGTATACTATGATATAGACAAGTGCATCATCTAAAAAATTTATTTAGGGAATATATCCTTCAATAACATACTATCACTAAATCATTATAGGCTTTATTCCATTTCACCATATACATTATTTTATTGACAAAATTGTGAAACAATATCCGTGACTCCTTTTGGATGTCTTCCAAGACACATCTGGATATCTTCCAAAACAGTTTTAGAAGAATATAATTAGCTTTACTATGTATCACATCATATTAAATACCTTATGAATTCCATACAAAAATCTGTTGGATAGACTCTAAAAAACATTTTGAGATTCTATCTGACTAAAACTAAATACCCATTCGTTCGACCTTAATGTGTGGCACTGTAGGCCATTGTGGTACAATAAATAAATATAAATCACCTAATAAATAAATATAAGAAAATGGATTCCTCTATAAAAAAATTATGTTACTCAAGCTAAAAAATATATATGTCATGATCCCCATAAAACACTTGGGTATCTATACCTCTATCGGCAAGTAACGTCATATGAATGCATCAATTATCATATAATCCCTTGGTCCAAGACATTGAGAGAGTGTGGAGCAAAAAATATGGAAATCCCATAGAGGAAATTAATTCATTCTAAACTATCCATGTATATACTAACATGATAAATAAATACATCATATATCATTCACCTATATGGATGATCTCATCACATGTCCTTAACTTAAACCAATAAGTACGTCATATATATATATATATATATATTATAGGTACACTCACAAAATTACTTAGCCTATATCAATTAAGTGCCCATAATTCATACTCATCATACAATAGAAAAAATATCATATTATTTAATCTTGAATAGAATAAATGATTAGTTATATAACAAATGACCCCTTGATTAGCTAATCCTCAAATCCAGTGTAAAAATGAATAGAAGTGTAATGGTATTCATGTTCTACATCTTTCTAAAATCAGGTATTGGGGACTCTAAATTTGATCCAAACACCACTAATATACCAAAGACATTATGTATGACACTTCATGTGGTATACTTCATTAGTCATCCTGTCCATAAAACCTATTTTGGGCCTCCTAAGAATATTTATTTACTCCATAAAAGAATCATAATCAAGTTAACCTTAACACATCATCCCAAAATATAATACACCATGAAAAACATTAGTTAGGTATAAACAATAATTCTATTATAGATCAATTATCATTACACATCACAAAATATATAACATTATATACAAATATATTTCCATTATGAATGAATAATAAACTCAAGAGTTCATCTTATATTATAAATTTTAAATTCCTAAAAACTTTTAGAATACATAACAAAGCCCTAAATAATATCCTATCTAACATTTCTTATATGATAGACTTCTAGATCTGCCTTTTATTTTTAGTAATTAATGGGGTTTTAACTTATTACATCTGTATGTATTTCCTATTATAGTACTATGTGACCACATTATAAAACACCCCCACTAAACTCATTAGTAGAGGACGTATATGAATAAATCATGTTTGAAGAATGGTGAGATTTTGGAATCATATTCCAAATGTTCAACTCCTTGAATATATTCAAACTCCATAACTATAAAAAATAAAATTTTATGATGTTGATAAATTATATTTTCTATATATGAGTATTTATATGTTTAACATAATCATCCACGGTACCCTTTCCATCAAGCTTTTCCCTTAAAATTTTTAGTCAATAAAATGAATACTTAAACTATCAATTACAAACCCATCCTAAAATTTATATGTATAAAGTTATATTCAATTTATTATGGTAACTAAATATAACTCATTACATATATCTTAAACTCTCAAACCTAAAATATTTCATGATATTAAGTGAAATTCAATTTAAATTTGGATAATAAAATTTTTTTTAACTTTGAACTTATATAGGTTTCAACATACTCTGAATAACCTCTTAAAATCTATATTCTCTTCAAAATAACACGATAAGATACAAAAAATAATTTGTGTTTAGGAAATTAATATTATTTCTTTTAGTATGAATACTAAGAAATAATATATTATTTACATTTCATATATAGTATTATAAGTGTATGGGGAATTTTATTTCTCTAAATAGAAGATATTATTTGTTTAAATATTCCACTAATTAGTGGTGGAAACATATTCCATAATACTTTAACAATTATCAATAATCATTTAATCCTAGACAAAACATTCTTGTCATTATCTCATTTTCAATACAGTTAATAGAAAATGATGAATCACAAACCATGTACATTGAAATCTATAATATAATATTATTTATAAAAACATTGTATAAAAAATCCACTTATCATATAACTACAAAACATTTACTTAGATTATTCAATGATTAGTATATACCTTTGAATTTAAACTATTGATGAAACACATATTTTAATCATCACTTTAATTTAAAATATTAGAACTGGAAATTATCCCCACTATTATAAACTCACATATACTCTCAATAATTTTAAAGTATGCATTTGATGTATTATAAAGTTCAAAACCATTGAATAAAACTCTATAACACTGACTCATGATAGGGACATTCCATGGAATTTCACAAACTCTTTTATGTATCTAATAAAATTCCATATTTTTTAATCATTACTCCTTCTTACTGATAAAAATAGCCTTAAATATATACTTGAAGAAACTTTATTGGACTCTCCAACAAAATTTTATTCTTTTAAATAAAAAATTTATCAACTTATACTATCAACAAAATACCTAAACCTTAACATAATATTCCAAGTTCATTTTTCCTAAACACTTTAAGAATAATAAGGTCAAAAAAATTTAAAATCATTCATATTATAAGATGATTTCCACATATTAGAATGTGTTAAATTATGTGATATAATAATATACAATGACAATAATAGTCTAACTAAATCGTTTGAATTTCCAATCATATTGAACATATGAGTTAAAGATAAATTTACTTAATCCATTTTTCATCTAATTACTTTGAAAACTAATGTGAACCATTCTATGTTTCCATAAGAATCTATATTAAAATGTCTAATTTTTTTAATATTTTGTCACATGGGAAGTGGTTTCTCTAACAAATATAATTTTATATTTGTTTTATATCGTTTAAGTTTTTATTCCTATATGTTTCTTACAATAGTAATCTTCTTATTCAATGATTAATCTAAAAATTATGTTTTATAGTGATGATTCTATTCATCTATAATAAAATATTTTATCAGATGAGTGTTATGTTTTATAATCATTTAATAAGAAATTTTACTGAATGGATCCCACTAAAATGAGGACCCATTTTTAAACTCATATAATCCATTAGTGAGACAAGATGCATATTTTTTCATTACTTTCAATAGTTATCATAATAACAATCCATGACTATATCATGTATAAAACTATTTTTAATCATTTCATATATTTTTCTAGGATAGTTAAGTGGATAAATCTTTACCAAAATTCATCGATTTAATTAAGTCAACTCAATTTCTATGGTATCTAAATGTATAGGGATTCATAGCTACATGTAACCTAAATAAAACATTAAGAATAAGGTACCAAATAGTTAGGGTGAAATCATTAATAAATTTCCTTACACGAGATCAATCATGGGAACCAAAAGATTATGCTTGACCAAATTAAATGAATGAGGCCATGAGAATATCAAATATAGAAAATATATAACACTTAGTATTTTGAATGGGATTTACCTCTCACCATCTGAAATCATGTTATTCATTTTATGTACACATGCTTATACTAATATAGTATGGAATCCTATTCATTTCAAAAAATCAATACGTTCAAACCATAAATGTGTTTAACTATTTTTATGACAAATTGTTCATGTTATTTACCCAAAAATAATATTAAAACATATTTACAAATACCCAAATACATCTCATTCTTATAGAGCATGAACTTTTCATGTAAAGGTTTTGAATTATATAAAATTGATAATATCTATATGTGTAAGTGATGCACAACTATCATGGGGAATAAAAAAATAATTTTTCAATTAATTACTTATGTATATTTTTTGGGTAACCATTAGGTTGTCCACAAATATAAGTGCACAAAAAATGAGTTTGTCACTTTATTTTTTTCGTTTCAAAAAAATTGATTTTAATTGGTTTGACTAAAAAACTAAGAGATTGTAGAATTTATATTAAATGATTGATTTTAAGTCATATGATGAATGAAATGATTTGGTCACTCTTGTCCAGACCTAGAATAATGATATCATAGTTTAAATCTATTTCAATTTCCCCTCTACTAAACTTTGAGAGAGGTATATATATTATTCTTTTGATTCCACATTCTCCCTTAGTGGATGGTGATGGTTAGTGTAGCCCAAATTAAAGTCTCAAATTATTCCACCATCATTCATGAATATGTGGAGTCATGTATGTTCTTATTGATAAATTAGGGAAATCCTCAATTGTGTATTGTTATTCCGTAACTAACAAAAGTTCCAGTCAAAATTTCTCACATGTGTTGGTGCCCATTGAGAACTCACCACCGAACCCGGTGTGTTACAAAGATAACATATGTGAATTTGGGTGGAGGGTGATCTAGAACATCGTCCAAGGTAAATATAAATTAATATTCTAATCCTATTAAATAGGGGTATAGTCTTAACAATATAATTAATAATTGACACCAAAAATAAGATGAATGAAAGGATTTTATTCATTTTGGTACAAAACTCAGTCAATTATATTTGGAAATGATTCTATTTCCAGATCACTCACAGCCTTTACCCCTCTACATGAAGGATAAAAAAGTTTATTCAGGAGGAAGAATGGATCATAGGAAGGAAAAGAATTATGATAAATGATGTATTGTTTCATTTTCTAGATATCCCCCCATAAATTGATTCATACCCTTTAAATATACTAATGCCCTCTATTTATAGGACTCCATCCATCTCTAGTAGTTTTAATTTAAAATTAATTAATTAATAAAATCATATATGTTCAATCTCGAGATGCTTTGAGAGTGTCATGTCAAAAGGTGGTCAATATTAAGAAATAATGTCGAAATCTACATGTATCTATTTTTCATTGAATATTTCACATTGTGAATATTATTTTCACAATGTCTAACGTGTGGGGATAAAAATTTAATATATTTATTTACATCCTTTATTTATATGAGATTCATGTCATGAATATCATTTATGACATGAATTGGTGTTTTCTAGACATTTTTTCACTATTTCATCTCGATTCTTCATTTTTGAGATTTGGAGATGGACTGTGATTTTTCCATGACTTTGCAGAATCTTCAAACTAGAATTAAATGTCAAGTATAATGTCACACCACTTCACGACACACTGTGAAGTATCTTTAACCAACTTATTTCAATATTTTTGTTTATTTTCAAAATAATTGTGGTATCCTGAAATAAATCACAAAAATTGTTAAAATTTTGAATGATTAATCATTTATTGTACATAAAAAATATATTTTACATTAAAAAAATCATGATAAATATGACTCTATCTATAATCCTAGATCTAGATATAGTCAACCCCAACCATTCTAGATCAATGAATATGCCTCAAGGATAGTTTAATGTCTGATCTAAAGTCCCTCTACCAGGGTATACTTTACTCAAGATATATTAAATTTCATAATAACAATAATACCTAACATGTATAAAGTATATGTGACAACAAAAATAATGATAATGAATTTAATTAAAAACTTAATTCTATATAGATGGAAATTAAATCCATTATAATACATATCTTGTAACTCATTAGATGAACATATAATAACATAGAAGTGGTTTATCATGTTTAAACTAATGTATACACATATTAAAAATAATAATTATGTCAACGAGTAATAACATGTTAATAATGTTTATATAAATGGAAAATTCCTATATTTAAAATTATATAAATATTTATGAGAAGTTCATAAAAAATTGTAATAACAAACACATTAATATTTTCATTATTCATAATATACATTCTATAATATTTAATATAAACACTTTATATTCATTTCTTTCTAAGAACTCCTTCATATTAATCATCATATAGTATTTTAAATTAAATATATGATATTAATTTAAATATAAATATTTTATATTTCAATTTATATTATGTAAACTATATACAAAATCTAAATATAATATACTAAAAATTACTTAAACCAAGATTATATTAATCATCAAATATCCTTTTGATTTTTTCTGTTTCATGAACATACCAATATAACCCACCTAAATGGGACCTGAATTAATTCTTTCACAGCTTGAATTGTATTTTCAACCACTATGGGCTTCGACTAGTTCCTAGTCATCAAAATAAACAAGTGGGAATGATTTTTCCATAAGAACAACTAACAATGATAGAGAAAAAGATTCAAACAATAAATATTAGGTATACCAAAAACTCCTCAATAGATAAAAAAAATCAAGTAGACATATATAAGTATGAAAATCAATACATCAACAAAATTAATTAGATAATAACATCAAGAAATCATCATAAAAATCTACATGCAACAAGTGGATCACATGCTTTGACGATAACCACCAATACCGAGGTCCCTCTAACAAGACATACAACCACCTATAAGAATGTTTTTTCACATTATTTCACCTAGTATAAGAAAATTTAGATAGGTCCAAAGGAAAATTTAGGGTGTGAGAAATAAATCGTAGTAGTATCTCACCATGTATTTCATAAATAATCTATAACTAATAAACCAACTTTTTCATTTTTTATTAAAAGATATAATAAATATATTTTATAAATTCAAATAAAATTTTGATTTTCAAATTAATTAAATGGAAATTATAAAATAGGTTTCATGGTGGATTTCCATCAAAATAGGTAGTTAAAAGAATCTTTAGCAAATCAGGCTTGATTATGCATTTCTTTGAAAACAAACATGTGTAAATCATTTAAATAAATACTAATCTAGTATAATAAATTTTATTCATAACATCATGGTTAAGTGATCTATGTTTAGATTAATATAAATATTCCCACATATCAAACTGATATACGGATCCATGTGGGCAAACAATCTTTAGATCTCATGCCTAGGTAGAATATGAGAGAATACTATAGAATAAACTCCCATTACTCATGATATTCTAGTTAGTGTTTTTATAGAAAATTCTTGTTTTCTTCCCACCGAACTACCCAGTATCCCATCTGATATGAGATAAATTGAAAATTTATGGGTATATATTTCAATTCAAAAAATCATTACAAATAACCATTTAAAATGTCCCATTATTCATGTTTCAAAACATGCCTTAGATTTCAGAAAACAACATCGAATATTTTTTTTAAACACACATTCCTTTAATTTCAAATCCTATATTTTAAAATAATAAATCATTTTATTCCTTCTTATTTCATAAAAATCATGCTTCAAATCATTCATATCAAATCAATATAATTTTTTGGAAATTAGGACATAATATTGTAATAGTAATTTTTAAGGAAATTCATCACGGACACCACAAAATATCAAATAATTCATTAAGAGACTCAATTAAAGAAGGATGGAAGGGAGTAAATTCATCAACTCAATTCATCACACACACCATTAATGTAAATAATGGACATTGGATAATCCTATATCTATTTTCCAGGAAATTCATCAACTCATTTCATCATTCAAGCCATAAATTTTTAAAATGATATAGATTTTTTAATGAAACTACCTACCGAAATCAAGATCAGTAATACCCACACAAGATCCACCAATTGAGAGTCTACATAAAGATAAATCATGGGAGAATCCTATAATAAAAATTTATCTATTAAAAATCTAGTCTCACCAGTGACATGAGGTCTCAAAACTATTAAATAGCAACATAATGATGTAATTTAGAATCTATTATCATAATAATATCACACATACAATAAGATATCCAATGCATCATCTGGTACTACGATCTATAAAGAAACAACATTGGAGACCCAAATACCCCTTTTGAGAGCCTCCAAGGAGATGAGGGTTGAATGAAATTATAAAGATGATTTTTAAAGTTAAAATAGATATTAAAGGATTCAAAATTATGATAATGTTATAATTATTATAAAGAATAGGGTTTGTTAAATAATATTATATTATTTAGGGGGTGTTAAGAAATTATTTACTATTTTATTATAACCCCTTACTATATAAATATATGGTAATGTCTACTATATTGGGATAATAAAAAATGAGAATAGGGAATTGTTTCACACAATAGACTTCTCTCTCTCATATGCCTCCTCTCTTCCTTTCAAGAACGAGAAATACACTTTCAAGACTGAAAGATCTTGGAGTGATCAAGATGATAAATGTAAGACAATTTATTCTTCTCACAAGAATATTGAAATTATATAAAAATTTTCAAAGATCCAAAGATAATTTTTAGATCACCACTATAGGTATTATACACATGGATCCTTACGGCACAACAAAGGTAATCTGGGAAGGGTTTTTCAAAATATCAAAATCATCATTGAATAAGGACCATCAATATAGGTATTCAATTATTCAAATCATAAACAAATTAATTATAAATTTAATTTTAAATAACCTATCCATGGGTTTTGAGAAACTCAATATTTAAATATTTCTTAATATATCACCCAACAAAGGTAATTCTACTACACTTGGAACCTTCGGGGTGTGTCAGAATAGAAACATTTTATATTTCTAATTATTTATATTATTTTTGATAAATATGAACAATCATGGTTTAACTTTTCATTTCATATTATTCATTCTAAAATAAAATTTTAATTATCATGTTTTGAACATATTAATTTCTATGTTCAAGAGGAACAATTTCTTAAGTCCAAGAATAGATAAAAAATGATTAGTGGTTCCATAAATAACTATTAAGGAATTTTGTTGGACAGCATGGGATTACATGGAGTGTACATATAGTACCTATCATGTACCCAAGTACATTACACCCAGTCATTTCCCAGGATACATGATGTGTTGATTAGCAATTACATGCGTTTCATTTATTTCACAATATGTGTAGACTGATCCAACTGGGAAAAAAACATGTCAGTTTACACGGTGTGTGGTTGACATAGATATCATATATTCTACAAGGGTTGGAGGGAAAAATCACACAATCCATGTGGTCCTTAATCATGGTCAAAATAGCATGAGACTAAAATCCCAATTTATTAATGGAGTACACAACGTGTAGTCAGTAGACATATTATATAACTCAATATTTATTAATTCACATGTCCAAAGTACACATCCAATCATTCAATAAGATAAGACAACACACGAAATGAAATATACATAGCTTTTAGATTTATTGTACCTATCATTCAGTGTTGCATTCTATGCACAAACTGGGTCCTTTTGTGGGTTTTACGGTCGTAAGTAAATCATAATAGAAGAAATATAGCGTATAGTACACATCATTTAGTTTTACATATTTACATACTAAATCCACAAGAGTGTAACATGGGTATATAGTAACATAGATACATGACATGTACCTCGTAAATACATGACGTGTAGTCCCATAATTAATGATAGAATTATATTTAATTAAATTTATAAAGTCATCATTAATATATTTCTTATTTATTGGAGCCATTTGGGTTAGAAAATTTAATATTGGTTTTAAATAATTTTATATTATTAATTTATTTACTGTTATAATATTTAATTATTATTTTTTAATTTATTTTCAATGAATAAAATTTATGATGGGTATCTCCAAATGAATTGGGAAATTCATTAAGATTAAATATAATTAGTTACTAATTAATTAATTATATAATGAGAAATTTTTTATCTTAATAATATATAAATAATATAAATTAATGTTAACTGGTTATCTTTTTTGTATATGCTGCATGTAAAACCCTTCATGAGCATGACCGGTACATGTGTATGTGTTGGATGTTTTAATTTAATTGGTTGAATGGGAAATGAATTATTTAATTTTAAATTAAGTTTGATGGCTTGTCTGTTATCCCTATCACCATTATTATATAGTACATGTGTGTCCACAGTTATTTATATAATTTGTATTAACCAATCATGTGGTTCCCTTCACCTATGTGTGAGTTATAAATATTTGTAATTAATGGTGTATCATAAGGTTCATGAAGTTATTTGACGATGTAATTATAATGATTCTAACCTAGGTGTAACAATGGTGGACAAGTGAAATGATGCAACTCATTCCAAGTTAGGTATTAGGAACTACTTTCCTAGGTTAAATATTTATTTATTGTCCACTCAATAAATCAACCATTATATAATCTCATGATCAGTTCATTTAATTTTATATTTATATATATCTAATACATTACATATTAAATGGATTTTAGATCACTTTCAAAGAAATAAATGAAAAAATATGAAAAGATATAATTCAAATTAATAGATTATGAATAATTTTTTTATCCAACATTTTTAATTAATTAATTAAAATATACCTAATAAAAACAATTCAGTTAAAGGGTAAAACTAGATAAAATATATTCATAATAAATAAAATCACTCAACCAAATATTAAGTCAGACTCGGCCTTCCATTACATTGTTATGAATGATACCAATAGAAATAAGTGTTTGATCTTTCCTTTTCTGACACTTACTTTTATAAGGGATGTTTTTATAAAGGTTTTGTTTTGACATAACCAGTTTACATTAAAATGTGTATCATTTTCTTGTCATGGTGAAATTTGAAGGAAACTGTTCCAGAAATCCAAGTCTGAATTTTAGGATTGGGGAGTCCATTCAACAAATCATGGATCTACAAACCCATAGTTGGTAAAGTAATTCACAACTAAATAACCCCTTGTTGATTTACCAACTCTTATTAGGGTTATATAAAGATTCATATGGATCCTTATCACTTGAATTTCCTAGAAACTATACATTCTACATTCAATGGTGAGGGATATTGAGACTTGATATAATAGTGGGATAACTAATAAAAATTAATTATTTTGATTTCTCACATAATTTTTAATCAATTAAAGTATTAATAATATTTTTTAATTATTGTATAAAATTGCAATAAAACCCATGAAAATGGTAAAATAATTCCTCAAATATGAGTATTTTCTTAGAAATACAAATTCCTAGATATGGTACAATCATTCATGTGATGCATTACTATCAAAAAGTTTGTATCATGTGTTGGAATCCCCTATTCCTATTTTTCCTCTCTGATAGGTGAGCAAGAGAGATAAGGTTTCCTAATAGAGATATGTTGAGGATTCTTCCTATTTATATTAAATTTAATTATTAACTATTTCTGGAGGGTAAATTATAATAAATAAAAAAATGTATTACTAAGACATCTTTATTATATTGAGAAATATAATGAAAGGCTATAATTTAAGAAGATTTAAAATCTATTATATTTGTGTAAACTATAAGATATAAATATATCAACTGATCATGATTTTAAAATTATATTGTATAATGATTTATTGGTAAAAATAGTATCATAATGGATAATAATTTATAAATTAGTCTATAATTATTATCCTTACCATCAAGATTACCCATTTTTCTCAATCCCAGATAAAAAAAATAGATTAATTACTTAGTAAATTTTTTTCCATACATCACTGAGAGGATAAGGATTTTTTGAAACATATTTCTCCACCCCTTTTGGTGAAAAAATTAAAAAGACCATTTAGAAGATCCCATGGTTAGTATATTTCCAAAATATCCTTTATAGAATGATGCAATGATACAAAAGATTCAAATGTAGAAGAATAAACATGAAGCTACTTTATTTTTATGTGGAAATAATGGTCACTAGAAAAATTATATTGAATTGAATAAGTAATCCAATTAATTTTCATCAAGAATATTCATCAAGTTTTTATTCAGAACTTATGTATTAAAAAAATATTCTTACAATATGCATTTATTTAAATATTGGAAATGAGAATAAAAAGATTTTTTTTAGTTAAATCAAAAGGATATGAGAAAGGTTGAATCCTATATCCTATGAGGGGAGGTCACTATTTCTCAATTCCAAATTGGATTGTTCATTTTTGAAATAAGTGTTACCAAAAAATTTATCTATATGTCCATCTAGACACAATGAGACATCATTTCATTTATTTAATATGGTTTTTAGGGTTCTTTAATACTAAACTAAAAATTAAGCAACTCTTGAATGGAATATATCCCTTAAATTGAAAAATAAATATAAAATATAATACTTTAACAAGACTGTGGAATGATAATTCTTTGTCAAGTAAAATTGAATGAAATTAACTTGTTTATACCCATAAATGTTTTCAGGACTTAATTGAGCTATGATACTGGATATAAAAATAAACTACTTTCCATGTTTTAGATAATGAAACCTATTTAGAAAATGGTAGGTAAGAAATATTTTAGATTTTTTTTGACAAGGACTTCAGAAAAATTCTAAATTGAAGTTAACTCCATGATATCCCTTTATAAAATTTTAGAAATGCTCAGGGAAGTAAATGAGTGTACTTTGTAAATATTGAGGAATCACTAAGCTTATTTGTAAGATAATATCTTATACAGTTAATCATTGATCATATATGAGGATTTAAGGTTATCCTTAACTCAAATTTACCTATATAAATCATTTTTATGATGGTAGTATAACTAATATCAATGATGAGTCACATATAAATTTCATATGTTTAATTATTCCCATAAAAACATATTTTGTAAATTGAAGAACAATAATTAACCATATTCCAAATATATTTTCTAATTAATAACATATGCAATTATATATTATGAGAATAAATTCATAATCTACCACATATTTTTGTTGAATTTTTTTTCAAAATATGTACTTAGCTACAAATGAATATAAAAACCTAAAAGGTTCATCTAATATAATGATCCTATATGTAGTAAGGAAATTATATTCCATTCTAGATCGATAATATTTCCATAAAGGAATTCTATATATTTAAATATAATGTGATAATTATTAACTTCTATGGATTAAGGATCTAGAAGAACATGTGTTGGCATAGGAATATTGGAATCCACACTGCTTATTGGGAGGAGTTGTTCCAGATACAAATACATAATAAGAATTATAACCAAAGTAGTGGTTTATGTTTAACATGGTAGGTGATACATATAATATTCTTTAATAATAAATATTACAAAAAATAACCAGTAAATGTTAATATGATATGGTTTTTAAGTATTTATAAAGTCACATAATGTACAAAATTTATCAATATTCATGGATTCAGAATTTTTAATGTTTCTAAGACATCATACTAATATAGATAAGTAAAGAGAAAATAGACATTGATGGTATAATAAGTTACCAATAAAGTATCATTTATTATTGAATTCTTTTTCTATGTAGAAACCTATTTTCCTCTCATCATGACTAAAATACTTTTTTGAATTATATTTTCCAAATTATACTTCTATTATCATCATATTTGGTTATTGGTTTCCAAGGACTCTTAATTTAGAGGAATATTTGTTGAAGTTTTCTATATGACATCAAAAAAAACATATGGTATATGTATACTTGGAATAACTAAAAGGTTCGATGACATCAATATATTACAATAAGATATAGAGAATACATAAATTCATTTATAATGAAATCATACATAGTGATCATAGAATTTTTTTTAGAAACGAATGAGTTACATGTGTTCCTATCTAGTTAGTGGGAGCGTTATATGTTTCAATGTAGATGTTAGGCCCAAAAGGGTCTTAGATACACTGAGAGGGGGGGGTTAAATCAGGGTATGGATATTCTTTTCAATATTCTTCCTTCACCAACGATTCTTAAACTGTTTATTATATAAGTCACTTTGTTTTAAATTTAGTGTTTATAGTGCTCTTATCCTTAGCCAATTTATCAGACGATGATGCAAAGAATGTAAAGGAAGAAGTAAAACAAAAGGAAACACATTTGTTTACTTGGTTCTCCCTCACTTGGCTACATATGAGTAGAATACAATAACATTGTGCTGAGGAACCAAATTCACTAAGCCCCACTTCTAATTAAAGGTTTGGGATAAATCATTTCTATACCCATGATCAATGACTTACATGATTTAGGGGAAAATCATTATAACCCATGGGTCACTCCCACAATCATTCCATTGATGGATCTCTATTGGTGGAAAAGATCACCTTCTTCCTCTCCTTTTTTCACTTCTCTTAGAAGGATTCAGGCATTGTTTATGGATATAAATATATATTCAATAGAAATAATGAATACATTCTCATTTATAGGTAGATTATCTATTGAATTTATACTTTTATCCACTCTATGAATACCACTTTAATGAATAGTTATTGGTAAATCCCTTTTCAACTCTTTTAGGGTTCTTACTTCTTTTCACAAATCTCACTACCTTTTAAATTCTCATAGATCCGTTGAAAAATTCCAAATTCAACACAAGATTATCCTTCTTTTGTGTACCCCACAATATTCATGAAGATCACTACCTTTTCAAAGCTCAAAAATACTTTATGAAGAAACCTCCTTTTTTGAATATCACATACCTTCAGAAAGATAAACACATTCATAAAGCTCACAACTCTTTTTTAGCTTAAAGATACTTCAATAAGTTCCACATTTCAGAAATATTTCTAGCCCATTGAGAACTATATTACTGTTAGGATGCTTAAAATTTTCAATCAGATTTTATTTTCTTTAGTGAACATACTTTATTAACAAAGTTATTTTAAAGAACAACCTACATGAATCAACTTTGGGAACATTGTGCATTTGGATTTTTTAAGGTTCTCTCTACTTTTCTGAGGGGGTTAGAGGAATATTTATAAGCGGTACCTCTCATTCTAGAAGGATAATTCTCCTCATCGCCTTTATTTAATATCTCCAAAATAGTTTGTATAGCTCCCTAATTTTTTTGAATCACATGGTAAATTTACCATTTGTGATTCTTCCCATTATAATTAAGATTTATCATTAACCCTTCATGCATTTGTGATGCTCAATCAAGATGATCCACAACTTCGCAGAAGTCCCTTCATTAAACCCTATATTTTTAAAAATAATTCCTTTAACACATTTTTTTGAGGCATTAATGGAAGTCCATCATTCCCAATTATTTATCCATCCTGTAAATTTTGTACAGAAAAATATTTTCAAACACTAGGAAACAACACCACCTAGAATACAAAAATATTTTTACCAGTTCTAGAAAATCCATTCATTTGGATTGGATATTTTTGGAATTTCCTTGTCAATAATATCTACGGAAATAAAAAACAGACCATGGAATCCTTCTTTTTCAACTACAACAATTATTTAAAAATTTGAAATTTTACTTTGAGGGATTTCATTCCAAGAATATCCCCCTTTGGGTTTATTGATAGCACATCACATTTTGATACCATTTCAAAGATTCTTCAATAATCTACCAACATTTTCTTCAAGAGATTCATATAGATAAAAAATATTTTATTCTACACACAATAAAATACAACATGAGGCATGTTTGGCATGAGAAATAAGATTAGTATGCAATATTTATCAATAAATCGGATCATTTTAAAACCACTCAACTTCCTTCATCATGAACCCTATATATCTTGATATATAAACATTGGTCAATAATATTTAGCATCTTTAGATTTAAAACTTCCACTTCATTACTACTCCCCTAACCATATGATTCCCCTATCATGATTAAGAAATCTTCTCTCCCTATTATAGTCATAACTACTCATCTTTGTCAACTAACCTGAAGGTCAATCCTATGTTGTCTACCACAGGGTAAAGAAAAAATATCCTCAAATTATAAAAAAATCATTACTCTGGGAGATGTGATATCACATCAACACATTTTCGAGTTCTGGGAGTTGACTGAACTCCAATATCTAGTTGATAATGCTCAAAAACGTCATTGGGAAAGTCCATTGTCTAAATGCTCGCAACCTATAGTTTTGTACGAACATACTTCAAAATTACGATCCCCTAATCCACCTTATTCTTGATAAAATTATACTATATTTCAATTTAATTTATCCTATAGTGGTGTATTACATTTTTTAGAAGATTTACATTACTTGAATTTTTTGCAATAGATTCTGATCAAATATGTCACTAGAACTCTCATATCATCAAATAGTTGCATTATATTTCATAACCCCATTCAAAAATGCTAACTTGATGTCCATATGAAAAATTTTGAAACTTAATTTTACTATTATTGAATCTATGTTCCATGTACATTCATCTTGTTGTGAAAGTCACATTTGGCCGCAATGAAATTTTTAACTATTGGTCTCGAAACAATCTCCTTAAAAACCACCAACATTGGAATGATATAAATCATTCATACCAATATTTAATTTTATTTCAGAGGTTGAATTACTATTTTGAATAGGGATAACACTTGTTAGAAACCCTACTAATCTTCTCTTGTATGTTATTAGTATTCTAAAAATAATCAGATGACAAAATTGTTATAAAAAGATAGATAATCATGAAATACATAAATGTTTCTACTTCTACCCTAATCAGTCTTCTTATTGTTATAAAACATAAAAAATCATAATTTATATACCATTGATACCTTACATGTGATTAATTGATATAATGTACCTTTTATGATATCCAACTCTTCCCCTTTTTAGGACCACTGTTAGTACTGAAAAACATTATACTTCTCCTACATTATTTCTTCACATGTTATTGTAGGTTTGAGAAAATTATCCATCTTAATTTCATTTTATACTAGCATCTTATGTCCACAATATTTTTAATCAGTGAACATACCAATTAGCAATGATCCATAAAAAAATAACTAAGCCTATAATTTCAAGACTCGGTGTACAAAAATAGATGAATTTAATAACACTATAATTGTCCATTTCACTAAATTACGTCAATAAATCTCAAGAATACATATACCATTAACTCAATTAAATGAATTATTCTATATTTATTCTTCATAATTGGTAACGGATTTCATCTCTCTTACATAGGTTGTATTTCCTTATTTTTCATGGGATACCACAAGTTTTATTTTCATCTCTAAACTCCACCCTAATATCGTTATGTTTGTCACCAAATATATAAATGAAATTCAGAAAAATAATTATCTCTCTATAGCAGCCTATGATATCCTAATATTTAATCCTCAAGATCCAATGCTAGATAGATCAGGTTTTATTGAAATTATTTTAATGGATCTCGATTTCACTTGACATAAATCAACATAAAAACTCTCAATTCCCGATTTCAATCATTATGAATCCTTATTCATACTCGATTTAATATACAATTCTCATCAATTGGGATTTTATACATAGTAAAAAAAATCTAGTACTAATTTGAATCATTCGACATTCTTGAGTAGATCACATCACCAATTTGCATATTTTGATCCAAATTCCCCTTCAATTGTTTCTCCCATAAGACCTAAAACACATTAAAATAATATTATATAATTTAAACGCATAAGGAGAATAGAACTTAAGGAATCCCCAATAAGAGGATTATGATCAGTCCTGATGGATCAACCCATTGGTAATTTCTTGCAAATCACTGTTCTTTTTTCTTTTCTTCTTTCAACTGCCATGCCATCTTCAATTATTCTAGAAATATTACAAGACATTCTTTACCCAGATGTTTATTCTTCAACCTGTATGATGATTTTTTAGGCTTAGTATTTTTCCCAATTTTAGGTTTAAAACTATTATTAAAAATTTTATTCTTTAAAGATCAAACAATATTTAATTTTTCATGATGCATCCTCTGAGAAGGAAAATTTACACTAGTCATATGATATTACTTATGCCTCTATTGGATGTATATTTCTCATTTATTCACACCTCATCATGTGTCATGAAATTTTAATTTTTTGAGGAGTTGTTTATTCAGTTTTCTTTTCTCACTCATCTGAGTCAATTCACCCATAAGTGTTGGGAACAAGCCTTTCATTGAATGTAAAATATTTTTAATAAAATATAAAGTAGTTTATGATTTTATTCAATTATAATATTTCTCTTTGTACACCATTGGAGTTTGGGATCTCATTCTTAGTTCCTTTTCCTTCCTAGCTTTCTACCAGCTACAAAATCTTTATAAATTCACATGATTAGAACATATAAAACATCTCCTATTAAAAACATTACTCATGTCATCATTTATCAGCTAATATGATAATGAAAGTAGAGTTCTTTTTCATATGACATTAATCCCTCCAGTTTACTCAAACATACTTATAATGTCTCCCAATATATCACAATAATAGATTCTGATGGATACTTTCTTCTTCGAGATGTTCATTTTAGACTTTTCATTAATATTCTTATTAATCTCATATTTGACGGTATTTATATCTTCAAAATAATAAATATATTCCAAATATTCTAAAAAACATGATATATGACCATCCATTCCACAATAATTTCACATGATTTCATCAATTTTGTATAATTGTTTTAGTTCTATTTCCATCACCTACATGATTTTTCTTGTTTTTTGAAACTATTCACAACACTTTTCCTCTCATTAATGGGAGATTTTTTATCATATATAATACCATATTTTCATAAACTCCATGGAATTTGGGATGAGAATATCATTTTATGTTTCTGCTCTAGAGAAGCTAGAGCACGAGGGCACTACGCACCTAGTGCGTCACCTAAGGAGGTAGAAAATAGGGGGTCATGTGCCTCACCTGCAGGTCACGTGTAACACCCAACCCCTACCTCATTGGCTTGAGGAGGCGGTGAGGGATACTAGGCCTTAAGCGATGTTCCCAAGATGCCAAAGTCTAGGAATAAATGCCGAGGGCTTCAAGATCAATTTGGGGAATGATTTTACCTTAAGACAAAACCAACCAAACAATCCACAAACAGCCACTATATGATGCATGTCAATTTAATTACCCAACCATGCATTCCCAAAAAAACAACCTAGTTGTTCCACAACCCAACTCAAAACCAATACAACTAGACATGTCCACACAACATCATAGTATAAGAGGAAAACTAAACAACAACCTCTATGAGCCATGAAACCACCACAGCTCCACACCAAGCTCCAAGCTCCATGCTCCCCCAAGACATCACAATGCACCACTAAAGGAGGGAGATGCCTTACCTTTTCCCACGTCACGGTACACAACATCTGCAAAGACACCACAGTTCCAAAGTAGGTGGTGAGTACTAAAACTCTTTATGATTTCCCCAAATGACTTCCCTACACACACCACTAGGATAAAACCGTTAGAAAATTTATATAAAACTGTTTATATAAAAGAAATCACAACTGCAACCATTTTCATAAGCCAAACATGCCCTTACCAAGCCATCACACCGAAACCAAGCAACCAAGGGAAATCCAACCAAACATGCCACAAGCCATCTCATCATTTACGTGTTAGCACAACAACTTCCATATTGCAAAGAAATTCACAACAAACAACCAAACAACCAAACAACCAAACGGTGGAGCTTCTGTCCAACCCATTCACCCATTTACACCAAGCAGCACTTCCCATCCACTTACCATTGATGGTGGACCTTCCATCCACTATACATCCCCTTTTTATATTGGTACTTCTCAACACTTCCACATAACATCCAAGACAAGACAATCCAATCATATAACCCACCAAGGACACAACAACGTGAAATCAACCAATTCCATTGCAAATCAATCCACTTCAATAAATCACCCATTTATTGAAAACCATTTTCCATGCCAAACCCTAATTCAATAAAACAAAATTCTTATTGAAAGCCATTTCCATCAATCATTTTCACAAATCAACCATATCATCCCATTTAAAAATATCCATTTTAAAATCCACAACAAAAGCATTTCACCATAAAAACCTCTTTTTCCCAAAATCCCCAAATGGATTTTTAACCCACTTTTCACATAAAAACACAATTAATTTCAAGCCATCCAAATTAATCGTAACCAAAACCATTATCTCTAACCAATTGGAGTCGATAGATAAGACACATACCTTTAGGGTTTCTGAGAAAACGACCCACAAACCACCGTACCTCCAATCCGGAGAACGCACCACCAAAACCTCTCTAGATCACTTCCCCTAACATCCACAATCCTTAATATTAACATCCAAGGAAACCACAACCCTATATCTACACAAAAAAAGTGTATATCTTGAAAACCATGAAAGGGGGGGTATGTAGATCTAATGAAAAACACAAGGAAACCAATTGGAGAGACTTACCCGGGAGAAAACACCTTGAATACACCTTGAACCCCCTTTGAAATCATTCCAAACTGAGTGGGAGAGAACCCCTAACCACTGAGAACCGAAAATACCATGTGTGGCTTGAGTGGGAGTAAGATTGGAGTGAAATGAGGCAATCCCAAGTGAGCCTGGAACTTATAACCCTAACATTAAGTGGTCACATAGTTAGCCCGCACGGTTTGGAAAACCTTGCGCTAACTGTGTGCACGCCACTGCCTCGAGAGCCAGGGTCATCATGGTTTCCTCACACAGTTTTTCATACCATGTGCAGGACGTGTGAGGCCTACTATCTTAAGAACAAGGGACTGCATAGTTTCCTAGGGAACCCGCACGGTTTCCACTAACCGTGCTCAAACCGTTCACCCCTTTAAAGCCATCCAAACTCATCCAAAACCATTCCAAACTCTCCCAACCTCTTCCCAACTCATCCCATGCACTTTAAACACATAATAATGCTTAAAAAAGGCCACATACCTCAAACTGGGGGTGAAAAATTCTCCCCACCATTGGACTTTCTATCCATGGAAAGTAGTGAAATTGTCCTTTGCCGAAAGAGCTCGGGCCACTGCTCGATCATCTCTTCCTCTTGCTCCCAAGTCTCCTCTTGAATCTGACCATGTTTCCACAAAACATGAACTAAACTGATGATTTTACCATGCAAGTATTTCTCTTTCCTATCCAGAACCCGCACTGGCATGTACACCAATGAAGCATCCGGTTCTATCTCAACCTGATCCCATCGAATCACATAGTCACGATCCGGCTGATACTTTTTCAACTGCGAGACATGAAACACATTGGGAACCACACTAAACCATGGTGGAAATGCCAAATGATAATCCACCACACCAACCCACTCAAGAACCTCAAAAGGACCAATATACCTTAGAGATAGCTTTCCCTGCTTCCAAAACCAACGATGTCCCAACCTAGGAGAGATCTTAAAGAACACATGATCACTCACCTCAAATGACAACTGCCGTAAATGATGATCCGCATACGATTTCTAATGACTTTGAGCCTTATCCATTCTCTTCCTGGTCAAATTGATCTTCTCCATCGTCTCCTGGACAAGGCTCAGTCCAACCATCGAGGACTCACCGGTTTCCACCCAACATAGTGGAGAACGACATGGCCTCCCATAAAATGCTTCAAACGGAGCCATCTGTATGGATTCCTGATAACTGTTATTGTACGAGAACTCAACCAACGACAAGTTCTCCTCCCATTATACATTAAAATCCATGACACAATCCCACAACATTTCTTCTAGAGTTTGTATCGTCCTCTCAGATTGACCATCCGTCTGAGGATGATATGTCGTACTCATCGTCAATTATGTTCCAAGGGCTTACTGTAAGGATTTTCAAAAATGAGATGTAAACCTTGGATCTCTATCTGATACAATCGAAACTGGAACACCATTCCTCTTTTCCACCTTCCAGATATAGATTTTGGACCGATCCTCCACAGTATGAGATTCACAAATCGGGATGAAATGGGTTGACTTCATTAGCTGATCCACTATCACCAAAATGGTATCGTGCTACTTGACCATTCTTGGGAGACCTATGACAAAATCCATCGCTATCTACTCCCACTTCCAAACAGGGATTGGTAAAGACTGCAACATTCCTGCTGGCCTCTGATGCTCTTCCTTGACCTGCTGACAAGTCAAGCATCTCAAAAACAAAATCAGCCACACTTCTTTTCATACCATCCCACCAGAACTGCGCTTTAAATGCTTTATACATTTTCTGAATTCAAGGATGAACAGCCCACCTGGAATGATGATACACCTTGAGAATATCCTCCTAACAAGAAACTGGTACAACCATCCGATTCTGAAAATACAAAACTGAATCTCTGTTCAGTTTCCAACCCTCATTGTCCTCCCCGCCATTTAGTCTCGACCCCATGGTCACACACTCAGAATCAGATATATGTGCCTCTCTAACCATGCCAACCAAGTCAGGAATCAATAAAACCGGAAAGAAGACCTCTCTATCGCCCTGGTCCTCACCTTCTAACCACATATCAGCTATAACCGACATCAACTTCCACTTCTCTGATGCCTGTTTCACCACCTGAGCATATGATTTTCTACTTAATTCATCCGCCACCGAATTTCCCTCAATCGGTGTTTACATCAAGTCAAAATCATATATCTAGAGATATTCCATACATCTCCTTTTCCTCAATTTCAAATACCATTGTGAAAAAATGTGTTTCAAGCTCTTATGATATGTATATACCATGAATTTCTCACCAAATAGATAATGACGCCACACTTTCAAAGCATGGACCACTGCTGCAAACTCCAAATAATGAGTTGGTTAGTTCTTCTCATGCACTCTCAACTGCTGTGAGTCATATGCAACCACATGATTACCTTTCATGAGAACGCACCCCAACTCTGATCCTGATTCATCACAATACACTACGTACCCTTTTCCGGATTCTGGAAAAACCAATATTGGTGCTGATGTAAGAAAACCCTTTAGCTCTTTGAAACACTGCTGACACTATTCATTCCACTGGAATGGAACATTATTTCTTGTCAAATCTATCATTGGCGAAGCCAAACGTGAAAAATCACGAACAAAACACTGATAATACCTAGCTAGACCAAGAAAACTATGCATCTCAAACACATTATTTGGAGGTTTCCATGAGATAATTGCCTCTATCTTTTCTGGATCCACTGAAACACCCCTTTCAGAAATCACATGTCCAAGAAAATGAACTTCTTTTATCCAAAAGTCACACATTGACAATTTGGAATACAACCGATGATCCCTCAAGATCCCCAGCACTGTCGCCAAGTGCTTCTCATGCTCCACCCTTGTCTTTGAATACACAAGAATATCATTGAAAAACACCACCACAAATGAATCCAGATATCTCTGAAATATCCGATTCATCAATGTCATAAACACCAATGGCGCATTCATTAGACCAAAGGGAATAACCACATATTCATAATGGTCATATCTACTTCTAAAAGCTGTTTTACAAATATCCTCCCTCCTCACCCGCAATTGATGATATCTCGGCCTTAGGTCGATCTTGGAGAACCACTAGGATCTCCTCAACTGGTCGAACAAATCATCAATTTGTGGAAGTGGATATCTAGTTTTTATCGTAACCTGGTTAAGTCTACGATAACCAACACATAGCCTCAAGGTTACATCCTCCTTTTTCACAAACAACACTGGTGCTACCCACGGAGACGTTCTAGGCCGGATAAACCCTTTGTTTTCTAACTCTTCCTACTGGATTTTCAATTCTCCCAATTCATCAGGTGACATCCGATAAGACGGAAGTGAGATCGTACTTTTCCCTAGAAGGAGATCAATCGTAAACTATACTTCTATTATAGGGGGTAACCCATAGATTTCATCCAGAAAAAACATCAATGAACTGATGCACCACTACTAGAGGAACACTCTGCTCAACACCCTCTACCAATTCCAACGACACCACTGCCAATTGATATGATAACGTACCCACTGCTGGTGCCAAAAAACATGTTGCTCCCTACCATTCATGCTTCTCTTCTCTAAAAAGATGTCTAATGCCATCGTGTGTCGTAAAATCCATTGTCTTCACATCACAGCCTATGTGGGCCTTAAAATACACTAGCCAATCCATTCCCAGGATTGCATCATAACCATCCATCTCAAGCATTGAGAAGTTCCACACTATCTCAACCTCACCCACAACGATACAACATTCTCTAAAAAAGAAATCTTGACACTCTCTTCGGCCCAGAGGAGTTTCATGTTTCAAAACCGAGGGCATCATTTCTACCCTTAAACCCAACAAATAAACCACATGTGTAGTAATAAAAGAGTGTGAAGCACCCATATCGAACAACACTTGAATCAAGGTAGAATTTAAAAGAATGATACCTCGCACTGTGGATGGTCCCAACTAATCATCGACCATAACCTGTTCAGCTCCAAACACATGTTTTCTTGCCACACTCTTCTCTTTATTGATTTGCTGAGGTGTCGTGGTATTTCTAGAATCACCATGACTCACTTTACTCGGATGATGAGGGGTATGCTGTTACCCCCATTTCGTTAAAGCATATGACGTTTATGATCCCTAAGGAGTGTCACACACACCTGACCTTGGAGAATTCCGACAATAACGATGCATATTCCCCTTCTGTTTACAATTATGACATGCTCGATGTTGTGTCGTACAATCCTGCTTGATGTGGCTGGTCTAACCACACTAAAAACATCCCAGCTTTCTCTAGGGATTTGAAGGAAGATTTATTGATCATGTCGTCAGATTATATGCCATATTCCCACCCTAGAAATAAGTGTCCCCCCTCCTCTTGAATCCAGTGTTAGAGTTCCCACTATTCCCCATGGGTACCACCATGCTTCCCCCGCCCAGAGTTCCCAAAAGATCCCGCTCAGCCATCAAGGCTCTATTCACCATCTCTATGTAATCATCTATACACAGTACTACTATCTTTGAATGGATTTCTTTCCTTAACACTGATTCAAAGATCCTTGCCTTTAACGATGTGTTACTCGCTACCTCAGGTGAAAACTGCACTAAGTTCATAAACATAGCTGGATACTCTGTCACATACATACGCACTTGTTTCGAATTGAATAAATCAGCCGCACGTTTAATTCTAAACATATGTGGGTGTAATTGATTGTTAAACAATTCCTCAATGTCTTCCCACGTCATACCCTAGTCCATCCCAGCATGGACTACCAACTCCCACCACTGAATCTTAAGATCTTCCAACATATACGTGGCCAACTTCACTTTCAGCTCTACCAGCATTCCCAAGAACTCAAAGATCTTGTTCATTCTATTCAACCATGCTTCTTCCCTTTATGACTCGGAATCACCCCTGAAGATGGGTGGATTCTTCTCTTGAAACTGAACCACAAGATCTACATGCCTTGGTTCATCCACTCTATTTCTACTTCCCACAGCTTGGAATATTTTCACTATAATTTTCCCTAGCTATTGGTTCACATGAGGCTCAGGTGAAACCACATTCTCAGCTTCCTCCTCCGGTTGGTCTCTACGACACCTACCCGGTGCCATTTCTATCAATAGAAAACAAACAACCAATAGTCTCACATCTATAGACATCAAAAAACCCCATTTCAAATCACATTACACAACACTATCACAGCAAGGCTTTCCACCAGTTCACATTTTTCCACATGTGCCATGTTTCACCATTTTGAAAACCAAACCATTTTCAAAATACAAATTTATTCACAATACAATTTCACATATTTGTATCACATAATAAATAATTATACCCCAATGAAATATGCATCGTAGAGGGAAGTCATCTCTACCATGCATGTCATTCTCATCTCATTGGATACATCCACGACAATGAGATATCCAATGCCTATAAGTGTCTCCAAAAAACTTATGTACCCAAATCCCTGGTAACTTCAATTTCAGAATAAAATGGTTAGCTACATACTTTTATGCTATAAATACCAAGTTCTGACATTCCTACGCCTTGATACCATCTCGACTCAAAGAGTACACCACAACGAATGTCAACAGAAAATCTAAGAATCAACTCCAAAGGACCGAACAAACTGATACCACTTGTAACACCCCTCCCCTACCTCATTGGCTTGAGGAGGAATTGAGGGCTAGTAGGCCTTAAGCGACATTCCCAAGATGCCAAAGGCTGGAAATAAATGACGAGGGCTTCAAGATCAAGTTGGGGAATGATTTTACCTTAAGAAAAAGACAACCAAACAATCCACAAACAGCCACTATATGATGCATGTCAATTTAATTACCCAACCATGCATTCCCAAAAGACAACCAAGTTGTTCCACAACCAAACTCAAAACCAATACAACCAGACATGTCCACATAACATCAGAGTACAAGAGGAAAACTAAACAACAACCACTACAATTCATGACACCACCACAGCTCCACACCAAGCTCCAAGCTCCACGCTCCACCAAGACATCACAATGCACCACTAAAGGAGGGAGATGCCTTACCTTTTCCCATGTCATGGTACACAACATCTGCAAAGACACCACAGTGCCAAAGTAGGGGTGAGTAATAAAACTCAGTAGGATTTCCCCAAATGACTTCCCAACACATGCCACTAGGATGAAATTGTTAGCACATTTATATAAAACAGTTTATATAAAATAAATCACAAGTGAAACCATTTTCATAAGCAAAACATGCCCTTACCAAGCTATCACACCCAAACCAAGATACCAAGGGATATCCAAAAAAACATTCCAAAATTCATCTCATCATTTACACATTAGCACACCAACTTCTATTATGAAAAGCAATGCACAACAAACAACCAAACAACCAAACAAGAAAACAGTGGATCTTTCGTCCAACCCATTCACCCATTTACACCAAGCGACACTTCCCGTCCACTTACCATTGATGGTGGCCCTTTCGTCCACTATCCATCCCCTTTTTATGGTATTACTTCTCGAAACATCCACCCAACATCCAAAACAAGCCAAGCCAAGCATATAAACCACCAAGGACACAACCACATGCAATCAACCAATTACATTGCATATCAATCCACATAAATAGATCACCCATTTATTGAAAACCATTTTCCATGCCAAAACCTTTTTCAATAAAACTACCTTTTTATTGAAAACCATTTCCATCAATCATTTTCACAAATCAACCATAGCATCCTATTTTAAAATCTCCATTTTAAAATCCACAACAAAAGCATTTCACCACAAAACCCTCTTTTCCCAAAATCCCCAAATGGATTTTAAACCCACATTGAACATCCAAACACAAATAATTTCAAGACAACCAAATTAATCATAACTAAAACCATTATCTCTAACCAAGTGGAGTCGAGAGAGAAGCCACCCACCTTTAGGGTTTCCTGGAAAATGACCCACAAACCACCACACCTCCAATCTAGAGAACGCACCACCGAAACCTCTCTAGATAACTTCCCCTAACATCCAAAAGCCTTAATATTAACATCCAAGGCAACCACAACCCTAGATCTACACAAAACAAGTGTAGATTTTGAAAACCAAGAAAGTGAGGGATGTAGATCTAAAGGAAAACACAAGGAAACCAAGAGGAGAGACTTACTCAGGAGAAACCACCTTGAATCCACCTTGAAACCGCTTATAAATCTATCCAAACCCAGTGGGAGAGAAACCCTATCCTCTGAGAACCAAAAATCCCGAGTGAGGCTCGAGTGGGAGGAAGATTGGAGTGAAATGAGGCAATACCGAGTGAGCTGAGAACTTATAACCCTAATTTTAGTGGTCGCACAGTTTGCCTCCACAGTTTGGAAAACTGTGCGCTAACTGTGCGCACGCAACTACCTCGATATCCAGTGTCCACACGGTTTTGTCGCACGATTTGGAAAATCGTGCACAGGCCGAGCGAGGCCTACTATCTCGAGAACAGGGATCTACACTGTTTCCTAGGGAACCCGCGTGGTTTCCACTAACTGTGCTCAAACTGTGCACCCCTTTAAATCCCTCCAAACTCATCCAAAACCATTCCAAACTCTCCCAACCTCTTCCCAACTCATCCCATGCACTTTAAACACATAAAGATGCGTAAAAAAGGCCACATACCTCAAACTGGGGGTGCTACATCGTGTCTTCCATTTTTAGTATCTTTTTTTCCTTAAATTATTTTAATTAATTGGATATAATAATTAAAATAATAATAATCTATTATTATTATTATTATTATACAAATTAAACACTTATCTAATAAGTGAAAAACTTCCCATTTAATTAAAAATGGTTCTTCATTTACTATTCTCTTAATAAACGTTTGATAATTAATTATGAAACTCTCTGTTGATCATTTAATTAAATTCTTTTGACATTTATTTACTAAATAAACATAATAATAAAAATAACAACATCATTTTTATTATCCAAACATTCATTTATTTAAACCCAAACCCCCAATTTATTACAATATCATTAATTTGATAAAAACTCTAACCCATAACACCTAATTTAATCTCTATAATAATAATTATTATTACCTTCATAAAACTAAAATAATAATAGTCTCTTTGTTATTATTTTTAAATCCTTTGATAAACCCAACACCTCTATTTAACAACAACACTTCATTGAATCTAAAACCACTCATTTAATTTAAATAATAATTATTATTATTACATTCATAAAAATAAAATAATAATAGTCTCGTTATTATTATTTTTCAAACCTTTGATAAACTTAAAACCTCAATTTAATAACAATACTTCATTAAATATGAAAACCCTCATTTAATTAAACATTTCATTGAGAAGCACAAAATCCATATTAAATTTTCCAACTGTCGTTTAATTAATTATTTACCATTCATTTAATTAAACAACCACAATAATAATAATAATGGATTCATTATTATTATTATTAAAGCATTATTTTAATTAATCGCAATATCTCATATAATCTTATTTATTTAAATTAAATAATTCAATAAGCAGTGTAAACTGCATAGTTTGGACTGAAACCATACGCTGCTAGTGCAGGTCCATTAAAGTGAAATTTTCTAGATCCAGTGCTCCCGAGACTCATCAAGGAACCCGCTAAAATTATCATATAAATAGTCAAGTCCAAAAATGACACCTTTTGGTGTTCCAACACTCGGAATAAAATTCTGGAGCTCAATTTAAGAAAAATGACCCGTTAATAAACTGTTTTTTTAAACCTTCGTATTTTAACCCAGTTAAAAAACACAGGACATTACAATCTACCCACCATAAAATCTTCTCATCCTAGAGAAGCGATCAAGAACCAATACTAAAACAACCAACCTAGCATGTTCATTTAATCTCTTTAGAACTAACAAGTGGCGTTCACAGGGCCAAATACACCTTTAACCCTTCACAAGCCTAACGAATAAGCCTTTAAAACCAGAGGCAAAGCTCCCTTTATATATTAAACATTGAAAAGGAACTTATGTGTGAGGCCATTACAGGGACCTCATCAATGGAAATGGTTGAATCTCGATCAACAAATAGAACAAGTTATGCAGGCTTCCCTCAAAAGTCGTCACAGACCCAAAACCCACATTTTCCCCACATCGGATGACATGCCATTAAAACAATTCCAAAACCATACACATGTATAATGATGTCCTAACTCAACCTATGGTGAAATTCCAATGTCAATCCATCACAAGGATATTTTAAAAAAACATGCCCTAACACGAATAAAGGAGTAGCCCAATGAAACCACACATCCCACGTACTACCTAGATAAAAATTAATCATCAAGCCCAACAACATTTAAACTATAGTGCGGCGTAAGACCAAATTTATCTTAGTGTCTCCATGAAGAGGTCAAGATAGGGTACATTCTCCTCATATTCATATGATTACACTAAGAGAAAACCAAGACCATTAAGAAGATCAGTTGAAATACTACCAGATGACTTTGTTCAAAAAGCTCAGCATCACCTACCGACAAATTTACTGAAATACATTCGACATTACCCACCTTAGGATTTTCCATGACATAGAAACAATATATCAGCCACCTACCAGAACCTATAATCAGGCCATAACACTAGAGTACCAAGAATTCCTTTTGAGTAGTGGGGAAAACTCACTTTTACGGTCTAGAACATTCTATAGGTACTACCTACCACTATTTATCCCCTTACGAAAGTTAAATAGACACCCTCATACTTGGTCACGCAAAACCAAAAACATGAAGTTCAAAAGCCCCCATTTTAGACATCTTAATTAATCCATTTCAATCTTTTTAACATTTGTGAAAAATTTCAACAAACACAGAAGTACTTTTTCACAACAATTCACTTGGTTTTAAAAACAACACCCCACAGGAAATATAAACATGCTATAACAAACATCCTCTTTAAACATTTCACATATAGTGTTATTAAAATATAATAATAAATTTAGCAACTAAATTCATTTTTACCAAAAAGACAACCTCCAAGGGTCCCATTTATTCAATCTGTGTTATTCAAAAAGAAACCCTACAACAGTCCATTAAAATCAAAACTCAGAAATTTTACAATAATAACTATTATCAAACATACTATGGTTATATGGTTTAGTCCCATGGATGTCCATCTATCAGGTGATAAGGTGGCCACACACCTTACCACTAGCATTGGGATCCCATTTAAGATATTTTTTTCATTTAACATTTTAACTTTATCATTCCTTTCTAATTGTTTGAAAACATAGGTTGCCTTTTTTGTAGTTTTAAGGCACCCATACACCTTATGCATAAAAATTGGTTCCGTTTTAATTACAACCAAATAAATTTATTCAAATAATCCAATCATTTATCAGCAAGCTAACATGTCACTACAAGTAACTAACACAGATCAACATATTAAAATCACTAAAACATGATATAACACATAAGCATGGAACATAAGAATTAAAAATTATTACTCATGAATGTTAATTATATCACTGAAACATGCTATCTAAAATTGAATGATAAATAAGGAAAAAACATGGCATATATTCAAGGTACACAATCCATATTATCATGTATCCTACTAATGCAACTACCTGACATGTTATATGCATGACATGTGAATATCTAAGTTCAAATGATGATGCATGTATGAAAATTCCTTTCCATATTTGTCCAAGACAATTATTTTTTCAAAATTCTCAAAATCAATAAGCTGCGGAAAATACAGCATACACTCAAGGTGAAATCATATCAACCATAACTTCATATAATACAAACATCAATTCCCGTCCTTGGAGACTTGGTCATTTCCCATGCATGGGGTGATCAGTCCCAAGCATAGATATTAACCCAAGCGTTGACACTTTCTTAATCTCTTATCAACCAACCCAAAACAGAAAGAAAAAAGGTAAAAAAACTCTTTGATACCACTTTGTAATGTCCTGACCCTCCTCACCCCTGAACCGATGGCCAAATCGGTTTCCATATCACCTTAAGATTGTCTCCCTAGATTCAAAAGTCTTCCGACTATCAACAAGTATCTTACGATACTCAGTGGGGAGAATATACCCTCTTATCAGTGTTTCACATCGGTATATCAAAGTAAATAACAAACAATAGTGGAAGTACTAATACATAATTGACAATACAGTAAAAGATAAATATTTCTCATTTTATAAAAGTGTCCAACTCCATTTATGCAACAGATGAATTCATGACATGTTCGGGATACATAATTTAAAGAAATAAACAATACAACATGCTTTACACATCATGTACAATAAAAATAAAATAAAAACAATCCCTAGGGATTTCAACTCAAGCATATCGAGCTCCCGCTCGGTCCTCTTCTCCAATCCACCAACAAATTTCGAACATCACAATCATACAACCAAATAGAATCTACTCAGGTATCCCAGTGCAATGGTGGCATGAGTAGGGTGTGAGATATAAATCTCAGTAAGATGGGACCACCGGTGTCTACCCTAAATCCAAAAATTCAATAAATAATTTAAATAGTTTGAAAGCATTTATAAATAAAGTAAGTAGTACAATATAACTTTATCCCAAGTACATTCTTCCACTATTAGCTGTTGTCTGAACTCACATTATACATTTTTTATTTATACCCAACAGTCATCACACATTCATATTCATTTATCATTTATTCAAACCTTGATAAATTACCTACTTCTCATGATCTATGCAAAGTCTGACATCCCCCGTATATGTCTCTCACTATAGATGCGTTTAAAGACCATCTAAGTAAACAATGAAAAGACTGAATCCAATCTTGTTCTTTCACTTGGATAATGCATCATAATATATTATATTTAATCTTTGACATACAAAGTCCTAGCCCATCCACTAGAAATAGTAATTCTCTCTAGGGTTCGTCCACTAATAGTGATTCACCCAAATCATTAATAAGTCAGAACCCTTTCACATATTCAATTCGCAAATCATTAAGTCACAACAGTTTTAATTAACTAATTAATTCATTACATGTATGATTAATTGGAACCATAGCCCGATGTCAATTAATTGTTGTAGAACATCTTCTCTGGCACCCTCATGAGTATTTGGAGTGTCAATTCTTGTCTCACAACCCATGGGTATTTAGAAATTCAATCCCTATCCCATAGAAGAATGTTTGCATGCAAGCTGGGAGTAGAATGCCATGTCTAGTACCCTGTGGGTATTTAGAGCATCAGTCCCTGTCTCACAACCTGTTCATTAATCCTACACATATATATTAATCATTGGTGTAGAAATCCATGTCTAACAACCTAAAACCATAAATTAATTAATCCAATCCCTTAATTAATTTACAAACTAATTAACAATATAAATCACCCATCAAATAAGTCAAACATGAATATTAATTTATTGAACAAAAAATAAATTAAATCATATCTCTTTATCTAGTTCATCAATTAATTATCCATTTACTATTTATCATGTAATAATTAATCCATCCATTAATTATTTCAAGTATCCAGTTTATTTTCTAAAGATATCTAAATATTCAATATTCTAAATATTCAGAAAATGCCACAATTTTTCGCATACGTGACTTGAAAATCAATTCCTCAATTAATTACCCTATTACCCATCCTACCCCATTCAAATAATTTAACTATTTAATCATATCACTTTAACAAAATTTGAAATACATGATTAAAACCAACAAACGATCAAGTCCTCATTTATCTCACGTGGGCGACATCATTTACTAACATCAAATGTTTTTTTCCTCAACATATCATTTTCCAGCACCATCAAGAATATATATGCAAATCCAAACCACAACAAGCATGGTATGACATTACCTCTAACCAGTAGTTTTTCATTAATAAAAATATCAAGAAAACTTTGTCATTCCATAATCAAAGAAACTCACATTATCAATTTATTTAAAGAATCTATAATTCTTAAATAAAGAGATAGAGATTTAGGACCCTACCTCGGGGTGAAACCATTTTTATTCTGCAATGCTTTAATGTACTTGGTGGAAACCGGTCCATTACTGGTCCACACTCGCACACACGTGAACCTTCACAAACACATGTGTGTGTGTGTGTGTGTTGTCTACATTGATCAAAAAAAATTCAATATATTAAATTGGTACCAAGAATTAAAGTAGTAATGAACAACACACCTCTAACTTGGTACCAGGGACTCATAGAGAATTAACTAACCCTAATTTAACCACTGAAAAACTAAAAATCTTGTTTAAAAGGATACCTGAACCAATGAATCCAATGAGAATCAAGCTCATCCGCATTGGCCTTTTTGTAAGTTACTGGAACATCGACCTACGGGTTCTTAAACAACATCAACATATCCTAAAAATTAGAAGAACACAATAACTGGAAAAAACCAAAACTTAGGTATTCAGAAGAGAAAACAAGTTGAGAGAGAGTATTAAAATGGACAATGCAAATCACGAGATAAATGTAGAGATACTCACATTAACTAGGTGAACAAGATTCGTGAAGATTCTAAGAGGAATTGTCGAGCACAAAGTGGAGTCCGAGAGAGGGGGTGGCACATTACTAGTTCTGCATAGGAGTGTCGTGTGCTACTGCGAGGGGGTTCGAATGAGGGATGGATGCTAGGGAGAAGGGGCCAAGCACTATTGGAGGTTTCACTACAGGGAAGGAGAAAGATCACGAGGATTCTTTACACCTGGTGCATTACTTAAGGAGGAAGAAAACAGAGGGGTTATTCGCATCACCTACAGCTCATGCATCCCCATTTTATATTCTCTTTTCCTAAAAAATTAATCTAATTAATTAGATGTAATAATTAAAATAATATTACTCAATTTATTATTATTATTATTATACACATTAAACACTTATCTAATAAGTGAAACCCCCCATTTTTTGAAAAATGATTCTTCATTTACTATTATATTAATTAATGATTGATAATCAATTATGAAACCCCCTATTAATCATTTAATTAAATTATTTAATCATTTATTTAACTAAATAACCAAATTAATAATAATAACATCATTATTATTATTATTATTATTATTACAAAATTCCATTATTTAAAACCCAAAACCCCGATTTATTACAATATCATTAATATGATAAAAACTCTTACCCATAAACCTTAATTTAATTGCCATAATAATAATAATAATAATTACCTACGTAAAACTAAAATAATAATAGTATCACTATTATTATTTTTCAAAACATTGATAAACCCAACCCCTCTATTTAATAACAATACATCATTAAATCTGAAACCCCTTATTTTATTAAAATAATAATTATTATTATTACCTTACTAAAACTAAAATAATAATAGTCTCATTATTATTATTTTTCAACCCTTTGATAAACCCAAAACCTCTATTTAATAACAATACTTAATTAAATCTGAAACCCCTCTTTTAATTAATTGTTTCTTTGAGAATCTCAAAATAAACATTTAATTATTCAAACACCATTTAATTAATTCAGTATCATTCATTTAATTAAACCACAAAAATAAAAATAATATTAATAACATAATTATTATTATTATTATTATTAAAATATTTTAATTAATCATACTCTCTCATGTAATCTTATTTAATTAAATTAAATAATTTATTAAGCAGTTTAAACTATATGGTTTCGACCGCAAACATAGGCTGCCCATGTAGATCCCTTAAAGTTAAATTTTGTTGATCCGGTGTTCCTGAGACTCATTGGGACACCAGCTAAAATTATTGGATAAATACGCAAGTCCAAAAATTACACATTTAGGTGTTCCAACACTTGGAATAAAAGTTTGGAGCTCGATTTAAAAAAACGACCATTTGATAAACCCAAATATTTTTTGAAAAACATTGTATTTTAACCCGGTTCAAAAACACAGGACTTTACATCCAAAATTAATCCAATTTCTTTATTGAAACATCATTACCCTCTTCCTTTCATAGAATATCCAAGAAAAGTTTCATCCTCACCTTTTTTCTCAAAAATATTACAGTTTCCACCATTATTCTATATAATACATAGTCACCCAAAAAATATTAAGTGTTTCGAACTTGGTGTTTTTCTATAAAACAATTCATATGGAGTGACATCTTAACTAGGAATATATAAACATATTTTTTTAATATAAATAGAAGTAATCATGGATTGTCTCCAACAGTAATGAGTAATACCTTTTTAAATAATCATATGTCTTTCTATTTCCACCAAACATCAATTATTTCTTTCAGTAACCCCGTTTTTTTAGGGGTGTATGGGGAAATATACATATGCCAAGTTCCATGATTTTCTAGATAACTTTCAAAATCTTCACCTTTTTATTTGACTTCATTGTCGGTTCTCAAATTCTTCACTAAATAATAATATTCCTTTTCATCTTTCCTTATGAAACTTTTAAACATTTTCAAATAATTTTATTTATGTTTCATATACATAACACAATTAATGTGAGAAAATTCAACAGTGAAAGTGATGAATTACTTATCTCTATTTTTTTATTTTTTTCTCATTATCTTACATATATAGGAATTAATCCGCTCCAGGGATTGTTTTGAACAAATATCCACACTCTTATGAACTGAGTTTCTCATATTTATTTTTTGTAAAATAGTATAACACCAATATATTTTTCTTGGAAAATAAATAATTTCTCTAACACTTACTCACTTTGACAATACTCTCATGATTATTTGAAACATGAGTCTCATCCTTTTATTCCATAATTTATTCTCATCCACCATACCCAAGTAAAAAAGTTTTTTTATATCCCCAACATGAAACAAATTACCTTTTATATGTTGGCCTCTTATAGCCATCTTTACATCTTCTTTACTTTTCTCAAAAATTCAATTTTTTAATATATATTTTTTCCCACATCACAAAATTGTGAAAAACATAGAAAACTGTGTTTCATATATTCAAAATACTAATCATTCATTGATTTTAACTTTTCTTTTCCAATAATGGTTAATCAAACGCCTTTGATTCTTAGAGATTTATCATTGCCAAATGTCATTGTTCCTTTATTAAAATAATTTTCATTATTAAAAAATATCAAATATTATATCATATGAGGGAAACACCCACGGACAACCATTCTCATTCATTCTCCTTTTGTAGCTTTCAGAACAGTTTCACCAAGAAGTGTGTTTCCTTCTTCCTTTTCTTTTTTGAATTTCTGTTTCTGATAATTGATAAGAAACTTCTGTTACACTGGTAACAAAAAAAGAAATAATTTTGAGAGGTTTCTAGATGGATCACTTCTTTCAAAAATGGTTTTAATAGGATGAAATCTATTTTAATTATGTACTCCATCCTTATCAGGTTTCATCAAAACAATCGTCTCAGACTTCTTCTTTTGAGAGATTTGACCCCTCTAATATTTACCATTCTCGGCCTATGGAATAATAGTCATGTTTTTTGTTGAACTAAAACATATGAGTCATATTTATAAATCCACCATAACACCAAAATTATCTATATAAGGAGTATTTTCCGTTGAAAGTTTTATATTGACCCAAATTTTGAATATGTTTCTCACCCACCTCTTTGTATTTATTTTCTGAGCCACCAACCATCCCATTATCAATCAGAGTCTTATTTTTCTTTTCATCATTATTAGACTAAGTGGTATTGGAAATTTTTTCATATAAAAATGTTATTGAAATATTTTTAGACTTAGGGTATCTTCAAAATTATTAATTCCCAACATTGTTGGTCATGGTCATAAACATATCTTTCTCAACCTTCTTTTTTATAAACAATTCCATATTTCTTCTTAATCTTTTAAGATAACTTTTTATGATCCTTATTAGGTTTCCCGATATGAGAACATTCACCAAATTAAGTGATAGAGTTTTTGAAACTTGTACATTTCTTTTCATCATTAGAATGTTTTTTTGGTCATTTTATAACTCCTCTTCTTTTAATTTCAACTTCCATTCTAGGTGTTCATTATGATTATTTTCATCCTCGAGAGGATTCTTCAAATCATCAATTTATTTCACCATCTTCACAAACTAATTATAAAAATATTATATATCTTTTTGTTTAAGAACATTAATTTTCCAACATTTTGTTTTTCTTTTCATGCATTCTGATGTTTCTCATAAATTATTTGAATTATTATTTCAAATGAAGTTTATGTTCAGTTTCTTCTTCTTGAAAACTAATTCTTCCAAATTATTCATCATTTACTTTGGTAATAAATGTATTCTAAATACCAAACATAGCTGATTTTTTTTATTCATCATCACTACCTTCTTCTTCATTATCTTTATATAAGAAACTTATTATTTTTAATTTGAATAATTTTCTATCTTTCCCTATGGAATATGGTTTTCCTTTATCTCCATGTTTCATCCACGATATCCTTGTCCTTCATTCTTCTTCTTCATTATTCTCTTATTTATTTCTTTGATTAAAATTGGCCAAAAACTTACCAATAGCTCTACATTAAAAACATTTTAGGTGATGTTTCCATTTGAATTTCCCTAGACATCTTTTCACATTTTTAGATAATAAGGAAAAATTATCATCATGATTTTTACATACCTCATTTTTAGAATCACAATCACCACCTTCATCTTTAACAAGAATCCTCTTCAAATTTTCTTTTATTAGAGCTTTGAATTAAATTTCCCTATTAACATTTTCTTTTTCCCTTTCATAACATTCTCAATTATAATTCCATAAGTTATGAGAGTTATATGAAAATAATCATAATATAATGTTTCGACATCTCTTTCTTCTAGGGAAAAACTTTTTCCTCAATCTTTTCGGGAAGGATTCTCAAGAACTTTTCATCAATTGTAGAATCATTTAAATTTTTTCCCAGATATCAAATAATTATAACAATATCATTTCCCCTGGTAAAGAAGACCCCAATAGTGTTATATTCACCCATATTCAAATATTCATTCTTCAATCTCCAAATTTTTAGTTTTTTATTCTTCACATTTTTATTTCATACTTATATTTTTTTCAATTTATCTCGTATATCTTTGGCTACGGTGACACATTTTCCCCTTATGAATTCACTTTCAAAATGTGATGATAATAAATAATTATTTTCCATTCCTTAATTATTTGGATTCTTCTTTTCAACAGATGTAAGAGGAAATTTATAATTAATAGTAGGAAACCCCTCTGTTTCAACTACAAGAACATCACATCTAATATACATAAGATAAGGGAACAATATATCTCTCCAAATATGAAAATTTTTTCCATCAAAAACTGGAATACTTTTATTGTTCACATAATTCAAATTCTCCATCAACTTCTCTTAAAAACATCACCATAGAATAAGTCAAGGAAACCTACTCTCTAATACCAATTAAAATCTCACAGTGAAGATAATTTTATCTCTAAAAGGGGGAGGGTGAATTAGTGATACTTTTTATTTTATGTTTCCTTGAAAATGAAAAAACCTTCTCTTCTTTTTAAAGATATCAATACCTACTAAAAATAATTCAAAACCATGTCAACAAGAACACAATAAATTAAAAGGTTCACCATGAAATAAGTATGTATTTATCCTTGGTATGGTTTGGAAATAATCCAACACCACACAATCCACTTGAAAAAAAAATCCTCTCATGGGGAATAAAATGAGTTGGATATTCATTTACACACATGTATCACTATGAAAACAATCAAATAGTGTGTTTTAACCATCTATAACAATTAGGTTAAAACAATGGTTTTGTAACATCACATGTTACTTATTCTTACTTTTCAACTTCTACAAATTTATTCTTTATAAAATAATTCCTCAATTTATTACCTACAAGTTGGTATGAACTTCGAGGACTTTGATATAGAATTAAATCTGATTTCCTAGTTTTCTTCTCCAATATAATCATAAAATACAATTACCCAATATGATAAATGTGACTCTATAAAAATAAAATCAAGAAAATTCAGAATACATTCTTCCAGAGTATGGAAATCCAAATACAAAAATCCTGATTTGATTATCCATCCCAATACAGTGACCAACCGAGTACGATGACAAGTAGAAAACAATAGATAACTGAATATGATGATCACTGAATACATTCCAATATTTTAACTTATACTTTCACATCTATCCATTGAAACATATTCAATAAATAACAATACAAAAACATATTTCTCTCCCTTAAAATACAGATCTTCTCTCACTACTCTCCTGAGTAGTACTTCAGTCACAAAAAGTACACAATACTTTTCCATTTTATAGGTGACCCAACAGTGGTTTTGGAAGGAATATAAAATGGTTTCCTACTCAAAAAAATTCAAAAAAATTTCATGATTCCATGAATTTTAGCTGCGTCTCAAACTTCATCAATGCTTCTAGATTCTTCTCAAATCCTCTTCATAACTTCCGTTCTCCTTCATACTTTATATTCAATAACAATTCTGATTCCAATTCCAATACCGATTAACTCAATAAGATTTCTCCATTATAATGCTCTAAATGAGTGAAACATAAATTTATGAATAAATAGATAGATTTTATCTTTTGCTCAAAATTCATTCCAATTATTCATTACAATGTTCTATACCAATTGAAGATTCTAAACATATTCTACAAAATTCATGTTCCCCCTCAACAACCCATACAACTCTTTCCTAGAATCTTCTCTTGATAAACTTTAATGAAGTAATTCAATATCATCTAATTATTATTCTCTTCATAAGGATGAATCAACATCAATTTTGATATGGTGGATCTTGATCCAATTGAAAAAATCATTTGTAAATAGATCAGATTTCAGTTTTCTCATCTGAATGTGATTCCTCATAATTTTCCTGAACAAAAAAATATACCTCTGGTGAATAAGATGAAATACTAAATACAATGTACTAGTTTCATCATTTGCGACTATAGAAACATCCATTAATCACAAAATTTTTCTGGTCTCAAGACATTCTCCATGAATATTCTATAAATTTGAGAACCTATTCTACATCATCAGAATTTTAATGTAATATATTCTAGAAACAATCTTTATTTCCAACTTATCTTGAATAAGATTTCCCAGTAAACAACAAACCATAATATGATAGAAATGATTACGATTAGAATGATTACGATCATGCTAAATATGAAATCTGAAATCTTTTTCAGTGTATATCTAGGTACAATAAATTTGAATACAATTGATATCATCTCTTTTAATTCCCCATTATTTCATCAATCTTTTATCACAAGTATTCAAATTGCATATGATTTATGAGAACTCCATTATTATAAAAGAATCACCACATTTAAATCATCTTCATGAAGACTTTGATTCTCCTCCAATATGATCATACCATTCAAACTTCATTTAGAGTGAATCTGATGATTGTTTCTTTCAAGAAATATTCTTCTCTAATATGATTGAACTTTTAAAGCATTGTGACTCTGATTTCTTGAATATGATGACCAGTCCGATTCAAATACAATGTGAGGTGATTTTATATTCTTCTCAAAATTCCATTATTCCTTTTCAAAATTTCTTTTCAATAAAATAAAACACATGAATACGATAACCTTATTCATCATCTTGGTCATAACATTCAACACATATATCCTTATAGTGAAAAAAGTTAAACCATAATTTTTTTGGGAAGATCAATATAGTCATGATAGAAGTTTACTCTATACAAGTATTTAGTTCTTCTAGTCATAAGCCAATTATTTATAAATTTAACATGAATGACCCTCTCATGGGGTTTCGGGAAACACAACCTTAAAATAAATTTTAATATATAACCCACCAAAGGTGATTTTATGGCACTAGAAACCTACATCGAGTCCCATCGATCTCACATGGTATTCAATGTACCTAATTTAAATTAGGATTTTTCAATATTATCTGTTCAAGAATAGAATTTAGAGAGATTTTTTTGGTTTGATTATGATCTCATGAAACTCGACATATATCAAACTCTTATAGAATGCATTGGTAGTTCAGGATTCGTTAAATAAATTCACACATGTTTTGGGTTACCGAATATAATCTAGAGTGTTTTAATTGATGAACTTCCCCATTTTTGGTAGCATTATGGCCAGATACTCTGTAGTTGTAGAAAAATTAACTTACCTATATTCAATGTTGATTGATAATTTTATGTTTTTGAATCCATTAGATATAGTTGATATTTTAATAGATTCTCATCATCAACACCTTAAGTTTTATTATCATTCATGAAGCGCTAGAAATTATAGAAATCGATAATGAGTGTAATCCATGTCTATGTTTAGGTAACATTCATCCTAGTTAACGTTATATTTTGTGTAATCTATTGATGAACCCTCATATTCATTGAAATGGGTGTGAGTTATTTTTATAGTTCCATATATTTGGGAGTTGTAGATTTTAGTGGTTCCCCTACCCATTCCTTTATTAGCTAGATAATTTTCACTTATGGTGACCATGTTTCACTCCCCTATTTTGATGATGTTAGTTTATCTTTAAAGTGGGTGATGTCTTTTATGGGACTTCTCCATAGTAGAGATGATATCTTGTTGTTCCAACCTTTGTCTGAATTGTTTTCCCTTGGATAGTACTATCCAGTTATATACATTTTAGTAAATGAGGAAATGTCAAATTTTAATTGTGATTGGGACCCCCTAAAGGTTGTTGAGTACATCCCATGATTAATAAATTGTTTTCTCATTCCCATAAAGTTACAAGTTTTACATTACAAATTATTTGTGTTGTTGATAATTTACATACTATGAATGTGTATGAATGAAAAAATGATTTGGATAGAGGCTCATGTCTATCCATCAACAGGATCTAATGTATACATTATATTGAATTTCAAATATGGAATTTAAGTATTACTTAGTAGAATAGTGGAACACTCTTTTCCAATTTATGAGACGTATAGATTGGAAATTTCCATGTGTTGTTTCATGGAGGAGCATATTATGTCTTGAGGTATTTTCCATAGTCATACATGGAAAGTACAAACTATGTGGTAAACTCTTAGGGTGTTTTTTTGGATTTATGGATAATTGATTTGAATTAATGACAGTGGAGTTATGATAGTTTATTTGAACAAGATGGTTTAGTAGAAACATGTGGATATATTATAGCTTGTTCAAATATGACACTTGATGGTTTTTGGTGGCTATTGGTTGTTCAGGATGGAAGTGGTGAATGATACAACCATAGATTAATCTAGGTGTCCTTATAAAAAAGATAAGTTATATCTTGTTTCCTATTTTTAGGTTCAAATTTTTTTTGATATCTAGTTCCTACGGTTTTTTACCTATGTGGTGATACACTTATCTTATGATATATCTTATATTAATTATCATTCATTTTTTTATGTTTATACTCTTAATGTAACTTGTTGTTTTTTAAATTGGATATGTGAGTATATTTTAGTCTGATATATGAAAAATTTCCATATATGTGTTGTACCATCTTGCTGCAAGTATCTAGCCCCTGGATAATTTGATGTTTTCATGGGGTGTCACACTCAACTTATTTTTGGCCTAGGTGGGCCCCTGGTGGGTTGGGTTGTATCATGGATGATATAAGAAATTTATTCCTGATATTATTGAATCAGAATCCATCTTGAATAACTTGACAAGTAATGGATATATTTTTTTATTTAGTGACGATGGATAAGAATACTTCAGTGAAAATAATAATGATTTAATATACCTCTCCTATTGATTTATTCTATTCCATTGGAAGTTAAACCACTTGTTTCAACACCGTGGGTTTAATTTTTATAAAATATCATAAAATGGTGGCATGTAAATATTTTTAATTACACCCTAATCAGAATAATTATCCCACCAAAAACCTTTAATTAGTAGTTATGATGAATACTTTGAAGTATTGGAGACATTCTCATTTCTTCATAAAGATTTTATTGGTGTGCCCAACTCATAATATTTTGAAATATCTTCTCTCGATATGAATTCAGCCTCAAGAAGATGAAATTTTTAATGTATTTAAAAATTAATGATTTTAAACTAAAATATATTCATGATAAAGGAAATATATTCACTTATGATCTTAATAGGAATCTTTTAGTGAAAATCATGAATGGGTCTCTAGAAGAGTTCTTTTGTATGAGCCTTTTCATTAAATGTTACTTGAATTAGAAAGAAGAGTATAACCAATTGTTCATGTTTAATGAATAAGTCCCACCTTCCTTGTTTGATTGAATTCAGTAATATAAGATTCGTGATTTAGATAGTAAATGGATTATATTATTTTTAAAATGGTCAGAAGAGAAATGATAATTGGTCATGTTTTTTTTATAGAGATCAGTATTATGAGGGGTATTTATCACACCGATTGATTAGTTACATTCAATAAGTATTTTCTATACAATCAAGTAGAGTATAAAATTAGAAGAACTAGGAGAAATTTTTAGAAATAAATTATAATTTTTCACAAATTTCTCATATTATTATCTTGGATCAAGACATTTTATTTATATATATTGATTTTTTAAGAGTCTCCAAGATTCTATGGGCACATAACTAAACATAACATGACATATCATCTATAAATTGATTTTAATGGGGAATTGAATTTTTTAATTCTTGGAGATATGATTTATGTTTGTTTTCTTTATATTATATGTTGAGAATAGAACAATTATTCATTGATTGAGTCTTAATATAATAACATATATCATTCAATAATAAATAATAACTTGTTAATTTTTTTATAGTAACCCTTATTGATTCTCTCTATGTTAGAAAACTATGGTTGTGGGGTTATCATTAGTTCTGAGAATTGCATAATAAATTATTAATGATATCTAATGGAACCATAGATGATTTATTATTTCTTAAAAAAATTAAAATTTTAACTTTGATAAATGATGTAAACCTTTGAAATTTGTGACAAGTGATCTTGTATTTCTCATGTATTGTTCTCAATTAGGATATTATACGCTTGGGGAGTGGGGTAAAATTATTCCAATACATTTTGATACATTAAAATTCATAAAATGGGATTGAATAGTGATATATAAAATTACTCTATTTTCTTGGTTTACTTTAGGTCATAATTTCTACCATGTATTCTAGTTGAAGATGTATCCTATTACTCCCTTACAACTTTTTAACTAGAAGGATTTGGAATTAAAGTAATATGTTAATTTTTTAAAGAGGTCTATCTAAATTTTAGACAACTATATTAAAGACAGTAAGCATATATGGATACCACATAATGTTTTTTGCCTATATGGTAGATATATCCATGAATCAAGGATGTTTTTATCCTCATTGAGGGAGTAATGAACTCATATTTTTTATCTAAGGGAACCAATGAATTTCTATAGTATAAAGTGGAATGGCAGTGAGAACTATAGAAAAAAATATGTTGCTAATATATATATATATATATATTATTTACTATGTTTTTATGGATTTAGGTCAAAAAAATCAAAGAGTCTAAAATTTATAAGGAATTAATAGTTGGCTACAAGGCCATAGGGGTCATACAAGGTGGTTATGTATGTTAAAAAAATCTATACAAGTGATATTTTCTAGGTACCTTTCATGGTCCTGGTGACTATGTAGTTGATTCATTCATTTCGTTAAAAAGTTTTTACTTTATCATTTTATGTATTTTTTATATTCTACGATTATTTTTCCCAATTAATGATGCACCTTGTATATTCCTCTCTGGATTAATTTGTTTTTATTCATTGTAGGTTTATTTTGATATGTCCCTCAATCATCTTCCAATATCTCTTATTTTTATTTTTCATGTATGGTTTCACCCTATTTCAGTAATGGTGTCCAAATATAATGTTTAGGGGTGTGTAAAAATTTAGGTGATTTAGTGTCTATTGTAAATAAATTCTTTTATAAAACTGATCTATATCTACTTTAAGAAGGTTCGGAAATTCCATTTTTCTAAGGAAGTCCATTCTATACTCTTACATATTTTTTATAAAACATTGAATAAATGGGTATTTTAGAATTTTTCTATATTCATGTAAAAAATAAATTTAGTTTTAATAATCTATTTGAGAAAATCATTTTATTTTTTTCATGTTTTATATGTATCATAAAAAGGGTTTTCATAAATAATTTTTATTTCTTAATTTTGAATATGTATTTAATTGTAATATTTTTTATAAAACATATATGGTATTTTATTATAGTATAATTGAAATAAACGTAGTGAGTTTTATTTATATTTGAGTTAAAAATAGGATTTTCATGGTTTTAAATTCAATTGTAAATTTTAAACACTAGTTTGAATTATATTAATGTAATGATGGAAATTCACCCAACTTTATTTATACACCATATCATTTCTGATATAAAAATGTTAAATGGATTGATATGGTACATTATTTATTTAATGGTTTAGTAGGTGATGAGATATGATATTTTATAAATATTTTATTTAATCTCGTTATCTCGGGATGGTTATTTGATTTTGTGGTGACTATATTTCTTGAATTAGAATTAGAAAAATTTATGGGAATCATTGGGTAGCTAAGTGTAAATTTGATAAATGAGTTGTATATTCATTTTAGTAATGTTCTATCTAGTATCCCCAAGTAATAATCATAATCTAATTATAAGGGTTTCCAACCTATGAGGTTGTTGAAAGATATAATTTGATACATGTTCAGAAAGACCACCATCGTCTACTTCGCTTTTCTATGGTTTATGGCCCATCAATAATGATGGTGGCCTCAGACTCTCCCCCTAAGGGGGGGGGGGTGGACTCAATAATTTTTTCCTCAATGTGTCATAAGTTTTTAACTACTTTCAACAATAATGATTCCTTATTTATATTCATTGGTATTCCATTATGTAGCACCCCAAACATTTTATGGTATGTTTCTCTTAAATACATTATAGTTATAGCCTATATTTCATGAATCGCTGAGCTTATATTGAACAAAACATGGTTAATTATAGGAGATATCCATAACCTAACCAAGTAAACCTAATTTTGTCACTTTTATGATGTGAATTTCAAAAAATTTACATACATGGTTGCGATCAGTAAGTTATTTGGAGTCCGATAAGGAAAAATCAATTTTTATTGAAAAGTAACCTATGATAATGAATAGTAACCTACCCTTATGAATAGTGATATGAATTTAATGAATGGTATTCATAACATTGAGTGTATAAACTAATTTAGGCACCTTAAAAATTAGGATGAAAATTTTAAGTGTTTTTATTTTTAGATTAAATAATGATTTTAATTAAATATTTAATTAATCATATTTTGAAAATTATTTTTGAAAAATGGACTTTATTTTAGGATTATACATGTCTAAAAATGGTTATGGTGAATTTTTTGGATTTTTCTGAAATACTAGAATTTTTGACGAATAGTAAAATCCAGTAATTCACAATAAATGCTAAATAATGGTTTGATTGAGTAATTTATGATTATCTCATGATATAAGCCCAATTGGTTCAAAGTCACATGAATATATTACTGTTATTGGTCATGTAATACTCACTATTGGTTTTCTTGAGAGGAAATAATAAATTAATCATTATATGATTAAGAAAACTCCTCTCCCCTCCACTATATAAAGTACCCATCACCCCCTCTTCCTCTGACACCACTCAAGCCTTGTTCCTTTCAAATATTCTGGCCAAGTATCTCCCCAAGATCCTCCCCCACGTCCAAAATCTCCCAGACCTTTCAAAATACCAAAACCCCTCCCCTTAATACGTTCTCAAAGGAGGAAGTCTCAAGAGGTAAATTGCTCTTTCCAATTCCTTCAATTATTTTAAGTTCTTTTCTTTTTGTTTTGTTCCTCACCATAATAGTATGATAAATCCAGTAACATAAATGTACTGTAATTTTTTCATGATAATGTTATATTTTATTAACTTCTCTCCTTTCCCCCACCATTTATTTGAAAGAAATGAAAATGTCGTTTGAGATGTTCTAATTTAGCACATTCAAGGACAGCAGTTTATCAATTTCTGTTATACTATTTAATTATGGTCGTGAAACCATTTGTTTTATGGATTAACCAGATTATTATATATTTTATATATCTTATTTTTAGTTCTGTAATCCTTTTGTACAAATGGTATTAAGTTTTAAAGCAAAACGTGTTCATTGCAATCAAACCCACCGTTTAGCCAAAATGTTGTCACTAAGGTTATATATATAGTAATTTGACTTCACTCTAAGTAACCAAATTAAAATTAAAACCATGTAATCTTATGGATGTTAAATAATAGAATATAACTTCATTTCTTTACAACCACATCCATCTTATATATTTATCCAAACTTGAATATAAATGAACCGGTCATTTAAAACCATGTAAACAAACGAGCCCGAACAATGAAATTGAACCGTATAACTAATCAAAAAGGACTTGAATGAACTAAAAAGGGTTATAATAAATCATTTACATATATAATAGGTTTAGTAATTAATAATTAATAAGAATAATTTGTTTATTCAGTTCTTAAATAACAAGTCAATAACACCTTCAAGCATAAGGTAAGGGATCCTCTCTCTCACTTTTTTTCAAGAATCTCCCCTATGTTGTGATCTTTTATTTTTAATTCAAAATGATGGGGTATGTTTTTGAACATCCCCCATACTGGACTTGTGACATATAAATAATTGAATACCCCTTTACCACTCATTAAACCCTCTCAATAATACTTGTTACCATGCCGAAATATTTGTAAGGGGTTCCTCATCTCACTTTTTATTTTTGTGAGATTTTCATTGTTCGCCAATTATTTCTTGTCTGTGGTATAAGAGTACTTGCATTTGAAATATAATAACACGGTTATATTTATATTCATGTTATTAAATGATTAATTTTAGTGTTATTAATTTTTGTTCATATGATTCGACTAATTACATTATGGTAAGAGTCTTTGTCTCAACTACTATTTTGTTATGACTAACTTTGTATTGTGTGCCTAATAATTATTTTGTGGTTTACCTACTGACTATTTGAGATCACCTTTCATTTGAAATTATATTTATATTAAATATCCATAATCTCATATCATGGATATGTTTGTTGTCTAAACTATATACCATTTTACATATGGTGTTTATTTGAAAGGTTATTTTAATTAGGGAAATATTGATGAATCTGTATACTCTACTCTATACGGATATTAAAAAGGCATATTTCTCTTGTATTGAATCATTTTATAAAGAATAATTTGGAAATTTAGTGGCAGGTGGGTCCCTCTATATCCCCCCGATGCATTGGTAGGTCTCATAAGACAAATCACTTTGTGACAAACCCTTCGAGTTTGTTTCCAAAAAATCAGATGGGTTTCTACCCATAGAACTAAACCATTTTTATAGTATTATGGTTTCCTGTGCAAGATACATGACATCCAATTAATAAGAATTCTCTTTATTCATTATTAGTTATTACTATCCCTAAGGTTTTCACTATGAAAAAACATATGGATGCAGTTTCATTCTCAGTTTACTAATGTTGTGAGTTTTTCATCTATTCACCATGCCATATTGATTATATCATATTGATTATGGTTCGATTATTATTTTATTCATGATTCTTCTATTTTTAACCCTTACTTATCATTTGAGCTCACCCCTTTCATTGCTTACCTTCAACGGGTGATTGAAGAGAATGTCATTTATTGAGTTCATGTGGATGAAGTTTTTAGTTTTGTTATGTATTGTATCTTGTAACCTTTTTCAATGTAATTTGTGTTACATCTTTGTATCAAGTTTCTTCAAGGCAACAAAACTGATCATTACTTTGTTATTTTCATTCCTTCTAACCATTCCTATATCACAAGTAACACACCGTCTCCAGTCTAGAGGGTCCGGGGTGTCCCACATTATGCCCAAATATTTTTTCTCATGAGTTACGTACCCTAAAGATTTTTATTTCCAAGAAATATTTCACTGAAGCCTTTTATCCTCTCAAGAATTCATTGGTGCATCTATTTATATATAAAAAACTATTGATATATATCATCTAGAATTATGGTAGTGGATCATAGGTATCAAAAGGAGCATGAAACTATATGGATTCTCAATTCTATTCACATCCAAATTCGACTAGCCATATTGGAATATTTTTCTCTCTCTTAGTCCCAAGGTCAAGGAATCATTAAACTTATATATTTCTCACTATTTAAATTTTATTATGATTTACATATGAACCGTTATACCTTAAAATTGGTTAATTAATTCTTATTCATAGGAATGCCTCTCTCATTCAAAAATCCAACGACTCCCAAAATGTTAGGCATCCAATTTTGTATCTTTATAAACAACAATTGTAGGAATAAATCCATGTTTCTCCCTATGTTGATTTTTATCTATAAAGAGGTTGAAATTTTGAATCCTCCCATTGAATTAGTATTGATAGAATCTAAAGAGTAAGAAAAATGATTCCATTTGGTGTAGTTTGAGTCTTGGTGCGATTATTTGGTCTCCTGTTATTTGATTGGACATCACCAATAGGTGTGTCATCGAGGTCATTCCGGGTTCTAGGATTTAAATTAGTATTTTAATTCCAATGAAAATAATCTTATTCACAATGAAATAAAATCTAATATATTACTTGACCACATATAATCATTTTAAGTTTACATAGTTAGAGAGATAGTGATTTTTAGGGTCCCTCCACCCACCGTGATTACATGTGAAGTGGGGACTAGGCCTATATATGCTCAATAAACAAATATGGGGGATTATTTGAGTCCATGGTCGATTTATGAGTCTTTAAAAACTAGAGGTAATCATTAGTTGGGGTTGAAGGATTAGATTTGGGATAATCAATTGGTTTCTAAGAATTTACAATAGGCTAGTAAGGAAGGAAACATTGATCAGATAATTTATCCAACCATGATTTCCAAAAATGAATACACACATGTTGAATCTCCATCACTAAAATATAGTATCAAAGGGTAAAATTCACCATATGTATCCATGGGTTACAAGAATACCAAAAGGTTATGTGTGTGATACAACATCCAATAATCCATGAAAGATTATTAAAGGTTGGCCTTTCAAAAATCATATAAATAGGGCCACCTCTCAATTCTAGAGACTCCAAATCACTTTAATCCCCTAAAGGAAGAACATATAGTTTAATAGAATGAGGGATTATGGTTATACTAATAAGAAATTAGGAAGAAAGATCCTCTATTATTGGGTTAAGACCCTAAGTCCGGTTCATTAGTTTTACTGATAATGGAATTGGGTGTTCTAACAGATATAGATTAAGATATAAGTCATTCATCTCTAGTATCATCGTATTTTGAAGAATTATTTTTGGTGATGGTTTTTTCCATTTTGAGTTAGGAACAAAGAAGGGTGAAATGATGGATTTATTCCTAGGAATTAAAAAAATTACAAGGAAGAATGTAAAGAGGAATATGTATTATTCAAATCATCCCAAACTTATGAGGAATCTATCATCATGTAAGCTTTTGGGCTCTATGTGGCTTGAGGTGGGTGTAGTATAAGTTCCAATAGAAGACATCGAACTAGATCCTAATTAGGTTATATTATTTCAAGAATCATTAGAATAAATTGAAATTGATTATTAGAATATTGAATCAGGAGTAGTATTGGTTTCTACAAAAGAAAATGATCCCACTCACAAGTAGTTTGAAGTGGGAGAAGAATACAAGACTGGTGAAAATCATAATATTTCCACTAAATAGCTAGAAGTAAGAATGTTTTATGAACCTAGAGAGTTTTATGGGTTTGAATGAGATCACTATGTTCAATATATTTACTAGGTTAATCTGAAGAGATGTTGGAGGAGGAAAACCAAGATCTATATATTTTAAATGATTATCCCAAGTCTTAATGAGGTATGTATTCAACATATTTTTCATTCCCTTTTTACTTTGTTGAAATGATAAAGAAATTTCTGATAACATTAGTAAATGATATTTGAATCAAATTTTGAATTTGATGAATGATTTTATTTTTCCCTTTCTAAATGATCGAGCTAAAATATCTCTAGAGATATTTCCCCAGATCCATCAGGAACTCCCAAGTAAATGGTTCAATTTTCATCTAGATTTAACTATTGATAAATTGGAATCTAATATATTCTGTGGTGTGGATTATTTGGTGGTCCTCAAATTTAAACCCTCTAATCTAGTAATATCATTGATCATCATCTGTCTTCAGGGTTGGTTAACCTTTTGTGTACTATTTTTTGTTATATTTATCTGTCCATTAAACAAAATTGGGTTTGGTTACCACTTAATTCATAGTGTCTTATTAAAAAATAAAAAAAATTGATCCTAGTGTTTAAAACATCGGTGTTTAGGATATTAGGATTTCATGATAGACTAATCGGTGGTTCCTCCCAACTTAGGTCAAATTATTTCTCCTCGGAACATATGTTGTAGTTCCATTATGATAAATATATGATAGTTGATTATTATTGAAATGAATGTTTATTTATTTTTTTATTAAATGTAATTATATTTATTTTTTATACACTCTTTTTTCTCTTTGTGATTAATGATATTTTGTTTCATTAAAAATTAATTTTATTTTTTTATTTAACCCTTTAATTTTTTTTATTTTAGTATTTATTTATATGGTGTTATCTTTATTGATTATTCATCTTCTCATAATATAAAAAATTAAAATAGTTTTGAAAGAAAATATTAGATATTATTGTTTTCTTTAATCACTCACATGTATGACAAATTATTATGATTATTTTTTTAAACTAGAATTGATGGTCTTTGATATAATTAGAACGGTATTGAATCAGTGATAGTATCACAATGTGATTTATTGTACCCTTAATTATCAATCTACTATTTATATAACATTGATTATATGAGATTTAGGTCAAATATAAATTCCCACATCTTTTTTATAGAGTTCTATAGGAATATAATGTATTTAGGATATATAATATCACATGATATTGACGATGTCATATTTTATGATATCCAATAAACAAAGGAATATTATATTCCTTTTGGGTATAATTTAATAAGATTTTAAGATATCATATAGTTTCTAAAAAAATACCATAATACAGTATAATTTAATATATTATAATTCTTGGTTAGTCATAATGTGTGATTCACATAACACACTATGATTAGAAAGACTGCTAAAAGTTAAATTGTTAACATTAAATTGGATATCATTATTATCAATGTTTAATTTAATGAATGATATAAGAGGATAAATTGGCGTAAGGGAAATAAGAGTTGTGAGAGGTTCCATTTACTCATACATTTTATAGAATTTGAGTAAATTATATTAGATTGGGGTTTTCCCCTAAGGCTATTATAAAAAGTTAAAATGATATATATATGGTTGGATTTATTCCTTGGTTTCACCTAGTTGGATTTCATGTCATCTATTTCCTTTTCCACAAGTGTTTCTAGCATATCATGGTTGTATGATGTATCCCACCTAATCATAAAGTAATTTAGTAAATTCATTAATACACATTGAAGGAAAATTAAGATGGATTCTCAGTGATCTTCATCAAACATGTATTTGAAAATATTATAAATAGTGTCCATAATTAGTTTAAGGTACACAACATTCATTTTTTATCCATGGATCCAATTTCATGCATGGTGATCTAGGTAATTTAAGGTTTCTAATGTATTTTTTTTCTTTAAATAAGTTTTATTTTATCCCAAAACCCCTACAGTGGTTCAAAGCTTTATCATGCTCCCTAATTCTCAAAATCTTTTTTAAAAATGAATAATGTTTGATTTTGAATGAATTTTGTTCTTCATTTAATTCAATATGATATAGAAATTGAATTGTGGTTTTCCATACAGTATGTGATGTCATAATCTATGATATCATCACTATATATGATATGAGATATCATAACAGATGATACATAACATCATTCATTTTTTTCATGTCATAATGTACAGTTTTAGGTAGTTTTATCCTGGGATAGCACTAAATCTATGTATCTTGAACATTGTATCATTTTAATAAGGTGGTATTTTGGAATGTCGTAAGATACAATTGGAAGACACCAAAATATGATGTTGCAAGTTAGTTGTAAAACACAATATGACTATATTGCAGTCTATGGCATGGAAATATTGTTTAACATGATTTATGGAATTGAGTTAATATTGGGAACCATGTCATGTACTCTGTTAACTCCATATAAGTTGAATTATCATTTATAAATTATGATTGATAATGCTAAAAGGGTTTCATGGATCCTTGAAAGTCAATCATCCATTATTATATGCATATATCATTACAAATGATATTCTTGAAAAAAATATTAATATTAAATTATGAATTGAATTATATGATTTATAAAATGTTTATAAACCATGTCAAACAGTATTTTTGGGATTTTTATTTAATTTATAGTTTTTGTAAATTAATTAATTACAAAGACTTTATAATTAATTACTAATTTTTATGAAACATATATTAAAAAAATATTCCATAAATTTAATTTTAACATTAAATACAATTGAATTATATGTAATTATTAATAATTTTTATATATAAAGTGTTTATATATAAATTACAAGTGTGATTTACAAAAAAAATTAAAATAAAATGTAAGGATAAATATAAACAAGATTATATATGAATTAATAATTTTTCATGATTACTAATCTGAAATGTAAAAAATAATGTCCTTATTTGAGAAATTATTTAAACCATATCAAAAGTGTTTTTCATAAATGTTAAAAACAAGGTTTAAATAATATTTGATATCTGATATTTATATTACGTAAATTATTTACAAAATAGAAATGAAATATAAACTTTTTACAAGTAATTTCATATGATATATTTTAGTAGAGTTCCATATAAATGATAATATGAAGGAGATAATATTGAGAATAAATATAAAGTATTTATATTTACATAATATTTTAATTTCCATAATTCATTGTTATCTTATACGGTTTTAATAATTGTGATGTTTATGAATTATTCGTAAATTGTTTATCTCATGCTTAAATTTGTGTATCGTTTATTTATTTAATTTATTACCCTGTTAATTATTCAAAGATATAATTTTTACATTTTAATTAAATGTATAATTTATTTTAATGTTTTTAAACTACTTATATAAATTGGAATACATGCCTATAAGTAGTATATTCTATATATGATAATTGGCTTATTTTTATTTTTCCTTCAATTTGGAATTTACTAGGCTATGGGATCAAATTTAATTGTTCATTATAGTTTATACATGTTATGTATTTGAATTATGATAGAATTGAGTTCTCTATTGATTAATGTAACCTTGGAAGGAGGAACATTGGGTCAGGCTGCTCATGAGCCTAGATTATTATTCCTTATCATGAAAATTTGGAGTGGGCTATCTATCAGTCCAAAGTTACTCTTGTGAAGATTGTTTATTTTATATGATTATAAGACTTATAAGAAAGGGTTTCATGTTACATATTCATAAGTTTCATTTGGATATATATATATTTGGGTTTTAATTTTTTCTTGTAACATAAGTTATGAGTCAGGTAAATAATTACACATCAATATGGTTTGAACATACTGATTTTGTGGAAGTAATTTAATTTCAAAATAAATAATTATAATTATAATACATTTAAATGGAATAAAATAAGATGATATGGTGGGTTTTAATCCAATTTAAAATACTAATTATTATATTCCTTCTAAAGTGAACACTTTTCAATACCCAAATCATTTAGTTAGGGTAACCCTCACTATTAGGTGCGCTTGAATTATCATTTTTAAGAAAATAATGTAATGAAATGACCTTAATCATTAAGCAATTCATTTTTATAAATTTATTTGGGTTACACATAGTTTGGAAACCCAACTATTATAATTCCATTGGAATAGAGGTGATTGAATCCCTATGATAGATTATAGTATATAGTTAACCACTCCAATATCAATTATTCATATATGATATGATTGACATGACTTTCTACCAAATATATTCATTCTTTTTTATGTTATTAACTAGTTTAAGTCATTTTAAAATATGGATATTTACCCACTAATGTATATGATAGATTCAAAAGGGGTCATCATTTTAGTGGGTGCACATTTAATAAATGTCCTTGATACATCAATGTAACAAATGATACTCATCTAAAAATTTGTTACTATTGGAATCCTCTTGTTTTAATTCTCACAAATCATGTAACTGATGACAATCATGAATATATTGTAAATATTATTTAAATATAATAAATCAGGATTACCCTTTTTCTACTATATTTTATTATGATTATGATTAACCTTAATCCATTCTGTGAGTATTACTTCTTAAGACAGATAGAAGATATTTGAAAACGTATGAGACACCATTTCTCTGCCAAAACTGTCTCACCATTTAGTCTGGTAATTGGAAAAGTATGTGACACTGTTTCCCTAACACCTTTTCTAGGACACTGTAACTGTGCTACCGGTTCTAGTGTTTTTGGAGGAATTTACATAGTTTCTATAACACCAATTTTGTGCAACCTTAACCATTTACCATTCAGAAGTTTGAAAAAGGAAATGATATTGTTTCTATGACATCGTAACAATTCACCATAACAATACACATTCACATGTCACCACATTAGACTCACCACGACTGTGGAACAATTCATGACTCGCGGAAACAACATGACCCCTAAAAGGAATAGGTACAAGGTGTGGAGATTTTGATACTTGTTTGAAAAAGCACAACAATTGAAGATTAAATATGGGGTGGTTCTCAACCTAAAATGTGTGGTAGTGGTGACTGAAAGATACATTAGACTGAACATACATGAATGCAAGAACACATAGTATAACACACGATGAGATATCATTTTTTATAGAAATATTTTTTTGGATGAAAACATCAAACATCCTTATAGGAACAATAAAAAGAAGAGAAGAAGAGACACTCGTTGACCGGAAAACCAGAACATAGATCTCATGAAACTCTGTTTTTGAATTTCCTTTTAGAAGAGGAACTGAACATCAAACCTACTATATCCTCGATCTCCAGAACTACATAGAACAACACTGAGAGCATTTCTAATACATTTTTATTGTATTTTTCTCTGTTGGGAACTGTTTCATTAATCTTTCACGTAGTGTGTGTCTATATTGAAAATACACATTGTCTCATGTACTGAACTAGAGGATACAATATAACATCACACAAATATTGTTTCACCCTTGTGTAACTATGGAAGAGGTCTTATGAGACCTGGTTGTAATATTTACCCACATAGAAGTGTGGTAGAGGTTAAGTTTCTTGGGCAGTCTTATGTACTATTGTGGAAACCCCAATAGAGGGTGTGGATCAAGGATTCATATATATTTTATTATTTGTAGGAGATAACCAAGTGTAGTGGATTAGGACTCCCCTTGAGATTGAACTACACATTTTATTCTACTGTGTTTTTTAAATTTAGTTTAATATTTTTTAACTCATATTTCAAAAAACCAAGTTCCACTTTGATAGTTAGTCTTGGATAGTATTTATAACTATTTTGATTTATTATATTGTTTTCAGAAGTTATTTCAATCTTCTAGGATGGTATAACATCGAAGTAATCAATCTCTTGAGAAATTAATTGAACTTGCAAACTATTATAAATTTACTAATTTGATTAACTAGCATATTTTAATTTTAAATTGGGGGATATTCAAATAAATTTTGTAAAAGAAATTTTAATAGGAACTCAATTCACCCCTTATTGAGTGTTTGACTCTAACCAACATTTGGTATCATAGGTTTTTTATGAATTTATAATTTCAAAGATTTCAAATATTCTTTAAAATCATTTAAACTGTGATTTAGTTGTGTTTTAATGATCTCTAAATTTATGTTAGATATAAATTTCTAGCTCTTTAAAATCTACCCTTTATTCTTTATTATGGATAATAGATAGAAAAGGGCTGCTACCAATAAACCTCTGTACTTTAATGGAAAAAATTATTCTCAGTGTAAAATGAAAATGAAATTTAACATAGAAAGTATGAGCTTTGATATTTGGATAGTACTAGAAGATAAATATGAAATACTAGAAACTACAAGAACTAAATGGAGGGAAGCTAAAAAATTAGCATACAATAATAATTATAAATCTATTATTTCCTTGTTTAGTGCTTTAGGGGGTGATGAATTTAATAGAATATATGCCTATAAGTCTGCATAAGAAATTTGGGATACCTTAGCTATCTCACATGAAGGAACTAATTATGTTAAAAAAATGGGAATTAATACCTATATTATTAAGTATGATAAATTTCAGATGAATCATGATGAACCATTTCTTATATGTATCTCAAGTTCAATGATATAATCAATAGAATGAGATCTCTTAGAAATCCAATGGGTTCAAAATAACAAATTAGGTAGCTACTCAGATGTATTACTAAAAGATGTAGAGGAACCTCAGTATAAATTAGTTAATCCTGTGACATCAGTAATTTTCCATTCAGGGAGATAATAGGTAAACTAATGAAATATAAAGAAGATTTGAAAGAAATCAATGAAGAAGAGGATGAACCAAAGAGAAAGTTAGTGGCGTTCAAAACCACTACTTCCAGAAGTTAAGAAAAAGAAAGGATAAAAACTCATTCTGACAATACAAGTTGTGATGATTCACTATCACAAAGTGATGAAAAAATGGCTCAATTAGCTAAAAGTATTAAAAAGTTTTATATGAGGAAGAAATTCATCAGGAATCCCAGCTATAAAAGAATGTATGATCAGGAGGGAAATTAGAAGAAGTACTGGAAATGTAATGAGAACTCAAAATAAATAATATTTTATGAATGTAAGATAAAGGGACATGTAAAAGATAATTGTCCCAAGATAAAGTATAAAAATATATATGAGGACCACGGTAGAAAGTATGAAAAGAAAATGAAATAAACATTGAGTGGTTTTGAGGATAGCTCAAGTGACTTAGAATCATATCACGGTGAAAAGGATGATAAAGAAAATATGTGTTTTGAGACAAAAATATCTAAGTTAACCCTTGAGTCTCCTATAAAAAAAATTTATTATTCTAGAGATGGAAGTGATTCTGAAAATAGGACTTGTCAGGAAAAGTCTGAATACTACCAAATTCTTGAAGATAAATTCAATGAATTAAAAGATAAATATAAATTTTTAAAGAAACTACATTCTATTACTTTTACTATTAAATATGATTTTAATAATGAAAAGGAAAATTATGATCAATTACTTAAAGTGAACAATGAACAAAAATTATATAATGATCAATTGAAATAGTACTTAGAAAAACTTACTAAAGGTAATAATACTCTAAAAAATTCTTGGTAAGAAATTAGATACTAGGTATACTACTAGTATAGGATACAAACCTAGAGAGAGGAAAATAGCTAAAACACATTTTATAAAAAAATGAGAAAATCTATTTTCATATCGAGAACTAAAATATCTACTAGTTCTAACACTGTGAATTCATTCACTACTTCTAATTTTTTAGGACCAAACAAATTATACATTTCAAATACATTAGAAACTATGTATAGGAAACCCATGAAGCAAGTATGGGTTCCCAAAGCTCTAATTACTAATGTTAATGGACTCAAACAAATATAGGTATAGAAATCATTTCTTACTTAATTATTTTGTAGGAAATCTATTTGAAGTGATCCAATAGAAGTCTGTGGTAGGTGGACAGTGGACATTCAGGACACATGAGAGGATATTACTCATTATTCAATAATCTAATAAATATTAATGGTGGACTTATCACTTTTTGTGACAATGCTGAACGAAAAATAATTTTCCTTGGCCATATTGGTAACTCTAACTCGGTTTTAATTTCTAATGTACTTTTTTTATTAATGGATTTAAATGTAATGTACATAGTATTTTATAATTATGTGATGATGGTTTTCATGTTAAATTTGAAAATTATGCATGAAATGTTTTATATTCTACAAATAAATTAGTATTTTCTAATTTTAGAAATGAAAATTTTTAGGAAGTAAACTTAGATTCTCCAGTTTCTCAAAATGTTCCTTGTTTGAGTGAATTTCACAAAGTGTATTGGATTTAGAATATAAGACTGGTACATTGTAACATAATCTCCCATATAAGGCTTACTAGGAATGACTTCGTCAAGTATCTACCCAAACTTGAGTTTCCAAATGATAGTGTTTGTAATCTTTATCAAAAGTGAAAATAGTTCAAAATCTCATTCAAACCAAAGAAAGAAGTTTTAACTTCTCATCCTCTCAAGTTGGTGAACGTGGACTTGTTTGGACCATCTAGAGTTTCATGTATTAATAGGAATCACTATGTCTATGTTCTTGTATATGGCTATTCTATACATACCTGGACCTTTTTCTTAGCTCACAAAATTGAAGCTTTTTCTCATCTCCCCATCATACTAGAATATTTTGATAAAGGGGATTGATGAAATAGATGTTGATTGACCTGAAAGACAAAAATATTTTGATAAAGGGGATTCAATTATGTATGAATCTATTGAACCTTCTCAAATAGTTCACTCTAGAGAATATCCTCTCTATAAAGGTAATGAAGATGCTTCAAAAGTACGTGAATCTGCTGATAAGAGTAAATATGTAGAAGAAGAAAATTCTACTATGGAAGGGAATGCTGCCACTGAGGAATAGGCAGAAGAACATGTAGAAAGAGAAGTGATTTTTTCTGATGAATAAATAATCGAGGAAGCCTTTAAATTTTATAGAGGTATGGATGAATCTGATAGAGCATAGGATGTGGAAACTGGACAAAAGATTGAGTCTCTTTGTCCTCCAAGAGATGCATCTCTTGAGGGAGAGAAAAACCCCTACTTGGAAAGGATTCAAGTGTAAAATAATGTTGAATCAAGTTTTGTGTATACCTGGTATAGGTTTCATAAGTATTTTGATGTTGATGAGCCTCAAGAAATATGACTTCAGGGATTAGATATTTCAAGTATGATTCAGTTGAAACCAGTCTTTACTATAGAAGTTGTGTTTTCTAAGGAACCATAACTTAATTCAATTCCTGATACTAAATCTACTCAAGAAACTCCTAGTTATATATGTAGTGCTGATTTGAATGATTTCGAAGACAAATTTTTCCGTTTTTCAGAATCTCATGAAGTCACAGCCTTCCCCTGTGACTAATTTTGATTAAAGGGTTGTTTCATTACTTTGGGAGAAAATTTTATGGCAAATCCAACCCATGATGCTTCATTAAATTCAAGAAGTTCTAGAAGAGAACAAGAATTTGAATGGTGAGGTGAAATCATTAAAATATGTTGTTGAGGAAATAAGGATAGAGATTCAAGTTTCTCATGCCCCTATTTCTCATCTCAGTGAGGATGATACTGATACAATCCCACAGAAGGTTGTATCTCTGATTTAACCTAACATGATTACTTTGTATGAAAATGTGGTTGAGAGCAACACCAAAATAAAAAATGATATTCTTGGACTTGTATCTGGAATCAATAATCTGACAACCATGTATAAATGATGTTTATAGACAATCATAAATCAGATTAAATCTCCCACATCAACTGTTTCTTCTCCATCTACTTTTGCTCAGCCATCTCATACTTTAGATAGTAAAATGAAAAGATCATAATTTAAAGAATAACTTAATTCTGGGTTGGGTAATACTGATCATGAGAGTATCTCTACAATTATTAAGAATAGTTACCATGTTCCTGACTTGGTAAGAGTTCAATAAAAAATTTACACTAATTCTGAAGAATAAATCTCTAAGAATGTGGAATACTACGTCAAGATGAAGTATTTCGAGAATGAGATGAACAACCATTTCGTGTATCTTGTGTGGAATTTAAATCTTCCCCTGTAACTCAAGATTTCAAAAATCATGTAAAAAGGCAATAGGACATCACACCTATTCTAGAGAAATTCAAGGAAAATAATGATGAAATTGAAAAGTCCATGAAGTATAGTGGTAAAATCATCATAGATATTATCAATCTATTTAACCATAATCTTCATGTTCAGATCACAGCCGGTGTGGCTCCTGTAGCATCTCCTTTGAGACCTACATGGATTCATTCTGCCAATCCTCATTCTTCCACTTCTTTTTCACCTGTAACCATGTCTGTTTCTTATGATTTTAGCTATAGTAGGCCGGTTATTATTGAAAAACCTTTTCTTATATCATACACCAAATCAACCCTTTCCCCTTATATCATTGAATAAGTTTCATAACATTCTCTCTCTATAATTTCTACTAGATGCAATTCTTCACTTATTTCTTCTACACATGTTTTCTCTGAAAATGATAAAGTGAAGGCTGTAGAATCTAAAGAGAAGTGAAGGATAATTTTTTATTGATATATGATGTATTTTCTTTTTATTATTATAAATAAAATATGATTATATATTCAATGAAAATTTATCTCTCGATTTTATTCACCTTTTGGTTTCATTTATTGTTTTCTTTTTTAACCTCTTTTTGTTAATCCCAAATGGGAGAAGAGCTGGAATTTGTTATTTGTGTTAAAGGGGAGAAATATAAACTGTATTTTAGGAATTTATGGGAAAAGAACATTTATGGGGGAAGAACTACATTTATGTTATTCATATTTATATTCTACAATACCTTGATATGATAATAAAATGTATGGATTGTAAATTTCATAGTTTGTGATCATAAAAAAGGGGGATATTGTTGGACTCCTCTTGTTTTAATGCTTACAAATCATGTAAATCTTGTAAATCATCTAGATCATGTAAACTATGTATAAATCTTATAAATCATGGTTTCTCTTATTGTACTATCTTTTATAATGATTATGAATAACCATAATCCATTCTGTGAGTATTACTTATTAAGAAAAAAGTGGGATATTTGATAAAGTATGAGACATTATTTCTCTACACAAATTATCTCACCATTTAGTCTGGAAATTGGAAAAGTTTGTGACACTATTTCCCAAACACTGTTTCCATGACACCATAACCATGCTACCAGTTACAAAATTCCTAAAGGACATGAAAACATTGCCCAAACACCAGTTCTATAAAACTGTAACAAAACATCATTTAGGAGTTTGAAAAAGGACAATATACTATTACTATGCCACCGTAACAAAAAATAGTCCCAAGTCACTGCTTCTGACTCATCGTGATTGTGGTTCCATTCTTGACTCACCAAAACTACATGACACTTGACAGTATGAGATATGATGTATGGATATTGTTCTACATGTCATCCAAAGCACAAACACACGAAGATTAAATAAAATTCGGTGCTCAAACTGGAATTTGTAGCAGTGGTCACTGAAGAGACATTAGGGGGAACATATATGCAAGAAAGAACACACAGTAGAACACAGGAAGAACCCTCATTTTCTGATAGTTGTGTTGTTGTGGATAAAAACATCAAACATCCTAGTAGCAACAACAAAAATAAGGGAAGAAGAGATACTTGCTTATTTGAAAACCAAAACACAGAACTCATGACACCATATTTCTGTGTTTTCATTCAGAAGAGGACCCAAACATAAATTCTGCCACATCCTGGAAGTTGAGAGCTGTATAAAACAACACTCAGAGTATTTCTAATTAATTCTTATTATATTCTTTTTGGTTATGTGCTGTTTTATTAATCTTTCTTACAATATGTGTCTGTACTAAAAATACACATTGTCTCCTGCACTACATTGGATTATATAAGATATCATCACACAAATATCTTTTTACACCTCATTTCACCCATGTATAACTATGGAAGAGGTTATGTGTGACCTAGCTGTTTTATTTTCCCATATAGAAATGTGGTAGAGGTATTATGGCCAATATAGTTTTCTATACATTTGTGAAAACCCTAATCCAGGGCATGGATCAAAGATTTATATATATTTTCTTGGTTCTAGGTGATCAACAAGTGGAGTGGATTAGGTCTCATCCTGATACTGAACCACTTTTTTTAATTCATTTTTTTTAAGTTAGTTTACACTGTTTTAACTCATATTTCAGAAAAATATGTTTCACTTTGATAGTTTGTCTTAGATAGTATTTATAACTATTTTGATTTTTTAAACAGGTTTCAAAAGTTATTTCAATCTTCTAGGTTGATATAATATAGAAGTAATAAATCTCATGGTAAATTAATTGAATTTAATACAATTATAAATTTATTACTTTGATTATTTGGCATGTTTTTCTTTTTAAATTAGGGGATATTTAAATAATTGTTGTAATAAAAAAATTATAGGAACTCAATTATACCCCTTCTTTAGTGTCCTAATCTGACCAAAAATTGTGTTGTATATAAATTTCATCATTATCGTCAAAAAAATTTGAAATCCATATTAAATAATGATGAATATTAATGTATGAATATTATTATACTTCTAAAAAACATAAAAATCATTGTAAAATAATAAATAAAAAACTTTTGTGTTAGATAAAACACTTTCTTGAGAAAGAAACTTTTGAAATTGATCCACACATGAATCCTGATGCTTATGAGAAGTATAGGTTGATTCAATTATGGTTTCAAAGTCATTAGATATAAAATGAACTAAAAAACATCATTCCCCACTGATATACACATTGTGATTGTATAGGCTAATGATTAGGGAATGTGATTAATAGGTTCTAGTCTATAATAATATAACAAATGGGTAAAAGTGAAAACCATAATAAGAAAAGTTAGTTGTAAATTAAAACAACATTTCTTAAAGTATAAAATAATGATCACTAAAAACAAATGTAATTTCAAGAAATGGGGATATTGATTTAATAGAGTGGAATTTCTCAAGATATCTAAAAGGGTTTGAGAAACCATTGGAATTTCTAAATCAAATATTAATTTTATTTAAAAATTTATTTTAAATATTATATGATGTAAAATATATATTTTAAAATTATGATAAATATCCATGAGTTTAAAATCAAGGAAAGAATTTATATATCTTGTAGTATATATTAAAATACATAAGTAAAGGTAGTTATTATGATTATTTGAAATGAAATGGAATATATCAATCTCAGGTGAATTTAAATGAAGGATGTATATATTTCTCTTCTTTCTCATACATGATAAGTGAATTTTTTGGTAAATACGTACTTTTTATGAAAAATTTGAGATAATGGATTTTATACACATGGTTTATGATTTATCAAATTATGTATCATTCTTGAAAACAATGTAAATATAAAAGGAGTTCTATAGCTGATAAATAATTTATACAATATATTTGTCAAAATTTGAGTAATTGAGAGTCAACCACACATTGGTAGAATATTTTACAAATTAAAATTTTATTTCTAGAATAATTCCCTAAACACATTAAATTACATATATGATATGCATATAATAGTTTTTTTCATATTTTCCCACTAAATAGAAATTACAATTATTTCATAACTCAAAGGATTTTATGTATATTTAAAAGATATTTTGAGAAGAATATAGTTTCAATGAAACTATTGTGATAAGGATTTCGAATTGTATAACATTAATGTAAATAAATATAATATTATTCCTGTCTAGATACATACAGAATGTCACATTATATCAAAATAAATTAGGGTGTAATGGTAAGATATTAATTTCAATAAATAAATTTGTTTCCAAAATAATCAAAAGGAAAATGTTTAATGTAAATGTATCTAAGAGGGATGATTATGGTGAACATACAAAGTCTTCTATGTAGAAAACATAAATTTTTAACATTGTAACATTTAATATAGTGATGTAAAAGAGTTTGAATACATTTTAAATGATTTGAACATTAGGAATATGATTTTTAAATCTCACCAATACTCAAAAAAATTAAAGACCATATACACTAAAAGAGTATAGTGAGAATATCTTTATCATATTGTCACATAACGAAATAGTGGGAATGAGATACAGATTCAATGAAATTTAAAAAAAATTAAAATGAGACAATCATAAGGCCTCTATATTGGGATATCATAGAGGATATAATTTTATGGGTTCTTGTGAATGGTTGATTTGTAACAACCCAAGATTGACATACATATACATTACATTTATTTTTAAGAATACTTAATAAATTACACAAATATATACCCAATAATCATATTAGTTTAATGCATTTGGAATCTTGGAAAATATTCTTCTATCTTGGTGAAATATCTTCAACATCTCCCATAAAGATCATCCCCTTTTCTTTTAATACCGAAAAAATTTATTTATATCATGGGTAAAAGATAACTTAAAAAGGGTGGGATAAACTGATCAATGAGGGTAATCATGGAGGATATAAAAAACCATAAACATAATAGTGTCAAAATGTGAATATAATGTTTAAATATGAAAAGCATGAGTCATGAAATAAATCTTGACAGTACTTAAGGAATAGATCATAAAGGAACATTAACTATGATAAAATAGAATTGGCATAAAACATGGAATTGGGAAAAAAATAAGAACATAATATGATTTCCATAGTATAGAAGTAATTTCTTCCAATACCATCATATTGGACAAATTCTATTATTGAATCGGTTTTACTTTCTGTTCCAGCGATGTATTAGAGAACCAGACTTACTTTTCATTCCAGCCCTATATTACTGAAATGGATTTACTTGTCATTATAATAATGTCTATCTCATGAGATATAAATCCTTACCCAATACATTGGAGGTAGATATAGGTACCACCCATCTCATAATTAAATCATTCTTACATGTTCCAGAAAAAGATAAACCATTCATCATAGAATAACCCAAGGAAGAAAAAAGCGGTTTCTTAAACATAATTCCATCATAATCCATATAAAATAAATTAATTTCATAAAAATAATTCTATCATAAAAACAATAATATAAAATTAATAATAGGGATGGAAGCATAACCCTATGTCATATTTTATGTAAAATATTTTTAATAAAATAAATGAACTTAATTCTTGAGGAAAATATCCATTCTTTTTTAAAAAAACATTTTCTTTTATCAAAATGCCTTGAAATTTTAAATGAAAATAATTTATTTGAAAATAAACTTAAACTCCTGTAGAAGAAGATTCTTGGAAATAAGGTTTCATGAAATTGTAAAATTACATTAATGTTGTATAATTTAAAAAATTATTCTTATCGTACTCTTTCCCAAAAATTCAAAAAGTACCTCGTATGGATAATGAAAGAAAGATTCATTCCATAAAATTTAATAAAATTTTAACAATGGGTAAAATTAAAATTAAAAACTATTTTAATAATAGAAACAATAATATATATTTATGAAATATGTACGTGAATGATAAATATAACCTATTAATACTTACGAATAAATAATCTCAGATAATAATGAGATTGTAAAACTATCCCTTACCTTAGGTCTGATTTCTTTAGTATGTGTCTTTAACTACCGTATAGTGGGTTTAAACATTATATTAACTTGTAACATAACCATGATAATATCTATGATATCATATATGATTCACTTTTGACTTTATATTCCTCATTTATGTATCAATTCTATGTTAAAAAAAATTTGGTTAATAATCATTGTATTTATTGAACATGTTTTGACTTGTTATTCATGATCTTATTACATAGACCATGATTTACTAAATTAATGAATATAAAACATGATTTATATATAACATATATTCAGTATATAAATATATATAATAGATAGATAAATGAAATGGAATACACCATTCATAGAGACAGTAGGTCGTACGTACGCATGAATGTTGTTTATGTTTCCTTATTGAATTGAATGGAAGCAAGTAAATAACACACACACATATATATACATAAATAAATTAGAATTATTATTTCATATATATCATTATTATTTATTATATATACTTTATAATCATTCTTGAAAGGTTGATGTGGAGAATGAATCTTATAGTGTCGTGGAGACGGTTGGTTGTACGTACGCACAAACAACGATATCATTCACTTAATGGTTAAATGGTATGGAATTTGGATGGTATATTAATTATAAAAAATAATTATAATGATATATTAATTATTTACATCCATTATACTCATCATTATACCCATACAAATTAAGTATTGTTGAATAAAAAATTACACCACAATGTGGAGACGATAAGTCGTACATACAAACGCATGGTGATATTGTTATTAATAGGATGGATAAAAAGAGGTATAAGGTTGTACCAGAATTTTAGTAAAATATCATAATGTATAAAATACTATATTAATTACATTAGTTTGGAAATAACCTATGAAAATAGAGTATATGAAGAAAATAATCTTGAAAGAGGTGATAAATCTATTACCTCTTTTTTGAGTATCTTCCTTTGATTGGAGAAACAATTATACTTAGGATAGATTTATTAAAAAATGGTGGCCTATAAGATGAAGTTATGGAAGCTGGGAGGAGATATTGGTAGGGTTTGGATGAGAAAAATGTCTTTGGAGGTGAGAATAAAATATAAAGAGAAGTGCCCTTTTATAGGAGAGGTGATGGTCACTTTTTGAAAGTCATGAAATATTAAGTTATTAAAATTTATATTTTGTTTTTAATGTCTCAAAAGTGATTTATTTAAAGGATAAGATTATGATAGATCATAATCCTCTCATCCAATAGGTTTTAGACATGTTTATGGCACAATAATAACCTTATCTTTTAGCTTTAACCCTTATTTAAAAACATTAACTCTTACCATGTCTTCATGTATTTTCATAATATATTATTACTATAGTTACTATGAAATGAAAAGAGAACCAAATGTGGATATTTAAGGACATTTATAACATTATATATGTCTTCTGTCCAAATCATTTATTAATATGACTATTATATCATTTAATAAAATTTTATTTGTTTTAAAAACGAATTTATGTAAATTTTGACACTATTTAGTAATTGATTTTTGGTAACCTCATAAAAAAATTATTTCTTCAGACCAAAGAAATTAACTCATCCTTAACATATCAATTTCATCCAAAAAAATTATTTTGTTAAATAAAAATGTTAAATTACATTTATTTTAATATTTATAATATCATTTATATGAAAATTTCATAAATAAGGTAATCATTGCATCATCATTGTGTCATAAATAAATTTATTTATATAATTTTTAAAAATGATAAATAAAATAGCATGTTTTAGGAAATAGTTTTATGTTAATAATTACTATTTATTGTATAATATACCATTTATATAAACCAATATAAAATTTATTTGGTAAAATGATACATGTTTGGGTTATATTTCCCTTAAACTTTAAATTAATTATTATAACATGTCATTTTAACACCCATGTGGTTGTCAAAAGCCAAAATTTTAGACTAAGTATTTTTTTGGTCACCCATGGCTCATCCAATAGGATTAAGACACATTTTAGGATAGATTTATAATATTATAATACTATTTTTTTACCCTTGTTTACCTTATTTACCCTTTAACCATGAAAAAAATATTTATTGAAGTTACTATTCATAATGTTCAAAAATTAAACTGACCTATTTAAATAATTTGGACCTTTTGATTCCAAATATTGAATATATTTTTCAAAATTCAAAACATATAATTTTATGAAATTAATTTAAAATTAATTCCCGTTGTCAAAACTAGAAAGCGGGTTTTTAAGAAATAAAAATGATCAAAAGATTGACACATGGTTATGTCCAATTTAAATGTAAAATTACTTACAATGACCAAAATTGTTTTAAATTTTAATAAAATAATCCTATTAAACTTTATAACTAATTAAAAATATATTCTAACTATATAAAAAAATTATATGAAAATGCAGTTTTGAATTAAAATGCGGTTTTTTCACTATTCATTAAAATAGGAATTTTATCATAAAAATACCAAAAATTCAAAAAACAAATATTGATGAAACAATTCCAAATAATAAGTTTATTTTGTCACATATATTATCTAAAAGGGTTAAAAATAATATTTAAAATGGGTGTGCCATCAAAAGGTGGAAAAACTGTATTTTTTTAAAAATACTTCTTTTATCTAAAAATTTGAATTTGTTCTAATATAATGTTTGAAAAATAAATAAGATAAATTTTAATGATATATAAAATTCAAAATATGGTCAATAATATTCATAACTACTGGTTTATGTCTTATTAAATAATAATATATTAATAATATATCATTGTTTACTGAAAATCAGTATTGCGTACAATGCAAGCTATCAAGGAAGGTCGCTCTTGCATGTAAAGCAAGCCAAGTCAGTGTTGTGTGTAGTAAAATATTCCTTTGGTTTTATGTATAACATAATAAAAACATAATTTTTTTATACATTGAACAAAATTTATACTCATTTTTGTGTTTACCGTACACCAACTCGGTGTTGTTTGTGACATATGACTACTCGGTTCAGTGTGAAAAGAATGGTTAACTAAGTATATTGCAATATATAAATTAAAATTGTAATTTATTTGAAAAAATGGTCTATAAAAACTTTTTGTGTTACATTATACCCCCTAAAAATGAATTTCACCCCCAAAATTTGTCTGGTTTATAAAGGATTTACAACTTGAAAGTTTCATTCATGGAAACCCACATTATAAAAAAGGAATAATAAAAACATAATTTTAAAAAGTAATGTTAGAAAAATAATGGTTTCCCAAAGTAACTCATCAATATTTTTCCACATTTTAGAACATAGGTGGTAAGTGAAAACATAGATATGGAAGAAAAATCTAACCATCATGTTTTGATGCATAGTGATAAAGAAAAATGTCTCATGAAAGTTAACAACCAAATAGCAATAAATCCGGGGTTATTTGAGGGACTATCTAACTCATCAAATAAGAAGGTACCAAGATAAAATTTTTGGTATTCATGATCATTTCCCTAAGGATGAATACTTTTTCATGAGAATAAATATTTAATCAATTTTGGAACAATCTCATTGTTGTTCATTCCGTGAACAATTTCCACTCCCTCTTTCCTTTAATGGAATTAAGTTGAATTTTTCATTCTTGAAGTATTAGCAGATCATGCAATAGAATGATCGGTTATTCCATATATCTCAACAAAAATTTTAGAACTAGTTATCAAATATGCATAAGTCCAACTATAGTGAGATAATACGTTAATAAAACAATATTGAACTGGAATATAACTCATACTATCCATAAATTGATATCATTAAAATCCTTCCAAAAACTAAAAATATTAATCTTTAGAAAGAGTTTAAATAAATTAACTTAAAATTTGTTTCCCTTATCTCATAAGGTAGTTCTTAGTTGTCAAATTTTTAACTTATGAATACCTTAATCATGTATACTCTTGAAATATGATAATAAAATGAATTTCCATAGAACCATAGTGAAAACATGAATTCTGTCAAAATTAACTCCTTCCATACCCAAAAATAACCAAAAATTATATATAATCAAACCCTGATATCAGTTTTTCCTTATATCAATCATGAGTTCATTAATACTATCAAACATATTATTGTCTCCTTATCCATTCATTATGTGAATATAATGTTCTTTCCAAAAATATTCCAATCAATTTTCTTGGTTACTAGTACAATATACTTATGGAAAACCATAATGGACCAATACGTATATATTCAAATATTCCGTATTACTATAAAATAGTTTCTACAACATTATTTTAGAATCCCATTACATAAACACTTAATAATTCCACCACTTCATTGTCATAATCAACATCTCCAATAATGACCGCATGTGACTTCCCTTTCCCTTTTTCTTAAGATTTTGCTGGCATCGATCATCATTATTAAACCTTGTATTTTGGAATTGGTTAGAATAATACCCCATTTCCTTGCACATATAGCAATGAAGTGTGGGTGGTTTATTCTTCGTTGTCTTTTCTCTATTCACATTATTAGAATCCTTTTTCCGATTACTTTAACACTTAACTACTCTATGACCTTATTTTCCACACATAAAAAATTTGATAGTCCCTTTATGAAAATCTCCACCATGAATCATTCCACAATTTTATCATAAGGAAGCATTCATCTTATTTTCACCATTGTTTTGAAATTTTACCTTAAACACCATATTTCATTTCTTATCAAAACCATGAGGAATATATGTAACACCAACTCAAATTTATACCATAATAGAACAATTTATAGTCTCTTCATAGCTACAAAAGTCTCTTATAGCTATTTCCCTTCAAAGACTTCGTTTTAAGACATTGGAGAATCAATCAACGTTACCTTAAGGATGGACGGTAAATCCAGAAGCATACCTTGTAAGTCTTGTAAAATTATCCTCATATGTACCAATGGATTCAACGTTGTTCATATTATGATCAAGAAATTCTTTTCCCATCTTTTCTCAAAGGATACAATGGATGTATTTATTGAAAAATAAGTTCTTAATATTTTCTCATTCCATGGTTTCAATTTTATCTTTCTTCCTTGTATTCTTGATTAGAGTACACCACTATTCTGCTTTTCCTTCAAAATGAAAAACAACCCAAATGAATTTTTCATGTTTTTAATATTGAAGGATGGAAAATATATTTTCAATGGTACTGACCCTTTGTTCAGAAACTAGTGGATTAGGAGACCCACTAAAAAAGGTGTACGTTGCCTCAGGACGGACTCAACAAAATTTTGTTCCATTATATGTTCATTTAGAAGTCAAGAATAATTTATAGCTTGTGTATGTATAACAATAATATATTTCATTCCATCTCCAATAACTTTTGGTTTCTTAGGAGGACAATCATTACATTACCCAGTGTCTTTATCATTAACATGGTTCCTTTAGGTTTCATCCATTGTATAAACCCCAAAAATAATAGTGTGAGAGGAAAAAATCATACTATAAAAACAAAAAATTCAAGGTGTAGTAGTTTCAATCTCTAACATATTAGGTTTAATCATAGGTTATTCATGACTGTTACCATAATTCTAAGATTTTTAACTATAGTTAGACTTAACCATAGGGACATACCAAGACATTCCATAGAAATATCTCTAAGGATCTCACTAATGTTTTTGAATCCTAGTTTCCAAAGGTTAACTAAACCTTTTCTTTCATACCAACTCTAAAAACCCAGGCTTAACATACAAGGACATTATATTTCTTCTGCAAAATACCTGATACATTAAAAAAATATATTCCCAAAGACCGTATTAGTTTATTGTATTTGGAAACATGGAAAATAAACTTCTAACATGGGGAAAGATCTTAAATATCTCCTATAAAGATCTTTTCCTACTGTTTTCCTACCTAAAACCTTTATTTATATCCTGGTGAAAATAAAACATAAAAAGGGGAATCTCAAATTCTAAGTAAGGTTAATCATGGAGAACATAAAACAAAACATAAACATAATAATGTAAAAGCATGATCATAATGTTTAAATATCAAAATATTGAGTCATGAAATAAATCTTGGTAGTATATAAGGCATATATCATAAAGGAACATTAACCATGATAACATAGCATTGGCATAAAACATGGAATTATGGAAAACAAATAAGCATGTTATAGGATTTCCATAGTTGCTAAGGAATTTCTTCCAAGACCATTATAATGGAAAAATTCCATTACTGAAATGGGTTTACATGTCATTCCATCCATGTATTACTGAACTAGGTTTACTTTCCATTCCATCCCTATATTACTTAACCAAGTTTACTTATCATTCCAACTATTACAGCCCTATCATTTCTTTTTAAAAAATCTTTTTTTCTCAAAATTATATAAAATTTGACAACATTAAATAATGTAGAGGAATATTCATGGATATAAGGTGTCATGAAACCATAAAAATCCATTCATGTCATATAAGTTAAAAAACATTCTTCACATACTCTTTCCGGAAAAGTCAAAAATTATCTCGTTTGGAAAATGAAGGAAAAAAACCTTCCATACCATTTAGTCAAATTTTAAAAATGGAAAAAATTCACATTAAACGTTAGTAGAAGAATATAAATAATATTATATATTTATAAAACATGGATATGAATTATAAATATACCCTAGTAAATACTTACAAATAAACAATCTAAGATAATAATGGAATTGTAAAATTATCCCTTACATTTGTTCTGATTTCTTCTATATGTTCCCTAAAAATCTTTATAGTGGATTCAAATATATTATTAATTTGTAAAAGTAACATTATATTATCTATTATATCATATATGATTCAATTATGACTTTATATTACCCATTTATTTATCAATTCCAGGTTAAAGAAAAATTTTGGTCAATAATCAGATTGATTATCCTACATTTTTGACTAGTTATTCATGATCTTATTATTTAGATAATGACATAATTAAATACAGAATGTAAAATATTACTTATATATAATATATATTCAGTATATAAATATATATAATATATAGATAAATGAAATAGAATATATCGTTCATGGAAACGGTAGGTCGTGCGTACGCATGAACGTTGTTTCTGTTTCCTTATTGAATTGAATGAAAGAAAATTAATGACATGTATATATATACATAAATAGAATATAATTATTATGTCATATATTTCATTCATATTTATTATATATTATTTATATTCACTCTTTAATGGTTAATGTAGACAATAAATCATATCGCGTCGTGGAGACGGTAGACCGTACGTACGCACGAGCGACGCAATCATTCACCTAATGGCTAAATGGTATGGAAATTGAATGGTATATTTATTACAAAGAATAATTATCATGTTGTACTCATTTTTTAAATCCATTATACTCATCATTATATCCATCCAAATTAAGTATTGTTGAATAATAAATTACACCACGGCGTGGAGATAGTAATAAATACGTACGCACACATGGTGATATTATTATCCATAGGATGAATTATAGGATTTAAAAGGTTTTCCCACAGTTTTTATAGCATATTATAATATATAAAATACTATATTTATTATTGTAGTATTGAAACAACCTAATAACTTGATGTAGAAGAAGAAAAGAATTTTGAAAGAGGTGATAAATCAATTACCTCTTTTTCGAGTATCTCCTTTTGATTTTCACAAAAGGTATCCTTAGGATGCCATTGTACCAAAAGTGTGGACTCTATGATGAATTTAAGGAATGCGGGAACCGATTTTGGTAGGTTTTGGCCAATCCAAAGGGCTTTAGTATCATGAATAAAAGAGAAGGAGAAGTACCCTTTTATAGGAGAGGTGATGGTCGCTTTAGGAAAGTCTTGAAATATTATTTTATTATAAATTTTTTTTCAATTTATAATGACTAAAAAGTGATTTATTTCAAAGATAAGATGATTATAGATCTAAATCCTCTCATAAATAGGTTTTAGACAAATTTAGGTCCAAAAATTGATCTTATCTTTTAGCTTTAACACTTAGTTAAAAACATTAACTCTTACCATGTATTCCTGTATTTTCATAATATATAGTTACTATAGTAACTATAAAATGGAAAGTGAACCACATGTGGGTCATTAATGAAATTTTTAACATTATATAAGTTATTTTTCCTAATAGTATATTTTTATGACTATTATATCATTTAATAAAATAGTATTTGTTTTAAAAACTCATTTACGTCATTTTTTACACTATTTACAAATTGATTTTTTTAGTCATATAACCTTGATTCCTTCAACCCAAAGAAATTAAATAATCCCTCAAATGTTAACTTAATCCAAAAAAAATTTTATGTAATCAAAATGTTTAAATTTAATTTATTGTAATATTTATAATATCATTTATTTGAATATTTCATTAATAAGTTAATCACTACATCATCATTGTGTCACAAATAAATTTATTTATTTAATGTCTAAATTTTATAAATAAAATACCATGATTTATTAAATCTTTTTAATTTGTCAAATTAATATTTATATTCTAACATATCATTTATATAAACCGAAATAAAATTGTTTTAGTAAAAAGACACATGTTTTTTTTATAATTCCCTTTACTTTAAATTAATTATTATAACATGTCCTTTTCACACCTAATTGGTTTTGAAATGAAAAAATTTTGTACTGAGGATTTATTTGGTCCCCCATGACTCATAAAATAATATTTGGACATGTGTTAGGGTAGTTTTATATTATTAAAATTTTATTTTTTTACTATTATTTACCTGATTTACCCTTCAACCATGGTTAATAAAAATAATTAATGAAGTTACTATTCATAATGTACAATAATAAAATAGGCCTATTTAAATAATTTTTACATTATGATTCAAAATATGGAATCCATTTATCTAATTTCAAAACATATAAATTTCACAAATTAATTTAAAATTAATTCCAATTGTCAAAACCAAAAAATAGGTTTCAAAGAAGTAAAAACTATCAAAAGATTGACTAGTGTTTATGTCCAATATAAATATGAAATTAATTCCAATGAACAAACCTGTATTAAATTATAAAAAAATAATACAATTAAACTTTAAAACCAATAACAAAATATAATCTAACTATATAAATAATTATATTAAAATGGTAGTTTTGAATTAAAATGCAATATTTTCACTATTCATTAAAATGTGAAACTTATCATAAAAATACCAAAAATTTAACCAAAGTAAATTTTGACGAAATAATTCTAAATAATAAGTTTATTTTTTAATTTATAATATATAAAAGTGTTAACAAGTAGATTTAAAATTGGTGTGCAATCAAAAGGTGGGAAAACTGCATTTTTTTAAAGAAAATTCTTTTATCTGAAAAATTGAATTTTTTCTTATATCATGTCTAAAAAATAAATAAGACTAATTTTAATATTATGTTAAATTAAAATTTAATTAATATTATTATTAATGGATAGTTATATCCCATTAAATAATAATATTTTAATAGTGTATTTTTGTTTAGTGAAACTCAGTATTGCATCCAACGCAAGCTATCAAGGTTGGTCGCTCTTTCATGTAACACAATAAAAGTAAGTGTTTCATGTAGTGAAATATTCCTTTGGTGTTACATATAATATAATCAATACATATTTCTTTTATACATTGAAAAAAAATTATACTCATTTTTGTGTGTATCGCACGCCAACTCAGTGTTGTGTGTATCATACAACAAGTTGATTTAGTGTGAATGGGTTGTTTGAAATAGTGAATTGCAAGATGTAAATGATATTTTTAATTTATTCAGAAAATAATGGTCCATAAAAACTCTGGTTGTTACATTTTTAATATTACTAAATGAGTTTAAGAATATAAAATTAATTATTTTATAAAAAATTCAGTTTTAACATTATCATTCTCACATATTGGAAGCATATATCACAAGATTTCAAATTTTAATTGGCCTCTCAAAGTATTACATTAAGATATAACTAATAAATTTTCATCATGGAGTATTATAGGTTGTGACAAACTGATAAGGCTATAGTGAGTATGATTCGTATATCATCATACAAAATATGCTCATGAGGCATAAAATGAGTTTTTTGGGTTAAATTACCTAAAAAGTATACCAAATAGATGGTCATAAACTATTAATTTGGTGTAATATGGGTTCATTTTTATATTTTGAATTTACCAATACCTATGATTTTTGAGATACCCATCATTATAGCCTCTATACATTGATTCTATTCTTATAAAATCCTTTTGGTTTAGCTAATCAAGGAGTGGTTGTGTATGTTGTTGATCATGTTCTCAGTTGTATTTTAACCATGATGTAATTTTTTCACTCACATGATTAGTTTGATATAGGGTACCATGATTTAGATACACAATAAGAATGTATATTTATAACTAAATAAGATATGTGATGTTATTATCTATTGTATGGGAGTATGTGATAATATCATCTATAAGAGTAAATTACATGTGATGTATTCATCAACATATCTAGTCTACACTCATAGAATCAAGAATATATATTTAGTTAGAGGTTATTGAAATACTTAAGGTATCATTGTTACTTGACTTATTAGACACCATATGAAAATTCATTCATATATATGTTAAAACTAAATGATATAGGTATAATCATACCCCTTTGTAGCTTAAATAGCATTGTGGATTTCCTAACAGACTCTCTTGGATTAAATGTATGGATATGAGAACTCATATTTTTTCAAAATTAAAAATTCTCATGGGGTTAGGCATTACATCTTACAAAATAGGGGATCAATTTTAGTGAACTAAAATTGCTACTCGAAAAAGTGTTTTAGATTTTGTTCAATAAATCCTCTGGATGAATGATCACAAAGTAATGCATATGATGTCATAAATTGTGAATTAGATTATAGTTTCTAAAAAAAATTGATGATATCTAATAGATTTCTCGATATGGTTTCCTAAATTATTTCATATGATAAAATATAAGGTGAAATCACACAATGTTTATGAGGCATTAGTGAATGTGGTATATTGTTGGAGATATTCCAGAAATCCTACATACATATTAATTATTTAGGTTATATCATATGATATGATATAAAGAATATTGTACTGTATGATATAAATTAAATAAAGTCATATTACATGCCTTGTGAGTATATTGTTTAGTTTGATATAAATATATCATATAGATACTTCTCGTGACTATTATAAAATATGAAAGGCCATATCCCAAGGTTTGTTGAATCATAATTTATGATTTAAAAAACACACTACAATTAGTAGGATAGTCAATCAATAAATGGAGAACATTCAAATAAATCCAATATTGGATATCGTTATTGTCAACATTTAATTTGATGAAACATATGGAAGAATCAATTGGTCATAGGTTTACAATGTTTGTTACCATTTCCAATTACTCATACATTTCGTAACATAAAATTAAATGAAATATGGTTTAGGAAGTTTCCATGAAAACTATATAAATATTTCAAAGTCCATATATATGGTTGGATTCATTCATGGATTATCCCATATAAATATCTGTTATTTCCCTTCTATATAAAGAAAATATTCTATAATATTGTGGTTTCATGAGGGTTCCAACTTCAGTGTTAAGTAATTTAGTTGATGCAATGATACACAATTAATAAAGGATTCATAAGGTTGTTTCTAAGTGATCTTCATCAAGCATGTCTTTTATGATAGTTGAATCAGTTACCATCATCAATATAAGGTACATGTTATTCGGAATTTTCTATTTTTACTTCGTTTTGGTTTCATATATGGTGGTCTTGGTATTTTTTTTATGTCTTCTACTACATTAAAATATGTTTTATTCAATCCTAGGACAGCTTATTATGGGAACATGGAAGTTACCCAGAGTCATAAGGATATACTATTCCTTTAGTTTTTTTCATATTAGTTGATATTTGTGGATATTTTATTCAATTTCATGAAAAATATCATGATGGGAATTTGGGGATCACATTATGATCCTTTTTATCATATGAAACCCCCAAACATAGATTGGCATACCTTTAATATAATTGTACAAGCATGAATATTGAAGAAATCTAAAAAAATAGAGCATAGATGTAATTCTTGTGTAATTGATGGCGTATTTTTTATATCGAATATGGTTTTATAGGGATCATCATTGTAGTGTAACTAATCCTCATTCCTATAAGGGGAATACATCAGCTAAATAATCTTGGTTCATAGCCTAAAAATTCTTATTTTCAAAAAGAAAATATCTAGAACCTTTGTTTTGGAGCGATGAACAAGTATAATTGATAAGAGTTCTTCTGAAGTATTTTCTTAAAAATAATGATCATCACCAACACCCCCTAACAAGTGGGATCTTATCCCTATACACATACAACATAAATTTTCCTCCATAAATAGAAGATGCATCATTCATATGTAATGAATCAAATGAATTACATACTACTGGTAAAACAATTAAATTAATTAAATAAATTTGTATAAATTATTTAATTAATTCATAATGGATTATTGATGAAGGAAATAACATGGAAAGGGGGTGCTAGATGCATGAAACCAGGATACATTGGGAGAAATATAGTCTCAATCTTAGACTTAATAATGTGATGGAAGGAAACATATCATTATGTAATATTAACTATATTCATATTATTTTTGGTTCATATCCAATAATCATCATCTTTCACTAAAATTACAAATAAGCACATTCAAATCATCACAAATATTTTTGGAATATATCAAAAACTCCTTTTGGATTTGGTTTCATCAAGCTATCTTAATTTTGAAATAACCACTTTGTTTAAAACTTATTCCTTATCCAAATTACAAAATGAGTGAAAATGTGATCCACTGTATCATTGATAAAGAATATGAAATCAATATTTCACATATGTAAGAAAATAACAGCCTTTCGAAATTAATTTTTTCTATTCAATATTATTAGGTGTATAGGGTGATCTCCATCCAAAATAATCATATCTATATAAAATATTGTTCCCCATAATATTTAATAGATAAATTATATATATACCTATATAATCCCTTTTTATATTGCATCTAGTGACTACTAGACTTATAATATTGTCAATATACTATTGATTATCTCATTTTTCATGATTCTATAAAAAGTATAAAAACGTTTGTTAATATATTTCATGTAATTCAACTACTATATTTGAACATCATATGTTCCTAATCCAAGTAGTTAAAAAATAATATTTTAATCACCTAATCAATTACATGTATTCACTTGGTCTATTTCAATCCATGAAAGGATGTATTTACTTGTTATACTAGTAGAAAATCTCATCTTGGTTGTGCTATAACTAATGACATGATTAGAAACATAATCAAACACACTTAATTAGAAAAGTAATTTTTATCTTTTATAAGTAATATATAAAATATTGAATTTTCTCATTCTATGTATATTTCCAACCTTAGGTGAGACGTATTTATAATAAACATATACCCTAATGTTTGTTGATCACTATATAACATTCCAAGAGATATGCATTGGTGGTTCAATATATGTAATAAGTCTATAATTATTACGTCACCATTATATTATTCATATCTCATATACAAACCTTTTAAATGAGTATAATATTTTATTCTTTCTAATCTTAACATATCTTCAAAACCCATTATATTGTGTGCTAATCATATACATGGGACAACTCAATGTTATACTTTGAGGGGATAGTTATCATTTCTCTTTAAGTAGAATATGTTTCCAATGTAGAATAATGAAAAATGGGATATTATATTTTGTACAATATGATATATTTGATTTTATTAATGATATTATATTGTTATATAAAAAAATAATACATAATTTTCTTACATATTATATATGATAGAAAACTAAATAATCATTATGTTTCTTAACATTATTATTTCATGTTAACTTATTACATCCATATGTCATTACTATAACAATGTGACCATCTAATAAAACACTCTCAATAATGTTTTAGTGAGTAATATCTATGAATAAGTCTAGTTTGAATAGTGGAATGATTTTGGAATCATATTACATATGTACAACTCCTTGAAAATATTAAAAACTACTTAACTACAAAACAGGAAATATTTTGATGTTAACTTCCAATTATGCACTTAGAACTATTTCAATGTTTACTAACACAAAACGGGGCAAGGGAAGTTCCACCCTTTATCAGCGCTAATGAAAAAGCGCTGATAAAGGCACCCCCTTTAACAGTGCTTTTTTACCGCCGTTAAAGGGTAACCCTTTATCATCTCTTTTTTTTTTGTAGCGCTGATAAAGGGGAGTCTTTATCAGTGCTTTTTTAAAAAGCGCTGATAAAGTGTCTACTTCCAAAAAAATTATTAAAAAATATATATTAATATTTAAATATATAGATATAGTTATATTGATATAAATATAATATATATTTTTTAAATATAATTTTAAATATATTTTATATAAGTATAAACATACAGTTACACTTAATATACAAGATATTTAGTGAAAATGGCTTATAAAAAAATTTAATTTTTTTTTAATTAACAAATTTATAATTATTATAGTGTAATTGTCTTTTAATAACAATTTTATGACTAAAAAAATTAAAAGAAGATCCAAAATATGTTGAAAACGCAACTCGAACTTCAAACGGCCATAACTTGTGATCCGGGTGTCCGTTTGAGATCTACCACATATCAAATCGAATCTTGCGACAAGCTCTACCCCCTTGTGATCAGGAGTACTCTAGTAAAGGTTTTTTCAAGTCAAAAGTAGGCCCAAAAGGCCTCCAAAACTGAGTTTTTAGTCGGGGTACCCCGATTTTTTTACATTTTGTGGATTTTCAGCCTTGTTTAAGGGGGTATTATTGGCTCTTTTTAGTGGGGATGGAATTTATTCCATGGTATTACATTCATATTGATATTATTTATTTAAAATTTTATCATTTTTTATAATAAACTTCTATTTATAGTCAAATATATAACAATATATTCATATTTTGTATATATTCACACAAAAAAATTTAATTATAAATATAAATAATAAAATATATTAGATTTATCTAATTAATAACTAATATCCATTTTATTTAAAAAAACCAATATATAAATATTTATATACCTATATATTAATCTAACTATATATATATATATTAATATAACTACGTATATATATTGATATAAATATAAATATATATATTAGTATAACTATAAATATATATATTAATATAACTATATATATATTAATATAACTATATATATATTAATATAAATATATTAATCAAACAATATATATATTAATATAACAACATATTATGTTTTTAAGCTCCGTTAAAATAATGGACATTCCATTAAATGCCAAAATTTCAATTTCCCATGGAAGTATACCTTGTATTGAAAACACGGGTCATTACAACCACCCCCCTTAGAACTTATCATCCATGAGAAGCCGTTAGGAACAATGAAAATATCACTTGACCTACACGGGTCTTGAAGTATCATTCAAGCGGTTACATTGAGTTTCCGATATATAAATATTTATATACCATTTACATATAAAATATATTAGCTTTATCTAAATAATAACTAATATTCATTTTATTTAAAAAACCAATATATAAATATTTATATACCTATATATTAATCAAACTATATATATTAATATAAATACATATATATATTGATATAACTATAAATATATATATTAATATCACTATAAATATTTATATTAATATAAATATATATATATATTAATATAACTATATATTACTATATGAAGAAATATAACTAAATATATATATAAATAAATTGATATGTCATTAACTGGAGAAAAAATCAATATGGTATAGTGCTAAATGATTTATACACGCAAGGGGGAGGTCTTGAGATCAAATCTTGTTGGAGGTAAGGGCGTGCGCATGGGGGTGGATTAGGGGGATAGCGCTGATAAAGGTGGTGGGTGTAGCGCTGATATAGGGTGGAGGGGGGGTGTGCAGGTGCTTGAGGGGATGGAAAGTGCTGTTAAAAGGGGGGATGAAGCGCTATAAAATCCCCCCTGATTGGTAGCATTTTTTAAAAAAAATTAAATTTTTTTAGTTTTTTTTACTTTTATCAGTGCTAAAAAATAGTAATAAAAGGGGTCTTTAATTAGCGCTAAAAAGAAAGCGCTGATAAAACACCCTTTTATCAGAACATTTTTTAGCATTGATAAAAGACCACTTTTATCAGCGCTTTTTTAGCGCAGATAAAAGGGGTCTTTATCAGCGCTTTTTGGAATGGAGATAAAGGGGATCGGCCCTTTATCTTCCCCGGCTTTAATAGTGCTTTTATAGCACTGTTAAAGGCCATTTTTAGCGCTGATAAAAGGTGTATTTTTAGTTGTGGGTTGAAAGGATCATCCTTAGAATCTTAATTCCCTCAAAATGTTCCATTTAAATAATTTAACTATTTACCTTGTTATTTACCATCCCACCCAAATCTCTTTCTGGATAAAATGACTCTTAGTTACAGTAAATAAATATAAATCCTCAAAATTTTCATTACAATCTTACCATAAAAATATTTTCGGATATAACTAATAATTCACTTTAATCCGGAAATAATCCTTTAAGATACATTGGTATTTATTTTTTTATAACTAAATGTTACTATTTAAATTTTTATTTATTATAAAATATCTTAAACTCTTTAGGATGTGATTTAAAATCGTTATATTTTTTGAGTTTTATAATATTTAATTTGTAAATTTTGAACTTATATAGTTTATAAAAGACTTATTTTATCCTCTTAGAAAATATATTATATTTTCATATCATGCTAAGACACACAAATACCTTTAGTTAAGAAACAAATTTTAAATACATTAGTAGGAATATCCTGAAAATAAAATACTATTTCCATATCATAAATGGTATTTTATGTGTGACATGCATTTTAATAACTAAAATAAAGATTATTTACTAAAATATATTCCCCTAATTAATGGTGGGAATATATTTTAATAAATATCAATATACACACTTTTTCTGAGATAAAATATTTTTATTAGAATTTTCTCCATTTAAAAACTTGATAGAGAATCCAATGAATCATAAATCATGCGTATATATTTAATCATATCAATATAGTAGTAATAAAAAATTGTTAATGAATAAATTATCTTATTATAGAATAAAAATAAGATAAAGATATGCATCCATTTAAGATTCATCTGATCCACATAAATTCCTTAATATTCAAATATTTGATATATAAAATATTTAATTCATCATTTTAATACAACCAAGAAGATCAATCATTTATTCCCTTGATTTTGAGAAATTATATATTTATAACACTTGTAAAATATTTTACGTTGGTATCAGATAACCATTAAAACAATATTATTAAATTCTATTAAACTAATACCTGACATGGACATTCCAAGGTGTTTTATAAACCTCTTTAGGTATCTCTATCAATCCAAATTATGAAATCATTTCTCCTTACTTCCTTATATAACCTTTAATATTCAATTAATTTTAATATAATCTTGAAGAAAACATCATTAAATTATTAAAATTACATTCCTTATTTGTTTTCAAATTTTACCCACTTGTAGTATCTATATTGTATTGGAATCAATAAATCACATACCAAGTGTTTTTAATCCCAATGTTTTGTGAATGTTGGGTGAAATTTTCTTAAATTCATTCACCTTGTCTGAAAATTTCTATATATAAAAATAGAATTAATTCCTTAACCAAAACAAGACTTAATATTACCTATAGTATCACTAAGTCATTAATATATCCATATATATTGAACATATGACCAGAGAGTAAAAAATTACCTTATTCATTATGCATATAATGTCATTGTAACATTATGTAAATCACTCTATGCATTATATAATCTTCTAGATTCATCTATTGAACAACATTAACAGTTTGGTTTCTCAGAAATGTGTTTATCTAATGCATATTCATTACTTTACTTGATAACATGTCTTATTTTTCTAGTCTCAATACTTTCTAAAATTAATATTCTAATTCTCAAGTAATAATATCAATGTCATGTTTGAGGATGTTAATGTTATTTACCTAAAACATAATATTTTATAATATAAGTATCATGTCTTATATATTTTCATTAAGTAATTTTAGGGAATGTACTCCAAAAATAATGATTAAACCATTATTAATACCTATTTATTGATCCAATATCATTATTTCATTATCAATTACATTGGTTTGAGCACAAAAATATGTCATGACTATATCTTGTAGAAAATTTCCTTTTAAATTATATCATATATGATTCTTGGATAGTTGACTGGATGAACTTCTTTATATAAATCCATTATATTGATTCACTAAAATCTATTTCTTTGGTATCATAATTATTAGTGTCTCCCAGTTAGTTTTCCGTAAATTAAACACCTTACTTTCTTCCCTTACATAAGATAGTATAAGGGCACCCATATTTTACATGACCTAACCTATTGGATGATATAGGTCTTAAAAAGTTTTGGTGTGAAAGAAATCTCACACATAGTAAATAAATAGGTTTTCCATTCAAAAGTATCACCAAATTAATATAAATCATATTCATGTTATGTTTATAACTATTTCATATTTAATTCCTTTGAGTATGCATTATTCTAAAGATATAGTTTTGGAATATCTATTTCATTCACCAAATTTATATGTTTACACCACATTAATGTGAAACACATTAAACGATGCATAAGTTTGTGTTACTCATGATAAAATAAAATCTATGTATAATCATACATATCCATATACAACTTATACATCAGATAAATGAGAAATTTCATGAGAAGGAAAAGATTTATATGATATTTAAATTATCCACATGAGTAAGATCAAAGTTACAGATATACAACCTCTTACCTTTCAATAATAAGGAACAAGTCTCAAAGATATTGGGTATTCGAACCTCATCTCCCTATCTCAAGCAATACTTCACTCAAATGAGAATACAATTAGTGATATCTCCATCACCTGTTATGAAATAAATATATTCATCAACAATTCAAAATCTTATAACTCTAAAAATATCATGGTAAAGGTAGATGAACACAAAATCTTATGATATATTACCTAACATGTAATACAGGACTCTATCTCTTCAAAGAAATTTATCACATAAATTTTATATACACAACATTAACATTTACAAATAAATTTTATTAAATAATAATATCATAGGAATATAATAAATATATATATATATTTATTTTCCAAAACAAGTGATTCAAATATGAACCCCTTTTTATATTTCTCATTATCTGGATTTTACTTTAAGTATATGATATCAATGAATTATAAATATTTAATTGTTGAATTTATATTCTTTAATTATTGACATAATATAAATATCCTAAAAATAACATTATTTAAACCTTAATCAAATAAATCATCAAAATTAATTTTGGTTAGTTTTAAATAATTTCCCAAATAAGACTATAATTTGAAAAAATAAAATTAAGTGCATTAATAAAAATTAAAAATTATAGATATAAACACTTTTATACTTAGAGTTATCTAATAATTTATAAATACTTTATAAATTACACTTATAATTTTAATATAAAAATTTTATATCAAAACTATAAATCATTTTTATAAGTTTGACTAGTATAATATACATAATATTCATATTAAATACAGAACTATTGCATCTGAAAGATCCCCAAACCCACACTGTTGAGTCCAGTGCTAAAAAATATTCTATTATTTTTATTTAATCGATTTAATATCAAATTATTTAATCAATTTTAAATAATTTATAATAATAACATAATTCCAAAAATTAGTCACAACATTCCAAATTTGTTTTTTAAATTCAGGTTTGGATAATTAGTAATTAAGTTTACATATCAAAACATATGTTATTTATATGAAAATGGGTATTTTTTATAAGATGAACTCTTCAAAGACAAATCTAACTTCACTAAAGCTAATACCAACTTCATGATAAATCTAACTAACTAGTAATCTTGTGAAAAAAATTTAAAACTTCAGTTGAGAACAAATACCTAATATGTGTTTTTTAACCAATGAGAATACTTATTTTTAACATACAAGATAAGTTATTAATATATTTTATTTAAACCAAAATACCTTGATCTTTTTAAAACATATTAAAAACCAACCTTTAAAATCAAATAGGGTTTTTAAACACAATTTCCATAAAAAAATAATTCTTTCAAAACTATATTGGAGAAGACAAAAAATATTGAAGTCGTTTTTCCTTAAAAATATATACCTTTTAAAATAATTTTTTTAAATTAGGAATATATTTTAAAAAAATTAAAATTTTACATTTTAAAAAATGTAAGAATAATTTCTCAGGAAATTAAATGTGTTTATATAACATTATATAATCCATGAGGCCACCTAGAATATTGAATCCTATATGGGTCCCACCCACCATATTTTTAAAAAATCCCCTTGAGGTTGTTGTTCACTCCTTATCCCTCATCATCATTTATAAAACCCAAGTATCATGTTTTTAACAAACCATTTTTATTATCTTTTATTTCATTTCATAATTATATTAAAACATCTCTTCTTCAATGTTCATCGCTAATAATAAAAATATTTTCAAAAAAGAGGGAAAATATATAAATAAATGTGTGGATAGTAAACTATTTTTTTAATAAATGGATAGTTTTAAAATAATAAATATAATTATCAAAGGAAAAATAAAATTAAGGGAAGAACACCATTTAATAAATCATTAAATTGTATTATGAAGATAATTATTCTCAAAATGATCATGATCATATTATGAATATGAAAATAAAATGTGTACTTTCCAAGGAATATTTTAAAACATGAGTTATAAAAGTGATTAAATAAAATTCAACAAAAATAATATTTTTTTAAAAGACAACATGGTTTAATAAAAATGAAAATAATGAGATTTTTTGAAATAAAACATTTAACACATGAAATGATAATTTTCATACTATAAAATTAACCGTATTGAAAATAATTATTAAAAACAAATTTTATTTTCAAAATATCATAAATAATGGTAAAATGTTTTTTAATTTTAAATTATAAATTTATAAAATCAATTCATTACACATAAAATGATAATTTTATACTCCTTAAAACATCTTTGAAATCAAAATTTTATTTTTGAAAAATTCTCATAAAAACTAATTTTTTTTAGGAAGATTCAAAAAATATATTCATAACTTTAAAACACATCTCTCCTTCCAAAAAGGGTTCTTATTAAAATTAATATAATTTTTTAAAAACTTATTTATTTTACAAAGAAATTTTATTTTCAAAATAACATACACAAATAAATGGTTTTATTTTGGTAAAAAGGGACTTTGGTTGGAAGCATTGAAATAAATTTTTTAAAAAATAGCAGTTCCTATTACCTTATTTTTTTTAATAAAAATTATCTTTATAGTAGAACAAACCATCATGGCTATTACATTGTGAGAAATCTAGCCTTTATGTGTTTGGGGAAATTTCATTGTTTTTAGGTAAAGAAAAAAGTATTTTTGGGTGTTTTTTAGGGAAAATGGGTATTTTATAGGATAATAAAAAAATCCATGTAATAGATCACCAAAATTTGATATTTAGATGTAAATTACCAATGGTATATCATTCAAGTTATAGATCACCATCGGTTGATCTCTAGAAATATATTACCAATGGAAGATGATTCTGGTGGTAGATCACTAACAGTAGATCTCTAGCGGTACATTACAAATGGTATATCATTATGGAATTAGATCACTAATTGAAGATCTATATCAGAATATTAAAAATGGTATATTATTTTAGTGGTAGATCACCAATGGTAGATCTCTAGTTGTAGATCACTAACAAAAAACCATTCTGTTGGTAGATCCTCAAACTATAGATTTTTTGTAGTAGATTACTAATGGTATATCATTTTGGTGGTAGATCACCAATATCAAATATATAGATGATATACACCAATGGTATATCATTATGGTGGTAGATATCCAATAGTGGGTCTTTGGTGGTACAACTCAATAGTGTTTCAAATTTTCTATAAATATATTGATTTCCCCTTTTTGATGTTTCTTTGATGAAGAATGGTTTTAATGGATTAATTGATGTATCTTAAATCCATTTAAAAGTATTATAATTACATACTGTATTTTTTAAAAGTCCTAATGAATTTTAAATGGTTTCATCTCATAGTTTTGATGATATCTTCCATTAATGTCCAATTAAAACCTTATCAAATCCCTCTATTTTTGGATTTAATCTGTCAAAATACAATAATATTCCTTCATTATTTCAGTCTTGCTTCATTTTGAGATGAGAGGTTCTGGAGGATTTATCTCATTGATTTTTGGGACTTATTTCTAGTGTTGTTTTGAGTTCTATATATAGAAACATTCCTTGAATATGTGCACCCCCTATTTTTGGTTTAGATTTTTTTTTAAATATTCTCTCTACCATGTGGGAATTTCATCATTTCTCAGTTATGTTTATCATATGGGGAGTGGTCCTTATATTTATCTATGAGAAAGTGGTTATATCCATATTAAAAATTATAAATTAATTTATTAAATGAATTCAATAAGGGGTATGGTAATTAATGTATTCTTTTTCCATTTGTTATGATTTTTGTTATTGAAATAGTATAACCATTAACCCCTCTAAAAAGCGTGGTCATTGGAGTTTTTATTTTTTCACTAGTTTTTGATTTGTGAAAATCATGATGTATAGTTGTTTACATAACTTAAATTGTAATTATATAATTACATATATTCTATTAATTAATTGGAATCCCCATGATCTAATAGTTTTGTGATAATTCCCTTTAATAAATAAGTGGAATTGTATGAAGGCCCCTATACCAAACCCAGAAAACACTATAGGTGTGTTGTATCATGTTTATGGATTTGGTTTTGTGTTAAGTCTTAGTGTTTTATATTTTATTCATGTGTGGTGGCTTTGTCATGAATCACTTTAGGGAAGTTGATTTGATGTGGTTGTGTAGTGGGGCTTCAATGGTGGTTGAGGTGTGGTTGTGCAATGGGGATGTAAAAGTGGTTACGATGTGATGGAAGGTGTAAATGGATGTGGATGTTGGGATGTTGAGTTTTTCGTCCTATTGAGTGTTGTGTGGTGCTAGTATCCTGATTAGTAATGAAATTATTTACATGATAGTGATTTAAATTAGACATTTTTAACAAATGAATTGTTGGAGGACTGTGTGGTTAAAATGGTTAATGTTGATATATGAACTAATGGGATGGAAATTATAAACAGGATTCGGGTTTTAATTGAATGATTTTGAGGAGAAGAATCTAAAAAATTGATTAATGTGAATTAATTACTGAAAATTAAAAATTAGATTGTGCTTTGTATCTTGGGGTGTTGTGTGTAGCATTTAGATACAACATCCAAGTGAGGTAATTTATTTTGGTTTGTTGATACTCTTATTATAATACCATAGGATTGAGATTGTGAGTTTTATATTATATATATATATTCTATATATACTCTTATGATTTTCTATGTCTTCCTCACCCATGTCAATCATCATGTACCAATAACCATATATATATAGGGGTGTTTTTTCTAATATCACAGTGGGAGGATAGATGGATAACTACCCTCTCATCCATGATCCCTCTTCTAGGTGATGATAAGGACATGTATAGGATGTGATGGCCAGAAGTAAAAAGTTCCACTATTAAGTTGTGATGTGATGAGATGTGATGGCCTAGGTGTATTCGGGTGATATGTATAGAGATGGATTATAATGGAGGTCAAGTATGGAAAGATGGGTGAACAAGGTTTATGTACTTAATATTCACAATACCCTATTATAAAGGCTATTATATTTGATGTTTTGTGATAGACTAGGTGTATTCGGACCTGATGAGATGTGATGTGATGTTATTTGGAAGAGGTGGGAACATTGGGAAGTTCATTATTGGGGTGTCAGATCTTAAAATCATTGGTAAAGTGGTGTGGGGTACCCTTTATTGATATGATTCATATTATTTTATTACACTTGGATGCATTATTTGGTGAGTAAATCATGGTGATTATGGGTTTGGTTATTATAATTGTATAGGTTTTTCTTGGTTCTTTTGTTTTCCCATGCCTATATTAGTATTCTTTTTACACATGTGCATGAGATACTTTGGTTTTCCAACTATGTATACTTATATCCTCAACCTACATATATAAAACTATTTTTTTGTTTCCATGAGGAATATGTGGACAGTGCTAGAAATTACTGGATTGGACCATTGGATAGTTGTCGTGTCGCAGATTTACATTAATTTTGGGTATCTACCTTTGATACTTTTATCTGTATAAGTTTTAATGAATAAATGAATTATGGAGAGTTTTTTCACTTTATTATATTATGTCATGTAGTTTCGTGTGGTTCATTTATCTTGTGTCTTAATTCTATTTATATTATATAGTGTGATGCCTCCCATTCAAGAGATTTATTATCCTTGGTGATAGTCTCCAACTCGAGGCCTACTGGAGGTGGGACACATGGGTTATTATCTCTCTCCCCTCATTATGGTATCATTAGAGGAAGGGGTCAGGAAAAAGTTGTATTCATGGTCATGATTGAGATATATGATGGAGTTTGGTGTTATAAACAATGAGGAATGCATGGGTTCATATGGAAACTATTCCAGTTGACCTTATTGTGTGATATAGTCCAGGGAGACCATCTAGGACATAGAATTTTAGGTCCCCCATGATTCCAATGCATAGATTCTAAGATAATTGAACTACTATGGATGGTAGACATGATTCTAATGTTGAAATGAATGGGAGGTGGATGAATCATGTTGTATTATGTTCAGGTTTGATAATTATTGTTTGTGGAAGGATAAAATGAATATAAATAAACATTATATTCTAATTGGATTGGTGTATCTTAATTTCCCTTTTCATATATGTCTTCTGGTCATTATCTATGTGTAGATCAGGTAGTGGAGGTTCATTAGGATGACCCAGTTGATCGTTAGAGGGTTGATTTGGTTGAGGATGAGAATCAGTGGCATAGGACGTTGTGATATTTTCCGTAACATACATTCTGGATTAATGAGGTCATCATTTATGATGTGGAGATAAAGATAAGGCTAGAGGAGCTAAATAGCCCTTTTTATCCAATCCCCAATAGAGTATTCGGTCCCCATGGAAGCTAGTCGGATGTGAGGAGCTACGAGTTAGTGGTGGATGTTTTACATTGGTAGTGGAAGGAGGTAGATATTTCATGGGTTGACTTACATAAGGAGTTTCAATCAAATTTACTTTTTTCAACCATCATGTCTATGAAGAGGAATTGGATACTCTCTCCTCAATAGGGGTAGATATCTCTATGGGATATTGGGATCATGTTTAAGGTCCATTTTCATTTTTAAATGTATCATTTTTCTAATGAGGAGTCATGTGAAAGGCATCTTGAGGAGGGACTCCATCCTTCGGTTCAGTTTGAAGTCACCCATTTTATGTTTCTAATGTATCCAGAGGTTTAGAAGAATGAAGAGGTGATATATTTGGTTCACAAATGAGGTGGCTTACCATGATAGGGGAACTAGTTGGGTTCCTTAAGGAGTAGAGTCATCAGTGGTTTGTATCATGTGATAGGGCCTTCATGGTCCAAACCAATAGGGAGTCTACCTCAGTAGCTTCCCCTCTTAACATGTAGGTATCTTAGTTTCGGTGCACTTCTTGGGGACTTCGGACATGTGAGTTTTATTTCTGTAGTTCATGGCCATCATCAGTATCATTTCTTAGTTACTACTTGATCTTAGTTTCATTGAGGTTGACATCTTCAGTGTTAGCCTCAGTAGTAGTTACCAGCGAGGTTGTTCCATTAGTAGGGGAAGCAGGCTTATGCTTCAATGATATCAGACAAGGTAGGCATAGCACGACCTCCAGATGCCCCTCGCTCTTAGGGATCTCTACAAAACCATGATCTAAGAGGTGTTCATCAACATAGTGGTAGATGATCTATGTGTGGTTAGTTGCATGAAGCATTGGTATAATCACCAAAGGGTCCATATATCATTAGAGGTATGATCAATTTCTCTATATCATTTTTTTGTGATTTATTTAGTTTTAAACATTTACCCTCTTTTGTTTCACTAACTCAAGTTTGTGATTTGGAACTAGATATAGAGATGCTTCCCATGCCCCTGCTGTCGATGATGCCAGTCAAAGGCCTGACCATCATGTTTGATGTGTGTTAACTATGTGAACTGGTGATGGGGAAGAATCATTCAAATGTAGATCTTTTATTTATTCAAATAAAACTATGAATTTATCCTTATCATTGGATAGTTTTATTTTTTTTTTACTATTATTGAATACTTTTGTAAAAGATTCATGTTCTCATATGTTTATTCCAAGTGTGTGGTTTCTTTTGGTGAGTGGCACTATTAGGTGGGAAGTCATTGAGTAGATCCGCTTCTTTCCATAGTGTATGAGTTGTCTATAGAATCAGTAGACATAGGGATAGAGGAGGATCTTATACTTTTCAGGGAGTTCTTGGTTGTTTTCCCTGACGGGTTTGTGGCACTACACCCTCAACAAGATATTGAGTTTAAGATAGACTTGTTCCATAGTGCATCTCTAATTTTTACAGATCCATATCAAATATAACCTTATTTGTTTTAGAAACTGATGATTTATGTAGATGATTTTATGTATAAAGAATTCATATTAGGACCAAAATTGGCCTAAATACCCTGAGGGGGGGTGAATTAGGGTACGGATATTCTATTCCAAAATTCTTCCAGCCCCATTGGATCTTGTCCTCAATATTATAAGGGTCACTTTTTAAACTTGTGTGTTACTATTGATCTTATTCATCCCTTATTTATCTGATGATGATGATTCTTTGAATGTGATGCAGGAATGAAAACATGTAGACACAAATTTTTTTACATAGTTCACCCTCACTGGGAAACATCCAAGGAGCAGACAATGTCGATGTGCTGATGTAACAAATCCACTAAATCTCACTTCCAGTTTAAAATGTTTAGGATAGATCACTTTTATGCCCAGGATCACTAACTTTACAATGTTTAGGGTCATCTCACTGCTTTCCCAGGGGCCACTCCCTATATCTCTCTCACTGGATCACTACTGGTAGAAATGATAACCTTATTCGTATTCCTTTTCTCACTGCTCTTGAAAGGATCCACTCATAGTTTATATACATGTATGTCTCTTAATTATAACTAATTAAATATTCATCCTTAACTATTGATAGATACTCTATTGATGTCCAAATTTCACATGTAGACGAATCTCTCCTTGCACCGGGTGTACTAGGAAACACCAATTTTTACAAGTAGCCTCTATACTACCTTGCGCTTAATTCCCTAATTTTGTGCAAAATACACTTTTCACACAACACCTATTTTACACACAACCAATTATTTTTTGATCAATATCCTTATTTTACACAAAACCTTTTCTTTATGTGCACACACTTATTTTACGCGCAACCGACTTCTTGTACATGAAACCTCTTCATTACGTGAAAACACTTATTTAACGTGCAACACCTTTACATACTCCAATTTTGCGTGCTAGAGCTCAGATTCTCTCTATGTCTTGAGCTTCTTCTAATGAGGGGGGTCACTTCATATTTATGGACAAAATAAACCTCCTGCATGAAAAATCCTCTTTCCACGCATAATCCCCTTTGAGCGTGAAAAACGCGTCTTCCTTGCAACACCATATTTCACACAATGCTCTAATTTTGCATGCACATCATGCCTTTTCCAATTTTCAAGCTTCTGATCTTAAAACACCTATTGCACAAAATACTCCATTCCTCTATTTCACGCACCACGCCAATATTTCATGCACCACATTCTTTTTCAAGCACCGCTCTAATTTCATGTGCACCTCCCTTTTCCAAAAACATAACTCTCTATTTTTTGATTTTCAGGCCCATAAATTTGGAAAACACTAAAAATGGTTCCACATTGTATCTTATGTTTTTGTACCACCTCCAGATCATCTATTCCTATTTCAGGGTTATTCTGTCAAACCTGGATAGAGGAAAACATCTCTTAAACCTGAAAAATTACCATATAAACCCCCTTTATCAACAAATTGGACATCGCGGTCGGCTCTGTCAAAAAACACAACATGGAGGCCCACTTGGTCAACAATCACAATCTCTTAAAAAGTTCATCAATGATACCTTAAGGGTTTTTCCCCAAAAAGCTCCCCATTTGGGTTTGTTGACAACTCTTCTCAAAAAAAATTCTCTTCACTTTGATACCTCATTAAAGCTTCTTCCAACCACTACAACCATTGGCCTCTTATGATTCTGATAGCATTCAAGGATTAACTTAACTCATACTCTATGCCCACATGAGCAGTGCTCACCATGAGAAACAAGAGTAAATGAAAAGATCATCAAGGAATCACTTCATTTCACACACCAACTATTGACACCAAACTGATACCAATTTTTGATACCACACTGATCCCAATTGGTGATAGTTGGAAACATTCTTCCACCATTCCAACGCCACTCTTCTTCTTTTATAACGATCCTCAGTTGTAATTATATCTACTCTTTGATTGATCACTTCTAGAATTTCCAGATTTAAAACTCCTCCTTCACATCTGAATGATCACTTCAAAAACCACATACTCTCACCATGGTGCTCCCCCAATTAGCTTCTCCAACTATCTTGATAAACTCCCCCTATCTTTCTGCTCCACCTATCGGCTTCGTGGTTCTCCCCATATCTACTTCTCCACCTGATAGCTTCTTCATATGTCTTTGACAAAGACATTTTCTCACTTCCTTAGCCATAGTTTCTCCCCCTTGAAGAGTCACTATTTCTCCCCATATGTCAACGAACCCAAAGGTCACTCTGTTGTGGTCTAAAGAATTGGAAAGATTACTAATTAACACATTATAGAAAAAAATACCATACATCAAGGAGAGGGGTTTTCCCATAGTCACACTTTTTCAAGTGCGGGGAGTCGACTGGACTCCCAGAGCTATTCAATGCCTCCAGAATTCTTATTTGGGTATGGCCTTTGTCATAATATCATCAACTTATAGATTTGTAGACATATACTCTAATTTCACTAGCCCATGATCCACTATGCCCTTGATAAAATGATATTTTATCTCAATTTTATTTTTCTTGGAGTGATGGAATTTATTTTTTCTATGATTTATAGCACTTGAGTTATCACAATGAATTCTGATCGGAGACGTCACTTCAACTCCCATATCATCAAGCTATTGTTTCATCCACAATAATTGTGTGTATGCTTGAGTGGCGACAATATATTCAGCTTATGTGGTGCTCAAATAAATTCAATCTTTTTTCTTCCTAAACCAAGAAATACACAATCCACTAAGATAAAAATCACCTCATGAAGTTGATTTCTTTTAATCCGCTGAATGGGCCCAATCTGCATCAGTATATCCCAATAAATCTAACTGAGATTTGTTATTATATATCCATCAGAAATAAATTTTCCCCTTGAAATACTAAAGTATTCTTTTCACATCAAGCAAGTGGATTTCCTTGGGATTACATTGATATCTCTCTACTAGGAATGTGGTGTATACAATGTGAGTCCTTGTCTCTATCAGGTACAATAGATTTCCAATGATTTTCCTTTATTTTAGGATATTAACTTCCATGGTATTATCATATTTCGACAGCTTCATCTGGGTAGAAACTAGAGTTCTCATCTCCCGGGAGTTTTCCATTCCAAATCTTCTCAACATTTAGGCTCTGCCTATGATAAGTATCTTTCATTCTGTAGAGTTCCCATATTCTTCATTTGGAATGGAACAATCTGATCACCAATGATACTCTTCCAATCAATTTCAGATCATCTATTTGGCATATTTGTAGATATAGACTTGACATTCTCATTCTCATTGTTTATATCTACTTCTAAATCATAATTTTCCACTTAAACTCTCCTGGAGCCTCTTACAACTTAATTACTTTCAGTAATAATTTTTTCACTGTGTCATTGTATAGTGACATCATTTATTTCAACTTCTTTTCTTGGTTTCTAGTTGAAATATTGTGGATATTCTCTCGCAGCTACTTGGTATCATAAAAATAGTCAGTTGATACCACATTGTTAGAACAAAATAAATAATCAAGAAATGCATGATTGTTGCTGCTTCACTGCAATCCATCTTCTCTCTGTAGAAAACTAACACCTGAACTGGGGCATGATACCAATGGATATATATTCATTACAACTCAGAACAACTGGATCAACCATGTATATCTTTGATAGATATTTAGTTTCAATGTTGACTTTTCATTATATCCGCTCCTTTTTCCATTATACACAGCCTTAACATACAGATTTGAAAAATTGAACTGTTGTGTAACAACACTTGTTGAATCTGATTAGTAAATAGAAAGATCCCCCTATGATGTCTAGCTCTTCCAATTATAATGCCTATTGTTTAGATCCACAAACATTCTTCTTCTCTTGAACTATCTCTTCACATATGATGGTAGGTTTGAGAAACTACTCCAGCTCACTTACATCAACGAGATCATAATTGTGTGGATTCACCACTTAACAATAATCTATCAATAAAATCTCTAATCTTACTAAGTCAAAATTAGTGTAGTAAAGAAGAGATAATGTTAATAACAAAATCACTGTCTATTGTGATCAATTACCTTCACATGTCTAAAGAAACCATATAACATTAACTCCTTTTATGGAATTCTTCTAGATTCAATATTTATCTCTCGTAACTGATTTGAATTAGTTGAACTTAAGGATCACATCACATCACTACTTTTCAATGTTCAATGCCACTTCCCCTTGGATCATATATCCCTAAAACCTAAAACACTTGAATCCTTAGTTAACATCATTGATATACAAAGAGAGAGTGGTACTTTTGGAATCTTCAAGATGAGGATTCTGGATGATACTAATGGGTCAACCCTTTTATTCTTTCTTGCAGATCATCACACTCCTTCCTTTCCTGCTCCAACTAGATGGCCAACATTAATTGTTCTCTCCATATGACTAAGAATTCATTACCCACATACTGAGTCTTTTTCTGATGTGTAGATTCTTTTGCCTTGTCCTTTTTCACAATTTTGGGGTTTAAGACCACTGGTACACATTTTCATCTTTGATGTTCCACCCAAATTCTATTTCCCTTGATTGCTTCTCTGAGTAAGAATCACTCTACTTGTCATCTTCCCTTGCTTCTTCCACCATTGCAGGGATCTTCCTCTTTCCTCCACTTCTCTATGTGGCACACAACATGCTAATTTTTCAACACATTCTTTGTTCATATTTCTTTTATCAGATGTCTAAGACACCACACTCTTTTGAGCTAGTGGTCAGTCCTCCACTAAACATGCATTCTTGTTACTCACAGGTGGAGTAGATCTCCACTTAATCTTCCTGGTTTGTTCACATTTTCTCCATGATATCTGTTGTGAGTGCGACATGGTAGGTGATTGATATACCATTCGTTTATCTACATGTGATTACCCTGAGGTAGTAAACCTATTTTTCAATTTACCGCTTTGTCTTACAATGTAGGATTTATCGTTATACTCCACTGGAGTCGAGAATCTCGTTTTGAGTTCCTTTTCCTTTCATAGATTCTTCTTACTACAATGTCTTGTCAAATGCACATAATCAGAATATATAAAACATTTTCCATCAAAGGAATATCTCATTTCACCATTTCTCTGTCGAGATGTTGTCACAGATTGAGTTCTTCCTTTGATTATGAGATCTTCATATTCCTAACACATACTCATGGTGTGTCCTGTCCTTCCATAGTAATAGCATCTAATTAATGTTTTCCTATGAGAGACTCTTCTGTTTGATTTCTCATGACATTTCTTATAATTCTCAAATATAGTAAGTTTTCTATTTTCACAGCCTGAAATTTATTTTTGAGTCTCTGAATAGAAGCTTGATATATGACCATGAATCCCACAAAAATAGCACATTCTATCATTTCTTCATGTAAAAACCTTTTTAGGTCTATCTCCCGCACGTACAAGGTTTTTCTTATATCTCGAGATTTTCACTTATCTTTTACTATCATGCATTGAAGTGGGATTATCATATCCAATTCTAGATTTTCCCAGAATGGATGGCCTTTGGGATTATATGATCCTTTCATGCTTCTCCTATGAAGTAGCATATTTGGCTTTCATTTCATCATCTCATGCTGAAGTATAATGAATGAGTAAGTGAAAGGAATCCTTCATTTTAGGATTTCCTCTAGTATTGGATTTCTCAACTTACTTCTTTATAGATTCTATCTATTCTTCCATCTTTTGAATCTTAATATTTATAGATTCAAGTTGGGGATCAAGTTCTCTATTGGGAAGATTCCCTATACTCATCTCATCTTCCAATTCACATGTCATCGTATCCACCATGTCACTTTTCTCCTTTACATTCAATTTTTTCTAACAAACAGAATCAGAGATGGATGAATTATCTTATTATAGCCTTTGATTCTTCTGAATTAGATTAGTTAGTTTTGTAGTAAGATCATAATTTCTAGCTTTCAGATTCTGAATATCATTTTATTTCAGATTCTTTCCCATAACATCATCTTTGAGATTTTCTCTCTTTATAGACATATTTTTCATTTATTCATCTTGAGAATCATTATTATCCCTTAGAATTGTGGCCACATCAATTAGCCTCTGATTTAAGCCTCTTATCTTGTTGACCTCAATTTCAAAAACCTAGATCCGGATCTCTTTATATTTAATTCATGCATCCAGTTTCTGATCCAATTCCTTTATCTCATTGAAAATTTCAATTTTTCCATCTGGGAGTTTCTTCATCATCAGTAGTTCCAGAATCACTTGGAATATTAGGTTCTTCACTCATTCCTTCATCGTCATTGAATAAATAAGTATTTTAACTGTATGATTCATCAAAACCATTATTCTATTCACTACATGATTATATTAAATGAATAAAACTATTTCCGTTGACACTTCCACACTAGGGAGTTTCACAAGACTTCTACTTCTTCTTTGAATTTCTTATATTTTCCATGGAAGATCGATATAATAGCTTATAGAAACTTTAACATCAATAATCAGATGATCCAAGTAAGATAAAACATTTCTAATAAAATAAACCTTCGCTCTAATACAAATTTTTAGGACCAAAAGAGGCCTAAATACCCTGATAGGGGTTGAATCAGGGTATGGATATTCTATTCCAAAATTCTTCCTGACCCACAAGATCTTGACCTCATTATTATAAGGGTAACTTTTTTTCACTTATGTGTTACTATTAGTCTTATTCATCCCTTATTTATCGGATTATGAGTATTATTTGAATGCAATGCAATAATGAAAACAAGATGACACAAATATTTTTACTTGGTTCACCCTCACTAGGATACATCTGAGGAGCATACAATAGCAATGTGCCGATGTACCAAATCCACTAAATCTCACTGCTAATTTACAATGATCGGGCTATATCACTTTTATACCCAGGATCACTGCCAATACAATATTTAGGTTCAGCTCACTACTTTCCCAAGGGTCACTCACGGTCTCTCTCTCATTGGCTCACTGCTGGTAGAAAGGCTCCAGTTTTATTTTCTAAGAATATGGATAGTATTTTTTGGTTTTGTGTAGACTATTAGAAGTTTAACCCAGTATTGATCAAGAATTGTTATCCTATTCAAAGGATTAATGATCTTTTCGGCCTGTTTATATGATCTAGTTGGTTCTCCAAAATCAATTTGTCATATGGATATCACCAATTGAGGGTGAAGAATTTTTATATCTTGAAGACTTTCTTCAGATGTAGGTATGGGAACTTGGAGTTTGTTTCCATGCCTTTGGGGGTCACTAACATTGTAGTTATATTCATTGGGATCATGATATCTATTTTCCATGAATTCCTAGACTAGTATATAGTTGTGTTCATTTATGACATATAAATAAACTGAAATTCATAGTAATAACATTCCAACTATCTCAGTGTTATTTTACAGGTTCTTGGATTCCACAAACACTATAGAAATTATTCCAAGTGTATTTTTAGAAAAACAAAATTCATTTACTTGGACATGTAGTGTCATATAAGGGTGTGGAATTAGAATCATTTAATGTTGAGGTAAAAAATTCATGGGAAGCAGCCAGTAATGTGGCAGAGGTTCAGAGATTCCTTGGTCTTACTTACTATTATTGGAAGTTTATGCCTAATTTCTCTCTTGTGTGGACCCATTGATAGCATTGAACAGGAAGGACCAGGATTTTATATGAACTAAATATTGTTAATTATCATTTATTTACCCTAATGGTAAATTGTGCAATTCTCTAGTGCCTTAGTTTTCGGAGGCTTGTGTGTTGTTTGAGGTGTTCAGTGATGCTTATTATATGGTATTGGGATGTGTGTTGATATAGAATAGGGAAGTGATGTCTTATGGTTCTAGTAATTTCTAACCCAATGAGAATAACTATGCCACCCAAAATCTTTATCTTGTAGTGTTTGTGTTTTTCTTGAAGTTATAGTAGCATTCCCTCATTTCGGAGTACTTTTTCATATTCATAGATCATATATGTTGATGTATATATATTATTACCCTGATCTAAATCTTTGATAGTGTATGTTGATGGACTTTCATTGGGATTATTATTTTGATATATCCTACACTTCTAGAAAGGGTAATGTTCAGGGATGATTTTTTTAGAAGATAGCCCAAGAAGGATGTTATTCATTAGTCTAAGGATTATTGGTGGCGATGAAAGAGTTAGAAGCCCTGCACATATATGTGAGATTGGTTTGTGGAAGAGTTTTCTTATTTCCGATTAGGGTGCATTAATTTATAATATAGAAGGTTTAGGAGTCTTAGTGTGTATACATAGAGGTAGAGTTGAGGTCTTAATGTGTTGTCCAAGGTGATTCTCTAAAGGGATAGTTGGATGATGGTCATAATGGGATGATGTTTCATGGGATGGTGTTTGTTACAGCAGTGATGCATGAGTGACACCAATATGTGTTTCATAGATCACCTTTAACGATACACCTGGGAGTTTATAAAATGTATCACTTCCTGAGGGTATAGTTTTTGTGTTCATGGTTGAAATAAGAAATTGACGTTTTTGTAGATTAGTGTCTAGTTTTCTAATATGTAAAGGCTAAACATTGTGTTCATGTTGGTTTTCTACAGTCCTTGGATACTCATTATTAAAAATGGGATGAAATATCAATGGAAAATTTCACAATATTACCTCTAGATAAATGTGTTTCTTATTCTATCTATGTAATTTAAGATTGGTTGGGGAAGTTGGATCCTTTATTAGTGATCAATGAGTTAGGTGTAATGGATATTTTGGAAAAGAGTAATGTAGATGGGGTGGTGAAACTTCCTGGAGTTATGAGTTCCATTAACTCGAATCAAGATACATGTTTTACCTCACAAGTCTAGAGGGGGTAATTGTATTCTTTTGGCACTTAGTTATGTCTCGTTACTAGTTTCCACCCTCAGACATATATGAATATAGAGAAGACTATCTAAACACTAGAGGATATGTTACGAGCATGTGTCTTGTACTTAGGTGGATATAGGTTGTGGAACCTACCCTCGGTTGAGTTTTCTTATAATAACATCTATCGCTCATCCATTTTCATGGGCCCAATTGGGGATTTGTATGGGTTCTCATGTCGTTCTCCATTTTGATGGATAGAAGATGGAGAGTTAGTTGTTCTTTGTCCCAATGTGGTATATAGCATAGCCGAGAAGGTTCAATTGGTTTTAGGGGTGATGTAAGTATAATAGGACCATAATAAGTCTTATTATGATCATAGGATAAGTCCCTTAGAGATTTAGGTTGGATACCATGTGTTCTTGAAGGTTTCCCATCGAAGTGGGAAGTAGAGTTTTAGCAGGGGTAGTAAGCTCTTTCCCCAGTTTGTTGGACCTTTTGAGGTGTTGGGGTGCACTAACAAGGTGTCTTATCAAGTGTAAATTCCTCCATGACTAGACTAGATCCATATTTTCTTCCATTATTCTCAAATCCATCAGTATATTCTTGATACATCCCATGACATTTAATAGGGAGAGTTAGATATCAAGGATGATGTGACATTCATGAAGTTTCTAGTGGAAATCCATGATCATTAAAAGAAGGTTCTGTAAATATGAACTATTCCTTTGGTTTTTGAATTTTGGAGGCATGGAGTTTACGAGGAGAGTACTTGGGATTTCTAGGTATAAATATTTTCCCACTACTCAGTAATTATTTGAGTTGCTTTACTCTTTTTCCCTAATTTTTGTCATATGATGTGATCTTTTGAACTTTTTATTTTATATGTGATATTTTTTCCCCTTATTGATATTGTCTTTGATTAAGTCCTTAATTCATATAACTTAGGTAAAACCCAATTCATAGTCAATAAATGTTATAAATTTAAAAGATTGAGACTGTAAAGACCCATAAATTTCAAGGAAATTTTTTTCTTAATTTTCTTTGGAATTTTACAAGAGCGCACTTTCTGACGGCACCTGATTCCGAGGCCCGGTGTGCCCAGAATCATTTTCCGAAGTTTGGCTCGGGTACGTTCAGTGAACGGACGAGCGGGTTTTTCTAACTTTTGAACAGGTGCCTGGAATCGAATTCTGAGGGCACCGATGAAATCGCAGCGCCAGTATTCTCTTAGAAACGCCTCTTCCAGAGTTGCGTTTTCTCGGGTGTGGTTTTTAATTTTCGGGCTTAAAGTTAAGAAATAAAATATTTTGCGACAACTTTATTTTATTTCACTTTAGCCACTTGGAAGCCAATTGAAACCACTTAAAGATGGCTTAAACTGAGTTGATCCGGATAGGATGCTATCCAAAAATATCCTACCCCCTTGGTAGGATATTTGTGAGGTGGGGCCCGCACGAGCCCCGCCGTTTCATTCCGCTAAGTAACGCACCCGCGAAAACCCGTCATTATGAAAGTCAACTGACGCGTTTTATTAAATTCTTAACAGACCATTTAATTGGGCGGTTTATTTCGTAAATTAAATTAGGTGTTTCTTTCGTTGAATTAATTCAACGAATTGATGGGTCGTTACTTACCCCTTTTCGTGTGTTGGCATAATAACAAAATAAGACCAACCTATCTTTTGGAGGATTACTCGTTGAGAGAGGATCCTTGAACCTTCATCCTCCTTCGCGAAGAACGCGAAGAACGCGAAGAACGCAAAGAACGCCGAACCTAGAAATCGACGACGCGACGCCGTGATCCGCGACGCCGACGTCCCCTTCCTGCAATGTTCTTCTGCGACTACTCTTCCTCCACGACGGATCTTCGATTGGCTGCTTGAGGTAAGAGTCTCGGACTTTCTTTTTTTTATCTCCATCGTGGTTCTTTACCTAAACACGGATTTAATTAATTAAATTAAATCTGCTATTTCATGGTCTGTTGAGTTCGTCGACTCAACGTCGTGTTTCGCGACGACGCGACGCCCTTCCGCGACGACGCGACGATCTCCACCTTCCGCGACGAGCAATTCCGCGAAGAACGCTCACGCGCGACAACTACGAGGTAGGGATTTATTTTGGAATTACCCCTTTTTATTATTCCCGTAAATGTTTCTTTAAAAAGTTAAAGAACTGGTTTTCTGAACAATTTTAAATTTATTAAAATTGTTGTTTCCGTTCAAATGAGGAACCCGTTTTATGAAACAATTTTATTTCATTAAAAATTGTTTCGGATATACGTTCATGTGTTTAACATTAATTACTCCTGTTGTTTATCTCTAACGCGGAGGGTGCGGGCCAAACGAACATGGTCCGACGACCCTCCGCCGTTCTTCTTTTTTTTTGTGCGGATTTGACGGGCAACGACGGAACGTGCCACAACGGATGTTTGACGATCCCGCAGTGAAGAACGGAACCCGGGAAGAGAAACGACGCAGATGGGATGAAAACCGGGCCACTAGAGCGACTCCGGCGGCCCGCGGAAGCCGGCGGCACCCGGCGCGCCCCCGGACGAGACCGCCGCGGCGGCGGCACTCGCGGGACGCGGCTGAAGCCGCGTCCGGCGCCAGGGAGACACCCCGCGGGTGTCACGCGGGGGCGGCGGCTCCCCCCCACGTCACTCGGGACGCGGCTTCAGCTGCGTCCGGTTGTCTGGCCGACACCCCGTGGGTGCCGCGGGGGTGTCACGCGGGGGTGGCGGCTCCCCCCCCCCCCCCCCCCCCCCCCGCGTCGCTCGGACGAGCCGAGCCGGGCTGGCCGAGCCAGGCCGGTCCGACCGGTCGGGCCATGCCCTGGCCGGGCCAGACCGGGTCCGACCGTGTCGGACCGGGTTGACCCGGTTCGGACTGGGTTGACCCGGTTCGGCCGACCCAGGGGGGTCGGGCCAGGTCGGCCCGGGCCCGGACCCCCCGTCTTCAGACGGTTTTCGTTCAAATGGTCGTATCTTGAGCTACGGGCCTCCAAACGACTCGCCGTCAGCGGCAACACGATCCTTGAATCGAGGAGGTCGTTTTGGTATATCGCACTCAAGGTTTCAGAATACTTTTAGTTCGGCCGGGTTGGTTCGTACACGAAACCAACCTGGCCCTGGGAGCGGAAACGCTCATATCTTGAGCTACGGACGTCCGATTGACGTGTCGTCAGCTTCGTTGAATTCCTCTAAGTGAGAAGGATCTTTTGGCACACTCCGCCTGAGGTTTAAACGCAGGTGGAGTACAGTAGGGTTGGTTTTTCCTTAAAAACCAACTGGGCCCTTGTGACGAAAAAGCCAATAACTCTCAGACCGGGCGTCCGATTGACGCGCCGTCTGCGACGTTGAGTTCCTGTTGACGATACGGAACTTTTGGATACATCAACTTAGGACTTTGTGTCATTTGATGTATCAGCCTCTCGGCTCGTGGAGCGGACCCTCCCGAACGAGCTTGCTGTGTGCGGAAACCCTAGAGCTGGCTGCGACTACTTCTTCGACAGCGACGACCATGCAGAGATCCTCAGTGGACTGCGGCGACGACCATGCAGATATCCTCAGTGGACTGCGACGACGACTGTGCAGAGATCCTCAGTGGACTGCGACGACTTCAGCACTCAGTGATCCTACGTGGATCGGTGCTATAGGTCCTGTGTGGGCCCGATCCTGTGTGGGTCTGATCCTGTGTGGGTCCGCGCTCAGCGGTTCTGTGTGAGCCAGCGCCTACAGGTCCTATGTGGGCCCGATCTTGTGTGGGTCATTGCGGGGGTTAGTTACCTATCGATCCTTCGTGGGTCCGACGACTTAGATGGATTAGTGATCATCTTTATCGTCATCCGAAGAAGTATACCTGTGTGAGCTGAATCTTGTGTTACTCTCCTTTGTGGATTGTGTTGAGCTATCCTGTGTGGATTTACTATTTACTCTTCTTTGTGGATTGTTCTGAGCTATCTTGTGTGGATTTACTGTTTACTCTCCTTTTTGGATTGTGTTGATCTATCCTGTGTGGGTATACGTTTTTCTTTCTTGTGTGGACTGGGTTGTGCTTGGGCTCGGACGTTGGAGCCGAACGGGAATTGATGACTTAGGTATATGTATGGGCATATACCTAAGCTGTGTCAGATGTTACTTCGTGATTGTATCTTTCCTTTGTGGATTATCCTTTGTGGATTTCGGGAGACCTTCGGGGGTCTCGGGGTCCCTACTGAGTAGCTTATACTCACCCCTGCATGGGCTATGCCCGCACTTCGTGGTGTTGGTTGCAGACGACGGACAACGCTAATCGTGGTGGAGGCGTGCGGAGCAGGATGGTACCTGGAGGTGGACCACTGGGCGGGAAGTACTCGGAGCGGTCAGGTGGAGCCGAGGAGCAGTGGAGGCTATCTGTACCCACCCTTCAGGTGGGACTTCCAGAGGATGGCTCAACGCTGCGGCTTTTCCTTTCAGTTGCTGTTTTTCCTTTCAGTTGTACTTTACATTTGGGCTTGTATTTCCGGACCCTTTTACTTTCATCACAGCTTGTTACCATTTTTACTTAGTGTTTACTTTTCCGCTTGCTTACTCTGTGGTGCTTGTTTACTTTTCAAAGTCAATGCCTTTCCTTTTTGTTGGTATTTACACCTTGGTGCTAGTCGCCAGCCCCTGGCCTATGGAAGGCGGGCTTGGGGTAGTCACGGCACGGGACCCGAGGACGGGTAGTGACAAATTGGTATCAGAGGTGATCGGTTCTACCGCAGACTCTGATCTTTCTTCTATGTGAAGCAATAGTGTTTAGCGTATTGGGTGTGGTTATCAGTCCAGGGAGTCCATTGTTGGTGCGGCGGCCGACGTATCCGTACACTAGGACCCTGACTTCTGATTTCTGACTTAATGCACGAAAACATTGATTGCATGTGTGTTTCAACTTTTCTTTATGATTACTTGTGTCAGCTCACCAGGTATACTGTTCTGACCGTGGCGCACTTGTTTCCTTTTCAAGATGTCCCGATGACAGCAGCCAGCTAGGGTTCCGAGAGTAGAGCGCGACGATAGCCCACCGAGTGACGAGGTCTCGGTACAAGGCCTGTTGACAGCAGAGGCACCGGCGGTACCTTTACCCGCCGAGCCCCCGATGCTTCCAGCACTGGCAGCTGACGACGCACGATGCCTCAGAGCTCTGCACGAGTTCCAGTGCCAGCGACCACCCAGGTTCCATGGGGAGACGGACCCCCAGGCCGCCGAGGACTGGCTGGAGGCGGTCGTCCAAGTTTTCAGGCTAGTGAGGACACCAGCAGACCTCATGGTGATCCTCGCGGTGAGCCTACTGCACGCAGCAGCAGGACGATGGTGGAGCTTGATGCTCCAGGTACACGATGAGGCCACCCTCATCTGGATGGAATTCAAGAGCCTCTTCCGCTCAGAGTTTGTCCCGGCCACCCTCCGAGCGGTGCGCATTCAGGAGCTTCTATAGCTGCGGCAGGGCAGCTTGACGGTCGCTCAGTACGCGGCGAGGTTCACCGATCTTTCTCGCTACTCGACCGACATGGTACGGGACCCCTTCTTCCGGGCCTGGACCTTTGAGCAGGGATTGAGACACGAGATCAGGGTATTGCTGATCTTCCTCAGCATCCCGACCCAGGCAGGAGTGCTGGAGCGAGCCCTTCTGATCGAGAGCTTCCTAGCTGAGTCCACAGCGAGACCTACCGCAGGGCGGCAGGTAGCAGAGTCTTCGGCAGCTGGTAGTCGAAGAATGACTCAGGGTTCCAGGCAGACCAGACCTTCCGGAAGACGACCTCGGGACACTGGCTCAGCAGTGCAGGGCACACAACATGGGGTCAGTCTTCCGAGAGGCAGGTAGTGCTACTCCTGCGGCGGGCAGGGCCACATGGTTCGTGACTGCCCGACCCGCCGTACCGAGGAGCAGCAGATGGTGGAGGGGCCACCCAGGCAGAGGAAGAGGGTCGACCATGGCGGTCCGCAGGGAGGAGGCGGACGAGGCATAGGAGCTGGCCGAGCAGCAGGTTGTGGGAGACACTTTGAGGCTCTGCCACCACCACCACCAGGAGGCCCACCCCGACCAGAGGGAACTGGCGGGAAGAGACAGGAACAGCTCCAGGAAGCAGAGGCCTACGACCACGGCACGCCAGAGATGATTCGAGGTACGATCTATGTCTATTCCACCCTTGCTGAAGTTCTGATAGACACAGGAGCGATTCACTCTTTCATAGCCACTGCCCTTGTTCGGAGCTCGGAGATTCCGACAGAGCCGTTGGCTCGATCCTTACGGCTAGAGACTCCTACGAGAGCAGACTCGATGATTACGCACTGGTGCCGGCAGTGTGAGCTTACTCTAGGAGGCGAGAGCTTCGGCTGGGATCTTCTTGTAGTGGCGTCGAGGCCTTACGACGTCATCTTGGGCATGGATTGGTTATCTACAGTCCATGCTCATATTGACTGTTTTAGGCGCAAGGTGCGATGTGTGTGCACCGACGGGAGCGGGTTCACCTTCACTGGCGAGAAGGGAGCCTTAGCAGCACAGGATGGACTCATGCAGAGGAGAGGTCATCCCATCACTAATCAGTTGGCTAGCCTCATCCTTGGAGCAGTTGACGTGCGGAGTCCTAGTTTTCCTGCAGTGGTGGATCAGTATGCAGACGTCTTCCCCGACGACGTTCCAGGGCTACCTCCTCGCAGAGAGGTAGAATTTTATACTGATCTGTACCCCAGGACAGCCCCGATATCCACTCCAGCATATTGGATGGCCCCCACCGAGCTTCGAGAGCTACGGTTACAGTTGGAGGACTTCCAGGGAAAGGGGTTCATCCGACCCAGTGTTTCACCCTGGGCTTCCCCGATATTGTTCGCCAAGAAGGCGGATGGGAGCTTGCGACTGTGTGTTGATTATTGTCGCCTGAACCAGGTGACAGTGAGGAACAAGTATCCGCTACCGAGGATTGATGACCTCTTCGATCAGCTCAAGGGAGCATGGTGGTTCTTGAAGATAGACCTCAATTCCGGCTATCATCAGCTCAGAGTTCGAGACGAGGATGTGCAGAAGACGGCCTTCAGATGTCGGTATGGCCACTATGAGTTCTTGGTTATGCCTTTTGGTATAACCAATGCTCCAGCAGTGTTCATGAGCCTCATGAACAGGATCTTCCATCCATACCTCGATCGATTTGTCGTGGTCTTCATCAACGACATTTTGGTGTACTCGACGACGGAGGAGGAGCACGCCTACCACCTGCGGGTTGTACTAGACACACTCCGAGAGCACTAGCTTTATGGAAAGCTCTCGAAGTGCCAGTTCTGGTTACGTGATGTCCACTTCTTGGGGCACGTCATTTCTGAGGTGGGAGTTGCAGTGGATCCCGCGAAGATCGAGGAAGTGCTAGCTTGGGAGCCACCCAAGAGCGTGACAGAGGTGCGGAGTTTCTTGGTCCTAGCCAGATACTATCAGAGATTTGTGCCGGAATTCTCCAGAGTTGCGGCCCCACTCTCAGTGTTGACGAAGAAGGGGAAACCCTTCGTGTGGTCAGACAGATGTCAGCAGAGCTTCCAGGAGCTGAGGCATAGGTTGACCAGCGCACCTATCTTGAGGTTGCCTGAGGAGGGAGTTGGATACGTAGTCTACTGGGATGCATCAGGGACCAGACTCGGGTGTGTCCTGATGCAGGAGCGGGCCGTGATTGCCTACGGATCACGTCAGTTGAGGCCGCATGAGCATAACTACACCACCCATGACCTGTAGTTGGCAGCAATGGTCTTCGCTCTGAAGACAAGGCGGCACTATCTGATTGGCGAGCGCTTTACAGTCTTTTATGACCATCAGAGTCTCAGGTACGTCTTCTCTCAGAAGGACCTGAACCTGAGACAGCGACGATGGCTCGAGTTCCTCCAGGACTATGACTTTGAGATAGTCTATACTCCTGGGAAGGGGAACATGGTAGCTTATGCCCTCAGTAGGAGGACGAGCATCCAGATACTTGAGGAGGCGACAGAGCTGCTAGCCGCTTTGCAGATATCCTTCGTGGATAGAGACGGAGTAGCCTTCCTTCAGTCTCTCACAGTCTCTCCTCCACTACTGCAACAGGTTAGAGAGGCACAGCGTGGGGACACTGACTGTGAGACGCGGTGTGCACATATATCCTCGGGACAGGCACCTGATGGTTTCTCCCTTGGAGCAGAGAACGACATCCTTTTAAGAGGACGTACCTTTGTACCATTCGCTTTACGAGAGGAGGTGCTGAGAGAGTTTCAAACTTCTCCTTTAGCGGTACATCTAGGTGTGGCGAAGATGTACCAGGATCTCAGACGATACCACTAGTGGCCGGGCATTAAGAAGGTTGTGGCAGAGTTCGTTTCACGGTGCCTCACCTGCCAACAGGTGAAGGCAGAGCATCAAGTACCAGCAGGCTTGGTACTGCCCTAGGAGGTTCCGGAGTGGAAGTGGGACGGAATATCTATGGACTTCGTGACTAGACTTCCACGCACTTCCAGAGGTCACGACTCCATTTGGGTGATTGTTGACCGACTCACCAAGTCGGCACACTTCTTACCCATCCGAGAGTAGGGCTCAGTGGAGAGCTTGGGGCATCTCTACGTTCAAGAGATTGTATGACTTCACGGTGTGCCATCAACTATCGTCTCCGATCGGGACGCTCGCTTTACTTCCCGTATTTGGAAGGGTTTTCAGGAGGCGTTCGGGACGCGGCTACGTCTGAGCACCACCTTTCACCCTCAGACGGATGATCAGACGGAGAGGACCATTTAGACTCTCGAAGACATGCTCCGCGCATGTGTCCTCGACTTTGGTCACAGCTGGGAGGACCACCTACCCTTGGTGGAGTTCGCGTACAACAACAGCTACCACACCACCATCGGGATGGCACCCTATGAGGCATTGTACGGCAGGCCTTGCAGATCTCCTTTGTGCTGGACAGACCCTGGGGAGTCAGTACTTGTGGGACTAAAGATGGTCCGGGCCACGACAGAGAAGGTCCAGGTCATCCAGGAGTGGATGATGACAGCACAGAGCCGGTAGAAGTCATATGATGACAGGAGGTGGAGGCCACTAGAGTTCGAGGATGGCGACCACGTCTTCTTGCGGGTCTCACCTCGACGTGGTTTGCGGAGATTTGGCCGAGGCAGCAAGTTGTCTTCACGCTTCATCGGGCCTTTCCAGGTCCTCTGTAGGGTTGGCGAGGTGGCTTATCGCCTGGCTCTGCCACCTCAGTTACACCGGGTGCACGACGTCTTCCACATATCCTAGCTGAGGAGATATGTGCACGACCCGACGCACATCATTGACTATGGGGAGCTAGACGTTGATGATGGGGCGACTTTTGCGGAGGTCCCGGTGGAGATAGAGGATTGACAGGAGCAGGTCCTACGTGGGCAATTGATTCCTATTGTGTGCATTAGATGGCAGCACGAGAACCTCCAGGAGAGCACATGGGAGCGAGAGGCTCAGATGCGTCCTCAGTACCCACATTTGTTTCCCTAGTTTTTATGTATCTTTACGGGGACGTAAATCCCTGAGGTGAGAGTAATGTAAAGACCTGTAAATTTCAAGGAAATTTTTTTCTTAATTTTATTTGGAATTTTACAAGAGCGCAGTTTCTGATGGCACCTGATTCCGAGGCCCGGTGTGCCCGGAATCATTTTCCGAAGTTTGGATCGGGTACGTTCAGTGAACGGACGAGTGGGTTTTTCTAACTTTTGAACCAGTGCCCGGAATCGAATTCCGGGGGCACCGATGAAATCGCAGCGCCGGTATTCGCTTAGAAACGCCTCTTCCGGAGTTGCGTTTGCTCGGGTGTGGTTTTTAATTTTCGGGCTTAAAGTTAAGAATTAAAATAATTTTGCGACAACTTTATTTTATTTCACTTAAGCCACTTGGAAGCCACTTGAAACCACTTAAAGATGGCTTAAACTGAGTTGATCCGGATAGGATGCTATCAAAAAATATCCTACCCCCTTGGTAGGATATTTGTGAGGTGGGGCCCGCACGAGCCTCGCCGTTTCTTTCCGCTAAGTAACGCACCCGCGAAAACCCGTCATTATGAAATTCAACTGACGCGTTTTCTTAAATTCTTAACAGACCATTTAATTGGGCGGTTTATTTCATAAATTAAATGAGTTGTTTCTTTTGTTGAATTAATTCAACGAATTGATGGGTCGTTACTTACCCCTTTTCTTGTGTTGGCATAATAATAAAATAAGACCAACCTATCTTTTGGAGGATTACTCGTTGAGAGAGGATCCTTGAACCTTCATACTCATTCGCGAAGAACGCGAAGAACGCGAAGAACGCAGAACCCGGAAATCGACGACGCGACGCCGTGATCCGCGACGCCGACGTCCCCTTCCTACAACGTTCTTCTGCGATGACTCTTCCTCCGCGACGGATCTTCGATCGGCTGCTTGAGGTAAGAGTCTCAGACTTTCTTTTTTTTATCTCCTTCGTGGTTCTTTACCAAAACACGGATTTAATTAATTAAATTAAATCTGCTATTTCATGGTCCGTTGAGTTCGCTGACTCAACGTCGTGTTCCACGACGATGCGACGCCCTTCCGCGACGACGCGACGATCTCCACCTTCCGCGACGAGCAATTCCGCGAAGAACGCTCACGCGCGATGACTACGAGGTAGAGATTTATTTTGGAATTACACCTTTTTATTATTCCCGTAAATGTTTATTTAAAAAGTTAAAGAACTGGTTTTGTGAACAATTTTAAATTTATTAAAATTGTTGTTTCCGTTCAAATGAGGAACCCGTTTTATGAAACAATTTTATTTCATTAAAAATTATTTCGGATATGCGTTCATGTGTTGAACTTTAATTCCTCCCGTTTTTTATCTCTAACGCGGAGGCTGCGGGCCAAACGAACACGGCCCGATGACCCTCCGTCGTTCTTCGTTTTTTTGTGCGGATTTGACGGGCAACGACGGAACGTGCCGCAACGGATGTTTGACAATCCCCCAGTGAATAACGGAACCCGGGAAGAGCAACGGCGCAGACGAGAAGAAAATCGGGCCACCAGAGCGACTCTGGCGGCCCGAGGAAGCCAGCGGCGCCCGGCGCGCTGCCGGACGAGACCGTCGCGGCACCGGCCGCGGCGGCGGCGCTCGCGGTACGCGGTTGAAGCCGCGTCCGGCGCCAGGGAGACACCCCGCGGGTGTCCCGCAGGTGTCACGCGGGGGCGGCGGCTCCCCCCCGCGTCACTCGTGACGCGGCTTCAGCCGCGTCCAGCTGTTTGGCCGACACCCCGCGGGTGCCGCGGGGGTGTCACGCGGGGGTGGCGGCTCCCCCCCGCACCGCTCGACCGAGCCGAGCCGGGCTGGCCGAGCTAGGCCGGTCCGACCGGTCGGGCCGCGCACTGGCCTGGCCGGACCGGGTCCGACCGGGTCGGACCGGGTTGACCTGGTTCGGACTGGGTTGACCCGGTTCGGCCGACCCAGGGGGGTCGGCCCGGGTCGGCCCGGGCCCGGACCCCCCCGTCTTCGGACAGTTTTCGTTCAAATGGTTGTATCTTGAGCTACGGGCCTCCAAACGACTCGCCGTCAACGGCAACGCGATCCTTGGATCGAGACGGTCCTTTCAGTATATCGCACTCAAGGTTTCAAAATACTTTGTGTTCGGCCGGGTTGGTTCGTACACGAAAACAACCGGGCCCTCGGAGCGGAAACGCTCATATCTTGAGCTACGGACGTCCGATTGACGTGCCGTCAGCTTCGTTGAATTCCTCTAAGTGAGACAGATCTTTTGGCACACTCCGCCCGAGGTTTGGACGTAGGTGGAGTACGGTCGGGTTGGTTTTTCCTTAAAAACCAACCGGGCCCCTATGACGAAAAAGCCAATAACTCTCAGACCGGGCGTTCGATTGACGCGCCGTCTGCGACGTTGAGTTCCTGTTGACGGTACGGAACTTTTGGATACATCAACTTAGGACTTTGTGTCAGTTGATGTATCAGCCTCTCGGCTCATGGAGCGGACCCTCCCGAACGAGCTTGCTGTGTGCGGGAACCCTAGAGCTGGCTGTGACTTCTTCTTCGACAGCGACGACCGTGCAGAGATCCTCAGTGGACTGCGGTGACGACCGTGCAGAGATCCTCAGTGGACTGCGACAACGACTGTGCAGAGATCCTCAGTGGACTGCGACGACTACAGAACTCAGCGATCCTATGTGGATCAGTGCTACAGGTCCTGTGTGGGCCCGATCCTGTGTGGGTCCGATCCTGTGTGGGTCCGTGCTCAGCGGTTCTGTGTGAGCCATCGCCTACAGGTCCTGTGTGGGCCCGATCTTGTGTGGGTCATTGCGGGGGTTAGTTACCTATCGATACTTCGTGGGTCCGACGACTTAGATGGATCAGTGATCATCTTTATCGTCATCCGAAAAAGTATACCTGTGTAAGCTGAATCTCGTGTTACTCTCCTTTGTGGATTGTGTTGATCTATCCTGTGTGGATTTACTGTTTACTCTCCTTTGTGGATTGTGTTAAGCTATCTTGTGTGGATTTACTGTTTACTCTCCTTTGTGGATTGTGTTGAGCTATCCTGTGTGGGTATACGTTTTTCTTTCCTGTGTGGACTGGGTTGTGCTTGGGCTCGGACGTTGGAGCCGAACGGGAATTGATGACTTAGGTATATGTATGGGCATATACCTAAGCCATGTCAGTTGTTACTTCGTGATTGTATCTTTCCTTTGTGGATTATCCTTTGTGGATTTCAGGAGACCTTCGGGGGTCTTGGGGTCCCTACTGAGTAGCTTATACTCGCCCCTTCACGGGGCTATGCCCGCACTTCGTGGTGTTGGTTGCAGATGACGGACAGCGCTGATCGTGGTGGAGACGTGCGGAGCAGGACGGTACCTGGAGGTGGACCACTGGGTGGGACGTACTCGGAGCGGTCAGGTGGACCCGAGGAGCAGTGGAGGCTATCTGTACCCACCCTTCAGGTGGGACTTCCAGAGGACGGCTCGACGCTGCGGCTTTTCCTTTCAGTTGTTGTTTTTCCTTTCAGTTGTACTTTACAGTTGGGCTTGTATTTCCGGCCCCTTTTACTTTTAGCATAGCTTGTTACCATTTTTACTTAGTGTTTACTTTTCCGCTTTCTTACTCTGTGGTGCTTTTTACTTTTCAAAGGCAATGCCTTCCCTTTTTGTTGGGATTTACGCCTTGGTGCTAGTCGCCAGCCCCTGGCCTATGGAAGGCGGGCTTGGGGTAGTCACGGCACGGGCCCCGAGGACGGGTCGTGACAGAGACTATATGGGTCAGTTAATATATCCATAGTGGAATGTATCTTTACACATGATATATAATTTCTCACACTTTTATTTAGGGATCATATATTTTAAAGGGGTTGTATAAGTGGTTTTTTAGAAGAGATGAGGCTTTTGGATAGAGTGTTTTCTTTGTGGTGGTCCTTTGGATATAACAATATCCTTGAGAAGTGTCTTAAGGGATAGTTTTTCAAACTCATTCCTCTATTTCCTTCTGGTTTGGTTTGGAATTATCAAGGGAGAAAATAGTTTGAGAAGTATTTGATGTGGAATAATAGACCTTACTACCCATTAATTTTTGGGAAATATAGTGGTTGAGGTTCCCAAGGAAATTCTGGAGGCAATGGGTGAAGAAATAGAGGAGTTTTGAGGTTTTTTGAAGTAAAGGGGGTGTTTTAGAGGATAACAGAAAATCATGGAAGAATATCACTAAAGGTAGATCTATGGTGGTATATTACCAATGGTAGATCATTATGGAAGTATGTCATAATTGGTTAATCTTTGAAGAATTATTACTAATGGTAGATCATTCTAAATATATATCCACAAATGTAAATATTTGGAAGTAGATTACCAACTGTAGATTATACTAATGGTAGATCACTAATGATCGATCTCTATTAGTAGATTAACAATATCATATAATTCATGAAGTAGATCACTAATGGTATGTCTCTAGCGGGATATTTCCCATGGTCGATCATTTTGGCGGTACATCATCAATGATAGATCTCTAGTTTTAGATCCCAAATGGAATATCATTATCATAGTATATCACCAACAATAGATCTCTGGTGGTATATTGCCAACGGTAGATCATTATGGTAGTAGATCATCAATGTTATATCCTTGAAATTATATCACTAATGGTATATCATTATGAAGGTAGATCACAAACGGTAAATATCTAGTTGTAGATAACCAATGGTAGCTCTATAGAGTTAGATAACCAATATTATATCATTCTAGTGGTAGATCACTAATGGTTGATCTCTGGTGGTATATTACCAATGGTAGATCATTCTAGCAATAGATCGGCATTGGTAGATCTTTGTTGGTACATCGCCAATGGAAGATCATTCTGGTGATAGATCACCAATAGTAGATCTCTGGTAGTAGATTACCATCAATAGATCATTCTGGTGGTAGATCACCCACGTTATATCTATAGAGGTAGATCACTTATTGTAGATAATTTTGGTGGTAGATCACTAATGGTATATCTCTAGTGGTATATCTCTATAGTGGTTTTGGTTTTCCAAAAATTTATAGATTTTACCGTTTGTACATTTATTTGAAAAAAATGGTTGTAATTTCTTAATTAGTGAATTTTAATGCTATTTTAAAGGAGTATAATTACATCCTATATTTCTTCAATGTATGGAGACTAGTTCAAAAACATGGTTTTGATGATATATTCCTTTAATTTAAAATTAGAACCATATCTAATTTCTTTGGTTCTTGATATAATCTTTCAAAAGATAATATCTTTCTTTCATTCATTCAGTCTTTCTTTATTTTCAGGTGGTACATTTTGGAGGGTTTTTCACATTGGACTCATGGATCCCTTTTTCCAGTGTATGTTCTTGTTCTCCCTGTTGGTCGTTTCCTCCTATACGCACACCCCCTATCTTTGGTGTATCAAGTTTTTGTTAAGCTTCTCTCTTCCAGGTTGGAATTCCTTAATTTTTCCATTATGTGTATCATTTGGGGAGGGGTGATTATGTTTATCTATATAGAAATGGTTGCATCCAAATAAACAAAGATAAATCAATTGGTTAAATGAATTCAATAATGGGTAGGGGAATGAACAAATATGTTTACTGTTTGGTAGGTTTTTTGTTATAGAAATTTCATGGGCTTAAAGCCCAATGAATTTCATGTTCATTTGGGGTCCTTGTTTATTCACTATTTTTTAATTTATGGATTTATTTTTACATGGTTTTTCATATCAATTAAAATGTAAATGGATAATTACATATACTTAGTTAATGAATTGGATTCCCTGTGATCTTATAGTTATTTGACAACGCCCTTAAATAAATAATTAGAATTGATTGAAATCCTCTATTACCACTCTACAAAACTCTATGATTTTATTGTAACAAGTTCATGTTTGTTGTTTTTTATTATGTCTTGGTGGTGTTTTTTTGATTTAGGAGTGGTGGATTTGTTGGGATACATGTGGGTCTGATGCATGTGATGTGTTTTTTTCACTAGGGTTGCGATGGAGGTTAGGGAAAGGTTGTGTTATGGGGGTGTGAAAGTTGTTATGATGTGATGGAATGAGGAATCTAATGTGTATACTGGGTTGTTGATTAGTGATTCCTATTTTGTGTTCTATTGCACTATTATCCAGATTAGTAATGGAATTAAATGAATGATACTGATTTCAAATGGGAATTCTTAAAAAATGAAATTTGGATGGAAATTGTGGTTTAAATTTTTAATGTTCATATATGAAATAATGGGATTGATATAATAAATAATATGATGTTTTAATGTAATGGGTTTGTAATAAATAATAAGAAAAATTTATTAATGAGAATTAAATACTGAAATATAAAATGTGGATTGTGCTCTGTTTCTTGTGATGTTGTGTGGTGAATTTATAGGTAGTAGTAAAGTCAATGAATGTCATGGGTTAGTTTATACTCTTATTTGAGACCCATAGGATTAGTATTGTGATTTTGATGTTATATATATACTCCATGTATATTATTGTAATTTTCTATATGCACCCCACCCATGTCGAGCACCATTTGTCAACACACAAATATAGTTATATATTTTGGTGGTTTTCCTACATCCTAGAGTTAGGATGGATGGATTGTTACCCACTCTTCCCAACTCCCTATTCTAGGTGATGAGAATTACATGCAGGGTATGTGATTTCTAGAATAGAAAAGTGAGGCTATCAAGTTATGGTGTGTTGTTACATGATGACATAAGTGTATTCAAGTAATATGTAGTGAGATAAGGTATGGTGGGGGTCATTCAAGGTAGGAGTAGGGAATTTGGTTGATGTCTTTAATGTTAATGATACCCTTCTACACTAGTTATGTAATATGATGTGATTTTTGTTTCCTAGGTGTCTATCGGCAGAATGAGATGTGATGTGATGTGATTTAGAAGTTGTGAGAGCACCAATACATTCTTCATTGGGGTGTGAGTGAGGAAAATTAGTGGGAAAGAGGTGTGAGGTGCCCTTTATCGATATAATTTGTATTATGTTATTAAAATTGGATGTGTTATTCCGTGAGTGATCCAAAGTGATGATGGGGTTGATTAATATACATGTATAGGTGTATTTTGGTTTTTTTGTTTTCTCATGGGTGCATTGGTATGCTCTTTCCACATGGGCATATGATACTTTGTTTTTTCTATTGAGTATACTGGTATGATCATCCTAAATTTGTAAAAAAAATCAGGTTTCCCATAGGACTACATGGATTGTGATGGACATTACTAGCTCAAATCATTGTATTGTTTTTTGTCACCGCTTTAGCATTAATTTTTGGTATTTACCTAGGATACTTTTATATCTATCAGTTTTATTTTATACAAACAGTGTGATATGGGTTTTAGATTTATTTTATTACATCAAGGAGTTTCTTTCTGTGGATTAATCTTATAACCACATTGGATTTATATTATAGAGGTTAATTTCACCTACACATGATATTTTTATACACTCAGTACTAGTCGTTGGCCTAGGACCTACTAGAGTTAGGAATCATGGGTCATTATCTCCCTCCCCTCATTGTGGTATTTTTTTAGGGAGGGGATTATGAAACTCCTTCCTTAAATTTAATTCTATAGAAAAAATTTATTCTTTCCACACTATTCTCTATCTCAAAGGTAATATTGTAAGTATTCACACCCCTTCCTCACTCTCTTTCCCTCCATCTTTATATAACTAGGTTAAATGTGCATATTTGTTTCTTATGAAGTAAATTAGTACTGTGTCCACTCATGAATTATTGAATCATATTTTATATCCATCTTCCATAACATATATGTTATATATAAATATATATAATATAGAATAATTATTATTTATCAAAGTGGAAACCTTTATACAGAAAAATGTTTTCTACTATTATGAATTCAAAATAGACCATTTACCTAATCATGGTAAATTTATTTACCCAAAACTCGCTACTCCCATTCCCAACTATTCTCACATAAAACATAATAGGTGTGTTTCCAATAAGACAAATCCAATGAAATCTATTTATAACCACATAATAGTTAAAATATAGGGGTAGATAACAAAATAAGACTACATAAGTTGGTATTTATCTAATGTGTCCAACAATATCTTAAGGATCCCACCAGCTCGACATTTATATGTATATGTATATATATAAAAAATACGTACTTGTGATAGTTACTAGTGGAGGAAAAATATGGCACAATAATAAATTTGAATGGTGTCACTTTGTTAAAATTGTGCCGCAAATGTTATATATATATCATTTAATAACGAATTAAAAGTAGCAGCATATACCACAATCACACATTGGAATTTTCTTCAGTCTCGTGCTCACTTATATACCAAGACATAGTTACATTACCTTATTGATGTCTAACAGTTCTCGGAGTTTCCCTATAGTCACTGGCCTAACCCCTGATCAAGATAACCTACACTGATCCCCTATATGTTGACATGTGTGCTCACGCACTCATTCCAGTCCATGTGTAGGTTTTCTTCATCACCCATGTCATTTACCTTCTCATGGTTGATGATTTTCCAGTAAGCTGGATAGATTTTTCTCCCTTATGTGTGGGTTGGCTAGCCAATTTTATGAAAATATAAAATTAATATTTTATTTTAATTGATACTAAAATTTTATTATATACACATTCCATTATATTCCTTAATATTTTATATTTCATAATACTTATTATATTACATTTATATTATATGTTTTAAATTACTGTATTATGACAAATACTATAATAATATTAATAATATTAATATTTTAAATATAATATACTTTTAACTATATTTAAATTAATATTTCATTTACAAAAATTTTATATTTTAAAATATTTTATTTCTTTTAAAATCTATATTTATTTTACCATTACATATCATCAAGAAAAAAAATTACAAATAATTAATTAAATATTCATATGTTTAAAAAAATAACTACATAACATATCATTAAATAAATAATAAAATGATTTAGAGTGTGTATTTTCTAGCACGAACATGTTAAGAAAAATTTTGTAAAAATTATTTTTGAATAGTATAATTATAGTTAAATTGATGAATTTTTAAAATATATTTGATCCATATTATATCTTCAATATAAGGCCTTGATTATATATATATATATATATTCATTTCAAATGAAAAAATTATAGATCATAAAATTTACTACTAAAATTTTTCATTAAATATATTCAAAAACAGAATTTACCTATAATATTTTATATACCATGGTAAATATTATTTCACTATTAAATTATAAAATTATCACTAATTTTATATTAATTTTATATTATATAATATGTATTCAACTCAAACTAATATTTTTTATTTCAAAAATATCATATCACTATTACAATTTGTATTTATCATTTACTAACATTTATTAATATATGTTAAATAATTTTATTTTTTTAATAATTTATTTCAATAACATATTTCCCATAAACATATAATTACATTAAATAATTCCAAATAAGGTTAAATTATAAATTTTGTAATATTATCTTATTTAATATATCTATATGATGAATAAATACCTATTTATATTTTATTTCCTAGAAATTAAATATAAATACAGTTTGAGTAGTATTTTTTAATTCATGAATTAATTTATTCTATAATTTATGTAATTTATAGATATATGCATTAAATTTTATAAAAGTAACATTATATTAAAATATATATCATAGTTTTTTTAGTATTGAAATGAACCATTGGAAAATAATTATTTTAAAAAATTATTCTAGAATCTTGGGGTGTTACATTTTACCCTCTTAAATAAATTTCATTCTCACAAAAATAATTTTTATTAGTGTTGAAAAAATTAGAGTGTTAAAAATAGTATGATATAATCTTTCTAATGAGTTATTTTCAAGTGTATAACTCATCCATTTAACTCATAATATATCTATATTTTAGTTTTCCACCACCATTGGTGCCAAAAATACTTCCTTAGTCATTGGACTTAAGGGTTTTTATAAACACCCCTTTTGTAGCTTAATTTTCAGGACCATGTTCTCAACAAAATGTTTAAACAAAGTGGTTATTAAAATAACTGACAATAACATTAAAATGATAATTAAACTATAAGTGTCTTATAAATTAACACCATCAATATAACCTATAGTGGTACAACACATAAATATTTTTTTTACCGGTGAAATCCTAAACACAAAATAATGAAACCATAAAAACTCTATAAAACCCATATTTATATCCTAAAGTCTTTCTAAATTAACATTTTTCGAAAAAAAACATGTATTCTCATAAAATTATAATATTTAAATCCTCAAAATAAATTTTTAATTCTGAAATTATCCTCAACAGATAATGTTATAATGTCGATACATATCTAAACATTTTCTCTAATGAAAACTAATGTTCCATAGACCCAAACTCTTGGGTCTAGTTCTAAAAATTTCATACTCTTTTTCTTTTTTATAGTGTCTTTAATACCAAAGTAGTGACCTGATTTTAAAAAATTTACAATCGCAACATAATTCTAAACAATGTGTCACCATATTCCAATGATCATTTAGGTAATGGTCTTTAAAGAATTATATTTTTTTTCATATCAAAACTTTTGTTATTTATTCAAAAATGAGAATTTCCCAATAAATTAATCTTTTTTAGGACTACTCCATCATTTATCAAGCTATTACTAGATTCATAATAGATCCAACTCATCATTAGTCTTATGAAAAACATTTGAAAACTTATGATTAGTGTAAAATCTCAATAAGGGTTTTCAAAATCAATGACAATACTCCTTTCATAAAATACTTTCAATATACTAAAAAAATTATTTTAAATAAAATGTGTTGACCATTGTAAAACATTTTAAAAATTAACCTTTAAAAATAAAATAGTGTTTTCTGAAGAAAACAAATATTAAAAGGAAATTATTTCAAAACTATCTTTGATAACTCATAAAATATTAATGTAATTTTTCATTACGAATATAAACATTTGAAATTACCTTTTTTAAAAATCAATAAGACACTTTTTAGAAGCCAAACTTTTACTTTTCGAAAATATAACAATATTTCTTTATGAATCCAATAAGTTTTAGCAATATTAGATAATATTTTTAGACACCATATATTTTAGGCTATATAGGGTCCTACGATCACATTATGGACCATGTCTCTTGAAGTTTGGGTTCACTCCTTATCCCTCGTCATCATTTACAATGCTCAATTTCCATATTTTTAACAAAGTATTTTTAGAAACATGACTTTCTAATCATAATTCCATTGAAATATTTTTTTTCAAAAACAAATCATTAGTGATACAAATATTTTGAAAATGGATTTAAAATATATAATAAATTTATGGTTAGTAAAATCAACAAATTTTGTTTTTGATAAATTAATACATTAAAAGAATAAAATTAATGGTCATTAAAATGGCCTAGACCTTTTAAACCATTAATTTACAGGATATATGGTGATGGAGGTGTTCATGAATATTCTATAAGATTTTAGTGAAGGAAGGGATGATTTTTTAGATTTTTTGCAGGAAAAATGGGTGTTTTAGAGGATGAAGGTGGATCTTGGTGGAATATCACTGGTAGAAGATCACTAGTGGAAGATATATGATGGTATATCACTAGTGGTAGATCTCTAGTGGTAGATAAATGGAGGTAGATATATGTTGGTAGATTTGTAGTTGAAGCTATCTGGTGGTAGGTAACTGGTGGTAGGTCACTAGTGGTATATCATTAGTGGAAGATCTTGGGCGATAGATCTCTTACAGAAGATCTCTAATTGTAGATCACTGGTGGTAGCTCTCTAGTCATTTCACTCTATCTATATGTCTCTGGAAGTAGGTCTCTTTTTTTCAGTATCTAGAAGTAGGCCACTAGTGTAAGGCCACATGAGGTAGATCTCTAGAGGTAGATCTCTAGAGGTAGATTTGGAGTGGTGTATCTCTTTTGGTAGGTCATGGGGGAATATCTCTAGTGGTAGATATTTGGTTATAGATCTGTGGTGTAGGAACTCATGTCGTAGATATAAAGTGGTATATCATTGAAAATAGATCTTTTGTGGGTAGATCACTAGTGGTATATCTGTAAACATATATCTCTACTTGTTTATCTCTAGTAGTATATCTATAGTAAATCCAGTTTTTTCTGAATATATAGTTTTACCCTTTCAACATATTTTATGATGTAAAACGGTCTTAAATCCCTAATTAATTTAATTTTAATGAAATTTTAAAGGTGGGTGATTATATATATATATATATATATATATAATTATTGATAATTTTAAATGGTTATACCCCATGGATTGATGAGATCTCCATTTAATGGTCAACTAAACTGTATCAAATTCCACCATTTGTGGATCTGATCATTATAAAGTGAAGATCATTCCTTCATTATATCTAGATTCATTTCTCTTGAAATGGTATTTTTTGGAGGATTTTTCCCATGTAGTCATCGAAGTCTATCACTATAGTTGGATTGAGTTACCTATAGGTGGTTTCCTCTTATGTGCAAACCCCTTATTTCTGGTGTCAAAAATTTTGTAAAGTTTCATTCAAACATGTATGGGTTATATTATTTATCACCTAGTACATCATTAAGTATGGGTTTATTATTATTATCCATTTTTTAGATGGTTTCATTGGTCTTAAAAATATACATTAATTGGATTAAATTAAATTTAATGTGGTAGGGTAATTTTAATTATGAACATATTTCTTTTTTGTTATTAATTTAATGTTATGAATTGTATGGGATAAATTTAAATTGAAAATAATTGTTTTGGGGGGTCTTTTATTGTGTTGTTATAATGTGAATTTTTGAATTCATATTTTTTAGTTCATAAAAACACTAAATATATAATTGTATAATCGTGTATACCTGGTTAATTAATTGGATGCCTCAGGATCTTATGGCTTGTGTTATATCACCCTAAAATAAATATGTAGAATTCAATGAAATCCCATATTCCTAATCTATAAAACTCTATGTGTTTGTTGTGGAATTTGTTTTATGGAATTATATGTGTGTTTTGTCTAGGTAGTGTTGATTTGATGATTGGATGGTGGCAATGTTGTGATATATGTGCAGTGGGGCTACAAAGGTAGTTGGGGTTCGGTTGGGTAGTGGGGCTATGAAAGTGGCGGTCGACTTATTATTATGTGGAATTTGGTATATTTTTTTCTATGATGTTATTTTTTATAATATTTTCACAATTAATAATGGTATTAAATACATGATAATGATTTCAAATGGGTACATTTAATGAATTAATTGATAAAGTGTTGTGTGGTCTAAATGATAAATGTTTATATATGAATAAGGGGTTGGAAATATGAAACAAGGTACATGTATAAATGAAATGGGATACTAATTAATTTTTAATGCATGAATGAAATGTGTTGATTAAGTTTAATTTATTGTTAGTTTCAAATATTTAAATTGTCTAAATGTTGATTTAAAAGTGGAAATGGAATTTGTGGCTAGTATATTCCTTGTATAGAGTTGTGAATTTAGTTTTAGAAGTGGGAGTGGAGGATCCTGTGAGATGGATTATTCCACATTTGGGAATACTAAGGATGGTTCAGGTGTGATGTGACTCTATATATATAAACATTATATATTCTTATGATTTTCTATAGGTTCCCTGCCATTTCATTCTCCTAGTCCTCGAAAACAAATTTCTTGGTGGTGTTTTCTCAGCATCTTAGTGGTGAGGATTGGTGGTTGACCACCTGCTCTTCCTCTCTCCCCCTTCCATTAGACAACTCAATTCATGTTCCATGATGTCTTTAAGTCAAAAATACCACTACCGTGATGTGATGTGATGAGATGTAATGTCCCAAGATTCTTTCTGTGATATGTGATAAGATGGATCAAGGTGGTGGTCATGCGTGGTAGTAGGAGGGAATGAGGTTTATGTCCTTAATGTTAATGATACCCTACCACAATGTTCATGTGATGTGATTTGTTGTGATGGACCTGGTTTCTTCAGGCAATATGTTTTCTAATTGCTCAGGTGTCTATAGGCCGGATGTGATGTGATGTGTTGTGACTTAAAATGAAAGTGGTGGCATCTACAAGACATTTTTCATTGGGTTGTGAGGGTGGATATTCAATGGGAAGGTTGTTAGGCATACCATTTATCGATATACATCATATTATGTTATTATTAATTGCCTTCATTATATTTTTAGCATGCCTTGATGAGGTTTTTGATAGATAGTTAACCAGTTTAGGTTCTTTTTGTTTTAACTATTTGGTCACTAGTGCATTAGTATTCCACTTTCCCATGTACACAAGAAGAATTATTTTTTCTACTGAGTATACTTGTATTCTCACCCTATATATAAAATGATTTTCTATTTTCCAAGAGGACTCCATAGACAGTAGTGTACATTACATGCAGAGATATTTAGATATTTTTTGAGTCACTACTTTAGCTTTACTTTTGGGTATTTTACACGGGATATTTTTATTTGTATTAGATTTATTTATACATGTATTTGGGGATTGTTTTTTGACTACTTTTATATTGTGTCATGGATTTACTTATGGATGATTCCTCTTATCTCTCAATATTATTTATATTATTGAGGTTAATTCCACACATATTTGATATTTTTATTCCCTCAGTTCTAGTCTCCAAACTAAGGCCTAATGGAGGCAAGACACGGGAATCATTATCTATCTTCCCTCATTGTGGTATCTTAGTAGAGATGGGTCACCAAAATAAAATTAAAAATAAAATAAATAAATAATGAATTTAAATAAATCATTAAATAGGATTATTAATAGTATTATTTTCAAAATTATCATGTATTTTTATGAATATATTGATAATTGGAGTTCATTTCCATAAATATTTTAAAACATGAATAATAATAATTATTAAAACTAATCCATCAAAATAATATTATTTTCAGAAGATATTATAATTTTATAAAAACAAAAAAAAATGGTGTTTTTGAAATAAAACATCTTAAACATGAAATGATAATTTTGAAACTATGAAAATACCATCTTTGAAAAAATTTATTTTAAAAAAACTTTATTTTCATTATACCATAAATAAACGAAAACCTGTTAGAAAATTTAAAAACAAAAATATCTTAAAATTTTTCCTCACACCTAAAATTATAGATTAGAAATATTTTAAAATATATTTGAAATGATAATTTTATTTTTTAAATATTTCTATGAAAATTAATTCATTTTGAAGGATTTTAAAAAAAACTATAAAAACCCTTTCCATGAGGGTTATACTTAGTTGAATTCAACTTTTTAAAGAACAATTCTCCCTTTAAAGGAAATTTTATTTTCAAAATACTATAAAAAGAGAGAAGGTTTTGTTTTTAGAAAAAAATAGAGAAATTTCTTAAAAGTTTAACTTAAAAAATGGTAAAAAAGGAAATTAACTTATCTTAGGATGGTAAATGGATATATCCATGCCTTACTCAAATTAGGTAGAAAATATATATTCATCCTATTCTAGTTATTCACCTAAAAGGAAATCTCTAAAGTATCCACTCCCCTTCCTCGCACTCTTTCTATCTCTCTATAACTAGGTAAAATGTGTCTATTTTTTCTTCTGAAAGAACATAGCTGCATGTCCTCTCCCAAACACCTGAATCTTATTTTATAACAAACTTTCCTAACATATTTGATATATCTATATATATAACATTGAATAAACTTTATTTATCAAAATAGTGACCTCCATACAAGAAAATTTTTCTATTGTTATGAATTCACAATAGATCATTGACCTTAGTATGGTAAATTTATGTACCCCTACTCACTTATGTCATCCTCAACTATTCTCATGTTAGGATTAATATGTGTGGTTCCTAAAATAAAAATCCCATATAATCTATTCAAAATCTTAGAAAATTATACGTTTGGAGGAAGATAACAACATCAGACATCATCAGTTATCATTTATCTACAATTTCTTGTGATCTCATAGGGATCCCACCAAAATGATGTAGATTCATTTATATATTCATATAATGTGAAAATACGTTCTATAATTGTGATTTGAGGATGAATCCAATGTGGGAACAAATCTAAATGATGTCCCTCTGTTAAAACCACGTGGAAATCAACATTTCTATATCATTTAACAAAGGATTAATATTATTCGCTTATACCAAAATCCCACATCGAACATGTCTTTGATCAGACACTATATTTTATACCAAGATGTGGATGTATTACCTCATTGAAATAAAATTAAGCCTTGAGGCTCCCTATAGTCATTGAAATAACCATTGACATGGCTAATCCACACCACTTTCATATGCACCAACTTGCATGCTCACTCACTCATATTATCTCATGCATAGGTTCTCTTCTTCACCCATGTCATTTCCTTTCTCAAGTTCAATGATTGTACAATAAGTTAACCCGCTTGATCTACCTCGGGCGTGGGTAAGAGGGCCTATTTTTTTAATTTTCGACATAATATTATAATCAAATTTTCAATAAAAATATTTTAATAATCACATTCCATTATATTCATTAATATTTTATATTTCATAGTAATTATTATATTAGTATTACAATATATTTTATGTTAATGTACTGTGATAAATACAATATTATTTAAAATAATATTTTTTACCTTAAATATGATTTATATTTAACTATATTTAAATAAATATTTTTTAAAAACTATGTCTATCTTTCTAAATTTTTATTACTATTAAAATATAATTTTTTCAATTATTATTACTTATCTACAAGTAATTAGAAATTACTTATGATTGTTTTACTATTCATAAGTTCAAAAACAATTTACAACATAACATCTCACTAAATAAATAGTAATATTAATTAGAGTATATATATTTAAATGATAACATATTAACTAAATTTTTATGAAAATTATTTTTTAATAGTAAAATTGTAGTTAATGTTGGTTTAGCCCAGTGATTCCTTATTTTAATGCCCTCAAAACATGATTAATTTTTTTTCTAATTTATTCTATTTTTATGGATATTTTTTATTTTGGAAATATTAAAATTTTACAAACTTTCAAAGAAAATATAAAACCATGAATCAACCACATAAAGATATCTAATCAGCCACATGAATAATTTGAAAGCTAAAAAAATTCATATTGTATGCAAGTGACTACATTGCTAAATAGATCGACCATATGACTATTCGGTCGACCATGATAAAAATATTTCAAGCATCTCATGCATCTAAAAGTGAAAATGGAGTGATCGTGTGTTATATCCAGTCAAACAGGTCATTAAAATGGAAAATATAAGAGTGACCACATGTTTAAACTAATCTACCAGGAGGTAAAACCACTAGACCGCATGATATAGTTCAAAATATGGTGAAGTATTAAATAGAACTTATAATGAATTCGGGTGATCTCACATTGAAGTGAAGTGACCACATGTGGAAATTATTGACCTCATAACTAATTCTACCAACCACATGATCAAGAGAAGTTATTAAGTCAGTCAAGTTTCTCTAACTTAGGTCACAACTTACCTTGATGAAGTTTCTTTCTATATATTGAATCAAACATGACGTTATAAGAAGAAGTGTTAATTTTCTATCAACCATGTATAATTCTTATTATATTTAATTAAAATATTCCAATATATAATGTTGGATAAATTAAATACATAGTCATTCCATATAAAGCATCATGATTCCAAGATAAATATGATAATTATTTATTGATTATTCTTCAATGGATATTTGGAAGAAAATTTCTCTATTTAAATTGATAAAGGGTTTGAGAAAAAAATAGATTATATACATGATATTACTATGATTTAAAACATATGATAATTTGTTTTCTATTTTTCATCACTTAAAATTATAATAGAAAAAATATGATCATTTCATCAACACTCATAATTGAATGAAGTCATTAAGAAAGAGAAAAGAACTTTCCAAATCAAAAGAAGCTTGATTACTGTCAAATATGTATCAAATTTTACTTCACTCTATCAATTTGACTTTACTTTCGAATTGTAAATAATTTAATTGAATAATTTTTACCACATAATCAGGTACTATAGTTAATATTACTTTTAAACTCTTTCTTTGGTATTATTAACTTTTTTATTACCATGATATATTGTGGAAGAGGCTTCATGATATCCTATATATCCCTATGTGATATTGTATTTTATATACAAGATCGAGTTTTTTGATTTTCCTATTTATTTTAATAAAAATTCTTGAAAGTGGGATACTATCAAGTGTAGAGGACTAAGTATCATCTCAATACATAACCTCTAATTTTTTTAAATTCCATTATTTGTTTACATATTTATCACACTATATCTAAAATAGGTTTCCATTCAAAACAATTTTATCCACTCTATTTTAAAATTTGTATAAATAAATTTTGTTTTGAAAATTAATCTATTTATTAAATTTTAATATTTAAATATCTATTATTTGATTTTAGAAGAGTAATAAATAATGTTAATATAAAATCAATTAATTATAACTGAGTTTTGATTAATCCTTAAAGTGGTTTATATAAAATAAGAAATTAGTAATACTTATTGTATTAGTTATCTGAGTGTTTTCTAAATTGTAATATTATTATTAGATTATTTTTAACATAATTTTTTTAGTTGCTCAATTTACCCCCTATTGAGGACACCACTATGAAAAAAATTATCATAAAAGGATATTTATTTAATTTCCTTTATATTTTTGTTCTTTGTATCAGACCATAACCAAGTCCCCAAGATAAGATATTTAATTTTGTTTTTATTATTATAATTTTTTACTTAAGGATTCATTAACATATGAAGGCTATGTTACAAATATATAACCTTAATTCATTGGATACATCAATTATTAGTGGAATATATAATTGTAAATATATCATTAGAGTATGGGTTTTGATATATAGATTGTTATAGAGGATAAATATGAAAAATAAAAATCTCCTAGACATGAATGGATAGATTATTCTAAATCTGGTTATAATTTTTATTTCAAAGAAAATAATGCTTTTGAATTTTTTTTAGAAGGGGGTAGTTTAATTGAATATCTTCTGGTGATAATACTATTTAAATATTGGATACACCTTTTGTATCTCATGAACATACACATAATGTTGAAGAAATCAAATTGAATACCTAAAAAATTAAATATGATTCAATTAAAATTAAAAATGATAAATCTAATTGTTAAATCTATCTTAGGTTTAATGAAATCAACAATAACATATTTTTAATTGGATAACATGTGGGTGAAAAATCTCAATTACTGAGGATTTAGATTTTTCTACCTGATGGTTGGAGTGAAACTGTTATCTCCATTCATGTGATATTATAAAATTTATAGTCCATGAACTAAATGGAAAACTGATGATGCACAAATAGTAATTAATATTAAACAATAATGTGTATGTTGAGCTAAAAAACTATTTCAATTAAATAATTACAATCAAAATAAAAGGAAGTTATCAACGATTAAAACACTAGTTGAAGTGAATCAGACACAAAAAGTGATGAAGAAATAAATCATTTGGATTTACGGATTATAAAATTTTATACAAGAAAAATAGTTTTTAAGGAAATCCAATTATGATGGAATGTGTCATATAAATGGAAACTAGAAAAAATATCATCAGTTTATTAAAGTAACATGATAAGAGTCAAACAAAAAATAGAATATTAAAGAAGACTATCCAAGAATAAATAAAAGAATAAGTGTAATGATAAAGAAAATAAAAACAATAATGTAATGAAATCTAACAAAATTACTCTAGAAGATAGATCCAATGATTCATATAGTTCTATATATGAAGATCTTATGAAACAAAATTTTTGTTTTATGAATTTTATAGCGGTGGTAACAAATACAACCACAATTATTTTTAAAAATGAATGACATAAATATTTAAGCATTTATATAGGGGAATTATTTGAATATTTATCCTTGTTGGAAGTCTCCATGAATTAACATAAAGATAAATAAAAAATATAAAAAGGATTATTTTTTTCCCCATGATAAAAATACAATTGTTGTTGAAAAGGAAAAAAGAATGATTCAGTATTAAAGGTAATAAAATAACATAAGTTTTATAATAAAAAACTAAAAATTGAACTTGAAAAAATATTCCATTGACGATATACATTAACAATGATTTTGAGTAAATATACTACACTATGATATACAAAAGGAATTGGAAACGACTCTGTTCAAAGAGATTCATAAAAATAACATTGTTCATAATTCAGTATCATATAGTTCTGGAAACATATCATATTCTTATGGTATAAAGAAGGTCTTTATTTATAGAAACCTTAACTTTACTATTGATAATTCAGTTAATATAGTTTTGATTCATAAATCTTTATGTTCTATAATTTATGGACCAAAGAATTTTTGGGTAACAAAATCATTGCTTAATTAATAGTGTGTAGGTGAAAATAGTAAATAGTATCATTAGGAACTTATGGTATCTATATAGAATATTTTATATACATATTAATAGATACTACTAAAGTTTCAATAATCTTGTGAAATTGGATGGTGTACGTGTCACATTTGGTTATAATTCTAAAGGATATATAATTGGTCTTGGAAAAATTGGTAAATATCAATCTATTATATTTCATAGAGTTTTGTATATTGATGATTTCATGTATAATTTTCATAGCATTTAAAAATTTTATGATGATGTCTTTCATGTGGTGTTTTAAATAAATGTGTGTAATATTTATCATTTTAAACACAATTTAGTATTTATTAATTTTATAAATGATAATGTAAATACAAATAATATAGATCCTTTGAATTATTAAAAAAATATTGATTAAATGAGTTTCATACTGAATCTTGGAATTGAAATAAGAATGATAGGCTATTCCAATATACACTCACATATAAATCTCAATAATAAAGGTTTAGTTAGGGATATGCATAAACTGGATTTACTTAAAAAGAATGTAATATCTATAAAAAAGATAACAAGTATAATATTTCATTGAAACCAAATAAAGTTTTTTCTACCTATAAACCCCAATGGGTTCACATTGATTTATTTGGACCATATAAATAATTTGGTTTAGTTGGAAATAATTATTCTTATGTGATTGTTGATATTATTCATGATTCAAATTGTTTTATTTCATGTCTTAAAAATGTGAAGTTTATAACTAATTATAAAAATATGTTATTTTTGTGGAGAACCTTAGTGAAATTGGTCTCAAAACATTTATAACTGATCAAGTTCATGAGTTTGAAAATCAATATTTTTAGTCATTTTTCCCACAATATGGATATAATCATAAATATTATACCCCTTAAATATCCTGAAAAATGAACTCTGAAAGATACTTTTTGGAGTATACTTAATGAGTATGACTAACCAATGTACTTTTGGGATGAAAGAATAAATACATATTTTTATATCATCAATATGGGTTCTTATTAGACCTATTTTAAGAAAAATTCCCTATAAATTATATATGGTATAAAATAGAAGATTAATTAATTTAAATTCTTCAGATATAACATATTTAATATTAATAGAAAAGATAACATGAAAATTATTTCTCCAAATATTTATTAAGGAATTATCCTAGGTTATCCAAACCCTATAAAATCATAATTATTTGTTCATAAAAGAACCAAAATTGGGGAAGAATCTATACTTTTCACATTTTATCAAATAGATCTCCATGATCCTAAAACATATTTAGATTATCCTAAGGATGATATATTAAATATAAGTGTTAATAATAACTTAATTACCTCAAACTAATCTAAATATTTTCATTCTAAGTATTCTATTTTAGTTAAAATATACCAATCTAGAAAACCAAACATTGAAGAATATTTTGAATGACCAAGTATTTATATTCCTAGAACCATTATAATCTATAGTGTCTATCCTTTAGATGTTGTTTTTGGTGATTTAGATAAAGGATTTCAAAAAATATATTCTTTTAATAACCCAGTTTAACATCATGATTTCTTGTTATAAATTGAACCTAAAAAATACTAAAGCTATTAATGATGAATTTTGGGTTATTTCTACGTAAGAAGAATTGAATTGGTTTGAAAAGAATATAGTTTGGGTACTAGTTGAAAGTCCTAAAGGAAAATTAAAAATTAGAACTAGAAGGGTATATAGAAACAAGGTTAATGAATTTAGAACTACAGCTTGAAAAAAAGATAAATTAGTTTTATAAGGTTATAATCAATAAAAAGGAATTGATTATGAAGAAAAAATTTCACCAACAGATAAACATTAAGACATTAAAATACCACTTTCTTATACATATCATCTTTATTTAAAACTGTATCAAATGGATTTGAAGATTGAATTTCCTAATGGTTTTATTTTTAAGGATTTATTTGTTTAGAAACACCCTAGTTTTTCAAATAATCAATTTCTGAATCATGTTTTTAAATTATATATGGTCCTTTTGGTGTTAAAAAAGGCTCCAAGAGCATGGTATGATCAGATCTACACTTTCATAATTTCTAATTTTTATTAAAATTTAATTTTTTATCCTATAATATTTATAATAAGGATTTAAAAATATATTATAGTGGTTCATATCCATATTTATAATATTATTATTTCTCATCAAAAAACATATTTTGTATTGAATTTTTTAAAATGATG